>CM052022.1:26140239-28540239 GCA_028476575.1 Platygaster robiniae
TTTCAGGATATACATTTGGAAGTCTATTTTTATTCTTGGCCCTGTGACTGCCTTGTGATATTTTAGAATAAATGAGAAACGTAGGGTGAGTCAAACTTGAATAATTTATTGTAACCTAATGAAGATTCTTGAAATTATTTGTAATAACATTTTAACTTCAAGAATATTGTCAGTTATTATTATAAACTTGCATTCGGGGCAATCCACACGAAAAGAGCAGCGAAGTCAGGTGAGCCCCTCGGATTTCACAGAAAATTTTGCTCTTTTTATCTACCTATTAAAAAATGATATTTCCAAAATTTCAGCAGAATCAAATTTTTTTTCGAAGAGTTATGATTTTTCGAATTTTTTCCGAAAAATATCGACTTTTGCAACTTTTTTTTGCGTGAATTCTCGTAAGTCTGTTTTTACTCTAAATTATATTGTGAATGTTGTTTTTTATGTAAAATTTGACGAAGAATGAAAAAAAAAAAAAAAAAAAAAAATTCAAGCACTTTTTTTACAAAATAGTACTCAAAACTGAGTTTTACAATTTTTTTTTGCAAAATTGTTTGCAAAAAGATATGATTTTTGAAAATTTTTTTTTTTCAGTAAAAACTCTCGATAAGGTTTATACTTAATAACAAATATGAAACTGTGATGTGTTTTGGCATAATGAAGAGATACAAACCTTATCAAGAGTTTTTACGAAAAAAAAAAGATTTTCAAAAATAATATTTTTTTGCAAAAAATTTTGCAAAAAAAAAATTTCGAAACCTAGTTTCGAGTACTATTTTTTTAAAAAAAGTTCTTGAATTATTATTTTTTTTTTTTTCGTCAAATTTTACAGGAGCAACAACATTCAATTCATAGAATTTACGCAAAAAAAAGTTGCAAAAGTCGATATTTTTCGGTAAAAATTCTAAAGATCATAACTCTTCGAAAAAAAAATTTGATTTTGCTGATATTTTGGGAATCTTATTTTTTAATAGGTAGAAAAGAAGAAACAAATTTCAGTGAAATCCGACGGGGTCACCTGACGTCGCTGCTCTTTTGGTGTGGATTGCCCCATTCGCAAAAATATTTTTATATCATAATAAAATATATGTATGTTATAACAGCCAATGAACATCAATAATCATAAATATCAAAACAAGAATGATAATTATAAAGTGCCAATAATAAATGTAAAAGTTTATTAAGTTTTTGGAAAACATTAACATAAATTTTGTACTTCATCTTTGAACAGCGAAACAATATCTAAACATTGACAAAATGTTTGCGGATAAAAAAATATGAAAAAAAAAAGCATAAGGAATCGATTTCTTTGTTTAATGACTCATAATTATTATTTTTTTTTTAGTTATAAAATTTAGGCGGCATAATTTCATTCAACGCGAAAAGTTTATTTTCTACTCAAGATCCTATTAAAAACTTGTCAACATTAAATAATGAGAAATTTTCTTGTAAAATTGGAATTGCAATCATGCATTTTATGCCTATTTTTGCATTTTACGCCCTGGGTAGCCCTGAGACTGCTAGATGATTTCTTTTTTTCAAAGAAAAAAAAGAATATTAAGTCGAACTTGAATAAATAATTAATGGTAACCTTATATGCTTGGAACATTATTGTCAAAAAAATGTCAACTCTAAAATTAATGCTATCAGTTCAACAATTAAAATTTTTACGACATCTTTTTGAATTGTGAAAAAATATTTCCAAAGGAAAGATGACAATAATAATTAGAATAAAAACAGTCATAATCATGATAATAACAACAACAATAATAATAAAAATAATGATATTTATAATCATATAGTTCAGATAGAAGACCATAAACTTTTTTCATAGTATCTAGGAATTCTTTTATACTTTCTATAACTTTTTTTTCAGCTGAATGGTGTTAAAAAATTGACAATTACAACGAATGGTAGAATTTTTCAACTGATAAAGAAAATACAAAAAAAAAAAGTAAAGAATTGCACTCACTATAAAATTGTCAACGATGATTTTTATTTTTATTATGAACTTTTAGCGTATTTTTTCAACAAAGCGAAAATTTTTTATTCGAGATTAATTTTTCTTATTTAAGATATAATTACAAAACAGGTGATCAAATTACGCATTAGAGTTTTTTAGAATAATTGAACTCAGATTCAAATAAAAAAAACTCATGCTTATGAATGCAAAGATATAAATATGAAGTCTGAAGTATTTATTCATATTACTATCTGTTACAGAAAGATGAGACAAAACGTTTGTCAACGAAAGAAGGAAAGGATGCTGCGGATATTTTTTGAAAAATTCATAAAAATTAATCATGGGGCAATACCTCAAATTTGTGAAGAAAATTCAGTGGACTGCGGCAAGAAGGGGAGGCGTTTTTCGGAGCGCGCGACTAGTACTTCCGACTCCCGGCGATCCCCACCACTTTTTCATAAACATTCTTATTTTTCAAAATGAAAAATTTGGAATGATAGAGAATTTTACGGTGATCATTTTCCACCGTTTTGTTTCTTTCTCACCTGAACCGTTAAATTGATATTTAATAAAAACTGCAAGGATTAGACCTATTGAATAATGTTTCGCTTGTCATTAAACTCGCTGTTTAATTTTTTGTTATCATAAATAAAAGTTGTAGATTTGGAAAGTAGTGGGAAACATGGTAGCGATCATGTTTATGTGAAAATGTTTTCAATAATCGTTAAAAATATATTCATAAAAAATTAATTTAACGATTGACGTTAATAGATTTTAACATATAATATAAGAATTTCTCGTCAAAAAAATGTAGATTGGAATTTCGAATCTTAATGGATTTTTCATTGAAATAATAAAACTGTAATAAAGTTGTATAAGGTACATCGGCATATAATTTTTCGCGCGCAGTAATAAAGGGGCACATTGAGGTATTGGTTTAAGATGAAGATCCTATTTTTAGCAATGCCCGAACATGAAAGTTTCAGGCATTTCTACTTGTTTTTCTTTGAAATTTCATGCATTTTTTGGTGTTTGAAAGGAATTCTCTATGTAATGGAAATCCGTAAGAAACAAGTCATCCATGTTCGCTTCTGTGTGGGGCCATTTTCTTATGAAAACCATTAGAAGAATGAATATCTTATGTATGAATCATTTTCATTCCCAAACTGTGAAGAGAAAATTTGTAACATTGTATAACACCGTTCTTTAAACAGTTAACGTCGTAAGACGATTTTGTAGTTGCAAGCCCAAAAATGCCTTCGAGGGGCAGAAAACGCGAACGGCATGAAGTGTCGTAGCAAAGAAATGTGCGAAAAAAATCGAGGAACAAGGTGAAAATTTTTCTGTTTCAATATTCCTGCTCCCTGGTTACTTGAGTTTTTATAAAATACATATTTCTAAAAAAATTAAGGGTTCCAAAACTAACTGTACAATTTTTATCAGGCAGTCCTATTTCAATAGAAAATTTTTTCTCAATTTTGTTAATTATGATGATGTCTTACAAAATATCGACTCGTCAAAATTTTCCCCAGGGTATGAAATGAATTGGGTCATCATGAAGAACTTTCTACAGAAAAATTTGTGACAACGAATAAAGATTCATTTGTGCTTTTAATATTTCATCACGGCTCGTGACTATTACATTTCAAAACATTACTGCTTTATAATATCGTTATGAAATCGTTGCCAATATTTGTCAAAGTCTTTACGAATATTATGAAATTTATTGGAGTTTTTTTTTTTATTATGTATTTTATTGAGATATTGTATTCATATTTATGTTCTTGATATTTTTACATTTGATTTTTATATTTTTGTTCATAATATGTTATTTTAATTCCTATAGTATATATTTTTCTATTTGGGTTTCTGAGTCGTTCTGAATTTATTATAAAGGCACAAGTTAGAAGAGGCTTTCCTTATCATCTCAGTAAATCAACAATTCGATTGTGGGTTTTTTTTAAGGGGGAAGAATATGTTTCAACCTCAAGAAAGTTTGTTGAAGCAAAAAAATTCACACCTATTCAAGCATGCTGTAGAAATAAATGTTTCAATATTGCGACAGTGGACATTCAAGAAAAAATCTTCAAGCACATTTAAGAATTTCATTCTGATTATAATTCGCAAAACGTGTACATCGGCAAATTATTAAAATGTGAAAATTTCGGAGACGGGAAAAATTTGAAGTGGAAGTATTTTGTACCAACTGTGAAAAATAATATTGTGGTATGTAAAAGTTTATTTACCTAAGTTTTTGTGTCGGAAAACCTCGAGTAGAAATTGTGCAGAAAAAGTTATTGCTTGATGTAAGTTTGAAAGATAACAGAGGCTTACATGGAAACCAACTTGTGAAATTGAACGACGATGCAAAAATTTTGATCGAGATGCATTGTAAAAGTTTGCCTCATTCGAAATCGCACTATTCTCGATCAAATACTGAATTGAATTACTTTGAAGCAAGCGATCTCACGTTGAAAGGTTTATACGAACTTTTTTTCGATTATCATACTTCTATCACAGGCAAAGACGACATTCATTTAGTTTTTTCAACCTATGCTAAATATTTCAATTACAATATCAATTTCTCTTTTAAAAAACCTGATACCGACGTCTGCGATATGTGTTTTACTTATCTGAAAACTGGAGTAGAAAGTAACGAATTATTAATTGCGCATCTTAAATCTATTGAAGAATACACAGTTTTGAAACAAAAAACACTAAAGCTGTCATGCAATGTGAAATCGCCTTCGCCCAAAATTTGCCGTTTCCAAAGATACCGATTAATAGTCAGTTTTGGGGTCGACTTCTTTGGCTATAAGTTTTTAACGTTCATATGCATTATTTCAAAAGAAGTTACATGTTTCATTTTCTAGAGGGTACTTTAAAAAAAGGGGTAAAGTAATTTCTTATCTCATGCATTTTCGAAGGAATTAGAAGTCGACTATTACAACAAAATCTTTTTGTATTCTGATGCGGCTGGCGGCATCTTGAAATTTTGGGCAACTGAACGTTTTTTATCGTTACAATGAAAAGCCGATGACTTTTTCCATCGGAGAATATCTAGGAATAAAAAGTTTGAGTATGGGAGAATTGGCAGGTGAGGTCGGAATCACAAAAGAAAAAAGGGATGATTTGCGAAAATTGATGAAATTTTTATCCAACAAAGAAAAACAATTTTACGATTAAGTTTTTTCTATGTCGTTGAAAGAAAAAAAATCAAAAAAGACAAAAAAAACTGATGATGACTTCAACGACAAAAAAAAAGGATTAGAAAAAGAACTATGAGTCGGTGTGAACTTTATTATATTTGTTTGAATAAATTACTTGTGCTACAATAAAAATGAAATTTTTATATTTAACATCCTCTAAAACATTATACTTTTATTCATAACCAAGCACTCAACGTGCTCCTTTATTACTGCGCGCAGCAAATTATATGCCGATGTACCTTATACAACTTTATTACAGTTTTATTATTTCAATGAAAAATCCAATAAAGATCAAAATTCCAATCTACATTTTTTTGACGAGCAATTCTTATATTATATGGTAAAATCTAATGTTTAAGTGACACGAAACATGCAACTAACGTCAATCGTTAAATTAATTTTTCATGAATATATTTTCAACGATTATTAAAAACATTTTCACATAAACATGATCGCTACCATGTTTCCCACTACTTTCCAAATCTACAACTCTTATTTATGATAACAAAAAATTAAACAGCGAGTTTAATGACAAGCAAAACATTATTCAATAGATCTAATCTTTGCAGTTTTTATTAAATATCAATTTAACTATTGAAGTGAAAAAGAAACAAAACGGTGGAAAATGATCACCGTAAAATTCTCTATCATTCCCAATTTTTCATTTTGAAAAACAAGAATGTTTATAAAAAAGTAGCGGGGATCGCCGGGAGTCGGAGGTACTAGCCGCGCGCTCCGAAAAACGCGTCCCCTTCTTGCCGCAGTCTACTGAATTGCGGAAAAATTTCTGAAGTCTAGTTTCTCAATACATGGGAAATTATGCATAAATAAATTTTTGTTTTTCAACTCGAATAAAAAATTGTTGAAATCATATGTGACTTGGAATCAAGAAAGGAGGTTAAAAGTCGTTTGCCAGAAGGCTCATTTTGTCTTTTCTCTCTTTTCTGTATCCTCGCAGTTAGATACACAGGAATATTAGGGAAGGTTGCTTTGAGACGATCGCTGGCTCATTTTGAATGAGTTTACATTAGAGAATAAGGTGTCATGTTGAGGAAATAAATTATTTATGGTAATGCCCCGTTTTTTTGCATTCAATCGTTCTGGTTTACATACTTGGATATCAGTTTCCCAAACTCTTTTTTATAGAGCTTGTCCTGCAACTTGCAAGTGTGCGACTTCCAATCCTATATAATTTTTTTTTTTTTTTTTTCATTTTTTTATTGGATTAATCTTGAACTATACTATTTGACATAAATTTTTTACAAAAATCCATTTCTTATAAGATTTTACCATTGCCTAATTTTTTACAAAAATCTTTTTTCACAAGATTTTAATTATCTTCAATTTTGTCAACCATGTTTAGAAACTTAAATACTTTATTTGAAAAGAGATGTTTCTTGAGAGAAACAGTGTACGTAACTTTCCATTTTCAATTTGCTGTTAAAATTTTGAAAAGGGTCAAGTTCATTGAATTTTTCTCAATGAATGTGTTGTTAAAAAAGTACTTCTTTAGTGTTGTTTGACAACATACATTTTTTTCAAATTGTTACATTCGCTGAGATGTCAATAAACTCAAGTTTTTTGCAGTAGTGAGAAATATATACAGGTAATCTTCCTTTTACTTCTGAAAATTTCGAAAGTGTCTAACAACTCCATTTGGAAATTCTTTGATCAAATTTTGTTAAACCCAACGATATTTTTCGGACAGTGTGACAAATTGAGAAAAAAAATGTGAAAATTTCTAAATTTTCTTTTCATAGTTTCGAAAACTGCAGTGGTCAAGAGTCACTTTGCTGCAGGGAAATATGTATATTTTGTTGAGTTATTCATCCACGCTGATTGAAAAAATTACTATTTCTTATTTCAATTAGCTTTTGTTACGAAGAATACAAAAATTTCGTGAATGTTTAAAAAGTAGGGTCGTAACTTTCATCAGTAATCACAATTGCACAGTAAAAGGTTTTTAATAAAAGTACACTAGGAAGAAAAAGTTACAAAAGTTTAAAAGTTCGAATTGCAGAAAAAACTGAATAATCGCAATTCTATGAAAACACAAGTTGATTGAGTAAAAAGATAGTCATTTTTTAAAACAGCGTTGACTAATTTTTCTTATAAGGTTGCTGACTACCCTGCAGCATACTAAAAGTTTTTTTTCTCAGGCCTATGGTGTATGCATGGAATTAATTTCAAGAAATATAAGAAAGATGTTTAGCAAAAAGCGAAAATATCTCTAGATCTCTATCAAATTTTCTCACGATTCAGTATGTTCAATTTTGAAATCTGTCAGAGAACTTCGCAAATTTAAAGTATTTAAATATACAGATTGTCCCAGAGTCCACGAAGAATATTTAAACAGTTTTTCCCTCGCATTTTTCTGAGTCAAAACGTCTTTTACCATTTTTGATGAAACTCAAAATTTAAAAAGTTATAAAAGACAAAAATTTGAACAATAAATGCACTCTCTCTACAAGTGAAGGTAGACTGAACGGATCAAGTTATACAAACATTTTTTTTAATATTTTCTGAGTTAAAAAGTCATCAGTTTTTCTTTCACAAAACACAAAGTAGAAAATATTTCACTAAAGTAGATCACAAGTTTTGACTCATCAAATTTCTTGGATTTTATGTTTGAATACCTTTTTTGATTGAAAGTTTTTTATTAAGTAGTAAGAAACTTTTCAATTCAAAAGAATATGTCAAGATAATTTTGGTAAAGTTCAGTCCGTGAAGTCGACCACTTCTTGTAGAGAGAGCATTCATTGTTTACGCTTTAGGCTTGAATAACTTTTATGATTTTGAGTTTGTTCAAAAAAAGTAAAGAATTTTTTTACGTAGAAAAATGCGAGGAAAAATCTATTAAAATATTCTTCGTGGACTCCAGGAAATCCTGCAAAGATATCCCTGTATGTTCATTTGAATTCAAACTTTCATAAAGAAAATAGTTTTTAAGGCTTTTTTTCAATGTATATTTCTTTTTTTCAAAAAAATTTCTCCAGGAAGAAAAAATTTTTTCAAACTGTAGAGATGGAAAACACTGCTAATATTTATCATAAATTTATGAAAATGTTTATAATCAGAAATTCCAAAAAATCTTACAATTTTACAATATTGTTCGAACACTGAAAGATCGTGTGAAAACACAAGTACACAAAAAAGATAAAGTTTGTGTCCCAGAAGGTAGACCCACCTTATGATACGTTTCCGGGGTCGCTGAAACCGTATCCGACATCATAATTGCTCGATTAGCTCTTGTTTTCTTTCTACCTCTAAAAAGGGGCGAGAAAACTACTTAGATTCAGTTACTTAAACTGTACGTTATTTTTTACCGAAAAAAATTAAAGTGTGTTTAATCAACACGCGTTAGAAGTAAAGCTTCTTATGCTGCTTTTTTTAAGGTTCCGATGTATAAATTTTTATTCCTCTAATATTTTTTATTTCTAACAGATCCTTAAACATTTCTGTGTAGGATTTTTCTCGTTATTAAACTGTTAATCAATTCAAAATTATTTTATTACTGATTTTCAGTCAATCTATCAATGACATTCTTACACTCTTACAATGTTATGGACTTTCGAAATCTCAAAATTACTCCTTACACTTGAAACACGCTCAAATATCATCGACCTCCAACTATTCCGATCTAACATTACAAGCTTACAATATTAGAGACTTACAAAATCTTTTAATAGCTACCTTAAAACGAAAACATTACAGTCTTACATCTTACAGTCTTGCATTACAACAAAATCTCAAAATTACTCCCTGCAATCGAAAATTTTACACTCTTATATCTTACATTGTAGAATCTCCAATTGACTACTGACATAAATTACATTCTAAAACAAATTACATTCTAGAAAAGTGATAATGCCTCCAAAGAAGTTTTACTTCAATATGGAAATATTAATTACTACCTGCTTGATCACTCCCAAACTACTGCACAAAACCTCCTTTAATTTAATACAGTTATTGACCATGTTCGTAAAAAGGTAATGAGCATGTTTTCATTTAGGAACTAAATGGCCTTCCCCCTCCCACCTCTACCCCTACCGCACGTTTGACTATTTGAAAAAAAAGACACACAAAAATCATAAAATGTCATCAACCAGGAAAAGTCATGAAATTGCGAAAGTCACAAAATCACAAAGTTCTACAAATGGAGGTAGTATCAAGGTGTGATATTTTTCAATTGTAATATTTTGCGATTTTGTGTTCTTTTTTGATTTTGTCGCATTTTGTTCTTCATCAAATTGTGTGATGTCCCATTTTGAAATGTATGACATTTTGTAATATTGTAACATTAAGTAACTTTTTTTAATTTTGTGACGTCTGATATTGTGACATTTTGTGATTTTTGATACTTCGAGTCATGTGACATTTGGTAGTTTTGTGAGGTTATGTGACATTTTGCGATATGTGAAATTTAAGATTATGTCACATTTTGACATTTTGTGACGATTTTATGATTTTGTGACATTTTTGTATTTTATATAATTTTGTGAGATTCCGAGATTTTGACAAATTTTGTGATTTTGTGACTTTATGACATGTTTGATTTTGTGATATTTTGTGATCGTCTGCTGTTTTGTGTTATGTTGTGATTTTGCGTGATTTTGTCACATCGTGTGATTTTGTGATATTTAGTGAATTTATTATATTTAGTGATTAGTTATGAGCCGTTCATTATTATGGTAGAATCTACTTACATCATAATCGGCAATGCCAAACTCTGTACGATGTCGTTTTTGTTTGCAGCACGTGCTAGCAGGAACTTTCACTTTTTTCCGTACACTTTTCTGTTGCTACATTTTTTTGAGTTTCGCATCACAAATTGGGCGTCACTCACGCTGCCAAGCCATCAGCTGATCAGCTATCTGAATTGAAAAAGGGTTTCCCAAGAATTAGTACTTCTCCTTCCTTCCATCTTGGTTGCGCACCAGGTCTCAATCCGCATTTTACACCATACACTGCCTCACACTTTCTCTCTTTTTCTCGCTTACGCTCGAACATGAAATCAACCTCATTTATTCCGACCTGACTTTATATTTTTACTTTCTCCCTCTTACGGAATCTCAAAATTTCACCCTACCCTTGGAATATGTTCGAATATCATCTGACCTGACGTTACACTCTCACAGTGTTACGGACTAATAAAATCTCAGAATTACTTCTTACACTCGAAACACGCTCGAATATCATCGACCTCTCATTATTCTGACCTAAACATTCATTCTTACAGTATTTCTGACTTACAAAATCTCAAAATTTCTCCCTCAAAACGGAAACATTACAGTCTTACATCTCACAATCTCACATTACAATATAATCTCAAACTTATTCCCTGCAATCGAAAATATTACACTCTTAGATCTTACAGTCTTACATCTTTTATTGTAAAATTCCGAAATGACTACCCCCAAACGAAAACATTACAGTCTAACATCTTACATTGTAAAATCGCGAAATTTCTCCCTACGTGAATTACATTCTGGAATAAATTACATTCTGGAATAAATAACATTTCTGAATAAATTACGTTCCTGAAAAGTGATAGTGCCACTTAAGAAGTTTTACTTCAAAAATCTTGCAACTAATGGCTGTCAGCTTCTGATACCCTTCGCGGACCTTTCCGTATTTTATGATTGTCTTATCTCGGGAACTACCACTTTCAGAGGGTTGAATGCATTTTTACAGAATTTTCAGAAACTCCAGAAAACTGACACTTTCTGAGGGTAGCTATGAATAAGGGGTCGACAATGGGTTTAATTACATTCTCAAGACTGCGTAGGAGGTATACAAATGTGGTAAATTAAACTCTTAATCTGAAGCTTTTCGCACAGGTGCACAAAGAAGGGAAAAATTTTCTTCAACCCCCTATACTAAAGGGGTAGTTTTTATGAGATGAAATGTTTCATATTTCAGCAATCGCGCAAGAGCAAGCAAAAAACATCCATTCAAAAAAAGTTTTTGTGCAATCTCCGGAATCAGAAGGTCACGAGTTATTGAAACATTCATCCAGCTATAGAGATAGTTTTTCACAAGGGGTAGGAAAAGTGCTCAAAGTGGTCAAGATATTCATTGAATAGCCAACAGTAGAATTGTAATGAAAACAACTGATTTACATGTCCTATAAAAGCGGAAAATTCTGTAAAAATACATTCAACCCTCTGAAAGTAGTAGTTCCCGAGATAAGAAAATCATAAAATACGGAAAGGTCCGCGAAGGGTATCAGAAGCTGACAGTCATTAGTTGCAAGATTTTTGAAGTAAAACTTCTAAGTGGCACTATCACTTTTCAGGAATGTAATTTATTCCAGAATGTAATTTACACAGGGGGAGCAATTTCGCGATTTTACAATGTAAGATGTTAGACTGTAATGTTTTCGTTTGGGGGAAGTCATTTCGGGATTTTACAATAAAAGGTGTAAGAGGCATGACAGCATTAATTACTGCTTTAAAATTTAATATGGTTTGGCTCATGGCCGGATTTAGGTAGGGGCAACACAGGCAATTGCACAGGGTGGTTAAATTTTGAGGGGTGATGAATTTTCAAAAGTGTGGTATATCTATGAAAATAAAGGCCGTCAATTTTTTTTATTCTTGATTAATATGCAAACTGTCAGCAAGTTTCAAGTGAAAACTATGTTATGACTATGAAAAAAAAAGGTCATCAATTTTTTTCCGAAAATTCTTGATCCACATAAGAACATTCACCATCAGTCAATGTTTTCAAAACAATCGAGCACATTGTTTTTTTTTAATCACTTTTGAAAGGGGCGGCAAATTTTCAGCTTCTAAGGGCAGCATTTTGCGGAAATCCAACCCTGGTTGGGCCAACAATCAGACATCAATCATTTATTTTTTATTTTTTTATAATACTTCTTCGGTCATCGTGATACCACTCATGTTTTTTTATTAACATTATTTTTCGTTCTCTATTAGCCGACGACCTGTTTTTACTTTCTTGAAGTTTTTCTCATAGATTTCTTGAGTATTTCGAATACAAACCTACATTTCCTCTAACTTTGCACTTTCTTCTGCATAATCAAATTCTTCATAATCAAATATTTCATTGAAGACAGGTATGCAATTAATAAATGCAAATTAATACAATAAATAATATTCCATTCGATATGTTCTCAATTTTTTAACCGGGTTACTTTCGATTGGTATACTTTTCGCAACCAGAAGTTTGTCACAGTAAATGATTATTACTAAATAAATAACAAAAAAGCTTGTAATGTTTTATGAAAAATCATTTATTTTGTTTTGCATGTGTAAACAATTCATGTAAAATATTACAAAAGTGAAAGTCTTTAGGAAAATTTTCATGATCATATCATTTGTTATTTCTTGATAATAATTTTCCGTTAATTGGTTAACGGGTCCTGTACACCAACGTTTTCAGTCACAGTGATGCTTCTTTTCACAGCTTTTGTAGTGACAAGTTTCAATAGTTTCCGATATTCTTTTTCTTTTTTTCGACTTTCATCATAGGTGGTGTTGTAATTCTTACTCTAAATTTTTGTTCTGGACAGTATATAAAGATCAATAAACTTTTTGTCAACTCTTCTTCGTGGGATTTGCAGCCGACAAAAGTTGTGCTTTCAGCTAATACTTTTTGTGATATGTGTTGAAAAGTATAACAGTTGATCTCTCCCTGCCAAACAGTTTGCAAAATGCAGCACTCTAATCTGTTCAACAGGTATACAAGTTGATCTGGAGGATATTTCAAGTATCCTCGATTCAATAAATCAATTTTTGTATAGTAGTCAGTTCCTCCTTCTTTTTTTAGAACTGCAATGCAATCTTTCCATGAAGTTTTTTTTTAGTGCCATAAACTATGCGAAATAGGTTATCGCATACTTATTCACTTCTTTGACATTGTAGTCATGAAAGTGTCTGACGTCATAATTTGCTGGCTTTCGAGAGCCACGTTTGATGGCGTCATCGAACACATCTTGCCACTCTTTCTTGTTTTGTTCAACCTTTGTGTCGTCGCTGTTTAAAAGACTTTAAAATATTTCTATACTTTCTACATTTGATTCTTTTGGAGGTTTAACTATGGAATAGAAACACATAAGTCTGAAAGTCAAAATGAATTTGTAAGGATCAGGGTTATCGTGTGATCCATAGCAGCTCTTTCTCAGTCCAAACACTTCCTGGAAAAAGTATTGTTATGTTATCGTTACAATGTAAACATTACAAATTTTTATGATAAAAGTGAGTAAATCACTGTTCATAATGAAAGTGGCAACTAAATGACTTTTTAATTTGGATCGTAGCTCATGCTTCATTTCTTCAAGTTAATTTATATAATACAGAGTTATAAAAAAACGAAACTTTTGGTTTCGATGATTCCCGAAATATTTTTCAAAGCTCTATTGTACGCCTTTAACAGTTTGTGAATTGCCGAATGTTTGGGTTAAAAACCTGTTTAGCGCAAAGTTTTCTTGCATTTTTGAAATGAACGGTCATGATGAAAATAAATCAAAAATCAGTAAGATAACATTCAATTCATAAAATTCTCGTTGAACGATAATTAGTCAATTTCCCTTTACCCTTCGATGTAATAACTCCAGCTCGATACAAAAAATATCTACGTTCTGCATTTCACTACTGATGGGTTGAAATCTTATTTAATTTAGCCTCTCTGAAAATAACATGTGTGCATCATGCACTTATCCAGGACAAGACTCTTGGCGCAGTAAAAGATCATCTTTGTCTATACTGATTTTTGTTTTTTTGGTAACAATCTTTTGAAAATGCTGTGTAATAGCCACTGTTTATTGCATTCGTGCCGTGCCACCAGTGGCTGCCAAGGTGGCCGTGCTACCAGTGGAACTTGCAGTAGCAGAAAATCAGTATCAAGAAAATGAAAATTGTATGTATTATTTATTTATACAATAAAAAGCAATGAAACGTTACCAAATTTTATTTTCTGTGTAATTATCTTATTGTTCAGTGATATGAACATTATTGAATCTAAACATTGAAACTGTGAATTGCGTCACTTACATCCTAATAATTTTCGTTTTATTTATATTTTCATTTATATATTTTTTTTATTGATATATTATTAACATAAGTATAATCAAGACAAAAATTAAAATATTAATGTATTTTTCAAAATTTTAAAAAAATTGTCAAATGCGAAAATTATGAGTCTTATACATTTGCATCTTAGATGTTTTTTTTTTTTTTATATTTTTAATTATGTTTCAGAAACATCAAATTTTAAACTCAAAAATTTTCCAAATATCAAGATGATTTCAAAATCTTCAAATTTATAAAACGAAATTTATAGCCATCATCAATGTAAGTTTATATTTGTAAATTTAAAAAATTTGTTCAATATGCCCTAGGTCTTGTCCGGATGAAATAATATTGTAGTCGTACTTTCCGCCCGCAAATCCAATAGTTGATCAAAAAATTAATAATCGCCAAAAGAAAAACAAAAAATAGCGACGCTAGCATTTGTTGGTCCTAGCGTCGCGGTGAGCCCCGCGCGCGCTATGTATTTTCTGTTGGCGAATCCAACAAATCGTCACTGATCCGAAAATACGTTTTCACGGGACAGGAAACGATGACGAGATTTTGCCAATCGCAGGATCACTCTTGAGATCGTCCCCGTCGTTCACGATCGTCTGCGTTGTTCGCAATCGTCCGCATCGTTCGCGATCGTCCACGTCGTTCACGCTATTATAGTCGCAAGTTTTTTTTTGGACTTACGGGGTTCAGTTGACTCGGCTACCCGTCAAAAGAAGATTCTTTTCGATATTCCAACCACAGTTCCCCAACATAGAGAGCGTCTGTCACGGATTGAGGTTAAGAACCTCGAGGGATTTAAAATTGGACATTAAACACCTCTACTGCGTGGTACCTTGGCACCGGACCAGTGGACAACCACGGAGGAACCGACGGATTACGAAAACCGGGGCCTCAAACCTGGTAAGCCCGCTTGACGACCCCCTTTTTATTTTTTTGTCTCTCAGTGAGCGAAAAGGGGCAAAGAGGGGGCTTAGCCGATGCGTTCCCGCAAAGATGCGATTTTTTAGGTGTTTTTTGCTCCTTGTGTTGTGGATGTATCGCCATCAAACACTCTCTCTCATGCAGTCAACGCGGTACGTGCTACATCGGGCTACGGCCCTCGGGTTGGCAGGGACCCTGTCATTACAAATGCACCTCACCATAGGGTGGCATTTTCCAGAGATCTGCGGAAGGGGGAGATATTGAGCAACCCTTATCTGCTCTAGCCAATCAGCTGTCGCTACGGCACTCGGATCGACCAATGATGGTGAATGGAACCCGGCTTTGCTGGAGTTCGTGGTCTCCACAACCCAAGCGGGACTTCTACAAGAGCAACATACCCAATTTCTGAGAAAACATGAGGTTTAAAGGACCACGTGCGCCTTAGCCCACCAAAATTCAACAAGCTGTTGATACCAGCCCTCACTACTGTAAGACTCATGAAGCAACCTGGAGGCCAGCAACCTGGCCGCCAACAACCAGCGTCAGGAAAATTCAGGGCTCTTCTCGTAAGAATCAGCTGACTCGCCGAGTAGGTGGTTTCTCACAGAGGGGCGCCAGAAGACAAGCGTAAAGGTCACGCTCTCAGCGTCGTTAGATGGGGCAAAAATATCAGAGCGGCTGTCCTTTTTTTACCCTAGGTAGGAGAGACTTATGACAAATCCGGATGTACTCAGCACGGTGCAGAGTTATGAGATTCCATTTGTCTCGACTCCTCCCCCTCGCTCATCTCTCAATTAAATTGTATTCTCGCCTTCTCTGGCTCTGCATTGCGACACAGGAATCAAGTGTCTGGAATTGAAAAGGTGGTTTGTCCCACTGTGCCCTCGAAGGGTCAATTTCTTTCCTCTTTTTTTTCTGATTAGGAATTCTTCAGGGGGTTATCGTGCTACTTTAGAATTAAAGGTACTTGATGAGCACATTTTACCCCGCACTTCAAGCTCGAGGACTAGCGAACAGTGGTGAACTTGATGCTCAGGAACACCAAGATGGCTACTTTAGACCTCGAGGACGCATATCGTTTGGTCCAGGTTGCGCCTTAATTTAGAGAATTCCTTCGTTTCAAGTAGAGAGGACAGACGTACGGGTTTACGGTGCTGCCGTTTGGGCTTGCATCTGCGCCCTACAAATTCACGAGGATTTTGAAACCTATAGTCACCTACTTTCGCGAGAGAGGCTACAAGTCGGTCATCTATCTCGACGACTTTTTCCTCCTCACCCCCTTGAAGACGGATTGTCGGAAAGATGTCCGAGATTACGATACTTGTTAGGTTTCCTAATAAATTTTCAGAATTCGGGGCTTGTGTCTTCCCAGTGACGGGCATTAATGGGCTTCTTATTTTATTCTGCGCAACAGATGGTGGCAATACCGGGCCTTCGTGGGAAGAACTTGCAAACTTTCATTGAGGAGTGTTCTAGGAGGTCTGGCTGTCGCATCAGAGATTTTGCGAATTTAATCGGCTCCCTGACTTCAAATTTCCCAGCGGTCCAATGCGGGCTCTTGTATACATGGATTTTTGAGAGGAAGGGATTTTTGGACCTCACACGATCTTCCAGGATGACTTGGCAGTAACTCTCTCCCTACTTGCAGCAGAATTTATAGTGGCGGCTGAGGATTCTATGAGCCCGGCCAGGCCAGCTTTATTCAGAGTGGGAAGTTTGTACACGAGATTTTCTCAGATGCCTCTCTCTCTCTCCTTCTCTGGGTGAGATGTCGCGTGTGGCTCCTAATGTTTTCATGGTTGGTGGTCAGAGGGTGCTAGACAATTACACATAAATGCCCTGGGGCTCAAAGCAGCGCTTTTTTGACTGAAGTGTTTTGTAGCCGACTTGAGGGTCGTGGACCTGCTACTCCGTATAGACAACACGAAGGCAATCTCGTCCATGAGTCACTACGGTTCAATTCAGCACCCCTTCCTTGCTGAAATTGCAAGGAGGTTTTGGCCATTTTGCGAGAATAGGAATATTTTTCTTTCTGCTTTATATATCCCCATCAGCTAAGGATTTTGTTGCTGACGAGAAATCTCAACGTACTGACACGGACAGGGAGTGTTCCTTGTCTACAGAGGCATTTGACTTGATTAATCGGGGGTTCGGACACTTTGACATTGACCTTTTTGTCACGGCGCTAAAAGCTGAGTGTGAGGTATACGTCTTTTGGTTTCTCGACCCCGGCTCGCAGGCAATAGATGCCTTCAATCTGTCTTGGGAAATGTTTTATTACGCGTCTCCTCCCTTCATTATTATTTCATAAGTTCTGCGGAAAATAGCGGAGAAGGACGCCGGGGGAGTCATGGTAGTGCCTTGGTGGCCGTGACAACCCTGGTTTCCCCTCTTCCGGCTTCTGCTCGTCGATGATCATTTTTATCCCATCTGACTCATTGCTCTCGGCTCCACTCAGAAACCAGCACCCAACATCTGGGTAGCTTTCCCTGGCAGCAACACACTTATCAGGTGGGCCTTCGAGACCAGATTAGCACCGGAGACGGCGTTGAATACTTTACCGGCCTCCTTAGGGACAGTCACAAGTCAGTCGCTGCCTAGACAATTTCTCGCTGTATTAAGGGCGCACCCATCGAATGCGGGGTGTCGGCCACATTTTCTGCGCACAGCACATGACATTCGTCGACCTCGGCGGCGTCCAGAAAAGAGGACCACAGTGGACCTTATTAAGAACGTGGCGGGCTGGACGGTACAATCACGCATTTTTGCGGATTTTTATGATCGCCTAATTGTTGATTCTGACGCTTATACAAATGCAATACTGTTGCCCGCTTGTATTTATTTCCGTCAGTGGGTTGTTTTTTAATGGGCATACAGCTTTTCAGTACATGGGATCAGTAATATATATTTTTTCTTCTTTTTCGCTTATATTTTGGAATCAAACAACTTTTCCTGAACAGCTCCAATATTATTTTATCCGGACAAGACCTAAAAGCCCGTTTACAATAGCCGCAAAAAACTTCTTGCGAAGTTGCGACGCAGCGCAGCGCCGCAGAACGCTCGAAGCGAAAAGTTGGTTTAACTCAACTTTTCGCGTCGCAATCGCCTCGCGTTAGGCGCCGTAAATCATGTGGACCGATCAGAGCCTCCGAAATACTGCGTTTCTGTGAATGTCTGTGTGTGACGTGTCTAGCAGCGCATGGCTTATGCTGGTACATTCCTAACTGCATTCCAATAAGTTCCAGTATATTTTCAAGTGTGACTTCTGATTGGCTGTCGCGACAGAACCGCAAGCGACCATTGTGGACGGCCACGTCCTCACTTAGCGATACCGCATCGCAACGCCATATAACGCTATATATTTTTTTCCTTCATGATGTAGTTTTAATTTTGTATATTTATAATTTATTTTTTAAAATATCAAAAAAATATAATCTTACGATTTCATCTGATATTTTATTATCATAATTCTGTACTTTTACCGATGAATAAATAACATCATGACGATGTCTCTTTTACGCGACGGACGTAATCTAGCCGGATATTGTAATTTCAATTTTTCTGTTCATCCTGTAATTTTTATGGCATATTTATTTAAATATAAGTCAATATATCATTTATTGTTCGGAATTGAATTTCAGTCTTTTCATTTTCTTGATTGGATTTTTTTTTAAAGATAATTAATAATTTCTTCTGTATGATTTTCATTTTCATATACCTATAGTTTTCGGTTTTTTCTCAATATGTTTTCATTCATATCATTTGTCTACTTTTCATATGCAATATTTAATATTGATTCTGCTTATCATAATTTTGCAGTTAACTCTACTCAAATAAGACACTGAAATTTAAATTTGAGTTAAATTAAATAATAAAAATGTTGTTTAATCATGGATTGTAAGGTATTATCTGGTTTCAGAAGAAGTTAAGGAACGTTTACATCGGTCACACACACACACACACACACACACACACACACACACACACACACACACACACACACACACACACACACACACACACACACACACACACACACACACGCACGCACACACACACACACACACACACACACACACACACACACACGCACACACACACACACGCACACACACACACACACACGCACACACACACACACACACACACACACACGCACACACACACACACACGCACACACACACACACTTCATCCTTTTCACACTTATTTTTATCATGTTTATTTACACTACACTATTACTCATATTATTGATTGATTGTCACTTGTCACTTGTCAACTGGCTATCATATGTATTACTATGCTCAGCTATGCTTGGCTATGAAACTATCATAGCCATTTCATAGCTGACCTTGCATGAAAGATATAATGAAAATAAAAAAATATCATAATATGATAGAAATTTTACACCCCTTGTGGACAAGTTACCACGCTATAGTGTGGTAAAAGTGTATTAAAAGTGTGGTGGATTTTATTTCAGTAATAATTCGTATTTCCATCAAGATTCACCACTTGTATTCTTCTATGTTAAAGAAAATTTAATAATTTCAATTTTGCGTAGGTTTTTTTACCGATTGTTGCCTTTAAAATCGTATTGCAAAACATATCGAGTTCATGGAATCGTAACAACATGTTTTCGAAAACAGAAATATATTTTTGACGAATTTTTGTTAACATGCATTATAAATATAAATTAAACCATAAGTACTGTCTTAAAATGCAAATTTTAGGTGAAAGTATTTCTAGTTAGGTTAAATAATAAACCCGATGTAAAAGTGCGACAAGTAGCTTTTGCGCATGCGCCACGAGTAAATTCTATTCGTTGCACGCCCACTGAAGGAGCTACCGAGGGCCCAAGGGCACTTTTGCATATTTAAATTTTGAATGTGAAATCCAATCAAAATTAAATGATAATAATATGATAATTATACTTTCTTATTATAATAATTTTGATATTTATTTCCAAGTTGATGTACAAAATTATGCATATAGTTGTTTTTTTTTTTGCCATTATTACCTATAAACTCATTTTCTGGTAATTGGCTTGAAGATAATAACTTTTCTGTGTTCGGAATGTTCGCTAAGACCGTTATGACAATTTATACAAATTTTTTAAAAAATATGTTAAATTTTCAAAACTTATGAAATACCGAACAATGATTACATTCATGATTATTTATTTACCCAGTAAACATTCGTGATTATTCGTGATCATGATGCCATGATGACATACAGGTGATTCCGCATATGCATGTCATCATGACATCATGATCACAATAATCACGAATGTTTATTGGGTACTGATTATTATTATACATACATGCGTAATTATTACGTATTTTGTAATTGTTCATTGTAATTAATATCACACCATAATCAAAGTACACAATATTAGATATATTATATTTTTTCTTTTGTAAGGGTCAGAATTTTTTAAATGGATCACTTGACCGTACTGATGCGGGTTTTTATAAAGTTTTTGGAAGACTATTCAGGAAATTCGGGTATTTTAAATGATATTCTGATTCTTTTATAAAGTCACTTTATAAAAAGAGCAATGTTTTCTAAAGTTTTGACCAGTTTTTATAAAGTCACTTCATAAGAACTTCATAAAATCTTTATAAGAACACGAAATATTTATAGAATAGATTTTAAAATCATAGCTGGCAGTAGCCAGCTAGAGGTGGGGCTCACTAGCGAGTCGCTACGCTCTTGACTCTTGGACCGCCAAGCTATATTTTCAAAATCCATCTAAAACGTGACGTCATCGAATAAGTTTTTCTCGTTGCCTTCTTTCATTTTGGCTTTATTCAGGACACCACTGATATATTTAAGATCCTGGGTTTATAAAGTATCCCCATGTAGCCTTTGTTCTTCGAGAAATCGCATTCATAAATAATAAAGTTGATGTCGAATAGTAAACTTCAGAGAGTAGTGATATTTTATTCGCGATGTGATTGGCCGACGGAAAAGTTAAGTTAGACGGACAATCCGAGAAACCAATGACATCTCAATCTGTTCTAAATTCATGCATTGCCAACAATCAGGATCGATTTCAAAGCCATCTTCAATTACATAAGCTTGATAGTGGGGATCGTAGTAGGCGTAACCAGTAACTGATTGGACAATGAAATGAAAATTTTCAAAATGATCTTTTACAATATATTGAACAATTTGCATCTTGTTATTTGTAGCAGGTTGCATCAAAACAACATTTTTTGTAATTGTGAGATCTAAGAATTCTATATGTTCTATGAAAGAAACTGAATCATTCATTCCTAAACCCAGTTTGGATTGATACAAATGGTAATCAGGCAGTTCACAAACTTTCATGACGTCTGTTAATCCAACTCGAATGGATTTTACGTTCCATGCTGCACGACTTTCTACTCTACAACCAAATTGTAACTGATGCTTTATTGCAATAGTTTTGCAAATATTGACTCGACTTAATGATTCTTTGGCAATCATTTTCAAGTCCCGATTTTTACTCTCACACCTCATTGCAGAAAAATTCCATAACGGGCCCATTCTTCTCATGATAAGAGGGCAATGAAGTAAAAAATGGTGTTTCGGTTTCAAGTTATTTGGATATAGATGGACGAGTTTGCTCAAATAACTGTGAATTAGAGATCGTAAGTAATGTGACAGATTTTTACTAACTACTCTTGAAGAAACAATGTCAAGGATTTCTTTGAGTAGAATTATTATTTCCCAATGAGCATCCTCTTCCGGAACGAAATCACCTAATAAAAGACCAACGTTTCTCATGAAGCAAAGTGACTCACTGGCAGACATTTTGAAATATTTGTTTTTGACTTGAGCGCTAGTAATAATCGGAGGTTTGTTGCGCCCTTCATCTACACCAAAATCAAAATTTTCGAGCTGCTGACTCAAATCTGTACAAGCGAAGAAATGTTTTTCTTCAATGAAGTTGTACAAAATTTCACGTAAATCATACTGTGCAACACCTTCTAACACATCGTGCATCCCGTCAACAGTCATTAGGTCAATAGTTGACACACTTTTCAATTCAGACAATACCGATGGTCCCTCGACACCTGTTTCTTTTGGCTGATTTTTAATTAAATCTTCTTTGTAATATTCAATACTTCGCATTTTACATTGTGCTACATTCAACGTTGAATTTATATCTTTTTTGTGTAGGAGGCAAAATCTGCAAGAGTGATTAGCTTGAAAACTTCTAAGAAATCCCAATAGAGTATGGACTGCAAGATTGTCCCCTATAACACCAGCTAATGAGAAACAAATATTTACTGTACCAGAATCAGTCTTGATGGAAATTCCTTCGATTTCTAAAAAATTTAATTCATTAACAGGCCTACAGAAAATTTCATTCAATGACACATATTGTTGGTCGGAAGATTTATACAAAGCAAGAACAAAAATATTTTCAGTTTTGGAAACTAAATGAGGGGGCAAGCAGGGTACAACGACATAAATTCCGCCGATTTTCCCTAAACCTTTGTGACTCCCTAATAGGTTATTCGTCTCAAAGTCATCTTGGTAGAGTAGAATTGGAAATACTAATTTTTCTCCAAAATTTTTCTTTTGCTCGTGCCAAAAATCTCCTTGAACTACATTCGTCACGAGATCTTTTTGATTTTCTAACAATTCTAAATTTTTAATAGTTTCTTTATAAATACCCGGAATTTCGAAAAAGCTTGTCAAAACACTTCTTAACGGGATGATTTGGAAAGATACTGTTTTTTGTGAGATTTTTTTATTTTCATTATTTGAAGATGCATTTCCAGAATTAATAGTTATTTCTTCAGGAAGAATGTAGGCCTGTTTTTCCTTCAAATAATGCAGATATTTCCATTCAGTATCAACTTCACTTAATGAGTTTTGATATTTGGATATCATGAACTTGTAAGCTTTCAAATTTTCTTTATCTTCTTTAGGATATTCCAACCTATGCAATAGCAGATCTAATAGCTGAGTGATAGAACGATTTTTTAGGAAATCACTAAATTTCTGGAGAATTGCAGGAGCAAGTGTACGAGAAGTATTCATAAACATATCACCTGCTAGACCAGCAGCTTCTGATGTTAATTCATTGAAAAATTTCATGATATCCATGGTTCAGTAAAAGTCACAACATTTTTTGAAATATTTTATTTATTATCAGTTTAATTTGTCTGTTTGGCAAATGGAAACAAAATGAGAAAATCACGCCTTTTCATGAATGTAAGTTTAGCCTCTTAAGGAAATAAAGTAGCCTTAACTCGAATCGCAATGTTTAAAAAAAAAAAAAAAAACAAGCTCTTATGCAGCTGTTTTAAACTTCTTAACGAAACTTAGTGCAGAGGTAAGAGAAGCATTGAGCCTGTCAGTATTTGTCGAGTGACCCAAAAATACCCTCTGCAGGAAAATGAGCGCGTTTTTGACGTTCTTCAGATAAGGAATATTAAAAGACAGGTAAATCTTCAAGGCCAAAAGTACAGCTCTGCCAACTGTCTCTGTAGGATAAAGTGATTCTCCGATCGTGCAGTAATAATTGAGAGGGGCCAAAAAATCTCCCACAATCACAACTGTAGGAAACAGAATTTCATTGACTTCCGCTGCAGCTTTCTTCTTAGCTTCTAGTGATGAATGAAGTTGATCAGGATTCTGTAACAAAAGTGCGATCAATGAATAAATTGAAAATGTAAGAATACTTCACTCTAGTACACTAATCTCAGTCTTCGGATTTGTGTATCAGAGATTCGCCAATTCCTTGAAAAAAACGAAATAAAAAAGATTAGAATTTGAAAAAATTTTCCACTACCAGAATTATGAACGCCATCAGCCTTCATTGCACAAAAATATCACGTGTTAATTTACATAGTTTTTTTTTCAGAATTGACCAAAAATAAAATAATAAAAAATGTTTGATCAATACTTGACCGCAGTGAATTCGTAAAATTCTGGTTACGAATTTTACTTACTTCTACATGAAAAATCAGCGCTTCGCGTTCTAATTTTCTACTCTGCTTGGTCTCGGCAGATTCTGTACGCTGTTTCTTTGTTGGTGCTGGCTTATCCACATCGTCGTAAGATTTTTTAGAGTTCTTAGCCTTTAGCGCGGCTGGCAAGATCATCAATAACGCAGCATCATTGTCATCTGCCAAAAAAAAAAATGATTCAAATTTTTACACACACACACACACACACACACACACACACACACACACGCACACACACACACATATTAGGGTGTCCCTTATTTTGGCGATGTCCGAATTTTTTCCATTACGCAGGTAAAAATTAATCAAGATAAAAAAAATTTTTTTTGCAAATTTTGAGCGAAATCGGATCAAGTTAACAAGTGCCACAAAGCGACTGTAATTTTAAATGGGATTTACATGCTATTTTTCATGCATTGTGCTCAAAAATTCATAACTTTTGTAAAACTTATGATAAAATTATGAAACTTAGCATAGTTTGAGTGTATTATGTTGGGTTTTAAACCTAGTTTTTTTTTTAATTTTTCTATCGTCGTCATCTATGTTTTACAAGAATTACATTTTCGTACTTTTTCGGTTCTTGTAAAACATAGATGACGACGATAGAAAAATACAAAAAAATTTGGTTTGAAACCTAACATAATACACTCAAACTGTGCCAAGTTTCACAATTTTATCATAAGTTTTACAAAACTTATGAATTTTTGAGCACAATGCATGAAAAATAACATGTAAATCCCATTTAAAATTACAGTCGCTTTGTGGCACCTGTTAACTTGATCCGATTGCGCTCAAAATTTGCAAAAAAATTTTTTTTTTATCTTGATTAATTTTTACCTGCGTAATTGAGAAACTTCGGACATCGCCAAAATAAGAGACACCCTAATATATATATACATATAATGTTGCAACTTTACCATCAGATTTCAGTAAATTTTCAAGAATTGCTTCTGCTTCTTCGCCCACCAGTTGTTTGGAGAACACAAACTTCTTCAGAGATGGTTTCAGTTCACTCCATGAGTGATCTGCATCGATACTAAGTCCTGGAAATTTGAACATGTAGTCCAAATCAATCTTAGGACAATTAAATGAAAAATTTGAAGTTAACAATTTTATCCGTATCTCCCATAAGCTCATAATCAGGCTTAGAAAAATTTGTTCACAAGTGTTACTGAGAAAACATCATTCGAAAACCCTACTAAGTCAACGCCTGCCTCGAGAGAAAGACATGGAAATTCCGAAAACTGCCAGTCTCCACCCTTTTTATCTTTTTTGGTCATTTGCTGGCGCAGCAGTTGAGTATTGCGCCAATTTTTCACAATGTCCTCCCATGGTTCCACAAATGATCGCAGAAGCTCCAGACCAGATGGTTCATGTGTATTAGCTTTGTACAACAGAATGATCTTTAGATTGACGCATGACAAAAATTTTTCACTGAATGTAGAGAAATTGAAAGGGGTCGGATATTACTTGTACTGGATACCTTAAAATGTTTGAATACGTTTAAAAACCTATTAGAGTACTTGTATCAAAATAAGATTTATAGTTCTCCTTTTTACAATAGCAGACGTTCAGAAAAGTTTTAAGAACATGAAAACTTTTTCTGATTTAATGAAATCAGTGGAGAAAAAATTTGCAGTAGCACGAATTCAAAAGAAATGGTTGCCCCTAATGCATCGACCGGGGATTCACCTTTACAAAAGTAAGTACCATTGTCAGAGGTTTGCGTGTTGCTCTGTCTTTTGATCATAAGCCCACGTTTTTGCAAATTTTTTCGAACACGGTCCACACGGCTCAACAACTTTCCAAATGCTGGGTGATGTATTCTATTGTTTGCAGGACCTGAAGTATGCGCTTTCGTGTAGAAAACACCAGAATCGACGCCAAAAGTCACATGAATTTCTTCGTCCAAATTAGATAGAATACAAGAAGAAATACTGAAAATTGTTATATTAAACATTAAAAGAAAGAATTATTCAAAAATTTCGTAAAAGTATGTCAAGCTTACTCCAATTTATCTAAACGATTTGTTAATGACACTTTTTTAGTCTTGAACAAAATGTACACTTCTCGATCAATCAGAAGGTTAGTCAAGTCTGTCAATGCTTCTTCTGATAAAGTGTCGTGGTTCTCGAAATCATTTAAAAATATCAAACCCTCAAAACTATTTTTGAGAAATGAAACCAAATCCGTTCTTGCTGACAAGTAAGTGACAGAATCAGGATCCTGATTTTGTTTGCATTTTGAGCATACAGTATCAAAAAAGTCATTTTGGGGCTCTCCATCATCTTTAAAAGTTTTGTTCGACGACGAATTTTGCGACTCGGTTGCCAATGAAGTATTTGTATTATTGAAAGAAGTGCTTCCATCAGTATTAGAATTACATATATCTTGTGCCATCGCTGCATATAAAAAAATTTTCACGATTTAGTTTTCAAAAAATTATAAAATCATGTTAATATATTTGATGCCAAATCTCATTTTTCAGCAAATGCAAAAACGAAACGTGTTCAACACATTAAAATTTCATTTTCATGAGTCCTACTACCTCACGTGGTTAATTAAAAATCCATCATTTATTATTATATACAAATTTTAAAATAAAAAATTTACTCTTCTCAAATTAAAGTCATGAACTATTTTTATTTCATAAGGAAAGAAATTTACTAATTTAGAAACATACAAAATATAAACTTAAGAATTTATTTGGTCAGTTTAGCGAATAATTGAATAGTATTTTATATGATATTTTGATATACCACATTTGTAATGCACTTATGAACATAATACATATTCTACATTACAGTTCACAATATTTTTAAAATCTCTAGCAATGTTAATGGATCATTCAAATATTTATTTATAAAAAGAAGTTCTAGAATTCTCATGAGTATCATCTGAAAACATCATGTGACTGTTTTATAGACACTTGAAGATAATGCAAAAAGAAAAAGAATTTATTAATTCAAATTGTTATTTGTAAAATATGTATCACGAAATATTCAAAGCAAATAAAAAGCGTTTCTATTTTATGAAAATATCGTCAAAGTTTAAAGGATTTGAGACAATCAGATTTTTAAAAATTCAGAGTCAACAATTTCGATAACGTTTTGAGTTTATATTTAAGTTTCGGTAATCGATCAATTTTTCAGTTCATTTTTAGATTTTTTCAGTGATAAAACATAAGGACAATTTGCTTTGGATAGAATTCAAAGTTAAGAATAATGACGTTTGCATATTTAAGGATAAAAAGGTAATTGTCGAAAAATCATACAACAAAGAGAATATGACCGTCTTTATTGATTTCTCAAGTCAACATTGAAAATATGAAATAAACGTTAAGATGCATTATTTAATATGAATATATAACTACTCTTGTCAAAACAAGTGAATTTTTATGCTGCAACAGGTTAAATAATCGTGTATTTAAGGACGTGAATCGAAAGCGACATAAACAAGAACAAATAACATCTCTGAATTGGTATGAAACATTCGATGTCGCTGATTTTGTTTGCATTATATGACGTTCAAAAATATTTCCGTTGAACTACAATTTTCATACTTACCGAAGAAATTAAGAAAACTGTGTTGAATGTTCTTGCAATTCGTCGCTGCACCAAGCTGCGCACTGAGTTTATTTTCACTGCATTAACAACAATGAGCAAAAGAAAGGAAATCAACTGATCTATTGTTATTGTATACGCGTGCGCACGAGCAAAACCAGCGAGCGAATGAAATTGAAGTAGCGCCGGTGATTTACCGTCGTTTCGACTGTGAAAAACCGTCACGGCGACGGTGATTTCGTGGACGGTTATTCACAGTCGTTTCGCCGGTTATTCACCGTCATAAAGACTGTATCACTGTTTCTTATATCATTCTCTATTAAAATATAATTTTCACGGTCGAAACGACAGCGAGAAACCGTCGCCGCGGCGGTTTTCTTCTCTCCGTGTAGAGCATCGAATTCAAGAAAGCTATATAGAAATGCGTAAAAATATCTTAATTATTATCCTAATTATTATCTGGATATAAATAAATTCATATCTTTTAAGTTGTATAAATATAAAAAGTATATATTCAAACATTATGAATAATGATGATAATCATTTAACGAATCCTGAGCATGTATGAAAGATGAGGAATAGAGAAAATTGACTAAATTTTTTGCATGTTTCATTTTAGACTGTCTTACTCAAAAAAAATGTATATATTTATCCTTAACATATTCATTCTGCATAAAAAATTTTTATAAATCACCTTCGATAATGTCAAAAAAATATGTTTTTACAACAATGTTTGTACATTTTTAAAATATATTGTATGTTTTATGTTGATATGTAAACATGGCAAGAAAAAAATTTTTTTCTTACATAATCATGTGACAAGCAAGATCGGGAACAATACTATAATTATTATTTATTATATTATATTTTTTTCTTGTTAGGCTATGCGCCTAGAAATAATTATTCCTTATTCTCGTCGACACAGAAAAGGACCTTCCATAGACAGCGGCCTATGGTGACCCTTGTTCGACTTTTCAAGAGAGTTAAGGGAATTGTTTTAAGGGTTAAATAACAACAACTTTAATACAATTAAATGTCATTGTGTGACCTTATTATTATATCTTTAATACATATATGTAAAATCATATTTAAGTACAATAACCTAATCTTGGTCACGTATCTCTTTCCCTATAGTGCGTAATTCTTCAATCGCTGACTCTGCAAGTCAGTATCATCATTAGCATTGTAAAAATAGCTATTTCCTAGAAAATCGTAGAATTGTTGGTTTGCTATTCCCACCCCTTTTGGGCCCGAAAGAGTCTTATTTTATTTTCCTATTTGCGGAGTATCGTTGAGAGAATAACGTTGCGACGTTTTACAATTCTCGCATGAAAATTTTAGTTCTTTTGTAGGAACCACTGTGACGAGCGAGGTCTTTTTACTCGTCTAGACTTTATTATAACAAAAATATTTCAAACTATCAAGTTCGTTCTTTTTACAAAAGCTATTTTCTGAAGTATCAGATAGCGCGCCGCGATATCTAAATTATAATGACTTCCCGACGCTAAAGAATGTTACTCACTAATAGCAATTAGAGAATCATTTCTAGTAAGTACGATTTGATACCCTCTTTCAGCTTTTCAGTATAAAACAATTAATTTATCTTTCTTCGACCATTTACCTCCGATTTAAAACTATTTTAGAACTTATATCAATAAAACGATTCCTGTTTTCAGACCTTACTCGCTTAGTCATACTACTTTTAAAAGCATTTCGACATTTTCAAAGAGAGGTAAACGATTTCTAAATTGTTAGTCATTTAACTATTTTTTTTTTTACTTTTACCTAATGACGACCGAATGAAAACGCCAAAAAGGGAACGAAATTTTACCCCACTCCTTTTCTTTCAACCTCCCCCTCGCCTGAAAAGCATATATAAACCTCGAATTTTCGAATAGAAGTCAGTCGTATCAAACGATTCAACCCAGCTCTCCCAAAAGCAAAAAAACCGGCTCTCCTAAAAGCCAAAAACCAGCTCTAATAAAAGCTAAAACTAACTCTCAATAAAAAAGAAACGCTGAACTATTGGTCTTTACAAGTAAACCACCTATTTTATTTTGAAACCAACTAAATTCCAAAGCTAAAATAAAACTTATTATTAGTAATAAACGACTATTCCATACTATGTTTTGCACCCCTGACTTGGTGATGAAGTCTCGCGACTTCATCCACATATAGCTTCCAAATGACTCCGAGCCAAGGAAAACAAGACATGAATATGGAAAAGCGTCAATAACTAATAAAATGAACCACCATTTTACCATCTTAATAAAAGAAACAATCATTTCATTCAGTTCTACGATATAAAAGATTTCTATACTCCCTAAAAACCAGATTCAAATAAAGGACGATCTATTATCAGAGATATTCTTTGTTCTTTCCTTTTAGTGAGCTCTAAAGATTTTCAAGCATATATACGAGGGTGCGAGGCTGATAAAAGAATAAGAAAACGCGAGTCCATTCAGATTCTACCTTCTCATCCGTGCTATTATAAATTCCAAGAAAACCTAGATGCAGATTACAAATATAGAGACTTAGGTAGGAAAGCCTTCCAAAGGTTCAGGATCACTCACCTGAGGAGACCTCGTCCCTTCTGGACAAAAGAGAGAGTGCAGGAAGCAAGAAAGAACCTTTTTAGGGAACCTCCTCAAACAGAAAAACTAGAGGATCCCCAGATTGCGGATGAAGAATTTTATAACGCTATAAGAGACGATTTAGAAGTGAGGGCGGGAATTTTTCAAGAATATTTATTAAAACTAGAAGATCAGAAACGGGAAACTCCCAAAGGATTTTCATGAATCATTGAGAGAAAGATATTTTCCTGCAAAACCTCCAGAGTCACACAAAACAAAAGATAATTATTGAAAGAGATAAGCGACCAATTTTGGGTTAAGAGTTTGTATTTGTAAAAGAAAATTATAATAATAATGTCACTTTGTGACTTCAAATTGTAATCCAATGTGTTTTTATCGAATCCCTGAAACATTCTCCCGACTCCCCTTAAAAAAAAAAAGAGTCGGACGAAAGGGTCACTGTAGGCCGTAGTCTACAGAGGGTCCTTTCCTTAACGACGAGAGCAAGGAATAACAATTCCTAGGCCCAGAGCCTAACAATACCAAATATTAATAATAATAATAATAATGTCAATTTAGATATTCCGAGTCTCGCTCGTTACAGGAAAAAAAATGGCGCTGCGGACAGGATCGGTTTGGTTGTTTTAGAGATAGACGTGACTCTGGCATTGGATAGGGAATTATACGGGGTTGGTTAAATTGTTTTGGGATCGAAATTACTCGTTAAAACTCTGTTAACATAGAATATCCTTCCCCCTTTGAATTCTATTGACATATACAAGGATGTTCAAAATTTCATTTTTATTTCTCGGACTTTGTGCACCCGCTAATATCAAAGACGAAATCCCTGTTGAAAATAAAGAAAGAAATAGAATAGTGCGAGAATTCCAACGCCTGCTTGAAACTGAGCAACGTATACAACAGGAACGCGCTCGTTTAATGGAACTTCTTAGACAATACGAGGCTATGTTGGTATCGCAGAATAACTCTTAAGCTTCACGTTTTCCAGTCTTACTGATTCAACTCTGCTGAATTTAAAAAAAAAAAAAAAAAAATTTTTTGGTGCCGTGTTTTTATTTATTATTCTTCTCTTTCCCCTCCTAATGAGAGGAGATTTCTGCGTTGATACTTGGAACGAGAAGCTCGGCCAGTATTAGCTCGAGAAATTTATTTTTGCCTTCTCCCAGGATCAATGTCTAGGACGAGAAGCTCGACTGACATTGACTTTCGGATAAGAATATTAATGTAAAATTAGAATGCACACATTCGAGGAAAGCATCGACACCATTATCTTTTGTAAACAATTTAACTATTTTGAACTGGAGAAAATAATAACAGAGCTAAACGAAGAAATAAAACTTCAAAAACAGACACTTCTGAACAAAATTGACAACTTGAAAAAATTAAAAAACGAATACACCTTGGAAGAATTCAAAGTATTACCGAAACCAATAAGACATTATCTAAAATTTGAGCATAGAGCATTGAATCTTCGAATTAAAATACTGAAAGTAGAATTACATGAACTCGTAATCGAGTCACAAAATCGCTTACAAATGCCTCAAGGTTTTAATCCCAGTTACGAACCGACTCATATAACTAGGAGTCAATTCGATAGTCTCTCCGAAGAAGAGAAGCAAAAATATCTAAATCGCCAAATTCCAGTTACCAATACTCGCGAAAAACCCACCTTTGACGATTCGAAACAACAATCTAAGGAAGAAATAATAAAAAACTCGAACATATTGAATCAGGAAAGACCGGAATACAAAATGGCTAATAATCAGCTTAGATTACGAGATGTCATAGACATTATTCCCCGCTTTTCCGGAGGAGTAACAGGTCCTAGTTATCGAGAATTTTCCCTGGCCTGTCAAAAGGCAAAAAAATTGCTACCCGACGAACTCGAGAGTAGTCTTGCTGGATTAGTCTCTGCTAAACTAACTGGCAATGCTGCAAGAGCCTTCGAAAGCGACGTTCCCGTAACGATCAACTCACTTTTGAAAACATTACAAAGTCTCGCCCCACTAGAGAGCACCTTCGAGCTTTGTGGGAAAATGGCACAAATAGTACAAGGGTTAGACGAGGATATAAGTACCTTTTTCTATAGAGTTCAAGACCTGGGAAACAGAATTATAGAAACCATAAAATCCGAAAATAATAAAGAAATCACTGCCGAGAAGAAAACCGAAATCGAACAAGAAGCTTGTAGAGCCTTTATGAATGGAATGAAAACAGAGATAAGATCGCTCATGACCGATACTAACGATTTATCAATTGCTGGACCTAAAACAATCCAAATAGAAAAAATTCTGGAGCGTCGCAATAACTCAAGACAACTCGTTACAAATTGCTTATTGTGCAAATCTGAAAAACATGAAACGAGCGACTGCCCAAGGATGAAAAAAATTGAAGAACGAAATAACGAAAAATCATGCCAAATATGCAAAGCGCCTGGGCACGAGGCCCCGAATTGTCCTTCTACAGGAAGCCGTGGATGCCGATATTGCAAACGAACTGGTCATACGATCGAAAATTGCCAGTTCCGACCAGTTAGGGTTGTTCAGATTCAAGAACCCTCCCGCAATTACGCACGATATTCAGGACCAAACAACAATGGCATCAATTTTTATAACAATCGTCAGGTCTCTCGCTACGATAATTCTGGTCCAAACACCCAGTTTGTCAACACTCGCTATCAGAATTCTTCGAACAATTGGTACCCAAGCAGTCAGCGATCCCAGGGTTTTTCCAATTATAACAGTTTCCAAACCAAGAGAAATTTCAATAATCAAAACTTTCAGAATGGACAAAATTTTCAAAATCAATATTTCCAAAATCGCTCGAATCAGAATTTTCAAAATCAAAACTATCAGCATTTCCCAAACCAAAACACGCAAAATTTTCGAAATCGAAATACACAAACTCTTCAAAATCACCAAAACGGACAAAATTTCCAAAATAGAAAAATCTCTTTCAATACCCAGCCAAAAAACGGGGACAACCTCCCGCATGGGGGAGGGCAACCTACACCAAACCATCAAACTCAGTAAAAATTCATAATGTCTCTACAAAAGTTCCAACCACTCCATGCATTAAATTGAAATTTGAAAATAAAAATTTAAACTTTATGTTAGATTCTGGAGCTAGTATTTGCCTTATCAAAGAAAGATTTGTAAAAGATCAATTTATTAACAACTTCGAAAAATTGCAACTAACAGGAATAACTGACGAACAAGTGAACACTCTGGGCACAGTAATACTGAATATCCTTGGAATACCCACCAAGTTCTTCATTGTATCGGACTCATTCCCAATAGAACCTCATGATGCTATTTTGGGAAACACCTTCTTCCAGAAAACCTCTGCAAAATTAAATTGGGGTGATCAATGTTTCGAAATTAAAAATCTTCAAATACCATTTTGCGATAAAAATCAAACTGACGTTCAAGATCCTATCAGAAGAATTACATTGACCGTTCCTGCAAGGTCAAAAAGGATTTTCCGTATCAATTTAAAGCCAACATCCTTGAGGATAGGGGTAATCGAATCGATAAAATTAGAACATGGTCTATACGCTGGCGAAGCAGTCGTGAAAAATTTCGAAGGAAAGACGTTTTTACCTTTTACCAACACTACCGAGAAAGATATTAAGATAGAATTACCTGAACAAGAACTTCACGAAATTTTGGAAATTGATGAACGAACAGAGTCGAATGAAAAACCCAAGAGAAAATTCAGGAAGAAACGAAAAAAGAATGGAAAAACTACAAAAATTTTTCAAATAAATACGAGATCACGCCTAGAAAAGGTTAAAGAATTACTACGCCTAGACGATTTGAGTCCAAATGAAAGAGAAGAAATAAATAACTTAATTCGAGATTCGGCTGATTGTTTTCATTTGCCAGACGAGCAACTTACGAGCACGCATTTACACCAGCATTCCATTACCACCGAAGATAACAATCCTATTAACGCACGACAATACCGATTTCCACCCAAATTAAAAGATGAATTGAATGAACAGGTAGGAGAACTACTTGAGAATGGTATAGTTAGGCCATCCTTTTCACCATACAACACACCTGTATGGATAGTCCCGAAAAAGGAAGATAGTCAAGGAAACAAAAGATGGCGAATGGTTCTCGATTTTAGAGCCCTCAACGAGAAAACAGTCGGAGATTCGTATCCTCTACCCAATATCGTTGAAATATTAGATCAGCTAGGAGGAGCAAAATACTTCCCCTTCTTCGATTTAGCTTCCGGATTTCACCAAATCGAAATGAAACCGAAGGACGCTCCCAAAACTGCTTTTTCCACAAGTCATGGGCACTGGGAATTTGCTAGAATGCCGTTCGGGCTCAAAAATGCACCTGCCACCTTTCAACGGCTAATGGACGTCGTTCTTTCTGGATTACAAGGGACAGAGTTATTTGTATATATGGACGATATCGTGATTTATGCTAGAGACTTGAGTGAGCATCGAAGAAAATACAATCTCTTAATTGAAAGACTACGGGATGCAAATTTGAAACTACAACCAGACAAATGCGAATTTTTAAGACGTGACGTTACATTTCTAGGACACCGAATCACAGAAAACGGACTGAAACCCGATCCTAAGAAACTTGAAGCTGTTAAAGAGTTTCCGAGACCAAAAACAGTTAAAAATGTACGACAATTTCTCGGCTTGGCATCGTATTATAGAAGGTTCATTGAAAATTTTGCTAAGATATCTAAACCTCTAACTCAATTATTAGAAAAAGATGTAGCCTTCATTTGGAATAATGATCACGAACAAGCATTTGTAACTTTGAAAAATAAACTGTGTAATAGTCCTGTACTTCAATACCCGAATTTCAATGAACCCTTTATTCTTACTACCGATGCAAGTCAATACGCGATAGGAGGCATACTTAGTCAGGGAAAAGTTGGTAGAGATCGGCCTTGTGCATATGTATCACGTCAATTAAATAAAGCCGAGAAAAATTACAGTACATACGAGAAAGAAGCATTAGCAATAGTTTTCTGCGTTTCACATTTCCGCCCATATTTATATGGTAGAAAATTCACTATCCTGACCGACCACAAGCCTTTGTGTTGGATGAGAACAGCCAAAGATCCAACAAGCCGTCTCACTAGATGGAAACTCCGACTTGAAGAATATGATTACGATGTGCAATATAAAGCTGGAGCGACAAATATTAACGCTGACGCGCTATCCCGAAATCCTGTTCCCGAAATGGAAGATATTTTAAGTGAAAGCATACATATAATTACTCCCAGACGGTCTATTCGAAATAAGGAAGCTACTAGTAAAGGATTACAATATCGGCAAGAAATTGAAAAAAAAAATTCAAAAAGGAAACCAAAGATATGCCAAACATTTGAGAAAGAAGTAAAAGATGACAAAAACACTGAAACCAACAAGATAGGACCAAAACGTAACAGACCCAAGAGAGTAGAAAAAGAAACAAGCGAGTCTAGTAATGAAGAAGAAAACGATATTTTTGTCCCGAGAAGATCCATAAGAAATACTACAAAACATAAAAAGCCTGATTTAGAGAATGAAACTGATAAATCCACTACAGACGAAGAACACGAATTTACACAAAAACCACAAAATTTAGAAGCAGGAAATTCGAACCCCGAGAGTAGCGATTCAACAGAAGAAGAAGATAGTAGTAACGAATACGATTTAGGAAAACTAGTACCTGGTAAAAATATTTTCGAGAGTAAAGACCATCTTTTTATGAAGCAAGGAAGTTGCCTCTTGTTTTTCGATTCTAGTAACAAACCTATAGATGAATTTTCAAAGAAGTTTTATAAGAAACGGGAGGTCAAGATACCCAAAAAGCTGGAGTTTGGAGACTTAAGTTATAGCAAGATTGGAAAGAATTATTGTTTCATGTTTTGTACACAAGGAACTTCAGCAGATTTCGATAAAGAAAAGACTTGGGAAATCATGAAAAAGGGATTAAGACAGTTGAGACAAATAAGTATAGAAAAAGAAATTCGCAAAATACATGTTCCCAAATTTGAAGTGTTGAATGAAATTCCCTGGGAGAAATTCGAAAACGAGATAAATAAAATTTTCAAAGATGAAGATATACAAATTGTAATTTGTACCGGTCAAACCGAAATTCCTCCAATTTCACAAAGATGCGGTTTAGTTGAAGAATTTCATTGCTCAGCTATTGGAGGTCATCAAGGGCATAATAAAACCTACCTTCGGTTGCGATTGAGATATTATTGGGAGAACATGAGGAACGATGTTAGAAATTTTATTGCGAAGTGTTTAACATGCAAAATCAAGAAGTTAACTCGTAAAAAGATTAAGCAACCTATGGTGATCACAGATACACCCGGCACGGCATTTGAAAAAGTTGCTTTAGATTTAGTAGGTCCTTTTCCACCAACCGAAAATGGGAATAGGTATATCCTTACTATGCAAGACCTTTTGACGAAATATTGCATTGGAGTTCCCCTGCCTGACGCAAGCGCAGTCTCTACTGCCGACGCTTTTATTAAGCGACTAATTTGCACCTTTGGAACCCCAAAAGCCGTACTTACCGATCAGGGAACTAACTTTCTCTCAGGGCTCATGAAAGCAGTAGCAAAGAAATTCAACATAAAACAATTTAAGACAAGCGCGTTTAGCCCCTCGTCAAATGGGAGTTTAGAGAGAACTCATATTACTTTAGTCCATTACTTACGCATTTTTCAAGAAGAGGATTCTGAATGGGACCAGTGGATAGAGATGGCGACATTCGCCTATAATACGAGCATTCATGAATCCACGGGTCGCACGCCCTACGAATTAGTTTTTGGAAAAATCAGCCTCCTACCCTCTAATCGGTCACTACCGAATTATGATAAGTTGGAAACTTACGACGAGTACCTCGTTAAACTTATGGCTAGGTTAGACAATATCAGGGAAGAATCCAGAAGGAACCTTATAAGGGCTAAAGAAAAATACAAAGAATATCACGATCGTTGTTTGAATCCAGTTTCACTCTCTGCAAACGACTATGTATTCCTCAGAAAAGGAATAAAATTCGGGAAATTTGATAATTATACCGATGGTCCATTCAAGATAGTTGAGGTCTTGGACAATAATAGAACTAAGATAAGAATAGGCAACACAGATAAAATAGTTTCCACAAATAGATTAATACGTACGGAAATAAGAAGCGACGACGAATAAAAAAAAAAGGAAAGAAAAAAAAAAAAAAAATTTTTTTCTTTACAAACTGATTAAAATGCTCGCCGCACTTATCATCATCGCCTTCCTCTCTCCTGCCGTGGGACTACTTGGCTACGATTGTGGGACGTTAGATGCTAACATCACGCGGTTAAGTCTGAAGGACCTAGGGGAGTGTAATATTCCCCAACCCCACGTTAGTAAAACGGAAATACCCCTACAATTGCTCCAGTTGAACGAATTCGGAACCTTGTTCGTCCAAATATGCAGAATCGAGATTAAGCGTTTAGTTACTCGTTGTGGGTTTTTCGCAGACCACTCAGTCTCAAATGGTCTTGCTGAATACTTTCGCGAACCCACTAGAGAACAATGTAAACAACTCCATGAACGAGGACGAATACAAATAGAACAAGCAATTTTAGCAGACTTCAAATCCAACACCACAGACACCAGGACTGTAACACTCGCTGGAATACTAAACACGGACGGAAGTTGCGAAGGAGCCAAATACGGAGACAGATTTGGAAATTGGGAAAAGGTTACAGTACAAGCCACTATAAAAGTAACCCTCCAAGATTACTATGCACCAGTCTCAACGAAAGAAGGAAAAATCTTCTTCAAGTCCGGTACTCGCTGCTCGATGAAAAAGCAATTCTGCACGATGACTAATGGAGACTACGCCTTCTGGGAAGTATTACCTCAAGGACTTCGTGATTACCAGCAGTATTCCGTACTGTACCAAGGGGTTGGATTTCGACTGGAAGACCATTCCGAAGAAAGGATGAAACCCGTATACACGGTGGAGACAAGAGGTACGACCTTCGCCCTAATGAAAAAGGACTCACTCTCTGTGTGCGGATACGAAGTTTTTTCCACAGAACATCCCCGTTTATTCATCCTCGAAGCTGGTAAAGGAAGATTTCTCATGCCAAAACAAGAAATCGATACACGAGACATAGACACCCTTGCCCATACGAACTCCAAATTCATTTATATAGAAAAACATATGAAAAGGCAGTTTGAGACTCTGTATTACGATGTGTTGAAGAGGCGCTGTAAATTAGAGAGGAAAGTACTCGGAAATTCGTTGGTATTGGCCGCACTAAAGCCAGACGAATTTGCTTATCAACTCATGGATGGACCCGGATATATGGCAATCATTTCAGGAGAAATTGTAAATATTCTAAAGTGTGCACCCCTCATAGTCAGAGTCAAAGGTACCCAGAACTGCTATCAGAAAATCCTCGTAGAAGCAAACAACAAAACCTTCTACCTGACGCCAAAAACGCACATTTTAAAACGAAGAGGAACACCAATTTCCTGCAATTCCCTAACCCCGCTACACACGAGATCGACGGGAAATGGTACAAATTCACGCCCAATCCAGTTGAAACAACCGCACCCCAACGTTTGACGCCCTTGTCAAAGCCCACGTGGGAATACCATAGTGTTGCCAATCTCGCTACTTCTGGAATTTATACCGAAGATGACTTGAAGAAATTCCGAGAAGATACTGTCTTTCCTATGGACCGTGCTGGAGTTTTAGAAACAATAGCTAAGGGATCACTGGGAAACCCAGTTGACATAGAGGGACTCTCCATGAAGAACTTGCTAAACATCGAAGATTTAGCCAAAAATGTATGGGATAGTATGTGGTCGAAATTTTCCTTGTTCGGCACCTACAGTGCTGGATTTTTAGGAATATACTTCCTCCTGAAATTCATTAAAGGACTAATGGACACGGCGCTACATCTATTTGCGCTTCACTCAATATTTGGATGGTCTATCTACCTCTTCACCGCCCTGTGGGACAACCTTGCCTCATTTATGTTGCACGAAAAAGTTCCTCCTAAGGAACGCCCTCAGAAAATTGCAAGCGAAGATATTGAATCTGGCACCCCCATGAGCATCATCTCTACCAGAATTCCTGAAGATGAAACCATCACTACGAAGATGACGACATCTCTGTACCCCACCAACGAATTGGATACGACTCGTCGAGAGTTACAACCCTTTGGACTTCGAGGATGAAGAAGCAAACCCTCGTATAAGAATAAAACTTTTGTATAAGAATGAAATCATGTAAGAAGAAAATGGGAAATGTAATAAAATATAAAAAAAAAAAAAAAAAAAAAAAAAAAAAAAAAGGGGACAAAAATAGACAATAGATTTAACACTGTTATGTGTGCATAATTATAGGACATCGATTGTTATTATTTGAAACAACCTGAATGTAAAATTGTTGTAATCCAATCATTAAATAAAAATTACATCAAGAGATAAGGAGGAAAAAAGGGGAATGTGAGGTAGGATGGTTGATTTCCCTCTTTTCTCCCAAACTCCCAAATAAAACTTGCGGAAATATTATGAATTATCATATAATGCGTTCGAATAATACGAAATACCTAAGATAAGATTTGTTTTAGATAATAGTTGCGTAAAGTGGAAACTATTTTACTGATTTAGGCTACTTTAATAAACTACTTTAACTACTCGATAAACAACTTTACTTATTCAAAGTTCATTCGTCGATATTTTACTCGATATATCATCGACAATTCGTTCGCTTTATGGCAAGATTATTCTTCACTCACAGAAATTTGTAGCGTTATAATTTTTTTTGCGTGTGCCTTTTGAATTCGGAAATTTGTCATTTATACTACCAAATAACATTTTATATGACCGAAGCCAACCACTTGGAATTGTAAATGACCATTTCATATCAGCGAAGAACTACTGAACAATCGTTCATACGCTTGAAGTCGACCAGAAATAAATACGAATTATTTGAATTTTAAGAATTAAGAAGCGTAATTATTTCGCTCGAAGCCGAATATATTTTGTACAACAAGAGACTCATGAAAAATACTGAAATTTAAGCGATCCGTTTACAATTACTTATCGAAATCATCATTACATGAACAAAAAGAAAACAATTATACTCAATAAATAGAAGGCCCAATGTGAAATTCATTTGTGTGACTCTGGTAAATAAAATCATGAAATCCTAAATATGAAAAGTGAAAGAAAAGAAATTTTTCGAACTATGGGACATTCAATAAGAATGTAAATAAATAGAAAAAAAAGGAGGAAAAAAAAAAATATATATAGAAAAATTCATATGAAAATAAATATTAACGCGAAGAAGAATTTTGAAGAAATACGTATGAGGAGATTTATATACATGAATAAAAGCAGAAAAACGAATTAAGGAAGGTTCGATAGGATTTATGGCCCCGCTCACGTAACAAATTATCGGGTTGAAAAATTTCAAACAGTCGGCCAACTGTGAAAATTCATAGACCCGATATGAAATGTAAAATGACCTAGTTTTGAGGCCTCAGAATAGGTTTTTGAGTTACGGAGTCTCAAGAAGGGTATAATTATGTTTTATTTTGAACTATTGTCCTTAATTAATAACATGCATGTATAAGATACAACAATGAATAATAAAATGAAGAAACATGGTAAAGTCAAAAGAAGGAATAAATACGAAAGAAGAATTTTATACAATGAAAGGATAATAACGATATAAAAAGATTATAGAAGAGTATATAATGTTAATTTTGTTCAGGAAAATCATGGTTCCACGTGCGTTAGGAACAATCAATGTCCCCGAGAAATTCTGCATGTCTATGTTGAACCGCGTTTCCGACCCATCATATTGAAGCGATAGTATTATTTCATAATGCAAGGACCTCTCGAGAAATGTAGTAAATCGGGTCTCCTACCTATCGCGATGCTCAAGGAAAAAATAATTATGTTCCTCAATATATATCGCAAAGTGTATGTGACGAAATAAAATTTAGGTTACGGGTAAACCAAAAACCCATGAAATTTAGGTTACGGGTAAACCAGAAACCCAAGAAATTGAATATATATATATATTTTCCTCAAGTATATTTTGAAGAATGAACAGAATGAAAAGTTATTACGAGGAAATTTTGTATATTTTGGGTTCGAAATTTGGCGGATATCACGGTAGAATCCCGGAAATAAATGAGGTAAAAATTAAAATCATACGGAAATTAAGTGAAACTAGAAACATAAAAGTTAAAAGGTTAAATAAAAAGAGTAAAACTTAGAAAAAAAAGGGGGGGAGGGGCCACGTAAGTAGTTACGACCATGCGCAATCATCAATATGAAATTGGTACTATTCAAGCCTCATCAAGTAAAGTAATCGACAATAGTGCACCAGTAAATCCGCAGAGACCAATAGACGTATAAGGAAATTCAAGTAACACCATTTAATAAGTTAGTTCAAACTCGAAGTTCTCTCTCATTCCAAAATCGTCATGGAACTCATGGAAACTAACGTAGGACACTCTATACACGTGAGGAAATTAACTCAAGAAGCAGACACAGGTAGCCAAAAAGCAATGGAATTATTGAGATTGTACAAGGAAAAATACCGACTTATGAGACTTGAAACGCATCGTTCCGTGAGCTTAGAATTCGAGAAACTCCCCAAGAAAATCCAACGAAAAATGGAGATGAACAGCAGAATAGTGAAGAGGAAAATTCAAGAAATCAACATAAAAATCAAATAGGTTCGAAACTTAAAACTCGTGAAATCTCGTGAGAAAAAGTGTATCATAGTAAGGGATGAAATATTAAAATCCCCAACCATCCTCGTCGAAGCCTTAAAACCGCAAATGTTACCTCAATAAATTAGAGAATTCCAAAAAAAAAAAAAATTAAAGTAATTATTTAACCTACAATTATAATATAAAAATATTCTAAGAAATCAATGCCAATCGAGGCACCGATTTCTTCTCGGGGAAGGGAGGTGTGACGAGCGAGGTCTTTTTACTCGTCTAGACTTTATTTTAACAAAAATATTTCAAACTATCAAGTTCGTTCTTTTTACAAAAGCTATTTTCTGAAGTATTAGATAGCGCGCCGCGATATATAAATTATAATGACTTCCCGACGCTAAAGAATGTTACTCACTAATAGCAATTAGAGAATCATTTCTGGTAAGTACGATTTGATACCCTCTTTCAGCTTTTCAGTATAAAACAATTAATTTATCTTTCTTCAACCATTTACCTCCGATTTAAAACTATTTTTAGAACTTATATCAATAAAACGATTCCTGTTTTCAGACCTTACTCGCTTAGTCATACTACTTTTAAAAGCATTTCGACATTTTCAAAGAGAGGTAAACGATTTCTAAATTGTTAGTCATTTAACTATTTTTTTTTTTACTTTTACCTAATGACGACCGAATGAAAACGCCAAAAAGGGAAACGAAATTTTACCCCACTCCTTTTCTTTCAACCTCCCCCTCGCCTGAAAAGCATATATAAACCTCGAATTTTCGAAGAGAAGTCAGTCGTATCCAAACGATTCAACCCAGCTCTCCCAAAAGCAAAAAAACCGGCTCTCCTAAAAGCCAAAAACCAGCTCTAATAAAAGCTAAAACTAACTCTCAATAAAAAAAGAAACGCTGAACTATTGGTCTTTACAAGTAAACCACCTATTTTATTTTGAAACCAACTAAATTCCAAAGCTAAAATAAAACTTATTATTAGTAATAAACGACTATTCCATACTATGTTTTGCACCCCTGACTTGGTGATGAAGTCTCGCGACTTCATCCACATATAGCTTCCAAATGACTCCGAGCCAAGGAAAACAAGACATGAATATGGAAAAGCGTCAATAACTAATAAAATGAACCACCATTTTACCATCTTAATAAAAGAAACAATCATTTCATTCAGTTCTACGATATAAAAGATTTCTATACTCCCTAAAAACCAGATTCAAATAAAGGACGATCTATTATCAGAGATATTCTTTGTTCTTTCCTTTTAGTGAGCTCTAAAGATTTTCAAGCATATATACGAGGGTGCGAGGCTGATAAAAGAATAAGAAAACGCGAGTCCATTCAGATTCTACCTTCTCATCCGTGCTATTATAAATTCCAAGAAAACCTAGATGCAGATTACAAATATAGAGACTTAGGTAGGAAAGCCTTCCAAAGGTTCAGGATCACTCACCTGAGGAGACCTCGTCCCTTCTGGACAAAAGAGAGAGTGCAGGAAGCAAGAAAGAACCTTTTTAGGGAACCTCCTCAAACAGAAAAACTAGAGGATCCCCAGATTGCGGATGAAGAATTTTATAACGCTATAAGAGACGATTTAGAAGTGAGGGCGGGAATTTTTCAAGAATATTTATTAAAACTAGAAGATCAGAAACGGGAAACTCCCAAAGGATTTTCATGAATCATTGAGAGAAAGATATTTTCCTGCAAAACCTCCAGAGTCACACAAAACAAAAGATAATTATTGAAAGAGATAAGCGACCAATTTTGGGTTAAGAGTTTGAATTTGTAAAAGAAAATTATAATAATAATGTCACTTTGTGACTTCAAATTGTAATCCAATGTGTTTTTATCGAATCCCTGAAACAGTCTCCCGACTCCCCTTAAAAAAAAAAAGAGTCGGACGAAAGGGTCACTGTAGGCCGTAGTCTACAGAGGGTCCTTTCCTTAACGACGAGAGCAAGGAATAACAATTCCTAGGCCCAGAGCCTAACAATACCAAATATTAATAATAATAATAATAATGTCAATTTAGATATTCCGAGTCTCGCTCGTTACACCACCAAAATTATTCCATATTCTTTAGAAGCCCTTTTCGCTATTAAATCATCAACTTCCTCTAAACTGATATTTTTCCCTGGAGAGCAAGTTTTCCAAACTTGTAGACGATGAAACAAATTGATTATTCCTTTTCTCCTAAAAACAGACCTTTTATCACTTGGTTTGACCCTATGATGTCTGATTGTACTTTTGATATTCCAAATCAAATTCTCGGCGGTGGGCACTAAGGAGAGAAATTATCGCAAGGTTTAAAAGAGAGGAAGAGAGAGAGAGAGAGATACATATACATTTTAAACACCCTAACCATAAGAATCCTAATTGGTAAACTCGACCATTATAAAACGTAATATAAAGTTATTTGATTTATCTGGGAAGGTGGTTATAATTTGAGGTCCTTTGTCCTTCTGCCATAATTAGTCAAGCTGCGTTCGGAACTTACGCTGCCGGGACAAGGTCTCGACACTTGAATAAATAATGGGTGAAAGTACAAAATGGATTTTATCAAATATAACAAGGATGATATGCAGTTTCTTACTTTCAAAAAGTTCGCAAAGATTATCCTTCTATCGATGGTTGGGCACCTCAAGCACAGCTTGGGTTTTAATTGGTCCGATCGATATTAGGCAAGGTATATGGCTGTCTAGGCTGTCGTGAGGTCGAGCCTTTGGGCCGGGGAAGTATTCTTTCGCTTTATGGTGAACTACTTTTCGGGGCTTCTCCTAGGAGAAGAAAGCAGTTCGAAAGCTCGAGAACGACTTCGATTCTGCTAAAAAATACGCGGGTTTATATACGATTCGGAAAGGAAATAAACGGACCTTTTTTGGTCCGTTTACATCCGGTTATCGCTAGATAGAAAAAGTGCAAAATCATTATCTATTCGAAAATAGTTTTTATCGTAGAGTCATTATTCTCATGCGCCAATATTATCAAAGTTGAATGATCGAAAGAATCGTCATTCGTAAAATAGCTTTATCAAAAGTTAAATAATTGAAGGAAATGTTATTCAAAAAAAAAAAGGAGGTGATTTCATTTCTCGTGCTGAAAGTTAAGAGATAATACAAAATTGCGCTTATCAAAAGTGATTCTCTATTACATTTCATGAACATAAGTTTTCAGCGTCGGCGAAATCATTACGATTCAGATAGCGCCGCGCATTGTCATTAATGCTTAAAAAAAAAATGACTCTCTTTCAGAATTTCATGAAACGGATATATTTTTTTTTCAAAGTAAAATTTCAGACGAGGGGAAAAACCCCGCTCGTCACAATCATATTTTCATTTTCACATGTATAAAATTATAAACAAAATTCGAACCTATATATTACTACAAATCGAAAACTTTAATAATGTATAATCAAAATTAGTTCAATTTTTTATCGCCGGCCTCGCACTACATGATTCGTATTTTATCATTTATGTAATTACACCTCAAGTTAATATTATAACTAAAAATAATAAGATGGCGTTAAAAAAACTCGATTTGCAAGTCATACAGTAATATTCACAAAGAAACATTAGAACAGAGAATCGTTCATTACGAAATTCGTAATTAAATATAAGCCTGTTACGTGGTGCAAGTGGAAGCGCGTTTGCGATTTTTCGGAAAAAAGAAAATTCGAGAGGAAAGTAATTCGGTTACACGATCGCCCTTGCATTTTTCAAATCAAGCTGCATTTGCAATGACAATCAATAAGTCGCAAGAACAAACTTTTGAAAAAATTGGTAATAATTGTAAAAAAGAAACATGTTTTTTTATTATGCGCAATAACTGTATGTTGCTTTTCCCAGAGTAAGATTGCGGCAGTGAGAATCAGTGACAGCTTATGTGCATAAAAATAAGGAATTAATGAATATCATAGAGCCAAGAATTATAAATTCACTGAAGTATTATCATAATGATCATTTAACATTATAAACATTATGCACAGTATAATATGATTGCACAGACATCAAATTTTATAAATAGTTATGAGGATAAGTGTTGATGTATGGTGCACAATTGATTATTAATAAATATTTAATTTCAAATTACAAATCAATGGAGACATCATTATTCGAAGTAGCTTATCTAAATTGATGATTTTAACATTATACTGGAAAATAAGAGTATCAAGGACAATAGGGTCATTATTTGAAAAATCAGTTTGGTCGTCACTGACCAAATCACCGATTTCTCTCAAATTTTGTAAATAGTCACGGAAACTAGTTTGCAGATATACGTATTTTTTATTTTGGGCTGAAAATTGGTTTTTGTCGAGAAATTCAGATTTTAGATTTGGCTGTCACTTTCAGAGTAACCTCACTTTTGTCGAAAACTTTTTTTTAAATCCTTATTTCTCATTAGAAAATCTATGGATTTTATTGATTTTTGTATGAAAACGTTCGAAATTGTACGAAATTTATGAATAATGTATCAAAAATATTTCTTTTAGCGTTGTTGAATTGTTATTAGCATAAATGAAAAAAGTGTAAAAAATTGTTGAGTAAATATCTTCCATATTGCATCATTTTTATTTCCTCCCGTTTTTTTTTCATTAATTGGTAAAGGTATAAACTGCATTCTGTAAAAATCGTTACATGCCAAAACGTTTTGTTCGTAAGTGAGAATTTTTTCTGATTTTCCAGCCTGTCATTAACAAGTGATAATGAAATTTCAATATATTTTCACTTTTCTTGATCTTAAGACACTGTAATATGTTCCATATAATGATTATATATATTCGAAACGAAAGTAATAAACAAAACATTTTTTACTAGACGTTCAACGGCTCGGAATACAACTTGAAATCAAGCTTTCGCGTATATCACTAAACTGCTTAAATACTTATTATCACACATAATTTCATAAGAGTACTTTCATTCTCATTGCCCTAAAACACTTTATTACATATACGCGAAAGCTTGATTTCAAGTTGTATTCCGAGCCGTTGAACGTCTAGTAAAAAATGTTTTGTTTATTACTTTCGTTTCGAATATATATAATCATTATATGGAACATATTACAGTGTCTTAAGATCAAGAAAAGTGAAAATATATTGAAATTTCATTATCACTTGTTAATGACAGGCTGGAAAATCAGAAAAAATTCTCACTTACGAACAAAACGTTTTGGCATGTAACGATTTTTACAGAATGCAGTTTATACCTTTACCAATTAATGAAAAAAAAACGGGAGGAAATAAAAATGATGCAATATGGAAGATATTTACTCAACAATTTTTTACACTTTTTTCATTTACGCTAATAACAATTCAACAACGCTAAAAGAAATATTTTTGATACATTATTCATAAATTTCGTACAATTTCGAACGTTTTCATACAAAAATCAATAAAATCCATAGATTTTCTAATGAGAAATAAGGATTTAAAAAAAAGTTTTCGACAAAAGTGAGGTTACTCTGAAAGTGACAGCCAAATCTAAAATCTGAATTTCTCGACAAAAACCAATTTTCAGCCCAAAATAAAAAATACGTATATTTGCAAACTAGTTTCCGTGACTATTTACAAAATTTGAGAGAAATCGGTGATTTGGTCAGTGACGACCAAACTGATTTTTCAAATAATGACCCAATATTGTTTTAAACAAATTGCATACTCATAGCAATAATTAATGAATAAATGTGAAAAATAAAAAAAATGGTATAGAAATTTATTTAAATTCAAGTTATGTGAAAGTATGAAAAAAAATGTAAAAGAATAGCGAATGTAAATAATTAGACTGAGGACAGGAAAAAAAGTAGATATTTATGTATATATAATAACAATTAGACGATGTTATAAATTTACATTAGAGTAGAAGAAAAACTAAAGGCTAGAATGCGGCACGCGTAGCGCGCCAGCGTTCTAGTATTGTAATAAAAAACACGATGGATAAAAAAGTTGGGTCCAAATTTTTTTTTGATGAAAGTTTTTTCAGAAACCATCGTTTGTCGGTAAAAACTTTACAGAGTACCACTTTTATCTGTAAAATTTAATGTTTACTTACTGACTATTTTGACAGTTTGCAACAGTTTTGTTGTTTTGTTGAAATTTTATCGATTAATTATTAAATGAAATGTACATATTAAACGTAGAAGTGAAATAAAAAGCTGATAATAATTTATCATTTAGAATATTATACATAATTTTTATTGTTACCATGAACAAGTATATTGATAATATATGTTGCATATATATGTGCAATATTTTTTTATCATAACTTATGACGTATCATATATAATGAATTGGTTTCGTAAGCCAACTTCTTCTGACAGATATATCGATTTTCACTCTCAACATGCAAAATGTCAAAAAGTAGCATTAATTTTTCATTCAGTTAATAGAGCTGTAAAATTGTCAAGTCAGAAATTCCATGAACAGAACTCAAAAATAGTAGAAGACATTTTGATACAAAATAATTTCCCAAATCCTTTATCGAGAAAAACATGAAAGAATGACTTTATAATATCAACAGTAACAGGAATGATCAGAATTTATCAATGAAAAAAATGAGACAATTTGAATCGAAGAGAGTAATTTGTTTACTCTATATTCAAGGATTATCGGAGAAATTACGAAAGATTTTGGATAATATGATTTGAAATTATTTCACTCCATGAAAAATAATAAGAACTTACAACTAATAATTAGTACAGGTAAAGGTAGATAGACTAGAAATGATCAGATGAAAGTGGTTATAAAATTGAATGTAGAGATTGTCTGGCTGTGTATATTGGGCAGACAAAACGGAAAATTGATTCGAGGATTAAGGAACAACATTTCGCAGTGTTCTCAGCCGCATAGTGTGGTTACCGATCATAGAGTTGATAATGACTATGATTTTAAGTGGGGTGATTTTAAGGTTCTTGACAGGGAACCAGACTGGCAAAAGAGGAACATTAGCGAAATGATTAATATAAAGACAAACAGTTCGAATATAAACAGATGACAGGATACAGAGGATCTGAATGTACAATATGATGGTTTATTTCGGAAGATTTCGAGATTGAAAAACGAGCGATAGAAGGGGAATACTTGGCCATAGACAGTCAGATTAGAGTACGTTAGATTCTGGTTATAAATAGACTAACGAGATTGTATGTTGCCAGTCTTTCCTTGGCTCGGTTCGGAGGGAGTTGAATTTCCCGACCGAGAACAGGGAATTGTTCCTTTTGAGAGTTTTTTGAAAAAATTTTAAAAGTTGTGATTTGACATAGTTCAATTCGAATATCAGTACTGTTCAGGACAGAATTGTAAGTATCAGAGTTGTGGAACATTAGTATCATTGATTTTTGAGTGATGATGGTTCAATTTTATTTTAGTACCGTCCTGGAAAAGAGAAATGAGAAAAAAAAAAGATAATTAACGTTTATTGATTGCAAAAAATATGGATGTTAATCTTCGAATTGTTATAGTAAGTGTGGCTGGACGTAGATAAGAATGTGTATGTATATAGTAGGAACGTAAGTTTAATTTATAAAAATTGTAATTTTAGAATCTCTTAAAAAGGACCAGAATATAGGTCGAAAGCTCGAGTAGATTAAACAATGAATTAATGAATTAGAAGAAATAAGAAAAATGTTTTGATCGGATTAATGAGAAAATATAATATACATAATGAATATAGGCACAAAAATTTATCAGAATTAAAATGTATACAGGGCCGGATTAACCCTCAACGGGGCCCTAGGCAACCATCAATTTGGGGGCCCTTTTTTTACGTCCGTTCCCTTCTTTTTTCGATTAAAAATACAAACTTATATCTTTCATAAAAATTTTATTGTCACAATGTAATAATATCAATAAAATTACTATCTACATTTTAAACATGTCGTTTTCTACATTTGTTTTCGGCAAATTCATCAATTATATCATCAATATCGATTTTGTTCAATAAATCTGACTCAATGCAAAGTATACCTAACATCTCGAGTCGCTCTTGTCGCATTGTAGCTCTTTCAGCAGCTTTGATTCTTTTTAATTGCGAGAAGGATCGTTCGGCAGAACAATTTGTGATCATTAATGTTAAAAAAATTCGAAGAGCTATTTCTGTGTTAGGAAATACTTCGGCTAATTGATCTTCCATTAGAATCTTATACAAATGACTATGATTTTTTTGTGCATCGGTGTATCTGGAGTTCACGTAACTTTGGAATTGTTTCATTTCAATGAAAAATTCTTCCAAATCTCTAGGATAAAAACGAACTAAGTTATTTATAGCTTCGTGGAGGTCTCCACCACTTAGAGAAAAGTTGATGAGAAATGCAAATCTCTGAAACTTCCATATACACTTTCGCACGCCGTTTGATTTCACTGTGAAGATTGTCGATGATTTCGAGGAAACCTTTTGTTCTAAAATCATCGCGAGGCGAAAATTCTACTTCTGGAGCATTTCCGTCATTAGGTTGTTTTTTTCTACGACGAGTACGTTTTACGATTTCTGTATAACCTACACCAGGTAATAATCGTTTCGTTTTTTCCTCGAAATCATTGAACTTTTCACGGAATGAAGCTAAACTCTCTTCTAACGATCCGTACAAAGAAGCACACGTTTGCAAATCTGCTTTTTCACTTTGCAATGACTTACTCACTGAACGCATAGCAGTCAAAATAGAGTTCCATAAAATCAACATGAAACCAAATTCGAATTTTTGCATTTTATTCGCGATACACGTCGCCTCATAACGAGTATCAGTATTTTGTGATTCATCATCAGCAATGATTTCTAGAGCCTCTAATATGATATCAAATGAATCGTAAACTGCATTCGTCGCATTCGAATGTGCTTCCCAGCGTGTAGTTGACAATGTCTTCAAAGTTTTCTCATTGTTTACATTATTTTTTAATACGCCCCAACGATAGGTGGAAGCGGAAAAAAAATTATATAATGTCTGCATAATGGCGAAAAAATCTACTGCATAAAAACAGCACTTCACAGCATGCTCTCCAACCAAATTAAGGGAATGCGCGGAACAGGGAACATAGATCGCATTCTCATTCAAACTCAATATTCTTGCTTGCACACCTTTATACTTTCCGGACATGTTGAATGCGTTGTCATATGATTGTCCTCTAAATTTTGAATATCTAAACCACAGTCTTCAGTAAGAAAGTTTAAAGTTTGATTCGCTAGACTTTCACCAGTATGACCTTCCAACTGAAGAAAAGTTATAAACCTTTCGACTGGTTGAAAATCGTTGGGAGAAACATATCTTAAAATAATAGACAGTTGATCAACATGCGATACATCAGGAGTCGAATCGACAGATAAGCTAAAATACCTAGCCGAAGTAACCTCTTTTAAAATGTATGATCTGATTTTTTTACCCATAATGTTAATGAACTCCTCGCAGATCGTCTTCGATAAGTAAGAAGTTACACCTATCCCAGCATTGCCGTATCTAACAATATGACCTTGCAAAAAAGGATCGAATTTCGCAACGAGTTCAAGTAACCCTAGATAATTTCCGTTGCCCGGCTCCCCGAATTGCTCGTTCGAACCTCTGAATGACAAGCCTCGCTCTGCTAATGTGGTAATGACAGCAACTGCCCGTTTTAAAACGTCGCGCCAGTATTTTTTTTCACTTAGTAGTTCATTCTCGAGTAGTTCTGGCAGATTATTTTCGTCCTTTCGTTTTTGCCGGTAAATCAGCAAACACTCCCGATGTTTTGGATTTTTTTCATGCTGTTGTAAATGACTTCCGATGTTTTTCCAGTCATCATATCCTTCACGAGAAAGTTTTATCGATTGGTCGGGTGGTAGAAATAGCTTGCAATAAAAACAATAGACAGACCCTGTGAATGAAAACCAAAAATTATTATTATCAATTACACTGTGTGCCTAAAAATAATTTTGAAAATTATAAAAAAACGAAACCTGTCTAGAATGGTTGGTAATGACCCCCTGAATACTTTCTTTACAGGTTTTTTTTAATGTTAAGTCTATTTATTCGACCGGCTTTCCGGTTTTCTGTCATTTTCCGTTTTCTTTTCTCTGAATGTTTTTTCAAGGTCAGAGAATATAAAAAAAAGACTCATTGACCGCTATTTAAAATTTTTTCCCGTGCAGTTTTTGACCTATTTTATTCCAGAAACGTGATCAGGTTAATAAGAGGACACAACTAGTCTTTTGTTCGAAAAAAAGGACCAATATTACGTGATCAAAAGCATGCTTTTAAAAAAAATTAATTTAATGAGTAAATCGAAAACGAGGGCTAAATTTGAAAAAAAAATGTAATGGAAGTATTTAAAGAATCATCACCAGCCATTGTAGACAGGTTTCGTATTTTTTTTTTTTTTTTTTTTTTTTTTTGTAATTTTTGAGGTCACACAGTGTTACAAATTATGTGAATGATACACAAACTATGAATTAAGGGTGGGTGAGTTACTTTTTAAAAGAAACTTGGTTGAGTTAATGTAACTTGTTTAAGTTAATGTAACTTGGTTATATTACAAGTTACTCATAAATTTTCAAGTAAGAAATTAGAAGTTACTTTTAAAGCGAATTCGTTTAACCTCAAGTTTTTTTTTTTAAGGATTTTTTTTTCTTGCTAGAAAAAAACCTGATTCTTTCTCAAAAAATAGAGTGAATTTCGTGAAAGAAATTGATTCAAATCATACATCACCTTTCATTGGTGAATAAATAAGCCAATCTTGGTTTGTTTTTTCTCCATTTGGTTTAGTCCCAAAAAATACGTTGGGCGAACAATATCTCGATGTTGATTCGTTTTCATACCAACGCTTAGATGATTCGAATGGTCCAGTCGAATTTTGACATGTGGATGGCCCATGTTCAATCCAAAATCTTACATCTTCACTAGTAAATTTTTCCCATTTTCCTGGATCGTTGGAACGGTTGGAAATTTCTACACCTTGATTTTTATGTACACTTTTGCCCACAAGAAATTGGTTTGAAGATTCAGGTGTTGAGTTGACTGGATCATCGTTCAATTCAGGACTAGTTGCAAGTCCTTGACTGCCTGATGAATTTGGTGTTTTTACGTTCCGATGAAAATAATTGTCGGGTTTTGGAACTTTTTCTAACACTGCACTTGTTCGTGATCGTTTTTCTTCGGCAACCTTTCTTTTTTGCGCACCACTTAAATATGAACGAGACATTTTTTTGCAAAATAACAACTTAAGACACAAACGATGGTTTTAGTATTTACTAGTGTATTGCACTTAAACTATCACTCCCGAAAAATGATGGTCTCACTACGGTAAAGAAAAAAACGCGGACATTTACGAGATAATAACAAGGATATTTCATTCACTTATTCACTTCACACTATGTTATTGTTCACGGTGAGTATTCTCAGACGTGACTATCCCCGTACAGCGAATTCTTCGTCTTATATACAAATTCAAGTGTTCCAGAATATTACAGAAAATTCCAGTCATTTATTCTTCTCGAATATTCTCGACCTTTTCATTGATTTCTATTCTCGAACATTCACGAAAACGTATTTGTTAAATGATACCAAATGACAGGCTCAGAGGCAAAACGACACAAGAATTTCCAAGAAAGGATAAAAAATATGCTGACTCACATAAGTCGGTCTTTCTTTTGGGAATTCTTGTGTCGTTTTGCCTCTGAGCCTGTCAAATGATACATTAATTTATTTGTCATTTGTCATCCATCATTCACTCATTCATCATTCACGTTGAAATTTCCGCTTGAAGGCTTCTATTCAAGTCAATTGTGATTTCACTTTGTTTGTTTTATTATTTCGTATTTTTTCAATTATTTTCAGTTCTGATTATATTTTTCTTTCACTCTCTAGAATTGTATGTTTGTAAGAAAATTTTAGAAGTCTTTTTCATTTTTCGGGGGCCCCCTAAAATCGGGGGCCCCAGGCAACTGCCTATTCTGCCTACTTGTTAATCCGGCCCTGAATGTATACTTCATAATTTCCAAATGAATTAAATTCAATGTAGAGTTATACGTGGCGTGGAAAGAGGAAACGTACCTTACAGCATCAAAAATCAAAAGTGCGATTACCAATAATTCCGAATATGGAAAACTTGGTCTATCAATTGAGCCTACTCTCGAAATTGTAAGATTATTGTATTGCATCAAAATTTGAGCTTCAAAGTTGACCTGCTCGTAGAAATCGTAGGGACTTTCTATTTTCAAACTCGTTTTGCTCCTAAAGCGCCCAGGTGCTGTAAGCTACCTTTCTTCGCTCCACGCCACATACAATTCAGAAGTAGCTCAGTTGATACAGCTCCTATCGCGTAATCGTGAGGTTCCAGGTTCGGATCCCGGCTAGTGTCGTATTTTTTCTGTTACTTATGATGAATTCAAAAGTTTGATAAAATTTTTATAAAATCAACTTAATAAAGTTATTAATAAGGTTATTTTGTTAGAAACTTTCGAGATGATTTTTTTAAAAAAGTTAAACACGTAAGTCACAAAAATTATTAAAAATTATTATATAGTCTTTTATCTAATTAATATATTTTTATTATGAATGTTATATTATTCTTATTGTATAATGATTGTCAGTATATGTATTTACATTTTAAACAATTACAATAAATGAATTAGTTGAACTTGGATTTGTATGATAAAAAAATGTTTTCATTGATATTTCAGCTCTAAAAACTAGTTATTATAGTGTTAAATAGTTAAAATATAAATTTATAAATAACAAAAAGTTTTTTAATGAGAATTCTATGTATCAAAGTTAGCAAATACGAGGGAACAAAAATTAAAACTTATTGAAACTTAACTTCTTGATATTTTAAATTGAGCAGGAAGTGTTAAATCCCTTCCGAAAATTTCGATATAAAAAAAATTGGAAATAAAAAAACATGAATTTTGAAAAATTCTGAAATTTTTGATAATTTAAGAAACTTGCAATTTAAAAACTCATTATTATCATTTATGGGTTATTTGAACTATTTGGAAATTCAAGACAACTTTTATTTACGGGTACAAAAAAAAAATGATATTCATCAATAAAAAACCATGGCCTAACAAAGCCAAAGAATTGAATACATCATTTTTACGAAGGCAGTAATTTATTTATTGTCACGTTCATTACTTCTACCATCATTTAAAAATTATGTATTTCTAGGTACAGCTTCACAATACTTTTGCGGAAATATATATTTTTCAATAAAATTAGTTTTAAAAATAAACGTTTAATTTTTGGTAATTACCATGAAACTCTATGAATTGAAATATAAGCATTGATCAGTGACAATCGATAGAACATTTTTACCAAAAAAAGCCAATATCCCTCAACAAAACATTTTCATCAGAAAATTTGGAGGTGAGAGCTCTAGTCTGAAAAGTAACCAAAAAAAAAACCAAATCTTTCGCATGCTCTCCGTAAGGGCTTATTTTCATTAGAATGATGTATGTAATACATAAAAATGTTTAGTAAGGTTATACATGAAAATGTTTCTTATATAGGTTTTATACATTGAAATTACTACACGATAAAACATATCATTTTACTTTTATTAATCTAGACTCAAGCCTTTCTAGTCACTTACCTGCCTGATTTTTCTGACAAATCAATATTTTCAAATCTTGAATTATGAATGTTTTTTTATAATTTTTCCAATATTATCAAAGACAAAATGACTGTTCATCAGACGTTAGGGGTGATATGAGGTGGTATATATAGTAAATTTTATTTGTTCTTAATAGCAATGGAAAAAATATTGTATTCGTAAATACTAGTGAACAGAAGCAAGGGGAGGATAGGGGTGATGCTTCTGAATTATTTGGAATTTATATGAACAATATATAATAGTAGTCGAAATCACAGGTATTGGCCATTGCAAGATAAACATTGAGATGGCACTTCCAAATTATACGCCTAAAATGTATAATCGTGATAAAATAATATTGTATTAATTACTATGATTACAGGAAAAACAGAAGAGGAATAAGGAGGCACTTCCTATTTTTGTATTAGGAATATCCATGGTAGGTCAGTGCAACGTTGTTTTTAAATTTCACTAAAGTTGCATTCAAGATACAGGTCGTTTTCAAGTTGCACAAAGGTTTTATTAAAGTTGTTAATGAGAGTCTTCAACTGGGATGCAACAAGTAAGCAACGTTGAAACTGGGTCTTGAAACAACTCAATCGCAACCTTTATGCAACGTTGTTACATAGTTCCTTCTGAGACAGTTTCGAGAAGAGCGCACGGTTCTCTAAGAGTTTTGCTACTCAAACAAAACTTCTTGTTTTTCTATTATATTAATAGTACATTTACATACCAGGGGATGAAACCGAGTGATTGCAGACGAGTGCTGCTAAAATTAGCCGAGTTTGCATCACGAGGTCCGTCCCTTAGTGCGTACCGTATTTACTCGACAAGAACATGGAATTTTGGCGGCCTTTGTGGCCGATAAGTCATCGCAAAAGTGTCCATGCGCCAACTAACAAGTGACGATCGCTTAAGTTTACGTATCTGTCAAAATTCATTTTCGTACCTACCTTCGCGTACTGAAACAAAAATTTTCGCCCCCTTGGTACGCGAAAGTAGGTGTGAAAATGAACTTTAGACGGTTACATAATTTCAAGTGATCGTCACTTGTTAGTGGGCTGCATGTGGACATTTTCGCGATGGCTTAGAGGCTACGAAAGCCGCCATTTTCCATGCTCGCGTCGAGTAAAAGTTATATCTCCTGATGCAGTAGCATTTATAATGCATCTTTTTTTATTTGCAATTAAGTAGAATTTTATGCGTATTTAGTGAAAATTCGATCAGCACAGTCGAGTAAGCTGCGTGATAACTGCCTAATAACGGTAAAGAATTTATTTTTAGTATAAATCGTTTTTGACGTTAAATGCTCTCAAATGAAAGTGCATTGTTGTAAATTGCATATTAATGTAAGTAAATTAATTGATACAAAGCTACAAAATATATGAATAGGAAAAAATAAAATGTCGGAATAATATAAATACTTCTGCGACTGAAGTGCGACGTGAAAACAACCCAAAAGCAACCTCATTGCAACCCGATTGCAACCTTATTGCAACTCGATTGCAACCCGATTGCAACCTGTTTGCAACTCGATGGCAACCTTACAGTAAATGATTCGCACTAGTTATATTGAATTAAAAGGTGAACTTTCACGAGAGAGTTGATCAGCACAGTCAAGTTAGCTGCTTGATAACTGCCTAATAACGGTAAAGAATTTATTTTTAGTATAAATCGTTTTCGAAGTTAGATACTCTTAAATGAAAGTGCATTGTTGTAAATTGAATTTATATGTAAGCAAATTTATTGATTCAAAGTAATTATATATATATGAATAGGAAAAAAAATATCGACATAAAATAAATATATCCGTGACTAAAGTGCAACGTGAAAACAACCTAAAAGCAACCTTATTGCAACCTCATTCTGTAATAAAATGAAACAACATAAAGATGTTGCAACGAGCAAGTTAATGCAACTTTAACGGTGCAGCTTATGTTGCACTAAGATTACTAGAAAGTTCACTAGTGTTCAATGAAAAAATAAGGATAACTGAAACGTTGCGATAGCGTTGCACGCAACTTTCAAGCAACTAAGACGGTTGAATTCAGGTTGCAATAAGGTTGCATTTGCGTTGCGCGCGAGATTTCACAAATCGGACCGGAAAATTGGGTAAGAAAAAGCAGTTGCAATGCGGTCGCTTGCCACCTCGATGCAACTGTAAAAGTCGCAATACAGTCGCATGAAGGTTGTGCGAGGGTTGCATGCGAGTTTTGTCAATACGCTACAAAAAATAATCGAAAAAAGCAAAGATGCGATGGCGTTGCACGCAACTTCCAAGCAACTAAAACAGTTGAATTCAGGTTACATTTAGGATGAAATCAGTATAGTTTGCAACGTTGTTTCCAAGTTGTTTTCAAGCTTCGCCGACCTACCAGGGATTCTAGGAACAATATTATTGTAAATGTCACTATTATCATAACAGAAGCAAGGGGAGGAAAGAGGTGGTGCTTCTGGAATAATTAGGAGTCATGCAAAGTCTTTATTACAAGCATTACAATTTGCCGCTGTTGCAAGTCATAAAGCCGAGCAGGTGAGTGACTGGAAAGGCTTGAGGCCAGATTTACTGAAAGTTAAAAAATATGTATGATCATGTAGTAATTTCAATGGAAAAAACCTATATAAGAAACATTTTCGTGTATAACCTACATCGTGTATAACACACATCATTATAATAAAGATAAGTCCTTACGGAGAGCATACCTAAAGTTTTTTTTTTTTTTTTTAGTAACTTTTTCAGACTAGAGCTCCCACCTCCAAATTTTACGTTGAAAATGTTTTTTTGGGGGTCCATTATTTTATATTTGGCGTCATTTTATGAAAATCTTGTAAAGTTTCTAAAAATAGACTTTATTAAAACTGAGAAAAACTTTATAAAAAATTGCTCCTTCCATGACCTTGCTTCATAAAAAAAGCGGAATTGGAAATATACCCAAATTTTATACGGAGTTTTATGAAAATTTTATAAAAACCTAAATTACTAGAGGATTTCAGTTGCGGATCCACGGCGGGGATGATTGTATGACTAATAATAAAAAGTAAATTTATAAACATAAATGGAACCATAGTCAGGTATTTTATAAACGTAAAAATTTGACATATTTCATGAAAAATTTGTACAGAGGTTGTCATGACGGTCATAATGTAAGTACATTCCAAACACACCAAAATTATAGTCTTCAAGTAAATTACATTCTCAGAAAATGAGTTTCAAGGTAGGTGTTAGAATAGGAGAAAAAAACTGTTTAATTCATTATTTGGTAGATCAATTTTTTCGTAAAACAAAGTACTTTGATATTCATAAGATTTAAACTTGAAAATAAACTGAAAAATTATTATCACAGAAAATAAATTTTACTTTTAAATTCGAATTCAGTTCTCCTAAGATTTCACATTCAAAATTCAAATATGCAAAAGTGTCTTTGGGCCTCTCGGTAACTACTTCAGTTGCCGTCGCGGCCGTGCAGAGAATGAAATGTACTCATGGCGCATGCGCAAAAGCTACTGGCTACCAAGTTTTCATTGAACTTTTACAGGTTTATATACCATGACTGGAAACATTTGTTGCCTGGCAATACATTTCTACGTAAATAAAGTATCTTTTTTACCATAAAAACATTATTTTCTGAAACTATTGAGCCCCCGGATACAATAACTTGCCGAGCGCTCGAAAACGCTTGAAAGTATTGTCAACGCGGTGATGTCACGAGTCAAAATCAAAATCCGAATATAGAAAAATAAAAAATACTACTTGATAGCTTTTAAAAAATGAATGTTGGTCTACGTTTAAACTTTTTTTTGTAAACGTCATAGTTTTTGTTTAAAAACATAAAAAACGGTGATTTTTGAATCGAAAAATCAATGTTTTTTAAAACTTACATCGCCGCTGAGCATTCATTTTTCAAGGTATTTGCATCGCCTTTGTATACTTTTGTTCGGGAAGGTCTTGCGATGAACACAGTATCAAAATGTGTATAAAAAGTTATTAACAACTGACTTTTTTTGTAATCCGACTGAAAAACCATGTTTTATGACGTTCGCATTAAAAATGTATCGAGGGAATTTTCGTTTTCAACGGGTTTTTCACGCTTGTCATAATTTTAAGTGTATTGTCGAACTTTTTTGATAGTTTGATTTCTGTAAAACTATTATACATAGTACAGCTAGCAGGTTGAACACAACGTGCTGTGCGATATGATTGAATTTTTCGCAGGTAGGACTAAGCACGGAGCTCGAATGGGTAAAATTATGACAAGCGTGAAAACCCCGTTGAAAACGAAAATTCCCTGGATCATTTTTAATGCGAACGTCAGAAAACATGGTTTTTCAGTCGGACTACAAAAAAAGTCAGTGTTTATAACTTTTCATACTCATTTTGATACTGTGTTCATCGCTAGACCTTCCCGAACGAAAGTATACAAAGGTTATGTAAATGTTTTGAAAAATGAATGCTCGGCGGCGATGTAAGTTTAAAAAAAACATTGATTTTTCGATTTAAAAAACACCATTTTTTATTTTCTTCAACTAAAATTATGATGTTTACGAAAAAAGTTTGAACGTAGACTAAAATTTATTTTTCAATATCTATCGAGCAGTATTTTTCATTTTTCTGAATTCGGATTTTGATTTTAACTCGTGACATCACCGCGCGGACAATCCTTTTAAGCGTTTTCGAGCGCTCGGCGAGTTATTGCATCCGGGGGCTCAATTCTTGATTTACATCAGAAAAAATCTACCAGATTTTCATGACACTTTTACCACACTGGAGTGTGGTAAAAGTGTGATAGTTTGTCCGCCAGGGACCAAGAAACCCGTAGGGCTGCGATAACAATAATGTTGCTTAAGCAAGACTAATTTACGGGTTGTGACAGGATTTTGACGAAATTGCTTTAGCAAGAATAGCTTATGCTTGTCACAGGCAAAAGCAGGGCTACAGCGAGTTTAACAAAGCTTGCCTTAGGGACAAGTATCGTAACGCCAACAGTAGATGGCGTTACAGGAACAGTATTAGTTCGTGCAAGAGCATTTTTAAGTTATCGACGATATATGCTTGCAGCAGCTGTAAGAGTTTCTTGGTGTAGTGTTTACTCACATAAATGTGAGATGAAATAGTCAAAATTAAAACAATTTAGGGTATAGCGGTCTGCCTCGTAGGGTGTGGTGATTCACTTTAGTAGCAACGATTCACCTCTCCTCCCAAGATTTCGAATTTTGGGCCAGCGATGATATTTTGGAAAGGTCTAATCCAAAACAAAAAAGTTGAAAACTTTTTCATGAAAGATACATGTAGAGGTCACTTACCAAATTATGTTACTTCAGTCTTTACTCGATCATTGTATATGAGCCTCGAAATCGAACCGCAGCGATTCGCTCCCAACTTACTTTATGTGTGTTATAAAATTTGGAAGAAAAATTTTCCTTATCTAATATTTGAGAATTTGTTTGAAATTTGATATAAAATGTGACCGTGAAAATTTGAATATCATTAATTTCATTTAATTTTTTTCTTTTACTAGTACCTCATCTCTGTAAATGAGCTTAGAAACACCAAAAGATTCGCATTCGGCAAGATTGAATCACATATATACAAAAAAAATTATTTTATGTAATGGCGTCAACACTAGGGGGGGGGGGGGGGGGGTGTCAGCGAAATGATGACGGTTGATGACATGAGGAGGGAGGGTTTTGAAAATGGATAAAAAATTGATGACGTTGTATGTGAACAGCCCCATTATTCCACGCATTTTTTTTAATTATAAAGAAACTTCAACATATCCATCTGTATTTTTGTAGATATGTGGCAAAAAATATTCCTTCAAATTAATGCTCTAAAATTCTTATTTCTCAGAGAAAAATTCATGTTGCACCGTATTCGAAAAACTTAGCAAAAATCTGAAATGAGAATCCTTTTTTGATTAGAAAACAATTGACCTGCTAATTTAAAACTATTATTTGAATTTTTAAATTTACGTAGCGAACAGTCGAATAGTCGAGAATGGTAAGCGAAAGAAAATAGTATGTACAAATATAATAACAAAAGAGAAGAATATTGACGAAAATGCACAAAGGAGATATGGATGGAATAAAACGAGAATAAAACGAGAGAAGTGTGGTAGAAAGGGATAAGCACAGATTTGTACTTTGTTCGCCTGGAGCTTGTACCCTCTGGATCTGGTCTTCGCTTGCCAAAAGCCATAATTGATTGAGTGAGGCGTGCGAAATTCACTGCTAACGACCATCCTTATGTTTTACTTTCGTTAAAGATACAAGCCACTTGCCACTTTACCTTTCTATTTCTATTTCGCTTGAGATGCTTTGTTTTTTCAAGTTTACAAATTTAACCAACACACAAGCATTTCAAAAAACAGCTTAAAATTAAACCTGGATAATTCAGGGTTAAAACCCGCATTAATCCGGACGAATCCGTACCAAGAATTAACAGACACTCATGTTATAATCCATTTCCTTTCGAGCTTTATATCTTTTGCACACAAATAGCAATGTTTTTTTTCAAGCTGCAATAAAAGAATAAATAATTAAAGGACCACCTACTTGTACATCAACACCTTTTCTGGTTCACTTTTCATCTCCGCCATTTTTACAACTTTAAATTTTTTATCTCCATCCACGCTCAAAATATTCGTTTTCAGTATCGAAAACTTCAGCAAATTCTTTCTTCGTTATCCCATCTCTTATAAATGATTGTCATTTTCTATGGAATATTGAAAAAAATTTTTGAATTTCTTTTTACAGTCTGTCTGGCTCGAAGAAGACGAGGCTGCGCGGGAAAAACATCAAGCACATCATGTAATTAGACATGTTAAATATCTTCTAGTTAGCATCGACTACGATCGAACAATTCTTTGAAATGTGTATATATCTCATAGAAAAAAATGATGCTGCAGTGTTTAATTGTTAATCATTAATGAACAATAATTAAGACCTTCGCACGCTGCTTTTCAGAGCTTTCCTTGTGTATAATCGTTTTCTTTTTTTTACTCAAGTTGCACAATAACCCTGATTAAGTTTGAGCAGAGCTTGTTTCATAGAATTTTTCGCTGTAAACTTGTCTTGCCTATTTTCGTAGCCACGCAATATGAGCTTTATGTACTATAGGAACGCTGGTACCGCATTTCGACATCTGTGGTTTCACTGTATTCACGCACTATCACTATCATAATTGTCATTTTTGTTACGTTTTGAATGTTTATTTATTTTCAAGCAAATGATACATTTTTGTTTGTTGGTATGATAAAAGATAATCTTGTCTTGATATACTGTGAATTGTGAACTTAGTGAATCATGCAATTTATTCCAGGCAAGTCATTTAAAAATGACATTGCTCTGAGAATAATCTAGTGATATGACATGATAATCTATAGATTCGCTAACCATATATAATCGTTGATTTCCTCTTACATATCAATGTGGCCACAAACTGTTTTGTTTTCTTCGTCTAACGAAACAGTAGTAAATAAATCTTTCTTTGACTAATACGAATATTTCCGTATGATAGGGCAATCCTGAGTCTAATATGTATGAGCATCAGGCGAAAGAGGTTTAAATGGATAGTATTTGATTCGGTAAGAACTCTTAACAGGCGTTTACCTATAACTTAATTAACACTTTGCGAATACTCATCGATTCTGTGTCCACGATAGTAAACGTAACTTGAATGAACACGGATAAAAAATGGCAGTGCTAGCTCCGGTCATAACCGGACTCAATATGGTTACGAGAAACGCGATCGAAGTAATCTGACTCATTCCGTGTTTAACCCGAATGACAACTGCTTTAACTAGACTCTGAGTCCTGTCAACGACCGTAATGGCTATCGCTGTGATCATTGCGCTTCTAGCCAAGCACATTGGCAACTGGCAAGTGCCAGTTGCTGTATTTCGCAGCGTTTGGTCGGTCCTTCTACTGTACTAAATCTGGTCTACTAAACCGGATGGGTTTATTCGTTCACCATACTCGGGGTACTGCCAATAACAGGCGCTATTATTTGTATCTACGTGGATACTCCTGTTATTGGCAGTACCAACAGTGGTTAACGGAAAAGATCGATTAGGTTCAATAGACCACATTCAGTGTGGTTAAAAGATCGACTAAGCGCTGAAAATGACAGAAACTGGCACTTGCGAGCGCGGAATAAGTCTGGCTTTAAGGCGATAAGAGCGCTGTTGAGGTGCGATAAAGCGGTAGAGAATGGGAAGCGCGTGAGAGGAAGTGAGAGGCAAAGGTAGCGATGAACCCCTCGCCTTAAGCGTAATGATTACTGTTACTGCCATTACGGTCATTGGCAGTACTCAGTCTGATAAAAGCAATTGTCATTCGAGTTAAACACGGAATGGGCCAGGTTACGTCGATCTCGTTTCTCGTAATCGGACTGAGTGCGGTTATAACCGGAGCGTATACTTTCATTTATTCTCCGTGCAGCTTTGATGAAACATGGGGAAGGAGCATAGCTTGTGAACCGGGCTGGGTTGTGAACCGAGCAAGGTTGTGAATTATCAGCTTTTTGCTAACACAATGGACACGTAGCACTATTATTTTGTGTCACTTTGTACTTTGACATAAGGCAGAGTTTTTGTGCTCACACCGGAGTGTGCATGCATATTGCTTATGTCAGCTGAAGACGTCACATAAAAGATCAAGTGCAGAAAGTTTTTGCAACTATTTTCAAAGTGGCATCCAAGTGATTTAATTTATCTGAAAAATGTGTGGGTATTGCATTTTCATTGAGTGTTTAGATTCTATTTCACGATCCAATATTTTGCGTGGCCGTAAAAATAAAACTACCGTTCTAATTGAAATAAAAAACAATATTTTTTAAAAATATCCCTTTATTTACCGAACCATCATAGAAGCATTCGATTATGTCTTTTTTATGATGCTCACGTTTTCAATATAATATAAACGAATGAAATAAAAAATAAAGTGAGGTATCATGTCAGGGCCAATAACTGAAAACTTCTTCGTTAAAATGGACAATGACGCCACAGTCAATGAAAGGCATTCCCCAAGAATTGTATATTTCTATCAAGGCGGAAAATTCTACTCATTCATTATAAAGATCGACATATAGATCTGGACCGCTAGTGAAGATGGGTAAGCATTGTCAGGCTTAAAAAGAGAGCTATCAATTATTTTTATTATTATTACTGTTATTATCCATTATTATGACCCAATTGTAATAGGGCGAAAAGTAATAAAAATTTTCCAGAGGAAGTTAAAGAAGCATCAATTTTCCCTAAAATAGTGACGAAGAGATTTCTATTACGCCCTAGGGCGCAAAAGTAAAATGAAACACCCTGTTTGTATGATCGGGCGAAAACTCTCTCTTTCCGACCGAAAAAAACTTCCGAAAAGACTCATTTTGGATGTTCCAGGGTAAAAAATGAATTTTTAATTATAAGCACAAAGTTATGCATGATCATTGAAAAATTGAAAATTCAAAAGAAAAGTAATTCACTGTAACATAATAATAGATAAAATAATAATTGCACTTAAATAATAATGCTGATTAATTGTCTAAAAAATCAAAACAATTTTTGGATCCATTACAATATAAAAAAATGGATTTCTAATAATGGCAAAGAAATATATGATAATGAAAGAAATGAACAAAAAATCTAATGAATTTTCTTCTACATACATTAGAAAGTGGAAAAAATTTACAAAATGAAAAATTTTTTTCACGTTTATATTTTGGGGATAAGGTATGTCATACAATAAAGTTGTTCTGAAGAAAAAAAAATTCTAAACTTTATGTCACGTACACTACGAAAAAATTACATTCATAAAAAACGATAACATTAATATATTTCCTAAAACTTTTGCTGATAAATCCATTGAGTTGCATAATTTTAATGATTAAGCTTATAATCAGCAGGTTTAAATCAGAATGTATATTGAAGGTGATAGATTATTAACTGGAGAATTCTAACCTGTTGGTGGAGAAGAAAGAATAAAAAAAAAAAAAAAGTATACCATATAACCTTAAAGCACAGTGCGGCTCAAGAACATAAATTTCAGCGAATTAACATGAAATCCGTTCAATTAATTCAAGTAGTCCAACTCGTGGTATATCGATGTTTTAGTTTTAATTTACTAGAAAAAATTAAAGAATGTGCAATTCAGGGCATTCCAAATACGGTAATAAAATTTGGAGGTTGCTTTTATAAAAGTACAAGTGCAATTTTTCACCCAAGAGCAAAAGAAATATTGACGGGTTATTTTTTTTACTATTAAAGACAGCCTAGGGGTTGGAAAAAATTAGATGATCAGGTAGTCAAGAAAAAACCAGGGCCTTATAGTGCCTAAGAAGTGTATACATCATTTTTACAAAGACGATAATATATTGATTGTTGCGTTGATTACTTCTGCCATCATTTGGAAATTATGTATTTCAAAATATAGTTTGAAAATACTTTTGCGGAAAACAAAAAAACTTTTAATGGAATCAATTACCAAAATTTACGTCCTATTGTTGAAAATCACCGTAAAATTAATATAAACTATTATAAAAGAATTGTTAAAATACAGTTTGTAATATTTAATAGACAGTTAACCAAAAAATATCCATATCCTCCCAAAAAACATTTTCAACGTAAAATTTAGAGTAGAGGGCTTTAGTCTGATGGAGTTACAAAAAAAAAAAAAAAAAAAAACGTTTCGCATGCTCTCCATGAGGGCAAATCATCATTATAATGAGTTATTCTATGAGGTTAAACATGACGTATATAACGTTTCTCATACAGGTTTTATACATTGAAATTACGACATAATCATTCTTACCATTTCACTTTGAGTAAATCTAGACTCGAGCTTTTTCAGGCACTTACCTGCCCGGTTTTTCAGAAACATCAATTTTTTTAAACCTTGAATAATGAATGTTTTTTCAATAACTTTTCTAATATTAAGTCACTGGAAAGGCTCGAGTCCAGATTTACTAAAAGTGAAATGGTACGTATGATCATATTGTAATTTCAACGTAAAAACCTGTACGAGAAACATTTTCATGTTCAACCTTATAACATAACTCATTATAATGATGATTTGCTAATAATAATGATTTGATAAATATTTCGCACGCTCACGAAGAGCATGCGAAGTATTTGTCTTTTTTTGTTACTTTATCAGACTAGAGCACTTACCTCCAAATTTTACGTTGAAAATGTTTGTTGGGGCGTTCACATACATATGAGTTACACCTCTATCTAACGAATATTTTATTTTCTCAATAGGATAACGAGTTTCGAAGGAATAGTACATTACGTGCCAGGGGACGAAACCAAGTGATTGCAGACGAGGGCAGTTTTTGCTGCACTCGAGCGCTACGCGCCCTTGTGCAGCTAGAATTAGTCCGAATTAGCTCGGGCTCAAACTCAATTGAACTCAAATAAACCCAATTGAACTTAGTAAACTCAAATAACTTGACCCCCCGCTGCACCAGCCGCCCCCGCTACCATGTCAGTCAATTCTCATACTCTCCTTCCCCTTTCATCCCTCCCTTCCTCCCCTTTCCATCTTTCCTCCTCCCCCCCTCCTCATCATATCCTTTACCTCCTTCTCCTCCAATTTCTCCCTTCCTCCCCTCCCCATTCATTCTCCTCTGCTACTTCCCTCTCCTCTTCCTCCTTCCCTTCACATCCGTCTTCCTTCCTCCACTCTCCTTCTCCCATCCTCCTTTTTCTTCTCCCCTTCCCTTCCCCGAGCCTGCCACTTGTTATAGAAACCGTTGCTGTTGCTGCCACCCCATTTATAATGCTGCCCCCTCTGTGTATTTGAATTCTACTTCCTCCCCTCTTTTTCTATCCTTTTTCTTCCCACTTCTCTTCTTTCTCTCTGCTCTCTGCTTTCTTTTCCCCTTCTCTCTTTTCCTACGCTTTCCCCTCCCCTCTACAATCCTTCCAGTCTGCTATGAAAACCGGAACAGTGTTGACAGGTTGTGAATTTTCTGAAAATGCAAAAAAATGAAATGCTTTTTTGGCTCTCTCTCTCCCTCCCCCTCTCCCCTCCCTCCCCCCTCTCTCTCACGCTCACTATCACTCTCACCCTGTGCGCACGCGCGCGCGTGTATGTGTGTGTGTGTGTCAGTGTGTGTGTGTGTGAGTGATATTTTAATAGTACAGCGGTGATAAAGGTGGGGTATTAGGTCATTTAGTTCTTTGATAAAAACATGTTAAAAACCTTCGGACGAACACAGTCAATAACTGTGCAAAATTTCAGGACGTACAATGCAGTGGTTTTAAAATTATAGGTGGAAAACGTACAGACTCTCACGTTTATACACTCATAGAAAAAGTAAGCTTTTCGAGCATGGCAGTTCCCCGCGCATCCGAAGCGCACGATGTGACAATCTTCAAACTTTACAAAGTATTCCTCCTTAGCATGACAGCAGTCTATGCTCCACAGGCACCCCTCCCCCTCTGCCTCCGTAGGTTGAGCGGAGCGCACCGAGAGGGTACAGGTATGTATTGAGCGGACGGATCGCGCGTTTTCTGACACTTCTGTTGCACGATTTCCATGTAGCACACGCGTGAAATTCGTGCAACATCAGCAATTATAGTCTACCGGTTGAGGAGAGGAGTGCTGGAGAAAGATGAAGAAAACGCCAACGTCCCTTTCCGGCAGAATCACGGGCAAATCGTTCGAGCGGTTCGAGGTCTAAACAATGAATAAAGACAAAAAAAGAAAAAAAAGTTGATGTCGCATCTCACCGGTCTAGAAGAAGCGCGGGCGGGGACAAGTGGGGAAAAGAAAGGAAATAGAGAGGACGAAGCGGTGAAGGTTGAGCGACGAGGTAGAAATCCCATGCAGCAAATGCATGGAAATTGTGCAATCGAGGCACTCGTCACCCTCTAGCGTTTACGGCACAGAAGTCGCACAGTTAAGGATCAGACTCCGTGATACTTTGGTCTACGCGCGATGCTTCCCATTCACGCTTACGAGTTACACTTTTAAGGCAAGCATTTGCGCAGAGATCTTAATGAATTTATGCTTTTTAAGCGCCAGTGGAGCTCACCCTCGCAAGGCGCACGACATTAAGATCGAGAAGCTCACTTTTTCTCTGGTTGTAGACAATATTATCATTTTCTTTGTTCGAGAAACAAACATCCTCAAGCTAACACATGCTCAAAAATTGAACGGATCCCTATTAAGACAATTGGTCTGATTATAGAATGTTTCATCTGTTTGAAATCGCTTAATTTAGAGACTATAAATGTGAAACAGTGTTCTCCATTGTAATAACTTTCAATTTTTAACACTCTTTTAATAAATGAAGTAAGGTCATTCATGCCTCTCAAACACTACAGATGAGCGATTTACAACCTGTTTTGACCGTGACAAATGATGTATTTGAGGCTGACGCGCAGGCGGTGGATACGCAGGCGACTCGGCAGATGGAGGCAGCCCGAACGGGCCTCGACTGGCAAGTGTCATTTTCTTCAGTATCCGTGTCGACTTTCATTACTTTACTTGCCATGTCAAAACAGTTTTCAATACGCTCATTCTTCCTGTTTTCAAAGCAAAAAGTATCTTGTGCATCTTGGAGCACTAACGGCCGATCAGAACTCGTATGATTAGATTATTTCTACCTTCGCTTTACTGAGGTAGCGAACCTCACACTCGTTCTTAATCGGCTGTTTGCGACCCCAGCTACATAATAAACTATTTTTTTAGTCCATTGAACACTTCTCTATTCATAAAGTTTGTCTGATTTTAGTAATTTTTTTCTTTCTAAACTGCTTGATTTAGAGATTATAAATATAATATAGGGCAACACTGTTGTAATAATGGAGAGAAATGATCATAATAAAAACATGGAGGACCTACTTAATGAGTCAGATACTTTTAAAGAATGGAAGGGGGATCAATTGAATAAAATAATCAGTAACTGCAAGAACCTCATAAAGAGATGGTTTAAAAGGGGATATATCGATGATCATACGTATAAGTATTTAAATATTACCGACTGTTATTTACGTAGAGCCTATGGCCTGCGAGAAATTCATAAAGAGAATAACCCTCAGAGGATCATTATTTCTACCATAAGTGGAACAACCTATAATTTGTCCAAATTTTACAGACCGTCCTAACAAAATCGAAGAAACCGGCAAGTTTTGCTAGAGACCCTCTTGATCCAGTTGAAAAAATGAAAAATATTACTCGAGGTCAATATTAATTTTATATATATACATATTATTATTAATATTATTCGAGGTCAATGATCGATTTTTTTAACAAGTACATGGTACAGCGATGGGCTCACCTATGTCACCTACAATATTATTGCAAATTTTGTTATGACTGATCTGGAAGAGATTGTGTTCGTAAACTTTCATTCGATATCGCCTTCTGTAGACGTTATGTTGACAATATTATTGCGGTTGTTCCGAAGGATAAGGTAATCGAAATTTCAGATGTTTTCGATGGATATCATTCCAGATTGAAGTGTACCCTTGATATCGAGAACAGTGATAAAATTGCTTTCTTAAATGCATTGATCGTAAGAGAGAATGATAGAGTTACCTTTGATTGGTTACGGAAACAAACTTCTTCCAATAGATTTATAGATTTGAATTCTAAACCTCCGAGATGCCAAAAAATAGGCCTAATCTGTCATCTAGTAGATAAAGCAACAAAGATCGCAGACATAAAATTTCATAAAAAGACTTTGGAATACGTTAGAAAGATTTTACTTTAAAATAATTATCCTGAAAAGTTAATTGATAGGAATATAAGGAAAAGTATCTACAATAATTTTAGAGGACAGAACAGGTAGAGTAAAAATGTGGAGAAGAAGCCTTTTATTTCTTTCCCCTACATTGAAGAGCTTTCCGAGAGATTAAATCAGGTCTGCAAAAAATATGATTTTAATATGGTACATTCTATACATAATCAGATGAATAGAAAAATTATTACAAACGGCAAGGATCCATTACCAGTTGAGAACAATATGAATTTCTTTTACAAAATGAACTGCAAGGATTGCCCGGCAGTATATGTAGGTCAGACAAAAAGGAAAATGAAGACGAGACTTAAAGAACATCATAAGGACCTTCAGACTTCTGTTCTTCTCTCTTTGGTTTCCCGACACCGTGTTTTGAATGAATTTGAACGGACAGTACGACCGTTTACTTACGAGGATTAAGGGTATCATGAGAGTTTAACGATGTTTTATAGATTTTGAATCATGGAAGAAATTCGATGTCAGATGGTCTGAGTCACTTTTGTGAAAATATAAATAGTGGGGTGCTGAGTTTATATAGTCTTTCCGATATTCCTCTTGTCAGTTGCTGTTGAATCATACACCCGATCAGTTCAAAATTTAGTGAGAATTTTCTGTACTATTTTTTTCTCTGTGGTTTTTCAGAATAGAACAACTGAACGATGAATAGGGCCCGTTATTTCCTAGTTCAGAATCCAGACAACAACTAATAATTTCGATGTAACATGTGTGTTTTAATAATGAAGAAATACGATTTCAAAGATTCTTTTACATTGGAGTAATTTATGTTACTGGGTGACGATTGTAAATTATAAATAATTGTTAAAATGTTAAAACTGATAGTTTTCTGAAGAGGGCCAAAAATGATGGCCGAAAGATAGATATTATAATAAGGAAATAAAATTCAAAAAGAATATATTAGATTGGAGTAATTTTTTTTTTTATACAAACCATTATACCGATTATAATCTATACATATCAAAACTCGGCATTGATCCACAATATGCCTTACATAAACACCGGAAGAAGAAGACACCAGGATGGATTTTTTAAGGCCCGTCTACAGTAGCCACAAAAAACATCTTGCGACGTCGCAAGCCATAGCCTTGCGATGCGGTATCACAACGTGAGAACGTGAGCGTCTACAATGGTCGCTTGCGGTTCTGTCGTGACAGCAAATCAGAAGTCACACTTGAATATATACTGAAACTTGTTGGAATGCCGTTAGGAATGTACTAGCATGAGCCACGCGCTGCTACACACGTTACACACAAACATGCGCAGAAACGCAGTATTTCAGACGCTCTGATTGGTCCACATGATTGACGATGCTCAATGCGAGGCGATTGCGACGCAGAAACTTGAGTTAAACCAACTTTTCGCTTCGGGCTTTTTGCTGCGCTGCGCTGCGTCGCAACGTCGTAAGAAGTTTTTTGCAGCTATTGTAGACGGGCCTTTACTTGGATTCGTTCGTCATTTTGAGGAATAGCTGTCAATTTGATGAAGAAATGGCTGAATATTCTTTTTAAAGTTGCAGTGATAAGGAGCAGAATTGAGTTTTTATCAAACTGTCGCAGATATGATGTTTTACCAAAACATATTTGTTATCTCAAAATTGGCCACCTACAATTTATAGTAGATTTGTGAACAAGATATTTCATAACTACGTTTTAATAACGAAGAAACGGATTTTGAAATAAGATAAAAGTGATTTGGTCGTTCATTTGAGATTTTTGGAGAGGGGCATGTTTAGATTGGAGCACGAATATAAATATAGTATGTAAATTTAGTAAATTGATGTTTACAACAAGTAAAATCTCTCGATATCAATTTATTATATTTTTCAAATCTTCATAATAAATATGTACAATAATCGAATTTTTCGTAACCGAGTCGTTTAAAAATTGTTTGCTTGATTTTTGCTGCTGTTTACAGGGCAGTAACGGAGTCATGGCAAAGTAACCGCGTAGTAGGCTTAACGTGCTAGTAATTATTATTATTATTACTATTATTATTATTATTATTATTGTTATTATTATTATTATTACTATTATTATTATTGTTATTATTATTATTATTATTGTTATTATTATTATTATTATTATTATTATTATTATTATTATTATTATCATTATCATTATTATTATCATTATTATTATTGTTATTATTATTATTATTATTATTATTATTATTATTATTATTATTATTATTATTATTATTATTATTATTATTATTATTATTATTATCATTATTATTATAATCATTATTATTATTATTATTATTATTATTATTATTATTATTATTATTATTATTATTATTATTATTATTATTATTATTATTATTATTATTATTATTATTATTATTATTATTATTATTATTATTATTATTATTATTATTATTATTATTATTATTATTATTATTATTATTATTATTATTATTATTATTATTATTATTATTATTATTATTATTATTATTATTATTATTATTATTATTATTATTATTATTATTATTATTATTATTATTATTATTATTATTATTATTATTATTATTATTATTATTATTATTATTATTATTATTATTATTATTATTATTATTATTATTATTATTATTATTATTATTATTATTATTATTATTATTATTATTATTATTATTATTATTATTATTATTATTATTATTATTATTATTATTATTATTATTATTATTATTATTATTATTATTATTATTATTATTATTATTATTATTATTATTATTATTATTATTATTATTATTATTATTATTATCATCATCATCATCATCATCATCATCATCATCATCATCATCATCATCATCATCATCATCACCTTCTAGTAGATGGACTAGGAGAGTTCTGTGACACTTAGGAGAGTCCGCAGAGCGGAGTCCCTCAGTCCTCCTCGATCCTCGCGGGTACCGTATCGACCTAACATAACCTAACCAAACACCACACACACACACACCTACACACTTACACACATGCACACGCAGACATAAAAACGCATGCACGCTCACGTACAAAATTTTTTAATTTCGAATTCACGAACCGAAAATACATCGCGAATGCCGCGTTCAGCGTCTTCGAGAGGTTGACGTTTACTGAAACGAGAAACAAAAAGCGTCTTGGATCCCGAAAAATAGTACCTCATTGGATATACAAACGCCCGAAGGCCATTAGGCGTTGGATAAGTTAATATTATATCCCTTCACTAACTTGAGGCATGTAATTTTTGTTTGCGTCACACGATGTAGCTCGTGTTTCAATAGAAAGTAAAAATTGAATCAAGAGTGTATCCATTTATGATGCCAAAGAATGCTGCGATAGAAAAAAGATGAAAGGACACATAAGATGTGGTAATACATCGCCTTAGTATGGAATCATGTATCAATAAAAGACTATTTCCATGATATTCTCCTTGAAATCATAAAAGAATATTGAAATATCGCAAAATTCGTTTGAAATTCACGCAGATGTGTTATTTTCGATAAAAAATTTTTCACGAGTTTAAACGCGTTCATTCTCAAAAATAAAACATTGAACTATTTTGTATTACGAATCCAATTATATAAATATAACTTCAAAATTCTATTGCATGATCCATCACTTCAAATGTATAAATGATAGAAACGATGACTAAGAGTTCATTGAATTTGAAAATACAATGAACTGTTAATATAACTAAGTTCTTAGGGTGATTCAAAGGCCAAAAATAAGAAAATAGAATGAGAAATCTATTTTACTTGCTATTATGTAATAAACCCATGATAGGCTATTAAGTGACCGATGACTCTAAAAGTTTGACAAAAAGATTAAGAACCATTCCATATAGAAATGAAAGTGATAAAAAAATGCTTTCAATCAATGAACAAGATTCAACACGTCTATTTATGCAATCGGTAGAAAGTAGTTCAGCAGGTTCTCTCTATGGTCCATGAGAGTTGATATCTCTGAGTTCGCGAGCTGGCTGAATCAGTGTCATAACAGCAACATAACGTGAATTAACATCGCAGTATAACGTAGCGCGACATCATAGCAAGACGTAGCAACAGTGCGCGACGCCGTAGCGTGACATCATAGCGCGACGACATAACGGAACGTAACAGCAGTGTGCTATCGGAAGCGTTCGTGAATTATCGGTAAAGTTCGGATGCACGATCGCAGCGCCATCACTACGTATAAATCATCGAGCAGGAGCGTCAGTTTTCTCACAAATCTCTTTTTAAAGACACTTTACAAAGATGGATGAGGAAATCAAGGCCGCGTACGAGGTAATAAACGCACAAAAAAAACTTTTGATTCGGGGTAGTGCGGTAAATCCCGAACAAATTCAGACATTGAACAATACCGCTTTCAGACACATTGATAAACTTCGCAGGTTGAGTGAAACAAGTCTTGGTATCATGAAAATCCAGTGCGCGTATGTAATCCAAAGATTTCGCATGTAAACCAAAGTTACATCATACAGCTGCGTCAATTACTTAAAAGCGGTGCTGGCATTCAAAAAGATGTGGAATGGGAAGACCTTGACAGTGCTTTTACGAATCACATTCGTACGGTGATCATCGTCAACCTTCACCATCTGAACATCTCAACTTTTTTTACTGAAGCTCAAGAAGTTTTCAGTGAGAAAGTAAAAGAGATCTTAAAAAGTGAGAACACGCTCAAAGTCTACACTTCCTTGGGCGGAGAGTTTGTCATCGTGAAGGACGACAAGGAGGTGGGAGAAGTAAAAAACTTTGAGACTCCCAACGCTATCAGCACGAGAACAACGGACCTCAACTCCTGGTTCATCGAGAACGTGCGAGATGTTCTTCTCATGAAGGTTGAAGAGTTCCAAGGTCAAGGATCCGGATGGAAGCTACACCGGATCGTAAGCCTCGCTGTCCATGTAAATAAATACAATCCTCTGCGTGGCAGTTCTTTCATCGAACTACCCAAGACAATCCAGAACAAAAAAGCCTGTGTGAACGTTAAAAATCTCGATGATAAGTGTTTCAAATGGGCAATTCTTTCAACACTTCACCGTGTTGATAAAAGTGATAGAAACGTAGGTCGCATATCAAAATACGAACCTTACGAACATGAACTGAACTTTAAAGAAATTTCATTTCCAGTCATGCTGAAACAAGCCTGTTTATAATAAAAACTGAATAATATTTTGTCAATGTTCATATGCTTTTGAAGGAAAAAGACTTTTCAGTCGTTCCACTTCATATTACCGAACAAAAAAAGAAAAAACATGTCGATTCACTGCTAATTCAAAATTATTACATGGATGAAGATGACACAAATGGTAATAATACAGAGTGTGAACCTCTCATCTTTCAATACGTGTGGATCAAAGATCTTTCCCGACTTGTAAGCGGCCAGCTTTCTAAACACAATTGGAAAAAATATATTTGTGACCGGTGTCTTTACTACTTTCGAGATTCCGAGAAGTTGACTGCAAAGAATTTAATAATTGTAAAGTAAAAGTATCTAGGGAGAAAAACAATATCCTCGAATTCACAAATAAGAAAAATAATATCAAAGTTCCATACGAGGTATTCGCAGATTTTGAATGTATTTTAAAAAAAGATGATTCTGAAAAAGAAAAAAAAACACACGAATCATCCAAGTTCACGAGGCTCGTAGCGTTGGCTACAACGTCAAGTGCAGTTCCGATGAAGAACAGTCCCGCTACGCGAGCTATCGAGGTCACGATCCCGCGCAGTGGTTCTCCAAAGAATTGATCAGGCTGACGGAACAAGTCCAGGAGAAGATGAAAGATCCCAAACCAATGGAACCTCTTACTTCGGCTGAGAACCAGGAGTTTTGCAACGGTACCAGCTGCCACATTTGCAAAAGCTCATTGAAGGGTCAAGTCAAAGTCAGAGACCATTGCCACTTGAGAGGGAGGTTCAGGGGAGCCACTCATCAAAAATGCAATCTCCAATATCAGGATGCCCTCAACATTCCTGTTATCTTCCACAATTTGAGCGAATATGACAGCCATCTCATTATCAAGCAAATCTCGAAATATGTAGAGGGACGAGCCACTTTGATATCCCAGACGATGGAACGTTACATCTCCTTTCCCAAACACATCAAGGACAGCAATATGTTACTCCGATTCATAGACTCGTTCCGCTTCGTGGCGGCATCCCTGGAGAAGCTTGCATCATACCTCGAAGCAGACAAAAAGAACATCGTTTGACAGAACTTTGCCGATCTCAACGAAGAATAACTGCAACTCCTGATGAAAAAAGGCGTCTTCTTGTACGAACACGTCGACTCGTGAGATAAATTGGGAGAAACTGAGCTACCTCCAAGAGAAGCTTTTTACTGCACCTTAACTGACGATGACATCTCCGATGAGGACTATATGTAAATTCCAAATTCCACGAAAAAAAAAGTTTTTTTTATTTTAAATAAATAAAAATTGTTTAAATTGGAAATGAATAAATGAAAAAATAATGAATAAAAAAAAAAATTAAAAATTCAAATTAAAATGAATCATATAATAAAATAAACAAATGAAGAAATAAATAATTTATTTGAAAAAGTAAGCAAATACGTGAACATTCGAAAATATAATTCAATACCATATTGAATGATTTTTTTTATTCCGGTCATGCGCAGACAGTCTGGACAAATATAACGTCCAAACACTGGGGGATTATTCAGACTTTTACCTCAAAACCGACGTCTTTCTCCTGACGGACGTCTTTGAGAACTTTCAAGAAAGCTGTATAAAACCAAACTCTTTGGATCCTGCCCACTACTACACGACACCGGGTCTAAGTTGGGATGCGATGCTGAAACACACCAACATCCGACTAGAGCTTCTCACCGACATCAACAAACTCCTCTTCGTTGAACGGGGCATCAAGGAAGGATTACACAATGTAGTCATCGATACTCTCATGCAAACAATCCATACTACACCGCTGATTATTTCAGCTCACAATATACAGTCTACGAGTCGAAGGACAAGATAGGATCAAGAAGGCTAAGGGAGTTGAAGGATACGTTGTAGCGAAAACAATCGATTTCAACAATTACGTTGAAACGACCATTACGTACATTGTTCGCATTCACTGTACAAAAAATTTACGTTTAATCTCTATAAAAATACAAATCTATAAATTATTAACATCGTAATACTTAAGATACTTGGTGTCAGATTCAGGATTGTAATCAGCGGAGTAGTATGGATTGTTTGCATGAAAGTATCGATGACTGCATTGTGTAATCCCTCCCTTGATGCCCCGTTCAACGAAGAAGAGTTTGTCGTTAGTAGATAAGCTATGCCGGTTCTGCGTCACAACCTCCTTGTCTAACTCACGGGCGATATAGTACTTTCTCTCTCTCTCTTTTAATCTTCGATTCCTCTTCACCTATCCATCCTTACCCCCTGCAGTCACGTGACCCCCTCCCCTCCTAGGCCCCGCCCACTCCACTCACTCCTCACTCCCCTCCGCTGATTGGTCGCCCCCCGCCGGTCACGTGCCCCCTCCCCTCTTCAAAACCGCCTCACCACCGTAGGCCCTACCCACTGGGCCCCGCCCATTTACCCCCACCAGTCCGCGGTTTTTCTTGAATTTTATAGGTTTTCGCGAGCTTTCCGCAATTTTCCGCGGTTTTTTGCGAGTTTTTCGCAAGTTTTCATGAGTTTCCACGAGTTTTCACGAGTTTCCGCGAGCTTTCGCGAGTTTTCGCAAGCTTTCACAAGTTTTCCACGATTTTCTAGGAATTTCCACAAGTTTCACATGAATCTCATAATTATTTTTTGAGTTTCCACTAGTCCTAGAAAAACAAGATGGTGGATTCATTAATAACGAATTAAAAAACGATATTGTGGAGTTTTGAACTTGAAAATAATATGCTCAGTTATACGTTTAAATCTATCTAAGGTATTTGGGAGAGATAACAGACACTGAACGCGTGAATTCATAAACACCGCGCCGCCTTATCTCCTAGTGCGATAATTTCACCTTGTCTAGCGTCGGCCGGGGTCCATTTGCGCCCGGCGAATCTATTGCGCAGTTACGTAAGCGATGACGTCATCACAGCAGACTTCGACACGTCGCCGGAAACGATTACGTCATCACATTCCTAAGCGATGATATCATCACGTTCAAACACGCTTCGTTGACCTTGAATCAAAACTGCGTAGAAGTAATTTGATACTTTAATAACGGCGTAGACTAAGCAATGACATCATAACGACAAGTTTAAACACGTCGCCGGAAATGATGACGTCATTCTAAACAGGCTCAAACCTGCACGACAATTCTTGGATATTACGTCATCGCATTCACAGACAATGATGTCACAATCTATTAATATACTATTTCAATCTTCAGTTAAACTTAAAAAATATATTTCTAAATAAATCAAACAATGATTTCTTTTGGCAAGAGGCCCCACCCCGCCTTCTGCTGTGAGACTCAACCATGATAATAGTCTCTCCATTTTTATTTAAAAAAAAATTACAATTTTTCTTGCTTACATTTGTGACAATCTTTTATCATTGGAGCAATACCAACACAATCATCATACATCGAGTTCCAATGCTTCTCACATCGCTTACAACTAACAAATTCTTCATCTTTTTGCAATTCCGATGGCAACTTATCCCAAGTCTGAGCGATACATTTTTGTCAAAAGTAAAGTAAAAATTCTCGTGGTAGCGCAGTGATATCTTCGGAATCCAGCCTGTGCAACCAGACGGTGTATGAGAGTAGGGTGAAAGATCTCTTCATTGATGGAGTGTCCCCGAATTTTTCCATGAACCACATCTTGAGGCGACGAGCGTTTTCTGTAGCACAATGATGATGTTTCACAGGTCGATGATATGCGTTGAATTCACACGCTGAGACGCGCAGCTTGTTAAGTGAAGGACAACCCATTTCCAGCATATCAATTATGATGGGGTTGGAGTGCAGATGGTGTTGCAACCAGCTTCTCTTATCCGCGCCTTTGACGAAAATGAAGCTAGCATCCTCGAGTTGATTGTTCAGCTCTTCGTTGAGTTTCTCATAGGGCACATCTCCAGAATCCCACGGAATGCCATGATAATTATTTGACAACCATTTATTAGTTTTTTGCTGATGCGTTGACAATTCACTCCAGCTACACGGTGGTTTAAACAGGGTGGTAGTAATGCTACCATCCATTTTCAGAACGGCGAGCTCCTTGATGACAAACTTGGACACAATGAAGCCCTGCATGTCAACGACGTACTTCATCTTGACGTACTGACGCTCTCCAGCATATTCATCTCCTTTTGCATCTTTTTCCCCCACCACCACCACCACCACCACCACCACCAACGTTGGATCATTTACTTGAATCTCTCATACTTTACGTTTGACTTTTTATATTTATCATCATCCTTTTCCTTTTTATATTTATCATCATCCTTTTTATCCGACACAGGTTTATATTTATCCGACGTTTTATCTTTGGACAAAAGACATCGACGATCATCGGTTAACTTATCCATCGCGACTGACGATAATTCAAGTTACGACATTAATATATACCTTTTTATGTAGAATTCCACACACACACACACACACACACATTTCACAGTTTTCTTACAACGCCGCTGATTGGTTGATACTCGACAATTTTATCATGTATAATAAGACAGTACGCCGCAGTTGCAGCGGGAAAAACTGCTACCGATTCAAATTCGAGACGAACATCAACTGGTCCAGTAATCAATGAATCATTTTGCTTTGCACAATCAATAATCACAAGAGGAGCATTGTCTTTGAATTGTGTTTTTGTCAGCAATGGAGAATTTTTTCTTTCATAATATGACGATTGAAAATTCGCAAACATTTCATACAACGTTGCAAACTGGTTTCGTTGAAAATCAATATTAAAATTTGTGTAAGGATAACACTGGGAATTTAGGTACAATTTCATATCGCGTAAATTGCATGTATCAAAATTACTCATGTTTCCGGTTCTAACATTCTTTCTGCCAACTTGGAATCCAACGATAACATATCTTGGTTTTTCCAACTGTGTCGTAGTTTTAACGCTCCATACATGCTTGGTCGTTTGCGGCAACAGAGGATATTCATATAGTTCCCAGCTTCGGAAACTCATAGCGATGGTTGGATCCGTTGAAATGTAGTTCAGCATACGAATTTTTTCCAAGTCGGAAACTTTGACGTACGGAATCAACCATTCCATTTTACTGATTGTTATCTTGTATTGTTCTTCGTTCGCAGCTGGCTGTAGGATGGCGTTCACGTCGGTGTTGGCTCGGAGTATGATGACTTCATGCTTGGCGTTGACAATCACTCGCTGATAGTCTTCGGCGAATCCAAAGATGAAATCCAGAGGAATGCATATATCGAAATATCCATTGTTGTTGATCAATCGTCCGGGATCGTCAATGATCCATCCAGCATTTTCCATGAGATCTTTTTGGTTAGGGTTTTGCGAAACGTAGGCTTTCATTGTAGTTGTCAGACCAACGTTTTTCACTCTCTCGATCTCAATAGCGTTGAGCTCGTAACGAATCTCTTCGAATAAGTGAGCTATTCCATTGTTTATTATAGACGTATGTACCACATTGGCTACGCCGTCAGCTAGCGTCAATCTTCCTTGTATATGCAGCGAGCTCTTGCTCGGCAACATGTACGAATCCTGATTCTGGATACTGATACGAATCTCATCGTTGTTGTTGTACGTTGACGATGCGTACGGCTGGTGCGCGTGCACTTCGTACTGTGCTATCGTCTCGTCGAAGACGATCTTCTTTTCGACGAATAACATGGTATCAGGCAAATTAAGCAGCAAATTTTCTTTGAACTCTCAGACCGAGACTTTTCAGGAACTGAACGTTCTGTGGTGTGAGCTGTTGAAGAGGTCGACTTCGACTGATGATTTTTGGCCATGTTGCTGGACTTTTATACTCTTCGTAGACGATGCCCATTATTCACTTTTTACATGTAGTCGTATAGTGATAACTTCTCCTCGAAAATTCACTAGACTTCCACTTTGATCGACTATGCGCAGCTGCAGATGATGTATTGCCTGTACGACGATTGGATGATAAATGACGTGATTTGGCAATTCGATGATCTTATATCCTGGAGGCACCACTGGGAAGAACTCGTGGATGGTGTGTACACGCTGCTCGTTTATATACGCCCCTGCCGTGATGTTACACTCGATGCGTAATGCGTTGACGGCGAGAATTCTCACCGGGGAATCCGACTTGTGCGCTACGTCAGCTTCGATGATTCTTGAATCAAAGCCCAGCAGTTTACCGATAGACTCTTTGTGTCGGAAATCAATCTCCCGATTGCATTTGATCTCGCTGCGTAGTGTGCTACTGTTGGCTCGCAAACTCAGCTGGATATTTTCTGGAAGTACTTCCTTCAAATATTCCTCGATATGCCCCAATTCGTAGCTTCCAGATGGTATAGTAATGACGTCATCGCCAACATAGAACTTGTTGTTTCCCTCGTCAATGTTGGGTATGGAATTAAAAGTCAACAATTCCACTAATCCCAAGGAATATTTTTTCCGAGCTGACAGTTCGATTGGTGGAAAGTAGTGAGCTTCCAAAACGGACGATGTTCCCGAGAGCGTTAATGTTAATGAGTCCATTGTCACTCGTAGACTGTTGCGTGTTCACACTCGAGCAATGCTTTTATCGAGTAAAAATTGTAAACACAAGTGACCGCAAATGACTGAGTCATAGTTTTGAAATTGATCATGATTGTATTTGATTATGCTACCGAAACCGAAATAGTTTAAAAGTTCACGAGGTGGTTGTAGATTACCAAAACTGTCGAAATAAACGACTAGATTTTCGGTTTTTCTATAGGCTACCCAATGCGTGCCCGAGCCATTTTTATTATCCAAATCCACAATGGCAGCCTCATATTTTTTCGGACCATTTTTTGGTAAATCGTTGCGCATAAACACACCTCGAAACGATGCAATTTTCAATAGTTTTGCATATTTCAGTAAATCCATATCGGTGAGTGCTCGGTTCGGTAGCTCTGTACGTTTTTTAAATGAAGTTTCACACCAGCTCCCCAAGGTTTCAAGTACAAGCCTTTCCCCACGGCGATTGATTCCATTTTGAGGTTATGTCGCTTCGCTTCATCCAACTGTCGCTTGGCGGCTTTCGCGTCGTTGATGGCTTTTGCAACGCTAGCAGCGCCACCTGCCAAAGCCCCCGTAGCACTCAGTCCGGCAAAAACAGGTAGCAAAAACGCGGGAAGAATGCCTCCAACAGGCACAGGTAATACACGAGGCACTCGAACTTTCTTCTTTCCTCCAGCTTCTTTCACAGCTGCGCGTGCGACTTTTAGAGTTGATGGTATGGATCCAGTGGCTTTTGATGCTATTTTTGCAGCATCGATGACTTTCCTCAAAGGGATTTTCTTCGATTTCTTCTTCAATTTCTTCTTCAAACCCATTCCAAGTTTTGGCTTGACTTTCATGATGCCGGCAACCCCAAGAGCAGATGCTTTTTCTCCAACTCCTGAATCCCTAGCGTAGATACGTTCGATCGCTCTTTTTGCGAGGACTTTGTCAGCTTCGTGTCTTGCTGTTAGATTAGTATTTTTCGAGTACGCGATATCGTGATCTCTGCAGGCTGCGTCCAGAGGGTTTATACCCTGGTCTCCACGCGCCAATCTTTTAGCAAGCTTGGTACCTGGCCCGCAAAATTGGTAACCCGGTATATGAAGTTCGACAGGGAGCTTGTTTACGAGAGTGTTGACGAGACCGTTACCTCTCACTGCCATTGCTCGACTGAGCTCGATGCTATAAAAGCCGAGTATTTATAGGTTTTCCAATCAGACGCGCGCGAGCAGTCATGGAGTTTACACAGCAAAACGTCAAGTTACCAGTCATCAACTTTGATAATGTAACGGAGAAGCGGGAAAAAATAAAACGTCATGGAAAGCTGCTACCAAACACGGTTCGCTCTATAATTTGCGGCCCTTCGAATTGTGGCAAGACCAACGCTCTTCTCACGCTCGTCACGCATCCTAACGGCTTGAGATTTGAAAACGTGTACCTCTACTCAAAGTCGCTCAATCAGCCCAAGTACGAATACTTGAAGAAAATCATCGAACCTGTCAAAGGAGTGGAATATTTTCCGTATAGCGACAACGAAAAAGTCGTCAGTGTGGACAACGTCAAGCAAAACTCTGTGATGATATTTGACGACGTGGCATGTGAAAAGCAAGACAATATACGTGCATACTTTTGCATGGGTCGTCATCGAGATGTAGACAGTTTCTATCTCTGTCAGACTTATGCACGTATCCCGAAACACTTGGTGCGAGATAATGCTAATATGCTCGTGCTGTTTCGTCAAGATGACATGAATTTGAAACATGTTTACGACGATCATGTAAACACAGACATGACGTTTACACAATTTCGAGAACTGTGCGCGGTCTGCTGGAATGACAAGTATGGCTTTCTCGTCATCGACAAGGATAGTGAAATTGATCAAGGTCGATACAGGAGAGGCTTCGATCGCTTCTATAAATTGAAGTGATTCTGCGGCAATTGTATCAGTATCACCTGAACTATGATCAAGACGACATCATGGAGCGTAAAGATGTACTACATCAGATTGTGCAAGCCAGTGAAGCTATCCGACGCAAACATCGTCTGCTGAAACGAGGAAAAGCTGCTGTTGAGATGTCGGTGCGAGAAACGTTCAAGCCCATCATCGAACCGCTCCAGTCATTGACTAAACGGGATGTGGAAATGAAAAAAATCAAAAAGGAAGAAGTCAAAGAAGAATTACCTACGATGGAGGATACGTTCGAGCAACAGAGTGAAGATTTCGAGAGCTTTGATAAAACCATGGGAGATCAAACCTTTACACCGGGCATCGCAAGTTCACCAGCTCCTGCTGACACTCTGAAGAAATACTTGAATATGTTAAAAAACAAGACGCAGCATAAGAATCTCGACATGCAGTATGGAGTACGGGCTTTGAAAAATGGATTGCATATTGGAAACACACCAATCAGTTTCATAGAAAATACTGTTCATGTGGGGACTGAGGAGTTTGAGAATACGCCAGGACTTATCGAACTTCTGTTTAAGAAAATACCAAACAGTTTGATTGTGAATAAAGTTGATGTTGAAAACTATAAAAAAATTATACAGCAAACGAGTGCAGACAGAAAAAATTATCTACCTGACCGGAGTCTACGTAATAGAAGAGATTTGAAGAATCTGACATACGTTGCTGACAAGAAAGTGGGTTCAGGAGTTTACAATGTAGTTAATCGGGGACGTGACATCGACTATGTGCATTGGGATGATCCAAACGAACTTGTTGATCGTTTGCGACTTATACTTGCATCTCAAGCCGCTGGAAACAACAGTCATACCAACGAAATTAACTCAATCATCGAAGAATTGAGAGAAGCTGGGATTATATATTAAAAGTATCAGAGTCTGTAATCTCATTCGAGAGCTGGACAATGGCAAGTGTGGACGTGTTTGGAAGACATCTAGCCAAAAACCGCGAAATACGTGGACCACCGGGTATTGGATTCAAACTAACTCCCGAAGGTCATTTCGATCTCCAGCATAAAAAATTACTCAACGTTGCAAAGGGTGATTACGAGACGGATGGTGCTTCGTATCAAAATATAATTGATTTTGAAAAAGTGTTGGCAACGGGAATGGAGCAGTTGAAGAAATCGTTGGAAACCTTGACTAACATGTACCAAAAACATGTGACTGAAAACGCTGCAATAATTTCATCGATACAGAATCGTTTGAAGCATATCGAGAAAGAAGTGTTTCTCGATGTTACACCACAAAAGGACGTTTACGAATAAAATCTCGTGTAAACTCGCATACCATTCATTACCACCATGGATCTCAAGGAAGCACTAGTGGAAGAACTTCACAAACCAGCGAGAAGAAATTATCGTCGTCGTCATGTTGATATGCGAGAATTGGATGAAACGTGGCAAGCCAATCTCGTTGACATGATCGCTTACAAGGATAAAGGCCACAAGTTTCTGCTCACCGTCATCGACGTATTCTCCAAGTACGCCTGGGCTGTACCAATCAAATCAAAGAACGGTCCTGACGTCACCGCTGCTATGAAGATTGCGCTAAAGGACCGACAACCAAAGAATCTACACGTCGATCAAGGCAAAGAATTTTACAACAAGGACTTTAAGGCCCTCCTGAAACAACATGGCATCAACATGTACTCTACATTCAGCGGCATGAAGGCATCAATCTGTGAACGTTTTAATCGCACACTCAAGGGTAGGATGTGGAAACGATTCTCTCTCCAAGGAAACTACAAATGGATTGACATCTTACCTGATTTGATGACGAGCTACAACTCTACCAAACATCGAACAATCAAGATGAAACCTAAAGATGTTACCGCAGCTGATGAAAGTCGTCTGCTTCGTGAAATTTATTCAAAAAAATATAAAAAAGAGCAGAGAAAATTTGACGTTGGTGACAAAGTTCGAATCAGCAAATACAAGCACGTCTTTGAAAAGGGATACACACCGAACTGGACAACGGAAATATTCACCATCGCTGCTGTAAAACCAACACATCCAACAACGTACAAACTCAAGGATTATCAGGACCAGCCCGTCGAAGGAGGATTCCACATCGAAGAACTCGCCAAAGTGCAACATCCTGATGTATATCTCGTTGAAAAAGTGCTACGAAAACGTGGAAATAAAGTCTTTGTAAAATGGCTGGGATTTGATAATACTCACAACAGTTGGATAAATAAATCAGACATGTAATCAATAAACGTTTATTTGCATATATTGTATGTTTTTAATGAAACCTGTACATATATACTTTCAGCATGAATTCATTTCCGCACCACCAGAGCCCGCTCCCTCTTACAATCGTATGGGGTGGTAGAATTCATGGTGCGTTTTTTTAACGTGGTATCCCCAGTAGGCCTAATCCACGATAATATGCATAATTACAAATGTTTATGTACACACGGATGCTCATATTTACAATAGTTTTTGTACACACAAACACTCGTTAATTTACAATGTGTACACACATAACCTATTCAATTTCCATTAGGTGTAGTATTTTGCAATGGCCATGTGCCAAAGTGTCCGTTGTGTTTGGTAAAATGAAACGTTTGTCATCAAACGGATTTAACGCAAGTTTGTTTTGTTCAACTGTCTGGATTTCATGGAGTTTTGAACGGAAAAGTCGTTGCGAGCAGAATTTCGTAACCTCATTGTTCAAACAATATACATAGTCCATGAAATCCAGCGTTTTCGCGACAACGGACATTTTAACACCTTTGGCTCTCTTAATTCTATCCTCTCCTTCGACGCGCAAGCTGTACATTTTGCTCCTCAAGCCGACGAATTCTGTAATAATTTTCCCATTACATTCGTCTTTCATGAGACCCACGACTTTTTTGTTTTGTTGTTGAATTCCAAATTGATTGTCCGCGGGATAGTCTGATGTATCAAAATGATCGGCATGGTCCATCATCAACCTATACGGATCGAGGTTTTGAATTTCATATATGAGACTGTCGGTGTCGCAATACAAGATTTTTGCTTGACCTTCAGTCGTGGGTCTCATGAAATCGTAATGAAAAGCATATAGACACGTTTTTGATAGATCAAGAACACTAAAACCAACGTATATTGGTTTGTTCATGAGAATTTGAAGTCGAGCTAGTTTTATTGCAACTAAATTTTCATCGAAAATTGATCGCGCACAAAAGTTGGGTTTTGCGATGAGGGCTTCCGCACCATATCTGCCTGGCCACTTGGTTACAAGTTTGATATCGAGGCGTTTTCGAACGTCCTCCAATGTTTGCCCATACACCGCATTGTTCATCAATTTGAACAAATTTTTCTTGAATTCATTTGTTGTAACCTTACGCATTTCACTGTTAAGGTCAATGTATGACTTCAGCCATTTTGATTGTTTGAATTTCAGAACACGATGAATTTTTTGTAGAATAAGGCCATGACTCAATGCTTGTTTCAAATTGCGATAGTGAATAATATAACGTGTTTTTGAGTCTAAAGTTGTGAGCAATTTCGAATCTTTTGAACCGGGAGGGATTTTGTGTTCGGGACAAAATGGGAGGTCGTTGTGAGGGTCGTGAAGGTTTTCAGGGTACTCAAGATCAACTTCGAGTATGTAACCTTCTTCGGCATCTTCTGGAACGTCCCACTGAAAATTTTGCTCAAAGTTTTCGAGCCATTGAAAGCCTCCGTATGGCAAGCATTGAGTCATTGCCCAACCGTATAAATTATTCACGTCATAGTACATGAGATAATATTTGTCGTCGTCTGGATTGTATTTCGCTGGGTAGTATGGGTTATTGGCAGATGCATATCTATTACTACATTGCGATATTCCACCACGGATTCCGCGCTCGATGAACAATACCATGTCAATGTCTGTGAGGAGTTCCAGTTCGATGTCCGTGTATTTGAGCATGGCATCCCATGTGAGTCCGGGTGTTGTGTAGTAATGTGCAGGGTCGAGTTTGTACGCTTCCATACATTCCTCCCGAAAGTTCTCGAAAACATCAGCCAAAAGAAGAACATCCGTCTTGAGGTAGATGTCCGAGTACTGACCAAGCGTTGTGACGTTGAATCCATTCCACACAGCCTGCGCATGTCTGTAACAATTTCCAGAAAATGTAGCAAGATCCGAATTTCATTACTATCATTATTATTATTGTTATTGATTTCATCTTTCTTATTATTATAGCTGTTATTTATAACTATAATTATTATTATTTGAATTAGTTAACTTACTCGTAGTCTGCATCCGAAATGTCTGTATCGGAGAGACAGCTGTGGAAATGGTCTTTGCTTGGAAGCTCGTTCTCATCAAGTCTTTCCCATGAGTCAATGTATTCATAGGGGAATACGCCTTTCTTCATTAAAAGTTCAAGCTGCTGTTCGCTGTAGCCGAGAAAGTTCTTTCGGACGATGTCCTTTTTGTCAAGATATGAAGCCAGTTTCTCCAACGACGAGGCCATGAATCTGAAGGAGTCGATGAAGCGCAAGGATATTTTACTGTCTTTGATGAACTTGGTGAATGAGATGTAGCGCTCCATCGCCATGGAAAGCAGTTGAATACGTCCTTCGATGCATTGTGCGATTTGTTTCACAATCAAGTGAGCATCATACCCACTCAGGTTGTGAAACACTACCGGGATGGTGAGTGAATCTCGGTACAGCAAATTGCATCTATTGTGAGCAGCTCCACGAAATTTTCCGGTTAGATGACAGTGATCGCGCACTTTGTTGTCCTTGGCGGTAATCGGTTGTTTGCAGATGTGACAGGATTTTGCTGTTTTGAAGGCTGTAGATTGTTCCGGAGTGAGTGGTGACATGGCCTTGGGATTCTTGAAAATGTGCTCCACGTCACAGGTGATGGTCACTAATTCGTTTGCAAACCATTCACTTGGGTTATGTCCACGGAAACTCTGATATCTCGATTGGGTGTCGTCATAGCTGCACTTGAGGTAATACCCTACGCTGCATGCCTCATGAATTTGAACTATTTTCGTGCTGTTGCCAGCTGGTTCGTCCATTTTTTTGAGCAAGCATTCAAAGTCGGCGTAAACGATATAGGGCACTCTCTCAGAATTTTCGAAGTTTTTAAACTGTAGTTTACTGCGGTTCACTTCAGGTAGTTTAACAGCTTGCATCTTCATTTCACTGCAATCGACTTCATGTGCAGTCAACTTGTCGTTAGTGTGAAAGTAATGAAGACATCGGTCACAAATAAATATTTTCTTATCATGTTTTGAGAGTCGTGTGCTCACTAGGCGAGAGAGATCTTTAATCCAGACATAATGGAATCGTAGTGGCTCGCTATGATCTTCCACTTCATTCTCGTTTTTTTCATCTTCTTCAGCATAGATGTTTTGTATGAAGAGAAGATTCACGTGTCGTCCTTTTTTTGTGCTGTAATGTGTATTGGAGCAACCTCAAATTCTCTTTTATTCTTTTGAAGCACGTACACGTTCACGGAAATGTCATTCTGGTGTTCGAAGAGTGGCACTTGTTTTGGCATCACAGGAAAGGTAATTCCGTCGAAGTTTAGTTCATCTTTGTACTGTGTATACTTTGATAAGCGGCCTACATTTCTGTCTTTCTTGTCAACCGGGTGCAAGGCTGAGAGTATGGCCCACTTGAAGCAACACTGGTCCATGTTATCAACATTGATGCAAGCCTTCCTGTTCTTGATGGATAGAGGTAGCTCAATATAAGAGCTTCCGTGCATCGGGTTGTACGAGTTTATATTCACAGCAAGGCTGATGATGCTGCGCAACGTCCATCCAGAGTCACGCTCTTGGAATTCCTCGATTTTTCGTGGCAATTGAGTCTGTACACGTTCGGTGAACCATTCACCCAGGTCCGTTGTTTGGAGGATAGGAGCGTTTTTCGTGAAGAAGGCTTTGATCTCGGTGACTTCCTTGTCGTCCTTGACAACACTGAATTCGGCATCCAGAGATGTATTAACTTTCAAGGCGTTATGTTTGCTGACAACTGGCTGGATCTTTACGATAAACACATCCTTGGCTTCGTCGAGAAAATCTTGTATGTCTAAATGGTGAAGGTTCACAATGAGCCCCGTTTGGAGACGATTATCGAAAGCGGAATCGACATCCTCCCACTTGACGCGCACTAAATTTCGCGCACCAAGATCACCACCACGTACGAGTTCTTCACGCAACAAGCAATTATTGCTTTTCAGTTGCAAAATAATTGGCGCGCACTGTAATTTCACGGTTTGTCGTCTCCGCGGGTTTGCAATATGCAGCGCGAAGTTTTTCAGTTCCGCGATGGACGCGACGGCGTCCTCGATCAAAACCGTCGCCTCGAGCGGATCGACCGGGCTGATCGATAAAAGTTGTCGTTGGCGTCGGAGTACTTTTTTTGTTTCGTTTATAGCTATTATGACGTTCGCGGGTCAACTGACGCTCCAGCTCGAGAACGCCGTATTCATAAGAAGCGATGGCGCTTCGATCGCGCGCTGTTGCCATGGCAACGCATGTGCATTGTTGTCACGTCTGCGCATGCGTACTGTTGCTACGTCCTTCTCTCGCACACTGTTTCAACGTCTTGTGCGGTGTTGCCACGTCTCGTGATGACGTCACGAGTTCTAAAAATAGATATGCGTGTTGAGACTTGTCGTAATCTTGGCCTACTTTCTAAAAAAACATCGGTTGCGTCACTAGACGTGTTGAGACTTGTCGTGATGACGTCATCGCTTTCGTAAATGCGCAATAGATTTTCAAGGTCATCACGAGGTTATCGATGACTACATCGCTTAGGAATGTGATGACGTCAAGTGTTTATTGAGTTCAAAAAATAGACGTTTGACCTTGAAACAATTTGGAACATTCTAGAAATCATAGCGTCCCGAGAACGAACGTTATCGCTAACTGCGCAATAGATTTTCAAGGTCAACTCAAGGTTATCGATGACGTCAGAGTTTAGGAATGTGATGACGTAATTTCCAAGAATTGTCGTGCAGGTTTGAGCCTCTTTAGAATGACGTCATCATTTCCGGCGACGTGTTTAAACTTGTCGTTATGATGTCATTGCTTAGTCTACGCCGTTATTAAAGTATCAAATTACTTCTACGCAGTTTTGATTCAAGGTCAACGAAGCGTGTTTGAACGTGATGATATCATCGCTTAGGAATGTGATGACGTAATCGTTTCCGGCGACGTGTCGAAGTCTGCTGTGATGACGTCATCGCTTACGTAACTGCGCAATAGATTCGCCGGGCGCAAATGGACCCCGGCCGACGCTAGACAAGGTGAAATTATCGCACTAGGAGATAAGGCGGCGCGGTGTTTATGAATTCACGCGTTCAGTGTCTGTTATCTCTCCCAAATACCTTAGATAGATTTAAACGTATAACTGAGCATATTATTTTCAAGTTCAAAACTCCACAATATCGTTTTTTAATTCGTTATTAATGAATCCACCATCTTGTTTTTCTAGGACTAGTGGAAACTCAAAAAATAATTATGAGATTCATGTGAAACTTGTGGAAATTCCTAGAAAATCGTGGAAAACTTGTGAAAGCTTGCGAAAACTCGCGAAAGCTCGCGGAAACTCGTGAAAACTCGTGGAAACTCATGAAAACTTGCGAAAAACTCGCAAAAAACCGCGGAAAATTGCGGAAAGCTCGCGAAAACCTATAAAATTCAAGAAAAACCGCGGACTGGTGGGGGTAAATGGGCGGGGCCCAGTGGGTAGGGCCTACGGTGGTGAGGCGGTTTTGAAGAGGGGAGGGGGCACGTGACCGGCGGGGGGCGACCAATCAGCGGAGGGGAGTGAGGAGTGAGTGGAGTGGGCGGGGCCTAGGAGGGGAGGGGGTCACGTGACTGCAGGGGGTACGGATGGATAGGTGAAGAGGAATCGAAGATTAAAAGAGAGAGAGAGAAAGTACTATATCGCCCGTGAGTTAGACAAGGAGGTTGTGACGCAGAACCGGCATAGCTTATCTACTGTCGTTGTCGGTCAGAAGCTCTAGTCGGATGTTGGCGTGTTTCAGCATCGCATCCATAGACATTAAAACACATGGACTGTTAGTAAGGCGTGATTCCCTGGCAAATCATCTGCAAGCGAGAGTTAGCCTGTAGGTCAAAGCGAAGAAGCCCGAGTGTGCACGACCGAACCCGAATAAGCTTGACGTTTTCACAGGTTTTCAATTGCTTGTAAACAGATTACTGTAAATACAGTAAAACGGTCCGATATTTTTTTAAGATTATTGATATAGTACCCGAGAGCATTAAAAACAATTCATTCTGCATTTTTTTGGTTCATGATAAAACTCAAAAATTTATTCATATCCGGGACCTTAACTGTACCAGCTACGTAAGTGTAATCTCGTGCACAAAGCGTTCAATAAGGTGCAGGTTGACTGATTGGCTAGCTCCAGATGTTTTGCCATGAGAGAAACGAGCAAACAATAGATACTAGCAGTCCATGTGTTTTAATGTATATGATCGCATCCCAACTTGGACCCGGTGTCGTGCAGTAGTGGGTAGGATCCAACGAGTTTGATTTTATACAGCTTTCTTAAAAGTTCTCAGAGACATCCGCCAGGAGATGAACGTCGGTTTTTAGGTACAAGTCGCACACGGCTACTAATGGTTTTATACGTAAGTGGAGGGAGTCATTTTTCATGGCTCTCCTTTTACTTTAGAATCCGAGATTTGAACTAAACTGTAACTGCCATTTGTTGAAAAATTTGTGATGTACGCTAAGCTTTAATGTATAGCGCGTCACATTTCAATTATTTTTCATTTTTCTCCAAAGTGAAACTGATCTTTTCACGTTTTGAACTTTTTACCTAACAACTACCAGAACAGCAAGTCAGAGCGTTTCTGGGCGAGGACATAGGAGGGCATAAGGCAGATAGGGTAAAGGGAGTGTGTCACGTTCTGTTGCGGAAGTATGTGACGTAAAGAAAGGAAGCTTGCTGCAAAGAATGACGGAACGATAGCATGGAGCAATCGCATACAGGGACTATGTCCATGCCGTCAGTGAAATCGAATGAGGTCGTAAGAAAGACATTTTGGCCAATTTCGTCTGATCTAATCTTTGGACACTGCCCTGGTCTAGCTACGTTTAGGCGGGATCTTGATGTTATGAGCACCATGTTTAGAAAAACTGATCAGTTGTTCAAGCTTGTTAACGTTGGTCATCGTTTGATTGTTCTCTTCAAATAAATAAATTACATGAACTAGTAAGTTCTTCCTGAAGCAAAAAAGTTTTAGAATTTATTGAGTTTTCAGTGTAAACTTCAACCATGTGAGACGTCTGGTTATTCAGCCCGTAATATTTTTTTACCTTCAGTTATGTGTATACTGTGAATGGATATTGTGATTGTGACGATTAAATACTGCTGGGAACGATAACATAAAATTGCACACACAATCTGGGGAGATTCTGCTAGGAATGATTTCACATACAGATCACGGAAATACACGTATTCTTGTGAGTTTATCGTGACTTTCAGGATCTTGTATACTTGTACCTATATACTTTAAAGTGCCTGCGAACATCCGTGTTCTTCCTAACTATGGGAGTCCGTATAACTCCCAAAAGTAAACAAGCCGATTCTCAACGGAACCCAACGCATTTCACTGCGTTACACATACGTATCCTTCACACCGGCAAATATATGCTTACGTGTGAAATCACGTAGAAAGTTGGAGCATATTCTGCTCCTCACAATATCCACTTCACTGTGTACAAAAGTGTAAATCTGTTATTGAAACCCTTACTTTAGTCATCGTAAGAAATAAATTGACCTTCATTCTTGTCTATAGCAGGTACTGCTGTGCAGGATTGCATCATTTTGGTCTTCTATGTATGATAAGCAGTCATAAATAATAAATAATAAAAATATAGAATAATTTGCACATGGCAGAAGTGAAAATTCGTGTGTTAGTCGAACTATATACAGTTATTGTTACTGGTCATTAGGGTGTCGCTTATTTTAGCGATGTTGGAATTTTTACATTCTGGGGCTTTAAATCAATCAATATCTTCAAAATAGTACATAGTGTAGCTAGGAACAAAAACAGCCGATTTTGAACTCGTGTGAGGTGCACGCGATACTTTTTGCCTTAAAAACAGTGAAAATGAGCGTATCAAAACTGTTTCGACATAGCAAATGAAATATTGAACTGTCGACACTGAGGTTGGAGAAAATGACAGTCGGCAGGGGAAAGGAGGGGTCCTTTTTGACCCGCCAAGTTTGACTTTTGGTTCCTGACCGAGTTGGTTAGGAACCAAAAGAGCCTGCCTTTCACCTCACCGATTGTCATTTGTCGACAGCCTGCGTGTTGGCCTGAAATACTCCATTTTTTATGTCGAAACGTGTTTTGAAACGCTCTTTTTTAGTGTTTGAGAGGCAAAGAAAATGCTTTCTGAAGAATAAATATAATCGGACATGATTTACCATACATGTATCACAAGACGATAAAAGTTTGAAATGGGATTTACGTGTAGTTTTTCATACATTATGTTCAAAAATGGAAAACTTGCGCAAAACGTATGATCAATGTTTGAGACTTGTCAACGTTTGAGTATAAAATGATATGTTTGAAATCTTACTTTCTGGATTTTTGTCTCCCCATTATGTACGTTTAACAAGAACCGACATTGTACATGGATGCTTTTTTTGATGCTTATAAGACATAGATAACAGCAATAGAAAAATCTGGAAAAATTTGATTTGAAACATATCATTTTATACTTAAACTATGACGCGTCTTAAACATTTATTATAAGTTTTGCGCAAGTATCAAATTTATGAACAGAATGTACTAAAAACTACATGCAGAATCACATTTAAAACTTCAGTCGTTTTGCGACACGTGTAAATTATATCCGATTTTCATCCAACTTAACAAAATTTTTTTTTGAATATACAGTACAACCTCTGGATGAGGCGTCATTCTGTCTTTACTCACAGTGATCAGGCGTTAATGGAAATAGAAAAAGAAAACCGACGCTATATCTAGAGGTTGTACTGTATTGATCGATTTAGAGCCCAGGGATATAAAAAAAATGCTAACATCGCTATAATGAGTTACACCCTACTGGTCATTTCATAAAATAAAATTAAAATAAAGTAATGAAAAACAATCATTCCAACACGAGCCGATTAGAGAAACTATATATAAGTGACTTGGAATCAAAAAATGAGGTTTGAGAGGCAAAGCCGTAAGATCCATATATGCATCTAGCTTCTTTCTCGTTTCTTTCTCAGGTACATAGGGATACTATAAATTGTCGCGTAGAAACGAGCGGTGGCCCATCTCAAGTAAAAACATGATAGGGTCTCTCGTGAAGCGAATTATCTTCGAAATCGTAGCTTTTTTTACTTCGTCAGGCATTCGATTTACTTGGAAATCGGTTTTTCTAATTCGCTTTCTTACTGTTTGTCTTACTACCCAAAGCTATAATTTTGAAGATCATTCACCCCACCGGAGATCCTATGATGTCCTCACTCGAGACATGCCAGCACTCGTTACTACGCGAGGCTTTCTAGTATTCCATGTATCTGACTGCGAGTCTAGAGAAAGAATCGAGAAGAAAAATGTGGCCTTACGGTTTTGTCTCTCAAACTTGACTTCTCGATTCCAGGTCACATATATCAAGAACAATAATATAAATGTAAAGCATGAAAAGATTTGTCCATGAACGTAACATTATTTCAAACAAAAACATGGAGTGTCTTCGAAACTTGAAACTCACAAGAGTTATCATAGAGTTGGAGGAAAAGTATTTTTAATTTTCAAATTTTGCTATTGTTTCACTTACGTCGCACATTCAATTACATATAGCAAGTATAAAGAGCTTAAAATAGCGTACATATTCTGTGTGCATAAGAAGTGAAAGTATCGCAGAATCCGAAATTCGATAATCACTTTTCTTCAATTTTATAATGACTATTGTGGTTTTTAGTTTCTTAATGACTCCATGTTTTGTTTATGATTGTTTTTTGTTGAAGCGCCCATCTTTTAAACAATAACTTTTTTTTAATTGCTGAAAGCCACTATGGAAAAAATATTTGCGAATTTACATCCATAAGAAGAATCCTAAGTGGTGTTTTTAGAAAGAATATTGTTGTAGAAGGAATGTTATTAGAAACGTTGATTTTTGGAAAATGTTTGTAGTTTCCTGATGAGGGCCCGATAGTAGGCCGAAATGTAGAAATAATGACCACTTGACTTAGTTTTATAGTGGTGAATGGAATTCTTTGGTTCTAGGTGATTATTAGCATTTTACTAATATTCTTTATTTATTATTATTTATACATATTTTCTCTCATCGGCTTGTGTTTGTATGATTAATTCACATCGTTTTATTTTAAGAATATTTTATTTAGTTATTAGCTATTTTTATGACTGTATATGTGGTGTGGAACGACGAAAGGGACCGAAGGACCAAAACAGGTTAGGCACAGTATCTCACTCAAAAGCATTAGAAAGTAAACAATGACAAGTTCGGACTTACATCCGAAGTTTGATTTCTGTCTTGTGTTCTTTAACACAAAAGAAAATTTTTTGCTGCTAATGATGCGAATAACAAGTTATATGTTTGTATTTTCATATTAATTGAGAACAGAAGGTGCAGTTGGATTTAAATGAAATCAACACAAATTAATAGGGAAGAGTCCTCCAAGGTGGTGGAATCTTTTAAACAATTGTAGAATCTAAACAGCATTACATATCTTGTACTATCATATATTTTCTGAAACCTTATTTCATCAACTTACTATAAATGACACACAATTTCGATATCATCGAAATAACTACAATTTTAAATGATTTTAAAAATAGGCGAAAATTTTGACTTCCGAAAAAAAGTCCTTCAAGGTGGACACTTTGGTTAAATCTACTTTGAAAGTTAGGAAAACAATCATAAAATTCACGTTTTGATCCTTTTCATCAATATCCAATGTTTGCTCTTGTAAAGACATCAAATGTTGGCGAAGAAAAATTATTTTAACAAAAAATGAATACTTAGCGTAAATTAGCAAAATAAAATGTTTCAATTAGAACCATCGAAGTTATACTGAGGACAAGTGCACCAAGAGCCGCGAATTTGACCCATTTTTAGTGCACGTCCCTATTACATTCGTTGCACGGAATCGAATTGAATTTCTATAAGAAAAGCAAGTGTGTGGTAGATAAAGTATCCATCTCAGGGTTATTAGACGATTTCATTGGCAAAAACAAAAAAAATATTTTTACCCGCCATATTATGCAAATCTGTTTATGATGTGTTTGTCTAGTACGTAAACAGGGTCAAAAGTGTATTATCTTTTCGGAATCACTGTTTCGATAGGTGTATCCCTGTTATACGAGACGTCCTCGAAACTTTGAGAGTGACTTTTTCGTAATGAGCGGTAGAGCGAACAAACAACCATGACTTGCAATTTCATGAGGTAACCAAAAACTGCGTATTCACGAACAGTAATACTGACATGAAGGGCATAGTGTTATCACTTAATGAAAGAAAAATTTCCCGGGGTGTCCACCTTGGGGCGATGTCCACCTAGGAAGACTCTCCCCACATAAAATTCCATGAATAATGTCATTTATTATTCACTTAACACTATGGTCCATCTCGTCTCATGGGTTATATGTATGTCGACTACAAAAATGCATGATTTTTTTTCTCAGTAAACTCATGTTAGTTTTTTTTTTAATAATGAATTTCTTTTTTTTACAGAATTTGAACGACACGAAATCAAAAATTACTGCCTCCACTCAACAAACGGACAACAACCATACAGCAGTGGACATCCAAGAGGAGCTTATATTCACCAATAGCAACGAAGACCTGAAACGCAGTCACAACGAGTACATACTAAAGCGCATACCTGCTGGCGCAGAAGCCACAGTGGTACTTGTTGGCGCTGTGGATTTCCTTGACCAGCCAACCATCGCCTTCGTTCGCCTTGCAGAAGGAGTCTTAATTCCGTCTTTGACAGAAGTTACGATCCCTGTACGATTTCTTTTTACATTACTAGGGCCCCGCAACTCTGATCTCGATTATCACGAGATAGGCCGCTCTATATCAACTCTAATGTCAAACACGTCCTTTCACAAGGTCGCATACAAAGCTCTTGAAAGGCGGGAACTGTTATACGCCATAAACGAATTCTTGGATGATTCTATAGTATTGCCTCCTGGTGATTGGGAAAGGCAGGCTTTGCTTCCTTTTGATGAACTGAAGGCAAAGAGTGAAGCCATTCGAAAGAGAAAGGCCAAAGCAGTAGCAGAAGCAAAAAAGAAGCAGATTGAAAGTGATACGCTCATGGTCAAGAAAACGTTAGTGACAGAAAACGGAAAACCTTCAGAAGATGTTGATCCTTTGAAGAGGACTCGGGTTCCTTTTGGAGGACTTCTAAACGACGTTAGGCGGCGATACAAGTTTTACGTCTCTGATTTCAAGGATGGACTTAATTCAACTTGTCTAGCTGCTGCAATATTTATGTACTTTGCCGCGCTGTGCACAGCGATAACTTTTGGAGGTCTTCTATCAACCAAGACAAATAATATTATTGGGATTTCGGAAACTCTGGTGAGTTGCTTCTTTTTTGAATTATAGCCTTATTTGTTTGAGTTCTAAATGCATTGGTAAAACAAAATATCTTTATTTTTTTGAATTACTGTGAAGAAAATTTTTGGCATTAGGTATCTTGTTCCTTTACTGGCATTATCATGGCGTTGTTTGCGTCGCAGCCATTATTGATCATCGGAACCACAGGTCCATTGTTACTCTTCGATGAGAGCTTGTTCAACTTCTGTCTGGTCAATGATCTCGACTTTCTATCCATGAGATTTTACATTGGCTTTTGGATGGGTTTCATTGCTCTTGTCATCGCTTGTCTTGAGGGATCAGTTCTCGTTCGTCTTTTCACCCGCTTCACCGAAGAAATCTTTACAGGACTTATTTCTACTCTTTACATTGTTGAAACTTTGATTAAACTTATCAATTACTTCAATCGGTGAGTTTTTCAAACAATAAAACATTTTATAATTTGTTCCGCGTAAATACATTTGCTTTTTCTAAAACTCGTGGTAGCAATTAGATTTTTTTAAAAGAGGCGAAACGTCAAAGATTACATCATTTTCCTAACGTCAAACATGAATACACAAAAAAAACAAGCGGAAAATTCCTCTAACTTGTTTTGTATAAATTAAAATAAATAACAAAGAGACAAACGAAAAAAAGGAAACAATTAGAAAAAACACATTGATGAAAGTCAGAGAGTGCGGGCACTCGTCCTCAGATGTAAAAACATTGTACTCAGATTTTGTTAATAATTATGTATCACTTTGAGGTTCAATGTTAGATTAATGGAGGTTCTTCAGTGAATCCTACTTCATGAAATCTCTTTGGAAAAAAAAGTGTGATTTGTATAGCCCACTCTCAATAAGTATTTTTGATCCTCGTTCGAAAAATACAGAATGAACTCACTCGTTGTCATTACGATAAATAGAACACAAACAGAATTATAAAAGTACATAACTTGCTGTCACCCGCGGGCTCAACCCGCCTGATATGCTTGCCTTTTGGTAATACTTCATTTTATTACAATTGCACAAACGTTGAAAAGTCTTCAACCTCATTGAATAACAAATCATAATCTTTGAATAGGTATCCTAAATAATACTCATCGTTAATTAAGCACAAAAGCCTCCAACCCACTTTTCCTAAATATACTGATTACAAACTTGCACAAACGTTAAAAAGTCTGTATATTCATTGAAAAACAGAAGATAATCTTCCAATACGTATGGTAATAATACGAATTGTGAATTTTGCACAAAAGCCTTGAACCTACTTATCTCATTCATGTGACATTAATGAGATAATAATTCATGTGAGTTACATTTGACATTACAGCCTATCTTTGAATACATTTTATTTTACGACTAATTGCAAATATGGCCAGACGCGGTAAATGTTTTTATTATAGTTGAGTTACTCTTCGTTGAGGTAATTGTTTTCTCATATAATAAATAAGACCAACGTAAGAAAAGAGTTAAAAAATAAATGTAATTGATAAAATTTGAGTTGCCTTTAGCAAAACCACTTCTTTATTTTATTACGTATTTCAATTATCTATATTGTAAATTTACACAAACGATAACATTAAAAACTTGAATAAATTAGAAACCTTAAACTCAAAAGAAATTACAAAGTGGGCTATAGAAAACATTTCAAATTGGGGGGGGGGGAGGCGAAAAATTGTATTATGCTAACGAATCGACCTTTTTTTAGTGATAAAAATAAAATTATGCAAAAAAACACTACTAATTTAAAAAAGAGACATTACGTCACATATACAAAAAGGTAAGTGCACAAGTAAAACATTCATATTTACCTGACATACAAAAGTGTGGAAAAGCAAGCCCCCCCCCCACCCTAGATTGCTACAGCACTGAAAAATGGCAAGGTCAACTTGTTCTGGACCGCACTTCTCTCACTCTCTCTCGATTTTAATCTATCGAGTATCAATAGACAGACAGAGAATCGAAATCGATCAGGATGGTGGCCTTGCCAAAACAAATAGGATGCGATCAATAAAAGCAATCATTTTATAACAATTATCGGAAATCAACTGTTCTGAATACGCGTACGTCGTGTCTGAAAGCACATGAAATGCATTTTCAACACTTGTGGATGATAATCGAAACGGTGTCGATTTCTATAGCGAACAAAAAAAAGGATCGTAATTTTATAGTTATAGATGCAGGCAAAAAATAACAGGATGATTTATAACAATGAAGATTATTCTCAACATCTTAAACTTTCTTCTTGAAATATCAAAATTTGTTATTTGTGTCACGTTTCAGCGGAAAAGTTGTACGTAAGGGAGAAAATTTCTAGCCCCTCAAATTTCAGAGAGAAATTCAGAGAAATTAAAATTATTTTCGTGCCAGTACTGAGTACTATGCACGGGACCTAAGTAACTTGTAGTTTTATTGAAATTCATTATAATCTTCCAAGGAGGGAAAAAAATCTAATCGGCGGTATCCTGGGAGGATGGTTGTAGATTTGGGAAGATTTAAACTTTGAACATTTAAAGTTCATTGGAATTCAAAAAAAAAATGAATGATTAACGGGAAATTAACTACAAAAAATTAGTGGTAATTCTGGGGAAGGATAAAAAAACTGTCATGGATAAAAAAATACAATTGAATGATTTCTACTTACCCTTTCAAACGCTGGTTATCCGGTAGAAATTTGATTTGAGGGAAAGAAAATTGAACACTCTTTGCCTTTTAGATTTTTTCAAAATTATGTTTATGTCTAAATACAAGGATAAAATACAAGAGAGAAAAAAAAAGCCGAAAAAAAAGATAAACTCAAGTAGTGACCTAAGTTTATATTTTACACGACGCGGCGTTAAGTTTTTGTTCTGTCCTTGCGACGGAAGCAAAACGAAAATTTTTTAAGTGAAAGTGAGGTTGGATGAAATTTCAAAAAATATGAAAAAAATCTAGGAATACTCATCGCTGCGGCCTAAAGTTTGGGTTTTTATAAGCATAAAAATTAGTGGAGGACGAAAAGCAAAAGAAAGGTTCAAGTTTCCTAATTGGGGTATTTAGATAAAAGTATGTAATTCGAAACTCTAACTACGTTGAAAAAGTTACATCCCATCTATTCTAAGAAACAATAAAAAAGAAACTAATCACTTAGCTCCCCCCTCGAAAAAATCGTAAAATTGAGAGTACTCCGGGAACCTGTCAAGAAATTCAAAACCTCGGCAACTTGAAATATAAATTTATTAGCAAGTGTACTTGAAATCAACCCAGATTTGTGTCATAAATGTCGCCAAGAATGTGGATATTAACATGTGCACTTTCAAATCAGCCGAAAAATCGGACCAGACGCGAGTAATAGTAGATAAGCAAAGGGGCTACGGGAACACCCCACACTCCGCCTCCCATCACGTGACTCCACACATCTCCCAGGCTCCGCCCACCCCCTACCTCAGGCTACGCCCCCTCTACCACCCTAGGCCACACCCTTTCCCCTGATTAGTTAACCCCCTTCCCGGGATCCACCCCCTCCCCTGATATCTTTTGGCGGTAGAAACCCCCTTCCCCCATGCTCCATGGCCTACCCTTTCCGCGGTTTTCCCGCCCTTTTTTGCTGTTTCCCATAGGTTTTCCAGTTTTTCGCTGGTTTTTTCTGCAGTTTTTCGCAGGTTTAATCGATTTTTCCTCCTCTTTTTCACGGTTTTCCGCCACTTTTTGAGGTTTTTTTTCCCTCCCACAAACATCCCCAACAATTTTCGCGGTTCTTACAACCCTTAAAACAAGATGGTGGCGGTATAATATTAAACAAAACAAAATATTAGCCTTGAAAAGAAGATGGCGGGCTGGAAAATAATAATAAATTACTTACCTTTTATAACGCATTGCATCGTCGGGAGAGGGCATTAATTGCTTAAATTTTTCGCTTAAACAACTGTTTTATTTTGAGTTTTTTGTAAAATGGCAAAGGGAAAAAAGTCTTCAATTTCATAAGGCATATCGGGTTTTTTTTTTCATGGGGAATAGGATACACCCTGTACTTTAATAATTGTATTTTTCATCGTTTTTACGAATGCCTTTATCGAAAAACTATATCATGTGTAAAAAAAAGACAATGAATACATATTTAGCTTTCATGTGGTTATAACAAAGTCTTCTATATAAAAATATTGTCATTTTTCCATATTTTTTAAAATATGGAAAGATACAAATACTATATTAAGGTTGAGTATAATCGTGTTGCATGAAAAAAAAAAAAAAATTTGCTTCCGCCGGAAAATCGAACCAGCGATCTCGTGCTTACGAGGCCGACACTATATCCATTACGCTGATGATCTTTTTGATAATCCGTACTTTGTAAAGTATGTAGCTCCACCAAATTTATTTATATAAATATACTTCGCTAACTAATGGCCGTTTTGATGAAATATTTAACGTGCATACTTAAAAGGAAAGATATATTTCATCTTAATGGAAAGCGTCGCCGTCATTTATAAGTTCATATTCGACACGATGTATGGCCAGAGCGAAATGTGCGACATCGGGCTCAGACGAGCAAGCTCGGCAAGGTTCGGGGCCCTTAGTGAACCCAACCTTCCCCAAGCTATGTAGTCTTGACAAAGTATAGGTATACTGATTGTACAGCGATCGCAGTGGAAACGAACAAAACGCCAAATAGAAAGGGACAGAGAAAGCGCGCGGCTGTAGTAAGAAGGAAAAAGAGAAGTTGCTTGCGGTATATTAAGAATCCGGACGACTTCGCTAGGGTCAGGGCCGTATATTGCTGGCAAATAAAATACTTTTTTTTTAATTGTTTATTTTTAAAAGCGACGGCATAGTCCTGCCGGACTTTGTGATCTTACAAAAGAAAAAAAGCTTTTTCGGAAAAACCTTTCTGAAAATCTTAAGTGAATGCACCCCTATAGATTGTTAAAAATAATATGTCGTGTTGCTGACGCGTGCTCGATTTTGCCTAAGATAGCAAATTGAATTGCGAATGTTGAAGTGGCAGTTATCATAGATGACTGTAAATAAATCGCTGAATATAGGAAATCAAATAAGACAAAATAGTATAAGTAGATGAATATTATTCATTTTATTGTCTTTTGTGTGAATTAACAGGTGTTAAAGATGCTTTATTCTCAAGTTAACTTTATTCTCAATTTGAGAAGAGACACGGAAGTTGAAGGTGTTGTAGATATTTCAAATGATTCTTTAACACGTCAACTTCTGAGGATCCAACTGAACAGAGAAAATCAAAAGAGATATGTATGATTGGAGGTGGATGTTACAGCTGAAAAAAAAGACGAGTTGAAATGTGAAAAAAGAAAAGCTAATACAGTTTTAGATATGAAAATGAACGAAAAAATAGAAGAGGATGAAGAAAAAAAAGGAAAAAGTATTGCAACTGTCAATAAACGGGAGTATAGACATCGGAAACAAAATGCGAACAGTTTAATCAGAATTAAAACGATAGAAAAAGCCAAAAAACAGAAAACATGCGAAAATACAGAGAGCGAAAGGAGGAAATTGAAAAACTGGAACGTTGTCAATCTCAATCGAGTGTCGCAAAGTTTACATCTAATAAACAATCAAAGTGTTCGTTTGGTTAAAAGAAATGTTTTTGAAATAATAAATCAGACAATCTGGAAGAAGCCATTACGGAAGTTCGATTTTATGAATTTTCAGAGAACTCTGCTGATTATTGAGCTGCTCCATTATCAAATGATACAACAAACGAGAATGATGAAATGAGTAAATAAAAGTCTAACAAAATAGCATTCAGAAAAAATAGTTCTATAGTGTTATTTATCTCATAGCATTTCTTATAACTTTCCAGGTGTCAATGCTGAAAAAAATGAGTTCAAGTATCAAAAATGAAAAGAAAATACAAACTTAGACATGAATATATATGAAAAAATCAAAGAGGGTAAAGAAATACGAAAAAAATAATTACGGCGTCAGAAAAAAGGAATATAGGCAAAGGTAAGTAAAAGAGAACAATTCTGTTGAAATGAGAATGATGGAAAGAGTTAGAAAAGCTGGAGAAATGAGAAAATACAGGGAAAGGAAAGAAGAAAAAGAAAAGTTCTAACATGTGCAATCTGTATCGAGTGTCAAACAATGTCCTTCTGACAATGAGACACAATCAAATTGTTAGTTAGATAGGATGCATTTTTTTAAAAATAAATAGAATACTCATGTAGAAGTACTTAAGAGTAAATTTCAGATTATTCGACTGATTTGTGCGCGAAGTCATCTTCAAATGGTACAAAGATAAAGCAAAATTTTGGAAATAAATTTATGGTTCAGCCGTCTACAAGCACTGGATATTATTCAAAAAAAATTTCTTGACAATGAATTTGGAGCTATTTGTTCTATTGACGATAGATTGTGGTTCAAAAATGATACGAAAGTGCCCCCTGCACAATCACAAAAAATTTTTAAATTAGGGTTTACAAATTTTAACTTTGGAACAATAAAAGTATGCAATACGTGTAATCAAAGTCTAAAGGAAAAGAAAATACCAATTATGTCAAAATCAAACAGTTTTCCTTACCATCTACGTCTAAATCATTTACCTGAATTTAATTTTAATATCAGAACGCTTGATTTCTCCAAGATTACCGTTTATGCAAATTAGAAGACTTCGGCATCGTCAAGGACAATATGGAATCAGAGGACAAATATTTAACGTGCCTGTTTCTGTCGATAATATGATAAATTGTTTGCTCCGAGAACTTGACGATGACTATTTTGTCAACGTTCATATTAAACGCAAAAAAATTCACGAAATCGAGTTATCTGTCGGGAATTATTCAAAAGAATGTGATCAAATTCTGGCTTCAGTATTTGGAAAACACTCCCTTGTATAGAATTTACAACATAGAGGTTCATATGAACTTTTTAATGAAGTAAAGGAACAATAAATAAAGGAATCTGTCGTGATGGATGAGATAAGTTAAGAGATCTCAACTGAAGAAAGTGTTCATGCACAACAGCATTCTCTGGTTTGGAATGAAGATATGTATTTGGAACTTGCTCCGGGAGAAAATCCAGTACCCAAGAGCATCATTTTAGATGAAAATGCAGAAGAATTATCCTTCCACTTGATTTACTTAGGTGACATTAGTACTTTTTAAAAGGGCCTGACGGTTACGCCATTCATGATGGCGACTAGTGAATTAAGAAGAGCAGATCGCAGAGGAATTCATCAAAATCATTTACTGTACATGGCTATGAAAATAATGAGATTACGAGTGTACATGATTCACTAACAATCGCATTCAAATTGATCAGAAAGAATACATCAATTACAAGATCACATATAGGATCAAAAGAGTACACTAATGGCTGCATAGAACAGAACTTGGCATTTTTGAAATCCATACCAAATTCAGCTTTTTATTGGGTCTAGGAGAAGAGACATCTTTTTTCTATAATAAGGAAGCTTGGGAAACCCACATTTTTCTTGAACATGAGCGCAAACGAGAAAGGATGGCAAAAGTTAATAGAAATCCTTTATAAACTGAAAAATAATGGATCAAAAATGATAGAGAATGATTTACACAACATACATTACTACAATGAGACTGAACTCGTGAATAACGATTCTGGTGTTTTGTGTTATATATTTCAATAAACTTGTGAATACGATCATGTACATTCTAAAGTCAAAGACAGCCAGTCCCTTTAGTGAACATTACGTGATTGATTACTTTAAGCGCATCAAATTTCAACATCGAGGAAGTCTCCATGCTCATATTCTTCTATGGTTTAACAATGCTTAAATATATTTATTTTTTTTATAATTATTTATTTTCATTTTTATTATTTATTATTATTATTAATTTGTCTAGAGCATCTATAGATGCTCTAGACAAGGACAACCCTAAAGTAATAAAGTTTATCGATCTACTTTCATCAGTAAGTGAAAATAATGCATCCAGACATGCTTAATGACAACGTCATAAGCACACGTTTACCTGTGACAAAAATCAAAAAATTCATTGATGAAAGTTTGTCAATTTGGCGCTCCGTTTTTCTCATGTCCTACAACTCTAATTTTAACGCCAATTCCAAAAACCGATCCTCATCGACCTAATTATGTTAAAATATACAATAAAATGTGGAAAAATTTGGAAGAAAAAGATTGTGAAAATATCGATAATTCCTCGGAAGAGCATTATGTACAAAATTTGGATCAGTATTTTGATATACAGAAAGCTGGAATCACAAGACCAAGAGTTATCTTGCAGCGTGATATGAGTGAAAAATGGATTAATCCTTACAACTCTTTTATCATCAGTATTCTCGGATCTAATATGGATATGTAATTTATCATCGAGGAATACTTATGTGCGTCTTACGTTGTCAATTATGTGAATTAAACTGACTGAGGAATTAGTAACTTACAACGGATGATAATTAAGATAATGGATGAAAATCCTGAGTTTGATATTGTAGAAGTGACTAGAAAATTAAGGATTGATTTATTAGATAATGAAAAACTTTTAAGCCGAGAAGCTGCTTGGTGTTTGCTTCAACAGCCAATGTCAAAAAGTTCACGTGCTGTCTTGAATATCCCCACCGTCTGGCCAATCGAACGGGAGGGATCGAGGAAAAGTTACGAGGAAATGGAAGAAGAAGATATAGAGAATGATTCAACAAGCGGTTGGGACGAAAATTGGTTCGACAAATATGAAAAAAGGCCAGTTGTTGAACATCTGTCTCTAGCTCAAGCCGTTCCAAACTACCACGTGATAAAAAAAATTAGATAATGTATCACAAAGTCCGGAAGGACTTTTCCGTCGCTTTTAATGAATAATAAACTTAATGCAAATCTATAAAAATATTTCATCATGCAACGTAAGGCCCTGACCTCACGAGAGCGAAGTCGCCCGGACTCTTATTTACCGCAAGCATCGCGATCGCTTCTTCCCCTCTCTTTCTGACTAGGCATTCTTTCGCCTGTCTCTCTCTTTCTACTTGCCGATCTGTCGATTTACAACAAATTTAGCATGGAAAGGTATACCTAGATATTTTCTTCCTACGCCATGGCTCAGGAAAGGTTAGGTTCACTAAGGGCCCCGAACTTTGCCAAGCTTGCCCGACCGCGCCCGATATCGCTCGGTTTGTTTACATCGTTTACGTATTGTTTTGACTGTTTTGATTTTTAAAATTCAAAGTAAGTGTTAAAACAGCAGTGTTTTTAAGTGTTTTGCAGATTCTCAAGCGCATTCAAGTGCTCTCATTCATATACTCATCTCTCGATGATGGTAGAGCAATGACAGTTTTCGCGGTGTTCGGCACAAACACTGAAATATGTGGTGCTTTTTTGTTAGCATGCATGCTAAAAAATGGGCAAATGTTGACGTCGTTGACGGAGTAGCTAAAGTGATCAAATATCCAAAAGAAAGGTCGGTGAGTTTGATAATAGATTTGTTATTTAAAAGTATGTTTCCTTTATTTATTTGACATCTATATTTTACTATTTTGAAACATTGTAATCTATTCAGGATCACATCTTTCATTTTTATATAAAATTTTACTGTTATAATGTATTTTTCTGATAAGAATTAAAATTCTGAATTTCAATATAATTTGTAGTAAAAAATTATGTATACGAAGAATTATTTTGAGGATTTCGAAGGAGATATTTCAAAATGAAATTTATGTATGGTGAAGTTTGATTTTTACAAATAATATTATGAATCAAAAAACCATTTTTGAAAATACAACTAGGCAAGAACAAGTTATTTTCCTTCATTAAAAAAAAATATTGTAAAAACACATTTCTATATTTCAATGTTGAACTTTTTTGATTTTTTGTTAAAGAATGTATGACGTAAATTTTCAATGTTGTTTTATAAGATAAGCTATTATATACAAGTTCAAACCAATGAATGGTTTAATTAAGAAAGTATTTGCTCACATATACAAAAGGAAGAAATGAAAGATAGAAAATATTAAAAACTTGAAACTTAAAAGACTACTTCAATTTTAAAAATGCTGTTACCTAGTTTCGATACAAAAAATTTTCAATGATGAAAAAAAAATCAAAGGCATTATTTGAAAGTAAGACAAATCAATGGTGAAGTTTAATTTTTATCAATATCATTATTTAAAAACATTACATTTTTTGAAGTACAAATAGACAACAAAGAAAAACACATTTACTTTTATCTAAACCAACTTTTTAAAACACATTTTACAATGCGTTAGATAGTAATAATAACAATAATTTATTATGTTTAGTGCAAAATCGCAACAAAAGTAATAGAAACATTAATTTTCCCATCGCTGAAAAACACTAACCTATTTGGCTTCGTAAAGTCATTTGGTCACATGTACAAAAAATAATGACCTCACAAAAATTACATTCTGCAGAGAAACTGAAGAATGAATACAATAAATCAATTTATTTTTCTTATAATCAACGCACTTTTGTCTAGTCAAATAAATTGTTTATAATTTCTTATTTAACGGGTTTTTCTCAGCACCAAGAGCAAAATCGACAATTTCATGGATAATTTCCGAGATATTTCCATCAAACAATAATTTATTGAAAGCTAGTATCAAAACAAGAAACATTGCTGGAGCAACAAAAGCGTAAAAATGCATAGAGCATCTGAGAGAAAATGTTCGTAAATAAAAAAATTTAATGAGTTATTGTAAATGAATCGTGGGTCTCAAGTAATTTTGCAAAAATTTTTTTTTTTTTTTCGAGTGTTTAAATACAAGAATTAAATTTTTATAATGAATTCAAATTTTTTTTATTTAGATTTTTCTATACAAAATGTTAATGGACTTAATTTCTGTGAATGTGTGAGATTTCTATGATTTCTTAATCTGAAAAAACAAAATTTTTTTGATTTTTCAATTTTTTCATTTTTAGGATCAGCTGACGAAAAATTGTTAAAAAATAAGAAAATTGAGTAAGTTCATATACCAGGTGTACTCCTAAGTAATTTCCGGTTTTTTCAATGGATGGCGTTCTATTTTGTACCGCTGTTGGTAACACATCCCATATGTCATTTTGTTCAGTCATATCGAGTGCTTGAACTGCGTTGACATTTTCTCGAAAAAATCTTCCAGTAAGTTTTTATTGCGCTTCAAAAATGTCGAATTTTGTACCGAATTTTGAGCATATGCGCCATGCATTGCTTTTCATGTTCAATCAGGGGAAAAAAGTGTCCGAGAGCCACTGTGCGCTTGTGGAAGTTTATGGTGATCGTGCATTAACACTTCGAACATGTGAAACGTGGTTTCGACAGTTCAAAAATGGAGATTTCGACCTGAACGACCCCGCACGCTCCGGCAAGCGAAAATCGTTCGATGACGCCGAATTGCAAGCATTATTAGATGAAGACAACACGCAAACGCAACGACAGCTTGCAGATGCGTTGGGAGTTCAACAGCAAGCAATTTCCAAACGTCTGCGAGCCATGGGAAAAATTCAGAAGTGTGGAAAGTGGGTGCCCCATGAACTGACCGAGAGGCAAATGGAGAATCGAAAAGTGACCTGTGAAATGCTGCTTCAACGATACAAAAGAAAGTCTTTCCTGCATCGTATTGTTACTGATGATGAAAAGTGGATTTTCCTGGAGAACCCTAAGCGCAACAAATCGTGGGTGAGTCCAGGTGAAGCATCGACATCGACGGCACGGCCAAATCGTTACGGTCGGAAGGTCATGCTGTGCGTGTGGTGGGACCAGTCCGGTGTTATATACTTTGAACTGCTGAAACCTGGTGAAACTGTGAATGCCGTTCGCTACAAACAGCAAATGAAAGATTTGAGCCGAGCCATTGTGGAAAACCGACCAGAATATCAACAACGACAGAAGAAGGTGATTTTGCTCCACGACAATGCGCCGTCGCATAAGTCGAAAGTCGTTCGTGACACGCTGGAAAGGCTCAAGTGGGAAGTGCTTGATCATCCGGCTTACTCACCAGACCTGGCGCCATCCGACTACCACCTCTTTGCCTCGTTGGGCCATGCCCTTTCTGAGCAGCGCTTCGACTCGTACGAAAATGTACGAAAATGGCTCATCGAGTGGTTCACCTCCAAAGGCAATGATTTTTACTGGCGTGGTATCCACAATTTACCAGAAAGATGGGAAAAATGTGTAGAAAGCGATGGAAAATACTTTGAATAAAATAAAGGTTACGGTTTTTTTAGAATTATGTGTTTTATTTGCAAAAAAACCGGAAATTAACTAGGGGTACACCTGGTAAATGAATCGAGAATGTCAAATAATTATAGTAAAATATTTGTTTTTGATCATTCAAATATAGGAATTTCTTTTTCACAATTAATTTATTTCATTTTCTACGAACTGCTGTTTTCAAGTTATTCAAATATTCAACGTATGAATTCCCTTCAGTAGCAAAATTTACATTGAAAATTCAAGAATTTTAGATTTTGATAAGTAACCCTCTGATATTTTATGTTCCAGATTACTAATTTTTTCAATATCTCTGTCTTATTTTGAATTTTAATAAATAATAATTATGTTTTCGATTTCTTTATACTGTAATTTCAGATTAAATTATGTACTGAAGTTTAGTAATTTGTAATCTTTAGTTTGACTTTTTGAAGTTCAATTTTTTTGAATTTATCGATTGGTTCAAATTGTTATTGTTAAGTTATTTATTTCCAAATAATACACACTTTATAATGAGAAATTTCGAACTTAACAAATTAAGTACAATAGGTCCCCCAAAAAAAGATTATGAATTTTTCGTGTTTTTTCATTCTGACCTTTTCATGTACTATATTCAAAATAAGTCGCAGTGGTTTTAAAATTGAAGAAATTTTTCAGATTCAAGTTACAAATATTTTTCATACTTCAGTTTTTTCTTTTATGTATGAAACCAAATACTTTTACTTCATTTAGAAACTTAATATATTTAAATTAGTATTTAACAGTTTTGTACAACATAAAGCAACATGGAAAATTTTCGTTGTACATTTTTAAGTAAAATGTCAAAAAAGTTAATTATTTAACATTAAAAAGTAGGAATGTGTTTTCATAAAGTTGGTTTAAATAAAAGAAAATGTGTTTTTTTTTCGTTGTCTAGTTGTACTTCGAAAAATTTTAATTTCTTGAATAATAATATTGACAAAAATTAAACTTCAGCATTGATTAATTTTCATTTACAATAATGTTTTTTATTTTTTTTTATTTTTTCATCTAAACTAAGTAGCAGCACTTTTAAAATTAAAGTAGTTTTTTAAGTTCAAGTTATAAACATTTTCTATCTTTCTTTTCTTCCTTTTGTGTATGGAAGCAAATAGTTTCTTATTGAACTATTCATTTGTTTGCATTTGTGTATAATAACTTATCACATAAAACAACATTGAGAAATTACGTTATACATTCGTTACCAAAAATTATAAAAGTTTGAAAATTATTCAATATTAAAATATAGAAATATGTTTAAACAATTTTTTTTTTTCAATGAAGGAGAATAACTTGTTTTTGTCTAGTTGTATTTTTGAAAAAATTTTTTTTTATCATAGTATTATTCGTAAAAATCGAACTTCACCATTAATCAATTTCATATTAAAATATCGCCTTCGAAATCTTCAAAATAATTTTTTACATACATAATACATTACTACAGATTATATTATGATCCAGAATTTTAATTCATACCAAAAAAATGCATAAATACAATAAAATTTTATAGAAAAATATAAATATCAGTATAAAAATATATTGATATTTTTCCCTGGAGAGCAAGTTTTCCAAACTTGTAGATGATGAAACAAATTGATTATTCCTTTTCTTCTAAAAACAGACCTTTTATCACTTGGTTTGACCCTATGATGTCTGATTGTACTTTTGATATTCCAAATCAAATTCTCGGCGGTGGGCACTAAGGAGAGAAATTATCGCAAGGTTTAAAAGAGAGGAAGAGAGAGAGAGAGAGATACATATACATTTTTAACACCCTAACCATAAGAATCCTAATTGGCAAACTCGACCATTATAAAATGTAATATAAAGTTATTTGATTTATCTGGGATGGTGGTTATAATTTGAGGTCCTTTGTCAAGGACAAGGTCTCGACACTTGAATAAATAATGGATGAAAGTACAAAATGGATTTTATCAAATATAACAAGGATGATATGCAGTTTCTTACTTTCAAAAAGTTCGCAAAGATTATCCTTCTATCGATGGTTGGGCACCTCAAGCACAGCTTGGGTTTTAATTGGTCCGATCGATATTAGGCAAGGTATATGGCTGTCTAGGCTGTCGTGAGGTCGAGCCTTTGGGCCGGGGAAGTATTCTTTCGCTTTATGATGAACTACTTTTCAGGGCTTCTCCTAGGAGAAGAAAGCAGTTCGAAAGCTCGAGAACGACTTCGATTCTGCTAAAAAATACGCGGGTTTATATACGATTCGGAAAGGAAATAAACGGACCTTTTTTGGTCCGTTTACATCCGGTTATCGCTAGATAGAAAAAGTGCAAAATCATTATCTATTCGAAAATAGTTTTTATCGTAGAGTCATTATTCTCATGCGCCAATATTATCAAAGTTGAATGATCGAAAGAATCGTCATTCGTAAAATAGCTTTATCAAAAGTTAAATAATTGAAGGAAATGTTATTCAAAAAAAAAAAGGAGGTGATTTCATTTCTCGTGCTGAAAGTTAAGAGATAATACAAAATTGCGCTTATCAAAAGTGATTCTCTATTACATTTCATGAACATAAGTTTTCAGCGTCGGCGAAATCATTACGATTCAGATAGCGCCGCGCATTGTCATTAATGCTTAAAAAAAAAATGACTCTCTTTCAGAATTTCATGAAACGGATATATTTTTTTTTCAAAGTAAAATTTCAGACGAGGGGAAAAACCCCGCTCGTCACATATACTTTTCAATAACGAATCTGTTATCAAACTCAATAAAATTTCTTTTAGATATTTGACGGCTTTTGCTACTCCGTCAATATTTGCCATGCCAAAAAAAAGCACCGCATATTTCAGTGTTTCTGCCGACACCACGGGAACTGTTATTGTTCCACCATCATCGAGAGATGAATACATATAAAGAATTAATAAATTTTGCTGTTTGCGTATATGTACGTACCTTGACTCGTGAATAATCGCCAAAATGATTTCTGAGTATTATGACTGACTCCGCATCAGGATTCAAAGGGATTAATTACAAGCAACTATTTTTCGACATTGAGAGTACTTGAAAGTCCGCAAAACACTTTGAAACACTGCTGTTTTCACTTTGAAACATTTTAAAGTCAAAACAAAATTAAAAAATTCCATTACCAATAATTCTGAATGTAAAAAACTTTTCCAATCGATTTTGAATCTACTCTCGAAATTGTAAAATTATTGTAATACATAAAAATTTAAGCTTTAAAATTAACTTGCTTGTAGAAATCATAGGGACTTTCCATTTGCAAACTCGTTTTTCTCTTCAAGCGCCCATCAGGTGCTGGAAGGTACCTTTCTTCGTTCTATGCCACATTTATCTATCATATTTATCACAAAATATAGTAATATTTTTACTATAATTATTATTCATCTAACGAATTATTTACTTTTGGTGGACATTAAGATGTTATCCTATCAGTGGTATGAAAGTTTCCTTAGTTGACACAGCAAAAGAAGTGATATGCCCCGCCACCTTCCTCCACTCACCGCACACCTTGCCAATGTAAAGGCGGGCCGTCACTTTTATGAGCCAGCAAATCCATTTTTCCTATAAGAAACTGTTTGTTTCTTCTCTTTGAAAACTTTTATTCAAAATCACCCATATGATATTTGTGATATCTAACAATTCGTCCATTATCAAATAAACATTACACAAACGAAAGTTGTGATATCCACAACTTCACGTCGATCTCTATTTGTAATATTAATTTCTTTCTTTCTAAAAAAAATTACCTTTCAACTAAAAGTTGACCGAAATATTAGTATTATACCAGCAACTGATTATTTGATTCTGGGTCGCTAAATCCGAATCCGTAGTTAGAATTTCAAGATTGGTGACGGTTTTTGATATAACCTTATAAAACGTTGTTTTTTCGGCTAATTTCGCATTAAAAAATTCGTAAAAAAAAATCGTGAATTTTTTCTTTTATTTTGGCTCTAGATTTAGATTCAGCAGCAAAAACTATGCTGAGGAATGCTTTATTTAGTCCACTAGCCACAATACTTTGCGGTGGAGGAGAGACTGTAGGAAGGGTATAAGTGGAAAATCCCGCAGAACAATAGTGACTTTTTTTGCCAACCAGACTAGTCGATTTCTATGGATTTCAAGTCGCTGAATCCGAATCTGTTGTAAGAACTACAATATTGGTTACAGTTTTTCACATCACTTCAAAGAAAATTGTTTTTTCGGCTACTTTTGCAAAAAAATAAAAAAAAAAATAAAAAATTCGTGGATTTTTTTCGGATTCTATTACAGATTCAGTATCAGCAGCAAAAAATACAAGAGTGATACTTTTTTAGTTGCCTAGCACCAATACTTCGTGGTAGGGAAGGGACTGTACGAAGGGTATTAGCGTAAAATCTCGCCGAACAAAATTTACTATTTGTTCCAACCAGAATAATTGATTTTTTCAGATATTGTCTTACTGAATTCAACTTGGTAGTCGAAATTTTACGAAATATTCATGAGGCTGAAGTCTAGGTGTACCATTTTAAAAAACGGGGAAACCAGTAATTCGTAAATGGCGTAAAAAAGTAGGAACTTTACGTTTCAGACGTCTGTTCGTCTGACTCAGGTAGACTGAGCATGTCTTTTTTACAAAAAAAAAAAAATTTGTGCTAATTCTACTGTACCGATACAAAAGTCATTAACCAATACCTTGGTAGTGAAATTTTACTATTATTTTACTGTAATTTTACTAGCTTTACTGTAAGTCATGCAGTTTATTTATGCTTATATTCTATATTTTATTGAAATTTTTTTTCCAAGTATGTGAAACATAAAACTCTGGTTGGCAAAAATAGTTAATTTTTTTCGGCGAGATTTTACGTTTATACCCTTCGTACAGTCTTTCCCCCACCGCAAAGTATTGGGACTAGTGGACTAAATAGTTCATTCCTTATGTATTTTTTGCTGCCGAATTCGAACCTAAACTTAAAACGATAAAAAAATTACTTTTTTTTTTTTTACAAATCTTTTAATGCAAAATGTGCCGGAAAAACAACGTTTTTTGAGGTTATGTCAGAAACCGTCACAGATCTTGCGATTCTAACTACGGATCCAGATTCAGCGACCCGAAATTCATGTGATAGAACTACCGTAGCCTGTCGCACATTCCATTTTTTTTTGTGGGGCTGTATTACATTAGAGACAAAAACTCCAACATGAATAAAGAATTCAGAATTGCTGTTTCAAATAAACTTGGCCCGATCGTGAAAAAAAAAAAGGAAAACATTATGGACAGAGAAGATTTTTCAATCACATGAGATCAGCCAACTCAAGACAAAAAGCTTTTCTGATGCATGTAATTCATCACCTTTTAGATTAAAGTGCAAACCAACCGTTACAGATTTTTTTGACTGGACCTGCTGGGTGCGGAAAAACATTTGTAATCAAACCATTTATGGAAATATACAACTTATTTTCGAAAACTGATGGTTTTTTTGATGCTTATCTGTCCTGCGCTCCGACTAGGAAAGCTCCTGTAGCAATCGAAGGAACGAATGTTCACACAGCATTCAAGATTAAACTTGGAAAATTGAATTGACTTTCTTTTAAAGTAGCTCAGCAATATTGATCTCATTTCAAATACATAAAATGTATCGATGAAGTTAGCATTAAGTTGGCAGAAGTTAATGTGCAGATCGATTGCCGATTGAAAAAAATTCAAACATTCAATGTGTCTTATGGTGGAAAAGATATTTTCATGATTGGTGATCTTCGTCAATTGCCTGCAGTACGAGCTACTCTAATATACAAACCAATCAAAAGAACTATGTCAAGAACAACACTTTGGCGTAAAGTATATTTTTATGAGCTCAACGAAGTGATGCATCAAAAAAACGTGCTTTTTTCTAGAATTTTAACGAAAATTGGAAACGGAGAGAAACTAGAGCAAGAAGAACAATCAATTTGACGCTTTTGTCACGATAGCGCCCGCAGGCTGCCAGTTTGTGGCCAGCTTGCTGCCAGTATGCGGCCAGCTTGCTGCCAGTTGACCTTCATTAATTGTCTTAATTCATTCTCGTATCATTCATGACAAATTATAATATCATTAATTGTCTGTAAACAAGATTTTTTTTTAATATGCAACATCTAGAAGTATTTATTTCGGTTTCATTGTGTTATGATATGTAGAATCGTCGAAATAATGATTTTGACGATAAATTTGAAAATTATAAATTATAGATTAAATATTCAATTTATAATTTTATTTCAACGCAATTGGTGGAATTGGGGAACTTCTGCCCATTCTCATAAAAAAATTGCAAAACCACATCGTATTCACGCGTATACGAATCATAATGCATTATACTTAATGTATCAATGCTAAATTCGTAGTACGAGAAATAAAGGTAGACTTCCCTCGCGGCTCCCGCAGTGAATACTGGTATGGTGCTAGATTTTTAAATATGTTGCGCTCAAATTTAAATATTTCGCGCCTTAATACTGTATTTACTGCGAGAGCCGCAAGAGGGAAGTCTACTTTTCTTTCTCATACTACAAGTTAAGCACTGATACATTAAGTATAATGCATAATGAGTTATGATTCGTAAAGGCGCGAGCACGATGTCGTTTCGTAATTTTTTATCAAATTGTGCGGCATTTACCCAATTTCACCAATTGTGCTGAAAAAAAATTAAGTAATTGAATTATATATAAAAAAAAATAATTTTTGATAAATGATACGGCAATGAATTAAGACAATTAATGAAGGTCAACTGGCAGCAAGCTGGCCACATACTGGTAGCAAGCTGGCCACAAACTGGCAGCCAGCTGGCGCTATTGTGGAACATCAAAGCGTCATATGGCCAGCCTCACAGCCAGCTGGTAACGTTTCTGCCAGCTGGCTGCCAGAGACGAAGTTTACCAGAATAATAACGTGCTAAATGCAGCAACAGAGAAAATAACATCAACATCAAAAGATGTGTTCAAAGGATATCAAAATCCAGAGCGGTTGACACACATGCATCAAAAACTTCATAAAATGACTGTTATCGATACAGGAGGTTTGCAATACGAGAAAACATTAGCCTTAAATAATAACAGCCACTATAGATGTATCTGATGGACTAGCTAATGGAGCTATCGGCTCTCTTGGTTTTGTTGAAAACATAAAATCAAATATAGAGAGTGATTCTGATAATGATACAAACCGCGAGGACGATATTACTGAAAAAACTATTACACTAAAAAGAGTTTGGTTCAAATTTCCTGGGAAACGAATAGGCCAAAAGACGAGAAAACGTTATATTCGTTATGATCAAAGATTCAATATTCCAAAAAACCTTACACCAATCGTTCTTAGTAATTCAACTGTGTTCTTCAACAAAAACAAGACTTAAAGCGTAACAAGAAAACATTTCCGTATAGTGCCTGCAAGTGCAATGACCATCCATTAATTACAAGGAGGAACATTCAAAACAATCTTATACAACTACGAAAAGAGACATGATCAACAACTTGTTTACGTGGCACTTTCTAGAGACATCTGTTGATGGACTTTTCATTACAACACAAAAAAACATTCCAATTTTTATCATGGACTACAAAATAGAAATTCGGTCGAAAATATGAAGAATGAATTTGAACGTCTTTCAAAAAAGCGTTTGCGTACATTACAAGATATTAGTCTAGACTTCTTACGAAATGCGAAGACATCATAATTTTATACTTTCAACTGTCAAAGTTTGCGATCTCATCACATTGATATATCGGCCGAAGTAATGAAAAATTGCAGTATTTTAATGCTATTAGACACCTGGTTAGATATCCATGAAGATTTGTCCTTGAGAAATTTCGATTGCTGTGTACAGTTCAAAAGACCAAGAGGAGTTGCAATTTTCAAACACATTAACCAGGGGATTTATAAGATTGTCGTAATTTATAGTTTCTAATGAAAGATCGCTCGTATTCAGTTTTCAGTTTATATACTTTTTCAATTTTCGAATTTTCGATTTTTCAATGTATATGCATGTAAATTATTAATAGACTTTATGGATATAAAATACTGTTATATTGGTTTTGCTCTTTTAAATTGATAGAGCATAACGAATATAAACATCGTATTGAGCAGAGAAGTAAGTGAACTATCTTCTTCTGTTGAACCGTGTGGCGATGTGTGCGCAACAGACATAAAAATAAGTAATGGACAAATTTTCGTTGCTGTGGTGGTTTGTATCTCATTGAGTAAGAAAGTTCAAGACATAATTGATTTTCTTCGATACATCCTTCATCCTTTCAATTCCGTCAAGATACAAGAAAATTAAAGAAAAGCTTATTAGTGAAAACCAATGATATTAAGTAGAGATTGCGATGATGATTTTTAGAAATTAGATTTCCAACCACTCATTGATTTATTAAAAAAAAATTTTAGTTTCATTATGAATAATGATCCAAAAATTTATACGACGAGAGGAATTGATGTGCTTTTTCGAAGATACATGAATGCAATGGAATCAATGACATATATTTCATACTTCAGCTATCATAAACCAATAATATCTAAAATCTTAATCAGAAGTGAAGTGAAGGATAAGTTTATAGATAATTTCTATGTTTTTATCAACTTTATTGCGAAGGAAATTGAATTGTTCGTATGAATTTTTTCAAGAAGGTGGAAATTCAAATTTTTATTCTATTATTGTGACGGGACAGGGTGCTTGGTCTTTTAATTCAGAAAATGGCTAGCCTGTGCGTTTAGAGCGATTAGGAATTCAACTATTTGGGGCTGGTAAGCGGGTACTTTTCGTCCCGCTACTGGATTTTTTTTTATATGGTTTTCTTTTCGGTTCACTTTTGATTTATTACCTATTTTTCGCGATACCTATTTTTTTTGAATTTTGGAAAGGAGCTTTGAGAATTGTTGGTGGGTGATTTCAAATTTATTTATGTAATTTTTTTTCTTGTTGTTGTGCAATTAATTTTTGTTTTTTTTATCCAATGGTTTTTTTAAGTCTTTAAATTGGCGGCCTCAAACTTACATTTTGGATAATTTGTTTTTCTCGCGTTCGGGATTTTTGCGTTTTGGCAGCTTGTAAAATAGGAGCTGCAACGAGGGAAGTTTACTCAAGTAGAAGGTGGAGCTATTCTGGTTTTTTTTCTATTGCGACATCTCAAGGTCACCTCAGAAGGAAAATCCTCTCCGTTACACGCACTTGGGCATCCGTGTTGCCGTTTGCCGGGATGAGAGGTTTTGACCGACTCTCAAGGGACTGTCTGCGTTGGAGAGTAGATACCAATTCTTACTAATTTCAGAGGCTGGGAAATCATGACAGATCCATGCTGCCGAAAAACCTTGGATCAGTAAAATCATCCGGGTTGTCGAAAAACCGCGGGTGCCCCAGAGCCCGAGTCTGTTTACGACCCTGGAAATAAAAGTGGACCCGGAATACTAGATACGGCACTTCTAAAATTTTCGAAGAAGTTCGGGTTTTTTCGAAAAAATACGGCTTCGATGCCCCTTCCCTTCCTTATCGGGGGATAAGGCATTTTGGATAATAAGGGATAAGCTTTTTGGAAGCGAAGACAGGGACTCCCAAAGCGAACGAGCTGATTTGATTTCGAGATTTTGGAGTATGTGGATTTTAATTTTTTTTTAAAGTAAAACTTAGTAGAGATTTATTGTGATCGCCAACAAGGACCGAGGCTCCCGTGCTGTTTCTGTTTTTCGATTTGTGCCTGCCCTACCGTTTTTTTTTTTTGGTTTTCCGTCGCCTCGTGGAATTTCGCCGGATTGGCTCCGAGGAGGTTTCCTTTACGATTCGAATCGTTATTTTTTTTTTTTTTTTTTTTTGAGGTCAACCATTTTCGAGTAAATCATTGCCAAGATTAGTATTCTTTGATTGTTGTTTCTGTTTCTTATTTGTATGTTCAAATTTACATGAGTATTCTGTATTAAATAAATTTTGTATGGAGAATAATATCGTGTGGGATTCTGTGGCATTTTTGTTTATTAGGTTATTTGATTAAAGATCGTCTGGATTCTAGTGGGTCAAACTTTGGAGTTATTCCGCTTCATTTCCTCACGTTGGATCTGGCGAAAAGGGCGTCGAGAGGGGAAGTTTTTTTTTTTGGTATTTGTTCCCTGATCTTGCGTCACATTATATTCAATTTAATAATTTTTTTTTTTAAGTTTCTTAAAATAGATATAATATAAAAAAATGAATTCCATTAAAGACTTCAATAGTAATTTCAAAAGTCTTTCGAAAAGCCTCTCCTTCTGTGCGAAATATTAGAAGATAAAATTTTGTTTTTAAGAATATTGAATATTGAATTTTGTTATGGACTATAAAATATTGCATTTTGTTCTATAGGATTTATGTATCAAATCTTTATATAAATTTGTAAACGTGTTATTCAAATATACCATACAACTATTATTTCAATACAAGGTGGTTCTTTTTATTTATTTTTCGTAAGTATAAGTGAGTTTTATTTGAATGTGAAGATTCTACTTGTACCATACATGAAGATGCTGGCACTGGGTATCAGTTAACTGTGGCCATATTTGCCTTAACTCTAAAGTTTACGGTGTACCACAAATATAGAAATTTTGTGTTGGAAAATGCAGATTTTGTATTGACTACAGACTCATATACTACGGATTTCGTTTTCATACTGAGGTGGAAATAAAAACTTTCTTGGACGATACAAATTTGGACCCTATATGATTTTTAATTCATTCGGACGAAGAGATATTTTTTTAAGTATAGAACAGACTTGGACACTATAAATTATGATTTTACTCTAATGTGAAAAAAATGTCTTGGATACGACAATTTTTTATTTCAGTTGATATCACATTTTTCTTCAGACACTACAGACTTAGGCACAACAGCTTTCGATTTCATTCTGAGGTGGAGATTTCCTCAGACACTACAAACTTGGTTACAACATGATTTAAATTTCACTCGGAAGTAGAGATAATTTTTCTGAAGACACTACAGACTTGGACACTACAAATTTTGATTTTACTCTGATGTGAAAATATTGATTTGTACTCTACAGATTTTGTCTTGGACGCTACGATTTTTGATTTTAGTCTACCGCGAAAATTCCAACTTCTGTTGTGCTAGTAAAGATGTTTACACATCAAAAAACTTTTCAAACACTCCACACTCGAAAAAATTCTCAGATTCATACCGTTATTTAGCAACTCAAAGTATGTATATACAGTGTACAGTAGAATTTTAGAGTTTGAAAATAAAATACATGGAGCACTGCTAAATCTATATATATAAATGTGAATGTCTGTACGATGTCCGCTAATAACTTCAAAACTGCTGCACGAAACGTCCAGAAATTTTAAACAGTTATTAACTATGTTCATCCGAAAGTTATAGGCATATTTTTATCAACGGACTGATATGGCCTACTCCCCCACCTACACCCTCGCTGCACGTTTGAAATCACACACACGCGCGCGTGTGTGTGTGTGTGTGAAAAGCGCTGTAAAAAATCTATTCATAGTGACCTTAGGAAGAGCGATACAAAAATTTTAGAAAAATTATGATTTAAAGATGAAATATCATAATTTATTAAAATTTTACAATGACACTTTTATTGATTAAAAAAATCCTTAAATTACCTAACTCAGCCAAAAACCTTCTAATCAGGTACACATCCAGAAAAAAGGTAATGTAGTAAATAAAATACGTTCGAGCAATTCAATTACATATTCCTCATGTTACTTCTCCACTTATATATTTAAAAATGAGATAAATGTATAAACACCAAAATGATGAAGATTTTAATAAATATAATGATTTAAACAAAAGTCATTAATAATTACATCCTTATTTATCAAGAAAAAAAATCTCTTCCTTCTATTCGTTTTATAGAAAATCTCTTCGGAATTCGAAAACTGATTTTCACATTTATATTTCGAGAATTATAGTGTTTTTTTTTTTTAATAACCGCGAAACTTCACTAACTCAACTTTTACCAGCCGATGTAATTACTAGAGATAAAAAAATATATGTCAAGAAATGCTACACAATATTACAAAAATCCTTTGTTATGGCTTAAATATAATTTTAGAAATCCTTTTATTAACATACAAGTAAAAATCATGTAATATTTATTTAACTACATTTTGATGATTACTAATAAAAAATTGTTTTTAATGAAATTATTATTTGTCATTCCTTTATACATATCTGATGTCCCGTAAAACTACACTCACGTGAGCGGAGCCGCGGGTTGCGGCTATCTATATCTATAAAACTGAGGATCTAAATGTTTGTAACATTATAACTCCAAAGCTACTGCACGAAACCCCCCCAAATTTTGCAAAGTCATTGACCATGTTCGTAGGTATGCTATAAGTATGTTTTTATCAACAAAAGAAATGGAAGACTTCCTCACTTACAACCCCGTCGCATTTTTGAAAAATCACACATACAAATAACAGAACGTCACAAAATCACAAAATATAAACAACATTGCAAAATCAAAAAAATTATAAAATATTGCAAAAAATAAAAAACACAGAATCCAAAATCACAAAGTCAAAAAATCATAAGATTTTGCATAAAATCACAAAATAACAAAAAAATCAAATATATACCAAATTATCAAATATAAGCAATAACAGAACACATATATGAAAAAAAGATGACAAATAATTTGTCACTTATTTCCAAAAGCAGAAAATGTAACAAATAATTACAAAACTGACTATATTATACTGGTAAATAATGAAAAGTTCGTATCAATTTTAAAATCATACAAATTCACAAATCATAAACATCTATAATAAATTTATTATTATTATCCTCATAATGATCATCTATTTATCCTGATTAACAAATAAATGTGTGACCGTGGAGCGAAGCCCGCGGGTGACAACTAGTACAAGATAAAAGAACATTAACGTAAACCAAAAAATATAAAATATATTTATGAATGCACGTACAGTAATAGATGCGTTTCAATCTACCTCACGCATGTCAGGGTTTGAATAATTCAAAGAACACAGAAAAACATCACGAAACAAGATTTTTTGTGCGCTATGAAAAAAAAATTTTTTAATTAATGAAGAAAATAATATCCGTCCAGGGAATAAAATTGAAGATATAATTAGTACAAAAGATATAAGTTTCTCAGTTGAGAATTAAGCCTCACAATAATATTCAAAATGTTAATAAAGAGCTTAGTCACTGTATGATTTTTGTTATCACGCAAACCATCCACGAATGAAAGTTCTGATATCAAACCGAGCTTACTTGCGAGAAAAATTTTCAAGTGTTACAGAAATCACTTCACGAAATCCCCCTTCAAATAGGACACTCAAAATCGGACTATTGTCCGATTGTGCGATTTTTATTTATCTATTTTATCTATTTAATAGGTATTGACTTGGTTTCAATAACTAAACATAAAAAGATTTTATCGTCATGATATCATAGCTGGTGGCAGTCAGCTAGAGGCGAGGGCTTGCCAGCGAGTCGCTACGCTCTAGCACCGCAAAGTTATATTAACAAAAATTAGCTAAAACGTAAAGTCATCAAAAAAGTTTTTTTCCGTTTAATTATTTCATTTCAGCCTTATTCAAGAAACCACTTATACATTTTAGATCCTGAGTCAATAATCTATCCCAATGCAGCCTTTGTTTTTTGAAAAATTGCATTCGTATATTAAAAAACACGATGTAGAAAAAAATTGTAGTCGAAATTATTTCTTGGCGAAAGTTGGTGTGAATTCTATCATCCGTCGGTACAAACTTTCCAAAGTACCACTATTATCTGAAAAAGGTAACTAACTGACAATTTTGACAGTTTGCAACGGTTTGGTTGTTTTGTTGACGCACAGAACTGCGTCACAGTGTTAAAAAATGTAAATGTTTTATGTGAGTCGTTAAATTATGTGTCAATATAAAATGTGAAAGTGCAATGAAAAAAAGATAATTATTTGTAATTAAGAACAAAATACATATGAATTTTATTTTGAACTATTACATGTACATTAATGAAATATATTGCATATAATCGTATGCAATTTATTTTATCATTACCTATGACGTAAAATTGTTGTACGTCAATTGAGGGGGACGTCAACAATGAGGGTGGAATAAATAATAATTTATGAGAAGTCGTTTGTTCTACGAACAAAGTATAATCCTCATAAAAAAAACTTCAAAAAAGTAAAAAAGGTTTTTGGGTAAAACATGACAAAGCTATTTTACAAAAAATATTGATACCCTACTGTTGGTTCCACTTAGTACTATTTACCAGGAAAACCAATTATAAATTTGCTCACGAGACTATCACGAGGAAGAAAAAGGGAGATAATAATATTGGACAAAAATGCTGTCCAGATGATACTCGACGGGTATTCACTGTTCGTAGGATATTTATTACAACTTTAACGTAGATTTATTTTAGTCTCACAGAAAAACGTAACAAAAAAGGCCCGACAACCCGCTTTTGCACTGCAACAGTATCTCATTAAAATGATTCTTATCGACTGAATCTAGTACAATCTTGTTATCATTATAACCCCAATAATCATTATCAGAATTATTTTCTGTTTTATCAGAATCATAGGAAGACTCGAAAACAGATCCAAAAAATACGTAGCTAAGCTGGCTTAATAAAGAAGCCAGAATATTTCATTTTAAAAGTGTCACACAAAATTTAAAGTATACGTAGCAATCAATAAATGTATTACCATATAAATACTGCAAATTATGCATGTTGTGCTTATCTACTGATATTCAATACTCTTGCACAATTATAAAATATTCTCTCAAAGTTCAGTATCGACACCATAACGTTGAAGACAGTATAAAATAAACAAGTTTTAGAAAGGGAAACACTTGAAGAGTTAGATCAGGTTTGTTTTATTCGTTTAAGGCCGTAATGCATAACATTTATACACAATAATACACAGTATATGAAATGATAGTATACAATACGTCATTGCGTTATACTTCAATATTTATTTTTTTCGGCATTCACAGTCAAGCGTTCATTATCAGATGTATGCAAGAAAAAATTTGTCTGAAGCCGGAATCCAAACCTGACATTTACGTATCACGTGTCGAGTGCTCTTCCAAGTAAACTATTTCTGGATATATGTAATAAAAAAGCGGGTTGTCGGGCCTTTTTTGTTACGTTTTTCTGTGGGACTAAAATGAATCCACGTTAAAGTTGTAATAAATACCCTACGAACAGTAAATACCCGTCGAGTATCATCTGGACAACATTCCTGTCTAATATTATTATCTCTCTTTTTCATCCTCGTGATAGTCTCGTGAGCAAATTTATAATTGGTTGTCCTGGTAAATAGTACTAGGTGAAACCGACAGTAGGATATCAATATTTTTCGTAAAATAACTTTGTCATGTTTTACACGACAACCTTTTTTACTTTTTTGAAGTTTTTTTTTTTGAGGACATCAATTTTTTTTGTAATATTGTCAAATTTTATGCTATTGATATTTGCTATAATCTTAATTATTGAATGAATACTCAAATTGACGCATAAAAAAACTTTGTTTACCCTATTGGATCTTCTGCAACCAAGCTCAATTACGTGTGGTTGCAGAAAATCTGATAGGGTATTAAAATTTGGTAATTATTTTGGTAATTTGGTAATTTATACAGGTCCCCTCAACAGGAGGGGCGCTTCCAGGCATACGCCAGTATGCGTCACTTAGGCCTACTGGCCCACTGCGATCTCCGAAAGTAAATCGCCCCAACAGGCGATGGCTAATCCATCTCCACCCCCGCCATGCGCCAGAAGCCCAGGATCGTTGCGGGGGAGGGCCGCGTCACCACCTGTGGGTCGATAAAACCCGACCCCCAGAAGAGGTATCTTGCCTCAACTAGGGTGTCACATTCGCAGAGAATGTGAATGGAAGTCTTGTTTCCAGCACCACATCGCCTGCGTAAGGGGCTCACTTCTTTCCCCGCAACCGATTGGTGGTATATGAGTCTCCCATGTCCCGTCAAAATAGACGTCAGGGTCCTCATGTCCCTCCTACCTAGATTCAGAGCGCTCTTGGCCCTCTCCCTGCTGAGCTCATCACCCATTAGGGCTCGGGCCTGACGGCCCGAGAAACACTCCCAGTACTCCAGTACTGGGAGTGTTCCTTATTGGCCCACTCCCGCAGCCACCCACACTAGGGAAACCCTGTTGTTTGCCCTGGCTAATTCCGTCAGAGCTTCCCGGCACTCCTGTACCACCCTCGACGTAATCCTGGGAGACATGAGCGCGGCAATAGCCACTCTGCTGTCAGAGCAAAAACTTATACTCCGCCCCCGCTTTCCCAGTCTTGTTGCCATCCTAGATCCCTCCAGGATGGCTTTAACTTCCGCCTGGAAGACCGTAGGCTGCCTTCCCAGCAGGATCGCCAAAGAGACCCCGTCTGTGCGGCCATAGACACCGGCTCCCGCCAATTGCTTCCCTCTGGAGCCATCTGTGTACCAGACGTCTCCAGAGGGACCAGACGGTCGCCCACCCACTGTCCACTCTCCCCTACGAGTTATAACCCCGCGATATCGGAGGTTGAAATCGAACACCAAGTGTATTATATCGGGACGAGTGCTCCCCGTCCCGCCTACCAGACACCTCCTCAGTATCTGTGTGTGCCTGGTTCCTCATTTCCAGAGCCCTAGAGCACTCAATCTGAACGCCGCGGCCGCAGCCCGCGTCTCGATTGTCAAATGCAGTGGGCCCTCATCGAGCAGAGCTCCCACGGCGGCCACCGGGGTGGTCCTGGGAGCGCTTGTGATTCCCCTAAACGCGAGGACCTGCAATCTCTGGAGGTCCTTCCGAACCCCTGCCTGTTCTACCCTTGTCCACCACATCACAGATGCGTGTGATAGTCTCGGCTTAACTACCGCATTATACAGCCAATGGACAACCCTCAGGCTATATCCCTAGTGCTTGCCCATGGCCGCGTGGCCAAGCCGGAACACCTGACAGCATTTTGTGATCTATCTCTTGACATGCTCTTTCCAACTCAGCTTTGTATCCAGGGTAACCCCCAGATACTTCACCGACTCGGAAAGGCCGATTTCTCGGCTAAAGAAGGTGAGAGCCCTAAGAGGTTCCACTTTATACCTTCAGGTGAAGAGCATAAGTTCAGTCTTCTCCGGATTAACCGAGAGCCCGACCCTCTTGCACCATCTTTCCACGACCTTTAGCGCCCTCTGCACGAGGTCCCTCAGGGCACAAAGGTGTATGCCCCTGGCCATAATCATAATGTCGTCAGCATAAGCAACGACATACACTCCCAGGTTCCGAAGTTCTCTTAGGAGTCGGTCGGCGACAAGGCACCACATAAGGGGTGACAGTTCACCTCCCTGCGGGTATCCCCGTCTAACCGTGCCTGTTACATTAGCCGCCCCCCCATGCGTAATGACTTTTCTGGCTCTCAGCATGTTTACCATCCAGTCCACAAGTAGTCCTGGTGTGCCATGGTAGAGTGCCTCCTCCCGAACCACCTGATACAGGGTCCCATTGAAGACCCCCTCTATATCCATGAAGGTCGCGAGTACATACCCCTTTTCCTCCAGCTGTCCCTCTATCCTCGAGACCACAGCATGGAGGGCGGAGTCGACCGACTTGCCCCCTCTATGCAGGCATGTTGATTCTCTTGGAGCGGTGATCCCTTTAGGGTTACATCCTTAAGATACCTATCAACCAACCTCTCCAGCGTTTTCAGAAGGAACGAGGTAAGGCTGATAGGTCTAAAGTCCTTAGTCCTTTCATGCCCACAGCGCCCCGCCTTGGGTATAAAAACCACCCTCGCGGTGCTCCAAGAAAGGGGCACTTCGCATTGCAATAGGCAAGCCCTAAAAATCTTAATCATGGGCTCCACTATGCACTCACCAGCTCTCTGCAGGAGAGCCGGGAACACGCCATCAGGACCCGGTGACGTGAAAGGCTCAAAAGTCCCGAGCGCCCATCTCAGCTTGCTATTATTTACTATGATATTCACAAGTCTCCTGTCCTCGAGCGCCAAAGCCTTCACCCTCCCCGCTCCCGGACAGGATCCTCGGCCTTCCTCGTTATCCGTGTCTTCCGTGAAGTCCGGATAGTTCTCCAGTAGAAGGCACCGTAGTGTCCCTTCCGCCGTTTCAGTATACTTCCCAGATGCGTCCCTAACCAGGGTCCTACACCTGGGTGTCTCTCTAGCCAGTATCTTTTGAAGTCTCGACGTCTCCGTCGCCCTCTCGATCCTGATAGTATATCGCCTCCAGCTATCTTTCCTAGCCTTTACCAGCGACTTGTTGTACTCCCTCGCTGCGGCCTTAAAATTCGCCCAGTCCCGAGTACCTCTGGTGCGCTTCGCCTTATGTAGGAGGGAGCGTACCTTCCTCTTCTGGCGCTCAAGGTCGGAGTCCCACCACCGTGCCCAACCCCCCCCCCCTTTTCCCACGCCACCATCTGCCAGCGGGCAGCAGTCCTCATACGCGGTAATGAGAGCCACCTGGAGCGCCTCCAAGGCGCCCCCGAGCTCCCCCACCGAATGGATGATCCCAGGGAAATTAATCCCCCCAAGTTCGGACACCAACGCCTCATATCGTTTCCAGTCCGTCTTCTTCGGGTTTCTATATGGCGCCCGAGCCCCCGCCGCGAGCCCAAGCCGAAAGTGGATGTAATTGTGGTCAGACAAGGTGGGCTCACTCGAGACCCTCCAGTCTGCGACCAGCTCCTCAATGTCCCGAGAGCACAAGGTCAAGCCAATGACCTCCCCCTGAGCGCATTTCGAAAAGTCGGCTCCCTGCCCCGGTTCAGCAGGCCCAGGTCGGTGGCTACAAGAAAATCAATCAGTTTTTCTCCTCTCGTGTTGGTATCAGTGCTGCCCCACACCTCGTGGTGTGCATTGGCATCACAGCCCAGCAGGAGGGGGAGCCCTGCAGAGCTACAATACTTCACGACTCTCCTTACCTTCTCTGAAGGAGGAAGTTCTTCCTCGTATGGAAAGTAGGCCGAGCACAGAACGAATTCTCGCTCTGAGCTCGTCCCCCTCACCACGGTCATCTTCCCTGTCGCTACGTCCTCACTCGTAAATCTCGGGAGCATAACGACGTCTACACCCCGTGCCAGAATACAGGCCCGCGGTCTCTCGGCACCGTCCATCCCCTGAAGAACGGAACCTGCACCGCCCAACCCCGTAACTCTCCCCCTCGCAGTGGAGGGTTCCTGTATTAGGCTTATAAGTGTGTGCATCTTGGCAATGACCCTCCCCAGATGGCAGGAGGCCCCCTGTAACTTCGATGCAAGTTAATTTGGATGAATTTGACCCTAGTCCCAGCTTGCATCCATTGCGTTGGTTGCTCGTCGTTGACATCCTCCCCGGCCTCAGCTACGCCCCCTCCGACCCCCGGCCTCAGCTACGCCCCCTACGACCACCCTGATCGTGACCTTGGAAAGGACGTAATTGAGCCGAAAACCGAGTGTCGCCACGGCCCTCACCTCTGGCTCCGTCAGCCCCACTGCCAGTATCGTGTCCGAATGGGCACTCGCCAGTTTGACGCACCTACTGAGGGATTCAGCTGCTGAATCGCCTTCAGTGCGACCTCCGACTTCACCACCCCAGGTAACCAGATCGTGGCTCGGCGGCGCCTCTGAATAATGTCCAGCCCCACCACCTGCAGCCTCGAACTGCCCCCCAGCGTGATTTCAGGTATCTGCTCTACCAGCCAGTCCCTGGAGAAGTCGTTTTCGGCGACCAACGCTATCGCGCCCTCTCTAACCGTCACCGAAGTGAGCGAAGGCACATCCCTGTCCTCTAGCCAGGATACGATCCTTTCCAGAATAGCCCCCCGGATGATCTCCAGATGCCCAGCATCCAGCCTCACATCCGGGTACCCCTCCAGAATGATCGCCCTCGACAGATGACGAACCACCACCTGGGAGTAGGTCGTCCTCGGTTCACCGGGTTTTGCCCTCTTCCCCGCGGCTTCCTTGGAAGGCGGTGTCTCTTGTGGATCCCGCTTTCTCTTCGGCGTCTGCTGCTCCTCCAGGCACAGCGCCTCCGTCCGGTTAGCTAGTCCCGGGGTTCCCTCACGGCCCCTCACGGTATCTTCTAACCGCTCCTTCTGTCTCTGCGCCTTCCGCTTCCTTCTCTGGGCCCCGGACAAGGCCCGGTTCCTTTTAGACGCTTCCAGCATAGGATTCCACGGGGCCTGCTCGGTGTCTCCAAGTAGTTCTGAGACCGACTCCACGACTGATTCAGGTGGACGACCACCCTCCCCGACCGCCCGAGGTCGCCCGATGGCCTCCCCAGCAGACGAGGCACCCATGGATCCCTCGCCACCTCGAGAAGGCCCGACGCCCCCAGCCCCCGGCGAAGATACGTCGCCACCCGCAATCCACCCCGTTTCCCTTCGTCTTCTAAATATATCTATTTTGTTCCCACGAAAATCTAAGGAAAAGAATGTCCACCCGAGCAGAGCCCCGCATGCCCGGGTAAGGTCTGTATACCACAGAGTTCGACCCGGTGCTCTGTGGGCACCGTTAAAGACACCCCTCCCTGGATGCCACGCATCCCTGGCACGGTGGCTAACACCCTAGATTAGGACACTGAAGCTGCCCCCTAAAGGACAGTCACCCGATGGTCCGCTGTGCACGGATCCATCGGGAGACCGCTTCTTAGTCACTTCGGAGCCCCTTTACCCTTCCCCGCCCCCTTCCTCCAGCAGGAGTAACCCTGCCAGACCCGAAGAGGCCGGCCCTGAGCCAGTGTCCTGCCGCCCAGTCATCTGCACACTCAAGGGCGGGCCCGTTTATAGAACCCCCCCGCCATCCTTGGGCAGAGCCCGTCTATAGAGATGCCCTCCTTTCGCTCCGCAGCCTGACACCGCAGGATCCCCGAAGCCCGAGCCCCCGGACCACTACAAGGTCCCACGGCCCTCACTGGGGGTAGGGTATTGAAAACATTCCAATAATTATTTTTGCCTCTCACACATTAAAAATGAGCGTATTTAAATACGTTTCGACATACACAATAGAAGTATTTCAGGCCAGCACGCAGGCTGTCGACAAATGACAGTCAGCAGGTCTCCAGCATCCGTGTTAACCTTCAATACTTTATTTGCCATGTCGAAACAGTTTTAATACGCTCATTTTTACTGTTTTCGAGGCAAAAAGCAATGTGTGTACCTCGGAGCAATAACAGCCGATTAGAGCAATAACAGCCGATTAGAACTCGTGTGATTGCCGCCTTCGCTTCGCTCAGGCGGCAAATCTCTCACTCGTTCTGAATAGGCTGTTTTTGCGTCTAGCTACACAATATAATATTATAACAAGACATTTTTACACATAAGATTGATATTTATAAATTTTATTTCAATTTAATTTTAATTTTGTAATGACGTTAAAATGGTAGGGATCCACTTGCCCGAATCCGCCCGCCCAATACCATACGCCCGATCTCCCTTTTGTCCAAATAGTACAATCGCCCCAATCTTTTCGCCCGACACCACTAGCCCGATATGCCTTTTGCCCGAGTGCACATTTGCCCGAAACCTTTCGCCCGGCACATCTTGCCCGATATTCCTTTTGCCCAAGGGGTACATTAGCCCGACAAATAAATTAGTATAACTAATTAAGGATGATTATCTCAGAGCGCATGTATTTCAGGATTCATTTATATTGTAGGACATGGTTTCCAAGTATTCAAAAACCTTGTTTTCACTATTATAGTTTTCGTACTCTTGTGCAACTTTTTGGAGTCTTTCTAGAATTGTAATCCATTCTCTTTTTGGCGCAGCTCTGACATTTTTTCCAAGACTTAATTCTGCTAAGGAGGTTTTCGTATCACGCTGTTCTTTTTGAAATTCCATTAAGCACGAGTATAAATCAGGATGTTTTTTGCATTCAGAATTGACCATCGGGCGTTTGTTTCATCGGGCAATCGTCTCCGGGCGATTTTTTTTCGGGCACTTGTCCATCTGGCGGTTGTCCCGTCGGGCGGCTAAATTCGGGTACATGACCCCCAACCCGTTAAAATTTTACATTGAAATCTGTTTCATATAATGACCGTCTAAATTTTAGTAACAGTAAATTTAATTTACAAAGTAAATAATGATTTTCTCTGTTTTTTTTCCAACTTGATTTCAATTTTTTTTTAAATTTTATTTATTTTTTACTTGTATTTATTTATTTTTTTAACATTTCATATTTTTCGAGTTAAATTTTTTATTAGTATTGATTTACTTATTACTGTTGCGGGCACAGTTTGATATTATTCTTCGTTTATTGTTCATTGTTATTTATGAATATTATAATTTCCTTACTGTTATTAATTTATACATATTTATTTTTTTGATAACATTTTATTTTCTATTTTTTATATTATTATTATATATTTATGGGCCTGGGTCGATATTGTTGTATTATTTATACATGTCTGTTTACAATTTATTTACTCTTTTTTTTACTATTATTCATCAATCTTGTTCAATAATACAGTTCGATTTTAAATGCTATTAAAATTGCTGCTAAGTATGAGTGTTTTCTTCGTGTGATTTTAATTTTCCAGAGAATAAGTAAATTAAATCGATATTATGTTTTTGCATCAGAGATTAAAACTGAAGTGTAAAGAAAAAAATTTTTTAAATCATTTTAAATGCCTATCTTTCTTCTCATCATGCTTCGAAGTGATCACTAAAATTGCTCCCAATGTTTCACTGAACTTAATTCCTACATCACGCTGCGCTCGATCAACCAGAATATAAGAATTTTTTTTAGTCGTGACGAACCAAGTTATGTTGTTTCGTATGTCATATCTAATGTTTTTCATTGTTAAGCTCAGCCAAGTCAAAAGATTTCAACAGTACCTACGACTTTAAAATTATTTCATACGATTAGTTTTGAAATATGTAGTAAAGTACAGTGGACTGGGCCTAATGATATTGTGCGATATATTTGTATTATACTATGCACAATAGGTTTTCAGTCAAACCTGTTGTTCATATTATAAAAATATAAAGTCAATGAAATTGGGGATACCACGTCTAAAAAAACCGCACGATGACCTCTACCTCTGTGGTGGTGAGGAAAAAACCTCAATAGGTAATTACCTATATAACGCAAAAAAGGAGAATATATATATTTTGAGAAATATATACATACATAATTCCAAAGTTCAATACATGTGATCTTCTGATGTGGGAGGTCAAATTCAAGTCGCAATTTTATGTTCGCGAATAATTTTCGGCGAATGTTTTCCGGTTGTAAAGCGTTTTTTAAAACCCACGGGTTACGCTGCTTTTCTTAACAGGTTCCACGAAAAACTTTCCTTCTTTTTTCAATATCACGAGACGAGCAAGCTGTCATTTTCTAACACGTTCAAAGGCATGAGGCATCCCAAAGTTGCGTGGTAGGAGGCAGAGGAAGGCTGGGATATTGAATATAGGTATACATGGCAAAGTCGGTTCCACTGCGCACTAGTAGCGCCAGTTCCTTACAGTGGTAGTTTTTGGAAAGTCAGAAATCGCATTGCTAGGGGGGGCCGGGGCCAGAGGAGAAAGCGACTGAATTTTCGTGAAGACTGAACGAGACCGGGAGCAAAAAAGCGCAGGCGCGCGAGAACATGATCGTAGGCGAGTGATCAATTTGGTCGTAGCGCTCATTGCCATTGGCGAAATGCGTGGAATGCCACCACGCCTCTGATTTTTACAGAAAAGAATAGCGGTCGAATCTTGTCGTCATATTTTACCTGACAAGATAGTTCAACCGAACTATTCGATCACAACGTGATTTGAGATTGACATTATATTATTATATTTTAATATCACGCAGTTTTCACGAATTGATTGATTCCTTCCTTGCAAACCTCAAGGACGTTTGGGAAGAAACCCGGCGTTCGGTACAAATCCTCTGAGAATGGTCAGGCTGGAGCCGAGAGAGACTACACGGCGCAAGGAAACCGGGAAATGCCCGGAGCCGAGAAAGTCTACACGGGCCAGGAAGTAATTTGGAAATGTTCGGAGCCGAGAAAGGCTACACGGACTAGGGAAAAGGTTGGAAGTGTCCGGACTCGAGAAAAGCTGGACGGTCCAGCATAGAGCTTGGAAATACCCGGAGCCGAGAAAAGCTGCACGGGTTGGGACCGTAATAGGAATTCCAAAGCCAAGGAAGGCTCGGGGTAAAAAATAAGCAAGAGCTGAGGGGACTCGATGACTAACCATAGCTGAAGAAACCAGAAGAGACTCAATGCCAAAATGCGTCTCTTGAATCGCGTGCGGTCTCTAAAGTACCGTACTGGCGACGATCAGCGCACCAATCAGGTGGTTTGATCATTTTAGCCCCCGCCGCGCTTATTGTCTGATAAGGCGGTGTGGAATTTTCCCGACTTCTGCTAACGAAAAGACGAAAGAGCTTTCATCTTGTTGTATTGAAAAGATGAAACTGTTGACGAGTTCTCTGACCTACGGCCAACGAACAACAACATGAATAATGAATTTTTAAATGAAAAACAAGAAAATGGATTAAAATGAATATTCGGTACTTCGGGATTTCAAAATCGATTAAATAATTGAAAACCTTTTTTATGTATACAGCACTAAAATTTATCAAAATTATTATATTGATACCCCAAATAAAAAAAATTTCCGAATTGATTAATTACATATTAATTGTCGAGTTATATTAGTAGTTTATTTTCATTTCTTCGAGTACATTTTCACTGCTCGAGTGGATATAGAGCAAGTGAAACTTCAGTAAAAAACTGTCACTACAAAACTGTAAAAAAAGCTTTGTAAAGTAATACTCGATTATGACTTACATTTTACTTGATTAGATTGAAAATTTTATTCGAATTTTATCTGGAGGAATATAACTCTTTGACCTCAAAATTTAATATCGAAGAAAAAAAGTATAATGTCTTACTCATTGCAATGCCTTAGAACGAACAATATTTTTTGTTTTGCAGTTTTCTGCATAAACAAACAACAATGATGGTTTTCTATAATCGTACTATTTTCCAAAACCAAAAAATTTTTTTGGGTTGAGAAAAATTTTCATTTACTCGTGATAAATTTGATGATTTGCGATTCGAAATTTCCTGTGGAAACACGAAAAATTTTTTTGCCAGAAAGCATAATTTTGATTTTTTTATTCGACATTCAGTTCCGTAATCTATCTGCTGAATGCTTATAAACTTTTCATAAATGTATAATGTTTTTGCTTTTTTCCACTTTTTTTTTAATTTTCTAAATTTTGAAACTCGGACGTGTTTCGACCGTCGTAATCGCAGATCTCTTCTACATCCCTCTCTGAAGTAACGGTAAAAGGTTGAAACCGTCCGTGTGTAAATAGACGCAGATTATCTATCTCTCACTCTCTAAAACACGTACGCCCAACGTAGGAAGCGCAGGAGACACCTATATCTCTGCGCTACTTGGCTACAAAAAAAAAATTTTTTTTTTTTTAAATTATTTTTAGATTTTTTAATAAAATTTTTTAAAAAATTATTGCTAGTAGTAATGGGACCACTTTGGCCGGACGCCACTAGTGACGTCAGGGGGGGCAGGGGACGCCGCTATTGACGTCACGCAGGGGGGTGGGGCGGGGGAGCGCTGAATCCTCGCGGTCGTGGAATGCGGGGGAAGGGAAGAGGTTTTGCGATTTCTGCGAATTTATCGCTTTTTTCGCGGAATTATGTCTTGCTATAGTTTTCGTCGACTTGCACTTTTTTCCGCGGTCGAATGATGCATAGTTATCTTTTATTTCAGAGTTTTATGGAATTTCATCAATTTATTTATAATTTTTGTGTTTATTCGTATCATATCATTTATGATTATTGAAAAATATTTCATTTTTTTTCCAGTATTGATTTTTAGGGTAGAGTCAATAAAAAGCAGGATTGTAGCGATTATAAAATTTTATTTTTTACACACTTTGTGGTGATATGTACACCGATTCATTCGATGAAATGCAATTCACTATAAATTTGATCGTAAAGCACAGCGTTTTCAGTGAAATCACGGAAATTTCGTAGCACGATTTTTTCGATCTCTTGATCCATGGAAAGGGGATCGTAAAAATAGACGATGTGTTTTTTTTAAATTTGACAATGACAAAAAGCGACCGCTGGTGCGAAATCGTCGAGCGTACACAGCCATTTTGTGATGTTGTTTTGGATTCTAGATATAGCGTCAAACGTTATTTTCGTCATGAAAATCGCTTCCATTCGAGAAGGTTGCTGAAAAGAAAAAATCTTGAAACTTATACACAAAAATTTCAACTTTTCGTAAATTTTTTTCTTACTTGTGCGGGCTTCCTTAACTTTTAACATTTTAAGACCATTCACGGATTGTAGGTAAATGTTAACGTTGCCCAAGTTAAACCATTCGTTCAGGGCTTGCTCGCTGTCGAAAAAATTGGCGATTCGCTCGCAATTGCCCATCAGCATGTACCATTCGTCGGTCGAAAAATAAACACCTCGAATTTTTCGATTTATGATGTAAACCACGGATTTTCACTCATTTTTGTGGAATTTTTGAATTCCTGCCATCAAAAAATTGTTGCGTGATTTATTAATAGCGTATACGCGAGAACCAATAACGGTTTCAACAATGCTTGACATTTTTAATATTTATTATTTGAGTGTTGTGAAACTCACGAAATCTGTCGACCAACTGACGTCTCGTGATTTCCATGAAAAATCTGCCCATCGTTAGCCCGTAACGTCATCCCCTCTAGAATCGCATGGTTTTCCCAAAAGAATCCATTGGCGTATTTTTACGACGCAATTCAAGGTGCATCGAAATTTCATTTTTTCCGGATCTGCGTGTGCGAGGCAGACTTCGTCGACATTGGGCATTTTTTCAAACGATGGATTGTTGAAGTTCTGAGCGAAATCGATAAAAAATTTTTTGTTTCCAAAAACTTTTTGTAGATACTCCGCTTTCACTGCACCGCGTGTATAAATTTTCCGGCCGTATCGGGTCGTTTCGCGCAAAGCTTTTATAACACTTTCTTCGCTCGCATTCCTGTGTTTCCAAGAGAGACCATGATGATTCAAAGAAACCAAACTATTTGTTTTTTTCAATGTTCTTGAAAAATCTTCAAAATTTAAATCTTGCAAAATTATCCAATGACCCGTAGATTTTACGTCATCCAAAGATACTATAGCGACTTCTTTCGGGATGAATTGGCCGTATTCACCGAAAAAACCTTAGATATCAATTACGAATTCCATGACTGTTACGCGTCTCGACTTTGATGATACTGATACCAAAAAAGAAAAGAAAAGAATCAAGGATCGTCATCACGAGATGCGCATGTTTTATGTAAACAAACTTTACATGTGATACTTTTAATTGACTTATTTGCAAAAACAAGAGTACGTTTCGCACGACACGTCATTTGACGATGCTGCATTTTTTTTACGCTAGAGGGGAAATTTTTTCAAGATGCACCATTTCCACTACCACTTTCTCCATAAGATATCCCGAAACTTTATAAACAGCTTCATTGCCTTTTTTTCAAGTCTTCCGCAAAAATTCCGTAAGAAAAAATGGAGCACCGCGATAACTACCAGGAATACTCCTAATTAATTTCCGGTTTTTTTGCAAATAAAACACATAATTCTAAAAAAACCGTAACCTTTATTTTATTCAAAGTATTTTCCATCGCTTTCTACACATTTTTCCCATCTTTCTGGTAAATTGTGGATACCACGCCAGTAAAAATCATTGCCTTTGGAGGTGAACCACTCGATGAGCCATTTTCGTACATTTTCGTACGAGTCGAAGCGCTGCTCAGAAAGGGCATGGCCCAACGAGGCAAAGAGGTGGTAGTCGGATGGCGCCAGGTCTGGTGAGTAAGCCGGATGATCAAGCACTTCCCACTTGAGCCTTTCCAGCGTGTCACGAACGACTTTCGACTTATGCGACGGCGCATTGTCGTGGAGCAAAATCACCTTCTTCTGTCGTTGTTGATATTCTGGTCGGTTTTCCACAATGGCTCGGCTCAAATCTTTCATTTGCTGTTTGTAGCGAACGGCATTCACAGTTTCACCAGGTTTCAGCAGTTCAAAGTATATAACACCGGACTGGTCCCACCACACGCACAGCATGACCTTCCGACCGTAACGATTTGGCCGTGCCGTCGATGTCGATGCTTCACCTGGACTCACCCACGATTTGTTGCGCTTAGGGTTCTCCAGGAAAATCCACTTTTCATCATCAGTAACAATACGATGCAGGAAAGACTTTCTTTTGTATCGTTGAAGCAGCATTTCACAGGTCACTTTTCGATTCTCCATTTGCCTCTCGGTCAGTTCATGGGGCACCCACTTTCCACACTTCTGAATTTTTCCCATGGCTCGCAGACGTTTGGAAATTGCTTGCTGTTGAACTCCCAACGCATCTGCAAGCTGTCGTTGCGTTTGCGTGTTGTCTTCATCTAATAATGCTTGCAATTCGGCGTCATCGAACGATTTTCGCTTGCCGGAGCGTGCGGGGTCGTTCAGGTCGAAATCTCCATTTTTGAACTGTCGAAACCACGTTTCACATGTTCGAAGTGTTAATGCACGATCACCATAAACTTCCACAAGCGCACAGTGGCTCTCGGACACTTTTTTCCCCTGATTGAACATGAAAAGCAATGCATGGCGCATATGCTCAAAATTCGGTACAAAATTCGACATTTTTGAAGCGCAATAAAAACTTACTGGAAGATTTTTTCGAGAAAATGTCAACGCAGTTCAAGCACTCGATATGACTGAACAAAATGACATATGGTAGGTGTTACCAACAGCGGTACAAAACAGAACGCCATCCATTGAAAAAACCGGAAATTACTTAGGAGTACACCTGGTACAAGTGTGTCAAAGGCTATTCTGTCTTTTTCACGAGTGCGAGGTCGCGATCGTTTTTTGAAAAACTTGTAGCTTTTCAACTCGGAAACATTGATAAAAAAACTTAAGTGGATTATAGAGGCCACGAAACTTCGCGATTTGGTTCGTGTTTTTAACCATGGAGTGTTCAATTCACTGAGGTGATTGATTTTAATCTTGAGTGAAGTTTTAATTCGTCAGGGACGCCATCATTTGTTCATAGTGAAAAACATTATGTAGGAATATAGGAACCTAAAAGCTAGGATTAATCTTTTAAACAGTGATTGGGACAGTGATTGGGACAGTGATTGTGATATTAGCAGTGTGACGGAACAATGTGGCAGCAACGTTGCTTCAACATCGCTAAATTTTTTTTTTTTTTTTTTTTTTTAATTTAAAAAATTCGTGAAACGTTTGTTATAAACAATAAGGAAAACAACGTTCGTCAGATGATAGCCAGCACATTTCCACACATTCAAAAAAAAAAGTTCATCAAAATGCGTTCACTGGTTCCTGAGAAATCGTAGGCACCAGTTTGGGAAAAGTTGTTTTGAGAACAACGCGTTTAAAGTTTTCTATTGAAATAAGCGTCAATCGGGTTTCACTTTCTTGACGTAAATTGACGTAGTTAAATAAGTCGTACATCTTTGAATCGTACTCTACTTATGTATTAAAAGTCGCTCTACAAGGTTCTGAATACGGAATCATTTTTTATTAACTGGGTAATTAAATATGGCTAATAAGTGCCAGGCCCGAATATGCCGCGTCGCGGCAACTCCGTAGGGAGCGAGGCGAAACGTGCCCAAAACCCATTTTCTTTTTCGAATCCATCAAAATCCTTTCGACATACTATTCTTGCACGTCTCAACTTCAAAAAAATAAAAAAATAAAAAAATTGATTTTTCAAAACCGTTTGATGAGAACACCCCCTTAAACATTCATGTTATCATTCAACAGAACTCTATGTTGACTTGATTTCATTCAACAGAACTCTGCGTTGACTTGATTTTATTATAACTAGTGAATAAAACAACACTTGCTGTCACGAAAACGTACATTTGGTTCATAGGTTTTGCCGTGAACGATGATCTGTATGTATTCGACTTTACAACAGTAGAAATGTTAATATTAATTCTGAGCTCATGTACAAATGCGAATCTGCATTCACGGTTCAAATTATAGTCAATAATAATCATGAACTGAAAAATTTTCAATAAACCCATTTCAAAATTCCAATATGTAGTTTACTTCTGCTACGTTCTAAGTTTTTCGGTACAGTTTAATAGAATGTGTGAACTTGGTAGTGAAACAAGCAAAAACAAAATGTGTAAATCGCATTGAAAACTTTAACGTGACCGAGAAGGGATTATATAGATTAAAATTTCTTGAAACTTTATTTAAAATTATTACTTTATACCTTGAACGAGTTCAAGATCGAGAGTGGAAAAAATTTCAAGGTCGCCAGTATAAGGGTCACCTGAAAATGTATATTAGAAGTATATACGAACATATTCTAAGATTTCTAATTTATATTTTTATTATTTATATTCTAATATACTAATTTTAAAGTAGTTATTTATGACACCAATGCTGAAAGGAATGTCATCAGAATATTTTCTTCAAATATTTTGGAATAATCTTAAGAATTCCAAAGAAGATAACGAAATAAGATAATTAAGTTGTGATAACGATATAACGTAAGCGAGGAAAGATACAAACAGAAGATAATCGAGATAAAATTACTAAAATGATATCAATATGATTACATAGTTGAGATAATATTATCGAGATATATTGATCTATATCTCTCTAAATTATTAAAAACAATTTGATCTCACCGTGTCAGCCGAAGTTCCTCGACTAAGCCGAGAAACATACATAGGAAGTCGCACATTGTGAAACTCTTATGTTTTAGCCAAGGCGAAGCCGAAAAGCACATGCTGACACGGTAGCTGGAAGGCCGGACGTCTTTGTCTTACATAATAAAAAAAACTTGGATGATTCTCGACTGAGCTGAGAATCATCGGTTGATACGGTGGTGGTGACAGGGGGATCAAGTTTTTTTATGATGTAGAAAAAAAATTTTCGGCCTCTCCGCTACCGTGTCAGCAGATACCCTGCGCAATGCTCAGCTATGTCTAGGTTCATCGGCTGACACGGCGACGGGGTCGGAAGAAGTGAAGGTCTTTCTATATTATAAAAAAAACCTGATACCTCCGCTGTTACTGCGGCCAAGTCAACCGGTGCTTCCCGGCTAAGCCAAGAAGCATACATATGCTTCTTATAATTTTACTATACCTTTAACTACAAGAGATTTGAATCATTTGCTGATACAAAAGTTTCACCTTCGAGTGGGCAATCAGAAGTTTTAGGTTGCTGCTATTTATAGCGAAAAAAGTAGTTTTTTATGTTCAATAATAAAATAAAAATTTTGGATGACGTGAAATTTCTAATGGTCTATTAATTCACTTGCTCCAAAATTAAGTAAAATGTAATATCTGAAGTGGAAAGTCTAATATCCCACTACAAAATAGAACTCCGTTCATCTTACAATTAATTCAAATCTGATGTTAATCCTTTTCTATAATGTGACAAAATCACATCAAATAAAAAAAATAATAACATTTTTCAAATTTCCGAATTTGAAAAATGAAAAAATCACTTATTCTAAAAAAAAAGAGAGAAAACCATAAAATGTCACAAAATCCCAAAATAACATTACTTCACGAAGTGACAGAATTTCAAAGAATCCCGAAATTCCGAAGGTTCAAAAATGTCACAAAAGTCTCCAGAATGGCAGAATATACAGTGAGCGAAGAGCGTACTACTGATCGCGGCGTTCGCCTCACTGACTGAGGTGTCAATGAAAATTTCTGTTTCCGCTGCTCAGAGTAGTGTGTTTACCCGTCTAATCGCGGAGCTCACCCCAACGATTAGGCTGCTCACACTAATGAGTCGCTCCTGAACCATCGTGGCGTGGACCCGATGTATTCGGGTCAGCAGCGCGCTGAGTGGGGTGCCGACTTCCATGTTCGCGGAGTTCTTAGAATAAAAAACGCGCGTGCAAGTTTTTTTCGACGCACACGTTTGTCAAAAATTGGGCTGTTTTGTTATGCAGCTGATCAGCTTGGAATCGCAGATTAGGTGTATACTTGCAAACGCATTTTTCACTTTAAAAACTCCGCGATCATCGGGGTCGGCACCCCACTCAGCGCGGTGCTGGCCCGAATACATCGGGTCCACGCCACGATGGTTCAGGAGCGACTCAGTGGTGCGAGCACATCAATGGTTGTGGTGAGCTCCGCGATAGGAAGGGTGAACACATACTCTGTGTAGCGGAAACAGAAATTTTCATTGGCACCCCAACCCCAAAAGTCAGTGGGGTGAACGCCGCGATCAGTAGTGCGCTCTTCGCTCAGTGAAGAAAAATCATGAAATTTCACGAAATATATATGATGATAATATGTTACGCATAAAAAAATGTTTTAAAATCACGAAATTATTTTCCTAATAACAAACCAGAATTTGCCTATTTTTGGCATTATACGGGCCATCAATTACTGGCTTGCAGTATTACCTCAAGAAAGGCAGACATAAGACAAATATTTTTTCCATACTCGACTAATATCAACTCAGTATCTGTCAAATATTATTTATCAATTAAAAGTGAAATATTTTACAAATCTTCCGCGAATATTTCCACGAAAAGGTCAAAATACTGACTATTAGACAATATTCCCGAACATCGGGCTAGTACTTTCTGAAGTCTAATGAATGGTTCATACTTATATATGTACTTAAAGGTTATGATTAAATGATACCATCGTATTTCGGAAAATTTTTTTGAACAAAAAACTATACCTCAATCAAATACTACATGGGGGTTGGCATGTGAAGCAGGTAGGGGGCCGAAGCCCTCTAGTAATAATAGAAAACCACTACGTTTAGAATTTTCATTACATGTAATACTTAACTGAAGAGAGCGTGGCCCCAAGTTCAAAGGCCGTAGAATGCTGAAATTAGGTAAACGTTACCCTACTGAAAACTACCTTATTTTGATTTTAAACTGATCTAATGCTGAAATTCAGACAGCACTGTTTCGTGCGTTTCCCAGTCCTAAATTTTTAGTTAACGGAGCGCTGAATTTCAGACGATTCTGCCTTGGTATAAGTGATACTTTTTCATACATCATTACCTGCATACCAGTTTATAACTCGACTTTGAGACTTATAGTAAACATGATTTGTAAGCTTGAAAATTAGTATGGGCTGTCTTTGTTTTGTTGCGACTGAATTTGATACATCTTTTGATACTGAAATTCAGGCTTCCTTTTTAGAATCAAGTGTTGTTCCCCGAGAGAGACCCTCGATGACATTGAATATACAAGCATATGATTGTCAGTACTATAGTTATTGAGAGAAGAAGAACTGATATTGAATTATTAAGAATAGCCGTTCTTATACAATAACAAATACTGTTCGGCACTTCATAACTTATTTTACATTATGGCCCTCAAAGCCATTAGTTAGCGGTTTTCGCCTTTCAAGAAGGGAGCAATGTACCGGATTAGACTCGCTTGCATATCGACCTGAACTTCTCTTTTTTTATCGTTGTCACAGGTCCACAAATCCTTTTTCCATAACTCGAGTATCGAAAACTCGATTTACGATGTCTGCTTAGCATGGCGTTACTGAGCGATGTGAGGTTAGCCCATTTTCTCCACTTGATTTCACTTACTTCACTCATATGTGTGAGGCAAGCGAAATTGAGTGGAGTAAATGGACCAACCGGAAGTCGCTCAGTTAACCATACTTGACAGACACCCAAATCGATTTTTCGATACAATCGTTGTGAAAAACATAGTACACAACTTGTTGAGTATCAACAGATTCATCATGAACGTCAAGTTGACAACGCAAAGCTATAAGAAGCGGCTTGCTTACATTTTCCACACTAACCCATATGGCTCTGCGTCGCCAACTTCACGTCGATGGTAAAGCTCCCGATAGTCAGCTTGTTGTGTATTATACTATTTTTGATGTCAGAGAGGTTTAAAAAAAATTATTAGGTTCCATACATAGATTTGATACACAAAACATAATATAGTTGTCGATGGTATTTTTTGAAATATACTGTCTTTGTTTGAATTTCTATCACAGTAATTTTTGAAAGCTACCTTCACTTTTTTTAATGATGGATTCACTCGAAATAATTTATTTTCAAACGTTTATAAGTTGCTATTATCAGTTGCCCTTGGAAATAATAATATTATGTTCTAAAAAAAGATTCATATATGAGTCAATATAACAACACACATGACGCTGAACATTTATTCCTTTGGAAACAGTTTGAATTGTATCAGGCGAGAGAGTGGTTCACAAAAACAATTTCTTTGAGCATGTGCATAGTTCACAGTTAATCAAGAGTTGTCACGGTGACTCTCAAACTCCAGGGAGCTCACTACGCCTGAAATGCAGCCTTGCACTTCGTCTCGATATTCCTACGTCTATATCCCTGGTCCGTGATGTAATTTTTCTTTGTACGAGCATGGAAAAGCGCCGCTTTCGTAGTTTATAAGCTATTATGACAATGTAGACATGGAACTCACTTACATGTAACGGTCACTTGAATTTACGTACTTGTCAAAAGTTCTTTTCAACGCCTACTTTCGCGTACCACAGAACGAAAATTTCCACATAGTTATACCAAGGTGAGTACGAAAAAAGATTTTATCAGGTGTATAAACTACAGCGATTTCAACTTGTAAGTGCGGGCATGCAGACATTCCCACAATGGTTTATCGGCAACGAAAGCGATTAAAATTGTATGCCCTCATCAAGACAAATATATTGCGAACCATAGGACAAACTTCGCGATGCAAGCTCGGGTTCAGTGAGCAGCACTCTTCTGTAAACACGCAACCAGTCCCTTTATTTAAAAATCTACTGTGCATCTCCGGGTCGAAAAGGCTCGTTTTCGCTTCGCTCAAACTCGCGTTTTAGTCCGTTGACGTACAAAATCTTATGTTCACCATGACGCATTTGCCATCCTCGGACAAGAACGATATTTTCCTGTCCTCAGCTAGCGCCTCGGACGAAAAATGATCGTCCTTCTCCTCGGAACAGCAATAATGCACAGCGGTAAACAATGTTCTATTTTTACGTTCTCACAGAACTGAAGTCTGCTGTGAATATGGAAATCATATTTTACGCCAGTCAGTACTGTAACCTATCACTTCTGTGGATAATATCGTATTCAATTCTGTTACTGTACCGATTGGCTCAGCCTCAGCGAAAAATAAAACTATAGTTAAAAACAAATATCCTTCATAGATAAGTTGTTAACTCTTTACATATCATTTGTTCCAGGAACCCCTTGTTACCTGAATACTGTTTTGAGAACGAAACCCTGGAAAACGAAACGCTCAGCCATTTTCAAAACTCGTCAAATGAGTTTGGCTGGCTGCCAAAACGTGACAGTGGATACATGCTGATTAATCAACCTAACGTGGCTTTGATGTGCACGATCCTTTGCCTCGGGACATTTTTACTGGCCTATGAGCTGCGCATATTTCGTAACAGTCATTACCTTGGGAGAAGCGCGAGGCGGGCCTTCGGTGACTTTGGCGTGCCACTAAGCATCGTGACTTTCGTGATAATTGATTATTTGGCGGGCGTGAAAACAGAAAAACTCTTAGTACCTGATGGTTTCTCAACAACACAGCCAAACCGAACGTGGGTCGTCGATCCTAGTAATGGTGATAGCCCCATGCCAATTTGGATGCCCTTCGCATGCGCCGTTCCAGCCTGCTTTGTGTACATATTAGTGTTCTTGGAAACGCAAATTTCAGAGTGAGTTATATAGTAGAAGTCACTTGCTCTTAATGCCGCAGGTTTAAAATCGTCGAAAGTAATTATCTGGCTTTTCCCACATTCTCGTTTTACTTTACACGTAACTCTATATAAAGGTTCTGAATATTTTCATGCATAATTTGTATACTTATCAATATACTACTCAGTATACTATTGAATATACAATTCAATATACAAAATACATACTACTTGAAAACAAAATCTCTGTAAGGCTTTCCTTAAGGGGAGATTATAATATAGATGGTCAAAATCATACTGAATCTTTGCGCGTGGTTCAAAGAAAAAGTTTTCACGGTAAAGGCTTGAACTTTTTTTTATTTTGAAGAGTTTATTATAAACATTTAAAATTTTCACATTTCGTGAAAATATATGAGTACATTTGGGAGATATTAACGCGCAAAGTCGACCATGCGCTCCGTGAAAAGGTAAACGGCGTCCCTGATTTCGTCGCTTGTAGTTGCTCTAGAACAAAAATCAATCCTTATTTTTCTTCAGTAATTTGTCTTCTTCAGTGTGTGCCAAAATAAAAAAAATTAGAACTATTTTTTAAAAAACTGAAACAATCTATGTTAAATTTAACGTTTTTCGTTATTGTTTTTTAGCCAAAAATTGTAAAAAAAAAATTTTTTTTAACAATTGTTAAATTATACATTGAAGAACTTGAAATTTCCTTTAATTTGATATCAATATCATAAAAATCGATCAAGCTGTTCTCTTGCAATCTGGCACGCCAACTGAAAAAATCATGGTTTTGGGAATACGCAAAAAACTAAGTTCAATGTGCAAAATTCATTTTAGCTGCGCCTTACGTGTTTTCAAAAAGTTTTTCGGCTATTCCTGGTCCAGAGACCAACCCTTCTGTCTCTTCGTACAATTGATTTTCTTCGATTTTTTTCTTTCTTACAATGATTCGAGCTCCTTTTGTTTCATTGGCTGTGGCGCGCCCTTGGTGGTGCAGCCGCTGTTCATCATGTTGGTCGGCAGTCGACTTACAGGTTGGACCAATACTGATTTCCAACACTTTTAAGATTCTCAAAATTGCGGAAAATCCTTCATTGAAGACTGATGCGGCGATAAAAGTGGCTATGTGAACGATTTTCATGCCGCAATGTAAGTGTTTGGGCGCTAATCGCCACATGAGAGCGTTGAGACTTTCGTTTGCGTTTAGAGAAAAACTGCCTAAGCATCGCTCCAATAAATCATTATCAGACAAACTCTCGAAAATTAGCAATGGATGTTTTTGCAGATCGGAATGGAGAGAAGGAGGATGTTTGAATTTTTTCGCCTCACCTGCAGCTTCAGCGATTCACCACTGGCACCAACTGTCGGGTCCTACAGGGCAGTATTCATGTCGGGGTTTTTTGTCAGTGGAACACATGTGGTAATATGCAGCGAACACTGTATTTTTCATGTTTTCAACAGAGTCACTGTTTCTCCGAATGGCAAGGCCGTAGTATGTTGTTAGCTTTTTGATAAGGGCGTCTATTAATTTTCCTTTCCCACCCAACTTGTGAGTTTTTTTGTCGTTGCGGAGCCAAGTTCCCATACGTTTTGCAACGTGGCCAATATCTTTTTTTTTGTTTACAACAAAATCTTGCCCGTAAGGTTCTGCATCAACAATAGATTTGTATGTTATGGAATCGCCGTCACCAACATACTTTCGGGATCGAACTCCAAATTTCTCGTAGGATTCGCGAAACATCTCAACAATACTGTCCACTTCCATTTTCCCCGTTGAGTCTTTGTGATTTTCAGTGCATTCATTTTCATGGCTTCGGTACCACTCATCAAACTCGGATTGATCACTTATTGAACGCTTTATACTGCAAGCATGACAATAACTACTTTTCACGGTGCAATCTAAAACTTTTCCGGTGTAGTTGCCAATCAGGGTTGAAACGCCGTATAAGGAACTAAAATCTCATTCTTTCCAAGTACCGTCTCCGGAAACAGTCAACTCGTCTTCAGGATGCCCTCGTGTCTTATTTTCGTCTTTCTCTTCAGTCGCAGCTTTGTTAGTAATTGACATAAAAACAATTCTTCTTGCGTCATAAATGTGTTCCACGATTTTTTGGTAAGCTTTGATGCTCAGTCCCTGACCTATGTCCATTAAACCGCAAAATAAGTTCAGGCCTTCTCTTACGATGCCCAAAAGTCTAATCACTAACTCGATTTTTCGGTTTACTTCAAATCCGTTGTTGATAAATGGTGCAGATAGAATCTCATTTCTGCCACACTTACAATGTGGCACTATTTTAAAACCGAGTCCACGCCGATCCGCTTCAGGAAAATTCACATTTTTTTTACAATCTCGACAAATCACTTTTTCCGAAATCGCGTTGAAAACTGTAACGAATTGTATAATTCGGTAACAGTTCGTCAATGTCACTGCGATGTCCGCTCTACTCGAGGTCCACAACTTTTTCGCGCTAGCGCTCGGGCTAGTTGTATCATCTTCACAATTCGAGTATTGATTTCCACGGAATCGTTTTTTTCGCGGTATCGAGGAACGTGAAGAACTCGATTTCCCTGGCTTCCGATACATTTTTCGTATGCGTACGCTTCTGACAGCTTCTGAAGAAAAACTAAAGACATTCGGACGTCGAGCTATTGGGCTGATTGGGAAACTTGAACAAATAATGACGAAGCAGTCCAGTTTATCGGCTGTTTTCCGGTGACACAGTGAAAGGAATTTTAATGAAGCATCACAGTCATTGACGTTGCAAGTCCTTTCGTGGAAAGGAAAATTCCCGGGCTTTATTATACTTATGTAACAAGCGCCAGAATTTGGAGACGACGCTGTTTGATCACCTGCCATGCCGGCGCTAGTGCAAATAGCAAGCAGATAATATAAAAACCTTTTTCCAGAAAAAGATAATTTTTTATCGTAGGACATGGTCGATTGATGCGTCGGGCTCGATCACCCTCCTCGACGGCTCTGGCGTGAAAGGCATAATCACGCGCCGAGACAAGTGGACAAGTGGGACAATTGAAGAGAAGACGGCTAAACTGATTTACAGAATTTTCTTGAATAAAAATTCAAACAATGCTTCATAAATTGAAAATCCCCGATTTTCCGAGAAAAATTTGTTTAAACATCTTTTTGCAGAAAACGACGACAAAAATTCAACTTTTTCATATCTTTTGCTTCAATTAAATTAAAAATTTTTTTTTTCAAATTAAGATCGTCAATATAGCAGACATAATTATCTAAGTGATTTGTATAAACATTTTTTTGTAGATTGAGTTCCCGAAGCTGTTAAAGTCCCAATGTTTGCCTCTGAAAAATATGCAGGTGCGATTTCGATGGCTTAGATTTGCGAAAGAGGCAACATTTCTGCAAAATGACGTGTATAACATTGTAGTCAATAGACTACATTGTATTTAATAGAAAAAACATCATTTGTGCTAAATTTTAGGTTCCAATCGTTTATAGTTTTCCCGTAATCCACGCGCAAAGTTTGTGACCGATTTCAGCCGTTTAGGTGTATCTCCCCTTTAAAACAGTTAACTATATATTGTGATAATAAATTTTTTATAGTCGACTGAATAATATTATAAATAAATATTGGAATAATTCATGAAAATAAATTATATGACATATAAGGTATATACATTATACGAAATAAAATTTGATATAATTATTATATGATCAAACGAACTTACCAAGTGAAATTCGATCATAATTATCCTTAATATTACGGTAACAACAAAGATGTTGGTCACGTAATTTTTGGCGTATATTGATATATGCATGGGAAATAATATTGAGTACTAGCTTTCACCCGCGGGCTTCACACACGTTTATTAGTTAATCAGGATGAATAGATGATCATTATGAGGATAATAATAATAAATTTATCATGGATGTGTATGATTTGTGAATTTGTATGATTTTGAAATTGATGAAATTTTTTTATTATTTACCAGTGTAATATTGTCACTTTTGTAATAATTTGTTAAATTTTCTACTTTTGAAAATAAGTCAAAAATTATTTGTCATATATTTTTATATGTGTGGGGTGGACTGAGGAAACGTACCTTACAACACCAAAAATCAAAAATGAGATTACCAATAATTCTGAATGTCGAAAATTTTTTCTATTGATTAAGCCTAGTCTCGAAATTGTAAGATTATTGTATTGCATGAAAATTCGAGCTTCAAAGTTGACCTGCTAGTAGAAACCATAGGGACTTTCTATTTTTAAACTCGTTTTTCTCTCAAAGCACCCAGGTGCTGTAAGGTACTTTTCTTCGGTCCACGCCACATATGTTTTCTGTTATTGCTTACATTTTATAATTTGGTATATATTTGATTTTGTTATTGTCATTTTCTGATTTTTTGCGAAATCATATGATTTTGTGACTTTGTGATTTTCGATTCTATGTTTTTGAATTTTTAGAAAATTTCATTTGTTTTATTGATTTTGTGATGTTGTTATTTTTTTGTGATTTTGTGACTTTCTGTTATTTTTGTGTGTGATTTTTCAAAAATGCGACGGGGTTGTAAGTGAGGGAGTCTTTCATTTCTTTTGTTGATAAAAACATACCTATAGCATACTAACGAACATGGTCAATAACTGTGCGAAATTTGGGGAGGTTTCGTGCAGTAGCTTCGGAGTTATATTGGTACAAACATTTAGATCCTCAGTTTTATAGATATAGATAGCCGTAACCCGCGGCTCCGCTCACGTGAGTGTAGTTTTACGGGACATTAGATATGTATAAAAGAATGAGAAATAATCATTCCATTGAAAATAATTTTTTGTTAGTAATCATCAAAATGTAGTCAAATAAATAATACATGATTTTTTATAAAAGGATTTCTAAAATTATATATAAGACATAAAAAAGGATTTTTGCAATATTTTGTAGCATTTCTTGACATATATTTTTTTATCTCTAGTAATTACATCGGCTAGCGTATGACATGGTGGATGTTTTATTTTGATGCGTTTTGGTAAACAACGTTATTCATTGTATTATTTGGAGCATGAATGAATAGATTTCTTGGATAGCTAACCCTGGAGCAAGTAACGTATAACTGGCCGTGTGAAAATCACGATGCTTCTATATGAATTCCTGCGACGTTGTCCTTGCGCCTTATTAATCGTCATCGCAAAAGCAAGACGAACAGGAAATTGAAGTCTTTTAATTCTAAAGGCATATCTGATGAAATTAAGGGAATTCTAGGTATGAAGACATCTTTACCTGATTATTCGCCAGAGAAAATAGTTGCTTAAATCATATTTGGATGTAAATTCTTCACAGTCAATCGAGTTCCGTTGCACGATTTCGGTGGTCTGAAGTTTCTCAGCATCATAATCGGCGACCCAACCTTTAGAAATAGTTGATGGGACGGCATCCCTGGTGGTTCAAGAGAATTGAGGAACTCTACAGGATAGTTGACGGCTTGGTCTTCAGCAATTACAGTGTCGATGGACTTGTACGTTGTCACAGCTCCTGGCAGTTTGTCCTGAATAACAGTGTTTAGGTTGCCTACTTGGTCATTTCGCGGTGCCAAAGTTGCTCTTTCACGAAGCCACGCGTGATTTTCGAAATTTTCATTGATGTCCTGAAATACGTTCTGAATAACATCCTCCATGGATTCGACCAACTTGCAGAATGTCTCTGGGAATGTTACAGGGTAATTGCCTGGAGTATTCATAAAAGTTCCTTCTCCAATTTGCAGAAGCTGATTCGAAAATTCTCGCGAGGCCTCGTTGCCTTGCAAGCGGACACGCATATTTATTAAAAGTTTCAATTTTTTAACTTGTCTCCATAAATATGAAGACTTGAGACATGCATTAAATTCATCATCTGGAGTTCCTCTTTGAATAACTGGTAGAGTTTGGCGACAATATCCGACGAGGAACAAAAGTGCTCCTCCCATCGTTGTTTCCTTGCCTCTCAAGTCTTGCAGAGTTTTATCCAAAGCCTCTATTGCTTTTTTGTTCGCCATCGTGCATTCATCCCAAATAATTATTTTGCAAATTCTGAGAACAGTTGCCTGCCCAGAATTCTTTTTGATGTTGCAAATGGGAGTATCAGTTGCCGAAAAATTCAGTGATAATTTTAGTGCTGAATGAGCAGTTCTTCCACCTTCTAAGAGAGTAGCTGCGATACCTGATGATGCGACAGCAAGAGCGATATTGTTTGTTTTTCTTACTTCTGCAAGAATGACGTTAATAAAAAATGTTCTTCCTGTACCTCCTCGAGCGTCGAGAAAGAAAATGCCTTCTTCATTGCTAGAAATTCGATGAACAATGAGATCAAACACTGCTTTCTGATCTTCGATGAGAAGAGGTTTGTTCCTTTCTGCGAATCTGGAGAGTTCGTCCTGATTGAAATTTGTCTCACGTAGAACATCATAGTTAGTTAGATCTATGCCATCGCGTGGTGGTGAAGTGAGGCCCAGTTGTTCTAGAGGTTTGTTGATAATTGCCATACACGTGTCTTCAATGTCGATTAAGGCTTAATTGTAAAGAATGTCTGACATTTTCAAGTCGGGATTATTTTCAACTCTGCGTGATTGCAGCAGATAATCTTCGTTTGGAGAATCACGATGTTTACCCCACAATGCCATTGAATCAGATGGCGCACAGGTTGTTAAAATTATAGCAAATAAAAGACGCTTTTAGTTGCGCGTCGATATAGCAGATGCTTCTGACAGTGCTGTGTCCCAATGTAGATCATCTTCCAGAAGTCTTAGTTTCAGGCATGCTTGACGATACGTGGAGAAAATCTCACCTTCAACATTGCGTAGGTGTTCGAACGATGTTGGATCCTTTACAACATGCAGAAGCATCCGCAAGTAAAAGCGTTCGGCGTTGTTGGGATGTACCGTGTATACTCTGCCTAGAGCGTCGCTCTTCCTTGCTGTTGTTCCAGGTACTAAAGCGCCTTGTTTCCTCTGAAAAAATTGTTTTCGTGATGCATTCCACGTGTAATACTGTGGAACTTCTGGATAAAGTAGCGTCCTGGTAAAGTGGTCGTCATTGCATAATTTGAAGAAAGCTGTGAGTGTGGTGTTTGGTGGATCAGCTGCTAGTTGTGCAGCGTTTTGAGCTGTGAATGTGATTCTTTAGCCGTTATCCAAGTGCACAGAAAGATGAACAACAGTGGGGTGACGGTCACGTGTTGGAAAGTTCAGAATCCTCCAAACTGCTTTGTTACTCGAAATGTGCCGCCCCATGTGAAACAGGGTTATTTCATCATTTTCGTTGGTGAATCCAAACATTGTCATATCGCTTCCATTGTTAATGTATTTGCATATATATTTAATTGATTTTACGAAGTTGCAATACTCTACGTTAATGTGAGCCTGAAACAATTTTTAAAGCAAAGAAGTGTATGGCACGGACCATCTGTTGTCAACTTGAACTTTTGTCTGTTTTACTTTAATAACTGCTTCATGTCCTTCGTCTTCTGGTCTTCTTCTTCTGTATAAGGGGTAGCCATCTTGTCCAGTTTGAGTCTCGAGTAAAAAGGCACGCGGGAATCTTTTTGTGCACTGTCCACCTTTCATGCATGGTGAAACGGGATTTAATGCTCCGCAAGGACCATGGATCATGTTTTTGTTAACAATTTGGAATAAAAGAGGATCTGTTTCCTTGTCCGGTAATTCTGCTGCGATAATTTTGTCTACGTAATCAGAATGATTTTTTTCTTTAAGCCAGATGAGTATGTATGCATGAGGTAATCCTCTTTTTTGACACTCTATTGTATACATGAAGCATCGGACATCACCGTATATTTTCAATTTGAATATCGCATTTATCAGTTTTGTAAGTTTTTTTTTGAAAACTCTTGCTATAAGATTGTGTATGTCTGCAGCATTCTGTCCAGGAAGCAAAAGGTACTCAATTTCAACCCACTTTGGGTTACATATAAAAGTAATGAATAAATCTGGTCTACCATAATATCTAACATACGTCATGGCATCCTGAGTATATTCGTGAATATTCCTAGGACTGCCTGTAAATGTCGAAGGTAAAATGACCACAATATCTTCGGCGTTCCGGTCTCTGGATATTGCATCTCGTAGGTGGACATATTCTTCTGCTCGAAGTTTTTTCTGATTAAATCTCAAGTATAGAAGACGCTCACTTTAAATTTTAGCGTACATGTCAACTAAAAACTGTTGCAATAATTTTGCACAGTGTAGTAGATGGTTATGACCTTCTCTTGTCATTATGCGATAAGAAACAAAATTCATTACCGAGCCTTTTTATTTGTGGGTTCATGCGTTAAGAAGTCAACTTGATAAACGTTCAAATTTTATCCGTCTTTACCTTCCTAAAAAAGCAATGGATACTGAAGAGCGTCATATGATCGGTGGGTTTCTGAAATTCGCTGTAGGGTGTTACTTCTTTTGTGTCCCTCTTGTCAAATTCATTACCGGCAATGATGATTGCAACTTCATCAGATTTTAGAGCATTGAAATGCCTCTCATGATCACCTGCTGGGGTTCTGTCTGCTTTAATTACAATATTGTATTCATTATTCGGCATTCGTTCAAGAGCGTGTTTAAAAATTCGCACCAAGATATTTATTTCGTGTAGCATTTGTTGCAACAATCTAAAAATTTCACGATTTACACCTGGAATGTTGCCACACCGTTGATCTGCCTGAATGTCGCTATTTTCTGTGAAATATATTCGCTAAAACTGCGGGTTCTAATTAGGCTCAGGTAACAGTGATCCTGCTTGATGATACACCTGTCCTTGAATTTTAAACGTCGGCATATTTCCTGCTGTAGTTATCACTTTTGTCGCTCCGAAGGACGTCACTTAGAAGGAAGAGTTGTACTTGCGAATATTCTTTGGAAAAAGTTTAGACTCGTCAGTCGTTCCTGACGTCAAACTTATAAGTGGCTCAGGTGGATCTCGAAATAATGGTAGCAACACCTTCCCGTTGCAGCAGCACATTCCAGGAGCTTCATTTGGAAATTTTTTTGCATTACAGTGTGAGCAAATCACACTTATTATACCAATGGTAATTCTGGGATGTGAACTATACTCCAACGGTGGATCGTAATTAAAAGCTTCATTCTGCATATCAACATATAATCCTCTGCGTGATGCAAGACGTGCCGTACGGTCGCGTTCCATTCGTGTATGGCGCTTCCGCGTAGTTTCACAATTCCTCAGGACATGTAGACGTTCTAGATTTTCTCGTACCCTATTTTCACGATCTGCTTCTGTTTCAGCATTCTCCATTGCTCTCCTCCTATCTCTTAAGTCTGAAAGTCTGTCTTCGTGTTGTTGTTCATTCTCGTTTGATCTTGAAGTTTTCTTTCTTTTGGATCCAGTAGTTTGTCTTGCTAATGAAGATTTTCTTTTTAGCGGTATATTGTGAACTTCTGAAACGAAATTGATGGTTTTTTGGAATAAGAAACGAAAGAAATTTCGAACGAAATGTATGAGTTCTAGTAATCTGGCCGAAGTAATATGTATTGAAATTTTCATTCACCAATGTTGTATTTAATGAAGTTCTGAAAAAAAAGTTGATATAATAATATATAATTTATGAAACAATAGTTTCTCGAGTATAAAAAAGCTTACCGTCTAAAATAATTAACTTTATGTATAACGGCGAATAGTTGAAAAGGGTAAGAGAATCATGTGTAGAAGAATCATAATAATTTTGATCAGCTGATTTGTAATGTTTATAATGAAACAGTTAATTAGATTTTAGATAGAGAATTATACTGAAGTTATTATAAATTTTTCTAATTCATTTTAGAGATTTACATATTTGTGTTTTAATTTTGTTATTGATTAATTATAATTAATAATATTATAATTTTATGGTAATTTATTACATTTTTTTAATGCTTTATATTATTTCAATGTATGGGTGCATTATATTGTCACGAGCGAAGCAAGGAAATAACAAGTTTCTTATTATTTTTGAAATGGAAATGTTAGGCTAAACGCCTAGGAAAATATTTCTTTGATTTCGACGAAACAGAAAAGGACCCTCTATAGACAACGGCCTATGGTGACCCTTTGTTCGACTTTTTTTTTAGGGAGTCGGGAAATTGTTTTAAGGATAAAGAAAAAGTCTGGATTACAATTCAAATAGTCTTTTATAAGATTTATTATTAAACATTATTTCTGTTATACATGATTTATACAATCGGATGATAATTACTTTATAATCATTAGGTTTGACTCTGGCTGAATTCCGGCAAATATTCAATTATGATTATCCTCATTTATACTGGGATCCGCGAGGGGTATATCTAACTCCTTTTTAGGAAATCCTTCATTTAATCTAAGCCTTTGAATTTCCTTACAATTCCTACATTGAAAATCTATTTCCTTATCTGGTAAAACCAAAATAACCCCATATTTCTTTGAGGCCTTTCGTGCTAATTCTTTTTCTATTTCTTCTATTGACGTTTCTCGCTAAGGTGGGAATTCTCTCAATATCCTTATTTTATGGTAAACTCCTAATAGTCCTTTCTCTTGGAACTTTGCCCTTTTCGCACTGGGCTTTAATCTATGTCTCCTGGCTTGGCTTTTCAAAGCCCAGAGGAGATCTCTCGCGGCAGGCACTATAACAAAGAAAGATTTCTAATCTGGCTCGTTTGACAACTAACCCCGATAGTCCATTTTAAAAATAGATCCTCTTTTCAAATTCTTATTAATGATTCCTCTGAATTCTACTGATTCTTAGGAGTTTTTGTGAAAGGACTCTCAAGCTATGTTTGGAAACTACCATAGTTTTTCGAGCAACCGATCTCAAGTCTCTTTCTCGCTTTCTAACTGTCGAAGTTATTATCTCAGCCAAGTTTGGGACGCTACCTCGGCTTTGATGACACTTAAATAAATTTGAAATTAAGAAATTTCAAAATCAAGAAAACTCTATTCTAATACAATATATAATTACTTGTTAGTGTGAATTATCCAAGCTAACAACGAATATTCCATGGAGTACAACTCCGGTATATAGGTTCAGTTGAGAGCTGGCAAATCAGCGAATAAACGAGCTATAGGTCGTTGTTATGTCAGACCGTGGACCCTGGTGGGACTTGTTCCTTGGCTTGCTTAAGGACCTTTTTGGGCTTCTATAAAGAAGCTAGCAGGTTAACAGCTTTGGATCGACTCCGATTTCTTCGAGAATGTCGAGGGTTTATATACCCGAAAAAGAATGAAAAATGAAAAGGAGGGGACATCCACGTATGAGAGAAAAGGGGAATTATGAAATGCTTGGTCATGTTTCCTGTTTTTGAAAAGTACAAAAGAAAAAGTAAAATAATGACACACGGATTGGCTTTCTGTTAAATCACGGAAGTGATTGTGCTATTTTTGCACTCCGAAATTGGTTAATAATGTCGAGTAGCTAAATCGTGGTCATTTACGTACCGAATTTCGTACGTTCGCGTCCGGTGCGAATGGCCTGTAATTTTGATAGTAATAAGAAATTGTTTTTCGTCTGGGTCGTTTTCTATTCTAATCTATGATGCGAATTGCTCCTCGTATGACTAAATGATAATAATGAAATATATGAAAACATAAAAAAAAAAAAAAATACAATATGACTCGAATTAAAATATGGACGAGCGAATTTTACCTCGCTCGTCACAATATATTTTCGATTTCAGTAGAAAATCTTAGAATGCTATTACAATCTGTTAAAAAACTTTTTGAACATTCTGTGTACAATTGTTTTTACTTTTATTTAATATTTTTTCGGAAATTTCGAAGAATGATAATATTTACGATCAGCTGTTCTAGAACGTTTGTAATAAAGCAGTTTATTAGATTTTGATGAGAGAACTTCTAATTAAAAGTTTTTGAAACTGTCAATATACTTTAGAACTGTGTATATTTATATTTTAATTTTCTCATTATTCTATTATTATCATTACGAAACGTTCCACGAAATTCGAATTTTCGCATTTTAAATTTCAGATTTTACTGTAAACTTTTGCAATTTCCATCAAAATCTATTAAAATCCTATCAATATCTTCATTTGTAGAATTATCATATTTCATTTAGTAATTTTTTTGTTTTTCCGACTAATTTTATAGAACTTTTTTATTTCAAAATCCATCTATAAGAAAAAAAAAAATTCAAGTTGGTCCACAGAAACCTTGCATAAACAAAAAAACAAAAAAAAACCTTGTATAGCCTCCCTGTCAATCGGGATGCTGGGTTAAACGCCGCCTGAACGCCGAACAGAAAAATGAGTCAAAGAAGCATACTTAAACTAAAAAAATTATATGGAAGAGTTTTTTTGTAATGAAATATTTAAGGAAAAGAACGAAATGATTCGCACTTGTTTGTGATTTTTAATAGATAATGAATTTTCTTTCACTTGCTTTTTCATAATTTGCAATTGCATAATGCTGCAAATCAGAGCGAATCGTATCGTTTATTAAATCATGTAATATTAGCGTGGTAATTAAAATAGATTTGGTAGATTTTTAATCGTGACGACCGAGAAATCCAATGCACATAATTCAAAAAGAATCCTTAATTTTTTAAGACTTATTTCAAAGTTAACTGTTGCCTATAGAGTCCTTTTTTTCCATTTAAATAACATGGGATGATAAATTATGTCTATACTGTAAAATTTCATACTAAAATGTTATTTACAGTATGGCAGGGAATGATAAGTTATATCTATAACTTCAATAAAATTTCACACTAAAATGCTATTTGTAGTATGAGGTTATAAATGAATGAAGGAGTATAATTTCTCTTTTTTAAGTCATTTAGAGTAAAAGGATAATAGTGGTGTGATAATAATTAAAAATAATTTATTTCGTATTTGGAATATATTTTATAAATGTTTAAAATTTTTCCAAAGCATGTATTGAAGAAAAATGATGAATTGGCATGAACTGAATCAATCTCTTACAATTTCTTCTGGTTACATTTTCATTTCCCAAATAGCTATAAACCAAAACGTTCTGAAAACAATAACAAAGAAAACAAAAAAAACATTTGAAAATCCCTCGCTCTGTTCGTGAGTAATAAGGTCTCGAACGAACACAATCTAATTTTTATACATACAGATAGGATTTTTCGAATATTAACCTTCTACATACAGTAAAGTAAAAAAATTTTTTTTTGAAAAAACATCACTTCGTCCGTTAATTATGTTTTCAAAAAAATCATTTCATTTCTTTACATTTTATAATTTAATTTGTGATTATTGGAAATAAGCAAAAAAAAAAAAGATTTTTACACAATATTTGTTGCAAATGGATAGAACAAGAATTCAAAATGTTCGTTTCTTGAAAATGTTTATTATTTAGATTTATAGTGAAAAAGTGTAAATAAGCCTAAGTTTAAAAATTAATATGATGTGTAAGTACGTTTACTTCTATGAATTACATATTCAACTGGAAATAATAAGAACATATCAGAAACTCAATAAGTTTTTTTATTATTGTAATCAATGATAACTTTTTTTACAAATCAAAAATATTAAGAAAAACGAGGACAAAATATTTTGAATAATTTAACTTTAATGAATTTTCGAAATCAACATGTCCTCTATCACTTTCTATTCTATACTTTTACCGATAATAAATTCTATCTCGAGCTTCTCTGGCCAAAACTAAAGCATATTCGTAATCCAATTTGCAGTCCACGGTTTTCCGTAATTTTGTTGTTCAAAATGATTTTAATGAAATTTATAGGCATTTCTGGATAAAATCCTTGTTTTTTCATGGTCTCTGCAGTACCTTCCGAATTTTGGATGATTGATAGTACCTTCTTTTTCGCAAACATTGCCATCTTCAATTGCGTTACATTGAAGGAATTCATAATTTTCCTATTTCAAAAATTATTGATATCGTTTGAAAATTAGAAAATTGTTAAAAAATAAAATGTAAAAACGATAATTACAGAAAAGTTGTGTTCATGCCAATTGTACAATCGACTTTCTTGTTTATTTTTTGGAAAACAATTACCCATTTTTCTACGGAGGTATCATAATTAATGTCTAATTAAGTGTAATAAATTTGTTATAAGTTTACGCAAAAAAATTAAGGGCTTCGATTTTGAAGCGTAACGCAGAACAAATTCTTTCAAATAATTTAAAAACAAACCTTAAAGTTTTAAAGATTTTTATATCACAGTTTACTGATGGCTATACAGCCCATTTTTGACATTAAAATAACATGGGATTTGATCTTTATCGGGTTCTCTAACTTTTTTATGGACAGATAAGAAGTCTTAAAAATCCGTTTGACAGGTCAAAGATTAGGAAATCATTGTAGATTACTACGAAAAAATTTCAAAAACGTATTCAATATTTAGCACGTTAGTTATTCGAAAAAAAATTGAGTTATTACGATTTATTCATATTTTCCAAGAAAATTGATGTTTTTCGACAATTTTTGACTAATTTCTTCCATATACAGCGCGAATTTGTAGCAAATGCGAAATCGTTGATGAATAAGAGTACGATTGTAGGAAAAATAACAAAGCCCTCATTTTTCTGATAAAATTATAATTTCATTTATATTAAGCAATAACCCAAAATGAAATTCAGATGATTGTTTAAAATAAGTAGAGAAGTAATACAACCAATATGTATTTGACTTGTTTAAAACGTATCTTATTTACTAACTCACCTTCTTTCCCTCATATGTACGTGATTAGAAAGGTTATCGCTAAATTAGGTTAGTTAAGCATTTTTGGAATCAATAACGGTGTTATTGTTCGATTATATTCAACTATGATATTTCATCTCTAAAGTATCAGTTTTGGGAACATATTTCATACATTTGTAGAAAATTAGTAAAAAAAAATAATAAATTAAGTTTGTAGAAATAAAAAAGTTTTTAGAAATAAAATTTATTGTTTGATAATTTTTTTACCAATTGAAAATACAAAAGTTTTCAATAATAAAATTTTTTATAATGATTATGAATTCGAGTAATATATTGTAATTGCATAATTTATAGAGATAAAAATTTCTGTAAATAAATTTTTAAATAAACTCAAATAAAGTTGTATAAATATACTAGCGGACCTGGCAGACGTTGTTCTGCAGATTATCCAGATGTTTATTTATCAGTAAGTTATTTCAGTAAATATTTGATCAAGACCTAGATTTTACTTGTTGAGATAAAAAATTTTACTCAAATTTGATCTGCAGAAATGTATTTCTTTGAAGTAGAAATTAAATTGAAGAAATTCAGACGGTATAATGTAATACTTATTGAAATGCCTTAAGATGGATAATATTTTTTGTTTTGCTTTTTTCTGCATATACGAAATATGCAGAAAACAAATGGTTTTCCAACGCGTGAACATGAATTTGGCAAGAAATTTTACTCTAAGATAATACAATTTTACTCTCATCGAAGTTCGATTTTACTCTAATGAAAAAGCCAATAAAAAAATTTTTAAATGTTACTTAAGTGTGAAGTGCGACTGAAAATATACTTAAAACATACCTATTTGGATAAAGTTCGACTTAAGTTTAATTTGAAGGATTATTTTTAAGATTATTATAATAATTGTAATTTTCATTTTTTTTATTGTTACTATTACTATTATCATTATTATTATTATTCATTTTCAAACGTCTAATTAATAATAATGAAAAACGAAAGAAGTAAATATTTATATTTCATGGTTATAAGTTTGATCATTTTATTCAACTTTAGAATAATTGCTGTGATAAATAGAACATTTATTCAAATGATGTAAGAAATGAAAAAATATGATCAAATTTCTAAAGGTTTTCAATAAAATCTTATGAAATGAATTAATAATGAATTCAATAACAGATGAGAAAATTTAAAATATTTATTGTTATACAGTTGTTTCAAAACATGATATGTACTAAAAAAAAGTCGAAAGTAAATACTTTGCATGCACGTATTCAATAAGCAAATGGGAATAACGGACAAAGTTATTATCATAAACTGCATGGCCACTTTCTACAATAGATTCATATATATTTTCCATTAAGTCATAATCCTTTAAATTTACAAAAAAAATATCATTTACTTTTGACAGGATATTGAGGGTAAAAGTCTCATAAAAAACTTTTTCTTGGAAAAATATAACAGATTCTTGGGTCAACAATTATCCATTTACTGGTGCTCAATTTGCTGATCTACAATTTACAATTTCTGAAGGAATATGAAAAAATTCTTTGCCAAAAAGAATAATTTTGATTTTTCAATTTGACATTCGATTTCGTAATTAATCTGCTGAATGCTTGGAAACTTTTTATAAAAGTATAGCGTTTTCGCTCTTTTCCGCTCATTGGAATTTTCGCTATAAAATACACAATAGCTGCTTTCAGAAAGTTGATCTTCACAGATATGTACATTTCGATTGTTTTCTTGATAATATCGATTTAGCTGAAGTTCAATTTTTTGAAAATTTTCCTGTCTTGATTTTATTTTGATACAAAGAGACGATGGGCTTTCAATTGTTTTCACAATGATTGTTGAATTTTGAAGTAATTCTGAAAGAAGTGATGGAAGTTTCCTTAATGATTTCATTGCCGTCTTGACATACTTGCAAAAAACTGACAACAAATAAGTTTCTCATTGATTTGTATTATGTATGTTCGCTTCTTTCAAGTATTTGAATTTTACTTAATTTGATTTGATATCGATTTAATTTTATAATAAAGTGACAAATATTAAAGGATATTTCAAAAAAGTAGTACAAAAAAAAGAAAATATTTTAAAAATGAAAGAATAAGTAAAATTTTATCTTACTTTTCGAAAAAAGTTGCGAAAAATGCAGATTTTCAAAAAAAGTCTTCGGTTATCAAAGTAATAAGAGTTTGGTTTTCTTTTCCGTATATTATTTATAACTGACAGTTTGGTTTAGGAAATTCGCTTTCCTTTTTTTTTTCATTCATACATGTCATACTATCTATTTAGTTACAATAAAAGTTCGAATAAAACGTAAGGATTTAATAAATGAAAATCAATGAATAAACAAATTTTTCATAATGAAACCTGAGAAAGCAACTCACAGCAAGCAAACCTGAGAAAGAAAGCACACACACACACACACACACACACGCGCGCGCGCGCACGCACGCACGCACGCACGCACGCACGCACGCACACTGCACATGATGAGATATGTTGAACTGACGGTTATTGAATTTATTTTAATTTAAATGTTGTTGTTGACGTACCTTTCATTTAAAATAATTTGATAAACAAAAAAAAGGATTGTCGAATGAAGTTTGATGGTTGCTATGAAAACAAACACCATTAACAGTAGCATGAGAAATCGAGTATTCATAGTAGGTGCGCGCGCGCGCGCGTGTGTGTGTGTGTGTGTGTGTGTGTGTGATATGCATTCTTTCAGTTGCTTGTTGGTTACGCGACCTTTCTTGATAATAACTTGGAAGTTTTTGTGCTATGAACATTCTACAGAGTATAACGAACAAAATAAAAAAAAAAATTAGGCAAATCAATTGAACCGTTTGCGCGTGATGAGGTAACACATGAACAGCATTTCATTTTTATGTGTATATAGGTGTTTATTTAAGTATGTATATGTAAGTTTTGAAAGATCGTCTGAAGTTCGAATGGGTTATAATGGACAAAAGAATCTTTGTATTGTGCATGTCCATTAACAACCAACATAACATCAATATTCTCCATGAGATGATAATCATCTAAATTTACATACAAAATTTCACCAATTTCTCCTTTTACATTGATGATGAATGTACCATTGAAAACCCTATCTTTAAAATTTTCTGTAGCATCTTTTGTCCAATATTTTCCATTCTTTGGGACTACATTTGACAATCTCCAATTTCGTATTTGTATTGGATGTTGAAAAAATTTTTTCATAAGATAAAAAATTTTGAATCGATGCATGGTTGATCTGAAGCCATAATCAATATGTTGAAGAATAGCAAAATGATCAAAAAAAGATAATATTTTTCCTCTTTTCCTTTTTCTCTGAATGTCGCAAAAAAAAACACAATTCATATTTTGCTGTAATTTTCTGTTACTAATCATTAAAGCCAGATGATGGATATCGTAGTAATTCTTCATTTCGGTCTCGAACTTTTCAAAACGATCTGATCCTGTTTTTATTCTAATAGAAAATGACGATATGCTGTCGATGGATTGTCATTTGATTATTTTCTTGTTTATAAATTCAGAACTAAAAGTCCCGATTTCTCCAAGTCTTTTTATCATTTTTGTATAAAGTTGAATGTGAATCTGATATTTTATGAATAAAATATTTTAAGTCACGGCATTCATGAAATGTACTTTACTTACGTTTACGATGTAATAATTTGATTTATTATTTCTAATAAATCATGTAGCTGTAGTTGTAAGCGGTTATATTGTCAAACATACTATAAACTATTTGGTTAATTTTTTTTCATGGTAGTCTTTCTTCTTTGTATGTAAAAATACAATAAGATTATCGCAAATATTCCTTTTAATGGGAATGCATGTAGATTATATTATAAGTGGTTTTGTTAACTTTTATTTTTTTTCAAATCTCAGGATTGTTTTTGACTTATTTGGATTCGATCTGAAGGAGGTCACGATTAAAATTCTATCAAAGCCATTTAAAGGACCACATATACCAGGTGTACTTCTAAGTAATTTCCGGTTTTTTCAATGGATGGCGTTCTGTTTTGTACCGCTGTTGGTAACACATACCATATGTTATTTTGTTCAGTCATATCGAGTGCTTGAACTGCGTTGACATTTTCTTGAAAAAATCTTCCAGTAAGTTTTTATTGCGCTTCAAAAATGTCGAATTTTGTACCGAATTTTGAGCATATGCGCCATGCATTGCTTTTCATGTTCAATCAGGGGAAAAAAGTGTCCGAGAGCCACTGTGCGCTTGTGGAAGTTTATGGTGATCGTGCATTAACACTTCGAACATGTGAAACGTGGTTTCGACAGTTCAAAAATGGATATTTCGACCTGAACGACGCCGCACGCTCCGGCAAGCGAAAATCGTTCGATGACGCCGAATTGCGAGCATTATTAGATGAAGACAACACGCAAACGCAACGACAGCTTGCAGATGCGTTGGGAGTTTAACAGCAAGCAATTTCCAAACGTCTGCGAGCCATGGGAAAAATTCAGAAGTGTGGAAAGTGGGTGCCCCATGAACTGACCGAGAGACAAATGGAGAATCGAAAAGTGACCTGTGAAATGCTGCTTCAACGATACAAAAGAAAGTCTTTCCTGCATCGTATAGTTACTGGTGATGAAAAGTGGATTTTCCTGGAGAACCCTAAGCGCAACAAATCGTGGGTGAGTCCAGGTGAAGCATCGACATCGACGGCACGGCCAAATCGTTACGGTCGAAAGGTCATGCTGTGTGTGTGGTGGGACCAGTCCGGTGTTATATACTTTGAACCGCTGAAACCTGGTGAAACTGTGAATGCCGTTCGCTACAAACAGCAAATGAAAGATTTGAGCCGAGCCATTGTGGAAAACCGACCAGAATATCAACAACGACAGAAGAAGGTGATTTTGCTCCACGACAATGCACCGTCGCATAAGTCGAAAGTCGTTCGTGACACGCTGGAAAGGCTCAAGTGGGAAGTGCTTGATCATGCGGCTTACTCACCAGACCTGGCACCATCCGACTACCACCTCTTTGCCTCGTTGGGCCATGCCCTTTCTGAGCAGCGCTTCGACTCGTACGAAAATGTACGAAAATGGCTCACCGAGTGGTTCACCTCCAAATGCAATGATTTTTACTGGCGTGGTATCCACAATTCACCAGAAAGGTGGGAAGAATGTGTAGAAAACGATGGAAAATACTTTGAATAAAATAAAGGTTACAGTTTTTTTGGAATTATGTGTTTTATTTGCAAAAAAACCGGAAATTAATTAGGAGTACACCTGGTATATATAGTTTGCAAGTCATTGGGCGTTGTCAATTTTAAGTTATAGGTGCAGAACTTAGACATTAAGATTAATATGTGTAGGTTACACTTTTTTTAAAAATCATAATTAAGAACGAAAAATTTTCTGAATATGAGTATTTGAATGTGAATTTTCTGGAGATTTATAAAATTTATTCATTTTTATAAAAGTATTCATTTGGTCTAAAATTATATTCAAATAATTTTTGTTAGTGAAAAAAGTTCGAAGTTGTATCAATATTTTGAATTGCTAAAAAATCATTTGACACTGTAACTTTTTGATATATTGTGATTAAAAAAGGATATATTGAAAATAATTATAATGCTTAAAAGTAAATAAAAAAAGATTGTTGGAAAGATTTAAAAATAATGATGTCAAAAGAAATTTGAGAAATACAAAAAAAAAAAAATGAAATGAAAGAATTTTTTTGAAAAATTTGACATTTTTAATGAGGAAAGTAAATTAGTATATATTTAGGTTGAAATTAATAAATGTTCACCTACGAAATGAACAATTCGTTTTAAGGGAGGTTCAACATTCGATCGTTGTTATTCAATATTATAAATATTGAAGTCCCTCCTTTCAATCCAATTTGATTCCTTTATTATTCCGTTATTTTGAATTAATCAATAATCTCAATCTGTCATTCAAGTTCGAGTAGTGAATTTTCGTGGTTATTAAAAAAAACACTATCATTCCATAAATATAAATGTTGAAATAAATTTTCAGATTTGGAAGAGATTTTGTATCAAACCAATCGAAGGAAGAGATTTTTTGCGTCCTTGATAAATAACTGTGTTATTCTCAATTTTTTTTAATTAAATCATTATCTTTATTCATATCTTTATCATTTTTGTGTTTTTACATTTATGTGATTTTGAAATATATGAGTGATAAGTGATATGAGGAATATGCAATTGAATTGGTCGAACGTATTTTATGTACTACCTCAACATTTTTCCCATATACGTACATTGTCTCAAAGTAGAGAGAGCAAAAATTTTTTTAAATCAATTTCGGTAATCTAACTTTCAGATTCTAAGCATTTGCATTTTTTATTGCCGTTCGCTTACTCAAATGAAAAGTAAATTTGAACTTACAAAATTACGTTACAAAAATGAAAAGTAAATCTTTTCATGGCGCTCTTACTAAGGTCATCATGGATCGATGGAGCAAGCGCGCGCGCGCGCGCGTGTGTGTGCGTGAAGAGCGGGGGTGTATGTGGGGGAGTAGGACACATTAGTTCGTTGATAAAAAAATGCATATAACCTTCAGACGAACATGGTTAATAAGTGTGCAAAATTTCAGGACGTTTCGTGCAGTAGTTTTTAAGTTATTAGAGGACAACGTACAGACATCAGACATTCACATTTATATATATAGATAGATGAGCAACATTGAGCAATAGTTCACGAATGAAAATAAGGAGGAGAGGTTCTGTAAATAGATTAATATTTTCATCAGTATTATTTGAAGTGTTATAAATGCTGGAAAAAAAATTTGTAATATTATTATAATATTTGATATCCAGTGTAATGTATTGCAATTAAAAAAAATTATATTTCTTAAAAAACTATAAATAAAATACTTTGTTTCATAGATGTATATTTTTAATTTATAGATAACACTTGTTATATTTTAAATGCAACCTCTTTTTTGTTCAATTAAAAAAATGGAATTCCAGGATGGCCGTTCATTGGCGGGCTTGGTTCGTTCTGCTAAGAAAATAATGTATTTTCCTCGATTCTTTAATTATTCATGTAATTAAATTGATTTCACAACACCGATACATTAACGACTTGTATGCACGAGTAATTGTAAGTATACATCAAAAAATGACTTTATATAAAATTACTGTAATTTACCGTAATAAAACCGTAAATTACGCGTTACTTACTTTAAAAAGGCCTTAGGACCGACGATTGGGCGATTATAAAACTCTGCAAACACCCGCGAATTACCGGACCAGCCAGTGGCCCGCTTTATCAAATCAGTTGACACTCCTTTGGTTGCTGCGAGTGTCGTCGCTGCATGGCGCGTGCTGTGCATCGCAAAAGATTTCACCAGGGTTTCTCGTATCCATCGACTGATCGTCTGGGTCCCCACAGCCTTATATATGCGTTTCAAGGCGATGAATAAGGCATCACATTTTTTATGGCGAAGACTGGCTGTGCAGTCCAAAAAGGCCTTGAGAAGGGTTATGAGGCACAGTTCTTCGCAGTCCTTGAAGGGCGAAAAAATTATCAGAGGCTGTGCCCGACCTGGAGCCGAAGTCTTTAGGCGACCTGGAACTCGAATTATAACTTCTTTGGAGGAGAGAGAGATCTGGGACATCTTGACGACTGCCAACGTTTGCACCCGTCGCCCAGATGCCAGGGTGAGGACCAGCGCCATTTTTTTAGTTAAGGTTTCCCGCCGCATGTCGGTGTATGGAAAAAGGATTGCCAATTTTGAGATGACGGGGCTTGGGTCCCAGATCCCCCGACGCTGTCCCTTGAGAGTAAAGATACTGCCGACCTCGCGGTGTTGAGTGTGCCGTAGGCACTTGCAGTGACCAGCTCCTTCGCCAGGAAGCTCAAGACTTGTTGGGGGTTGAGGAGAGAAGAGAGAGTAGCCGTGAGTGTTGCATAAATCCCATCACGATTTGAGAGGATCAGTGTACCGCCGAATCGTCACAGGGGCGAGAGAGGCTAAAAGTCCATCGAGAGCCTGTTGAGAGGCACTTGCTGGCTCCAGAACGCCTGCCGGATAATTTTCCTGCCGCCTAGCGGGTTTAAATATGATTGGATCCATAGTGAGAAGCCGACGAAAAAGAGGGAACCAGGGCTGTGAAGCCCACCAAGGCACTACCAGGATTCCTTCAGCTCCCTTATCAGCTATTTTGCGCATAATCCGAGGTATGAGAATAAACGGGGGAAATGCGTAGAAGTAGGTATTCTCCCAACCGAGCGTGAATGCGTCGACGGCATGGGCCTCTGGGTCTGGGAACCAAGATACGTATGTCGAGCATTTTGCGTTTATTCTTGTGGTAAAAAAGTCCATGGCAAAAGGACCGAATTTCAGCTTAATGACGTGGAATGCCCTCGGGGAAAGGGACCACTCCGTGTCAGCATCATTGCGCCGTGACTCTTCGCCAGCGACCGAGTTCTCCGATGAGGGTATGTAGGATGCAAAAAGAGATAAATCTCTCTTCTCACACCAGAGCCAAATCTCTCGTGCCAGGGAAAATAACAATGGGTGCTGTACGGACCTAAACCGGTTGATATAGGCCTCCGCGGTGGTATTGTCTATTCTAAGGAGAACTTCGACGCTAGTGAGGTCTGAAACGAAGCATTTGAGGCCGTGAAAAACTGCCAAAAGTTCCAGGGCATAAATGTGCGGAGATCTCCCTTGTTCATTCCACTAACCATGGGTATGGTTCGCAGCGCAGGTAGCGCCCCAACCCGTCAGAGAGGCTTCGGTGAAAATTTCGCGAGAGTAGCTACCGGGTCTCAGAAAATAGACCTGCCCTGGATCCGAGAGTATTCCTAGCTACCGATTAAAATCGCCTTGGAGGGTAGAAGGGATCGACATTGTCGCATCATAACTTGAAGATTTATCCAAGCTATTAACTTCTCCCATTCAAGCAGTTTTGTGTAGAAGAAGCCATAGCGAACTGCAGGACAAACCGAAACTAGGGAGCCTATCATCCTAGCGAATTCCCTAATAAGACAACTCCGCTGACTGGCCATGCCTGAAACGAGAGCGCAAATTGCTTCACGTCGCGGTCTTGGGAAAGCCAAAGATTGCTGCTCTGAGTCGAAAAGGAACCCGAGATACTTCCTTCGACAAGCAGGTCCCAGCTCTGACTTTCTAAAATTGACCACAAAACCGAGCAATGACAGGATCTCGATGTGCGCCTGAACGTTAGCCCGACAAGCCTCCTTGGAGGGTGCGAGAAGAAGGAAATCGTCCAAAGATACAACTGACTCGTGGCCCTGAGAACGCAGAAAAGTAGTAACTGTTCACAAAATTTTCGTGAAAATGAACCGCGCCGTAGCGAGACCGAACGGGAGAGCTGTAGATTCGTAAGTCACGCCCCTCCACAAGAATCTCAGAAATCTTATATGCTCCAAGTGAACAGGGACAAGCAGGTACGCGTCCTCGATGTCAATCGAGGCCATCTCTATGCCTGGCAACATTAAGCACACCACGGTGTACCAATCTTGCAGTTTGAAGTGAGGAGGGTCATTGTATTTATTCAACTCTTTGAAGTTCAAAATAAACCGCATGCCCCCCGCTGGTTTTTCAATGAGAAAAAAGGAGGAGTGAACTCGGTCGTTTGAAGGCTCAGTGGCCTAAATGGCACCTTTTTCCAGAAGCCGATAAATTTCCATGTCACAGTGAGCTGTAGCCGGGGCCAACAGAGAAGGCTCCGGAAGATGAGGACGAGGACATGGAGGGGAAGTAAAAGGAATTCTATACCCCCGGATTACGTCCAAAACCACCTGGTACCTCGTCAGCTTCTCCCAATTTTTATAGAAAAAACGCAGGCGCCCTGCGCTACTTACCCTGTTCAGTCAAGGTGGCGGCGAGAACGTGACGCCGACCTCTCTAAGTGACCCCTCGAACGGGCTTCCCCCCGCGGGCGAGCAGAGAAATTTGGCTGCCTCGCGGGGGCCCTCACGTTTTCTGGCCGCTGTTGTTGTGGTTGCTGCTTTATTGTCTGTGGCAACGGTTTTGGTATAGGCGTTTTCGCAACACCCTTTGCAACCTTTCCGCAGGCCTGGGCAACCTTTATGTCCTCAGCGAATGACTCGCCAAAAAGCTAGTTGTCTATCGAAGCTGATTTGGCAGCAGATTTTCCCACGATATTGAACGTGCGCTTAATAAAGGCCCGCCTCGCCAAGGACAGGCGGTACTGATGGTCTGCAAGCAAATGAAACTCCTCTGCAATCTGAGCCAGGGCCGATACCGCCCCTTTTGGAAGATGTTGAGTAAGGTCGGGCTCTACGAGCGCTGAAATGCCCGAGCCCATAGCGCTCAGGGCCGCGCCCACCTGGTTCTCGGCCAGTGCTTGGTGCTCATTCCTCTTAAGTGACGACGATGCTCTTACAGCAGGCAGCAGAATCTTGTTCAATTTTGGGGCCCTCAGTACGGGCAGGTCGTTTTTCGCCTCAAACTTCGCTAATAGTTGTTTGCGAAGATCTTCATTCAACCCTGAGCGGACGGTGCAACGAAGAAAATCGAAAACAGTTCGGTCCTAGGAGGAGTGAGAGGGCGCCTCTGGCTGGGTGCCGAATAACTTTCCAGTAAGCGTATTTGGAGTCAAATCCTGGACCTCAGCTTCCCTGCGTGAGAAACCGACAGACCGCTTTGCAGCCAAGCCTGAAAAGACGAGGGAGAGAGTGAGGAGCTGTTCGAGCATCTTGGGAGAACGCATCGGTTAAGACCCTTCGTTGCCTTATTTCTACTTCGCGAAAAAAAAGTAGAAAAGGTTCGACAAGGAGGCTTACCTGGTTCCGAGTCCCGGTTATTAAGAACCATTGGTTCCCCCTGTAGAAGCTCGGCTTCCTCGAGTTGAACGCTCACATTCCACGCCGCACTTTGGGCCCTTGACCGAATTTCAATTTCGTCGAGTCGCTGCCCTTGACTTTTCACCTTAGAAAGAAGTTGCTACAGCAGCACTGTGGTACTCGTGGATGTTCCGTGATATGATCTCGAGTCGCTACAAGCTCTCGAAACACTTCGAAATTCTTGATCCCGTGAAAAATTTCTTGCTCTAGAGCGCGATCGAGAACGCGATTTTTTCCGCTGGGGTTTAACTCGGTGTCGATCAATCCCGCGAGATCGCCCAACGTCACGGCGACCTCGCGGGAGAAGAAGAATCTCGATTTCTTAGCATTTCCCACGCTGTTGTATTAAAAATTAACTTTACAAAGAAATTTCATGTTGCAAATGTTGACGCAACAGAAAACACAATGAGGTTGTTTACCCCTGGCGTGGTAGTCATGGACACCAGCGATTTTGTTTTGTTTTTGGTAGTAAATTTGAAATCTGCTGTTGACGCGCATAAATGCTCTACTACAATGTTAATTCCATCCGGACAAGACCCGAGGCATAATTTAATTTATGGAATAGTCATTTGCTTATGGTCATATAATTTGAATCATCGCCGTTCGTCGCAGAAGTAATTTTTCATGGCATAATATTGCACTGTATTATACAGTTTCATACACAATGATCTATTTCTATGAATGAGAGTATCCCTACGGTATCTCGAGAAACCGTCCAGACGCTGCAACCAATCTGTACTAAATTTGCGTACGGCTTTGTTCTGATCGCATGGCGAAACAAGGAACTATCCGAATCGCTTTTCTACTTCCGTTCCCTAGCAACACCGGTTCCCAAACAGTCGTCAAAAAATGGCGACCATTTAGCGACACTTTTCGGTGTTTTGGGGACAGTTTGACGACACAGTGAAAAATACATTCTAGCTTCATGAAGGTTGAAAAATGTAGCGTGGTATGATATTGAAAGGCATCGTCACGTCGAAACAAAGAAATAGCTTTATAGAAAAAATTTGTTTTTAACGTATTAAACTTAAGTTTCCAAATCCGTACAATCTGTAGTAGAAATCTGTACTGTTTATTTATGATGTTTTATCTTGCGTCAGTAATGTCGGAAACACTTTCATGTCCCCTTTTGTATATGATTTGTTATTTGTGAAAGATTTTCACTATTTGAATAATTACGATATTATTAATGGTAAGTTATTAAAAAGTTTCATTCATACAAATCACTGACTACGTATTTTACTTTTTAAATTGCTTCTATAGTTTTTAACGTATGAAATTAGAGGATTTCTTTAATGACAACAAAATATTGTCTTTAATCCTACGTCACTGTTTAGGATCATATAATTAAGTAAATATCATTTTTTCGTGTCAAATTTTTAATTATAAGAGAACTTCAAACATTCTTGTCATCTTTTATTATATGAATGAGTTTTTCGAAAAGGAGGCTGATTCATACAGAAAAAATTTAATAATAAGTATAAATAATAATTCATAAAAATTACTCAATAATAATTTTAATCGCAAGATGAACTTGGAAATTTTTCTTGGGAATTCTCAGTCGAAAATAAGCTGTTGAATTATTTTTGCTAGTATGGCAGTTTGTAGTGTAGGAAATATTCGATTTATCATAAGAGAAACAACAGTTAGCTATCGACGACGTAAATGAATATGAAAAATAGAAAAACATAAAATTTTTCGTTTCAATACAGCTTAAAATGGTACAAATGAACTGTTTTGAACTGATATATGATGTCTGAAATCAGCATTAGTGTTCCGTATGGCAAAAACAATGCTTTCGTGTTTGTCTCCAAACTGTCTCTAATGGTCCCCAGAGTCTCGCCAAAGTTTGGGGATAACGATGTTGCTAGGGTTTGTTCACAATAAATATTAAATGATTCACACTGGTTTACACCGCTAATATATTTACATATACGAGGGGGGACCCAAAAGTAACGGGAATTAGGTGGTGGGGGGACCGCGGAGGGAGGGATCGGGTTCTCCACTGGTTCTCTTCCAAGCTGCTACTCTCCCAAGTCAGTGTGCAAAGTTCATTTGCTGTGAGTGCATACGTTCGTCCGTAAGAATTTTTCTAGTGAAACGACTTTTTCCGTTTCGGCGAAAACGTGAAATGGCTGAGTGCGGAGAGCAACGCGCGGCTGTAAAATTTTGTTTTTCGTTAGGAAAAACACCCGCGGAAACCCTTGTGATGCTGAAAACAGCTTATGGAGATAATGCTTTGAGTAAAACGCGTGTGTACGACTGGTTTTCGCGTTTCAAGAATGGAGAGATGTCAATAGAAGACCAACCTCGTTCTGGGCGCCCCTCGACTTCAAGAACGGACGAAAACATTGAAAAAATCAACACTCTTGTTCATGAAGACCGTCGCCGAACCATCGATCAACTTTGTGAGATGTCTGGATTGTCATGGAGTTCAATTCAGAGGATTTTAACTGAAGATTTGAGCATGAGGAGGATTGCAGCCAAATTTGTTCCTCGCCTTCTCTCCGACGATCAAAAGGAGCGTCGACTTCAGGCCTGTCTTGAGCTGCAAAATCAGTTGGATGAAGACCCAGATTTTTTTCTCAAGGTTATAACTGGCGATGAATCATGGTGCTATGGCTACGACCCCGAAACAAAGCAGCAATCAAGCCAATGGAAGACACCTCTCTCGCCTCGTCCAAAAAAGGCACGCCAAGTGAAGTCCAACATCAAGACATTGCTCATTTGTTTCTTCGATTGCAGAGGTATTGTGCACGCAGAATTTGTTCCTCCAGGCCAAACGGTCAACCAACAGTTCTACTTGGAGGTTTTGAAAAGGTTGAGGGAGAACATCCGGAAGAAAAGAGCGGATCTTTGGCGCACAGGAGATTGGTTCTTCCACCACGACAATGCACCTGCCCACACAGCGCTGTCCGTGAAGAAATTTTTGACCAAAAACGGCATGACACCGATTGTTCACCCCCCCTATTCACCGGACCTTGCCCCCTGTGACTTTTTTTTGTTCCCTAGACTCAAAAGGGACATGAAAGGAAAACGTTTTGGGACTGTAGAAGAGGTGAAACAAAAATCGCTGGAAGGTTTAAAAAACATTGAAAAAAATGAATTTCAGAACTGTTTTGAACACTGGAAAAAAAGATTGAACAAGTGTATCACAGTCAATGGGGGTTACTTTGAAGGTGATAAAAATTGTGTGTGAAAAAATTTGTCAATAAAAAAGTTGTAACACAATTCCCGTTACTTTTGGGTCCCCCCTCGTACATATCAGCAGGAGGGCCTGAGCCAAGCGGAAACGCGTTAGAGTTTTCTCCCACTATCACACCCCTGCGTTCCCCCATATTCCCCTACACTCCTCGAGAGGAGTAATAAGGGGATCGTTTTGTACTGGTAGTAGGAGGCAGAGGGAGAGGAGAGAACCGGAGAGAAAAAAGAGAGAGTTGGAGAGTGCTCTTAACTGCTGTGAACAGGTTCCCTCCCCGCCGCGTTCCCGCCCGCCCACCGCTCGAGTCTCTATCCCCGCCAAACCCTACTTTCGCAAGAGGAGACAAGAGGAGAGGTGGACGATCTCGGACATTCTCGGATGATTTCAAGTACGAACTTTTATCCGTTGGATCTGCTCAGGGGGGTCGCACTCTTATGGGAAAAATTTGTACAATTTTGTTAGTTCCGGCCCCTTCCAAAGATGTCGCCACTTCTGAAATAAATCTGACTTGCCGATTATGAGGCATGTGCGTCAATACATGTGTACGTTTGTGTTTGAGTGTATTAGAGTAAATTGAGTTTCGTCGGTAAAACAGCAAATTTTTCCGGGACCCCGCCGAGAGATGGCGTGGAAATCGGTGAACTCTTCAAGGACTAAATTTTTAACATGGGAGTGCAACCCCCCTGGAGCTGCTACTGAAAAACTCTAACTTGCCGTCACAAGAGTAGCTTGGGTCCACCTGAAGGCCCCCCTCTAGCTCTGATAGCTTTTTTTTTTTTAGAAAGCAGGTATAGTTTTTTTACCGCAACAGTTGCAATCTGCACATGCACATAATCACGCAGGTTTGGTTGGTGCAAATCATGCACAGGTTGAATTTATTAAAGTATGTTCTGGATAAGGTTTGAATATGTTCACGACGAACACAAAATTACATAAAGATTTCTCAACTATATTTCGATTCAAAAATGAAATTTATTCTCACTCAAAATTATCTTGCGATTTCCTCATCTATTTTTTTTCGTTCGTAGTTTTCATCACATTGTAAGTACATCGGACTCGTTTTCAAAAACACATTTCGTTACATTTTCGTATCCAAACATAAATACAAAACATTGGGAATCGTAAACCCAAAGCGTCCCGTATACGTCATCACCGATGACTAGTAAAATAAACGCGTCACTGTCACCCTCATTTCGAGAGATTCTCGAAATCACTTTGAGCCATTCGAATTCCAACATCTACGAATTTAGGCAAGTGATCGGGAAGTGATCTGGAAGTAATCGGGAAATTTCTATAATCTCTCCGAAGCCTATATAAAGGCTGCCGAAGCGAGATCATAAAGACTAATTCATAAATTCATTCAGAGATTCATTCAGGGATTCATTTAGAGATTCATTCAGAGATTCATTCAGGGATTCATTCGGAGATTCATTCAGAGATTCATTCAGAGATTCATTCAGGTACTAATTCATAGATTTATTCAAAGAGATTCATTCATAGACAAACATTCTCAGTCAGCCGTTCATTAAGAGCATTTATTCGAAGTCGTAAGCGCGTGTATTCCGTCTCCGATAACACTCGTCCACGCCTTTTTGTTATCGCCATTTGAAATAAATCAGTTTCATAAGGCGATCAAAGTGTTCTTTTTCACCGCTCCAAGTCTCCTTCAAAAGACGCTCCCATTAACTTCAGCGCGCGGGCCATTTATCCACGCCCTGTCGCACATGAAATAAAAATTGTCGTCATAAAAAAAGCAAGGATAGGGCACCCGCGGGTGACGGCTAGTATAATATATAGTTGTATGCAATACGGTATGTTAGAGACACCAGGTATATAGGTATATTTCAAATTTGCCACGTGTTTTTCGAAGGAACACATCTCAACGCGTTCATCACAATATTCACAATCAGCGTTGTTAAATTCAACCGGTTTTCGGAACCGCGTAGTTAAATTAGTGTATGGACTATTATATGGTCTTTTTATCACAAGCATGGCGCTTTCTCGTCCCTAGTAACTAGAGCTTTTAGAAAGTTTTTATGAAATCTTACGTTTTTTATACAATTTTTTTTCAGTTTAGAGAAAATTTTACTTTTTTATGAAATACCTCTATAAAGTATTGCAAACTTCATAAAGTCATGTTATGAAGTCTTTATAAAACTTTCATGAGATTGTAAATCTTTATAAAGCTTTAAGAGTTTTCCAAAAGTGTTTTATAAAATGTGTCCAAACTTTATAAATAACTTTATTACGACAAATAATCTTTATGAAGAACTTAATAAAGATTAAAAAATCTGTAGAAAACACGCCTGGATTTATGAAACTGTGTGAAAAAACATGTTTCAAGGTTTTTCAAAATATCCATATAGATATCAGTGGCTTCCCGGAATAACCGAGGTCACTTGTGCCATAAGGCACATTTTTTAACGTGATATTCTGATATAATTTTAAGCGTTATGGCACAAGTGACTTTCTTGGTTATGCTGGAGAGTCACAGATATATATTTGAAGAATGAGTAAACTTTAATTTAACGAGACAATGAATACGTCCAGAAGTAGCTCAGTAGATAGAGCACTCGACGCGTAAACGGAAGGTCCTGGGTTTAAATTACGGCTTCCAACAGATTTTTTTTCGCACATACGAATTCGGAAATGTTATAAATTTTTTCTAAAATCATTAAGAAAGTCCTTTATAAAATGACCTTGTAAAGAACTCTAGAAAGTGATTTTATGAAAACCTTATAAAAACTAAAATTACTTGGGATTTGTAAAAGAAGTGCGCAAAACAGTCTATTCTATATGTGTTTTTACTTCGCGCACTGCTTTCATTTGCGCTCTACTTTTCTTTCATTCCAGCACTGTTTTGCTTTGCACACTGTTCGGGTATAAAACAAAAGTTTAAATTCGCTCAGGCTCAACCAATCAGCGCTCCCGATGCCGACTGTCAATGCTTACGCGTGCCGCGTGGAAGTATGAACAAGTACGGATTCACGAAAATCGTATGTTTACAAATCCGTGCTGCGGCTTACGTTTGTTTATTTATAATTGTTTGTAATCTCCCGCACTTGAAAGCGTTATTCTTGTGCATTTATGAAAAAAAAAAAAAACATTTCGTAACAAAAGCGCGAAATAAGTTAGCCCGTACATGCAAAGTTCGAAATACACGACTCCAGCGAGTACACACTCGACGGAGGTTTACACGCACTCGACTTCGGCTCTATGCACTCGCTACCGTTCGCCTACGTCTCATGTTCTAAAATTTACACGCATGGAATGTCTTATTTTTTATACTTGTTACGAAATATACTATTTTATCACCCTTTCACAAGAAGAGCACTTTCTCGTGTGTGGAAGTAGTGCTCAGAACAGTATATTCCATATGTGTTTTGACTTTGTGCACTGTTTTCATTTACACGCCTACTCTCCTTTCATTCCCGCACTGTTTTATTTTGCGAACTGTTCGAGTGTAAAACAAAATTTTCGATTAACGCACGCTCAATCAATCAACACTCCCGATGCCGACTGTCGGTACCTGCACGTGCCACGTGGAAATACATACGCCTAACTACGCCTTCACGAAAATCGTATGTTTACAAATCCGTGCTGTGGCTTATGTTTGTAAATTTATTTTTGTTTATTATTTCCCGGGCTTAAGCGCCATTCTCGTGAATTTGTGAAAAAAGCACATTTTGTGACAAAAGCGCAAAATAGGTTATCTCGTGCATGCAAAGTTCGTAATACTCGACTCCAGCTAGCACACACTCGTCGGAGGTTTACACGCACTTAAATTCGGCTTCATGCACTCGCTACCGCTCGTCCGTTTGCCTCCGTCTCGTGCGTTCAAACCTCAGTCTGTTGTGTTCGCCTACGACTTATATTCCGAACTTCACACGCACGGAATATACTATATTGCGCACTTGTTACGAAATATACTATTTTCACTGTTTTTTGTAAAAATGGGTTTGAAAAGCCGTTGATCACACATATTTATTAAAACTGAAGATGCCTATTATTGATCGGTGAAAGCTGTGGATCGAAAATGCAAAAAAACTTATTTATTAAAAAGTGGTAGAGACAATTGTGCCTTAAAGTGTATTTTAAATCGCCTAAAGAGGGTTTTAAAGTGTTTAAATCACTGCGCAAGCCCACACGGAGAAAAATTCCGGGCAATAGTACTAAGGGACTTCCATATATTCAGAGAATGGAATCGAGCATCGCAACAAACCTGCTAAAACAAAAATGCGACGCCTGGGTATCTAGGCGTAGTCTATAGACGATTTGTTCGTCACGGTATAAGCGGCTCGATTCATATTTTAAAAGCTTGGAATCTCCTGTACAACGATAGTGTGCGATGCTCCAGCTAATAAAACTCGGAATTTGTTTCGGTGCAGAGACGTTTTTTTAAATAGATCCCGCTATATCATGCTGAATCACGCTGAATGACCGTAACAGACCGTAAAGAGGTAAGGGCAAATTCCAGGTATATTGTCGATCTATGAAAAAAATTTTTTATTGTTCGTCCGTTTCTTAACTCAACGGTGATTGTTGCACTGAATCAATAATGGGTCCCTTCACTTTTGCTGACTAGGTGTGATTAACGGCTTTTCAAGCCATTTTCACAAAAAAATGTCTATGTAGCACGGGGCAGAAACTTTTTACGGTGAGGGCCGATGGGTGCGGTTCGAGACGCAGCCATCGGCCCTCGCCGTGAAAAAGTCACTTCTGCCCTTTGCTACGTAATCTACTATTATTGATCAGGGGGCCGTAGAGACTCCAAGAATGATTTACCAATGTTCAATTCGACGAAAACCATAAGTATTTCGCCATTATTTCAGATTTTTCAGAATTTATCTAACCGATTTCCTTACGTCCTTTTTTTGCACAAAAAAAGTGAGCCGAATATACGTTAGCTATTTTCCGGGCCTGGTTGAATGATCATAATAAGACTGGTAGCTATTGGTAGTTATGAGTATGTATATATACTATGTACATATACGTATTTTGGCTTTACTTTCTTCAGCCGATGCTCAGTCCATGGATTATATGGTCTAGGGGGTACACACATAGGTATAAAATGTACAAGTTCACTATACATATCTGAGGCTCCGCAGGGAAAGCTATCTCATCCGGAAAGAGCTAAGGTTTATTTTCGATCGCTCCGTAGAGTCGGCGAAAATGCCCCCCTTCCCAAAGGGGCACTCCCTGCGGATACCGCAAGTTTTCGAGACGTCCGAGGCCTACACGGTGATTTGTCACGGTATTGAATAAATGTCTTTCTGAAAATTTGAAGCGTTTAAAAAAATAGTACATTACGTGCCAGTCACGGATGTGCGAATTTGGCGAAACGGCAAGATAATGGACCGAAGCGAAGCTGAGGTCTGTTAGCCGTTTCGCCAAATTGCACGTCCGTGCCTGTTACGTGAAGTATTTTACACCATAATAACCGAGAAGTCACGTCAAAATGTTAGTTTTGAGGTTAAAATGGCGTAAATGATTTTTTTTGTTCACGTTTCGTTTCACATGGTTATACATTTTTTTTCAATTCGTTTGTGGACGTGTTGCACTTTCAAAAAGACATTTATTTCATACCGTGACAAACCGCTGTATAAGCCTCGGACGTCTCGAGAACTTGTAGTATCCGCAGGGAATGCCCCTTTGGGATGGGGGGCATTTACGTCGACTCTACGAAGCGATCGATAATAGACCTTAGCTCTTTTTGGATGAGATACCTTTCCTCGCGGAGCCTCACATATAGTTACAATGACTTTTGAGCGTTACCCATAGTTTTTATCACAATTATTTTTCATTTATTTTTATCAGGGTTTATGATATTATTTTTATCAAATTTTTTCATACATCAACTGAAACACAGCGGGAAAAAGCGTAAACAAACGGTTTCGCACACACATACGTAACGTTCAAAGTCCACTGTAACCAACATTCCAACAGTGGAAAAGGTACATTTGTTTGTACAATGTGTAAAATTGCGCACGCATGCGAATCTGTGGCGATTGATGCGAATCAGCTGGGATGCGTTTGATTGCAAATAAATGGCAAGCAGTTATTCAATAACTTTTTGTACTTGAACGTGATATTTCATTTCAAAAGTGTATTTTGTATCAATGAAAATCTATATTGCGCGATAATCAGCTGACGTTGTTGTGAACTGAAAATTTATATTCGGAGTAATTGAGTGATAAAGTAGTACAAAATTGTAGGAGATGATTATATATTTTTAACGATGACTTTAAGCTGAGCAAGAGTTTCAATATTACTCATATGTGACTTGTAATCAAGAAAGGAGGTTAATAGTCATTTGCCGCAGGGCCCATTTTATCTTCTCCCTCTTTTCTGTATCCTTGCAGTCAGATACACATGAATATCAGGGAATTTTGCGTAAAGACGATCGCTAGCTCATTTCGAATAAGTGTACATAAAAGATTAAGCTGACCTGCAGAGTGAATAAATTATCTATGGAAATATGCCCGGTTTTTTTTGCATTTAAGCTTTCTGGTGTACATACTTAGATATCGGATTCCCAAATTCATTTTATAGATGTTTTTCCTGCAACTTGCAAGTTCGCGACTTGCAGTTCTATACAGATTTTTTTTTTTTTTTTTTTTTTTTTTTATAAGTTTGATTTTGAGATATCCTCTTCGAAATAAATTTTTTACAAAAATCCATTTTTTCACAAGATTTTAATTGTTCTTATTTTTTTCGAACATGTTTAGAACCTTGAATACTTTATTTGAGAAGAGAATTTATTTGAGATGTATCTTTGAGAAGAACAGTGTATTATCCCTTTTCAAGTTGCTGTGAAAATTTTGGAAACGCTCAAGTTCATTGAATTTTTCTTAATGAACGTGATAGTGAAAAAGTACTTATTTGCTGTTTTATGATAAGATACATTTTTTTTCTAATTTTTATATTTAGCGAGATGTTAATGAACTCAAGTTTTTTTATTTGTATAGTTATACGAGCCGTGAATTTCACGACTGTGAAAAAGAAACGCTAGTCCCGAAAACTGTATTTGTAGTTCAACGACACGTGAAAATAGATCGACGAGCCGTGAATGGCCCAAGTACGTTTTGCGTTCAGGAGAACCGTGACGTTCAGATAGGGTACGCGCGGTTCACGGTCGCCACGACTGCGAAACGATTTTGGGATGAAATTTTCTGATTCACGCGTCGTTGAACCGTGAGAAACGGTTCGTCAACACGTCTCGTTTTTTCCGTGTAGTCCACTCAGTGAACGGTAAGCGTGACGTGGTTGCGATTGTAAAAATGGTAGCGATCACAGAAAGTGCCGAATTCAATGTTTCGATGCGTGTGTAGCGAGGGTAGTGGCACTAACCTCTCAGCTGTACATTGCAGGGGTAGCACACTCCCGTGTTAAAACCAATGCTGAAAAATTTCAGCCAATCATGTGCCTTGCATTATTTGAAATAATATCGACCAATGAGAACGCGAGACTTTGGCGGCATAATTTAAATCGCTAACTGCGAACGCGTTCCTTGCCAGGCTGCGGCGGCTGCGCATTTTTAACACGTCCAGCCTCAACATAACGAAAGCCGTATCTGTTTTCTCCTGCATTGCGCTTTAAGTAATTGATGGCCTGTAAAATGTAGTGAATAATAAGTCACATAGTACTATGTACTATATTTATCTTAGTATACTTTAAAAAAATAGTGAGGGTCTTTGAAAATTATCCTAATTTTTGAAACTAGAAAAGGTGGGTGTTATAAGAATGAAAGGATTGTAAAATAATAATATCTTTTATCAAATAAAAATTGAATAAAATTTCGAAAACATCGTAAAAGTGCTTGTGCATAAGTTTTCATCTAAAAAAAATGACTTCAAAAGTGAATATGCGCTATTTTGCAGAGCATATTCATTTTCTAGCAGATAGTAAATTTAAAAATTTTACTTATTTATAAATTATTTTGGGAAAAGCTCTAGTATATTTTTTTATTGTTATAAAACCTTATTTATAAATAGAAAACGAAATGGCTTAATATGATTCCATTTCTTATAAGGTGACCTCATGAAATTCTTATAAGTGTCTCAGTTCTTATGCATTAGTTAAAATTATGAAAACATTATGAATTGAAATTTCAATAAGAATTATTTATGTACTAATGAATTTTGTAACTGAAAAGCTTACGTTTTTTTCTTTATAAATTATTCATGAGTCATTTAATTTACTTATTTAAGTCAACTAGAAAGAACTAGGAAACTGATAAGAATTTTCATAGTTAAGTATAATAAAGTTGATTTAAAATGAAAGAAAATAAAAAATTTTGTTTTCCTAGAAGATTGATGTAAGTAAGGATTAAAATTGACATTAGGAAGTGGATATGCACTAATAAAACAGTGAATTTGCACTGTTCATAACAGTCATAACTTGAAGCCAAGTTGATTATTATTTTCACTACTGTTATTGTGGAATTTCACCAAATGCAGTGCAGAACATCCCTTCTATATTCTTATGTGACAGTGGAAGATATTTCTCGTTTTTCAATTTAAGAGAGTAGATGATTTGTTTTTTTTTTGATTTCACAAATCTTAAAAATATGTTGAAGTAAAAAATCCTCAGTCCGTACTTGAAATGTTATGCAGTTACATTTTTTCGAACACTTACAACTTCAAGTAAAAAAAGTTGATTCGAAAAAATTGTTGCAGTTTGAAAATATATATATTTTTTGACAAACTTTCACAATCATCTCATCTTCGCCTCCGTCTACCGAACTTCATACTCGTTCATATGAAGTTTCTGTTCTCTTGATTTTGAAGGTCATTGAATCTCTAAAACATGTAATTTCATAGAGGAGTAATTTTTCAATCTTTGAGAATATTCATATTTTAAAGAAATTGTACTTACAGAGTTTGAGAAATACTATTCTGGGACTGTATTCAATGTCAATTATGTTAAAAAAACTAGGGATTCAACATTTTATGACAAGTCGTTTTATGTATTACGAATTTCACAACGAATATAATGATAATAATAATATAATATATATTATATATATATAATAATATAACGATAATAATGAATTTCTTCGAACTTCATTATTATACACATCATAATAAATAGAACTATATGAACTTAATTTAAAAAATTATAGATTGTACCATATTGTTAAAGTCAGTTAGAAGTTTATGTAAACATTATAAGTTTTCATAACAGATTACTATAAATATATATTAACTTTTACGAAATATTTAATACCTTTAGTAACTTAGATTGTTATAAACTTTTTTTGAAACCCCTCAGAAAATCTTAGTTTTCTGAAGAAAATTCCACTATTTTTATATGAAATGACTCCTTTAAAAAGAGGAATGTTTTATAAAGTTTTTCTTAGTTTTTATAAAGTCACTTTGTGAAAACTTTATTTTATCTTTATAAAAACTGATGAAAATTTCTAAAATATTGCTATTTCCATATGGTCACTTAAGAAAAAAGCGAGGTTTCATAAAAAAGGGAATTTTATTTCATAAACTAAAATGTCATACGGTGTTTTATGTAAAATTAATAAAAACCTACCAAGTTACTACTATTTTACAGTAAATTACTTGTGAACGGACGTTCAAGTAAACACCATATGCGATTTATGGTAAAAATAATTAGACTACATTTTCCGTCGCGACTCTCAATAAGGGACTCAGCCAGGGGGTCCCAGATGCGAAAGTTGGGAAATGTTGGGAAAGAGAGGGATCGAACATATTACAGACCATTGATTACTTAAGATACCATGTGCGCGAAAACACAGGCACGAATTTCATTGTGTAAGGGCTGGCTTGCTTGGTTGGTCGTGTTCAAAGTGAGCAGCCTGGACTCCCACCACGCGCGCTACACATATCCCTACCCTCAAAAACATCAGCAATTCGCCCGGTTGAAGTGTGCTACCCCTGGTACATTGTGGTATATTGCAACCGTCAGTCTCAGTGTGCCTTAACTTCGTATCACAAAGCTGCGCTCAAGCAATCTGGAAAAACATGGAGAGGGGGTAACGCTGATGTATCTATACATATCACTGAAACTATATATGTAGATATAGATTACAATGTTATAGCGCCGCCACAGCAGATTGCTCGGAACTAAAACTTTGTGAACGGAATCTCCGAAGTTGAGGCACACTGGTCAGTTTATTTCGGTCTGAGCCGAAACTGTTTTTGCACGCTCGGCGACCATGAAGACGAACGAGGAACGAAAAGAGGAAATATCAGACAAGAATTTATGAATGCCGACGGGCTACGTGTCTACCGGGTCATTTTCACTTTTATTTCCAGGAATGCCAGCGATCGCGTAATTTCCTGTATTAAGGGGGTGTTCCCATGTATTGGCCGTTTTTCAAAGCTTTTTTTGGAATTTTACTGTGAGACAGGTATTCATTTTTTTTTTCAATACGGTTTTGAGTTTCATTAACCCTCGCACAACAAAACACAAAAAAATTTTCATCAAAAATTTATCTTGAAAAGAGGCCTTCGAAAAAAAGGTGAGTTGATAGTGCCCACGATATCTCGAAAATGGCTAGTCTGAAACACAAGCAGAAATTTTTTTCTTCATCTATGATCATGTGGCTATCATCTGACGAAAGTTTTTTTTTTATCAAAATTATTTTCAAATAGCAGACCCTAGAAATGAAAAACCGTTTTTTAACGGTTTTTTTTTTTTCATTTATAAAATTCATAAAACATTTATTATAAACAATAGGGAAAAAACGTTCGTCAGACGATAGCCAGTACATTCCCACACATTTGAAAAAAAAGTTTATCAAAATCTGTTCACTGGTTCCTGAGAAATCGTGGGCACCAGTTTGGGAAAAGTTGTTTTGAGAACAACGCGTTTAAAGTTTTCTATTAAAAGAAGCGTAAATTGTGTTCCACTTTCTTGATGTATATTGACGTAGTTGAATTAGTCGTACATCTTTGAATCGTACAAAGTACAACACTTTTGTATTAAAGACCGCTCTACAAGATTCTGAAGTCGGAATCATTTTTTATTAATTAGGTAATTAAGTATGGTTAATGAGCGCCAGGCTCGAATTTGCCGCGTCACGGCAACTTTGTGGGGAGCGTGGCAAAACGAGCCTAAAACCAAATTTCCTTTCCGAATCCATCAAAATCCTTCCGATATACTATTCTTTCACGTCTTAACTTAAAAAAAAAAAAAAAAAAAATTAATTTATTAAAACCGTTTGATGAGAACACCTCTTTAAAGGCACTATTCCGGCGTTCAGAATCTCGAAGGACCATTAACAAGTCCTTTGCGAGAGGGAAAATAAATACACGGTAAAACTGTCAGTAAAGTGCACTTGGACACCGTGTATTTTAAGTCTTACACAAAACTCAGTAACTTAAGAACAAAACGAATAGAAAATGCATGACCTGGGGTGATGTACTTAGCGAGGCACAAAATTAAAGAAAGCAAAAATAAGTGTTCCCGAAATGAGCCCAAGAAAAGCTATGTGCCGAACATGGCCTTTGAACATACACAGGAAAAACAGTTCACGCACCAACTGCGTGCGCGCAAACGCGAGGGGGCTCGAAATCCGTGCCTCTGGAACGGACTTCGAAATCCGTACCTCTGAAACGGACTTCTGACTCAACAAATAAGATTATTTAATTTTTAATTTTCCTGAAACATTAGTTATCTGTGTTAGCTCATTTAGAAAGCTGCAAATGTTTTACAATGTATTAATAATGAAAAGTAATCTTGTAATTAAAGTTAAAAAAAAGAAACATTATTAGATTATTTCCGGTGAACTTTTTAAAAAATTTGTTCATTTAAAATGTTTTCAGATTGATAATCGACAAAAAAGAACGCAAATTACGAAAAGGTAATGGGTACCATATCGATATTGTCATAGTGAGTCTTTTGAACGTCTGCTGTGGTGTAATTGGTGCTCCTTGGTGTTGCGCTGCTTCCGTGCGTTCTTTAACTCACGTCAATTCAGTCACTGTGATGTCACGAACTCATGCGCCTGGAGATAAGCCACACGTTGTTGAGGTAAATGTGTTACAATTTTTATGTGATAAATAGAATTTTCACATTTATCGTCCCTACTTCCATGCACCTTTTACGTTAGGTACTCAGTGATGATTTAACGCTTTACATCATTAGAATAACAAAAACGGGACAAATCTCGTCCGTCACTAGAAAAATTTTTAACGATGAAAAATCGTGTGTGACTGACGTCATCGGCCAGAAAAGTATGTACCGGAATGAATTTGTCCGTCGTTTTCTAACTTGCATTGCCTTACAGGACTTTCTCCCTCTGTCCTATTGTGTTTCTTTCAATACTTATGACCCCTCCCATAACTGTTGCTGTGACAAATTTTTTGGTTCTACATGGATACTATCAAGAAGTCTAGAATATATGGGTGGTCAAGGACTGACGTACCTTTTTGAAATCTCGAATAGCTCGTCCTAAAAGCATTGTCCTTTGCACTTTAAGACGTCCATAATATTACTGTAAATGTGATTTATAATTTTTGTATTTGAAATAATTGAAAATGGCCCACTGTGGCGTCATTGTTTTGATGGTGGCAAGTTTTGTATGAGTCACAAATGCAAGCAAACGCATTTTTCATTTGATAAATTTAGCAAAAGGAAAAATTGTACTTTTCATAATTTAAAAATTTTTTAGCTTTAGCATTTTTGGTGATTGTTTACACAGAGCAGAATGTAAGTATACAAAAAATATTCATACGACTTTGAAATCCAGCCACGCCAAATAATTTTTAATGAAATCTAACATTGTGTCACTGAGACGGTTGCAATAATAAAGTCCCGTCAATCGGGTACAGTGGGAAATGTAATGATAGGTTAAGTTAAAATTTTGAAATTTTTCGTTCAATTGTCTTTTTTTCGTTTTAATTGGTGACGACTTCTGGTGGCTTGGATCACAAACTTTTAATGTATTTATCGGGGTATTTTTCTAACAATATGCGCATGTACGACAACTAGATAACCGGAGGCATGGTGAAAAAAAAACACGTTAAAGAGAAAGAGAGAGAGAGAGAGAGACTGAAAGTGTGTTTGTAAGTGTCAGTGTGGAGCGCTGCATTCACTCATTCAGTGTTACACATACAGAGTACTTAATTCGGGATAATAGAATGCTTATAACATACACACAAAAAAAATTTATAACACCTCTCAGTAAAAAGTTTTGAATAATTCTGCCAGCTTAAGTTTAAGCTAGCAGAGTCTCATCAAACAACCTAGATGTTCTGGAAATTACGTTTCTTATAATAAGTGCTAATTTATTACAAAACAAAAAATTCATAAAACCTGCCGAAGACAAGTAATAAAAAATTCTGGCAGCTTAAATTCAAGCTAGCAGACTCTTGTAAAAAAACTTGAATGTTGTGGAAATTACGTTTCTCTTATTAAGTGCCGATTTATTTTACCAAAAAAAGGACTCCGCAGTGATTTTGCCATACATGGGTATGGGAGATTAGGCTAAAACGGAGTACTTTTTTATATTGTATTGTAATCCATCGTAAATATTAACTACTTTCTATACTTTGTCACTGTCTTAGTTACTTTTTTGTCTTTTTTTGCTATTCTTCTCCTTTTTTTCTTATTTAAGCCTTATTTCTCTTCTTGTTGTCGAATTTCCTGGATATTAGTCAGTGGATAGGACTGCTGTTCCTCGATGCGCGCTTGTGATTTCAATCCGGTTTTTTTCTTGGTGAGAAAAGCTATATATCTCGGGGGGCAATTTCGTATGATGATTGCAGTTCGTCTTCCTACTGAACAGCAGAAATGCTCAGAAGATGTAATATCCTCATTCTTAGTAGATGATTTTCGCAAATAGATGCTTAATAAAGAGCATTATCTGGATGGGAGGTGATCGCTTGTTCATGAAGTTCGACTCATAATATTTTCTGCAACTGTTAAATTTTTATTTTCTGTTTCTGAGCACTCCAGTAGTCTTCTCATCGTTACTGACAGCATAAAATTGATGTTCATAAAAAACATTTCTATTGAAACAGTTAATGATTTTCTTTCCATATGCAAATGAACACCTACCTCAAATTTACACGAACTTCATCGAAATTAAATATTGAATGGAGTAACAAGTTAGATAAAAACCTTACCAAACACTCCTTTTTTATTTACGCTAGAGTACCCCGTTTTATCCGACCAGTACATTTTTTACTCAATGATTGAGAATTCATAAACGAATTGAATTAACCAAGTTCTTCATATTTATATTTACTCGTTACTCAATGCAGATGAATATTTTATACACACATTTTCTTTAATCGTGACAGTAAGCTATGCCGAAAAAAAAGGTTATATTAGAAACATGAATCTTGAGAGGGCTAAAAACTGTCAAGTGCTTTGAACAAAAATTAACAACTTACTCGCATATGACATTGCTTAACATTTTGACTTAAGAAAAACGGGTAAAACATTTGCAAAGTATGTAGTAGATTGCAGCTGGTTGTATCACAAATACATAAAATACCCTATTTTACCCGCAACCCCGTTTTACCCTACTTTTCCCTTCTGAGAACGAATTCGTGGGCACTTGATTTTTTTTTACTTGTAGACACTAACGCCTTCAACGTTTTCAAAGGAGTGTACTGAATTAGTACATACTCGGCGCTTATTTCGTACGTAAACAAAATATTTATAAGACCTTTTTTCAAAAAACATAGTCAAGTCTACTAGCTTACAATCCAAATTTGTTTTCATAACATTTGATTTTTAGCATCCTTGATTAACCTTCTCATAATGAAAAATGTTTGAATCTTTCCAAATGCAAGGTGAATCTAACACTTTCATCAATGTGTACATTAGAATTCAAATATTGAATAACATTATCCCTGGTAGTTATTGGGGGTGACCGTGGATTTAATATCATTCAAAAATTCTCGACTAGTACGATGCAAATTTTTGTAAAAGATTTTCAAGATTCAATAAAAATCAATAACTGTTATAGAATTAATCAAACAAAATTGAAATTTATAAAAGAATACCTGTTGATTATCATATTTGAAATCTTCTCTCTTTAGCAGTACACACCGCCTTCCTCCCATGCCCCATGACCCGCTCTTTCGCAAGTTTTTCTGCGAAAAGGACGGGTCATGGGGCATGGTAGGAAGGGGGTGTGTACTGCTAAAGAGAGAAGGGATCAACCCTGTGGAGGGATTTACCAATTAGGAGAGAGGTGGGCGTGGACGAAGCATTGGAGGGGTGGGGATGGAGAGGGGCAAATAGTCGATTTCAAGCTAAGCCAATCCGCAAAAGTTTTACTGCACGTTCTCCTAATTATTTTCCAAGTTTTATGCTATCGCACGTTGATTTCAGGCTAAGCTGCTCTGCGTAAGTTTTACTCTGTCAAGTAATACATTGTTCACTACTACTCCGTGAGAACCCCTGAGCTGATTTACCTTATCTCAATTTTTCCGCAGGAAACGATTTGTTTCTGGCATGATATTGATACGTCGTAATATGTGTAATAGGTGAATCACCTATACACTAATTACACTTATTGCAAAATATCACATAGTGATTTTAAAAATAACTCGCAGGCGTTGTACTTTCCTCTCGAAAGACGAAAATTGACTGGCTGATTTGACTTCACCGAGTTGTCAAGTTGTCGAAGCTCGTTCGGATCATTTCGGAAAGTTTTGCAGATCTGCTCTGGCAGAAAAATCTCAAACTTTTCATCTAGAGTAATGACGAATTTCGGATCAAATTTGGAAGCTACAGAACGAAGAGCGATCACGTGATATTATTTTTCACTTGTGACTCAATAACTTTACGCGTTGAAAGAAAACTCTTCGCACAAGCCACTTGGTTAAGCTTTGAGGAGGCTTTCTTGCTGGTCTAAAAATTATTGTCAGACTGACGCTTAAGCGCTCGGAGCTTGTATTTTAAGGTGTACGCAGTTACATAATCGTTGACGTCATTGCTACAAGTTTCAACATGCCTTCGGAAATGATGATTTCACGATAGTTTTAAGCGATTACGTCATCACAAGTTCAAATACCCATTAAGAAACAGTGACTTTAGAATATTTTCAGGCGATGAGATCATCACTTCGAGTTGAAACAGGTCTTTAGAAACGATCACATCATCGTTCATACTGCAAGTTTGAATACAGCTAAGAAAATAAAAAGGTCAATACATTCCCCATCGATGACGTCATCACTACAAGTTTAGACACGTCTTCGGCAACGATGATACATTGCTTATCGATGACATCTATACAAGTTTAAGCCAGGGTTTGGCAGTGGTTCCCAAATCAGAAACCGCTACCGTTCGACCGAGAACGAGAACTTATAAATGTGAGGAGCGGTTCCCGGAACGGGTCCTTCATGAATGTTGATGGAATCGACTTGTTTTAGTTTTAATGATACATTATACGAACAGAAATATGGTACGCCAATGGGTTCACCTTTGTCGCCAGTGTTGGCAGATTTGGTGATGCAAGATCTAAAGAATATATGTTTGGGCTCTCTTGGTTTTATTTGCCCATTGTTTGTTAAATATGTTGACAATATTTTGGCCTTGATACCCAAGGATAAGATTTAAGAAATGCTTTCAATTTTTAATTCCTACGAATCTAGATTGAAATTTACTTATGAATTGGAGAAGAATAAGATTATTGAATTTATGGAATTAAGAATTATGAGAAATGATGTTGGAATTGATTTAGATTAGTATTTGAAACCAACATCTTCATGTAGATTCATAAATTATTTTTCGAGACACCCGTTACATCAGAAGATCGGTACTGTCATCAGTTTAGTTGATAAGAATATAAAATTTGCTGATTACAAATTTCACAATATGAATTTCGGATTAATCAGAGATATTTTAAAAATGAATAATTACCTACAAGGCTTTATTGAAAAACATATTTATAAGCGTTTTCATTACTTAATGAAAATCAATTCCAACACAGGTAGAAAGAAGAATGTTTCAGAGAGGAAAAAATTGATATTACCTTTTGTGGAAAATTTAAATTCAAAATCGAAGAGGATTTTTGGGAAACATGATATTCAGATAATCAATAGGACTGAAAATAAATTAAATAATGAAATTATAAAGAGAGGGAAAGATAAATTGGAGTTTTTGGAACAACAGGGAGTGGTTTATAGAGTCAAATGTAATGATTGTAGTTTTTCATATATTGGACTAACGAAAAGAAACTTAAAGACAAGGATTAAGGAACATAAGAATAATATAAAATTAATTTCATCTAATCATAATGTATTAACAAATCACAGAATTGATATGGGACATGAATTTGATTGAGAAAATGTAGAAATATTGGATAAAGAGAGTAATGAATTTAAGAGAGATGTTTCTGAAATAATTTTTATTAGAAAGATAAATGATACACTTAACAAGCAAGAGGATACGAAGAATTTGAGTTTTATTTATGACAGTTATTTGGAAATGTTTTAGAAAATTGATTTTCGATATGTTTTGATGATAAGGTTGCCTTCAAAGGGAATGGATTTGTTGAAATTTTGTTAGTCGTCGTTGTAAGGTATGCTACTACATACTGTACAAATTATTGTGCCGATTCACCTGTGCCTATTCACTTAAATAACGACTAAGAATTATTTATATATTGGAAAAAAAGTGATTATGTATATTTTTAATTTGACTGTGGTTTAATTTAGACCGTATATTAATTTGACTATCACTTTATGAATATGGCTTTGACTAGAGGAATGTAAGTACATTTGATTATTGTGAAGTAACTCTCTATATGAGAAATATGTTATATAGTAGTTTTGATTTGTTTGAAGGATCTTGAAAAGGACCCGATTTGGGTGGAAATATTGATCAAAGAATAAATAGATTTTTTATGAAAACATGGCTCCGAGCGATCATTTATTGAATAATCTTCATCATATTAAAAAAAATTCTTCAAAGCATGTTTTACTAACTTTACTTATTGTTATGATATTTCTCTTTTCAATTCAGAAAAATATTCATAATAAATGAATATGTATAGTAGAAATCTTCGAACAACATTGCAATAGCTCTTCAATAGCAAGTATCATATCAGATGGTTAATTTTATATTTTGAGAACAAATCATTTTCAGAAAGTCTTTACATTTTCTGAAATTTTGTGAATATTACTGACTTCTGGTTTACTGACGAAATAAAATTTTTCTATAATGTAGCTTACAAAAAAAAAAAAAATTGTCTAATCTTCGAAAATTAAATGTTTACCGTAAGTGTTTAAACTTTTCTTACTTGGTCGAATATTCTAGAAAATTAGAAAATTTTTTATAATGTTTGTTATATAATAACTCAGAAGTAGAAAAATTGACATTTGAATTCTTTGAGTATAACAAGATTCTTCAGACGCGTATGCAGAGGGGAGTTTTTGGGGTTCAAACTCCTCCCGAACAATGAAAAGAGTACCTGTACACAATAAAAATCATTGCTGGCGGTAGTCAGCGAGAGGTGAGGGGTTCCTCCACACTCTCGCACCGAGCAGCAATATTTACAAAAAACACTTGGTTTTGAATTGTCACAGATTCATCTTTTCCTTATATCTTTTTAATAAGGTCAAGATTTGACAAATTTCTTTTTGCAGATAGTTCCTACATAAACAATGAATCACAAAAAAATTTTTTGGCAACTTGCAAAGCCGCCAATTATTCATATTCGATCGTCGAAAAATTGAATCCGCGGATTTCACGAGTTTTTAAGTGTGGATTTTATGAAGAAATGACTGGTGCATGGTAAAACAGGTATGTGCAGTTCGCAAATACCTATCCTACCATCAACTGTGCTTATATTTTTTTGCTTTGTTTTGACATATGAGTAATGTTCACATAAACGTAAACAATAAATATAGAGAAGTGAAAAATTGATTGTTCAAGTTGAAATGATAATGTCAACTTGAATTTGAAATAGGAGGTGTCATGAATTTTGTGCAGTTCATTAATTTTTACAAAGTTCGATCGATACTTACATTACTTAACAAATTTGCTGAATTTTACAAAATCTATGCTGTAGGTATAGTTAATAATATTTTTTCTTTTCGCGATTCCGGAATTCAATGTGTTTTACTATAAATTATCATAGAATATTCGTACACACTGATGCTAAAAAAGTGGTAAAGCTGTTCAATTTTGAAAATAACTGAAAATTCTTTGAATATTTATGTATATATTTTTCAAAAATTAATATTTTCTAATATCAACGGATGTGAATAAGTTTTACAATTTTTTATTTGAAACTTTTTCTAAGAAATCGACATGTATATATATTTCATATATTTTATAACTTTAATAAAATTCTTATACTTCATTGTTCGACTGTCAGTCGAAATTGATTGAATTTTCTAATTTCAAAAATTTTATGAATATAACATTATATTTTCCTCGATCATATTGGAGCCAATTTTTTTAAATATATAATTAAAACGATATTAAATCCTTCAAGCTTTCGGCAATTTATTCTGCCCTCTTCAGGAATATAAAATACTTAATTAATTTTATTATCTTTACAATTATAAATCCTATTTTACAACCTTCATTCCTACTTACATACTGTACAATTTCATTATCCAATTGTCACGTCCCGGTGACATGGTAATTTAAATATAGAAAACTTGTAAGAATATTCTGGAATAGTTCATAAAAGTGAACATTTTGTCATTAAAACGATCAATTTTTGCCTTAATTGCAAGTAGACATTTAGATAGCGCGTAATTACGATTCCCAATTGCGAAATAATGTACTATTAAGACTCCCCAAATGTGCTTTTTCCGGTGAGCAATTGCCAGCTCATCGCCTTATCGTTCTCTGACTTTTGCCTATGACCAAATATGGTCATGTTGTATGAAAATCGTACCTATAAATACCGACTCATCAGGCATTGCCACGCTTTTTGAATTCAGAAGTCCTTCTAGTAAACTTGCAAAAATGTAGAAACCTATTGTCGCGTCCGAGAATTCTTATCGCGGAGAATTGTATTCGCTCACGGAAATAACCTGTGTCTGAGTATAATAAACTAAACGTGTGTTTAAGGAAATTTGAGTAATTCATCGTTTTTGACCGGTCCCTGAAGGTAGCGGTTCGAACAACACAACCCGAAACGTTACACCAATCCAATAAAACATCTTATTTATACGTATACTACTTATAAATTATACATATAAATTAATATATGTATACTACAACATGCTAATTTATATGTAGTCCTACATATAAATTAGCAAAGTTTATTCAAGATTTACTCTCAAAATATTGACCGAAACTGAAAAGTTTTGTAAAAGATAGTTTGGATTTGAAAAGAAGAATAGAGAATTTTAGAATATCAGAGGATCTTAAAATGGTTTCGTTTGATGTGACTTCATTGTTTACAAGTATTTCGAAAGAGGAACTGAGAAATTCACTTAATAGGAGATATGAGTTCATTGAACATTATACGGGAATACCTTGTGCTGAATTTGTGGACAGTGGACTTTATAGGAATTGACATTTTTTACTTTTGATGGGGTTGTATATGAACAAGCATATGGAGCATCGATGGGTTCCCCAATTTTCCCTATTTTGACGAATATAGTGATGGAGGATTTGGAAAATGGTGTATTGAAGAAGTTGGGTTATGAACCACTAATTTATAATAGATTTGTTGATCATATTTATATGATAATGAGAAATGAGGAATTGGAAAAGACTTTTAAGGAATTTAATTCATATAATAAGAGATTACAATTTACGAAGGAAATAGAACAGGAAAATGAGATAAATTTTTTTGAATTGAAAATTATTAGAAAAGATGATGGATTTATGTTTAATTGGTTCATAAAGCCAACGTCTTCAGAAAGATACATGAATTTTTATTTAAAAAATCCAATGGCACAGAAAAAAGCAATTGTTTTTGGATTAGTGTACAAAGTCATTAATTTATCTGATAAAATATTTCATGAGAAGAATTTTAATAGAATGAAAAATGTGCTTTGTAAGAATAATTATCCTATTGAGTTTATAGAAAGAAATATTAAAATTAGAAGAAACTATTTAAGATTTGTGAAATCAAGTATGACTAAAAATAATAATAAATTCGAATCTAATGAAGAAAGTAAAGGATTTTTAGTTTCACCATAAATAGAAAGAGGTCGAAAGAAAATTGAAAGAATAATTAAAAAGGAAGATTTGAAAGTAATTTATAGAAGTGATAATAAATTGAATATGAGTGTTATTAAAAGAGAAGAGGATAAATTGGAAAGTATGAGACAAAAGGATGTTGTTTATAGGATCAATTGTAAATATTGTCAATTCAAATATGTGAAAAAAGGAAAAGATGTTTGGGAACTCGAATAAAAGAACATGATAGTAATATCCATAATATGAAAGAAAATCATTCGGTTTTAACAGAACATAGAATCAATGAGAATCATAATTTTAAATGGACTAAAATGAAAACTTTAGATAAGGAGACTGATTATAGAAAAAGAATGATTTCGGAAATGATTTTTATTGAAGGGACTAAGAATACGCTAAATAAACAAGAGGATACTAAATTATTGAGTTCGGTTTATGACAGATACATTGATGACGTGGTATAGTTCTTATCGATTCGTTCTCTAAAAAAGGCCAGGAAACATTGTAAAATTTGTAATTACTTATTGACTGTCTATAAGCCTGCACTGGAAGAAGTGAAGAAACAATTTAAGAAATGAAAAATTTATAATTGAAAGGACAAAAATGTTTTACATTGGATAGGAATGACATAGTCTATGTGAGTAATGATGGAAATCATATTTAATTCTGTGGCTTTCAGCCATAATCGCCGAAGTCACACATGCCATAAAGTTCAAAATTTTATCATAAGCTGAGCCTTATGGCACAAGTGACTTTCTCGATTATGGCGGGAAGTCACAGAATTAGTATTGTAGATTTTGTGAAATAGTTTAGTAATTATGTGATGAATATTATTGTGCTTCTAGAATGATTTATATAAAGAAAAGAACGAGTGAATAGACTGAATTGTGTCACTGAACTTCCGAGAGGCTTATTTTATAAATTAAGACAATTATATAAGAACGATGTTTTATCGGATTGGATAATGAAATTGTACAGTATGTAAGTAAGAATGAAGGTTGTGAAATAGGATTTATAATTGTAAAGATAATAAAATTAATTATGTATTTTATTTTCCTGAAGAGGGCAGAATAAATTGCCGAAAGCTTGAAGGATTTAATATCGTTTTAATTACATATTTAAAAAAATTGGCTCCAATATGATCGAGGAAAATATAATGTTATAAATAAAGGAGTGGAAATTGAAGAATTTTCTAAATAATTTAATAATAATCTCATAATAATTAAAAACCTCATTTGATGAATAAAATTAACGAAATTACATGTCTGCCATTTTTGGACTTACAATAAAAATGTATCGTCGAAATTGACGATAAATGAAATGCGTACTAAATTTTTATATGAATAGAAATTATAACAAATTATTTGTGTTTATAATAAATAAAAGTATTGTCGAAATCGATAATTCATAAAATCTAAAATTGTTTTTTACAGATTATTTAGAATTATTCATTCAATTTTCATAAAACTTCAAGTTCAATAAAGTTGATTAATCAGATGAATTTGATTTGAAAAATGTTTCTTTAGAAAAAAAGTAATATATCTGTTGGTTTCACAACAGTAAATACGAATTTTGAAAGAAAAAGAAATTTTTTATTTAACAGAAATTATGGAAGTTGAAAAAAAAAGATTTTGTAAGATGAAAGTATTACTGCTAAGTAACTTCAAAATTAAAGTAAATCAGTAGCAGTTGACAGTGATTCATCAAAAAATATCTATATCCTCCAAAAAAAAACATTACCAATGTAAAACTTTGGAGGTGAGGGGTTGTGTCTAAAAAGCATACCAAAAAAAAAATCAAATCTCCCCCATACGCTCAGTAAGGGCTAATATCCATTAGAGTGAGTAAAGTGATGTGGTTTCGCTTTAAAATTTTTCTTTAATGTTTCTTACATTGAAATTATAACATGATCATACGTGACAAATTTCAATTTCAAAACATCAGGTTTCGAGCATTTCCAGTCACTCACCTGCCCGCTTTTCCTGACAAATCGTAATCTTCAAACTTTGTTCTTTTTTCTTTAATAACTTGTAAATACGTACAAAAATTGGATTTGCCATTTTGAGTTTATTCAATGCTGAATTTAGAATGATCGTTATCAGAAACAAAGGGATGCATAAAAAGTTGATTAACATGTGCACTAATCACTCAGATAGCAATAATATTTTATTCTAAACTATTGTGAACCAAAAGTGAGGGGACGAATTTGGCGGTGCTTGTGAATTTTTCAAAAATTATAGTCATAAAAACATAATTGTATTTTTTATTGTCTTTGACAAGGAGCGAGAGAGAAATAGGATAGTGATTCAAAATTAATAATTTATAATTGTGATAAAAAATATTGTATTTATCATTGCACTATGATACAGAAGAAAAGGAAGGGATGGGGTGGCACTTCTTAATTTATCCAAATTCAGGCAAAAGATTTATTTGAGATGACAATACAGTAGATCAAGGAACTAGTGTACATTGCCTTTACAAGTCAAAAAATTTGCCAGGTATGATCATGTTATAATTTCAATGCAAGAAACCTTATAGAAAGATTTTTATGCGAAACCACATCACTTTACTGGCTCTAATGGATATTAGCCTCCAAAGTTTGACATCGGAAATGTTTTTTTGGGGATACATCTAAAAAAGAATAATGTACAACAAATGAAATAACTCTAAATCATTCAAAGAAGTACATTTTTTAAAATTTTGTAAAAATATCAAATGGTTTCATGTAACTACTCAAAGTTACTAATATTTTGGATTTTTAAGTATAATAGTACCCCCATACAGACATTGCTAATGTCAAGGTCGGCCGTCGCTTGTACGGTGGTAAACAATGACGTATGTACAATTTTTTTCAGAAATTTTCGCGTCATTATCGGAAACCTTATATTCCACATAACTCATAATAAAAAAGCTATTGATCGCAGAAGTAATCAAGAGCAACACTATGACATAAAAAGAGTTGGCTTAAAAGTAGTGATATCAGAGAAAACGCCGTTAAAAAAAAACAACAACAACAATTCGACACCAATTATATTTTGTGATCACATAGTAGAAATTATTGACGTATGAAAAAGCGTCGCATTCATAATTAGAATATTTACAACTGGTGTATTCAAAAAATGAACAGTCATAATGAAAATGGATTAAAAGTCAGTAATGTAACATTCCAGTCATAAATTTCTTGTTGAACTTAAACGATAATTTTTAAAATTCCCTTCATCTTCCTTCGATTTAATAACTCCAGCGCAATACAAAACACAAACTTTCCGCATTTCAGGATTGATGGGTTGGAATGCCATAGACGGCCCGCTTAATGTATTTTTTTTTGTTTTTTTTTTGTTTGTGTGTTTTTATTTACACAACTGATTTTGTATTTTATTTTTTCTTGCGCGCGTTGTCGTAATTAGTGATGTTTGTATGGGGGGGGAGGGGATATCACAACTTTTTCAAGAAATAACGGTAAGCAGTAATCTACTACTTTTATGAGAAATGTGATATACATTTATTACATTCTTCATAGTCTGTTGCAAAATCTGAATCTTATTCAATTGAGCCTTTCTAAAAATAACTTTTATGCATTATGCGCTGATCTAGGCTAAGATTTTTGGCGCAGTAAAAGATCATCAACTCTATCTATACCAATTTTTGTTTTTTTGGTTACAATTTTTTGAAAAATGTTGAGTAATAGCAACTGTTTATTACATTCGTGTCGTGTTATCAGTGGCACCCGAGGTAGCCGTGCCGCCAGTAGGACCTGCAGTACCAGAAAACCAGCATCAAGAAAATGAAAACCTATTGTATCACTAATTTATACAGAAACAAGCAGTAGAACGTGACAAAATTTTTGTTTTTGTATATTTATCTTATTGCTCTGTGCTATGCAAATTCTCCAATTTAAACATTGAAATTGTAAAATGTGCTGTTAAAAATCTTCAATTTGAACTTTAAATTTTTGTTTATCGTAATATGGTTCTACTCATGCATATTCTTTGTAATATTCAGCATTCGGATTTTTTTTTCTTTTTATTTCAAGCGACAATGAACTTGCATTTTCACCCACAGGAAGAATCAATTCAGTTTTTAAACGTTGAATTTCATTTTGCACATTTTGCGACAATTTTGCGCCTCTTTCTTTTTATTACGTACTAAGAATGAAAGGTGAATCGGTGGTCAGCGAAAGTCAGGACTTAAGCGAGCGAGTTTCTCGCACAGTCTTTCACAGCAGAATTTAGAACTTACAAAATCGATTTTTTGCAAGTTTGTGGGAGGTTGCAAGAATGCTTGTTCCATCAACTCTTTTTCCCCTCCTCGCGAGCCTTTGAATTGAGTGAACACGCGTCACCCCTGGCCATTTTTGTCTTGAGATATCGCGTCTCATAGACCTCGGCCATTGAGCCCTTTGTACCTTCGCCCTCACGGCCTAAGTATCGTGGCTCTTCGAGTTCAGATTTTCGATTCTCGGAAGTTCATTTTTGTGTTCAAAGTGTTCAGGGATTTCACGTTTGTTTCATGCCAAGTTTAAAGTTATGAAGTTTGTTTTTGCGGTTTTCAAGTAGGCATCGTCTTACCTTTTTCTGAGGACCTTTGTATTTTCCCCGTGAAAATATCTCGAGATCCCATCGAGAGCCAATCGTAGGTTCACCGGAGGACCAAATACTATCCTCGATAGTACCTCAGTCCCTCATAAGGTACACGCGGCGCCTGGACCCCCGAAGCCATCCCTTTTGTTGCCACGAACAAGGCAACCTCCGGACTAAATTCTGAATAAAACTCTGACCGAACAAGTTAGAAAATTTATATTTTTCTATTCTTATTGGAGGGTCTGATATATGTGGTTATTTTCAATTTCGAAAGTGTTTAGAAAGAGAAAGAGGGATATTCATTGTTTTCTATTTTCCTCGGGATTGAACTATCGAGATACATCGTCGGTTCTCCTTTAACGGAAGCAGCAGCGTACGAGTTGCTGACGTCTTGCGCTGAGCGGGCGGCTAGTCACGAGTTACGGGCTAGCAAATTTGTGTATTCTAGAAAATAGAATAGGCATTTTCATAAAAACATATAGCATTGTTTGTATTTAATTTTTTTGTATATTTATATGTGAGATACCATATATAAAAATATTATGAACGTATGTGTGCGTGCGCAGTTATTCCAATAACCTGAACCTTGAATCCTGCGACTCGATATTCGGCTTTAGTGCATTCTGATGCGACTGAGGTCGAAATGTCCGAAATCAGGTTCACCCTGGTTTGTGACATCATTATACATTTTTCAAAATATCGAAAAAAATGTTATGCCCTCAAATTCCGTTTAGCGCGCCATTCTAGGATGACGTTTGAACATAGGCAGGATATATAAACTCTTCGAGAGGGGGAAACGAGGGCTATAAACGCTTGCCCGTGACTTTTACAATCGTTTATAACCCGCGAAATCATGCGCGTTAGACGTCTTTACTAATACGTACGACGGGTCGAATTTCGCAGCGAGTATAGTACATGCACACCATAGCCATTTCGCGCCTTTCTACGTCTCCCAAAATCTCGCGCAATCTCACGTAATATTGTAATCTCGCTAGCAATATGGCAAATGAAAGTGACAGTGGCGATTTTTTGGATGACACTCCACCAGATTGACACTCGCTTTTCGTTTTCATCAAAAGTTATCGCATCGCCCTAGAATGACGAGCAAAACGAAATTTGACGACATAAAGTATCATATGCACGTTGAAGTCGGCATAACAGATCCCCCTCGTGTAAAAACATCGACCCTCGGGGCATAGTGTTATGCACGGCGAAGCCGTGCATAACATACTATTATAGTCTTCTAATTTTCTTTATTATTATTATCATAATTCTGTTTTTTTACCAATAAATAAATAACACTATGACCAGTCAATTCTTTTCTTTTCTGTGATTTATATATTCTTTTTATTTCCGTGACGTTTCGGTCCAGTTATACTTACAGTTAGGAGAGCATGGGGCATAACGGGGTAATTCTTATATTTTCATTTTTTTTCGCATATAAAAATGTCAATACTGTGCAATATTCTTCTCAGGAATTTTAAGTAACTCATAGTAAAAAATAAAACTTTGAAAGTTCAAAGATCATGTGACTTTTTGACGATTTAAGATAAAAACTTTCATACCTCGTTATGCCCTGAGCATGGGGCATAACGTGGCGCTTTGTTCTCTTTATTAAAAAATTTATTTTTATTGTTTATAACTGCATAAGAGGTATTTCTTCTTCAAAGTAACACAGTCAGTTGTTGTGGAAGGTTTTTTTATTATTTAACAATATAAAAAACTGAAGTTTCACAAAAAATTTCTAAAGGAAAACCTTTAACTTTTTTTTGATCTCTTCTGAAATTGTTTTTGAATTTGAATCTTTAGAGTTGTGATAAGTCACTCGAAAAAAAATATATTGATTTTTTTAAATGGGTAAATGAAGAACAGCTTTTATCGTTATGATTGCATTTGGAGTTTGCTTACTACAGTAGATATAACCCCGTTATGCCCCTAGTGGCAGATCTAGAATTTTTAAAAGGGAGGGGTTCCACATTTTTTGAAAGGAGGGGGGGCTTTAACTTTCGCCATAAAAAAAATGGTTGATAAGCACATATAAGTCTTGTATGTAGAAATATTTCTTTAAATTTGCTTCGACTAAACCCACAAGAATATAAAAACTTATGTTCTGGAACATGCCCGAGGCAAAATCTTGAACGATTTTGAAAATTCTCGCAGATTTTTTAACTTATTATTACGAATGTAAGGCGTTTGAACGAATATTTAACAGCAATGGTCGGTCAAATTTAATTGTGGGCGTTCTATGCGTTCTTTGAAAGGTTTTGAGCAGAAGCGATATCAAGTAATTTCTAAAGTGGAATTCGAACCATATTGGCCAAAAGTTATTCGACGTTTCATCATATTTATAGTCAATTTTTTAACGGCTTTAAACCTAAATGTGAAAATTTGAAATTGAGTAAACATATGTAGTCAGGGTGTAATGCAGAAAAGTTTTTTTTTGAGAGCGTGGGGGGGGAAGGTTTGACTATACCATTTTTTTACGCTCAGTTTGTCGTGAATGGGAAAGAAAAAATTAGAGTGCAGGAAATTATGTGCTGCAACTTGCTATTAAGTCAAAATACATCAAGTGTGTCATGAAAATTCCATCACAAAAAGGAATTTGGAGGAAAAAAAATAGTAAAATGTATACAGAGGCCGGTTCTGGGTCAGTGGGAGGGCTTCCCCTCCCTTCCCCAAACTCAAGTCACGTGACCCCCCTTCTCCTAGCTTAAGCCACACCTACGCCCCCTCTCTGACCTAAGCCCCACCTACCCCCCTCTAACCTAAGCTCCTACCCTCCTCCCCCCTGACTCGATGGCCAATGAGGTTCTCCCTCCTCATATATGGACAATATGGACGTCATTCTGTGGACAAGTATAGACGTCATTATGTGCATTTAAACTTGTGTAGACAAGTTTCACTTTGTTCAGATGACATCATCATGCTCTTAGAATCGTGTTCTGTAGCTTGCAGGGCCCCATACACGTAGCATAACAATCTTGGTTATGGTGTCACGTTCGTGCTTTGATTCTTTTTTTTTTCTTTATTTAATAAATTTGTTCAGATTTTTCAATATTTATTTTTATCCTTGATATTTTTTTTATCTTTATATTTATTTTTATTTGATAACATATTTTATTTATCTGTATCATTTTTCTTTATTTCAGCAGTATGAAATAGATTGAAAAACTATTATCAAGTTTGAAAAAAGTTTGAAAAACTTCGGAAGATTTAAAAAAAATAAACTTTGAATAAGTTTAAATGTTGAAAAAAAATGTCGCTGGAGTATTTGTTACCTAATTTACATATTTACATATAACGAAACCAGTTTGCAACGTTATATGAAATGTTTGCGAATTTTCAGTCATCGTGTTATGGTAGAAAAAATGATCCATTGTTAACAAAAACTCAATTTAAAGATATTGCGCCTCTTGTAGTTATTGATTGTGCTAAACAAAATGATTCATTGATCACTGGTCCGGTTATTGTTCGTCTTGAGTTCAAATCAGGCGCTAATTTCCCAGCTGCGACTTATGCACATTGTTTAATTATACACGATCGCATTGTAGAATATCAACGAATCAGCGGCGTTGTGAGAAAAATATGAAGCAAGTGACGTTTGATTGTAACCCACCTAGAGTGCACGAATTGTACGCGAGGGATTTTGCGTATAGGGAAGCTCGTCGTGGTTCATGGGAACAAGTTGCTCGAAACCGTGTAAGATACCAACGAAGAATAGAGCAAATTAGGAAAATTTTGGATACTGTTCTGCAGAAAAAATTGTTAGATTCTAAGGTATACTATAATTTGAATAAATGAAAAATAGTTTAAATAAATATTTACTCTTTTTATTTCAAGTCTATAATCATAAAATAGATTTTAAGTTATTTCAAAATTCATAATAAAATGTTTCATTTTTAAACACGGACGTGTTTCGACCGCCGTTAATCGCAGATCCCTTTTACCTCTCTCCCTAAAGTAACAGTAAAAGGTCGAAACCGTTCTGTGGAAATAGACGCGGATTATCCATCCCTCACTCTCTCAAAGACGTACGCCTAATGCGGGGAGCGAGAGAGACACCTATATCTCCGGGCCACTTGGCTAAGAAATTTTGGTCGGATCAGAATTCCGAGAAATTCTTCAGTCACTAATCATAAGCACACGGGCCGTTCGGCTGATTTCGGGCAGCCCCGGGCAGCTTCGTTTCGTGCTTAACGGACTTTCACTTTATAACGCGGTGGAAGAGATTCGCGTCAAGTGGGGATTGAGGGGAATGTGAGAAGCATCGAGTCTGGATAAATAGAGGGAGAAAAAAACTATTTCTCATGCGGAAGTTATTCCGCGTGACTATTGTTCGGCTTTCCCTGGATTTTCTCTATTTTCTGGCCAATTGATGGAGGTCATTGGGAAGAATTTCGTTTTGGGATCCCTCGATTCAAGATCGAGAATAAGAAACGCGGCTGCAATAAGTATGTAGTGCCGAAAAGCTGCTGTATAATGAATAATTTATTCGTTATATTTTCTGATAAATAATAATTTGTATCAGGTGATTTTTACTATGAGAATAATCTCTACCAAAAAGTTTTTCGATTTTGTTGATTTGAAAGTTTACTTGGCATCATGATTAAACAGTTTTATGATGTAAATGAAAAAAATTTTACTAATGTACTGGCAAAACTAATTTTACCACTGTGGAATAGAATCTTTTATCGATTTAACGATTTAAAATCTACTTCGACAAAAAAAAATGCATTCAAGTATGCATACTGTTTAAAGCATAAAAATAAACTAAATAACCCTTTTTTATAATATATGTAAAGTAATAATGTTTTACAGTGATCATAATATTATTGATGAATGTGAACAATGTGAAATGTCGGATCGAAAAAATGTTTGCACAAATTTTAATTTCAAATTTGGAAATTTTTGTTTAAAACAGGCTGGATTCATGATATTTTCTTTAAAAATGGTAAGTTGAGTATTATACAGTTGTGATCATAAACTTTGGTGTTTATAGAATCGTTAAACGAAAAATTTTTAAAAAAATACAAAAATACTATACAAAATTTACGATAACTTTTTTTTTGAATAAAGTTTTTTTCTTTTTATTTATACCATGTCCATTAAAACTACGACATTCACGTTATACACGTTTTACATGAAATGTAAGAGTAATCAAAAGTTTTTATTATTGTATACATATTTATGAATAATATTTTTTTTACGTAACTAATTCAGTCGCCAATTTCTCCGTTAAATTTTGGTATTATTATCTTAGTGTTGGTAGAAAATTATGGGTCTCCTAAACAGAGGGGCGCTCTCGACCCTGAAACCGAAGTACGTTACTTAGGCTGCATTCATTTAGTTAGTTTGGGAATTATATTTAATTTCCAGATTTTTCATTATAATTTCTCAAAATTAACAACTTGAATTTATTGTCGAAGTTAGGCGGGCTATACATTATTTATATCTATTAAAACTTCAGAATTTTCGTGGTTACTTAGACTTCTTAGTAGGTACTGATGGTATACCAATAGTTTCAACCTCATTATGCTTATCATGTGAGTGTGCTCATTGATTTATAATAACACTGAATGAATAAAACCTCGAGCTCAAATGTATATCATTACTGTTTTTCGATTTCATTTCTGATTAAAATTTCAAGTTCGACTTTACATTTATAAAACATATGATATCCGCCCCCCCCCCCTTTCCCTCCTAACTGACATTGCCAATGTAAAGGTCGCCGTCGTAATCGCGTGTGGTTCCCACGCTTGAAAATGAAAGAAAAAAGTAAGATCCAAAAGTAGTGATATCAAGGGAGGCGTCGCAGATTCTTTAGTATACTAAGTAATTATCAAATATCACCTAATTTATTTGTCACGTCTACTCAAACAAAAAACTCTGTTTCATCGCTTCACGACGCACGTTACCAGATTATCATTGGATTTTCCATTCGATGCTTTCGCTCCACTTACTTTTAAACACGAACGTTACGCATTTCGATATTGATGCGTTCAATAGCGATCGACGGCCCGCTTGATGTTATATTTTGAATCAATTATATTTTCTTATCATCTGCTTTTTTCTTCCGTTACATCTTAGTCAGTCATTGGAACATTGATTGAGACGTATGTACGGTATTCTCGTTTTTTGAAAGGATTCTTTCCTTAAAATTCCGAAATTCTACGATACTCACAAAAAAATACTACTAACAGTAAAATTAATATGGGGTGAATGCTAGAGATGAGATGTAGCATTACATATGTACAACGTATGTCAGTTATGCCTTTACAGAAGACCACTTGTTTCAAATGAGAAAAGTGAAATCATATAAATGGCTGTGAAATCTTAAAAAAAAGCTAATATCGAATGAATAATATTTCATGAGCAATGCATCAAAAGTTTTCAGGTGTCGCTTATAAAAGTTCTGAAATCATATTAAAAGACAAATTCATACTTGGAATGCGACAAAACATAATGTGACCTATGTTTTTTCCATTGTTTGTTCCTTCTCACGAATGTTCGAAAAATCGCAAAAATGTATTAAATTTTTACGCATGCCAGGTTCTATTTTTGTTTTTCATAAAAAAGGTGTAGCACTATTCTCAGAAAAAAAATTAATATCTATTTATATACGTGCAATTATTGCATAAAGTTTGGCTTTCAAGTCCTTAGCTGTTCCTCGAATGAGCCATCAACTACGTTTTGTCTAGAATGTTATATTCTTATCAGAATCTAACATAAAAATATTATTTTTACCTCATCATAAAAAAAAGAATGTCACTTTCTCGAGGATACACTGGTACGTTGCTATAACTTGGAAAATAATGCCCGTCATACAGTTTTATTTAAGTATCTACATAACTTGATTTTATATTTTTCTGAAGCGTTTGTTTCATTGCACATGGATAAACAAATCAAATACGAGCACCGTTATGAGCACAAAACTTATTAAGTACGAAGAGAGGCAAATTTAAATTTATAGGTGCACGAGATTACTAAAACTATTATGTTGACTGAAATGATACTTTATCGAAGTAGAGAATGGAATTAATGAATAATTATTTATTGAAATCAACTGTACTCCTTCATACATGCATCATGCTTACGTTATACTGCTTACTTTTCTCGTGCAAACCTTTTTTTTTTATATTAAAGTAACGATTTTTCAATAAAGCGTCAGTTTCTTAATATATAAGATAGAACTGCTTTAGCATCTTGTAATAAAGATTTATTTGAACGTGTCAGATCTTTTTTTGCTTGCCACGTAAATGGAAACCAATGGAACAAACATAGGTCACATTATGTTTTGTCGCATTCCAAGTATGAATTAGTCTTTTAATATGATTTCAGAACTTTTATAAGCGACAACTAAAAACTTTTGATGCTTTGCTCGTGAAATATTATTTATTCGATATTAGCTTTTTTTATGATTTCACAGCCATCGTAAGCCGAAAAGAAAGGCGTCAGTTGCAAATCTTTTGCAGTTGTGAATATTTATCAAGGAAAAGATGAAATTATTTATTATCTGCTTTTTTTTTATAAAGATCGAATCCGAAAACATACTTTTGGGTTACTGACCTTAGCCTGCATTTTAAACATTTAAATGTTCGATAGGGGATGAGGTGTTGATTTCACTGATTTTTTCACCGATAATCGAATTTCTTTCATACTGCGAGAAATTATGCGTTATCAATCTAATTTGTTTCAGTAATTATATCAAAAAAATTAATTATTGAGTAAAGAGCCTTTGTTTATTTAAAATTACCTGTTCCATTCTCAAAGAATTCTCAAATCGTAGAGTTTTTATTATTGTAATTTATTTTATCTATACCTTATGAATTTTTTCCAACCGAAATAACTGAACTAAAAAATTTGAGTTTGTGAATGCTGAATAGTTCGATAAAAGTATTATTTTCCTAATTTTTATTATTTCACAACTTCGAAGGATGAAATTAGAAATCGAAAATGTTTTTAAAATTCGAAAAGTAAAAATCAATTTTGAAAATTACGCGACTATTCGATCAGGAAACCTTATTTATTCATAGCACCAATTTTTTTTAAATTTTTAATTGACAACGCTGACTGTTACATACATTATTCAATTTTCCATATGACACCTAATAAATAAAATAAATAATATTTATGCACGCAAAACTAAAAAATTAATATAGCACATTATGTACCGCTGCGCTTAATTGCAGTTTCGAGGACAAGGACGATAATTTTTGTTCCAAGGCGCTAGCCTAGGACAGGAAAATATAGTCTTTGTACGAGGATGGCAAATGCACCAAAATTCACATAAAATTTTCTACCCGGAGACGTGCAAAAAAAATTTGTTATAAATTTTTAGACAAATGAAAGAGAAGAATAATGCCGTAAAAATTGAATTTGAAAATGTGCATGAGCATTTTTCCATCAATTATTGAATTTTAGAACTTCCATCTCCGTAATTTACATTGGAAAGAAATGTTCATCATTAAAAATCGATGCAAGTTTTAAAATATGCAAACACTCAATTTTAAAATATTCAAAATTTAATATTTATTAGATATATCCCTGGATTGTAAATGGTGAAATTTTTTTTGCACTGCAACCTTTATTAACATCGTCCTAAAACCATTGCATAAAATTTCATAATAACAACACGTCTCATAAAACCAAAAGATGTCAAGTCTTGTCCAAGACTTGGGAGAGCTCTTGCCTAAGTCTTGGGTGGGCCTGTGGCCACAGTCCCGCTCCAGTATTAGACAAAATTCTTGTGGAAGATTCTTGACCTACTCTTGCCAATGTCTTGTACAAGTAATTGTACTTGATCCTGCTTGCCGAATGCTAGCAGGGTCATGCTAAATAAATAAAAAAAAACGAAAAAATAAAAATTTATTTCGTCGAGATTTCAACCCACGGTGTCCGGTTGTCAGGCTGACGCTGTTCCAACTAAGCCATGCTATTGCATATATTACAGTGTGTGCCCAAAAACAACTTTGGAAATTTCAAAAACATGAAACTTGTCTAGAATGGTTGGTAATCACCCCCTGAATACTCCCCCCGAACGTTTTTTCAAGTTTAGCCCCCGTTTTCGTTAAATTAATTAAATAAACTTTTTCTAAAAAACATGCTCTAAATCACGTAATATTGATCCTTTTTTCTCGAGCAAGAGACGATTTGTGTTCTCTAATTACCCTGTTTACATTTCTGCGATAAAATATGCCGAAATCTGCACGCGAAACATTTTGGAATCGCGCCCGATAAGTCTTTATTTTTCTATAGCTGGAGCTCTTTTTTAAAAGTCCCGTTACTCCCGTTCCATCAATGGCTTCGACACCCGAATTAGTCATACGGTACCGCTCGTTGATGATCTTTCCAGACTTTTAAAAAGGAGTTCCAGCTATAGAAAAATAAAGACTTTTCGGGCGCGATTCCGAAATTTTTTGCGAGCAGATGTCGACATATTTTATCGCAAAAATGTAAACAGGGTTATTAGAGAACACAAATCGTCTTTTGTTCGAAAAAAAAAGACCAATATTACGTGATTTAAAGCATATTTTTGAGAAAAAATTTATTTAATTAACTTAACGAAAACGATGGCTAATCTTGAAAAAACGTTTGAGGGGAGTAATCAGGGGGTCATTACCAACCGTTCTAGACAAGTTTCATGTTTTTGAAATTTTTGAGGTCACACAGTGTTATAGGAGCATGTGAAGTATCTATCGCGTTATGCTTATATTTAAGTATTTTTCGCAAATTGATGACCGTTTTACTGTAACATTTTACGCACATTCTTTTAAGACCCAACAGGAGAAATAGAATATTTCGCTTCTTGGGACAGAAGTTGGATTTTCACTCGATCAAAACAGTTGACACTCGTGAACAACCTCGGGCGCCTTCGGCGCCCTCGCGTGTCACTCGTGTCAACTGTTTTGATCTCGTCTGAGAAATCCAACTTCTGTCCCAAGAAGCGAACGATATTTTTTACGATAAGTGTATCTTGTCTACCTTCATCTTCTTATACCTGCGGGACGACTCTAAGGTTCCTGTGTTCGAACAACGAATAGCGATCTGGGCAGAAAAAACTGCTCAAAATTCCAAGCCAAACAAAGTGGTTTTTCCGTCAGGGCAGAAAAGTTTTTCTGCCCTGACGGGAGGTCAGAAAAACTTTTCTGCTCTAACGGAGAACCAGTTTTGTTGTGTTGGGATTGTGAGGAGGTATTCCGCTCGGACCGCTATTCATTTGTCGAAAGCAGGAACCTTTAGGCCGCTCCGCAGATATAAAAAGATATAGGGAAGATAGACGTATCGCAAAAAGTATTTTATTTCATTTCGTAGTTCAATTTTCGAAATTCATATTTTTCATAAGAAAATGAAAAATTCATAAACGTATATTTTGAATCTAGAATGAATGTATTATGAATTTATTCTTGGGACACCACGCTTGTGATTGGGGTGCTTATGTGCGTGGCACGTCAGTGATTGTGTGGTGCGTGTGAGTGTGAAACGCGAGCGACTGCAGTGGCAGTCGACGGGAGTCGTGTGCTGTCAGGACAAGCAGCGTTTTCATTAAGGTTGTGTGCGGTATCAGTTTTCGGATAGTTTGTCGCGGTTGAGTCGAATAAAGACCTTAAATTTGTATCTTTGTGTTCTTTTCAATAAATAAAATTGAATAAAGACTTTACTTTTCACAATTCAGAAGTGGGATAATAGAGCTTCTCAAAAAGTTTTTTTTTTTTTTTTACGCGAGTCGGCGTGGTTCCGACGCCATTTTGAACAACGTGGCGGCTGAACGTGATTTTGACGAGTTTCGAAGGAGAGTCTATGGTCCGGAGTTGTTGGAGATATCGGCCGGGATGTCTGACGATGACGAATTGGCCCAAGTGAGAGCCGAGATGGTAAGATTGCAGAATGAACGTCGTGAGGAGCGTATGGTTTACACGAGGAAGATTGATGGACTCCGGGAGTAGCTTGGTCACAGACGAGAATCAACTCCTTTGAACGAACATGGCGGTCAAACAAACGATAGTGTGGCAGCAGCTCTCATGGCCATTAGCCAAGTCCTGAACAATCAGCAACAAATGCTCTATAATATTTTTCATGCTTCTCCGTCCCCCGCAGAGGCGGCGCACGCCAATTTTGGAGATCCGCAGTGTATCATCCGGGAGTTTCACGGGACCGAGTCTCCTGAAATCGCACGCGCGTGGCTCGCCGAGCTTGAGCACACGAAGGATACCTGTAATTGGTTAGAAATCGCGACTTATATCGCGAGAGCTCAATTGAAAAACGACGCGTTCAAATGGTTCCTGAGTCGGCGCGGGGAAATTGTGAATTCACAGAGTTTTCAGACCGCGTTTCGAAAAACGTTTATGCGTGAAAGAGACATTGTCGAAAAAGTACGGCAAATGGAAGCGCGAGTGCAAGAGGGGGGAAAGGAAATTTTGCGCTCTTATGTGGTGGACAAAGTGTGGAAGTGCTCTGAACTGAAAATGGACATGTTGGCGATGAAACGCGCAGTGGCAATCGGCATGTGGTCGAAAAGTGCCGCAGATCATATGTTAAGCCAGTCGTTCACGTCCACCGACGCCATTTTGGATTCAGCCATTGAATACGAAACCACCGAATCCGCAAGGCGCGCGCGCATTGAGAGGCAGCGCTCCAGTGGGAACTCGGCGCGAGGCTCTCACTCTGGGCGCAACGTGAGAAATGAACGAGGCGGAACGGGATGGTGCAGTGGAAGTTCGTGAGATGGTGCTAGCAGCTGGAACGAAAGTGGACACGTCTACAACAACAATCGAATTGTCAACCATTCGTCGCAGGGAAATTCATCGAATGTAAGAACCGACGAATCAAATTTGTCGCGAACTGCAATTGGTTGACTCTCGGGGTGCTAAGGAGTTAGGGGAGAAATTCACTCGGGATGTTTTCGTTGGTACTCGGAAAGTTAAAGCGCAGATTGACATGAGCGCGTCGGTATGTACTATAAAAGCAAGCGTTGTTTTGTTTGGTGGTTTTGCGATGATATCGCGATCTTCGAGGTTGGAAGGGTTTGGAAATAGTGTTGTGGAGTCACCGGGGGTTATAGACGAATTTTTGCATTTTGACAAATTGAAACCAAGAAAGATAAAATTAAGAGTGGTGCCGGATACGGCGCAAGTTTATGACGTGATTTTGGGATGACCGTTTACCGAGGCTCTTGATTTAAGTTACGTGCGGGAGGGACTTGATTTACTATTTTCTGACGTTGATCCTTCAATTTTTGTGGGGGCACCAGTTGTTCATGCTCGTGCTTTGGAAGACTGTCATTTTGCTGCCGATTCTATAAATTTTATTGATGTGAAAGTCTCCTCAGAAGAATTTAAACTTCCACTTGCAAATTTTAATTCGTGTCCACATGTAGTAAAAAGGAATGCTCTTGTTGGTCAACCAATTTTAGGAATAGAAAAGGTTGAATTTTTGGAATCACGTTTGGAAACCATAACAGCTGATGAGGTAGTTGTTGATGAGGGTGTGACTGAAAATCAGAAGTTTGAATTGGTTGAGCTTTTGAACGAGTTTCGACAGTGTGTGGCCAGTGATGTGTCGGAGATGGGTTGCACGCAGTTGATGGAAATGAAAATTGAGAGAACGACTGAGAAACCGGTTTTTCGAAGGCCGTATAGGCTAAATGCGCGTGAAAAGGAAGAATTAGATAGTTTGATCACCGAGTATAAAAGAGTGGGGATTATGGAGGAGACTAAGTCACAATATGCGAGTCCCGCGTTTATTGTGAGAAAGACTGATGGATCACCTAGGTTGGTTTATCGGGGATTAAATGAAGTGACCAAGCCTGTTTACTATCCTATTCCCAATTTTGATGATATGCTCGAGCAGTTGAATGAAGCCACCATGTTTACGACCTTGGATCTTTCTTGTGGGTATTTGCAGTTACCCTCGGCGAAGGATGCTAGGGAGAAAACTGCTATTATGACTGAAACTCAAACTGGACAATTTACTAGGGCCATGTTAGGTTTGATGAATGCGCCAAGGTATTTTGCCAAATTGATGGACCGGGCGTAGGGAATTGTTCGGAAATTGGGAATCGCATTCTTGTTCTTTGACGACATTTGCGTTCATGGTGTTTCTTGGGACATGATGATGAAGAACTTGCGTGTAATTTTAGAATTGTTGAGAGATGCTAGGTTAACTTTGAATTTGAAAAAGTGTCGATTTGGTATACACAAAGTTGCGTATTTGGGATATACCCTAGGTCAGTGTTGTATTCAGCCAGGTGACAGGAAAATTTTGGCGATTGCTAAATTCAGTATTCCAATGGATAAGCATGAGGTGAGAAGATTTTTGGGACTAGCAGAATTTTTTCTAAGATTTGTTCTAAACTTTGCGTCCATTTCTCGTCCTCTTTCCAATTTGCTGAAAGAGTCGCGGGAATTTCATTGAGGATCTGAGGAATTGCAGGCGTTCGAAGAGATCAAAGGGAAGCTGGTATCAAAGCCTGTGTTGCGTCTTTATAATCCACATGCAGCTAAAACAGAAGTGCATACTGATGCGTCGAAAGTGGGGTTAGGTGCGATGTTGTTGCAGGCTGATGCAGGGTCGGTCCCGTTGCAGCTAGTCTACGCTATTAGTAGAACGACGAATAAGGCAGAAAGGGGGTATCATTCGAGTAAGTTGGAGCTGTTGGCCATTGCCTGGGCACTCAGAAGAGTGAGACCGTTTTTGATAGAGTTAAAGTTTGTCGTATATACAGATTGTTAAAACTTGGTGCACATCAATGCTTGGAAGACAACGAATGCGCAGATATCAAGGTAGATGAGTGAACTTTCAGAGTTTGACCTTGAAATTCGTCATAGGCCTGGAATATTCATGGAGCACGTTGACGCTCTGTCCAGGGCTCCGGTGAAGGCAAATGAGTACGAAGGTGCAGGGGATAAAATTTTTCATATCCAGTCGAAAGAAGAGGAAATTTTGATTTTTCAAAGGTCAGATCCAGAGGTCAAGGTTGCGGTGGACATTTTGAAGAAGAATGAGTACGAGAGGAGCCAACGAGAGAAACAGTTGTGCCAGGACTTTGTTTTGCGAGATAGGCTAGTGTACAGAAGGGTTGAGCGGAGTGGGAGAGTGTTTGAGCTTAGTGGGTCCCGAGAAGTTTGCGAAAATCTTTGGTTTTGAAGTATCACGACTTATCCTGCCACTTTGGGGTTGAGAAAACAGTGAGGAAAATAGCAGAATACTATTATTTCCCAAGTCTGAGGCGTTATGTAAAAATGCACATTAGGAACTGCATCGATTGCATTCTCGTGAAGAAGAAAGTAGGGCCAGGGGAGGGAGAGCTGCATCCGATCCCGCCGTCACATCGACCTTTTGATCTTGTGCATGTTGACAATGTTGGTCCGTTTCCGACTTCATCTCGGGGGAATAAGTACATTCTTGGGGTCATTGACAATTTGACAAAATTTGTTTGGATGGTGCCTGTTCGTAGTGTAGCAGCTGTCATGACCGTGCGAAAATCGGAGAATTTCGTGAATCGTTTTGGCGCTGAGGGACGTTTTATCTCGGACTGGGTGACCTGTTTCACGTGGCGCGCGTTTCAGGAATTTTGCGGCCGTCATGGAATTAAACATACTCTTAATTCTTCACGTCACCCGCGGGCGAACGGACTTGTTGAGCGCTTGAATCAAACCCTTCTTGCCCCGTTGAGAATTGAGACAAATAACGGTGATTTTTCGAAATGGGATTTTAATATGAGTAAAATAGAAAAAGAGATTAATTTCATTGTTAGTGCGGGTACTGGAAAGTCCCCTTTTGAGGTTTTTTACGGTTTTGTGCCAAGATTTGAGGCGGGGAACAGTAGGTTTTTGACTTCAAATTGTGAAAAGTGCACACCGCCCAATGAGTTGCGGGATGAAGCGAGAGAGAGGATTTTGAACGAGCAGCGGAAATATAAGTCGCATTTTGATGAGAATAGGTTGAAGAATGTAGATCTGAAAGTCGGTGACATAGTATTTATGAGAAAGAATCCGGTCGCGACGGGCGAGTCCACAAAACTAAAATTGGCTTTTTCCGACCCGTTGGTGATAATATCAGTAGAAAAAGGAGATACTTATAGAGTTCGAAAATTGAATGATGTATCATATGGACGGAATTTTGAGACTACCGCGCACAGGAGCTAATTGAAGGTTTGGACTGGACATCAGAGACCAAGTGATTTGGCGTCTAGTGAGAGTAATGATAACTGCGGAGAAGAAAGTGTGAATGAATGGGAAGTAGAGTCTAGTTTACCGGAAAAAGGTGTGAAAGAGTGTGATTCCGATATGAGATCGGCGGAAAATGCGAACGAGGTGGAGATAAATGACAGAACCGGAAGAAAAAGATTGTTATCGTCGAGAAAACGAAAAGTGCCAAACTATTTGAAAGATTATGTCCAGTGAGAAAGAAACGGAAGAAAATGGAGACATTTTTTTCTATTATTGGATTATATGTATTGGAAATAAAACTTTCTATGTGATAAAATTGATGAGATTTAAATTTCAACAGGATGGCCGGGTGTTATGAATTTATTCTTGTGACAACACGCTTGTGATTGGGGTGCTTATGTGTGTGGCACGTCAGTGATTGTGTGGTGCGTGAGAGTGTGAAACGCGAGCGACTGCAGTGGCAGTCGACGGGATTCGTGTGCTGTCAAAACAAGCAGCGTTTTCATTAAGGCCATGTGCGGCGTCAGTTTTCGGATAGTTTGTCGCGGTTGAGTCGAATAAAGACCTTAAATTTGTATCTTTGTGTTCTTTTCAATAAATAAAATTTAATACAGACTTTTTTTTTTAACAAATGGAACGAATGGAACTTATCCTCACCAGAAATGATATCGTTTTTAAATTCGGTCGATGACAAAAATTTTTGCCCCCCTAATAAGAATCCTGAATATACCCTTGAATATAAGTCACGTCAAGCGAATAAACAGCTGATAATAGCTGCTGACAACAGCAGACGACAAGCAGAAGTGAACAAAGTTCCACATACACACGCACGTCACTCACACAAAACAAATTTCAAAAAAATGACTTTTCATTCGGCTCAAAAAAAGCGAAAACAATGATAATCGTTATTTTATGTTGATAAGTGAATGCGTTGCTACTTTTTTGTCATATTTTATCTAACGTCATATGTTTGAAATCATGTGAAAAAGATACATAATGAAGTATTAATCCAACGCGATCAAAAACTAGTTTTCCAAAAACGTCCACTAAGGGCGTCAGTACAGCAGGGAAACGAAAGTTTGTAGTGAAATATTCACGCCTAGTCTGAACAAATTGTGTCGTGTTGACGAAAAAAAATAAACTGTTTTTCTGTCCCCTGAGTGAACCAAGGAACGGATTGTGAAGTGTTAGGATTTAAATTAAAGGGAAAAAATTCTTTTTTTTACAATTATTATCATGCGGAACTGAATCAATCACAAAAATAGAAGTATTCCACAAAATGTGAGTGTCGGTGCGGCAGAATTGCTATACCTTAGATATAAATACCCGGTGAACTGTCAGGCTACTTTTTTATTATTTTTTTTTACCTAAGCCTTCTCGACCTACCGGGTCTCTTGATTCGACCGTAAAACACAGCTTACATGTCATAAAAAATATGCTGGATGCAACTGTTTTGCCTTATTAACATGCAAAATGTCGGATATGATGCATAACAATGTACATGTGAACTTGGATAGATGATACAAGTGACAACATTGTAGGAGAAATGTTTATTTCACCCCGTTATGCCCCTTACCCCGTTATGCCCTATGCTCCCCTTTACATGCTTTGAAAAGGATCCTATAATTAAAAGATTTTGAATCAATTCAATTTAATAAGGTTTTTAATTAAATTTTATTTTATTACAATTTGTTATTCACATGTTGCAGTAAAAATTACAGTACCCGCATTAAAATATTATACATATCTTGAATATCTTATATTCACAAACTAATTGAAAATTCAATAAATTTGTAATCCAGAAATTTCAATGGTGTTTTTTCTGCATAAAAAAGTGGTTTTTCTTTGGTATTTATACATACTACATTAAAAAAATTATTCAAAATACGTAAGCCTCAAAATTTTATCAAATATTTTATTATCTTCATTCAGATATCTGTATTTTCACTATATTCTATATTTATTATATTGTTATAGTTGTATCAATTTTCAATTTTAGATAAATTAAAATTGAATATGAATATGATTTCATTATTCAATTAAATTAAATTTTTATTTTAACTAAAATTTTTAATTCCATTTTACAATACTTATTACACTGCCTACATTGAAATAATATGTTTATGTTGTGCGTAATTCATCAAAAGCGTCTCATTCGCATGCAAGAAAAAATGCAATTAGACGTTCCGCGCTTAGTATCAGCGTGGAGCGTATACCTCCTATAAATCAAAAATAATAGAAAATTTTAAAGCTATAACAACGTTCATTCAAATTCAGAAATATACATGACGTTTTCGTTCTGAAATACGCCATATAAGATATGAATTTTTGAATAAAAGTGTGTTGCGCTGGCCTGCTGATTCGCCTTTCACCTTCGACAATCAGCTAAGGCGAAATAATCATAATAGTACCCATGGACGTCCAGAAAATTTTCTTGAAGCGCGATCTCTGAAATCGGGAGGAATACAATAGGTGGGAGAAAGATAGTCCCGCTCGGCGATGCAAGTGGAAAGGAGACAGATTTGATAATTTCGGTATATACTCCTCCGGACGATTTTTCTTTTAATGGATGACGAAATCACGATTGCTCTTTTACGCAACGGACAAAATCCGAGTGGATTTCATAATACAAATTGCAATTATTTTGTTTCTAGAAGAATTTTTTCATCAACATAATTCTAACCATGAATAATTTTTGGCAAAGATAACGTAGCGGAAAAGAATTAAAATCAATGTTCTTATTTAAAAAAATCATACTGTATATAGAAAAATTGAAATCTACGAAAATGTGGGAATCTTGGAAATGTGGGAAAAGTCAAACCCTGCAGCATCGAATTTTAGGAATCAATAATGTAAATGCATAAAAATACCGGAAAATCTTAAACATTCTGCAAACTGTAAAGAAATACTAAAAATAATAGTAGATATTCTGTAAAAAAATTTTCATGAGCATCTGAAAAAATCGGTTGACCTTGAGTTCTAGAGCATGGAAAAAAAAACATATATTAATCTTCAATCCACATAAAGACTTGAAACCTGTAACAAGACAAACAAATTTACAAAATCATATAAAGCTTATTAAACGAAAGTAGGTGAGAAATCTATACATCACAAAAAAACAATGAACGTTCGATTTTTCCGGAAATTTATGAAATATTGAAATTATCGAATAAAATTTGAATTCTAGAACATCGTATTCTAGAAATGTAGATACTTCTAAAAAATTTAAAAAAATACATACGGTATATGAAAATGCATGAAAATGGTACAAAATCTTACCAATAGCATCAAAATAAGAAAGTACATAAAATCTCTATACATCTCAAATTTATAAACATGTAGTTTACTCAAACATCTATAAAATTACTAATAATCAGCTAAAATTTTAGTTTTACAATATTGAATTCTAGAAATTGACATTCTTCTATGAAATCGGAAAAATACCTCACGATCTATAAAAATATAAGAAAAAGCCACAAAACTCAAAAAATACTAAAAAAATACGGAGACACTAGGAATCGATAAAACACAAAAATTCTGTGTGAATGTAATTTTTCCAAAAATGTATACAAATCAATAAAAATCGATTCAAATTTGGATTCCAAAACATCGAATTCTCGAAAAATATATACGAAAACACTAAAAAATGTAAAAAATACTGAAAACATTTCCAACGTTCGCACGTGATAAACAAAACTCTAGAAATACTACGAAACATTTATTACTCAAAAAGTATTCAAGAATGATTTTTTGAAAAATCTAAAAAGTGTTGGAAATCTGTGTGAAAGATACTGCTTCCTTCAAAATGATAAAGATACTCATGTTTATTAAAATTTGCTATACCATTGCATCTTATATGAACTGAAATCTACTAATTTTAGTATGCCTGAAAATATTACAAAATTTTATAAAAATATGTAGAGGCAATAGAAAATTCTGAAAATCAATAAATTACTAAAAATCTGTTACGTGTGATTTTCTCAAAAATCAATTACCATGTACAAAAATTTGCATAACCTTCATTTCTAGAGTATTGAATTCTAGAGAGCCGTACGAAAATTCATTAAATATTGAAAATTCCATTGCGTATATATTATATTCATAATAAAACAAAAAATATTATGAAAAGTATTAAAGGTAATGAAAAAACATCTGAAGCATAAACACTTGCATTCAAATCATAAGAATTAAGTCCGTATGCTACATATGAACATAAAAAAAGCATTACTTTGGACTAGACACTAACTGAACAAAAGTTGTATGACTTTTAGGGGCTGTATACATTTTTATGCGAAAAAATTGAGGATTGTTTACAGTGATTTTCGAAATATCTATTAATAATATTATCATACCAAAGTCATAGTTTTTTGAAAGTGTATTTTTCATTGAAAAAAACGAGTGTTTGTTTTTGAAAAAACATCAGCAACTAGCAGAGTTATGGCCCTTTCCCCGAAATAATTTTTATTTGAAGAGACTTGCGGTGACCACGACGCAAGTCGAACCCCAGACGACAAAGTAAGCTTCAGACAGCTTCAGAAAGCTTTCAGCAAGATTTCGAGTGAATCCTTTCAATCTTTAACATGATAGCTTTTTGAAGCCTACTTTGCCGTCTGGGACAGGTCAAGTAAAATCAGAAAATCCAAAAACTTTCATTAGTCCAGGAGTATCTCTAGTTCTTGAACTATCACTTTTTATAGAAAAGTTTTTATTCTGTAGATAATAAATTTTTATTAAAATCTTCAGAACTTCAAAAATCGACACTTCAGGGGCAATGTTCTTTCATGCAGAAAAAACGTAATATTTATTTTTTTCAATCGTTCAAGAACAAGATACATTATTAACATAGAAATTTTTTCGATTTTCAAATTTAACTCGACTTGTTCGACTTGCATCGTGGTCACCGCAAGCCTCTTCAAAAAAAAAAAAAATTATTAAGAGAAGGAACCATACATCCGCCAGTTATTGTTAATTTTTTATGAACAAATACTTGTTTTTTCAAATGGATAATACACTTTTGAAATATTATTACTTTGAGGCATAACATTATTGCTACATACTTAAAAAATACTCTGAACCATCCTAAATTCTTTTACACAAAAAGGTATACAACCAGTGTGCACGAATTTTTTTTCTCGGCAGGGTGACATTACGGAAAATTCCGGGTTTTTCCCTCCGCATGCCTCTCCTCACCTTGCCGGTCAAGGAGTAGCATTCACGATGTTGGTGATTTGGTAAGAGAATTCTTAGCACTGGGATTTTTTGTGACGTCATAGGATGCGCAGTAGCTTTTTCGTGCACACTGTATACAACCCCTTAAATCCTGAAATCAGAAAAAATATCAGAGAGAATAATTTGTTTGTAAAACCCCTGTCAAACATTTTTTCTTTCTTTACCCCTAGGATTCTCAGAATGTGATTGAAAAATTTTGTGAGTTATAATACGGGAAATAAAAAAATGTACCAATATTACAATGAATTCATTTTACTCATTGCGATGCGGGTAAATATTGAAAAGTTCGGTCGAACTCTCTTGTTATGTAAAATATGACGAAAAGATCTCGACCACTTTTCTTTTCCCAAAAAATCAGAGGCATGGTGGCAGTCCACGCATTCTGCCGAATGGCAATGCGCGCTCTAACCTAATTGACCAATCGCTTACAATCATGTTCGTGCGCGCCTGCGCTTTTTCACTCCTGGTCTCTTTCAGCCTTCAGGCCGAAAGAGAAAGCGAAAATTTAGTCGCTTTCCCCTCTGACTCCGACCCCCCTGGCCATGCGATTTCTGACTTTCCAAGAACTACAACTGCAAAGAACTGGCGCCACTAGTGCGCTGTGGCCGTCCCACCCCTTGCCACCTTGCTTTCGTTTGTTTTGACAATTTCATTCTATTTTGATTGTTGATGATTGTTATATCACGCAATCTATTATTATTTGCTCAAAGTGGATGGGAAATATATATATATATATATATATATATATATATATATATATATTCATATTTTATATATAAAAATATTATATATATTTAATATTTATTCTATATATTATTTATATTTATATATTATATATATAAATAATATATATAAATCAAATATCCTATCTTTTACTTAACTACATACAAGGAGAGATAGATTAGACGCATCATATAAATTGGAATGTTAATTTCCCTGATGAGAACTCAAAGCATAGGAGTCGAAAGCTTGGAATAAAGATATAATAAAAGAATATCAAGAGAATGTAATGTGGTTTTTATCAAAACATTTGCTCCATACCGATCGAAAAGATTTGAGATTTATAAAAAAGGAGAAGGAGCGTTAAAAATATTTCTTCTTATTTCCTTATCTAAAATTTTTTTTGAAACAGAAAATCAAAATTTTCTTGTGAGTGTTGACTATCGTTAATTAAAAATTCAATAAATTTATGCATGTTCATGATCGTTAATTAAGACTGTTTAGTTACTACATGTATTTTTACAATAAAATAGAATGATTAATAAATTTCCTCAGTTAAAGAACAATAGTACATTGTTTACTACGGCGGATTATTGCTGTTCGGAGGACGATAATTTTTCGTCCGATACGCTAGCCGAGGACAGGAAAATATCTTCCTTGTCCGAGGATGGCAAATGCACCAAGGTTAACATAAGATTTTCTGGCCGAAGACGTACAAAATTTTAAATATAAATATTATCAGGAATCAAACAAAACTTAGATACACCCTAAACATAAAATGCACTCACAATCTGAAAAAGTTAATATTCACTGAAGTAGAGTTTTAGGTTCACTAATTGCAATAAGTAGATAATAGTACATTTTGCATCTAGAGAAATTTATTTATTTCCGTGGTGCAAACGGTTTTTTTTCTTCCGTTACGATAAAAAAATCGTTTGGACCATGGAAAAAAAAATTTCTCCCACGTTACATAACTTACACCCTCGTGAGAAATTTGTTTTTTTCCTAGATGCGAAATGTACTATCTTACTTACTTGTAAAGTACTTATTTACGAGAGAACGTGTTTCCATTGAGAACCATTAGAATCTTGCTAATTTAGAAAATTGAGATACAGAGTCAATTTTTCTTTACTTAATTCATCTTGATATCCTGAAGCCAAAAAACCATGATTTATGATTTCAATGATTACTAAACACACTATTGTGATAATTTTAATTGTAAACGTAATCATAATGTACAATGACTGATTTTTTTTGCTCACATAAATAAATGTAAAACCAGTGGTTGCACCTAAGTGAAGTGTACAAAAGAAATAGTTTAATTTTATTTATCAGTCCTCTTTTTAGCTTCAAAATATCAATTTTCTTGTCATTTTTCATCTACAACAATGCCTTCCTAATCATACAGGTGATATAATTAGAAAAAAAAAAAAAATTACAAATCAAACCAAAAAAATGACGAAAAGAACGTGAACGAGAGATGCCGTTAGAAAGTATCATTGACAAACGCGATGACGCCCTTTCCACAAACGAGGTACCAGGTGACATGAACAGAAGGGGAAGAGATTCAAAGAAATAGAGTTCTCCTGCATTGGCCTGCGAAAATACTTTGTCAAGCATTTTTTATTACTGCTTGTTCAATTATAGTCGTACAATTTTAAGGTATGGCTCATTCGATAGCCTATTTTCTAAGGAATCCGTTTATGCAAAAAACTCAAAATCACTTTTTGGTCCTTAGGTGCCTTTTGTCATTCCACGCCACATATCGTGAAAACAGAAAAATGTACTTTATGTATATATGTACATAAGAACATAAATGATAATTTTAACTGTATTATTTTTATAACGAAAATCAATAATAAAAGATTATAAACAGAAAACTGATCAAACCGTTGGTCAGTCAATGAGATCGATTTTCTTAAATATTGTTTAGTACATGAATCCTGTCGCACGAATGACCTTGACCCGGAAAAATTTAGGAGGCATTTAAATGTATGTAAAATAATAACATGCGCATCGTCACTGCATTGCAGAGAGAACAGATTTTTCCTTCTTTAACGAGTCAGCACGTCAAACTTTCGATTTTTGGAAAGAAAGCATATTTGGCGTGGAAAAAGAAATGTACTTTACAGCAATGAAAGTCGAAAATGAGATAGTCATTGATTCTGAATGTAGAAACTTTCTCAGTCAAATGAGCCCACTCTGGAATTTATCAGATTTTTTTATTATATAAACGTTCGGCCTTAAAGTTAACGTAAATCATAGTCAAGTTTTGCATCAGGGTAAGGTCCCTTCTCCCGCTGCTTACAACGGAACCCGCATTTGAGGCACCGAAGTTTAGAATCCTGACGTTCCGTATTAGTTCAAGTGCCTGAAATCTGCAAATTCTACGGGGAATAATCAACAGGAATTTACACGGGGTTTATTTCTCTGACTTCCCGATGCCCGTTTGTAACGTAGTAGGAGAGGGGAACTTCCAAGAATGTGTGTGCATGCATACGTTACACGCGATTTCACAGTACCCTTTCTATCGCACTTTTTCGCTCTACCAACTCGCGCAGAGCGAGAGAGCAACGAGAGAGATAGTTGAAACTTGAACAGCGTAGTATTAAATAAGAATCTATAAGCACTGATTAGTTCATCGCAATGATCTAGCAAGTAATTTGTAAAATTAGCGATTCATAAAAAATTTGAAATATCTTATTCTACATGAACATTTCAAGGTATTCGAATAATGATAAAACTTTTCATCTATTTCTTTTAGGTCAAAGAACAAAGAGTAAGCAGTCTTGTAGTTGCTGTACTAGTAGGATTATCAGTTTTTATGTCACCTATATTACGCTCGGTACCAATGGCCGTACTTCTTGGAGTTTTTCTATACATGGGTATATCATCTACTAACGGCGTTCAACTTTTCGATCGAGTCAAGGTGGGTTCAAACAATTTAGAGCATATTAGTTATAAGAAAAAAACCTGATTTGAATATGATTAAGAATGGAATAAGCATGGAAATTAGTTATGATACATGTGATCGATGAATCTGTGACACAAGCTGCTATTGCTCTGATTCCATTATTTTTATGAAAAACTCAAGAAAAAATTCAGTATTCATCAAATTTATAATTATTATTATGTAAAGAAATTATTAAATTAATTATTTAAAAATGGTGAAGTGAATGAATGACTAAACAAAAAAATTACGAATGAAAAAAAATTGATCGATTTTATGATATAAATAATTTCTACTTCCTCTTGTATTTGAACATTTGGTAGTTTCAAATTTCTATGTAATAAATAATCACTGATCTCTAGGAACCAACTTTATTTTTCTTTCCATTCGTGACTCATCGATGTTTCGACCCTAATTGGGTCCTCCTCAGGATTTCTATACAAAAGTGTGTGGTTGTGAATCAAAATTATTATCCAGGTCTCGCAAAGACCGTCATTCATAGATGCGTATTCGTCGTTCAAGTGTGCGTATCAACGACGACAGTCGTCGATACGCACGAGAGAGTATAACAAAAAAAGTATATTGCCTTTAGTCTAAATTGGATGATAACTAATAGAATATAAATGTATATAATTTTGAAACGATTGTCTTCGCGAGACCTGGAGAATAATTTTGATTTACGACCACACACTTTTGTATGGAAATCCTCAGAAGGACTGAATAGTATATTGACAGAATTATCGAAGAGTCACAAATAGAAAGATATATAAAGTTGGTTGCTAGAGATCAGTGATTATTTATTACATGGAAATTTAAACGAAAGAAAAAAGCATTTGAGATTATGAACATTAAAATTGAGTACTCTCTTCTGATCACCGTGAGCCAACAAATTAGAAGAAACTCGATACTTTGAAAATCCCATGTATTGGGTACCTCTATTTTTTTACAAGCTTTCGACTTTAACTGTCAATTGAGTCTACTTTAGGCAAATCTATTACGAAACAAAGGAAACCTTACAATAATAATCGAATCTCAAAAATCACTCTTCCTAAACAAAACAGATACTCAACACGTAACTTACAGTATATTCTACTAGAGGACATTCCTTATATCTTGCAAGGTATTATTTCAAAAAAGAACATCAACACTCATCTTCAATTATATTTCAACAATTTGAGTACGTATGCCGACCTGCTCTTGACAGAAGGAAAACAAGAGAGACTGTCGCATTATCTTTTTCGCCTCTCAAGCATCAATCATGAGCAATTTTAAACCGGTTTCGACCGACAAATATGGCGTATTTCAGTACAACACGCAGGCTGTCGAACAATGACATCCGACGAGGTGAAAGGCGGGCTCTTTCGGCTCCTTTTAAACCCGGCGGCCTCAAAAGTACCCCCCTTTCCCCTGCCGAGTGTCATTCTCTCCAGCCTCTGGTTGACCTTCAATACACCATATTTGTCGGTCGAAACCGGTTGAGAACTGCTCATTATTAATGCTTTCGAGGCAAAAAGTATCGTGTGTACCTCGGAACAATAACAGCCGATTAGTGTGATTAGTGTGACTCGTGTGATTGCCGCCTTTGCTTCGCTTAGGCGGCAAACCTCACACTCGTTCTAAATCGGCTGTTTTTGTTCCTAGCTACAAAATATACTAGTCCATGACTGACACACAATCAAGCTTCTTAAATCACATAAATAGTCATCTTTATAATGTATGGATGTATTTGCCACATATCGCATTCAAACTCTCAGTATCAGTCCTTTTATTCGAACTGCTAGGGTCCCACTTTATATGTAACATCTCAGAAATGCATCTCTAGAAACAATTCTGCTCTCTGTCCAATATCCTAAAACTACCGCAGTTAAAACTATGGTTAGTGTCATTAATACTTTTAGTGATCACAGAATAATTCCCCAACGCATTTCTGATATTTATTTCATGTTCATTCGTTCTCATTTTTACACTTCATTTCGTCTGGCCAACGTATGAAGCGTCACAATCATTGCAACCCAACTTGTAAATCATATTCTGTTCATCCCCTAGCTGATGTCAATCTTTGCCCTTTGTAACAAAATATTTATTTAAATTGTTCCTAATGCCCGATACCAATCTAAAATTATTACCATTGAAAATCCTTTTTTCAACTTTGAATTTAAATCCTCGTAAAATGGAGAACAAATTAAGGGTCGTTCTCATCGAACGGATTTAGGAAGTTAATTTTTATATTTTTCAATTTTTTTCAAATTTAAGACATAAGAATAGCACAGTTCGGCATGAATTTTGAGATGGAAAAATTTCATCGAAAACGTGCAGAATAGGTGGCCAATAAACGATTTACAAAGTAATTTTGTTCAGTTAGCTCCCATTCCGTGTAGTAAATTTTAAAAATATATTTTTTTCTTTGATAATAAAATCCGTTATTTTTTACCGATTTTTATGAAATTAGACTTATTATACGGGTTTCCCTAGGCGATGAAACCGATCTTGTCAATATTCTTGCACGAAAACCAATGTTTTGAATTTTCAAATATTTCCGAAATTTTAAGTCTTTATCATTCGTCACGATTACAATAGGAATAACGAGAATTTCCGAGTTAATTTCCAGCAGCATCTGAATAGTCAAAGGTCTCCATGACGTTGCGAGAGTGACAAATGATAAAGTCAGAAAAATTTGAAAATTCGAAACATTGGTTTTCGTGCAACAATAATAACAAGATCGGTTTCATCGCCTAGGAAACCCCGTATAATGAGTCTAATCACATGAAAATCGGTCAAAAATAACGGATTCTAATATCAAAGAAAATAAAATATTTTAAAAATTTATTACTCGGAAACGGGAGCTAACTACACGAAATGGCTTTATAAATGTGAAAGTTTTAAATGAAAAGTTTTATAAATGAAAAAAAAACCGTGAAAACACGATTTTTTATTCCCAAGTCAGCCATTTTTAAAATGGTTATGATGAAAAAAAAACTCACGTCAGACGATAACAACACGACCATAGATAAATAAAAAATTTTCTACGCGTGTTTTCGATTAGCCATTCTTGAGATTAAGTAGGAAAAATTACCGCACCTTTTTTGCAAAGGCCTCCATTCGCAAGGGTGTAATGGCCAAGCTAGACCAATTTTTAATCAATATTTTTTTGTATTTTGTTGTCGAAGGGTTGATAAAACTATAGCAAAAAACCGCATTGAAAAAAAATGAACACTTATCTCACAGTAAAATTTTAAAAAATGCTTTGAAAAATGGCTAATCTATGAGAACACCTCCTTGATCTTCTATCATTGGAAGTACGCTCTTTGGACACATGGCTATCTTTGTATCGAAGTTTCAGAATCCTTCCTTTTATAATTTTGCCAATAAATTGAGTCAAAGTCAACCCTGCCTCATTTCAACTCAATAACTCGGAAAAGAAAAAAAAACTGAGTCGAACCATATTGTAATTGGTTTATATTGTTGGTTGAAATTGGTTGTAATATGAACTGCATTCAAAACCGAAGTAAAAACTGTACTTGACTGAAAATTTTGAATTTGCAAGGTTTTTCATAACCTCGAAATTTGAGTAAGAGGGGGCAAACAGGAAAAATTGTAAATCAAGATAAGTGCCTATTCCTAGACCTCAAACCCCACGCTAGGTCAAGAGGTTTTCTCGCGAACTCAAAAAAGGGTTGGCTTCAGTTAACGTTACGTCAGTGAGATTAAACTTAAGAAAAAACATGTTCCTTCCAACGATTCCCACATTCGAGATGAGCACAATCCTAACAAAAAAAGAGAAAAAAAAGTACAAAAAAAATAAGCCTCGTGATTGGCGTTGAAAAATTTATGACCATATCCTCATTTTCAAAACAAAGGCGTGCAATAAGCACGTCACATGGCTTCGTATGTATTATATCCAAGAGTAAGATTCGATAAACTGATTGAGGATTTTAACATACTTTGTACCAAAATAAAAAAAAAGTTGATGATTTTCAATCGGCATGATTATTTATTCCAATTTATTCTACAAATTCATAGATATTATCAACATGCTAACGTAAAAAACATCTAATACAATTTATTAAAATAAATTATATTCTGCACAGTGTGTCAATTCTTCTCCATGTGTAAAAAAAAAATTTCTCATATTTTCCGGTAATGGCATCTTTGTAATACAGTTAAAAAAACAAATTTTTTACCATTGTTTCTGTTTAGTACTAAAATTTTTAAAAGCAATTGGTTAAGTGAAATGTAGTTCAAATTTTTTCAAGCCACTGACTAAGAGCTGGTTTTTCTAGATCGTTTGTCTCATTCTCTCGTATGTAAAGAAAAAATAACCTTAAAAAATACAGGTCATTTTCTGTGACTTTAATCACTTTTCATGAAGTTTTGTAAAATTTCGAAAGATTTAATCGATTCATATCACACTTACAACGAGGTTTATGTTGGTGCTGAAAAAGAAGAATTTTTCTCCATAAGTGTCGATAACATTTGAAAGATTCGAGAGTAATCTAACATACTGTTCATTTTTGATCATTTATGTTATATTTCATGCAACTAGTAGAAAGACCAAGTATTTCTAATTTTTCAACACTGAAAAAAAGAGGAAAAATTGCGAAAAAATTCCAGTTGTTCTATGTAAGTGCTGATAACTTTTGATGAATAATGTGAAAAATATATCATTAAATTAACCGTTATTCCCACTAACTAGCTGAGAGTTTTTTTAAAAATGCAGTGCTTCAGATGAAAGGGATCGACGTTAGGGAAAAGGCTGGTCATATAATATACAGATATTATACATATAACTCGGTTCTATTTTTTTTATCAGTAAGATTGAATTAAAAAAATGAAAAGAGAAACTGTTGTAAATGATATTAACCTTCATTCCGTAGTTTCTTTTCCATGAATTATAATATCGCGTCATGCCCATCTATTGCCCATTCGGCATTTTATTTGGTCTGCTAAATGTTTTTGTTACCAAGCATAAAAATTCGCAACGAAATATACAATTCAAAAACTTGAAAATTACTCTATATCGATAATGCAAGTACCTCATATTTTTTGAGATTTAGAAATAAAAAGGTAATGAAGTAATGCTACAAATTTTCCTTTTTGTTTTTTTATAATGTGTCGTTAAAAATTATCTTCTACCAATACGACGCATAAACGAGGTTGAAATATCGAGCCCAAGTGTACCAGCGGTATTGAATGTTATTTAAAATGATCGAAAGCATGAAACCCCATTATATTATTCTTATTAATGTAATTCTGGGCGTTTACAAGATATTGAAGTAGTTTCCGAAACATCTAAAAGTTTGTCTCTATTAGTTATTTATTGTTAAATTTTCACCCTCCACCCCCCCCCCCCCACCGAACATTACCAATGTATACATGCTAGAATTAATAAAAACAGAGAGAAGTTGTACTTACGAGAAAACTTCATGAAATAGTGAAATACAGAAGTATCGAAATCAGTACTGAATTAATATATGAACAGAGAAAGTATTTAATTGTTATGCAATTTTCAAACGGCTCTAAGTAGTATGCTGAACTGAAACGTCAATAAATCAAAGCAAAAACAGGACTAGAATTCATTATATGATACGCAATCATACTTAAGTGGTAAGCAAAACAAAATAAAAAAGTTTTTTAAATCAGTTTGCACAAATTCACATGGAATGGCTGCTGTCAAGATTGATAAAAGTTACTGTTTTAATAAATGCAATTAATAGATGCGTAGCGATGCAACAATTTTATTGTATTTTGTTTTTACTTTACGGATGTTTTCTTTTTCTTTTTTTTAAATCAATCGAAAAATTAAAAATTCAAAAAGTATGACACAAAACTACTTAAAAATGCAGTAGAAACAAATGACTTGGGAACAACAATAGGTTAGTAAATCAGTATTGTGCAAATTGAATCTCATTCAATAATAGAAAAAGCGTGTCCGTAACTTTCAACTAGTCTGTACAACTTTCATGGTGTCCACATCATTCAAGCCAAATTTGGTATTGGGTATCATTTCTCACGGAAAACTTCATCAAGTCAAACTTTCGCATAACTTACATATTTCAATTCCAATTAATCTGTCAGTTATAAATATAAATAAAGTTATACGGATAAATAATCTCATATCAATTATAAGGCTTGGTTATTATTATTAAATTTCTATCAAGGTTTAAGCTGTTTTTTTGCACAGCAGCCCACTAATTAATTTTCACCTACTTTTATTGCTGAGACTATTAAATTTTCACAAAAATTTAATTTCATGAAGTTTACCGTATCCATATTCTACGTGAAACTATGAAAACTGATGTTTTGTAATTCTTTATTTTGTTTTGTTTACCACTCAAGTATAATGGCGTATCATATAATGAATTCTAATCCTGTTTTTGCTATGATTTATTGACGTTTCAGTTTAGCATACACGGGGAAAAAAGAAATCGCGTATTTGCATGGCGCACCACTGCTGCCGCATATCGCCTGAAACAGCTCCGAATCCATGCCCTTTCAACATGGGCTGTCCCTGTAGAATATTGGCTTGTGTATCACGTATACGTATACGTACACGTCTATGTGTGCGAGATTCATATACTTTCAATACTTTCCCTGTTCATACATTAATTCAGTACTGATTTCAATACTTTTGTCTCTCACTTTTTTCATGAAGTTTCTACTAAGTACACTCTGCTTTTATGAATTCTAGCATTTGTATACTGGCAATGTTTGGTGGGTGGTAGTGGAGAGGGGGAGTATTTTTTATATGGGAAAAAATATTTATCATGGGAAGAAGTGATTCCAACTCGTGTGCTTTGTGACCTTACTCCGCTCGGTCACGAATCACACAATCGTCGGGATCATCCTCTTCCTCTTTGTTGAGCAAATATATATTTCAATCGGAAAAATTTTCATGGCGAAAATAAAAAGGGTGTTCATGGACTGTACAAGGACTATTCTTACTTCTTCGTAGTTTTAAACGGAACGATGAGAAAACTATGTAAGGGCTATAAGTTTACTTCTTACTTCAATCTTAGCCATAGATGGGTAAACATAGTACTAGCCAATTACTGATTTCAAACATGTGGTGAATGAAAAATGAAGTATTAGTACTCAATTAAACAGAAATACATTTTTTGTCATTTTCGCAAAATATTATATATTATTTTTACGATTTGTGTATACCTAGAATTAGTTGGAAATTAAACGAAAAAGAAAAGAAGGCTAGAATTCAGGAAAACCCAATTCCCTGATGCTTTTAGGGACTTCTTAGCATATGCAATTAACTTTATCCAAAATATTTAAGAAAGTAAGCGCGTTGCTGTAAGATGCTTCACGAAGTTCCAATGTACCGAAGGTATCGATTCGATTCAATAATTATTTTTTTGCGACAATTTTTTTCTGACATGATTTTCCGAAACTATAATATTATTTGCATGTCTTTATTTTTACGACTGCCTCCATCGGAAACTAATATAGTTTTTGTGAAAAAAAAAAGTATTTTATAAATATTTAATTTTCATACAATCCCAACGAAACCTTCTGTATACTAATAATGTTTTTTTTATGGAGGCAATCATTTTTTTTTAACCATCAAAAGATACAAATAATATATAACAGTTTCATACAATTCTGTTTCAAAAAGACGAAGAAAAAAAAAGAACACTATCATCAGGGGCCGAACGTGCGATCACGTAGTCGTTAGTGACTGCTCTATCCACTACCTATCGTACATCTCATTTTATTGTAGTATACAGTATTCATATTGTTGTACGTAAATTCGGGGGAACGTCAACAATGAGGTTTTAATAAAAAATAACTTGTTATAAAGTCCTTCGATGACAATTGCAGAATCACAATTGCAGAAAAGGCTGTTGATGGGAAACTTGAACGAGTTGCACTCACGATTTTTAAAAGAATTTCTTGAATCGCAAATATCTGTTGCGAAATTTCAAAGTTTGAGACCTCCTCAATGCATCCTAGTTGGAGCAAAGGGTACACACAATGTTTATGTATGTAAAACTCATCAAAATATGAGATTGACAATGCAAGCTCTAAAACAAAAGTTTCTGAAAAAAAAAATTGAATACCCAGAAACATATCGTGATTGGCTCAAAAAAATCGTTTGTGAAAATCCACAACCAGAGTGTGTTCTTTTGGAGTGAGGAAAATGTCCCGGTGCTAAGCCAATTCTACGGGAAATAAAATCCGTTTTGATAAATCAAGGCATCGAAAAAATTGAGTTTTACAAATGGAAATCCACTGATTGGTGAAAATTTTTTAAACTTTTATAACATTTTTGACGAAGACATGTTTCAGGTGCCATAATGTTTTTATTCTTTTCATAGATGTCAATTTACGGTGATCACGGAATTAAGAAAAACGTTTTTGGAAAATCTCGCTAAAGATATGCTGATTCTTTTGAACCAAGATTTCTTAGCAAATATTCTCAATCAGAATATTTAACAAAACTCAAAAATAACATTGGCGTAGGCGAATTCATTGTAACTCAAGATTTTTCAGAGAATTACAAATTTCAAATTCAAAACGAAATTCAATCGCAACATTGGTGTAAGAACCAAGTAACGCTTCACGTTTCCGTTGTTTACTACAAAGAAAAAGATGCGATTCGCAACGAAAATTTTGTAATTTTTTCAGAAAACCTGCAGCACGATTCAGTTGCTGTATATTTGTTTAACGAGATACTTATGTCTCATTTGAAAAAAAATTCGGCTCTGAAAATGTAAAAAAGATTCATTATTATTCGGGTGAAGCAGCTTCACAATATGAAAACAAATACAATTTATTAAATTTGATGTATCATAAAAAAGATTATGGAATTGACGCAGAGCGAAACTTTTTTGCTACCTCTCACGGCAAAAATGCTTGTGACGGGATAGGAGGTACTGTCAAAAGACACGCGTACTTCACAAGCTTGCAAAAAGATACTTCTCTATTATTGACATCTCCGAAACAGATGTTTGAGTGGAAAAGGCAATTTTTCAAAAAGATAAATTTTCACCTTTGTACCAATGCAAATCATGCAGAGAAAAGAAATTTTTTGCAATCACGATTCTTACATGCGAAGACAATCAATCAAACACGTTCCTTCCATTCCTATCAACCTGCGGAAAACAAAAAATTATTGTGCAGAATATACTCCGGTCAAAAAAATGTAGTAACTTATTTTAACAAGTGAAATGCATTTTGTTCTTTGTTTTCGTATAAATGAATATTGCTTGTTATATTGCGAAATATTGTTAAGCTTACACTAAGGTTGGAAATAAATATTTTCAAAATTATGACTGAATTTCACTTTTTTTTTTTTGAATTATTTGCTTATGCTACATCATCTGGGACATTAAAAGAAATTCGAAGCACACTAGGACTGAATACACTTCGTGCCTGAAGATGCTAAACCAGCGCTAGAGGTCGAAACGCGGAGACATTAAAATTCATTACTTTTGATGCACTGGAGAGTAACAACTTTTTTAAAAACCAAAATTTCCGTAAGAGTATCTAGAATCAACTAGTACGTAAAAGAATTTGTTCACAGGCGGAGAAGTTTCATAAATTTGCAATTGTTTAAAAAACATACAAATTTTTCAAATAAAAATAAGATGTGTATTCAACAAAAATATTTTTATTGTAAAGTATGTTAAGTAACAAAATTTTTGATGTATCATATGCTATGATTCGATAAACCTTTCAGGAGCAATGAATTTTACAAAAAAACACTATGAAAAACTTTACTTGTTAATTACTATAAAAATAATTGTTTTTTTTGCAACAAAATTTTTTAGGAGTTTTTTTAACATTATGAAGATAGAAAATGTTGATGAACAAAAAATTCAATCATCAATTTTTTAGTGGCCCACTTGAGAAATTTCGACCCAACTGTAAGACTGTAAGATGTACGAGTGTAATATTTTTGATTGCAGGGAGTAATTTTGAGATTTTACAATGTAACACGTAACACTGTAAACTGTAAGACTGTAAGATGTAAGAGTATAATATTGAAGTAAAACTTTTCAGGCGGTATCATGACTTTTCAGGAGTGTAATTTATTCTAGAGAATAAAATTTATACAGGGAGTAACTTGGGGGTTTCACATTGTAACATGTGACACTGTAAACTGTAAGCCCGTAGATAATGATGTAAGTAAATCTAGCATATAATTGAACGGCTTAGGACGAATTACAAAATATCACAAATTCACTAAATGTCACAAAATCACAAAAAGTCACAAAAATGTCACAAACACAAAATGTCACAAATCACAAATATCACGAAATCACGAAATGTCACAAAATCACTAAAATGCCCCAAGGTCAAAAAATGTCACAAAGTCGCGAAATGTTACGACATCCCCAGAATGTCAAAAAATCTTACAAGATCACAAAATGTCACATAATTAGGAATAAAATAATTTTATAACTGATTTTCAGTTAAAGAATGAAGGAAATACTACGTAGAAAAATTGAAGGATCTGTCAGAACTAAAAAAGTACGATGAATGAAAATCTATACATTGGAACCTTTTTACATGATTTACAGATTAAAAACAAAAAAAATACAACACAGAAGAATTGTGGGATTTGTTAGAACTAAAAAACGTGAGAGAAATAAAAATCTTTACATCTGAACCTTGAAGAAAACAGCACGAGAAGTTTTACTTCTAACGCGTGCTGATTCAACACGCTCCAATTTTTTTTATGGGGTACTATATATACATACACGTTAATATGTAAGTAAATATATTAAGATAACTTCGTTTATCAAAGAAAATTTTTTAAATTTATTTAAAGTTATATACAATCCTAAAATCGAGGTTGAAAAATTTCAAAAAAGCATATGAAATGAATGCACATCATCAAACTATTTAGCTAGAAAAAATAAAAATGTTATTGAAGTCGCTATTTTTTATTATAAGCGTATGTGCTAACTTTGTATATTGAGTACTATGGATATTAGACATTGCTAAAGTTCTGAAAAGGGTGGTTATCTGTAACCTAATGTTCTTTAGTTCTTATCGTTTGTTATTGTTATTCATTCAACTCTGATCATATGTTTTACATATTAACTTTTATTCTATAATTTAAATAGTTGATCAATTTCGAAAAAATCTCTTAACGGTTGGTATTTATTTATAATTTACAGAAATTCCAATTTTTCAATAACTTTTGAAAATTTTTTCATCAAGCGCTGTTAGTAAATATTTTTGTTTTTTGGGCCGTTACACAGCAAACAGAAAATTATTCAAGGACACAAAATTGGATTTAAACTCACTGCGTTTTCACACTTTTGGTGCCGGCACCTTCGATCTCACGCCCAAATTATTTAAATGCTGTAAGTTTGAATCCTATTTTGTGTTTTTCAATAATTTCTTGCAGTGTATCTCATGTCATTAAACGCAAACAAATATTGCAGACAATGAAAAAAGGTTTGCGAAAGAAAAAAAATTCTTATTCACCTAAATAAACATTTGGAACTTGATGTACTCTCAAATATTACAAATATTATAAATTTAACAGATTGCTTGTTATCATTCACAGATTTTATCAAACAATATTTTCATTAGATCGAATTACACACAGCAAAAAAAAGCAGATTGAATTCGTCAAAATATTTCAACTGAATAATTTAAAGTTTTTGAATGATCTTAATTCAAATTTTTTGGACAAAAAACAGGTCCTTATAATAAGTTACATATATAATTTGGAAAAAAAATTGAATTCATTTTTCACTACGAAAAAACGAGGAATTATAATGAAGCCAAAACTGACATGAGATAATTATCAAAATTTTTTTTTATTATCAAAAGAATGTTACACAAGTAAAAAAATTTCAAATATTAATGCGACATCCAAAGCGCACTAAAACCTCATTAAATGCGTCCAATGAGCACGAAGGCCTCATCGCGTGCGCCTAAAACTCACGTGTGATTTCATATTCATTGCGTATTGGCGTGACTCCACACGTCGTGCACTTTATGTGTGACGCCCCATTGCTATCTGGGATACTATTACTAGCTGTTACTAGCTGGGTTAAACAATCTACTATCACAAATTAGTAGCCGCTGAATATGTTAAAAAACTTAAATGTACGAAAAATTTCAATAAAATACTATGATTGAGGCTGCGGATTCTGTAACGTCGTGAGCGCTCAAAAATACGGAGAAGTATTGTCCGCACGGTGACGTTACGCGTTGAAATCAAAAGTCAAAATTTGAAAAAACAAAAATAATATTTTATAACTGTCGAAAAATGGATTTTAGCCTCTGTTTCAACTTTTTTGTAAATCTTTAAGTTTTTGTTAAAAAAAATATAAACTCGTGCATTTCGAATTGAAAAATTAATGTTTTTTAAAACTAACATCGCCACTGAGCATTCATTTTTCAACGTATTTATATAACTCTTCTATGATTTTGTTCGAGAAGGTCTAGCGATGAACACAGTATCAAAATATGTATAAAAAGTTATTAAAAACTGACTTTTTTTTCAACTGAAAAACCATGTTTTTAGACGCTCGCATTAAAAAGTATGGAGAATATTTTCGTTTTAACGGAGTTTTCACGCTTGTCATTATTTTAAGTGTATTGTCAGACTTTTTGGAAAGTTTTAGCTCTCTAAAACTATGATTTATAGAAAAGTCAGCAGATTGAACACAACGCAAAGCGCAATGTGCTTGAATTTTTCGCGCGTGAGCTCCGTAGTTAGTCCAACAATATACACAGGGCACAGCCGCGGTGGTAAAGCCGCCACCAACTAGCTGTTAACCGCGGGCGAAACCCGCGGTTGGCAGCTGTTATGTATATTATATATCCTATTCTCTGACATTGTGATACATCTAACAATTTGTTTTTGTTTTTCAAAATTTTTTCTAGCGTTTTCAGGGAAGTGCAATTGATATTTATATTTTATTATTATCTTCCAGTGAACTGCTTTTCTTTATGAGAAATGATCAATTTTTTCTCTAATCGTGTATTTCTTTGCGCTAATGATTTTAAATATATTTTTCCAATTAATGTAATATATCTAACAAATTGTTTTGGTCTCTCAAAAATTTGACGGCTTATTCATAGAAGCGTAGTTAATATTTTTTTTATCATTATAATTTTTCTTCAGTTAACTCCTTGTCTCTAATGAATTTTTATTTTTTCAATAATAATACTTTTTTTTGTTTTAATTGAGGGCGCGGGAAGCATAAATGCCTCCAACGCTCGAACTAGCTTTGCCTAGTAGGCAAGGGAAGGGACGACGCGCTGATCTCGTGGCTCTCCGCGATCGAAATTGATTCAGAACGAAATTTCAAACTTGCCACATCTTCATTAATAATAATCAGTAGTAGGACAATGAGAGTTCTGCCCCCCACTCCTCCTCCCATCACGTAACCCCCTCCCCTCCCCGGCCCCGCCCACTCCCCCTCCTTTTGCCCCGCCCACTCCCCCCTCGAAGTTTTCCCGCGTTATTCCGGGATTTCCCCGCGTTTTTCCGGGGTTTTCCGCGAATTTGCACAATTTTCCCGCGAATTTTCTAGATTTTTCCTAGATTTCTCCCTGAATTTTCCGCAGTTTTCCCAGATTTTTTGGAATCTTTGCGATTTCTCGCTAACTTCATGCAAGTTTTCTCAAAATTTTCTGGAATTTTCCGCGATTTCAACAGTTTTCCAATCGTTTATCGCAGTTTTCTACCCCTTTTCCGTTGGTTTTTGCAAACTTTTTCTACCCCTTATCGCGGATTTCCTCCCTCCAAAACAAGATGGTGGACAGAACAAATTGAAAACAAAATGGCGGTTTGCTAGGCATGATGGCAAACAGAATAAATTAAAACGAAAATGGCGGACTTATGAAGATTGAAATACCTACCTTTGATGTATTTTTCCCCAGAGTGGGAACGTTGATATCACTTACACGCACACTCACACACGCATACACAAATTAATACACAGAAATTTTACATTTTACAAAGGGCCCCAGCCCGCCCTTTGTTGTGGAGCACAACCAACTAATTGCTCCTCCATTTTTATTGTTCAGTTTTTTACAATTGTTCTTACAAAAACTCACAAGCATTGAATTTACCACCAAGGAATCGGAAACTGACTGTTAGCTCTGACTTCACAGCGTCGACAAGTTTTTGAAGCTGATCCGAATCCTCTTGTAATGATTTGCCAAGCCTTGCCGGGAGAAAAATCTCGAATTTCGTATCCAGAGTGATGAGGAATTTCGATCCATACTTGGTTTTAACGGAGCGAATGTTGGTGACGGTGTAACTTTTATTGAGTTCTAACTCGATAATTTTACGCGTTGGCAGAAAATTCTCTACACGAGCTATTTTGTTCAGCTTCGAAAATTCCATGTTGCTTGATAAATATTTTTCTTAAGACTGACGCTCTACCGCTCGCGCATCCGTATTTCAAGGATTATTTGACCTTGAAAATCTATTGCGCAGTTTCGAAAGTGATGACGTCACCTCGACAAATTTAAACAAGTCGCCGGAAACGAATACATCATCACATTACTAAGCGATTACATTATCATCTATTCATTTAACCTTGAAAGTATATTACGCAGTTACGTAAGCGCTGACGTCACCTCAACAAGTCTAAACACATCGCCGGAAACGATTACATTCTTGATTGATGACGCCATCATTCGACCTTGAACGATCTATTACGCAGTTTTAAGATATATTTTTAGAAAGTTTATCTCGAACCATGTGGATACAAACAGAAGATTGTCTTAACACTATACGCAATTGAGTTTTGTTCTTTATTTATTTATTTTATTTTCAATTTTTTAAATTGAAAATTTTTTTATTTATTATTATTTCTCTTTCTTCAAACGTTACACAATTTTTTACTTACATCTATTACAATTTTTTCGCAATAGCGATGGTCCGTCCGGGATGTCACCGATATAATCAGAGTTCCAATGTTCATCACAACGCGTCCAGGCAATAAATTCCTCATCTTCTTGCAATTCTAGCGGAAGCTTATTCCATGCATTGCTTATGTAGTTTGCTTGAAAGTTCAGAAGGTATTCTCGAGGTAGAACAGCGATATCTTCGGAATCCAACTCATTGATCCCGTTTACGAAAGAGAGTAACGTAAATGATCTTCTCATCGATGGTGTATCCCCGAATTTCTCCGTCAACCATATTTTGAGTCGACGTGCGTTTTCTGCGACGCAGAGATGATCATAGACAGGTCGATGATAATTGTTAAATCGACATGCGGAGACGCGCAGCTTGTCGAGTGAAGGACAGCCCATTTCCTGCAGATCAATTATGTTGACTGAGTCCAGATGATTTTGCAACCATTTTTTCTTATCCACTCCTTTGACGAATACGAAACTGGAGTCGATCAGTTGATTCTGCAGCTCTTGATTGAGTTCATCGTATAACACGTCTCCAGAGTTCCAAGGAATGCCGTGATAATTACGTGTCAACCACAAGTTGGTTGCCCGCGCTTTTGATGACAAACCATGCCAGGCACATGGTGACTTGAACAGCGTCATGACCGCATCAGCGTTGGGCTCGAGCCTTAAAACTGCGAGCTCCTTGGCAACGAAGGTATTTTGCACGGAAAATCCTTGAACGTCCACGATGTACTTCATTGTGATAACTCTTGACACACTGACGCGCTACGTCACATCTACATGCTTTTATAACCTCATCCCTACTCCATAATGCTACAATCCCCCCCCCTTCCACCATCAACCATTCAGATACTTTCTTCGAACTTTCTTTACGTTTACATCTTACGAACCAATCTATACCGCTTATTATTCAGTCTGAAAACTAATATCTACTGATTATTGTTCAAATCTTCAGCTTTTCTACGTAAAATAGGATCTAAAACACATTCAATAAAAGCGATTCGTCGTTGAAACCTATAACGGTCACGAGCCGCTTGTTCCCATGGACCCCGTCTCGCTAATTTATGCGCAAAATCCCACACATACAGCACATATACTGTAGGTGGGTTACAATTAAACGTAACACGCTTCATAGTTTTCTGACAACTCCGCTGATTGGTTGGTATTCTATGATACGATCATGTACAATAAGACAGTATGCAGTAGTTGCAGCTGGGAAGTTGGCTCCTGATTCAAACTCCAGACGAACATCAACTGGACCAGTGATCAAAGAATCATTTTGTTTAACACAGTCGATAACAACAAGAGGCGCATTATCTTTAAATTGAGTTTTTTTAGCAATGGAGCATTTTTTCTACCATAATATGATGATTGAAAATTTGCATACATTTCATATAACGTTGCAAACTGGTTTCGTTGAAAATCAATATGAAGATTCTGATAAGGATAATATTGTGAATTTAAATACAATTTCATATCACGCAATTACACGTATCAAAGTTGCTCATATTTCCAGTTCTCACATTTTTTCGTCCAACTTGGAATCCTATGATGACGTATCTCGGCTTTTCCAGTTGAGTCGTTGTTTTCACACTCCATACGTGCTTTGTAGTTTGAGGTAAAAGTCACAAGCTGCTGGCAACAACAGTCACATCAACGAAATCAACTCAATCATCGAAGAACTTAAAGAAGCTGAGATTATATATTGAGGGGATTGAATTGTACAACGTCATTCGCAAGCTAGACAATGGCGAGTGTAGACGTTTTTGGAAAACATCTAACGAGAGCTCAAGGACTTCGAGGCCCTCCAGGTGTTGGATTCCAATTAACCGCTGAGCAAAACTATGATTTGATGGGAAAAAGGTTATGCAACGTTGGCAAATCGATGGAAATGATGGACGCAGTGAACCTCGAAGAAGTTCATAGAATCATCGGAGATGAGATTTAATCACCGAAACATGTGATTGGCATTGTGACTGACAATTTGACAAAATCGCTGGAATCCTTGAATGATATGTATCAAAAACATATGCTTGAATATTCGAAGCAGATTAACGTTATTCTACATTGTCAGCAACGCATTGAGGAAGTAGTACATATCACACCCGAAAAAAATGAGTTTGAATAAAAGCAAGTATACAAACGCGTCACCCTCATTATCAACCCAGACATTGTAAGGATGGATGCGAAATAAGCTCTTGTAAAAGAGCTCCATAAGCCTGCAAGGAAAAATTATCGACGACGTCATGTGGATACGCGTGGAATTGATGAAACTTGGCAAGCTGATCTCGTCGACATGTCAACTTTTGCTGATAAAGGCTACAAGTTCCTGCTCACCGTCATCGATGTCTTCTCCAGGTATGCATGGGCTGTTCCTGCGAAATCTAAAAATGGTCCTGATGTCACCGCTGCTATGAAGACTTTGCTCAAGGATCGTCAACCCAAGAATCTACACGTCGATCAAGGCAAAGAGTTTTACAACAAGAACTTCAAAGCGCTCATGAAGCACCATGAAATCAACATGTACTCTACCAGGTGTACTCCTAATTAATTTCCGGTTTTTTTTGCAAATAAAACACATAATTCCAAAAAAACCGTAACCTTTATTTTATTCAAAGTATTTTCCATCGCTTTCTACACATTTTTCCCACCTTTCTGGTAAATTGTGGATACCACGTCAGTAAAAATCATTGCCTTTGGAGGTGAACCACTCGGTGAGCCATTTTCGTACATTTTCGTACGAGTCGAAGCGCTGCTCAGAAATTGCATAGCCCAACGAGGCAAAGAGGTGGTAGTCAGATGGCGCCAGGTCTGGTGAGTAAGCCGCATGATCAAGCACTTCCCACTTGAGCCTTTCCAGCGTGTTACGAACGACTTTCGACTTATGCGACGGCGCATTGTCGTGGAGCAAAATCACCTTCTTCTGTCGTTGTTGATATTCTGGTCGGTTTTCCACTATGGCTCGGCTCAAATCTTTCATTTGCTGTTTGTAGCGAACGGCATTCACAGTTTCACCAGGTTTCAGCAGTTCAAAGTATATAACACCGGACTGGTCCCACCACCACACACACAGCATGACCTTCCGACCGTAACGATTTGGCCGTGCCGTCGATGTCGATGCTTCACCTGGACTCACCCACGATTTGTTGCGCTTAGGGTTCTCCAGGAAAATCCACTTTTCATCACCAGTAACAATACGATGCAGGAAAGACTTTCTTTTGTATCGTTGAAGCAGCATTTCACAGGTCACTTTTCGATTCTCCATTTGCCTCTCGGTCAGTTCATGGGGCACCCACTTTCCACACTTCTGAATTTTTCCCATGGCTCGCAGACGTTTGGAAATTGCTTGCTGTTGAACTCCCAACGCATCTGCAAGCTGTCGTTGCGTTTGCGTGTTGTCTTCATCTAATAATGCTTGCAATTCGGCGTCATCGAACGATTTTCGCTTGCCGGAGCGTGCGGCGTCGTTCAGGTCGAAATCTCCATTTTTGAACTGTCGAAACCACGTTTCACATGTTCGACGTGTTAATTCACGATCACCATAAACTTCCACAAGCGCACAGTGGCTCTCGGACACTTTTTTCCCCTGATTGAACATGAAAAGCAATGCATGGCGCATATGCTCAAAATTCGGTACAAAATTCGACATTTTTGAAGCGCAATAAAAACTTTCTGGAAGATTTTTTCGAGAAAATGTCAACGCAGTTCAAGCACTCGATATGACTGAACAAAATGACATATGGTATGTGTTACCAACAGCGGTACAAAACAGAACGCCATCCATTGAAAAAACCGGAAATTACTTAGGAGTACACCTGGTACATTCAGCGGCATGAAAGCATCCATCTGCGAACGTTTCAACCGCACTTTGAAAAGCAAGATGTGGAAAAGATTCTCACTCCAAGGACATTACAAATGGATTGACATTCTACCTGAATTGATGTCAACCTACAACGCTACTAAACATCGTACTATCAAGATGAAGCCAAAAGATGTTACTGCATCTGATGAAAAACGTTTGCTCCGTGAAATTTATCATACAAAGGATCAGAAAGAGAAGCATAAATTCAATATTGGTGACAAAGTCCGGATCAGCAAGTATAAACATGTCTTCGAGAAAGGATACACACCCAATTGGACAACGGAAATATCTTCCATAGTTGCTGTGAAACCATCGCATCCAACGACGTACAAACTCAAAGATTACCAAGATCAACCCATCGATGGAAGATTTTACACCGAGGAACTCGCTAAAGTGAAACATCCTGATGTATATCTCGTGGAGAAAGTGTTACGAAAGCGTGGAAACAAACTATATGTGAAATGGTTGGGATTCGATAATACCCACAATAGTTGGATTAATAAAACAGACATGTAGATAAAAAATTGTTTTATTCATTTCCGCACCACCAGAGCCCACATGGGGTGGTAGAATATGTGGCGCGTTTTTGGTAACATGGTATCCCCAGTAGGCCTAATCCACGATAGTTGCATTATTTAATGCAACTGACTGTACATATTTATATTTGCGTACATATTTACATAAATATATATTATTCATATGAACGCAGACATAAACGCTCGTTTATTTAAAAACATAATCTATTCAAGCTCCATTAATTCAGGTATTTTGTAATGGCCGTGTGCCAAAGTGTCCGTTGTATCTGACAAAATAAAACGTTTGTCATCAAACGGATTTCACGCGAGTTTATTTTGCTCGATTGTCTGGATTTCATGGAGGTGTGAACGAAACAGTCGTTAGGAGCAGAATTTTGTAACTTCGTTCTTCAAACAATATACATAGTCCATGAAATCCAGCGTTTTTGCGACAACTGACATTTTGACACCTTTGGCTCCCTTAATTCTATTCTCGCCTTCAACACGTAAACTATACATTTTACTTCGTAGACCGACAAATTCTGTAATGATTTTCCCATTACACTCATCTTTCATGAGACCCACGACTTTTTTGTTGAGCTGTTGAATTCCAAATTGGTTGTCCGCGGGGTAATCTGAAGTATCGAAATGTTCTGCATGGTCCATCATCAACGTATATGGATTGAGATTTTGAATTTCGTAGATAAGACTATCACAATCAGTATTACAATTGTTCAACTTTTTAAAAAACATCATCTAGTAACGCGTCAAAATAACGATCACGGAAAAACTAATGTTTTTCAACCAAAAAAAACTAATCACTAAATACCACAACAATTGTTCAAAAGCACTATCAAACAACTAGTCAATAGAACTTTTGCGAGAGAACCAATGTTTGTCAAGTGTCACAGTATGCATCGCGCTACGGTGTCGCGCTATGGTGTCGGGCTATGGTGTCGCGCTACGGTGTCGCGCTATGGTGTCGCGCTACAGGGTCGCGCTACTATGACCCGTGATGATTTCGCGTTATGGTTTGAAAGTGTAAACTTCGAAACGTTCTGAATCAGACTTCTGATCCCAGTTTGAAAATTCGCAACTTATATACTTTGAATTGATTCATTTCTTATTGAAATTTTATGCTTAATTATGTTTTCTATTCTTTTAATTTCCATATTGACTGATCCTTCTTTTTTTCCAAACTTTCAGAGTTCATAGTTACGTAATAAACATTCAAGGTTCTATTTCATAATATATTTCTTATTTCATATTCAAATTTTCGGTACGTAAAATAGGCTAAGAACAAATTAATGTTTCCTCTTCCATTAATTCAAAAGAAAAGCTGTCGTTTCTATTTCTTATATTACATTCGAAAATAGATTACGTAATAGAATTTCAAAGTTATATTCGCATAATTTTTTCAACTGCTTGAAAACATGTTTTCTCTTCTTTGAATTTACATACTGTATGATACTTATTTTTTTCCAAACTTTTAGAGTCGTTAGTCATGTAATAAATATTCAAGGTTCTATTACATAATAAATTTCTCATTTCATATTATTATTTTTGACGTATGAAATACACTTAAAGCAATGTTATATTCAAATTTTATTGAATTTTAAATATAAGCCGCCGTTTCTACTTTTTATCTAACGCCTAAAGTGATAGATCACGTAACAGAATTTCGAAGTAATATTAACGTAATTTAATGCACAGCAAAAAATGAATCAATGTTTTTTTCTCTAAAAATGAATGCGTTTAAACTCGATGGAAATTTTTCATCGAGAGTAACAGATCTGCGTAAGTGAATTTATAACGAATTACGTAAAATTTGAATATGCTTTTAAGACTTCGCAGATGATATCATGGAAACAGTCTTTTATGACTATTCCGAACTTGGTCAATGTATTGACATATCTTATACCGTTTCCTGTTTTCTATCCTTGCATTCTTCGGCATTATAAATGGATTATCTTCGATTCTACTTTTACTTTCTTCTCGACACACGTGCTACATCGCATCACGTTGGATTTACGGAATATATTAATTTACTCGGCGTATAGAAGACAAGCGTTTGTTATCGAGACATTAATCGCTCTTTCAAAATACAATTGTTTTGAAAAGTGAACGCTCAAATCGATCGCTTTCCTTGAAAATCAGAAAAAGTGATTGAGGTAATAAGAGAACACGCTTCAAACTGATTTCGAAAGAACACAGATTTTTAGAAGTTGGACAAAACTATAATTCATGAATATGATGTAAGCAATCTTCTTTTTTCTAATAGGAAACTTTTGAGAGTGAGGAATTAGAGGTCATTTTTCGAAAGCATTAGACTGCCCTACAAAATTTGACTATATAAAGTGATGTTAGCTGAAATGAAATCAGTCACGGCTTTATCATGAGATTCGTGAGTAAACCATACGTTACCCATGAAGAAGTGATGGGATATTATAAATTAAATTTAATCAGTCGACGTGAGATTCCAGTCAGATTTGGACGAAGTTTGGCTGCAGTGAAAGTTTACCTTATGCAGAGGAGTTGTGAAGAAGGTGAAAATTTCAGCCAATGGTAAGTCGTTGTTTATTCAATTTTCAGTGTTCACAATTTTGTTTTGTCGATATTTTTTAATTATCGTGATTTGTTATGGTACAGTCGGGTGGAGTGGGAAGTGTTTTAATGATGCCACATAAAATGCAAAAGAATATTTTTTTTTTTAAATTTCAAAACTGTATCGTGGAGAGAAAGTTCATTGATTAAAAAAATATTAACATTTCCTGTCCAACCGACTTCCCACTCCACCCGAATTTCCCCTACATAGTGAGTATATGATTAAAAAACTTCATTAATATTGTTTAAAATTTTACTCTATAATAATGATTATTAGTTATATTCGACGATCATTTATTCAATGAATGTGATTTTAAGAAATTGTCATTTAACAAGTTCTTTGTAATGATTCTTACAGGTATCGAGACACATTCAAAAACTTAGATCGAACGTTCCAAAAGACAGCCGTAGACGCATACTATATAGGAATGGAGGATACGAGGGTAGCACTGCAGCAGTTCATGGATGAAACAATTGCAGCTACAAGTCGGAAAGAGCATAGACATAATAAAGATGACATCCTAAGGAGGAGGTCCAAAAGAATAAGAAACAGGAAAAGCAAACAACCGTACAGGAAGTGTAATTGTTTTCACTAATTAAGATTATGTAAATTTCAAGAAAAAATGTTATTTCAAATAAATGATGTCAAAATTGTTTGAATAAATTGTTTTTTCATTATAACGTTAAATCTCCCTATCCCTCTAAGATAATTAGATTTAAATATATACCGACCATCAATTAGATGTAAGTTATCAATAATGTCGACATCTACCTTAGCGACACTCAGTACATTATCGGCATCTACCTTACCGACACTCAGTACACCGTTGACTTGTTTAAACTTGTCGAGGTGACGTCATCACTTTCGAAACTGCGCAATAGATTTTCAAGGTCAAATAATCCTTGAAATACGGATGCGCGAGCAGTAGAGCGTCAGTCTTAAGAAAAATATTTATCAAGCAACATGGACTTTTTGAAGCTAAACAAAATAGCTCGTGTAGAGAATTTTCTGCCAACGCGTAAAATTATCGAGTTAGAACTCAATAAAAGTTACACCGTCACCAACATTCGCTCCGTTAAAACCAAGTATGGATCGAAATTCCTCATCACTCTGGATACGAAATTCGAGATTTTTCTCCCGGCAAGGCTTGGCAAATCATTACAAGAGGATTCGGATCAGCTTCAAAAACTTGTCAACGCTGTGAAGTCAGAGCTAACAGTCAGTTTCCGATTCCTTGGTGGTAAATTCAATGCTTGTGAGTTTTTGTAAGAACAATTGTAAAAAACTGAACAATAAAAATGGAGGAGCAATTAGTTGGTTGTGCTCCACAACAAAGGGCGGGCTGGGGCCCTTTGTAAAATGTAAAATTTCTGTGTATTAATTTGTGTATGCGTGTGTGAGTGTGCGTGTAAGTGCTATCAACGTTCCGACTCTGGGGAAAAATACATCAAAGGTAAGTATTTCAATCTTCATAAGTCCGCCATTTTCGTTTTAATTTATTCTGTTTGCCATCATGCCTAGCAAACCGCCATGTTGTTTTCAATTTATTCTGTCTACCATCTTGTTTTGGAGGGAGGAAATCCGCGATAAGGGGTAGAAAAAGTTTGCAAAAACCAACGGAAAAGGGGTAGAAAACTGCGATAAAGGATTGGAAAACTGTTGACATCGCGGAAAATTCCAGAAAATTTTGAGAAAACTTGCATGAAATTAGCGAGAAATTGCAAAGATTCCAAAAAAATCTGGGAAAACTGCGGAAAATTCAGGGAAAAATCTAGGAAAAATCTAGGAAAAAATCTAGGAAATTCGCGGGAAAATTGCGCAAATTCGCGGAAAACCCCGGAAAAACGCGGGAAAATCTGGGAAATCCCGGAATAACGCGGGAAAACCCCAAGGGGAGGGGAGTGGGCGGGGCAAAGGGAGGGGTCGGGGGAGGGGGAGGGGGAGGGGGTCACGTGATGGGAGGAGTGGGGGGGGCAGAACCCTCATTGTCCTACTACTATAATCAGATCAAGCTAATTTTTTTACCAAAATGCTTGTAAAGCTTCAGCGCTGTCTGCGAACTGATTCGTTTGGTGAATTTTATACAACAACTATTCATAAATTATCAAATAAGCCTCTCCAATGATGATTGGGAGGATTCGATTGAAATTTGAAATTGGCCGAAATTGTTATTCCAGCACGATATTTCCGAATGTATGAGAAAAACTTCTGCATGAACATTTTTACCAATTCGGAAATCTAAATCAAGTTCATCCAATAACGTGATTTTCTCGCACCTCAACAATGATTGAGGTGCGAGAAAAGAATAATACACTTGCTGAATCGAGATGAACCGGATAGATAGAGTTTTTCTAATTATATTATTTTATGGTTGAAAGGAATGATACACCAGATGACCCATGGTAATTTGTCATGGTTCTTTTATGAAATCTTTTGCTTTTCACGTTATATTTCTTAACTTCTTGTCCTGAAAATGTAGCCTTTCCTTTTTCTTTTCAGTTTTCATAGATCTTTAGTACAGTAAAGGTCGTAAAATCGTTTCTTTTCCGCTTTTCAATTTCAAAAAATTCGGGTGTTGGACAAAGTTTGAATCATAGTATTTTTATCAAATGGTATAACTTGAGTGAATTTCAGTGAATAGTAAAAGAATTAGATAATGGAGCGGTTTGTAAATTCGCAATTTGGGCGAAAAAGTACGAAGAATGTACATGTTTGGATTGCAAACGTTATTAAAAAAGCTCGAGATAAGGTATAAATTTTATTTAGGCAGCAGAAATTTATCAAACACAATAATGGTTACTAGCGGTTGGGTAGAAAAATTATTCAAAAACTGATAATAATAAGAATACGATATTGTGAAAAATCTTTTCAAATCTGACGATGGTAAAAGATTAAATTTGAAATCCAGTTCCCTCGTTTGATAAATGTCTCAATTATTTTGGGTATAGGAAACATACATATTTTTAGAAAATTCAATAGTATCAAACTTTAACATATAATTATGATACATACACTCTATTAGAGAGTTAATTACGAGAGATTGAAAATAATAAAATTCAAAGAACTTTTTTTTTGAGATCAGGCCCTAATTCAATAAAAGTAAACAAGTTTTTTAACGAAAAATAAAATTTGCTGTTATAGTTGCGTGAAAGTGTGTCACGAACATCAAAGAAAACACTTTCTGCTAAAGAGTTCGTGGTGGTTAATTCCTGTTGTCCAATAAAATGTTACAAAAAAATTGGCGAAAATAAACAAAAAAAGCTTCACGAATCATATTGGCAGCCCGGAGATTATTAAGCCCAAAATGTCATGATACCTTGCATGATAAAAGAACAAATTATTAATTTTAACGATAATAATTCTCAGAAAAAATCAAAGCATTGGATATTGTTTCCCGTATCAATTTGATTTGAACAATAAAATTGTAACGTGTCCAAGTTTTTTATGCAGTGTTCTCAGTCTTTATCGGGGAAGATTTAAGACGGTCCAAGAGAAAATCAAAAAACAAGAATCTTTAGGTGATCAACGCGGCGGAATCTGTGAAAACTTTTTGAAACTTTACAATAATGTCGAACAGTTACTTAACGCTCATTGCAAAAGCTTCGCTCATTCTTAGTCGCATTATACCCGAGAAGATTCAAAAATAAACTATTTCAATGATGCACAATTAACATTGAATGCATTGTATTTTTAATTTTTAGAATACTATGAAAATGAAACAAATAAAATCGACCCACCGATCAGCAAGTCGACATATTGCAAGTATTTTAACCATTTTGTAGATTTTACTTCCAACTTACCAAAAACAGATCAGTGCAATGATTGGAACGAATACAAAATTCAAAAAAAAGAAAAAAGTGAAGAAGCTCTGTTGCACAAGAAGAGTTATCGTGAGTATTGAATAAAAAAGGAAATGCTTGCTATGAAAAATTGTTTGGTCTTGAGTTTGATTTCCGTCAAAATCTTCTATTACCAAAATTTCCCGTTTACGCCCAATTTTATTAAAGGTTGATATGGTTATATATTTTCAACATTCATGTCCACTCAAATAACAATAGCTACATGTTTCAGTTTATGAAGAAATTTTTCAAAAAAGGGGGGGGGGACACTGTTGCTTACTTTTTACTTCATACAGTTACTCAGGAATTTAAATCAAATATTTACGACAAAATTTGTCTGTTTTCGATGCGTGCGGCGGACAAAACCGAAATTATGTCATGCTAGTTTTTTTGTCTCTATTGTCGAAAACATTTCAGATTCCCATCAGCCATTTGTATTTGGTTCGTGAATATTCATGAAATCAGTATAATAGAAATTTCGAACTTTATGAAAAACATATCAAAATAAAAGAGTGCATTGAAACTGATGAAGAATACATTGCAATTATTGAGACAGGTTCCATTTATTATCTTTAGGCAAAACGATTATGTAATGAAAGATTTAAAAAAAATTGATCAAGAGAAGTTTTCTTCAAACCGAAAAACTTGTGAATCAGTAAAGCTGTAAGAATCGATTACTTTCCAAATGGTGAAGTAAACGTGTATGAAAGTTAGTATGAAAAACCAACTGAATTTTAAATTCCGAATTAATTGACATTTGAAAATTTGTAAAACATGACACAAACTGTTTAGTTAGGTATAAATGTTGAGAAAAAAAAAAGATTTGCTAGCTCTTTTATGATACTTGACTGCAAAAGGTAAAAAATTTTTTCAGGAATATTTAAGCAAAATGACGAATAAAAAGAAAAAAACAGATTATATCGCTGCTTAGAGGTATTTTTGTATTGTGTAGAATATCCTGATTCTATAAGCTGTCGTCAAAAAACAGATAAAAATTATACAAATGATTAAGATAATGATGATTCACGTTTTTTCAACTTCAAACTTTGCCCCTTACTTTCTTCGATTGATATTTCAAAATCATAGCGCAGGTAGGTACAAACGTTACATTAGTAAATATAAGTCGATAAAACATTTTTTGCTGATTTTATTTAAGCCGTTGGCATCAAAAGCGTTTTTCTATTATGCATACGGGATAGCAAGTCATTTTGTTTATTTTTAGACGAAATTTCGTGAGTTGATTAAGAATAAGATACGATATTGAAAGTTTCAACATGCAAGTTTTTACTTTTTATAAGAAAAGCAATACTTTGAAAAGAAAATTTTTTTAAGTAGGTTATGGCGAATTCAGTTCATTACATGACTACAATTTGCATCTTTCAATTTTTAATATGTTTAGATTTATGCCAAAAAAGTGAAAGTCAGATAATAAAAGAATCTCCTCTGAGCGTCGAAAGCAGATATGCTCACGATCTTGTTATTGTGAAAACTTGATTCAGATTTTCGAGTTAGTAAAAATGTTTATGCAAAAGTTTTTCTCATACATTCAAAAATATCGTTCCGGAATAACTATTTCGGCTAATTTCAAATTTCAATTGAATCCTCCCAATTATCATTGGAGGCCTGTTCGATAATTTATGAATAGTTGTTGTATGAAATTCACCATACGAATCAGTTCGCAGAAAGCGCTGAAGCCTTTCAAGCATTTTGGTACAAAAATTAGCTTGATCTGATTACTATTGATGAAAATGTGACAAGTTTAAAATTTCGTTCTGAATCAATTTTGATCGCGGGGAGCCACGAGATCAGCGCGTCATCCCTTCCCTTGCTTACTAGGCAAAGCTAGTTCGAGCGTTAGAGGCAGTTATGCTTCACACGCCCTCAATTATGAAAAATTCATGTTTTTATACCTTAATCGATGTAAAAATTGTTTCAAACTTTTAGAAAATTCTACAGCATTTTAATAAAGATGTAATGATTTTTCTTTTTTTTTATACATTGAAGTGAATCCCTTTTCTTTATCTGATATTTTTTTCCATTATCATATATTTCTTTGCTATCAATATTGGAAATCCTATTTTTTCATTTCGTGATAGTTTAGATCTTTTATAAAATTCTCAAGCATTCATAAACAAGTGCAATCAAAATTTTTTTACAATCCTTTTTTTTTTTAGTGAGTTTCTTTTCTTTTCCTTATCCGATTTTTTTCCATAATCATATGTATATTACTTAACTAGAATTATTGAAAATCAATTTTTTCGTTCTTGATACATCTTAAATTTTGTTTTGTTCTTTAAAAAATTTCTCCAGCATTTTTATTAAACTGAAAAAGGAATTTTTTCAGAATATTAAATTGAATGAAACCAACTTTCTTACCAGGTGTACTCCTAATTAATTTCCGGTTTTTTTGCAAATAAAACACATAATTCCAAAAAAACCGTAACCTTTATTTTATTCAAAGTATTTTCCATCGCCTTCTACACATTTTTCCCACCTTTCTGGTAAATTGTGGATACCACGCCAGTAAAAATCATTGCCTTTGGAGTGAACCACTCGGTGAGCCATTTTCGTACATTTTCGTACGAGTCGAAGCGCTGCTCAGAAAGGGCATGGCCCAACGAGGCAAAGAGGTGGTAGTCGGATGGCGCCAGGTCTGGTGAGTAAGCCGCATGATCAAGCACTTCCCACTTGAGCCTTTCCAGCGTGTCACGAACGACTTTCGACTTATGCGACGGCGCATTGTCGTGGAGCAAAATCACCTTCTTCTGTCGTTGTTGATATTCTGGTCGGTTTTCCACAATGGCTCGGCTCAAATCTTTCATTTGCTGTTTGTAGCGAACGGCATTCACAGTTTCGCCAGGTTTCAGCAGTTCAAAGTATATAACACCGGACTGGTCCAACCACACACACTGCATGACCTTCCGACCGTAACGATTTGGCCGTGCCGTCGATGTCAATGCTTCACCTGGACTCACCCACGATTTGTTGCGCTTAGGGTTTTCCAGGAAAATCCACTTTTCATCACCAGTAAAAATACGATGCAGAAAAGACTTTCTTTTGTATCGTTGAAGCAGCATTTCACAGGTCACTTTTCGATTCTCCATTTGTCTCTCGGTCAGTTCATGGGTACACCTCACGTACATATATTGTACATAAATTCTTACATTCAGCTAATGCCGAACTATTGACGTCTTGGAAAACCATTATTTCGAAAAAGCAAAATTTGTCTACAAAGTATACATCCCATGAACGTTTTAAAAATTAACTAAGAAAAAAAGAACAAAACTTATTTAATTGAAGTTGCGTTTATCTTTCAACACGGATTGCAGTCATTTTTTAAATTTTTTTCACAAATTCTTTCATTCGTATTAAATTGTGACGCGATTTAATACGCGTCAATAAAGCAATTGTAAAGAACCGAAATGTTAAAGTTGAGATGTGTTTAGTCGGTAAATTACTTTCTAACCTAGGCTGTATTATTTACCGACAGATGATAGAATTTGAGGATTTTCCCCCAAAAAAAAAACCTTGACCCATGCTTTTTTATTCTTCGTGTTATTAATATAAAAACGCAATTTTTCGAGGAATAAATGCTACATTCGGATAGTTTATTCACCCAAGATCTAAAATATATCAATAGTTTCCCGAATGAAGCTCTAAGGAAATTAGGAAACGGGAAAAACTTTTTTGATGACGACACGTTTTACATAGCATTTGTTAATATAGCTTTGCGGTGCTAGAGCGACTCGCTGGAGAGACCTTACTTCTAGGTGACTACCACCAGCTACGATAAATAACCCTGCTTGAAAAAATCTGTTGAATCCTATTGAAACCCTTTGAAAACGGTAAAAAGTTCCAATTTCCAATGGTGCCCTGTGTAAATCAAATGGACTTTTCAATAGGTTCAATTGGTCATGACCTGTTGGGCCAATGAAAAAGTGCATTTGATTTACACAGGGGACCATTGGCAATTGGAACTTTTTACCGTTTTCAAAGGGTTCGAATGGGATTTAACAGATTTTTTTCAGCAGGGAACCCTATTGTTCTTCCGAAACAAATTTTTCTACCTGGAAACAAAATGGAAGTGTGATAAGGAACCAGGAAATATATTTTCCAAACGAAAACCTAAATTGGAACCTCCAGTGGCACTTTCTATTTGATAGATTGGTCAGGAAACTCCATCAAGAATCTCAGTTGAGATAAATAGAATTAATAAAAACAAAACACTTTAAAACAACTACAGTCAAAGTCAACTGAGGGTATAACATACAAACCCTCTTTCAGACCGTAGATATTCTTAGTCCTGTCATCAGCATTACACGTATTATACCTTTAGCATTTACTATAGCAAACAAATGGTAGTATCGCCGATTTCTGCCGTGAGGTGGCGCGGCCAATTCGCCACGCAGGGCAAGCCGGAAATGGCTGAATGTACAAAGCTTGAAATGGCGGCCACGCCAAATTTAAATTAAGCGACTTCAACGCGACCAGCCATTCGACACTCTCATGAAAAAACAAAACTACTGCCCAAGTCAACTGAGACTTATACATACAAAGACTCCCTCGTGAGCGTGCATTATCAATTTTCCTTCAGCATTAGCACGTATTGTACCTAATGTATTACCTGTAGCGTTTGGCTATCATGTACTATAGCACTCAAGGAATGGTATCGCCGATTTCTGCCGCCACGAGGCAGCGCAGCCGACGCGCCATCACGGCACTATAATACATATAGTGCATAAGCGTACACCGCAGCAGCGTTGCCAGACAGGGGAGCTTTTTCTCTTTCTAACGTCAAACAAGGCGTAAAGTTGTCTTTGTCTTTTAGGCGAATAATAATAAAATCTGGCATGACTGCACGGCAGTACACATGTACTGCCTATAGGTTCACTAAGGAGCCTGAACTTTTCCGAGCTTGCCCGACCGCGCCTGATGTCGCGCACTCGAATACATTTATATATATAGTAGTAGTACAGTGACTGTACTCCTACAAACAACTGCACACAACTACACAGAACTGTTCATTTGTGTGCATTTGCGTTCATCTTATCTATCGAAAGTCGAAACGGTCATGACTTCATGATTTTGCGGGAAATAAATAAGCACGGCGCGGTATATTACTTCATTTTCTCCTAATTTTGTAATGGAGTAGTGGCGTAGTGGAGAGAAAGGCCACCTTGCATTCTTAAAGTACCTGATTCGATTCCTACCAGGAACAAATTTTTTTTTTTTCTCTTCAAACATGATTATACAAACTTTAATATTTATATTGTATTTTTTTTTATTTCTAGGATTAATTCTATTCAAAACTTACATCATTTGTGAACGGCAAGTTTCGTTAGAAATTCATGAAAGTTAAATATTCGTGTAGTACCTTTTTTTACATAGTTTGTAATTAACCGATAAAAGCTATTGAAATTTGCTATCAGCTACGATTCGATACCACCGGTACATTGGAACCATGTTAAGCATCGTACTGTAACACACTTACATTTATAAATATTTTTTGCAAATTATAGGCCATTTCGATCTAATATTTCATAAGGTTTGAGACCCTCACAGAAGAAAAGTATTAATTTTGGTCGAGATTAACGCTCTACGCCATGCCCTGAGTATTTATCTGGCGATCTGTCGATTTAGATTTCAAAAAATCATGTGAATAACTATTTGTTTAAACAAATAAATCATTGAAATTATATTTTCTGCTATGTGCAAACGCTTTTTGAATTTATTTGTTACTTTGATCACTAATATGGCATCAGATATTAAATATTGATTTGTTGAAACGGTTTTTCAATGTTATTTGCGAAATTGCAGTTTTTGCAAGATTAATATGCTTTCCCCAGTTTTCTAGGTCACTGGTCATGAATCTAGTGCCAGGTTTAGATAATTCATTTATGGAAATGTTTGTTTAAGAAATTACGAAAATAATAACATTGTTTCGGAAATGCATGTATATGCATTTTATAGTTTTTAAGTACGATAATTACAAATCTTACACCTTGATTGCAAAACTAATCCGTTTAAACTTCAATGAGTATTTCTAGCAGATAATTGGGGAATCGGCATTTCAGGAAGATGCATATAATTTATGTTTTTCCAAATTTTAAGGTAAGAGTTTTCATTATAATTCATGAAACACACATTTAATAGTTCGGAATTTAGCTTGCGGATAAACAATATTATGAATATTTTCTCCTAAACACTGTAATAGAATAGAGAACTGTAACAATATTTAAATATTTAAATAGAGGAGTTGCCTCAAAATTAAACCGCCGATTTTTTTTTCAAATTGAAGATTAGGCTTTACAAATAACTTCTGCGTTTAAAAAATGTTATTTTTACTGTCCAATTATTTATAAATAATTTTTAAAAGTTGCTAAAATGAGGTACCGCTAGAACGCTACGTGATTGGTCGGCGCATCTGTGACGTCACTAATGTTTGTTTATTGCAAAAAAAACTGCATCGAGTCGAACTTTCACATTACTTATTATGTATTTAAATTCAAAGTTATCTGTCAGTTATGAGTTATATAATATGGATAAATAATCTTAGCTCAGTAATACAGCTTGGTTATTATTATGAAATTTATTGTTAATGCAAAAATTACCATCAACATATGATAGGTTGTTTTTTGTACTTTTACTTCTGAGACTACTGGATTTTTACAAAAATTTAATTTGATAAAGTCTACCGTATCTGTATTCTATGAAAAACTGTAAGAACTGATGTTTTGTAATTTTTTGTTTTGTTTTCTATACCACTCAAGTATAATGGCGTATATCATATAATAAATTCTGATCCCATTTTTGCATCATTAATAACTGCATAACAATTAAATACTTTCCCTGTTCATATATTAATTCAGTACTGATTCCAATACTTTTGTATCTTACGTTTTTCATGGAGTTTTTTCGTAAGTACAATTACACTCTCTTTTTATTGATTCCAGCATTTATACATTGGCAATGTTCAGTGGGGGTGGTGGAGGGGGTTATGATTATACGAAACTGCAACAAATATATTATTTCGTTTTTTTTTTTTTTTATTTATAATTGATTCTTTGGTAAATGTTAATGCTGGGTTCCGAGGGTAGTAAAATTCGGAATAAAGAGGGCGATAATATGAGTGCTGTATTTTTACAAAGGCTTGATACAGACTGACGCGTTGAACATACTTTGCGTTTGACGAAAACAACTCGTCAGTAATGATTAGAAATATATGAGACTGTACATGGATCACAGAACGTTAAAAGATAGTATTCAATAGTAGTCATGTAGAACTCGTTTAACAAACATAACACGACAATGACAATCTAATGACGTGACATCAAGACAAAGCGTTTACTAATATCTGACTTGTCCTTGTGAATAACATTTCAAGAATTGTACGTTCCAACACCCTCCCTCAAGTCGAGCTTCTGTTGTCATCGATGTTGGAAAGCCCAAGTTTCTCAGAACATTTTTCATGTTTAGGTCCAGGCAGCGCTTTCGTGAGTACATCAGCTACCATGAGCTCAGTGGGCAAGTACTCCAGAGTTATTGGATGATTCTGCAGCGCTTGTCGAATGAAATGATGACGTATGTCAATATGCTTCGACCTAGAATGAAACACAGGAATGTAAGCTAATTTTCCAGCTCCTTGGTTATTGTTAAATAACGTGACTTGAGCGAAGCTTTTAAAACCCAGCTCTTTTAGAAACCCGATAAGATGTAGGGCTTCTTTAGCAGCGTCGGTGGGGCCCATGTACTAGGCTTCGGTTGATGACAGAGCAACTGTCCGCTGCTTTCGTGACTCCCAGGAGACTGCGGCGCCTGCCAGGATGAATGTCAGCCCCATGTATGAGCGGCGGTCAACGGTACAATTGCCCCAGTCAGCGTCTACGTAGCCGACAAGTTTTTCCCCGGTCTTTCTGTAGAGGAGCCCGTGAGAGACAGTGCTAGCCAAGTACCTCAGGATTCGTTTTCCTACTGCCCAGTGCTCTTTCGTGGGGTTCGTGCAAAATTGGCTTAGGGCGTTGACAGCGTGGGCAATGTCCGGTCGGTTGCCAACAGCTAGGTACATCAACGAGCCAATCAGCTCTCGAAACGGCGGCCGTGACGCTATCTTTTCATCCTCCAGGATGCCACTTGCAAATTTTGTACCTGGAACAAGTGGAGTTTTGTGCGTTTTGCATTCACTCATATAATACCTTTCCAGGATGCTGCGGGTGTAGCCCTTCTGGGACAAGGTGCAGCCCTCCCTGGTTCGAAGAATCTCGATACCAAGGCTGTATTTGGCGTGGCCGAGGTCCTTCAGTGTGAGGTTTTTCTTCAATTCATCTCTAACGTGGTTCGCCCTTTTGATGTCCTTTGAGGCCACCAGGATGTCGTCCACGTAAATCATGACGAAGGTTCGTTTTTCCTAGTCAACGTACATGCAGGGGTCTGCGTTGGTCGGGTAAAGTCCAATGCATTGGAGAACCTTGTCGAGCTTGGCGTACCACTGGCGGCCTGACTGACGTAGGCCGTACAGTGCCTTTTTCAACTTGCAGACATTGCTTCCTTTGCGTAGTTTTTTCTGCATTTTCTTCGCTCTGGAGACGAGCACTTGGTCCTTTTCCTCGTAGATGATTCGGTCCAGCGTCTCGTCTAAAAGTTCTGGTGGTTCCATGAAAATTTCGGTGTCGATATCGCCATTGAAATATGCTGTAGTGATATCTAGCTGCCAAATATCCATGTTGTTTTCGGCTGCAAGGGCGACGAGCGTCCTCATGGAGCTGAGCCTGGCAACAGGAGCAAAAGTTTCATTAAAGTCTATACCTGGTCTCTGCGAGAAACCTTTTGCAACGACGCGTGCTTTTCTTCGTTCCAGGGTTCCGTCAGCCCGGAATTTGTCCCTAAGCACGGTTCGACATCCGATGACCTTAGTGTTCTTGGGGCGATCGACGATCTCCCAGGTGTCATTATTAATGAGACACTTTACCTCGGAGCAGATGGCGTCCTTCCATTCAGCCCCGTCTGGCCCTAAAATCGCTTACGAAACCGGTGTTTCTGGCGTAACAAGTTGAGCATCGTTCCAGTTTATTTCGTCGATATGCTCGTGAGGTTCACCTTTATCTTCCATGGGTATCATGTTGTATTGTTTTCGAGGTCGTCCTCTTGTGCCCGTCCTTACGAGGGTAGGTCTCCCGGGGCCGCGTTTTATTTGTGGTCTCACGGCGCTGTCCTCGTCGTCTTCGGATTGATCGATGTCATCCGCAGGTTGTCCACCGGCGTCGTCCTCAGGCTCTCCCTCGGCGTTGTCCGGGTGATGATCGATTATGACAGTTCGATTCTTAGGGAACTGGTTTTCTTGGCCCGGGATTTTGTTTCTACCGTCGAGTGTCTCGGCGGTGATAAATTTTTCGTGCTTTCCTGCGTCTTCAAATTCATTGAAAAAATTTTACGTCTCGTGTTACTCGGATTTTTCTCTCTTTCGGGATCCGAACACGATACGCTTTTGATGTTTCGGAATATCCCACAAAAATTGCTTCGATGGCCTTGGGTTCGAATTTTCCTCTACCTGGATTTTTGTCAAGAATGTAGACTTTGCTGCCGAAGGTCTGGAGGTGTCTGAGGTCTGGCTTAGTCCCGTGCCATTTTTCGAACGGAGTAGCTTGGTCCAAGCTTCTCGTGACACAGTGGTTTCTTATGTAGTTTGCAGTTGCGATGGCTTCGGCCTAAAAAGATGGCGGGAGCCCCGGATTGGAGCAGCATGCAGCGTGCTGACTCGACCAGGGTACGATTCCTGCGTTCTGACACTCCGTTTTGCTGGGGTGTGTATGGGACTGTAAATCGTCGATGAATTCCCGCATCTTTGAGAATTCACTCCATCTCTTGGTTGTCGTACTCTTTACCATTGTCTGATTGAAGGGCTTTGATTTTCTTTTCTTTCTGCGTCTCAACGTACTTTTTGTACGCCTGAAATTTTTCAGTCACTTGATTTTCGTTACTTAGAAAATAAATTTCACATCAGCGAGTGTGATCATCTGTGAAAGTGACAAAATATCGAGCTCCCCCGATAAATTCCGTGCGCATCGGACCGCAGACGTCCGAGTGCACGATCTCAAGAATTGTTTTTGAGGAGTTCGCCCTTGTAGGAAAAGGTTTGTTTGTCAATTTACCTTCTGCGCAGACCTGACACTCAGGTTTTAGTTACCCCTTTTAAAATCCAGCCCTGTCACATTTTTCGGCATTAGGACGAGGTCCCTTTGGTTGAGGTGTCCAAGACGCTCGTGCCAAGTGTCCATGGCAGATTTTTCCTTTTTCACGGTTCCAGCGCGTGCTTGCTGAGTATCCTCACGAAGGTAAAATAGGTCGCCTTTTCGGTCAGCCACCATTTTTACGTTTCCATTGCTGTCCTTCACGATCGAGCGGTTCTTAGTAAATAGAACTTCGTGCCTTTTGTCAAAAATTTTAGCGACTGACAGCAAATTTGTTCTTAAATCTGGAACGAAAAGGGTATTTTCAAGTTTTATAATTTTGCTTTCATTACCATTCGAGGTCGTGACCATGACGTTTCCTCGAGCTTTCACTTGAGAGGTTGCGCTGCTCGCCAATTTGAGTCCTCCTTGGACTTTCTGGGGGTCAAGGAGTTGTCGCCTGTCGTTGCACAAGTGTGACGTGCACCCGCTGTCCAAACACCAACTGTTGACGTTTTCGAGGTTGGCGCTGTCATTGACGCCAGGGTTTGACAGGAATGTTTCAGCTGTGTAACTGGCTTTTTCTTCAAAGTTTTTCTTTTTCTTTGACCAACACTGCGTAGTTTTGTGGCCTGCCTTTTTGCAGTATCCGCACCTATACTTCAAGGGCATTGACAAATTCTGTTTATCACCGCGTTGTCAATCGTTCGCCCCGCCTCTCGATAAGCGCGCCCCAATGCCATACTGTTTCACGAACATGGCTCCCGAGTCGTTATCACTTGCTTTTTGCATTCTCGCATCGCTTTCCTCCGTTATCTTGATTTTCAGCGATTCAACGTTCGGAAGTTCGTCGCGGGACTCGATTGCACATCGAAAATTTTCAAAACTGCTTGGCAAACTATATAACAGCATGATCGTAAAGAGATCTTGATTCATTGTTACCTCCATAGCTTTCAGCTTGTCAACGGTGTCGAAAAATTTTGCTAAGTCGTCCCATATGTCAGCACCTTCAGGCATCTTTTGCTGCGTGAGTTGTTTTAACGATGTCGCCTTGCGTGCTGGTCCCTTGGATGCGTAAATCCATTCCAATTTTATCCATATCTAACTAGAAGTAGTACATCCTCGTATTTGCTTCAATTCCGATGGGGAAATAGCGAGGATAAGTTCGGCTTTGGCCTTACGGTCCTGTGTTTTCCACGCTTCGAGCTCCCGTTGCGATGTTGCCGACGAGGCTCCCTCTCCTACGACAGTTGGCCTCGGTTTTTCTCCGATGACGTATTCATATACATCGTTTTTGACCAGAAGTGCCACTACCTGAAGTCTCCAGGTGTCGTAATTTTTCTTTGATAACAACTACAATCTTGTGTTACCGTGCGACATTTTTGAAGTAGAAATTGCACGAGTTCACTTTTTCACTGGATTTTCGTAGAAATAATCGTTCGTGATAATCAATGTTCGCGAAACTAATAGTATTTTTCACGTGCACAACGCGATGCCCGAGATAGTTCTCGATTCGTGATTTGATCAACGGCGTGTTCCATATGTTGGAATTTTCACTAGATTTTCGTGAAAATATTTATGCACGAACTTCACTAATAGTAATATTTCCATGGTACTGGGAAAATTCCTTACGTACTTGCGGCGTAAGTACGTAAGGAATTTTAAGGAAAATACGTAAGATAAAAAATTGTCATTCATGGTAAAAAAACATCAGAATTCAAGAATAATTTTTTTTTTATCATAAATGCTAATTTTTTTCATTCTGGAGGCGTCACTGAAGCAAATAGAGTATAAATTTCAAAATTTGGCGAAGATAGGATGATGCGTTTCGGAGCGATCGCGAGAATAGTTTTCAAAAACGGATTAAAATTTCCGTACGATCGCGCTCGACAGCGCTAGGCCTGTTCACTCATTCCTTCATTGTCTAACTGCCCCTTGCGCAGATGTCATTATGCTTTCCGGCTCCCCAATTTATGAAAATATACAATAAATGTACAAAGTGAAAATAAAAATTGCGTAAGGTGTTTTGAATATGGTATTCAATGTATCAATAAATCATTGTGATAGTAAAAACTGCAATAAAAGTACCGATAGATTTGGAACAATTTTATGAGTAGCAAAGCTAAAAGCCTTTTTTTGTTTTTGCAAATTACTTATTTTTTAAGAATATTTCTTCCCTGCCCAATTGTATAGAAGTAAATTTCAAGTTGAGAACGCAAACTTTGAGTCAGATCATCAGGAAACTTACCCAAATGTTCATTTTTTGTTAATTATGTAAGTACTCGACTTCAAAATATCTATTACCAAATTAAAATTTATTCTCACATACGTGATCAGGATAAAGTCATTGCCTGTGACTGAACGAGTGTAAATACTCCTGTTCGGGTATTACTCATTTCATTCGCAAGACAGAGTTTTATTCATAGTTTGATGACCTGAAAAACAATACTTTTTTTCCTTTTAGAAACAAATTTTTAATATGCCGTTGACTGTCAATCCTTCAAATATTTAAAAAGAACAGAAAATATCATTTATAAATATACTACACATTATTTCACGAAAAATCGAACTTATCCACATTAAAAAAGTTGTATAATTATTTCTTAAATCAAGTGTCATATTGTATCCCAATTAAAAGCAAGAACTGTTCATTTTAGTGAAGTTCGCTAGTTTGTTTTAAATAATTGTGATAATTTGTTAAAAATTTGTGAGTGATCTAAAGTTGATTTACAATACTCGATATTATCATATGCAAGACTTAGAAATTAACCTTATAGACTAGAAATATAAAAAATTGGCTAAACGTTGACGAAAAACTAGTAGTTATCTATAAAAATCGCTATTTTTGCTAATACTTGTATTTGCGCGGTGCAACTTACATGGTATATATTGGTATTAGACTGTGATATTTTTTTACAGCTTACCACAATACAAATAAACAATTTTATGTATCAACCATATTTTTGAGCTGTCTTAAGCGATTAATAAAAATTATTGATTGTGACAAAGACTCAATGCCGTGTTATTTAAATGGGAAAAAGTAGGGCTCCAGAGGCACTAGTTAACATTCAATAAAAAATCTGAACAAATTCATGGATTCTCATTTAATTATTTGGAACCCGTATGGGTGGTGCCACGGTTACAATTCAACCAAACCCATTTAAAGGGGTTATATACCTTTTTGTGCAGACGACTTGAGGATGGTTTGGAGCATCTTTTAAAGCATGTAGCAATAGTGTTATGACAGCAAAGTTATTCTTATTGAATAGTGTATTGTCCACTTAAAAAAACGAGTATTCGTTCACAAAAAAATATCAATAATTGGCGGAGTTATGGACTTTTCCACGAAATAACTTTTTTTTTAAAAGGCTTGCGGTAACCACGATGCAAGTCAAACAGGTCAATTAGATAAGAAAATCCAAAATAATTTATTAGTTTAGGAACGCATCTAGTTCGTGAATACTTGAAAATAGTATACTTCGTATCAAGGGGCAGAAACGAGTAAAACGCGAGTTTTGATGCTACTTGACACGAGAGATATTTTTCACGCTCGCAGCAAGGAAATTACTAAGTCTTTTGTTTACTGTTTTGTCGTGAAAAGACGAGTTTCTCTGCCGCTCGACCTTCGAGTGGCATAGAAAACGGCGAGAATGCGCGCGGCGAGAACGAGTTTTTCACGGGAAAATAGTAAACACAAGAATAAGTGATTTCCGTGCTGCGAGCATGAAAAATGATATTACGTTCTTTTTGTATGCAAGAACGTTTTCCCCCAGATTTCAATTGTTTGAGCTCTAAAAAATTCATTTAATAATTTAATCTGCATAATAAAAACTGTTCTATAAAAAAGTGATTGTTTACGAACTAGATACATTCCTGGACTATTGAAATTTTTTCGATTTTCTAACGTAACTTGACTTCTTCGACTGAGAGAGTGGTTACCTCAAGCCTCATAAAAAAAATTGTTTCCGGAAAGGCCGATAACTCCGTCAATTATTAATATTTTTTTATAAAAAAAAAACTTGATTTTTCAAGTGAACAATACACTATGAAAAAACAATAACTTTAGTGTCATAACACTATTTCTATATGCTTTCAAAGATACTCCAAACCATATTCAATTCGTCCGCACAAAAAGGTATATAACCCCTTCAGGACAGCCCTAACGCGCATTCATGTGCATAGTTGACGGGCATAAAAACGTAGTGGCGCTTCGAAACAGGTTTCGGAAGGGTGGACTAAAAATTTGTCAACGGAAAGGTGGACTTAAATTGTTCAAAAGAAAAGTGGCGCGTCGAAACAGTCGAAAGCCTACACGGAACGGTGGCCCAAACAGATCTTCAACGGAAGAATTATACTATTATTTTCAAATTATTTCATATTATTTTCAAATTAATATTATTGACAAATTTTTAGTCCACCCTTCCAAGACCTGTATCGAAGCGCCACTTCGTTTTTAAGCCCGTCAGTTGTTTTTATCGTAAAAAAATAAACGTACACTTCAAAAAAATATTCAATCATGAATAAACATTCAAAATCGCGAAAAATTGAAATGTAAAAAACGAAAATAAATAACATGAAACAAGTGACCTTAGAATACATAGTTATGTTTTTTTCTAAATTATCAAACAAATCCACAGCAGTTTTATTAAAAAAATCTGACAGCATTTCGAATCAATTTTACGAAAATTTTGTCAAGTTAAATCATCCAAAAATTAAACAACCTATTTCTTTGCATTTTTGTGGTGGCCCCCAAAATGTGTGGGCCCCGGGCTGCAGCCCCGTCAGCCTTGCCCATAATCTGGCCCTGAATATTCGTACGACAATATAATACCACAAACCAATAGGAAGTATTGCACATCGTATGACATCTGCTCCGTGAATTAATATTTTGTGAACAGTCACAGGCATGTAGAACCAGGAGTACAGTGAGATACGTATATTTTTGCAGTTTCTTTTGTGTATGCTAGGAATGCTTCCACGTTATTCTCATGGCCACTCGCTATTACTTTCAAAATGACTGAAAATCTTTGAATAAAATTTAGATCAACTACAGTTATTTCCGAACTTAATTGGGCCAATTCAAAAAACTGATGAACAGTATTTTCGTTATTGGTCGTACCCTTGCCTGCAATAAATAATAATTCTAATTGTAAGAACGTGTTATCAACATTAGGCAGGTAAAAAAACATCCACATGAAGACCTATTTCTAATTTATATATCTTGTACAATTTGTTTTTTCTCATTCAAAAATTTTTTTTCGTGATCGGATCTAGCCTACAGCATCGGAATATCGTTCATTACACGAGAAATATATGTTTCTATGAAATAAATGCTCTTTTATATGTAACAGTAAAAATGGTTTTGCAGCAAATACAATTTATTATTTGTCCACTAGTCGATTCACGACTGAATTCCTAATTTGTTGATAGTGAACAAATTTTATTTGATGATATTTCTTGTTTATATTGGTATTACATAATTAAGATCTATATGAGGTAGAAATATATATTTTGTTTATTGTAGATTATGTTTCCTCTTCAATTTTAAATATTTTATGTATAAATGTTTTACCTGCCACTTTTTTATATCTTATCTGTAAGCAATGTGAAGCAAACATCCACGCATGTAAAGTAGATAATCCGAATATGAAGCATTCTGGGTTTGTCTCCCTATGGGCCACTTTTTCAATATCATTCATGTGTTTTGGACTGCAGTCACAAATAAAACACTTTTGACTAGACGAATTCGGTAGAGAATTATAGACCTGTGAAATTCAGCTAATAAATATGTGTTGATTTTTTTGATTACATCGTAATATATAAGTGGAGTATAAATTATCATTTTACCTTTCCATCGATCATTGAGAGCATTAACGTGTGATGCATCAGCAATTTTTCATCGCTTTCGAATATTTCAGTTGGTCGCATAGTGTTTATTTCTTCAGTAATTGAATTAACTTCCTCTTTAGTAACTTCTTTGGTTTCGTGTTTATACTTACATGTTAAAGGCCTGCAAAACCTTGTGGATGATAGTCGCGAATTCTGCCAGATGACCGTTTCATGGCCATTTGTTTGTTTATGTCACAATTGCATTGGAACTAGAAAAATCGAGAGAAGACCATTATCGCTGTCAGTGTGAGATTCTATAAATGTTCAATGTTTGAGTAAGATAAAATTTCATCATTCTCACTTGAAAAAAACGAATGATTTTTTTCATACCATCTTTTTTTATACCTGTGAATTTTTGTTTGTATCGTGGCTGTCCAGTGCTTCCATCAAGATCCCATTTATATATCATTACAATGTTAGCAGTATTCATTTTCTGATCAGAAAATGACTGAATTTAAAATATCCTCGTAAACGTATGGCCTAGCAAATTTTGTTAGGAAATTTGGCAAGGAGTTTCAGTAATGTTCATACTTGGTAGATCACATTTTTTTTTCGCCGTGAGAACGTCATTGTAGGACGCATAGATATCAGCATTATGGTTTTTCGATGTAATTCTCGTATTATTGTACTATTGTTGGTTGAAATAATTGTGTAAAATAAATGCAAGAGCTTCATCTGGCGTAATTTTTATTGGTATGTTAGGCGAATCATGAAGATGTTTCTTCATACCCATCGCTTTCTCAGGGCTAGTCAAAATTGCGTCCACTAACGTTGCAGCTTGTCTTTTACCTTTCTCGTACAGTTTCGATTTTATCGCGTGTCTCATTTCTGGAAAAGTTACACTTATATTTATAAATTTCGTTTTTTTTTTCAACCTTTCGCAACTCTATTCGAAGCTTTTTGTTGGTCGCCCCTTAGTTGCGAAATAGAGCTTTTTCATCTTTTCTAGTAGCTTGAAAGTTGTTTTCAACCAATCTTTATCATTCTTGATAAAAACATCATAAGTTTTACCATATTACTGGAGCACCATCTTCTTTGCTACAAGATCGTGAATGATAATATGGCCTTTCTTAATTTCTCCTCAAACACTTTATCCCAGGATTAGCCATTATATTTTTCTGTAAGAAAAGACATCAATTTTTGCCGTGCATGCTTTGAACTTGAAACCGTTCGATTAGCTATACCTCGTAAAAATAAAAATAGGTCTCCAAATGTTAAGCTTGCCGTGTTTAACACTCTTTTTCTATCTGCCGAAAAAGTTAATTGAAAATTACAAAAAAAACATGCACATCCTAAACTGTAAATTAATCATCAACAACATAATCAGAAATATGGTTGATTTCTATTCTTCCTAATTTTATTATAAATAATTCATTATTGACACTTATGTAATAAAAAAATAATAATTAATATTCATCCGCAATGATTTAATAAGTGTAATGTGAAAAAAAAACGTTATAACGCATTCAATGACATTAGTAGTAAAATTTTTTTTCTCAATCGATCAATGTCGCATAGGCATGTAGAGGCAAACAAATTTTACATACTATTTGAGCTGAAACTCTGAACTTTTCAGAACAAAAACACTTCCCATGTTAATTTGTGTCAACAATAAGTTATATTTGAGTCAATGGAAACAGCTACATGGAGAACCTCGCTTTTCCGGTTTTGTTTTATCGAAAAAAAAAAACACGAGCGTATCCTCTTCGAATAAATGCAGTACGTACGGGGAATGCCCACCAATCACTGAGAAAAAGATTTGTCCAATTGTTTTATTGTAAGCTTCATAAAAAAATATTTTTTATGTAACGCCAAAACGTATTTTCATCTGGCTAATGTCACGATTTTTAAAAATTTTACCGCTCGGCAAACGGCGCATGCGCAAAAAAACAACCGCGAGCATTTGTTTTTATTTTAAAAAAACTATAAGAATTATTAAACAAAAATTTATGTTGCAACAAAAACTTTTTTTAAAAATACTTTTTGCCGCCTAGCGTAGTAACATGAACCACTGTGGGGCGTGAGTTTGACGCTTTCTCTGCTTTGTTTAGTATGATTCGATACCTCCGGGTCCTCCGGTATACTGGAACCTTTTGAAGCATCTTACAGCAACGGGCTTACTTTTATAAATATTTTGACGTAGAACTACATGTTTCCCCGCACTTTTCTATACTGTAGGGGGTTGAAAGCTTTGCAACTGCAACAGCAACGGCAATGGCAAATCTGGGGGTGAGGGAGTCAATAGCTGTGCAACGGCAACGGCAACGCTGGGGGTAGTGGGGTAAATGCTATGCAACCGCAACGACTAGGGAGAAGAGAAGATTTTCTTGAAACATTGTAATGTTCGGAAAAATTAGAATGTTTTTAGGAGTAATACTTGACAATATGATCTGTGTACCTCTAAAAAGCAAAAATATTTTCTACTATGAATATCGGTTGTTTCAGAATCAGGCTTGTCATTGAAAGACGTAGTACTACGTAACGGCACAAATAGTCTGTGCTACCTTTTTTTTGCAAATCAAATGCCATTTCGATGTAATATTTTACAAATATTCTTGGGGAGCCTCACGAAGAAAAGTACCAAGTTTGGTCGGGGTTCACGGTCTACACCATCCTCTGAGCATTTTTTAGGTGATCTGTGGCTTCAGATTTTGAAAAATGTTTTTAATAACTATTAAAAAAAAAATCAATCGTTCAAATTATATTGTTTACAATGTACAAACGTTTCCTAAATTTATTTAGTATCCTCACTACTAGTATATCATCAGACATTAAAAATTGATTTGTTAAAACATTTTCTTGATATTATTTGCAAAATTGCGGTTTTTAGAAGAATAATAACACAGCCCCACGAAAAAAAGTGGAATGTGCGACAGACTACGGTCGTCCTGTCATATACATTTTGGGTCGCTGAATCCGAATCCATAGTAAGGATTTCAAGATTGGTGACGGTTTTTGCCATAATCTCAAAAAACGTTGTTTTTTCGGCTGATTATGAATTGAAAAATTTGTAAAAAAAAATTGTGAATTTGTTTATATTTTGACTATAGATTCACATTCAGCAGCAAAAAATACAGGGTGCGCCATTTCTTATGTCGGCATGTAAACATTGAATAACTTGAAAAAAAAACAACCGATTTCTGTAAATGAGGTATTTTTATTTAGTTTGGTCCTTTACAATTTATTTAGACTAGTTTTTGAACACAACATCAATCAAGTGGCCGCCCTTATTGTTCACAGCAAAATATGCCCTTTTTGCGGCGTTTTCCATTACCTTTTCGAGCATCTCGGGTGGTATAGCAATGATTTCGGCACGAATATTTTCCTTAAGCTCTTCAATGGTCTGCGGCTTGCTGGCGTACACTTTACTTTTCAAATAACCCCACAAAAAGAAGTCTGAAGGGGTCAAATCTGGAGATCTGGGTGGCCATTCAATGTCGCCTCTTTTTGACATCAGACGTCCAGGGAATTTTCGTTGCAGAAACTGGATTGTTTGATTCGCAGTGTGGCAGGTCGCACCATCTTGTTGAAACCAGTAATCTTCAAGACCTTTTTCACGCATTTGTGGGCAGACATAGTGAGCCAACATCCACCGATATCGGTTTCCATCGATCGTTTGGTTCTCTTTGAAAAAATAAGGACCAATGATGGTTTTGGCGCAAACGCCGGCCCAAACAGTAACTTTTTGGTCATGCAATGGCGTTTCATGGATCTCGTGTGGATTCTGCGTTCCCCAAATGCGGCAATTTTGCTTATTAACGCCTCCAGAAAGTTTGAAATGTGCCTCGTCGGTCATTAAAATTCGCTTCCAAAAATCAGGTTCAGTATCAACTATTCGAGCGATTGTTTGTCCATATTCCAAGCGACGTGGATGATCTGTAGGCAATATTCTTTGTGTTAATTGCATTTTGTACGGAAACAAATGCAAATCATCTTTCAAAATGCGCCGTAGAGTGGTTCCACTGATGCCGAGATGCTGAGCGCGGTGACGATATGAAACTTTTGGGTTTTGGGCAACGCTCTCTCTGACAGCTTCAATCAGTTCATTTGAACGTCTTGGTCGTTGATGAACGGGTTGTTCGCGATCTTTCACTGTCCCGTGGTCACAAAAATTCGACACCAAACGACGAATAGTGTTGTCAGATGGTGCCTGTTTGCCAAGATATTTTCGACGATATGCTCGTTGAGTTAACACAACTGAACGACTATTTTCAATGTACAAAGTAACTATTTCAGCGCGTTCTTTTGGTGTGAAGCGATACATGGTTGAAATTGTACTGAATTGACGTTTCCAAAACAAGTGAAGTCAAGTAAATCGGTTGTCAAATGTTTAAGTTATTCAATGTTACAATACCGACATAAGAAATGGCGCACCCTGTACATAGGTGATGCTCTATTGAGTCGACTAGGCTCAATACTTTGCGGTGGGGGAGAGACTGTAAGAAGAGTATAAGTGGAAAATCCTGCCGAACAAAAGTGACTTTTTTGCCAACCAGACTAGTCGATTTCTATGGATTTTGGGTCGCTGAATCCGAATCTGTGGTTAGAATCACAACATTGGTGACAGTTTTTCACATATCATAAATAAAAATTGTTTTTTCGGCTAATTTTACAATAAAAAAATTCTCAGAAAAAAAAATTCCTGAATTTTTTAAAAATTTTATTACAGATTCGGTATCAGCAGCAAAAAATACACGAGTGATGCTTTTTTAAGTTGCCTAGCACCAATACTTTGTGGTGGGAAAGGGACTGTACGAAGGGTATTAGTGTAAGATCTCGCTGAACAAAATTTACTATTCGTGCCAACCAGGATAATTGATTTTTGTAGGTCTTGTGTCACTGAATTCAGCTTGGCAGTCGAAATTTTACGAAATGTTAGTGAGACCGGAGTCAAGGTGTACCATATTGAAAAACGGGGAAATCAGTAATTCGTAAATGACGTAATAAAAGTAGAAACTTTATGTATCAGACATCTGTATGTCTGTATCAGTTGGACCGAGCATGTCTTTTTTAGACACTAAAAAAAAATCGTCGCAATTTTACTCTACCGATACAAAAGTCATGAAATATTAAATTGGTGAGGAAATTTTACTATAATTATACTGTAATTTTACTCATTTTACTGTAAGTAAGCAGTTTATGTATACTAATATTCCATATTTTAATGAAAATTTCCTATTCAAGTATGTGAAACATAAAATTCTGGTTGGCACAAATAGTGAATTTAGTCCGGCGAGATTTTACGCTCATACTTTTCGTACTGTCCCTTCCTTACCACGAAGTATTGGTGCTAGACAACATAAAAAAGCATCACTCGTGTATTTTTCTGCTAATACTGAATCTGTAATCAAATTTGAAACAATCCACGAATTTTTTTTTCACAAATTTTTCATTGCCAAATTCGCTGAAAAAACAATTTTTGTCGAGTTAATGTGGAAAACTGTCACTAATATTGTAATTCTTACCACAGAATCGGATTCAACGACCCAAAATTCTTAAAAATCGACTAGTCTGGTTGGCAAAAAAAGTCACTTTTGTTCGGCAGGATTTTCCACCTATACCCTTCTTACAGTCTCTCCCCCACTAGCCCCCATCACTGTTGGGGCTAGTGGACTAAATAGAAAATTACTTATGTATTTTTTGCTGCTGAATCTGAATCTGTAGTCGTAATATAAACAAATTCTCGATTTTTTTTTACGAATTTTTCAATGCAAAATTAGCCTGGAAAACAATATTTCTTGAGGTTATGTTAAAAACCGTCACCAATCTTGAAATTCTAACTACGGATTCGGATTCGGCGACCCGAACTCCATATGATAGTCTCTCGCACATTCCACTTTTTTTTTGTGGGGCTGTGTAAAGCTTTCCTTAGTTTTCCAGGTCACTGATCATGAATGTAGTACAAGGTTTGAATAATTAATTCATTGACATGTTCTTTTAACAAATGACGTAAAACAATGATATTGTTTCGGAAATGTATGTACGTATGACTCATTACACGCCAAACGTTACACCAAATCACAACTAAGTCCTAGAATTTCAAAACTTTGTATGGATTGTAAAGTGTACTTGAAACTCAAGTTAATATATAAATATTATTTCTCAATTCCATAAATTCTAGAAGTTATTGGCACTCGAACTTTTTGGCACATTCAAAGGAAAAAATTAATAACTTTTGAACTGTTCCACCGATTTGCTTGAAATTTTGTTTGAATTCTTAAGAAATGTTTGCGCTATCATTTTATCGATATTTTTGATCAATATTGTTTAAGCGAAAAAAGTTTCTTATAATTTTTCCAAAACAATCAAAATTTTTTTTCACCTTCTCAATGCCTCATTATTATGAGGTATGCAGATGAAAACTACACGGAAAACCTTTAAGAATCCGATTAGAAAATTTTGTTATCTCAATTAGTTCCAGAGATATAAATTTATTTGTGAACTGTATCGCCGAAGGTATTTTGTCCGCAGTAAAGTTAGAAACATGCTACCGCCAACTTCAGTTGATTGCGTTATTTTTGAGAGCGGCAACACTCCAGGATGTTATCCTTCGCAAGTAGAGAGAGTGATAGAGTGATTATTAGTGCTACTTTAACACTCATACAGTGTTTTCAAGTTTGCTAAGTCAGTATGACAAAAAAGTTTTTAAATAAAGGGGAACAGTCAAAATTCGTGTTTGATACGGTAAATGAAGTGAATTTTACATTCGTTAGTAGGTTTTTTAAACGTTAAAATCGAAAAGTTCATGTAAGATATTTTTTCTGTAAAGCTTATAAGCTTTTTCGAAGGATGCATTGTGTATCATGTACCTGATTATGTTTACACGTTTTTTGTATTTACATGACAATATTATTTAAAATTAGTTGAATCACTATTTTTTTCATCAAAGTATGTTTTGACTTATTAAAAAATTTACCTAAGCGGCAATGATTGTAAAACTTTCGAATAAATATTGGTAAAATTAACTAATGCAAAAAGTGCATCATGTATGATTATCCACCCGAATCAACAACTTGATTTGTTTAGAATAAGCATTCAAAAACGACTTTTAAAAAGTCCATTCTTACGAATACCATATGATGATTTACAAAGTATTCAAAGAGTGTAACTTAGTACATTTAAAAAATCGGGAAATTACTCGGATATTGAAATAGATTTTTAATTTCATAAAATCTTTTGAAAACTGGGAAAATGCAAACTAGACAAAAGAAAAGCAATTCCAAAAGTCAATTTTTTCAACGATTGCGGAAATATATGATTGAGGATCGTGTTTGTCAAATCATAAAATAACTTTAACTTACTTTGCAGTGTAATAAACATTAAGGATGGACAATGTACCTCATAAGCTATTGACAAATTTGAAATTTTGAAATAGATTCTGGTAAAATAAATTACAAATAATTTCGTACATGCACATTGAGTAAACAAGCAAAATATCAGCACCTTAGACTGTATAGTTTTTTTTTTTATTACAAATATAAATATTTTTCAATTTAATACGTATTCCACTGTATAAAAGTATATATTTAGAAATTCTCAAAAAACTACGACTTTGATTATTGTGAATAATAAAACATTACTGACGAATCTAAATAACACGTCATTTATCGTATCAAACACGAATTTTGACTGTTCCCCTTTTTTTAAAAACTTTTTTGTCATACTCACTTAGCAAACTTGAAAACACTGTATGAGTGTTAAAGTAGTAATAACTCTATCACTCTCTCTACTTGCGAAGGACAGCGCGCTGGAGTGTTGCCGCTCTAAAAATAACGCAATCAACTGAAGTTGGCGGTAGCATGTTTGTAAATTTACTGCGGACGAAATACCTTCTGCGATACAGTTCACAAATAAATTCGTATCTCTGTAACTAATTGAGATTTCTTGAAGGTTTTTCGCGTATTTTTCATCTGAAAGCCTCATAATAATGACGGTAAGAAAATTTTTGATTGTTTTGAAAAAATTATAAGAAACTTTGTTTTGCAAATTGCATATGTTGCTTATAGGTTCTTGTATCACTGACAATAAATTTGGTGCTAACTTTGCTTAACGAACTTGTTTTAACTTTCAGTTTCAACATACTATGACTTGAAATGAAATCATTTAAATACGCATACTTTTTATGGCTTTTCTGCCAGCTAATTCCAAATGTTAAGCCTTGATTGCGAAACTAATCTATTTAAACTTCAATAAGTTTTTGTAGCAGATAGTAAGGTAACTGAAATTTTTTTTGTTTTTGTTTCCCCAAAGTGCCAGGAAAAATTATCATTGTGATTCATGGAACACACATTCAATGGTTCGCAATTTCGCTCAAAAATAATCAATACCATAATATGTGCATTTCCCTCTAAATACTGTAATAGAGTATAAAACTGTAACAATATTTGAATATTTATATTATATGTATATATTATACACTGTACTTCATTATAGCCTGTTAACCTGAAAAATAATTTGAGCATCTTGCAAGAACTTCAATTTTGCGCGAATGTCTAGTCATTTACCTTAACAGAAATCATCTTCGCGAACAAGATGCCAAATTAGTAATAAGGAGACAAAATGAACAATCAAAAATATTTGCATGTTAGAAAAAATTCAATTCGTTTTCATTATTTAATTCAAAATACAGTCTTTCTGAGGGAAACCTTACATTGCCAATGTTTCTTTGCCAATGTGAACTCAATGGAAACCTAATGTATATCGCTCTTTTACATTAAGTTTCCATAGAATTTACAATGGCCAATTCAGGTCGAAAGCTTGAAAGAAAGAGAATTAATAAAGGAATGAGGAAAAAAAGCGAGCATTTTTTTTTTCTTGAATTTTGGCTCCCAGGATCAAACTCGATATTATTTACAACTCCACGGAGTGATTTATCCTCTAATTACACTCATTTTTATTCAACAAAGAGGGATTTAATTCAAAAGGGAAGTTTGCTTGAATTCTTGTCACGAATAACAAAAGAGTACCCAGAAGTGTTTCGCATTAATAAATCAGTTCTTTGATGCATTTATTGCAATACTTGAGCATGCAAAAGAAATCTCTAATATGAAGCAACATGTAGGCTTAGAAAAACACAAGAAGTTTGCGTTGGAACATGACACAGCATCCTCGCGTACTCGAACATTAGTTTCAGAGTATCAAGGACAACTTATTGACGCATTGAATATAGATTTGTGTAAAATGTTTTTTGAAACCAGCATTCCATTGTAAAAAGCAAGTCTTGCTTTTAATTTTTTTGCGTTATCGATTTTATGAAGAAATATACAAAGAATCCTGTGCCCGGTGAATCCACGCTTCGTCAAAAATACGTTCCTATAAGGAGTTAAGCGCAATAGGGCTACGAGATCCCCCCACTCCTCCTCCCATCACGTGACCCCCTCCCTTCGCTCCCAGGCCCCGCCCCCACCCCCCACCCCTCCCCTAATTTGTCGACCTAACACTACCTCTCCCCCACCCCTCCCGTGATAAGTCCCCCACCCCTCCCGTGATAAGTCCCCCACCCCCTTCGCCCCCACTCAGCCCGAGATTGGTCCCTTACCCCCTTTAGGCGATTCCCACCCCCATGTCCCGCGGCCCACCCCTTCCGTGGTTTTTCGCAGTTTTTTCGTGATTTTCCACTATTTTGATTTTTCATTTATTAAAAAACAAAATGGCGGAGTGGCAAACAAGATGGCGTCGGTAAAAATGGAATCTTTTTCAATAGCGGATGAAAAAACATGTTTGCGGACAGTATAATGGTGAATTAAAGGACAAAACTACGGACTTAATGATAATAATAAATTATTTACCTTTCGTAACACATTTTCCGCAGAGTCGTTCACTTTCCGTTGATGGCACACACACACACACACACACACACACACACACACACACACACACACACACACACACACACACACACACACACACACACACACACACACACACGCACGCACGCGCGCGCGCGCGCGCGCATGCAATCATGCAAAGAAATTTCAATTTCCTTGTACAAACGGCCCCACCCCGACCCTTGCTGTGGAGCACAACCATGTAATTGCTCCTCCATTTTCATTTTTCATTTTTCTACAACACAATTAGTAGATAGGCTAGGGGGCTATCGCCCCCCATACTCCTCGACCCATCGCGTCAGCGGCGGCGGCGTTCCGGGAGGTGGGGTGGGGGAACCATGCGCCTATCACGTCCCATCACGTGACTCCCCCGCCCCGCGGTCCCCTCGCAGGTCCCCTTCCCCTCGTAACTCAATTCCAAGTTTGGCAGTCTACCAACGGGTACGATTAAGTAAAGTGTCGAACTTTCGAGTGACATTCTAATTTTTTTAAAATGGCGGAAGCAAAACTCAAAGCCGCGTACGAAGTGATTAACGCGCAAAAAAGATTTTTAACTCGGGGTGGTGATGTTGATCTTACAGTGTTGAATAATGACGCTAAAGCACAAATCGAAAAATTGCGCGAATTGAGTGAGAGTAGCTCGAGTGTAGTGAAAATTCAATGTGCACGTGCCATCCAACGATTACGCAGTTACATAATCCAGTTGCGCGGTTCGCTCGTGATTGGAGCTGGACTACAAAATGGTGTGAAATGGGAAGATCTCAACAGTGCCTTCAAGACACACATCTGCACAGGTGTCATAATCAATTTACGCCACCTGGACATTACCAAGTTTTTGTTGGAAGCTCGAGAAATTTTCGTTACCAAAGTGGAAGAAAGTCTGAAGATTAAGAATGCTTCAAAAGTCTACACTGCCTTGGATGGTGAATTCAGCATTCTAAAAAACGATGAAGAGGTCATAGAGTTGAAAAACTTCGAAACTCGTAGCGACAGCATCACCCAAACAACGGATCTCAACACCTGGTTCGACACCAACGTCAGGGATTCATTGTTGAAAAAGATCGAAGAGTTTCGACACCAAGGATCCGGATGGGCGCTGCGTCGGATCGTGAGTCTCGATGTGTATATCAACAAATACAATCCTATGCGAGCGAGTTCCTTCATCGAGCTACCAGGACCAATAAAGCGAAAGCGGGCATGTGTAAATATTCAAAATTTTGACGATGAGTGTTTTAAATGGGCCGTTTTATCTGCCTTACATCCTATAGAAAGAAATGTGAAAAACCCAGGACGTCTTTCCTATTACAAAAAATATGATGGAGAACTGAACTTTGAAGGAATTTCTTTTCCAGTTGTGCCAAAGCAGACTTCTTTATTTGAAAAACTTAACAATATTTCCATCAATATCTACATACTTTTAAAAAACAAAGATTTTTCAGTCGCTCCTATCCGTATCACTAAAGAAAAACAGGACAGGCATATAAATTTTCTTCTCATACAAAATCATTATGATGAAGATGATGATGAGAGCGAACCTCTCCGCTACCATTATGTCTGGATCAAAAATCTTTCATATCTAGTAAGCAGTCAGCTTTCTAAATACAAGGAAAAACACTGGATTTGTGACCGGTGTCTTCACTACTTTCGAGATTCTGAGGAGTTAAATGCTCACGAAATTGATTATAAAGAAATAAATAATTGTAAAGTGAAATTGCCAACAGAGAAGAACAACATTCTCAAATTCATCAATCATAAAAACAATATCAGAGTTCCTTACGTCGTTTACGCGGATTTTGAATGTTTATTGAAAAAAGTTATTCCTAACGAAGAAAAAAATACTCGAGTCGTGCAAGCGCATGAGGCTTGTAGCGTTGGCTACTATGTCCAATGTAGCTTCGATGAAGGACAATCTCGTTATGCGAGCTATCGAGGTTGCGATCCCGCGCAGTGGTTCTCCGAAGAGTTGATGAAACTCAAGGAACAAGTCCAGAAGGAGATGAAGAATCCAAAACCCATGGAACTCCTCACCTCTACAGAGCAAGAGATGTTTCGAGAAGCTGTCGACTGTCACATCTGCAAGAAACCTTTGAAAGGTCAAATCAGAGTGAGAGACCACTGTCATCTTACGGGCAAGTTTCGAGGTGCAGCTCATCAAAAGTGCAATTTCATGTACCAGGATGCACTCTCTATTCCAGTAAGATTTTATGACATTATATTATTTCCAATAACACTTTGAAAAAAATATTTCTATGAGAATTACATATGTTTTTTTTTTTTTTAGATTATATTCCACAACCTGAGTCGATATGACGGTCATCTTGTGATAAAACAAATTGCCAAATGCATCGAGGGACGTATCACTCTAATTCCACAGACAATGGAAAGATACGTCTCATTCACAAAACATTTTGATGACAGCGAGATATCTTTACGATTCATTGACTCCTTCAGATTCATGAACTCATCCCTGGATAAACTTGCGTCATACTTGGAGAATGATAAAAAAATCATCATCCATCGAGAACACTCACATCTCGACGAGGAACGCTTAAAATTCCTCATGAAGAAAGGAGTGTTTCCCTATGAGTACCTGGACTCTTGGGAAAAATTGGAGGTAACCCAGAAGAACTGAGGAAGCTGAGATTATATATTGAGGGGATTGCATTGTACAACTTCATTCGCAAGCTAGACAATGGCGAGTGTAGACGTTTTTGGAAAACATCTAACGAGAGCTCAAGGACTTCGAGGCCCTCCAGGTGTTGGATTCCAATTAACCGCTGAGCAAAACTATGATTTGATGGGAAAAAGGTTATGCAACGTTGGCAAATCGATGGAAATGATGGATGCAGTGAACCTCGAAGAAGTTCATAGAATCATCGGAGATGAGATTTAATCACCGAAACATGTGATTGGCATTGTGACTGACAATTTGACAAAATCGCTGGAATCCTTGAATGATATGTATCAAAAACATATGCTTGAATATTCGAAGCAGATTAACGTTATTCTACATTGTCAGCAACGCATTAAGGAAGTAGTACATATCACACCCGAAAAAAATGAGTTTGAATAAAAGCAAGTATACAAACGCGTCACCCTCATTATCAACCTAGACATTGTAAGGATGGATGCGAAATAAGCTCGTGTAAAAGAGCTCCATAAGCCTGCAAGGAAAAATTATCGACGACGTCATGTGGATACGCGTGGAATTGATGAAACTTGGCAAGCTGATCTCGTCGACATGTCAACTTTTGCTGATAAAGGCTAAAAGTTCCTGCTCACCGTCATCGATGTCTTCTCCAGGTATGCATGGGCTGTTCGTGTGAAATCTAAAAATGGTCCTGACGTCACCGCTGCTATGAAGACTTTGCTCAAGGATCGTCAACCCGAGAATCTACACGTCGATCAAGGCAAAGAGTTTTACAATAAGGACTTCAAGGCACTGATGAAGCAATATGGGATCAACATGTACTCTACATTCCGTGGCATGAAAGCATCCATCTGTGAACGCTTCAATCGCACACTCAAGAGTCAGATGTGGAAAAGATTCTCCCTCCAAGGTCATTACAAATTGATCGACATCTTACATGATTTGCTATCGAGTTACAACGATACTAAACATCGCACTATCAAGATGAAACCTAAAGATGTTACGTCTGCAGATGAAAAACGTCCCCTCCAAGAAATTTATTGCACCAAACGTCAGCAGGAAAAGTCTAAATTTAAAGTCGGTGATAAAGTCCGGATCAGCAAGTACAAACATGTTTTTGAGAAGGGATACACACCCAACTGGACTACGGAAATATTCACCATCACTGCCGTGAAACCAACGCATCCCACGACGTACAAACTCAAAGACTATCAAGAACAACCCATCGATGGAGGATTCTACACTGAAGAACTGACTAAAGTCAAGCATTCGGATATATACCTCGTTGAAAAAGTGTTACGCAAGCGTGGAAATAAATTGTTTGTAAAATGGTTAGGGTTTGACAATACTCACAATAGTTGGATAAATAAAACAAACATGTAATCAATAAACGTGTATTTGCATAAATAATGTGTTTTTTAATGAAACCTGTACATTCAACATAAACTTATTTTCGCACCACCATAGCCCCTCTATGAATCGCACGGGGTGGTAGAATTCATGGCACGTTTTTTAACGTGGTATCCCCAGTAGGCCTAATCCACGATTCATTCCAAACAGCTGTCATATTTTCTAGTTTTGCTTATGGCACGCTAATATTTACAATTCTTCGTCGACATCCATCGATTCTCTTATTTTATAGTGACCGTGAGCCAAAGTGTCGGTTGTATTTGACAATAGATGACGCTTGTCATCATATGGATTTAACGCGACTTTTGTTTGTTGAATAGTTCGAATTTCATGTAGATGTGATCGAAACAAATGTTGAACGCGATACTCTACACTTTCACTGAACAAGCATTGTATGTAATCGTCAATATCAATTGTTTTTGCTACAACGGATCCTTTGACACCTTTCGCTTTTTTGATTTTGTCTTGTCCCTCGACACGTAAACTGTACATTTTACTTCTTAATCCTACAAATTCTGTTATGATTTTTCCGTTGCATTCGTCCTTCATGAGACCCACAACTTTTTTGTTTTTCAACTCGATTCCGAAACGATTCGGTGAGGGATAATCTGACGTATCGAAGTGTTCATTGTTTTCTTTCATCATTTTGTATGGGTCAAGATTTCGAATTTCATGAATCAGACTGTCTTTATCGGTATACAGAATTTTCGCGTCTGTTGCAGGTTTCATAAAGTCGTAATGAAAAGAGTAAAGACATGTTTTGGATAGGTCGAGAACGCAGAAACCTATGTAAATGGGTTTGTTCAGTGTAACCTCAACGTGAGCTAATTTAATTGCAACTAAATTCTCATCAAAAATTTTACAAGAGCTGAAGTTCGGTTTCGAAATCAAGGCTTCTGCACCGTATCGACCTAGCCATTGCATGACTAGTTTTATATCTACACGTTTTCTTACATTCTCCATGGTCTTTCCGTATACAGCATTGTTCATCAATTTATAAAGATTTTTTTCAAATTCATTTTTGGCATTTTTACGCAGTTCACTATTAAAATCAATGTAAGACTTTAACCATGGAGATTGCTTAAATTTCAATATTCTATGAATGCAACGTAAAACCAGGCCATGACGCAGTGCTTGTCGCAAATTTCTATAATGAATGACGTAACGTGTTTTCGATTCCAAAGAAGTGAAAGTTTTCTACATTTTGAACCAGGAGGAATCTTGTGCTCTGCGCAAAACGGCAAGTCATTATGGGAATCATGAATTTCCGGTGGATACTCGAGATCCACTTCTAGGATGTAACCTTCTCCGACATCATCGGCAACATCCCACGTAAAATCTTGTTTAATATTTTCAACCCACTCAAATCCGCCATAAGGCAAGCACTGCGTCATGGCCCATCCATAAAGGTTATTAACATCGTAGTACATTAGATACTTGCCCTCCTCTTGAGGATTATACTCAGTGGCGAAGAAGGGATTGTTGGCCCTGGCGTAACGATGACTGCATTAGGAGATTCCTCCTCGAATCCCCTGTTCAATGAAGAGGAGCTTGTTAATGTCTGTAAACAGCTCCAATTCAATACTCGTATGCTTGAGCATAGCGTTTCAGATGAAACCTGGCGATGTATAGTAGTGCGCAGGATCTAGTCCAAAGGACGCGAGGCAGCTGTCTCGAAAGTTCTCAAAAACGTCCGCCAGGAGAAGCACGTCAGTCTTCAGGCAGAGGTCCGAGTAATCGCCGAGCGACTGTATGTTGAACGACTGCCAGACTGTTTGAGCATGGCTAAATTAGAAAAAAAATTTTTTTTCAAGTCTTTGAATAGAAAGATAAAACGAAAAGTGATAAAAACGATAAAAATTAAAATAGTTTATTTACCAATAGTCATTGTCGGAAATGTTTTCATTCGTCAGGGTGCTGTAGAACGCTTCTTGAGGAGGTAGCTGGATCACCTCCAATTTTTCCCAAGAGTCCAGGTACTCATAGGGAAACACTCCTTTCTTCATGAGGAATTTTAAGCGTTCCTCGTCGAGATGTGAGTGTTCTCGATGGATGATGATTTTTTTATCATTCTCCAAGTATGACGCAAGTTTATCCAGGGATGAGTTCATGAATCTGAAGGAGTCAATGAATCGTAAAGATATCTCGCTGTCATCAAAATGTTTTGTGAATGAGACGTATCTTTCCATTGTCTGTGGAATTAGAGTGATACGTCCCTCGATGCATTTGGCAATTTGTTTTATCACAAGATGACCGTCATATCGACTCAGGTTGTGGAATATAATCTAAAAAAAAAAAAAACATATGTAATTCTCATAGAAATATTTTTTTCAAAGTGTTATTGGAAATAATATAATGTCATAAAATCTTACTGGAATAGAGAGTGCATCCTGGTACATGAAATTGCACTTTTGATGAGCTGCACCTCGAAACTTGCCCGTAAGATGACAGTGGTCTCTCACTCTGATTTGACCTTTCAAAGGTTTCTTGCAGATGTGACAGTCGACAGCTTCTCGAAACATCTCTTGCTCTGTAGAGGTGAGGAGTTCCATGGGTTTTGGATTCTTCATCTCCTTCTGGACTTGTTCCTTGAGTTTCATCAACTCTTCGGAGAACCACTGCGCGGGATCGCAACCTCGATAGCTCGCATAACGAGATTGTCCTTCATCGAAGCTACATTGGACATAGTAGCCAACGCTACAAGCCTCATGCGCTTGCACGACTCGAGTATTTTTTTCTTCGTTAGGAATAACTTTTTTCAATAAACATTCAAAATCCGCGTAAACGACGTAAGGAACTCTGATATTGTTTTTATGATTGATGAATTTGAGAATGTTGTTCTTCTCTGTTGGCAATTTCACTTTACAATTATTTATTTCTTTATAATCAATTTCGTGAGCATTTAACTCCTCAGAATCTCGAAAGTAGTGAAGACACCGGTCACAAATCCAGTGTTTTTCCTTGTATTTAGAAAGCTGACTGCTTACTAGATATGAAAGATTTTTGATCCAGACATAATGGTAGCGGAGAGGTTCGCTCTCATCATCATCTTCATCATAATGATTTTGTATGAGAAGAAAATTTATATGCCTGTCCTGTTTTTCTTTAGTGATACGGATAGGAGCGACTGAAAAATCTTTGTTTTTTAAAAGTATGTAGATATTGATGGAAATATTGTTAAGTTTTTCAAATAAAGAAGTCTGCTTTGGCACAACTGGAAAAGAAATTCCTTCAAAGTTCAGTTCTCCATCATATTTTTTGTAATAGGAAAGACGTCCTGGGTTTTTCACATTTCTTTCTATAGGATGTAAGGCAGATAAAACGGCCCATTTAAAACACTCATCGTCAAAATTTTGAATATTTACACATGCCCGCTTTCGCTTTATTGGTCCTGGTAGCTCGATGAAGGAACTCGCTCGCATAGGATTGTATTTGTTGATATACACATCGAGACTCACGATCCGACGCAGCGCCCATCCGGATCCTTGGTGTCGAAACTCTTCGATCTTTTTCAACAATGAATCCCTGACGTTGGTGTCGAACCAGGTGTTGAGATCCGTTGTTTGGGTGATGCTGTCGCTACGAGTTTCGAAGTTTTTCAACTCTATGACCTCTTCATCGTTTTTTAGAATGCTGAATTCACCATCCAAGGCAGTGTAGACTTTTAAAGCATTCTTAATCTTCAGACTTTCTTCCACTTTGGTAACGAAAATTTCTCGAGCTTCCAACAAAAACTTGGTAATGTCCAGGTGGCGTAAATTGATTATGACACCTGTGCAGATGTGTGTCTTGAAGGCACTGTTGAGATCTTCCCATTTCACACCATTTTGTAGTCCAGCTCCAATCACGAGCGAACCGCGCAACTGGATTATGTAACTGCGTAATCGTTGGATGGCACGTGCACATTGAATTTTCACTACACTCGAGCTACTCTCACTCAATTCGCGCAATTTTTCGATTTGTGCTTTAGCGTCATTATTCAACACTGTAAGATCAACATCACCACCCCGAGTTAAAAATCTTTTTTGCGCGTTAATCACTTCGTACGCGGCTTTGAGTTTTGCTTCCGCCATTTTAAAAAAATTAGAATGTCACTCGAAAGTTCGACACTTTACTTAATCGTACCCGTTGGTAGACTGCCAAACTTGGAATTGAGTTACGAGGGGAAGGGGACCTGCGAGGGGACCGCGGGGCGGGGGAGTCACGTGATGGGACGTGATAGGCGCATGGTTCCCCCACCCCACCTCCCGGAACGCCGCCGCCGCTGACGCGATGGGTCGAGGAGTATGGGGGGCGATAGCCCCCTAGCCTATCTACTAATTGTGTTGTAGAAAAATGAAAAATGAAAATGGAGGAGCAATTACATGGTTGTGCTCCACAGCAAGGGTCGGGGTGGGGCCGTTTGTACAAGGAAATTGAAATTTCTTTGCATGATTGCATGCGCGCGCGCGCGCGCGCGTGCGTGCGTGCGTGTGTGTGTGTGTGTGTGTGTGTGTGTGTGTGTGTGTGTGTGTGTGTGTGTGTGTGTGTGTGTGTGTGCCATCAACGGAAAGTGAACGACTCTGCGGAAAATGTGTTACGAAAGGTAAATAATTTATTATTATCATTAAGTCCGTAGTTTTGTCCTTTAATTCACCATTATACTGTCCGCAAACATGTTTTTTCATCCGCTATTGAAAAAGATTCCATTTTTACCGACGCCATCTTGTTTGCCACTCCGCCATTTTGTTTTTTAATAAATGAAAAATCAAAATAGTGGAAAATCACGAAAAAACTGCGAAAAACCACGGAAGGGGTGGGCCGCGGGACATGGGGGTGGGAATCGCCTAAAGGGGGTAAGGGACCAATCTCGGGCTGAGTGGGGGCGAAGGGGGTGGGGGACTTATCACGGGAGGGGTGGGGGAGAGGTAGTGTTAGGTCGACCAATTAGGGGAGGGGTGGGGGGTGGGGGCGGGGCCTGGGAGCGAAGGGAGGGGGTCACGTGATGGGAGGAGGAGTGGGGGGATCTCGTAGCCCTATTGCGCTTAACTCCTTATAGGAACGTATTTTTGACGAAGCGTGGATTCACCGGGCACAGGATTCTTTGTATATTTCTTCATAAAATCGATAACGCAAAAAAATTAAAAGCAAGACTTGCTTTTTACAATGGAATGCTGGTTTCAAAAAACATTTTACACAAATCTATATTCAATGCGTCAATAAGTTGTCCTTGATACTCTGAAACTAATGTTCGAGTACGCGAGGATGCTGTGTCATGTTCCAACGCAAACTTCTTGTGTTTTTCTAAGCCTACATGTTGCTTCATATTAGAGATTTCTTTTGCATGCTCAAGTATTGCAATAAATGCATCAAAGAACTGATTTATTAATGCGAAACACTTCTGGGTACTCTTTTGTCATTCGTGACAAGAATTCAAGCAAACTTCCCTTTTGAATTAAATCCCTCTTTGTTGAATAAAAATGAGTGTAATTAGAGGATAAATCACTCCGTGGAGTTGTAAATAATATCGAGTTTGATCCTGGGAGCCAAAATTCAAGAAAAAAAAAATGCTCGCTTTTTTTCCTAATTCCTTTATTAATTCTCTTTCTTTCAAGGTTTTGACCATATAATTTTCTGTCCTTATCAGGAATCTTGATATAAACAAAAATCTTTTTTCAATTTGATTATTAACAATATTATGATAAATTATAACCAGACTTCCAATTATTACTCAACTTTCATAATTGAAGCACAAGCATATCTACACCAATTCTATTGGCAAGTCAATTTTATCATTTGAATTTTACTTCGATATTTCAAATAATTCACTAAACTGTCTACTTTCCTCTTTTTTCAATTCCATCATGAATAGTATATGTGATTTTCGTCTTATCTCTTCCCTCTTGTTTAACTACTTTCCGCCGTTAATTAATCAAATCAATTACATATGTCTGTGGCAATGAACAAGACGTATGATCATTGTTTCGTCTCTTTCTCTACCTTAGTAGTAATAACAGATATTTATAGAAACTTCGAGAATTTCCAGATTAGTCTTGTCTTGTTCATTGCCACAGACATATGTGATTGATTTGATTAATTGACAAGTTTGACGGCGGAAAGTAGTTAAACAAGATGGAAGAGATAGGACGAAAATCACATTACTATTCATGATGGAATTGAAAAAAGAGGAAAGCTGACAGTGTAGTGAATAATTTGAAACATTGAAGTAAAATTCAAATGATGAAATTGACTTGCCAATAGAATTGGTGTAGATATGCTTGTGCTTCAATTATGTAAGTTGAGTAATAATTGGAGATCTGGTTTTAATTTATCATAATATTGTTAATAATCAAATTGGAAAAAGATTTTTGTTTATATCAAGATTCCTGATGAGGACCAAAAATTATAAGGTCGAAAGCTTGAAAGAAAGAGAATTAATAAAGGAATGAGGAAAAATACCCATCATTCTTTTTTTTTTTGAATATTGGCTCCGAGGATCAAACTCGATATTATTTAACTTTCCTTTTCTTTCGGCATTATTAACGGAAAAAAAAAATACAAAGTAAATAGTAATGAAAAAAGTGGTTTTTAATTTTGACAGCGGATGATAAACAACCTGATTGTAGGAAACAAGTGGAAACTATAGCGGATGACACTACAAACTCAATAGAGTATCAAATTCTAGGACGAAACGCGTGAAACATGCACACTAAGCTTGATTGAAAATAAATATGCCGCAAGTGCTGAAATATGCAAAACGAGCAAGTAACATGCAAATGCATGTTTTTATCCGCTCAAGTTATGAGAATCAATAAAGTGATACAGATAAATAATCTCAGCTTAGTAATAAAGCTTGGTTATTATTATGCAATTTCACGTTATCACAATATTACTAACAACATATGAGACGTTTTTTGCACAGCAGCCCACGAACTTATTTTCACATATCTTTACTTTTGAGACTTTTAGATTTTCACAAAGCTTCATTTTTATAAAGTTTGCCATGTCTGTATTCCATGCAGAACTGTAGAAACTGATGTTTTGTAGTTTTTTCTTTGTTTCGCTTACCACTCAAGTATAATGGCGTATCATATAAAAAATCTGATCCTCATTTTGCTATGATTTATTGACGTTTCAGTTTAACATGCTACTTCTAGTCGTTTGAAAATTGCATAACAATTTAATACTTTCCCTAATCATTCATTAATTCAGTATGATTTCAATACTTTTGGACACTGAAAGAAAAACCTTTCAAACAGGACGATACTTGCATTCAGTATCTACTAAACTTCCATCGCGACGTGAAAACGAAACGAATTTACAGTTGTTTTTAACATTCTTTTCGTAAAAAGTATCATGGGAAGCAGCTGTTTTGAGTAGATCACTTACACAAAATGTGAAATGTTGGTGTAGCACAAGTCAAGACAATGGAATTATACTTTATGCAAAATTTCAAATTGTATTTTATGTGTTTAATATATTTTAGTGCATCTTTAACGAATATTTGCAATTTCGATTCTACATTGAGCTGTTAGAAAGATCAACTTATCCGATCTCATAAACGACAAACTGCTATTCTACTTCGTATGAATTCATATATGGTATAGCACTTTCAGACAAAATTTCCTCTGCGCATGCACAGATGTGTCACGTGACAAGCTTCTTCCTCGATGCAACAATATAGCTGAAATCGGATGGATTGAAGCGTCTATTTACGTCTAAATTGTGTTAAGCAGTGTGTCGAATAGTAGGAATTTATTGCATGAAAATACAGTCCTTTGTATCTTTTTCCTATTTTTTTATCAGTTTCGTGCTTTGTGGGTGCATTTTTAAAGGATCGTGTTCGCCAACTTTGGGAAACGATATTGATTTGTTTTGATTATGTTTTCTTGATTATGTTTTTTTTTTTTGTTATTGTTATCATATTTTTTTGATTATGTTTTGAGCTTTGGGTCATTAGTCTTTGATGATCGGTGATAATATATTCACCTTCACAGATGCCTAATTTATATAATCTAAATTTAATATTTTATAATAATATGTGAATTACTTTTTTTATGACAGTAGTACTTAATTTTCCAGTATAGCTTATATTACTTTTTGTTACACCATAGTCTATGAACAAGTACAACACTATAACGTTATTCAAATACATGTACTACCTACATCAGATTTTGCTATACCAACTATCATTTTCTAATAGATATTCATCTCGTGTTTCCGGAACAAGACTAGTATAGCACTTTTTAAGAAAAAATTTCGGGATTACTAAGAGGTTTTTTTTTTCAGTGTATCTCACATTTTAACGAATTTTTTCGTAAGTTCAATTTTACTTAATTTTTATAAATTCTAGGCTTTATACATCGGCAATGTTCGGTGATTGTAGTAAAACAAGGGGGGGGGGTGGTTTCTCTGATTAGTCACGGCCAATTAGAGTAACCATTCGGATTTTCGCAGCTGAGTTGAATCATAGCGATTTCATCCAGTGAGAGTACTTTTCTATACGGAACATGAAATAGAAAAAGAAAATTGTTTTGATATTGCTTTACCGAAATTCTCAAAACTTCTCTCAATCCAAAGAAAGGAATATATGCTTTTGAAAGTGAAAATGTGTGTACTTCATGTTATTCGAAATGAAATTTGCAAAATTTATGCTTTTTTAATTGAATAATTTTGGTGTTTTTATTACAAGTCGAATCCGAAGTGTACCAAAATAATTTATTAAAATCACTTTCTCTTTGCGCTTCTATTTTTATACAACTATATTATCAGGTAGAAATAAATTTCAAAAACGTATACAAAAACAAAATATAGCATACAAAAAATTATAGAGTAAAATATAAAAACAGATCGAGTTTTTTCCTAATTCTTTCTCATTTTGAACACGGGAAATATTTGAAAGTCTAATGGATCACAGCATTAGCAGACTATGCTTGTATGACTGGTCTGATGTATTAGGCTATCGGAATCAATACATTGAACACATGTTTTGATCATAAATATGTCCCTCCGAAAATGTTATCATCAAACAGATCGTCAACTGCTGTTCTACTACATTGTCATTCTACAATTTTCAATAAATTGTTGGAAAAACGTAATTCAAAAAATAAATAGCATAGATGTTTTTCACATAATACTCTTTCAATTGTTTGTACTTAAAAATTTATAAGCTTGCCCATACTTTGTTACTATGTGCTCGTACTTCTATTTAGACCTAACTACGAGCCTGCCAATTATGTAAAAAACTTTCATCACAAAAGTTTATAAAAATCAATATTAAAATTTCTAATAGTGTAGATTAAAACCATAAATTTCAATCACTTTTCTCTCATATTAATATGTTAAAGGACGAAAGATTGTCTAATACAAAAAGAAGCTGCGGAAGGAAAAATTTGGGAAATAGCCAAAAAAAAGTTCGTACGTTTTTTTAATATTGTGAATAGAATATATAGTCTGTAATTCATTGGATACTTTGAATGAAACATATAAATAAATTTATAAATTAACATTGAAAATAAAAAGGTATCGCCCATTTTCGCATTTTGTAATCGTCACGTGACATCGAGGGGGAAAGGAGACAACGGTTTTGTGACGCTCTGTGATAGGGAGAGGGGGTTCATGAAACGCTAAAAAACTATGACATCATTCGTGGAAGCCCATAAATCACACAGTTTGTTTTTGAGCTAATTTGTTTTTTTTTCCTTTTTTTCAGCTCTTTTTCATGCCAGTCAAGCATCATGGTAGCGAAAACTACGTACGTCGCGTGCAAACGTCAAAAATGCACTTATTCACAACCATCCAAATCTTGTGCCTCGTCACGCTATGGGTCGTTAAGAGTACAAAAGTGGCTCTGACGCTACCTTTTTTCCTTATACTCCTGATACCGTGTCGAGCACAGTTGTGCCATGTTTTTACGTTGGCGGAGCTTCGCGCCCTGGATAGCAAGGCCAACGATGCTTCAAATCAAGAGGACGAGTTAGACTTTTACGAAGAAGCACCTCTTCCTGGATAAAACGTGCCTTATATGGATCTGGAGTGCCAACGTACGATACAGAAAACGAAAGGAAAATAGACATGGTCCTCAGTGATATTCTCTCAACACGTGTACCTCATACTAATGCTACCTCTGAGTACATTTCACTCTGTATAAAAATCTTTAATCTTGACATAACTGTTTTACTTCATCGATCAAGAAATAGTTCAATTGGCTTTCGAAAAAGTCTAACTCAAACAAGAATTCATAAAATCATCGCTAGCCTATCATTAAAGAGGAAGTGTACTAGTAAGCACAGTTCAGTAGACTGTGGCAAGAAGGGATGTGTTTTTCCGAGCGCGCGAGGAGTATCTGTGACGCCGGGAGATCTTCACACTTTTTTACGAACATTTTCTTTGTTATAGGCGTTAGACCACTGTGTCATTTTCCAAAAATTGATTTTATTATTTACTTGAAAAATCATTTAAAACCCTTAGAATAATGTATTAAAGTTCTTACATATATCTAACACATTTTACGTTGTTTAGTATTAAAGTATTCCCAGTTTCTCCGTGACACCAACTCACTTCAAGTCGTACATTCAAGGCCTCCAAAAACAGAAGAAATAAAAAACTCGTATCATTAGGTCTGAGATGTTATTTCCGTAAAGAGAAATGCCTTCTTCATAAAGCAAATATGGCAGATTGATGGTGAGGAGGTTGAATGTTTTTTGTTCAGAAAAAATTAGCACTGCACTGAAAAAATGTCTTTCGAAACGGTGTACATGATATCTCAAGATCTCTTATCTTTGGTCTTGAACGTAACATTCTACACTTAAACTATGTCAAGTTTTAAACGCTCATCATAAGTTTTGCACAAGTAAATAATTTTAAAACAATATACACAAATAACTACATGAGAATCCCATCTAAAACTTCAGCCATTTTTTGGGTCGTGTTAATTACGCCCAATTCGTTTCGGACTTCACAAATTTTTTTTCATATCTGGCTCCGGGATGGATAAATTCGGATATCGCAAAAATGCGTGACACCCTAATATATATATATATATATATATATATATATATATTTGAACTTCACTTGATCGGTGAAATTTAAAACAGATATAGTAAATGGAAACCCTTAAATAGAAGATTCTCGTGAGCTTTGTACAAAGTGTATAAAGTCATTTCATTAAATAGGGAAAAAAGAGGTTTTTCACTGTATTTCAAAAACAAAAGAAATATATTCATATTCTGTGTATTTTGATAAAGTTCTGTGAGAAATTCGCATCACGAAATATTGATTTTGCGAACAGAAAATATTTTCTCTAGGTAGGAAAAAAACATCATTTTTTAATTCCGCTGAGATTTTAACATGATTAAAAGAACATGTAAGAACGCGAGCATATTAGTTTTTGCGAAATCAGCTATAACGAGCGCTGTACGCCGCCTGTTAAGTATTGTAATGTTCCCGTTTACCAACCGTGCGCATAATAAACAAAACCAGCCATTATGATCCAATTATGACCCTCTGAAACTGAACATCATGAGATTTTTTTTCTTGAATTTCGGAAATCGCCTTTTTTGACAGAACGATTACAGTCTTCGGCTTCGCATAAGAACATAAATTCTCGTTTTGTCAAAAAAGGCAATTTCCAAAACTCACAATATACGAGGCGCATGTTCTTCTGACCCATCCTGAAAAAACCACGATCGGCTCATAAAGACGATATACTTCGGAGCATAATATACTATTATTGTAAAAGATGCAAGACACCATAAAACCTGTTGAAAAGTTTTTGCATTTATAGAAAAAAAGATCTAATCTTTTCTCACGTTTCTCTTTTTACATACGTCACTTAACTAAATCAGGGATTGGAATAGGCTTGGCATGTCTGAAGTGTTGCAATTTTTAAATCACTATGAAAAAGATCAGAACAAAATCACAGGTACTATAATGTGGTCATTACAACAAGTTACAACTTAGAATTCTTTTCAATAGATGACATGTAAAAAATTGTGAACAAAGTTATATCTAGGAATGTACCACAGTAAATAAAATATTACACATATCTGTCTCCGTGATTTCACCTAGATGTCCATCAATTTTATAACCCGAGTAAAAAACAACAAACGGCCAGCATATAGGGTTTTTTTTTTCGGTAGAAAAACAAAAAACGCCCAGTATATAGTGTTTTTTGCGTCCCTGCGTGTTCTTTCACGTTTTTTGATACAGAGTGTGCCCGGAAAGTAATCTAAGCTAACATACTACACTAGAAATTCCCTCATAGATCCGTTCTCTTATAGGGTGAAATATCGTTCCACTATACGGTGGGGTAGCCCGCCACCTTATTCCTACCGCTTGAGACCAGGTGGTACTTACTCCTCATGAAAACGGCACCAATTTTCTAAAAGTGTGTAGGTGTTTCACAGACGTGCGAGCTGCTACTCGCGCAGCATGTGACGGTAATAGTGACCGCGCACTAGCATGCTATCAGATGCTATAGCAAATGTAAACGAGACAAATTCAACTACACTTGAAATTCCATAACAAATTAAGTATTAAGAAACCTCAATCTCGACTATTAAAGTATCCTAGGATCATAGGTTTATACAGGCTGTACCAAACTCCCCGCGCCAAAAAGAAACCTAATGTTCCTTATCCAATTTTATGTCGAAAAGTCCTTTGCCATTTTTTACAAAACTCAAAATTTAAAAAGTTATTTAAGCCTAAAATTTAAACAATAAATGCGCTCTTACGACAAGTGGTTGTAGATTTCACCAACCAAACTTTTCCTAAATTTTCTTCATATTTTTCAAAGTCGAAAAGTCCTGTGCTTCTTTTTACAAAACTCGAAATCAAAAAAAATATTCGGGTCACAAGTTGCAACCAATCAGATTTCTTAGATTTTATGCTTGAATAGCAGTCTTTCAAAGTGTTTTAAGGACTTTCAAGTGCTTTCAAGGTTGATTTATAGTTGCTTTTAATTTTTCCCTTCGAATCCCACTGTGACGTAAGTCATAATAAAATTCAAAAAATGAAGAAATGCAAAAAAATGGTTATAAATGAAATTAATATTTCATTTTTGAAATTTTTTATTATATATTTTCTTCCAAAAATATTCAAGTTTTAATCCAAAACATTCGGATAAACAACGTTTCTTGTTTTACTATCTGGTGCATGAATAAATAAATGACTTGCAGTACCGACTCTTGAACAGGCAACGTATAATTGCCCACATGAAAAACATGATTCTTCCAAATTTACGCCACATATTTGAAGTGTTTGCCCCTGTGCCTTGCTAATAGTCATGGCGAATGATGAACGCATCGGAAATTGCAGACGTTTGAATTCGAATGGCATGTCTGTTGGAATCATCGGAATTGATCGGAATACGCGGTATAAGCACATCTTCGCCTTTAGCTTTGCCAATGAGTATAGTTGCTTCTATTAAATTTGGCATCAGCTTCTTTATTGCAAGTCGTGTGCCATTACACAGTTTTGGATGATTCATATTCCGTAATAATGTGATTGATGAACCAAGTTTTAAAATTGAATCAATAACACATTTTACTACAACGTTCTGGCAGATTTATATTCTGTGATTATATAATTAATGAACAAACCTTCAACTTTGAACGATGTGGCGGTGTCAGGGCCGGATTAACCCTCAACGGGGCCCTAGGCAACCATCAATTTGGGGGCCCATTTTTTACGTCCGTTCCCTTCTTTTTTCGATTAAAAAATACAAACTTATATCTTTCATAAAAATTTTATTGTCACAATGTAATAATATCAATAAAATTACTATCTACATTTCAAACATGTCGTTTTCTACATTTGTTTTCGGCAAATTCATCAATTATATCATCAATATCGATTTTGTTCAATAAATCTGACTCAATGCAAAGTATACCTAACATCTCGAGTCGCTCTTGTCGCGTTGTAGCTCTTTCAGCAGCTTTGATTCTTTTTAATTGCGAGAAGGATCGTTCGGCAGAACAATTTGTGATCATTAATGTTAAAAAAATTCGAAGAGCTATTTCTGTGTTAGAAATACTTCGGCTAATTGATCTTCCATTAGAATCTTATACAAATGACTATGATTTTTTTGTGCATCGGTGTATCTGGAGTTCACGTAACTTTGGAATTGTTTCATTTCAATGAAAAATTCTTCCAAATCTCTAGGATATAAACGAACTAAGTTATTTATAGCTTCGTGGAGGTCTCCATCACTTAGAGAAAAGTTGATGAGAAATGCAAATCTCTCTGAAACTTCCATATACACTTTCGCACGCCGTTTGATTTCACTGTGAAGATTGTCGATGATTTCGAGGAAACCTTTTGTTCTAAAATCATCGCGAGGCGAAAATTCTACTTCTGGAGCATTTCCGTCATTATTTCGTTTCAGTTTCAACAATATGTTTGAAACTGAAACCTATCTCAAGCATTAATTGCAATTGCAAATATTTCCTCTTTGTATGTCGGAATTAAACAACTTAATGAATTATTAAATATCATTCATGTACCGATTTCTATTTTAGTTTGAAAGTACAACATTTCAAAATGTGCAAATTTTACTAATGAATGATAAATTTTTTTTCTCTTTCTGAACATTGATATATTATCAATGATTCCAAATAAACTCATCTAGTTTAACAATCTGAAACTCCAACCGTCCTAATTTTTCAATAAGAGTGGATCAATTACTTCTACTTACAGATTTTTATAAATCATATATACATATATATATATATATATATATATATATATATATATATATATATTGTTTCTCACTAGAGTAGAACGTACTAATCAATTTTTACAAAAAGTCTGCTTAAGTAAGTTCAAGTTTGTATTTGCCGCCAAAGCGAATTTTCCCAGGGTCGGTATGGTAGAAACGTTTGACGATTTTTTTACACAGTATATGATGTTTCTCAGTAAGTTTTCGAGCGATTGAGAATAATTAATATTTCTTCAAACAATGTTGCTTTTGGTGCGGAATGTATATTTTAATGCAAAATTTGAAAAAACCATTTGAAAAAACTACGGGTTTTGAGTTGGAAATGAATATTTAACACGATTAAGATTTGTCGCCACAAAGCGGCGACACCGTCTTACTAGGGCGACCATTGGAAAAAATTCGAAGCAGTGTGTGCAACTTGACAATAAATCTATTGCATTTTTTCCTTTTGGCATGTACACGCAGTGGCGGATTTACCTGGAGGGTTTTCGGGTTCAAACCCCCCCCTCTCCACCCTCACCTCGTAGGGATGGTAATACGTTTTTTTGCATTGTGAAAAGAATACGTCACTAGTAAAAATAAACCCTTTGAAAAGTAAACACCCTTTCCCCCCCCCCCCCCCCCTCGGTAGTAAGATTCAAGATCGGCCACTGTGTACATGTTTTTCTTGAAATCTTCTTCCAATGCTCTGCCGTTTGTCGAATACTCTTTTACTTCATAATACCTGCTACAGTAAAGTTTTCTATGCTTTTTTTGGACAAAGTGAAGAAAAAAATTCAAAAAGACTACGATTGATAGACTCGGAGGCTCCTTTTCGTCTGATGATCTTTTTTTCTTTTAAAAAATGCTCTTTCACGTGTACTCAATGACTTACTATTATACATACGTAGATACACCAATAAAACACATTGATGTCTAGCAATATTTTCTCTTGTGTTCGTTAGTTTTTTAATATACATTAGTTCATTACGAATCACATAACAATACCCACTCGGCAAATTTTCTTTCAGAAATCTTTCAGGTACCTTTCACATGAAATATTTCATCTTTCAGTTATATAACAGAAGTGTTTCAGAATGATTTCAGTTAGATTCCTGCAATATATAAAAAGCCACTTTCTATTACAACGTCATGTTACTGAAAGATTTCTATAATATTTCGTAACATCAATGTTATGTATCTGAAACATAACATTAATGTTGCACATATACCCAAATTTTGTGGTAATATTTCAGAAAGATGTATGAAATATTCGTATAATTTTCAAACCTCTACAATCGTAACATAGAAAGCTTTTTGAAACATTTCTGTGATACTTCTGGAAAGCCTATTTTTGGTTACATCTAAGAAATATTTTACAAGAATAGTTTTGGAATCATTCTGTGATACTTCAGAAAGTTAAGGAAAAACACTTCAAAAAGATAATTTTGAAATCTTTCTGTGATACTTCAGAAATTTAAGGAAAAACTTTTCAGAAAGATAATTTTGAAATCTTTTTGAAAAATTACTACGAACTAGTAAAAGTGATACAAAAAAACATATATTTACTTTAGAATATGGGGAAAGGATACATATATTTTAATATATATAATGACTAATAATGCAATTCATTGCACAATAAACAATTTATTCAACTTTTCAATTCAACAAAAAAGGATATGATAAAAATGTAAAGTTTTGCATTTCAAAAATTTTGATATTTTTTTTATTTATCGGCAAGTCCCTGTTCCGGCATTTCTATCTGCACACGTTGCTTTTTGTTTCTGAAACATAAATAACACACAATGCTCTATATACTAGTTTCAGATTGTTATTGGAAGAACTACTATCAAATTATAGCAACAATCAGATTGCGACCAAGAAAAATCTTAACGAAACAAAAGAACATTCTGAATCATGAAAAAATATGGCATATTGTAAGTTACCCTAGTAACTTGGGTTTTTATAAAGTTTTTATAAAACCCTTATAAAATCTCAGTTTTTTTTTATAAAATTCTGCTTTTTTATAAAGTGACTTTATAAAAACTTTATAAAACCTTTATAAAACTACGAATTTTTTATAAAAAAAATTTTTAAATCTACTTTATAAAAAATTCGTGGTTTTATAAAGGTTTTATAAAGTTTTTATAAAGTTACTTTATAAAAACTTTATGAAACATACCTGTTTTTATAAAGTTTTTATAAAGTCACTTTATACATAGCAGGATTTTATAAAAAAAACTGAGATTTTATAAGGGTTTTATAAAAACTTTATAAAAACCCAAGTTACTAGGGTAACTGACAATATTATTATTTTTTGAAAACAATGAAAACGAGAGTTGATGAAAACTTCAAAACGGCTCAAAGTATTGTAGAAAAATGATAAATTTATAAGTAAATCGTGTAAAGTTAAAACATGAAGAATCATCGAATGCCATAGAAAATAATGTCATAGGTAAAAGACGGAAAATGGTAGGAATTTCAAGCCATTGACGGTACTAAAAAAATTGAAAACAATGTACACGAAAGTTGAGTGTATTAAAGCCAATCATGAAAACTAAAAACACAAGTTTTAGTGAAAATCGCAACATGGGAAAAGAGCGAAAACATTTTTTTCAATTATACATACTTATGACACATTTGCACAGCTTTGTCGGTGCAAACGCCAACTTTTTTTGAAGCTCTTGTCCTTTTGCATTCTTTTTTTTTAAATGCCTTCCATGCACATTGATGCTAGTTGCAAACTCATCTGTTAAGAAAGAAGACAAGAAATTGTGGACCAATTCATGGCTTGTCTTCCCTCCAATCTTTCTCATATGGTTTGCCTGTAACAATTATACTTTGATTACAATCTTAACTAGTAATTTTTACATTGCATGAATACGGCAAGTATTTATGTCGTATTCACTCACTTACCAAGTTACTAGGGATTACAAAGTAATCCCTAGTAACTTGGGTTTTTATAAGCTATTTATAAAACCTCTAATAAAATCATTGTTTTTAAATAGAATAACGCTTTTTGGTCAAGTGATTTTATAAAAAGAATAAAAATTTTATATAATATTTATCGTGTAGCGGAATTTTATGAAAAAATGGAGATTTTATGAGGAGTTTTGTAACAAGTTTATAAAAACCCAAGTTTCTAGGTATGTACATTACCGTTTTAGTGAAAAATTCCACATCCTCCAATTTTTCGTTAAATGATCGAAATTCATCAACCGATTCAAGGGGGATGAACGTTTCAAGCTCGTCCGCGAAATCTCTTATGCTGTTTGCCTGTACTGGGCGGTCGTTTAGAGTTTTTTCTATCAGTCCAAGGCGTTTGTCAACGTCGCGAAGCTGCAACACCATTTCGTTGCTTTTTTCGAGTACAGCTTGAGTGGTTTCTGGAAAAGTTAAAAGGCCATGCTACTTTTGTTTGCTGAAATTATATTATACCCAGAAAAACGAAAAAAATGTCACTGACCCTGTACAACCCTCAAGAACTGAATCACACTTGGGTGCATTACAATATCCTGAGATTTCTGAGCATTTTTTTCTTGCGTTTGTGTTTTTGACAAAACTGTAAAAAATTTGGACTGTAAATAACCGACTTTCTCATAAATTTAGCCATAATATTAAGTTCTTCTTTCGAATTTCGAGTTTTTTTTAAAATGGTGAAGGACAAACATTCTCAGAATATCATAAGAAATGCATGGTTTTTGAAATTTGAAGGGACTCTAAATTACCCTCTATGATTTATTATATATTTTATTATATAAATAAAATGTTTATTGTATTTTTAAATATATAACAGGTTCGTCAGGTGGCAGCGTATCACGATTATTTATCTGGTAGCTATTAGGATGGTTGCTGTGTAGTTGGCGTTGCATCAACGGCGAGGCTGTTAAACGAAGTTTCTTATTCAACATTCTTTTCGACTGACAAATTAAATGACGTGTTATTGTATGAAGTAGATTATGAAATATATTTTTTTTACATGATGTCGTTTGATAAAGTTTTTTTGAATTGACCTCATAAAAAATGATTAAATTTTATAAAGAAAAACATCTGTCTTTTTATAAAGTCATATTATAAAAATGCGGAATTTTATAACAAAAAAAATGGAGAATATCGGAGGAATTTTTTACAAGTTTGTACAAACGGAAGTTACTAAGGAATGAGAATCAAAATGAATTTATTTAATAAAATTTGATGTTCACCAGTGCAGCTCAGGAGAGGTTTAAAGGCCGACGAGTATTACTCGTGGCTCCTCCGTTTTTTGTCTTTTCTTTTCATTTCCTTCAGCATACTCATCATCTGAATTTTCCGATTCAATATTATTTTTTGGTCGGCGATGTCGCGTTTTTTTTAACTTTTCATCGTTGACTTCAGATTCTACATCAGACATGAGTTTTATCATTTTTAATTCTTCGACTGCTGCTCTCAGTGTATCTATAATATTGAAAAATGTTAAGGTATTAACAAATTCTATATAGTGGTTAAAGATTCATATACTTTTATTCAACATTTTTTCACTTCCATTTGCCATTTGTTATTTATAAAAATTCTAATTTTCGAATCAATATTCAAACAAGATTTCAGATTTTCGAGAAAAATTTCTTTGATTTATGAATTTTCCATTTCTGTTTTTCGTTTTTTGATAATTTACTTTGAATTTTGTGAATCGGCTTTTCTATTGGTCATTTAAGAATATCTGATTCTCGATCTATAATTAAACGACATTCGATTTTTGAATTTGTGATTAAGGGAAACTCAATTTTAGATTTTAGACTCATAAAATTTAAAAATGTGAAAGAGAATTCATGACTTATAAGTTCCTTATTTATATTTTCGGCTTCTACATTTCAACAGAAATAAACTCTATCAGAAAGGAATTCTTATTGTCAGATATTTGAAGTAAAAATTGAAAGACTGGAAATAATATCAGTGTGCAAAGAAGCACACGTTTGCAAATCTGCTTTTTCACTTTGCAATGACTTACTCACTGAACGCATAGCAGTCAAAATAGAGTTCCATAAAATCAACATGAAACCAAATTCGAATTTTTGCATTTTATTCGCGATACACGTCGCCTCATAACGAGTATCAGTATTTTGTGATTCATCATCAGCAATGATTTCTAGAGCCTCTAATATGATATCAAATGAATCGTAAACTGCATTCGTCGCATTCGAATGTGCTTCCCAGCGTGTAGTTGACAATGTCTTCAAAGTTTTCTCATTGTTTATTTTATTTTTTAATACGCCCCAACGATAGGTGGAAGCGGAAAAAAAATTATATAATGTCTGCATAATGGCGAAAAAATCTACTGCATAAAAACAGCACTTCACAGCATGCTCTCCAACCAAATTAAGGGAATGCGCGGAACAGGGAACATAGATCGCATTCTCATTCAAACTCAATATTCTTGCTTGCACACCTTTATACTTTCCGGACATGTTGAATGCGTTGTCATATGATTGTCCTCTACAATTTTGAATATCTAAACCACAGTCTTCAGTAAGAAAGTTTGAAGTTTGTTTCGCTAGACTTTCACCAGTATGACCTTCCAACTGAAGAAAAGTTATAAACCTTTCGACTGGTTGAAAATCGTTCGGAGAAACATATCTTAAAATAATAGACAATTGATCAACATGCGATACATCAGGAGTCGAATCGACAGATAAGCTAAAATACCTAGCCGAAGTAACCTCTTTTAAAATGTATGATCTGACTTTTTTACCCATAATGTTAATGAACTCCTCGCAGATCGTCTTCGATAAGTAAGAAGTTACACCTGTCCCAGCATTGCCGTATCTAACAATATGACCTTGCAAAGAAGGATCGAATTTCGCAACGAGTTCAAGTAACCCTAGATAATTTCCGTTGCCCGGCACCCCGAATTGCTCGTTCGAACCTCTGAATGACAAACCTCGCTCTGCTAATGTGGTAATGACAGCAACTACCCGTTTTAAAACGTCGCGCCAGTATTTTTTTTCACTTAGTAGTTCATTCTCGAGTAGTTCTGGCAGATTATTTTCGTCCTTTCGTTTTTGCCGGTAAATCAGCAAACACTCCCGATGTTTTGGATTTTTTTCATGCTGTTGTAAATGACTTCCGATGTTTTTCCAGTCATCATATCCTTCACGAGAAAGTTTTATCGATTGGTCGGGTGGTAGAAATAGCTTGCAATAAAAACAATAGACAGACCCTGTGAAAAAAAACCAAAAATTATTATTATCAATTACACTGTGTGCCTAAAAATAATTTTGAAAATTATAAAAAAACGAAACCTGTCTAGAGTGGTTGGTAATGACCCCCTAAATACTTTCTTTACAGGTTTTTTTAATGTTAAGTCTATTTATTCGACCGGCTTTCAGGTTTTCTGTCATTTTCCGTTTTCTTTTCTCTGAATGTTTTTTCAAGGTCAGAGAATATAAAAAAAAGACTCATTGACCGCTATTTCAAATTTTTTCCCGTGCAGTTTTTGACCTATTTTATTCCAGAAACGTGATCAGGTTATTAATAAGAGGACACAACTAGTCTTTTGTTCGAAAAAAAGGACCAATATTACGTGATCAAAAGCATGCTTTTAAAAAAAATTAATTTAATGAGTAAATCGAAAACGAGGGCTAAATTTGAAAAAAAAATGTAATGGAAGTATTTAAAGAATCATCACCAGCCATTGTAGACAGGTTTCGTATTTTTTTTTTTTTTTTTTTTTTTTTTGTAATTTTTGAGGTCACACAGTGTTACAAATTATGTGAATGATACACAAACTATGACTTAAGGGTGGGTGAGTTACTTTTTAAAAGAAACTTGGTTGAGTTAATGTAACTTGTTTAAGTTAATGTAACTTGGTTATATTACAAGTTACTCATAAATTTTCAAGTAAGAAATTAGAAGTTACGTTTTAAGCGAATTCGTTTAACCTCAAGTTTTTTTTTTAAAGGATTTTTTTTTCTTGCTAGAAAAAAACCTGATTCTTTCTCAAAAAATAGAGTGAATTTCGTGAAAGAAATTGATTCAAATCATACATCACCTTTCATTGGTGAATAAATAAGCCAATCTCGGTTTGTTTTTTCTCCATTTGGTTTAGTCCCAAAAAATACGTTGGGTGAACAATATCTCGATGTTGATTCGTTTTCATACCAACGCTTAGATGATTCGAATGGTCCAGTCGAATTTTGACATGTGGATGGCCCATGTTCAATCCAAAATCTTACATCTTCACTAGTAAATTTTTCCCATTTTCCTGGATCGTTGGAACGGTTGGAAATTTCTACACCTTGATTTTTATGTACACTTTCGCCCACAAGAAATTAGTTTGAAGATTCAGGTGTTGAGTTGACTGGATCATCGTTCAATTCAGGACTAGTTGCAAGTCCTTGACTGCCTGATGAATTTGGTGTTTTTACGTTCCGATGAAAATAATTGTCAAGTTTTGGAACTTTTTCTAACACTGCACTTGTTCGTGATCGTTTTTCTTCGGCAACCTTTCTTTTTTGCGCACCACTTAAATATGAACGAGACATTTTTTTGCAAAATAACAACTTAAGACACAAACGATGGTTTTAGTATTTACTAGTGTATTGCACTTAAACTATCACTCCCGAAAAATGATGGTCTCACTACGGTAAAGAAAAAAACGCGGACATTTACGAGATAATAACAAGGATATTTCATTCACTTATTCACTTCACACTATGTTATTGTTCACGGTGAGTATTCTCAGACGTGACTATCCCCGTACAGCGAATTCTTCGTCTTATATACAAATTCAAGTGTTCCAGAATATTACAGAAAATTCCAGTCATTTATTCTTCTCGAATATTCTCGACCTTTTCATTGATTTCTATTCTCGAACATTCACGAAAACGTATTTGTTAAATGATACCAAATGACAGGCTCAGAGGCAATACGACACAAGAATTTCCAAGAAAGGATAAAAAATATGCTGACTCACATAAGTCGGTCTTTCTTTTGGGAATTCTTGTGTCGTTTTGCCTCTGAGCCTGTCAAATGATACATTAATTTATTTGTCATTTGTCATCCATCATTCACTCATTCATCATTCACGTTGAAATTTCCGCTTGAAGGCTTCTATTCAAGTCAATTGTGATTTCACTTTGTTTGTTTTATTATTTCGTATTTTTTCAATTATTTTCAGTTCTGATTATATTTTTCTTTCACTCTCTAGAATTGTATGTTTGTAAGAAAATTTTAGAAGTCTTTTTCATTTTTCGGGGGCCCCCTAAAATCGGGGGCCCCAGGCAACTGCCTATTCTGCCTACTTGTTAATCCGGCCCTGGGCGGTGTACCAGGTGGTTCAAATGAATTCAAAAATTCGATTGGATAATTCACAGCTTCATCTTCATTCATAACGCTGTCAACGGATTTATAAGTTGTGACTTCACCAGGCAATTTTTCTTGAATTTGGAAATTTGTTGCATTGACGTGTATATTCTCCAGTGCCAATATTGAACGTTCTACTAACCAATTTCTGTGATTCTGAATGATGTTCAGAAATACGCATTCAATCAATTCTTCTTTTGTTTGCAAAATTGTACAAAAATTATTGAGAAACGTGATTATTCCATTTGTATTGTCCATTTGCATTTTTCCATTTCCGATATCCAACGATTGTTCCGAAAATTCATGTGCAGAAGAATCGTGTTGCAATAAAACACGCATATTTACGTTCAAGGTCAATTTTTTTACATATCTCCAGGGAGTAGAAGATTTCAGACATACATTTATTTCATCGGCAGGATTTGATCGAGGAAGAACTGGCAATGTTTGTCGAAAATCACCCATTAACAATATCAAGGCACCACCGAACAGCTGTTGATTTCCTCGTTAATATTTCATAGTTCGATCCAATGCTTCGAGCGATTTTTTGTTGGCCATTGTACACTCATCCCACAGAATTATCGCTGCTTGCTTCAAAACTTTTCCCATTGCAGAATTTCGTGAAATATTCGTTTAGAAAGAGATACCATTCTTTACCTCTGTCTTTTTGAAGAGAAGATAAGAGGCAATGGACGGCGCGTTAATCTGACGGATATAAAAGTTTAATTGGAAAATTCGATATCTCCTTCATTTTTGCTAATTTCGCAAAAAGGAAAAGAAAATAGTTGTTCAGAATTGTCTCGGGAATCTGTTTTTTCCAGCTCTAACGGTGACATTCGAACACCCTGTATCCCTGTATATAATAGCGGTTCTTAATAGAGTTTGATACTGAAGATAAGGCAAAAATTTGTTAAACGGTTCGAGAGATACGGTTAATGCGTAAGTGGATGCAGGAGTAGGATCACAGTCAATAGAAACCAGGTTTCCTACATTCCAAATCGTGATAAAATTTGATATGGAAGATTAGGCAGAGATTGATCAAACGGTTCAAAAGATACGGTTAATGCGTGGGTGGATGTGGAAGTGGGATCACTGTCAATAGAAAGCAGGTTTGCGAAATTCCTGATATTGATGAAATTTGATACGGAAGATTAGGCAGATATTGCTCGAACGGTTCAAAAGATTCGGTTAATGCGTGGGTGGGTGTGGGAGTATGATCACAGTCAATCGAAACCAGCTTCTGAAGGATCACAGTCAATAGAAACCAGGTTCTGAACATTGTAGAGTTCAATATAGAAGATTTGGGGAAGATTGGTCGAACGGTTCGATAGATACACTTAACGCGTAGGTGCGTGCGTGAGTAGAGTGCGAACAGGACAATGTATAGCTATAAACCAACCTTGAACTGAGACGAATATGTTATGCAAGGTTTCATAGAATTTAGTTAAGCGGTTCAAGAATTATGGAGTCACATAGAAAATGGCATTGATTTTTATATATATATATATATTCCCGTTGATTCCACGTGGCCCGTCGGGGCTAGATTGACGAGGTGAATGCGCCGTGGCCAGCAACGCCAACCTAACGTTGAAACGTCACGGTTTGCATCAACGTTGGCACAACCGGATTTTACGGTTAATACGACGGGTTTTTTTTCCCAGTGTGACATGCTTTGGGTGGCGCGTTGGCCGCGCCGCCTCACGGCGAGAATTGGAAAAAGTAAAAATCTGCGAGTGTATGCGTGCGTGCCGTGGCCCATGTGTGTGGCCGTGTGTGTGTGATGATGCTGATGATGCTGATAGTAAGTGGACTTGAAAATCCACACTCGCGAAAGAGTTTATGTAAGATATTCTCAGTTGACTTTGATTAGCAATTTTTTTTTTCGGGCGATTTTTTTTATTCATTCTTAAGTCTCAACTGAAATTATTGATATTCATATCAACGGTTTGTGGAGAAGGAAAAATTAAAATTTTTGATGAAAAATGGAACTATCTGAACTGTTAGGAGGCGGTAAGATATTGAAGGGATGAAAAATTGTCTGTAAATGAATGTGGATAGTAAAAAAAATAGTTCAATAGTAACGATTTTCTGAATTATCGTTATAGATGATGAAAATTTATAGTCAAGTCTATAATGCAATAAAAAGAAAAAAAGCTACAGCCGTACGAAGATAAACCGAGGTAAATGCGAATTCTCAACATTTTTAACAGTTGCAACTCACAACAGTACTGCTTGAGTATTTGCCTCGTTTCTCATTGAAATACAAGTAATTTTTGAAATATAAATTAAATGCAAAAATTAAATAAAAAAATTGATACCTAAATATGATTCTTACGTGATTTTAACCATAAAACTGACATTCGTAAGTGACTTTCCGATTATTATGGCGTATAATACCTTATGTAACAGGCAAAGATGTGCTCGCTAGCGGAACAGATAACACCTATAATAACCTCGGTAAGTAAATATAATAACCTCGGCTTCGCCTCGGTCTATTATATTTCCGTTTCGCCAAATTTGCACATCCGTACCTGGCACTTGATGTATACAATTTATAAAATTATATTTATATAAGATATTTTATAAAATGTTATTTATCAAAATTTATAAAAACGATATTTTAAAAATAAAGATAATTCATGGTACTTCTCGGGAATTTAAAGAAAATGACGGAATCCGAAAGTAAATAACAGGAACTCCCAGAAATTAAAGAGATTTTACAGAAATAAAATAGCAAAATTTAACAGTATATGACTGGATTTCAAAAAAATTGTGAAATTATACAAAAAAAATTGCAGAAAGTGACATCTTTTTACTGGATATGACAGGATATCACTGGTAATGAAGGGTAATCATGAAATCTTAGGGCAAATGAAGGGAAATGACGTGATTTTATCGAAAATGACAGGATTTCACGGGAAATGATGGGATTTATCAGGAAATGACAGTATTTCACGAGAAATGATGGAATTTATCAGAAAATGACGGGATTTCATGGGAAATGATGAAGTTTTTCCGGAAATGACGGGATTCTATGGGAACTCACGGGGAGTTGCTGAATCACAGTAGGATGTATGGTGGGGGTGGCGGCAAGTTTTTTTATAATATATGGAGAAATGATTTCATGTTCTTGTATTTCACAAGAAATATGTTTTTTTTTGTCTCAATTTAAAAATGACTTTAAAATATTGTTATAATAATTACTACATTAAATTCAGGTAATTGATTATCAATGGCCCACGGTTGTGAGGGCCCTCGCCAGCAACTATTATTGTCAAAAATTATTCTATACATAACCTAAATGGTTCACAGTTTTTATATTTCCTCTATTATAGAAATTATGACCATGTCTGACAACCTTGATAGTTTTATATTTTCATCATACTCACAATCAGAACCACTCAATTTTTTTACTTTAGCGTCAATCGCTTGTTTTGCATCCCTTGAGAACGCTTTGTGTTGTAGAAAATTATCCAGAAATTTTAAGCGATTTTGAAATGAGCTGATTTTCAAAGATTTTCAGAGTTACATCAAGTTTGAAGATTTTTGAAATCAGCTGATCTGTCAAAACAGCGCAGTCGTCAGGGGTGGGCGACTTCAACGTGACTTTCGGTCAAAACAAATGACTGCGCATACAAGAACAGTATACCTATATTTAAGGTATATAGAGATATAAACTCCATGTGAATTCACTCCTACTTTTTTAGATCGAAATTTAACAAGCAAGTGACAGTACCTGGCAGTCGTATTGAGTCGTACGGTTATGGTCGTTTTTCAACATGTGTTGTGTTCTAAATATATTGGTTGAATGTTCAAATTAGGTCAGGAAAAGTATATCATTAATAATTTGTCTATTTCAGAGTTTTGGAGATTTTTGAAAATCAGCTGATGTCAAAACAGATCGTATATATTATATCAACAACAGACTCATTCAGATTTTTTATAAATTGTGCATTTGTTCTCAATGTATCAATGTTTTTGGTTTAACGTTAAATTTAGTTTAATGAAAGTATGTAATTATAAGTTTGTCAATAATTTTCTTTTGATCATCCGAAAATGTGCAAAGTTTGGCATTTATGTATTTCAGGGAATCCTCTCAAAAATAGCTTAAAAAACAACGTTTTTTTCACAAAATATTGCTACGTTTCGAGAGAAAAATTTTTTTGTGAAAGCTACGATTTGAAATTATAAATAATGAAAGACAATAAAAAACTACCGTTGCCAGGACGCTACTATTTAGGTTCTTTCAGACTAAAAAGATAGATGTTGAAAAAAAAAGTTAAAAAAAAATTCCTGAGTAATTCAAGACATATTAAGTCTATTCCTGCGGTAAAAATAAACGATTTTGTTGTTCAAAAAGGAAAATTAACTTTGTAAAAAGTTGGGCTATGTTGCTCGTGTTCATTGGTGTTTATGTGTCAAGAGTTTCGAGATAGTAGAAATAACTATAATCGATAGTTTTATTGATAGTTTTTCATGTGTTAGGCAAGGGGCGTAATTAGAAATTCATAGAACCTTGAACAACCGTAACAAATTTTTTTAACAACTTCTAATAAAAAAAAAAACCTCAAAAAACTTTTTTCCGCAATCTACTAGAAAGTGACTCATCAATCCTCCTTTTGTGGCCGAGAAAGTATCCTATTCCGGGCAGTTTTACAAGCAACGCAACAGAATTAGAAATGTCTCCGCATTACTTGTAAGCTACCCGGAATGGATACTTTCCTCGGCACAAAAACAGAATCAACGACTCATTTTCTGGCAGAAAGCAGAAAAAATAACGTCCTCGTCGTGAGTGAAAGGAAACCACAGCTCGTCGAGCCCTTGGGTCTCCGAAGACTATTCATATGATGCACGTAAAACTTGAGACGATACAAAAGCCAAACTGGTCCAGGTGCTGGCCCGCTTTGACTTTTTTATTGTCCCGAGCTTTACATACGTCATCTGGATAATCTTCGAACCCAAGGAGCTCGACGAGCTATGATTTACTGTCTCTCACGACAAGGAATCTACTATTTTTGGATAAGGGGCGGCTTTTAAGAAACTTAAATAAAAAAAAAAAAATATTATCGAACAAAATACATTATATAGATGTAATAAAAAATGTATAAAATATAATTAAATCATAATAAAATAATGTATGTGTATAGTAAAATAAATATAGCTAAACAATCTTTTCTTTGGTTGGGTGCGGCTTTTAGGAAACTTATAATTACAATAACTTAAACAAACATTTGTGTGTTAGGTCCAACTCTTTAGAAACTTATGATTGAAATAACTAAAAAAAATTTTTTGGGTTAGGTGCAGCTCTACTAGCATCACTTAAGCTTTTTGCTTACCATAAGTTAAATTAATTTTACTATGACCAAACATTTGTTGATCCTACTACTTACAGTCATTTTTGAGGATTGAAGAATGAGGATGGTGCATCATGCTACACTAATTCGGCTCTGCAGTGTATTTTCCTTCGTAAAAAAAATCAAAACTAACTTGCTTGATTAATCTACAAATCACGTAATAAGAGTAAAACTGCATATATGACGTCACGCTCTTGGGAGGTGGGAGGGAGGGGGTCAGCCTGAGTGTGACTAGTCATGTTAGCTCTTATGGAGAAACGCGTGACGAAGGGTCGTGGGTAGGGGGTCAAAAATGAACAAAAATCGCGTGACGTCATATATGCAAAAGACTCCCATGAAGTAAGCGCCGCTTTTTTCGAAAAATGAAAAAATTTTTTGAGTTCTGAGGCGAAAAGGAATAGTTCTGGAGTTCTTTGCCAGTTTTGCAAAAATTTGCCTCTAAACTGACCAAATGCAAAAATCTACCTAGCGCCGGAAATTCAGCAAAAAAGAGTTCTGATACGTTTTTTCAGACCACTAAGTAGAGTTCTGAAGTTCTTTCTAGTTTTTGAAAAAAGTTCTGCAAAATTTCGCGAGTTATTAATTAAATCATCTATTTTTCTCTATTTTTCTTTATTATGCCGAAAATAATAACGTTACGCTAAAACACCAAAGAACATACGTATAGAATTCTTCTGATGCTATCTAGAACTTACGGCAGAACTATCGTGCGACTTAATTAACGATTAATTAGTAAATTAGCGGGCACCCTATTTTTTTCGACTGAGCCGAAAATAATAAAGTCACGCTAAAACACCAAAGGACATTCGTATAGAACTCTTCTGGCGCTATTCATAACTCATGGCAGAACTATCGTGCGACCTAAGTAACTATCAATTAATAAATTATCACTTGATTTTCCAATCAGAATGTATACGTGACCTGTCGCGAAGAAAGGTACGTTAGGGTGCAATGCGTTAGGTTGACTTTTTCTTTTAACTGAAGAGCTTTTAGCTGTAGCATTAAGCCATAAAAATAACCATCTATAAAAAAATAGTACATTGTGTTTTAAGGAGCACAAACAGCCGATTCGAATTCGTGTGTTCCATGATACACACGATACTTTTTGCCTCGAAAACATCGACAACATCGAAAATGAGCATTTCAAGCCTTTTGAGAGAGAACATGAAGTGTAGGGGTATGTTTGGAATAATTTTTGTTCATGCAAGTTGTTGCAATGTAATTTATATGTAGTATTTAGACGGAGTATCTCGGGCGCGGGACGAGGTCTGGGGGGGGGGGTGGCGGTGCGTCGAGCAAGGGATGGGGTAAACTTTCATAAAACTTGAGATTTAATTGAAAAATTTGTTTTGCTTCATTATGTCCATTTATTTTATGTTTTTTTCATTATTTTACTGTAGTGGTGTGCAGAAAAGGTAATTTTGAGGGCCGGGACGGGACGGGAATTTTTCCACTGAGTTAGGACGCGATCCAGAACAATCGAGTGTTTCAGGATCTCGAAAAGTTCGGGAATTCCGGAAATTGTCTTGCAAATTACCGAAATGTCGGGAATTCTTGAAAACTCGGGATCCAAAATTTTTTGGCAAACTGTCAATTACTGTCATTCCCATCTAGTCCCGGCCCCGGGATTCGAGAATGGCCGAGATCTCGGCGATTCCGCACACCACTAGTAAATAAAATCTAATGAAAGTTCAGTTTAGACTTTTACATCATTGTTTTTGTTTATTTTCTACCGCTTCGTGCCACCTCTTCATTATTGTTTGTTATGACTGGTGGCCATTACGGCCATGAAGTTGATAACACTGATATCGATATGTTGATGTTGATCGATATCTGTGTGAAGTTAGCAAGTTAAGTGTTACCAACTTGATACGTGATTTGTCAATATTGTGATCCTTGTCTTTCATTACTTCCCGGCGGGAAGAAATAAAAGGAATTTTCCACTGGTACTTGCCACTGCGCATGCGCATCAACTTTGCCGTCCATCTGCCTGGAATACGCAACTTTCGTCTCTCGAAACAGGCCTTAAAATACTCTTTTTCCATGTTTGAGAGGCAAAATAATACATTATGTGCCAGGCACGGATGTGCGAATTAGCCGCTTCGCCAAATTGCACATCCGCGCCTGTTAAGTGACGTATTTTATACCATGATGACCGAAAAGTCACGTCAAAATGTCAGTTTGGAGGTTATCATGGCGTAAAAATTATATATGATCGCAGCTATTGATTTAATGTTTCTATCGCTTGATAAATGAGAACAAAGTATCCACAGATGTGATTGTTTTCTCATTTCAGCAGTATAATGGAATGTAGCATTCGGTTGCTTGAGAAACGAATGAAAATTGAGGAAAAACAAAAACTTGAAAGCAAGATTGAAAATGATATTCAAACGGCCCTTAAAGTAAGTTTTACCCTCAAATTGTGCTTATTCGATTTTCGTAGGCGATGTATCTTGTTTTCAATTTCTCGATCAAAATTGTAGTCTAACAGGGTGTCTACTGTACGGGGAAAGCGGGAATTGTACGGGAATTTTCCTCAGTGCACGCGAATTCGTGATTGTAAATTTTTATTATTCAATTAAAAATGAACTTTTTTGTATTGCAGAATGTACGATTGCTCTGTGAGGATAAATTAAAATCAAATGCACTCTTCTATATAAAATAAATCGTAAATTTGTATATATAGAAAAACCACATACACGTTATTTTTGAAAAGGTATTCCAATAAAGAGAATTCCAAATTTTGCGATTTTTAAATTAAAAGCTACATTGCCTACTTCGTAAATTGTTAAATAAATTTAACGATTCATTTAACGAAGAAAACAATTTGAACAATTAAGGAAATTTAATTACTGAAAACTATAAATTGTTGCATTATACTAGACTCTGTTATTAGAAAGAGAACTAATACTTTCCTGACTTTTGTGTACATGATTTAATTTTTAGCTAAGACAACTAATAAATATCGACTTGTCGTACGACAAAATATTTGAACTGAGACACGCGTAATATCTGAGAAAAACAGAGGTTGTAACTTAGGACCATGATGGCCACTTAACCTTACCTTCCCCTATATATTTGTTGTTGCTAAGGGTCTTTGTTTATTGAGAACGCGAGAATCCATGTAGTATGAACATCATATAGAAAGTGACAACGACTGTAGGTTGCTATAAATTTGCAAAGAAATAATTAATTTCATGAAAAACGTGTATAAATAGCGTGACTTGGATAATACATAAAATTGGTGAATCAAATTTAAAAAAATTTTTTTCATGGATAAATCCAGGGTGATTTTCACGCTTACTCGTATATGGCAAGTATATTAGTGAAGAATAAGTATCAAAACATGACTCTATTCTAAACTATGTTTACTTCCAAAAAAATAGATTTAATCTAAATTTTTTCTGTTTCTGCATAGAGGTCCAGATCTAGTAGTAGCTCCGAGTATAATACGAATTCAGTCTTAATCTAAAACTTGGACCCTAGATTTTATATCTAGGGTTAGGTTAGATTAGTTCAGGTTAGGTTAGGATTATGATTAGATTTCGAATCTAGGGTCTAGCGTTGGTTTCCCAATTATGCATTTCTCGTAAAAAGTAATTTATAAAAAAAAAAAAAAAATTAACGAAAAATTAGATAAAATATCATACCGGAGTGATCACTAATCTTTATCACAATAAAATACTGAACTTTATTGAGTTTAAATACTACATATATGCTACTTATAAATTGCCGCAGGGGCCCTGTCAATGGCCTGCTTACGGGGTCTTTGCAGCTGGTATTGGGTGAAATTTTTACCACGATAAATAAAATTTATTGTGGGATATTACCCCCTCGTGAGAAATTTATTTTTTCCCGAGATGCGAAATGTACTATTCCTTTCAAAGTTCGCACGTAAAATATCACATTGCAATGATCATTGGTTGAATATTTATCAAAAAAATGTGGTGTGGTGAGATTCTTTAAAAAGGATGGCTTCCTATAAGGATGGGTGTGTAGTGGATAAAGCGTCCGCCTCGCGTTCGCAAGGAAGCTGAGTCGATCCCAAGCAGGCAGAATTTTTTTTTTCTCAATTTTGTTTTCAAACTCAATAATATTGAATTTTATTGTAGTATTCGTAACTTTATTCTATTTCTATGATTTTCTTCACCGAAAAATTTTTTACTTGTATACAGAAGGTTTCGTTCGAACCACATGAAAGCTGAATAATGCATTCAAAGATTTTTTTTACCATATATAATATAATTTTATGTATCTCTGGCATAGAAAACGCATTTCTCGTCCAGTTCGTAATCTTAAAATTCGTTTTCTAGCCCTCGGTACATAAAATATCGTACGTAACTAAGACAGAAATTCTTTATTTACTCGTGTGATTGTAAACCTCGGCTTCGCCTCGGTCTATGAACTTCACACTCGTAAATAAAAAATGTATGTCTTAGGTACGTAATATACTATTTCGATTAAAGCAGTCGTCAAAATTGAGAAAGAAGGATATTTGAAAATATAATTCCGTAAAATTCTGTTTGAAAAGTATAAAATATTTTTAAAAATTATCGCAGTGAGGAAAAGATTTAGGAAATTTATGTACGTAACTATTTGTTTTTACAAATTATGAATAATCTCTTGTAAATTTTAAGTTATGGCAAGATGCATTTACTTTCTCTGGTCTTTTATGTCGCTGATCATGAATCTTGTGCTATGTTTGCATAATTCATTGATTACAGTATTTGCTCAAACAAATCACGTACAACAATGGTATTATTTTAAAGATTTATATTAGCCTGCCATAGTTGTTTGATTCGTTGATTACAGATCTGGCATTCTACTATAAAATTTTTCTTTGAATGAAAAAATAAATGGAATCCTCTCCTCCCCTTTCCTCCGAACATCACCAATGTGTAGACACCAAAATTAATAAAAACGGAGCGAAATTGGAATAGAGAAAAAACTTAATGAAAAAAGTGAAATACGAAAGTATTGAAATCAGAAATGAATTAATATATAACGAATATATTTGATTGCCAAGTCATCTTGAAACGGCCTTAAGAATTATTCTGGATTTGAATTATTTACTAATCCTGAAGAGACAAATAAACTGAGACGTAAATAAATCATAGTCAAAATAGGATTCCAATTTAATAAATGATACGCCATTATACTGAAATGATAAACCAAAAATATTTTTTTTCATCATCAGTTCTTACGGTTTGAATATGAAATTCTGATTCAGTCACTTTTCTCAAATTAAAGTTTCGTGAAAATATAGTCGTCTCAGAAATAAAAGTAGGTTAAAATTAATTTGTGGGCCGCTGTCCTTTATGTTAATGATAATTTTAGTGATGAGATTGAATTTTATAATATCTAATAAAAAACTAATAAAATGTCGCGAACACGGCGAGAGTTGTATGTTCTTGTTGAAAGTTACTGACGAACTTTTTCTATTATTGAATGGGATTTAGTTAAAGCAATACTGGTATAAGGCCTTTTTAATTTTGATCCTTAGAAGAATTTTATAGGAAAATAAACTTTCTTATAAGAATTGAATTTCTCATGTAATCTCCTTACGAAAATACTATAAGAAACTGAAATTAATCATTAATAATTAAGCTGAAAAATTTTTTAAAGTTCTTTTTCTTTTATACGAATCAATCAAATACATGCATATGAAAATTTCAGTTTCCTATAAGGGTTTTATACGGTCACTCCATAAGAAGTATAATTCTCACTAGTTTTCTATAATGTGCACGGTTAAAAATATTATGAAAAATTTCGTTCTCTTATAAGGGTTTTATACGGTCACTTCATAAGAAGTATAATTCTCATTAGTTTTCTATAATGTGCACGGTTAAAAAAATTATGAAAAATTTCGTTCTCTTATAAGGTTTTTATAAGGAATAAAGCTACTAGGAAAACCAATTGTAGCTTTCTGATCTAGGTTTTCTACACCACTGTCAAGTAGTTGTATCACAAGTCTTAAAGTTGTCACCTTTGTGATGAATAAAATAATTAACATGAAAATATGTATCTAAAAAATAATCTAAAAAAATACAATGGCAACTGCAAGTATGCCTCTGTACTTTGCATATATCTTAGTGATTTATATGAAACTTGGCGGCAGCCCACGAATTAATTTTAACATACTTTTATTTCTAGGACTATTTATTTTCACGAAACTCTAATTTGAGAAAGTTGACTGTAGCAGAATTTGATATTAAACTGTAAGAATTAATGATGAAAAAAAAAAAAATTTTTGGTTTTTCATTTCAGTATAATGGCGTATCTTTTAATAAATTGGAATCCTATTTGGCTATGATTTAATTACATTTCAGTTTTTTTGTCCCTTTAGGATTAGTAAATTATTTGAATTTAGGATAATCGTTATGGCCATTTCAAGATAACTTGACAATCAAATATTTTCCTTACATATTAATTCATTTCTGATTTCAATACTCATCCTAATAATAATCCCAACATGGCATTTTTTGGGAAGTAATTTGATTGGTCGTATTCTGCTTATAATGCGCAAAAACTTACTTGGTTTTTTTTATATCATGCACTTAATTTCTAGGTCATGTTTGCATGAAAGGTGAAAAGATGAATCCGAAAATCTTAACACATGCCAAAAAAATTCTATCTAGTGAAGGCATCAACAACTGGTAAAAATTTTTGTTATTATGATTATATTATCTCATATAGGAATAAACTTACTTTAATTTTAATTTGCTGAAGTGAATGGCTGAAAATTTTAACGAAAGGTTAAGAAATGTTCAATTTTCAAATTAGACGAAACATTAGATTAGAATAATTAATATTTCCTGTCACATAAGAAGATGAATAAATGACCTTATTGTGAATGAGTATTTATGTATGCATACATTATATGTATACATATGGTATATAGGTATCTATACATAATTTCTTATTGATTAATTGATTGATTGAACAATTTATTATTATTGATTTATTATTCATAAATTTTTAAAGTAATTGCATGTATGTATATCATATGTATATAGAGCCCATTTTATTGTATCTCTGATTTTTTTCCAGTTTTGATTTCATAAAAACAAACTGTGAAGATTTCATAGTTAAAAACAGCACAGTAATTACTGAGAAAAGAAAAATTAGAATATGTGAAATAAGAACTTAGCTTTTCTATCGTAATAGTACATTACGTACCAGGGGACGAAACCGAGTGATTGCAGACGAGTGCTGCTAAAATTAGCCCGAGTTTGCATCACGAGGTCCGTTACCAGGTGCGTACCGTATTTTACTCATTTTTTTATTTAAAATTTCTTTACTATAGGAACTGGACAACAGAGATGGAGCTGGAAAGACAGGTTGCAGGCTAAAGGTGATGCTTTTGAGTTACCTGCTAAATTAAGTAATCAAGACATATGTGTAACGTGCGCCTAGGGAAGAATGCTTAGCCTATGAAAACTGATTTCCGGTTGAGATTCGCTCTTTACAGCACAAAAATGAAAGTCACGCATACTCTTTATTACACTATCACTATCAGCTTTTAAAATACCCTGTAATTCATGCTTTGCTAGGAAAACCAAGTAGTCCTTAAAATACCTCTTACCACTCTCCAACACATATTGACGATTGAAGTACATTTTTCGTATCCATTTTTCCAATGGACATTTTTCCGCAATAGAAATTTTTGCACGATCATTATTCCACAATCAAGAATTCTACATGATCATTTTCTTTCATGATAAGAGAGATACAAAAGTAATGGGAAATCGCAATCCCCCTTTTGCGACTGAAGTAGGCTAATGTCAAATATATATTTTTAAAAGCTCCATATTTATAATGCTAAGATTCAGCTTCTTATCGATAATTATTGATTTATAATTACTGTATCATCTTCCAACAGCTACAAACTAACCCTTCTCTTTTTCAATTTAAAACAGTAGTTTTATTTGTACTCGAGGGGCTTTATCCCCGAACCCCCACTGAAGCTCCACCCCTGTACCCTGTGCGACTGAAACACACCCTCTCTGCCTGCACTTTCCTCCCCCGCCCAACTAGTATTGCCGCCGCCTATCTCTCTCTTTGGTTTTCATTGTAATAGAAGTAGTGGCACAATAATAATTCAAAAATTTAGTAACACGTGATACTACTTTACTTTGCTCTTAACTCTGTTCACGCAAAAAAAAAAAAAAAAAAAAAAACCTAGCCCAGAAAACCTTGCCTCTTGCAAAAACTTCTTTTCTCATCAATGTAACGAGCGAGATCGGGAATAACACTATTATTTATTATATATTTCTTTTCTCCTGTTAGGCCACGATCTCTGTTAGGCCTTAATCTCGTCGAAACGGGAAAGGACCCTCCATAGACAACGGCCTATGGTGACTCTTTGTTCGACTTTTAAAGGGAGTCGAAGGAATTGTTCAAGGATGAAAAAAAAATAAAAACGCAAGAAATTCTCTAGAATGTCACCTGTGTGACGTTATTATTTGCAACAACTTATTACATACTGTTAAGCTAAATTCTGGACGCTTATCTCTTTCTTTATAGAACACAATTCTTCGACAGATGACTCTGGCAAATCGTCATTAGTCTCTGCTGAATAAAAATATTCTTTTTCCAAGGAGTTATAGAAATCTCAGTCTGCTATCTCTATTTCTGTTCGCGGAGGAAGGATTGTTTCAATTTCCCTGTCTACAGGAGCGGTATTCAAAAATAGATCCTGGATAGCATTACACACCATGCATTTAAATTCTAATTTCCTTACTGGGGGAGCAAGGAGAATCCCATAGTCCAAGGAAACCTGTTTAGCAATGAGCGAGTCGATTTCTCCCAACGAAGTATTTCTGTCTAAAGGCAGGCCTTTTAATACTCGCACACGGTGGTAGATATTGAGGAGTCCCTTTTTCTTGAATACTGACTCCTTTGAGCTCGGTTTAATTTTGTTACGCCTGGCTATGTTTTTCAAATACCATGTTAGACCCTCTACAGTGGGCACTGGGGAAATATTGCATTATAATTTCTTAGTTGGCAATTTCGACATTCTACACTCTGATGGGTTATTTCATTACTAAATATTGGATTCCCTTTTGCTCGTTATCACCATTAATTGAGCTGGATTCGGAACTTATCCTGCCAGAGACGAGTCTCGACACCCAAATGATGATTGGAAAATGGTACAAGATGGATTTTTGTCACGTAAAAATAAAAGCTTACTTTTAGATTTCTCGTTATCCTCGAATTGACTGACAACGGACCTCAAGCACAGCTTGGGCTTTTACGTCAGATCAATTAACGGGCAATAAGAGGCTATTGGGCTGTCGTGAGGTCGAGCCCTTTTGGACCTCAGAAATCGTCTTCCGCTTATGGGACTACTTTCAAGGCTGTCTCCTGGGAAAAGCAAGTTAGTCGGAAGCTCGAGAACGACTTCTGAATTCAATGAAAAACGCGCGGGTTTATATACTGTTCTGAGAGGGAACAAACGGATCCTTTTTGGTCCATTTGCGTCCGGTTGTCATTAGATAAAGAAAATGAGAATTTATTATTACCCGAAAAATAGTTTTATCTTTTATTATTTCAAAGAAGAAGTTAAATGACCTACCGAATTGAATTGATAACAATTCTGAAAAACAAAAGTCGTTTTATCATCGTTATTCTTGAAACTAGTTTTATTAAAAGTTAAATGATCGAAGGAATTATTATTCGAAAAATGATTTTATTTCTTGTGCTCGAAAAGTTGAGTGATGAGAAAAATTCCTTTGAAAAATAGTTTTATCGGAAGGAGCTCATTGTAACTTGTGAAATTGATTCTATACGGCCATTAATAAGCATCGCTTTTTCCAACGTCGTTGAAATCGTAGCAATTCAGATATCGCCGCGCTCTATCGTTAATGCTTGCAAATAACTCCTTTTAGGATTTTTATAAAACGAACTTTAATTGGTTGGAATATAAAAAAAAATAAGAGAATCGACGTCGATCCCTGGGAGACGTAAATATATAAAAATTTTCTCTATAAACATTTGAATATATCTGTCTTTGAGCGGGGTCTTGACATCACACACGGTGTGATGCACCTCTGCATCATACCGTGGTTACCTCTGCACGCCGCGCAGTGTTCACTTTGAGTGTATCGTTTATGTAAACTAAGCATGATTTTTTCAAATCGCGATAATTTTTCATTTCTTTATGCGAAAAATTAAATAGTCGCCTCTAAATATATTTCCGTTCCCTTCATTCGCTCGAGCTCCAGCTCGAGTTTTGTTCCTACCACTAGTGCAACTGTCCAGAGTTCAACAAATGTTTTGCACGCCATTTATATTGCCGGTGGAGAGCTGATGTCACCTGAAGCAGGGGTCTGACACCTCCGTGTTAAAAATTCTTCGAAAATTTTCGAAGCGTCGCCTCGCGGTGGGCATTATAACTAAGCACAATTAGCCGTTGAAACACGTCAAAAAACTTCAAGCACAATGTAAACAAATAATAAATGTATTTTTTTCTGTTTTTTCTGAAACTATTTAAAATAACACAAAAACGAAATCATCGCATAAAGTGCCACAAAGTGAAAACACGAATATTTATGGTTATTTGAAAAACCTCAGAGAAATGGGTGCTGGAATCAGCGCACGCTTGGATTATGTTTTGCTAATACTGAAAATGCTGTCGGAGGGCAGCTGCCCTCCGACAGCATTTTCTCTGAGTGTATATTGTAAGAAAGCTTACAATACAGATTATTAATTAAAAAAAAGAAAATAATTATGCAAAAAAGTTTTAAAACGCAATTTTAAAAATCGTTATACTTACTCATGGATTTTTGAAAAAATTGTCAAGCTACTCTTCTGAAATTGGCGTCATTACATTTAACACAGTCAAACATAGTTTTTTATTTAATGAACAAGTGATCGGCAATAAGTCACGTTTTGTAACGCCAATGTTTTTAAAAAAAGGCGTTAGATTGCTTTTGCTTTAAGCGTATCAAACGTATGTAGCAGTTTCAAGCAGTTTGAAATTTTAAGCAGATAACGGCAGTTGTTATCAACGGTGAACACAAGTAAACACTGAACAGTACTAGCAACAGCATACTTAATGCGACACTTAGCTGCCTCGCAGCGGGAACTGTCCCTAAAAATATCCTTCGGAGGTTTCGCCATTAAGGTGTCAAACCCCTGACCGAAAGCGAACGCATCGTTCGCTTTCGGTTTTTATTTATATTTTCGCATCGGCAGTAAAAATAGGAGACGAAAAGAATCCCATCAAGCGCTGGTTGGGTTGGAAAGTGGGAGAACGCCGATTACACGAAAATTACCCGTTTCCAGTCCCGACCGCGGCAATATATTTAGAGGCGACTGTGTGTACAAAAATTAGTGTGTCTGACATGAACAGATTTTTTTCCATCCAGATGCCTAATTTGAATATATTTGCCGAAAACATGGAACGCTCCCCTTAAGATGTAAGCCAGTTTTTTAAAATGAAAGTGTTTTTAATTTCAGGTTTACACTGTTAAAACTCACGATTCTCGACCATATACGTAATACTCTTATATGGTCAGCGTCGTATCTTCGCCTGTAAGTAGGAATGGGTCCAACATTTAATATTACTGCAATACGAAATGATCGGTAACGTGCATGAGCGCGCTGAGCTCGCGTGCTCATACATGATCAGTGAGCGTCGCTCACTCACTCGCACAACTGTTAAACGCCGTTTTACTGCTTAGTATTACTATGTTTCGTCACTCAGGGTGCGAGAAAGATATCTTGGAGAGATCGCCCGTCTCTTACAATATCGAGGACAGGTTTTTTTCTGACTGCCCATATAAGAGTTTTACATATATGTTCTCGGCACACGAGCAACTCTTGTTTTCTTTACATCGGAAAACTGAGAGTGAGGTTAAATTACATGCCCGTTATAGTCACAAGCGCGACACCGCAGTTTTACGCGAATATTTGAAATCGATATCAAAGTTTTTTTCCTTGAATTGAATCTTCGCGCATGTGTTTAGCGATGGTAAGTTCTTCTCGCTTTTGTTTCGGGGTTTTTTTCTCTTTTCTTTCTTGTGCTCGTCTTCTTGCATGATCTTGCCTGTGGTCTTGTGAATGCTGTGCACAAGTTTGCACAGTTGATGTGTTTTGACGTGTTCTTTGCTTGCGCGAGTCCCAGTTGAAGACAGCGTTCTTCAAGTGAAATGAGAGTCCCAGGGACGATTCTCGGTCTTCGGTGTTATAACTGGACTAGGCCTTAGGCCCAGTCCACGTCGGAGAATCCGATGGGATATCTTCTGGTCCTTTTGAAGGATAGGGCCAATTTTTTTTCTTTTTAAGTACCGAAGTACACACTCACGGAGCCACTATCCAATATTACGTACTATGGGTTCACGTTATATATTATTGGCTGAGTGGACTAGTGTCATGTGACATATCGAGCCTCGTTGGAACAGCTATGTACATGAGGGACCCGATTAGACTCAAATAGGGCAATTTTTTAGTTCCTGGACACAAGACTTCGATAATTATTCTCACACGTATAATGGTGTTGTAACTTCCTTGCAGTTCTTCATGTCTAAGTGACTGAAGACTACTTTTATAATTTTTTCTGCGACACAAATAACTCTGCGGTCTTTTTGTTTCCCTGAATTCGATCTCAAGATGAAAATTTATCCGCCCTAGGTCCTTCATGTCAAATAATTTTGACAACTCGGTTTTCACGAGTTGTCAAAAAACTTCGGGAGCTGATTTTTGAAAATGTTTTCTTCAACATCTTCATTCAAATATGAGCTGACGAAATCAAGCTGCTGGACTTCAAGCTGCATTTCCGCATCCAAGGCCATCATGACGCAAATTGACCCGATCCTTGCTACAGAAGCAAGTTTCTCTGTGTGATCTGAGCCTGATCTCTAAGTGAAACCTTTTTCGACAAGCCTGGCCTTCCAATGCTCTACATACCCATTTTGCCTGAGTTTTGTTTGGAGGACTTAATAGTACTTGACAATCTCCTTTCCCTTGGAGCGGTTGATAACGATCCAAATCTCATTTTTCTTACGTTTCTTGTACTCTTTGATCATGGCTTTTTGCCATACGTCGACCTTTGGACTAAAAAGTGCTGCGCAGCTAGCCCATTGGTCCCAATTTTCCGCCGAACTAACGGAATTTTGTTAATTGTCACAAACTTCGTCTTCTTCGGTCAGATCTTTGGCTTTAGCCTATTCTGTTTGGATGGAACCTCGTGCAGTTTTTTTTTTCGGCCTTCCAATTTTCTAAGTTCTTCTTTATATTCGCTTTTCAGGACCTCTTTTTAAGGCTTTTGAACTTTCTTCTTTTGCCAAGGAGTACTTTTTATATTTATCTGTGTGGTGGTTTGCTGTCTTTTCTACGTAATTTTATTTCTTTTCTTCGTACTTTTTGTATTCCTTAACAATTTTCTTTCTACCTTTCTTTATAAGGATAGACTTCAGCGTCACTTCCTAGTTTTCTTCTCCACATTCTCTCGTTGATAAACTCGGTGAAGTATCCGTTTTCTTGACTAAGACCCGTGAAAATAAAATCTCTGCTTTCAAGAATTTTCCTTCGTTCTAGATCCTAAACACAGTGCAACAAATTTTTTATAAGGTTTTGAGTCCGGAATCGGAAGCAAAAAATGTAATTTACACCTAATTCTATAAGATACGTGTCTTTGGATTTTGCTAGATTGGTTTAATTAAGGTATTAATCTAAACCTTGAAGCGTGAGAAGGACACGCCTACTCAAGTAATGTGCTAAAAAGAGAGAAAAAATGAAATACCCATTTAATAAGTCGTTTTTACGAGCTAATCTAGGAACACGTAGTATATTTAAATTCGATTTGGATTATATTTTTTGCTACTACTTTCCGGCTAAAAAATTATCTGAAATATGTTGAAATCGGTATGTTTAACAGCCAATGAAAACTCATCTCTTCGATCTGGGCTAGAATTTCCCTTCTAAAGTAGTTCCGTTCAGTATTTATACCGTAATTCCGAATTTATGAAAGTAATAACTACTGTTGTCCTTATGGTTTAACTTTGAAAAGTTGTTAACCAGTTATCCAGTTATCCAGTTATCCAGTTATCCAGTTACCCAGGTAACTGGATAACTGATGTAATGGGTTAACGTGACACGTTTCTTTACGAGCCGTTTGAGGCACTGGGAAAAAGTCGTAATAACTTTTCAGTGTGACATCCACATCCACTACGGTTCCAAGCGGTGGATTATCCAAGGATCCTAGCATTTTGTTCATGAACTTGGTGTTTCTAGAGAGGTTTTTAGGGAAGTGAATCTAAAGCATATATCATTTTTCTTGCGGTTTGCGGACTGCATTCGATTTACCTGAAATTTGTTCACGAACATGGTACCCTGGATATTCCCGTAGTTCCTTTTACTAGCTTGGTACTCCTAGAGTTTGATTTTCAGGTTTTCAGGGATTATCGATTCTTCTTTAGTATCGTTGGCAATGCGGAAAGATGTATACTCGTTAGGGACGTTATAGAACAGTATGGTAAGCATTTTCTCAACAATCTCAAGGACCATTTCTTGCATTGATTCATTAAGTCAACGAAATTCTTATAGTAGTCGTGCATACCCTCCTTGCTTTACATTTTCAGTTGAATCAAAGATTTCAAGAGCGTAGACTTTCGGGCGAGTCTCTTCGACTGATAAACGTCATGTAACTCGTCTCAAATTTCTTTTGAATAAGCGCGGTTTTTTAACCTATTCAATTCAGAGATACTTCTTGCCAGAAATGAATCAGTCTTCGTTTTTTCGTCGCTCGCCTCTCACTGTGTCATAGCTGCAACGGGTTTCGTTGGCTTTGTGGTAGCTTTTTTGACGAACTGCGACCGGTCGTTTCTGATTAGCTACGCTTTCCCTTAAATTTTCCAAGTACCAAAGTTCTCCTTGTTACGAAGCTCGATTTTCACAGCTGAGTAGCTCATGAGAGTTGCACTCGCGTGGTCAACGCGCACGTAACCTCACTGTGGTCTCTTCCGATTTCAACCTCACTGTGGTCTCTCTTCTGATTTCAACGGCGCTGTTGTCAGGGATGTTTTAGCTTTCCTTTCGTTTCCTGGCGTTGTGGATACGTTTTGTGTCCAAAATCTGTTGTAAATTTTGGACAAACACAGTAAAAACTCAAGATTCACAGCACACGTGGTACTCTGGCTTTATTTTATAAAAAACTGAAACTAAAGTTACATTACATTCCTGGTATGGTCATGTAGGCGCCACTGACAGTTCATCGCGAATATTCGAAATCAATATCGAACAAAATATTTGTTGGTCTAATTTAATAAAAGGATAATAGACATTTTAAAATTAAAATTATACGATTAAAAAAAATATTTAACGCTGTATTTTTAACTTCATTCGTGAGTAATTATAGAATGGTTAATTTTTCGATTGCAAATAACTTTAACAATGTGTTTTTCAACTTTCAGATTTCATCTTTGTTCTGTCCTTCCTATCATTTTTCATTTCCTTCCTACACTGAAAGAACAGTCGAGTCGGTTTTACTCGGAACCGTGTTATTGTGACTTGGTTGCCGATTATCTTTACAAAAACTAGTCGAGTATCGTTGTAGGGGTCGTTTTTACTCATACTGTAGAGTAGATGCGACTATTTTAATCGAGCAAATGTTTTTGAGTTGCAGTCACCTCTAGGGCCGAGTCGATTTTACTCGGTTTTTAAGGTTGACTGATCATAACTGGTGGTAGTCAGCTAAAGGTGAGCGCTCGCCAGCGAATTTCTACGCTCTAGCACCGTGAAGCTATATTAACAAAAACTACTTGAAATGTTACGTTATCAAAAAAGTTTTTTCCGTTTCCTACTTTTATTTTTGCTTTATTTAGGAAACCATTTATATATTTTAGATCCTGAGTTCCGCAGTCACATACAGTGCCGTAATATTACCCAGGAGTGCCACGGGACACATACAAACTCCAACAGGAAAATTCAGATATTCTTAGTCAAAGTTGGGTGCGTCCTCAACTACGGCTTTTCAAAGGCGTAACAATTACCATCGAATGGTTCGCTATTAATCAAGAACGCTTGAGCAACTCACCTGAACAATATTATCCTTGCAGTGCTTTGCAGCCACATCAGCTTATCGTTGAGGGGCAAGGAAATAACAAAAAATTGATAAAATTGAAAAATAACACTTTTCCGAGAATCCTTGCAGGTTATTTTATTTTTGTGACGGTCATGTTCACAATGACCGTGATGTGACGGTTACTGATAGTCACTGACGGTCACGTTCTCTATTTTCAATACTTCTTTGGGTCGATGACTTTCACGTATTCTTTGGTAACGTGCTGCCTATAATCCCATCACCACTGTACACCAAACACTTAACATGGAGTTGCACCCCCCTGGACTGAGCTCTCAGGCTCGGAAAGTGCGCCAAAATGATTTTGCCATAATGCTAAAACAAAAATGGTGTCCTCCGTGGTATGAGCTGTATTTCTTATATAAAAATAGAATAAAATCGTTTTCTAAAGTGAAAGTGTCAGCAAAATGAGCGAAAATCAATAGTCATTAATTCAAGTATTTGTGAAAGTATAAGAAAGAACCCGAGTGGAAGAAAAAGTCGGGAAATAATCTCAACACATCGGAGCGACATCATATGTCAGATATTCTCAGACATTCGTGGCAGAATATCGCAAAGATGTTTTTTAGCATATTATTTTTGTATATTTTTAGTAGAATGTCGCGAAGATATTTCCCGGCATATGATTTTTGTACATTTCTGGTAGAATGTCACGAAGATGTTTTTTGACATTTGTTTTTATGCATAACAAAAAAGGCACTCTCTTTGTCAAAAGTTTGGAAAAGGACGTCCCAGCTCAAATTCTTTGAAGTTCTTTGACTCATCTACCGCGGTTTACAGAAGCGAATAATTTATACGTGATTTGCGCCCGTTCAAAATTTTTAGTTTCATAAAAAAATATCCTTTAAGACAGTTAAATTTCAATTTTTCTCCACCTAACACGTTATGTGACAATAATTGAAGTGCCGGATGCTATAACTTGGAGCGCACAAAACTTTTACCCAAGCTACGATTTCCATATTGGATTATAATTTCACGGCATTTTGTGTACTCTGAGTTATATATAATCCGGACCTTAATTATCCAACATTTATATTCATATTTACAGTATATCGTGAAACATCGCAGCTACATTTCAAATTTAAACATCGCAGTTGTTTAAAATATTGTTACCTATTATAAATGTTGTAACGAATGTTTTGTGGTTGTTTATTGATCGAAAATGTAATTTTCTAAAAAAAAAAAACAATTATATAAATTGTAATTATATAAATAAATTGTTATAAATTTTAACTCTGACAAATCCATTTGCAAACATTTTTTCTGTAAGCAAGAGGAATTGATATATGTCTCGACCTAGTAATCTGTTGTCGAAGCAAACAGGATTTTTCATTTTCAATTTTGGGATCTTATATTTTGGTAATTTTTTCGAGTTAAAGTTCACTTGAAGAGAGTGAATAACCTGCAAAGAACAATTTCGGGTGAAATTTCACTCTTTTCGAATGGAATTTTACTCGAAAGGTCGGTTTTCCGGATACTCGCTCTATTTGAGTGAACTTTCATTCGAAGGAATTTAGAAAATATCCGTTGTACAACTGCAGAGTGTTTGTTATCATTAGACTGGTCCTTATTTTGACATTTTTGAATTTAATTTAACGCACCCCTTTCGAAGTTTCCAAATGTAGAAACGAATGTCCGAATGTCAGGACGAGATTGCTGCACTCGGACAACTCGTCCTGACGGCGCGCAAGCGCAAATAACTCGTCCTGAAAACAAGTGCTTCGCGCGTAAGACGTCCACAACATTACTTGTAATGTAATATACTATTATGGTACACAATTCGAAGATAGTTCTTATAAAGTTACATGTGCAATTTTTCACACAGAAGCAAAGGAAATATTGAGGGGTCATTATTTTTGTTATAATAGAAAGTCTAAGTGTTGGATAAAAGTAGATGATGATGTACTCTGGAAAAAACCATGGTCTAATAAAGCCAAACAATTTTATACGAAATTTTTACCAAGACAGTAATATATTTATTGTTGAGTTGATTATTTCTACCATCATTCGGAAATCATGTATTTCTAAATATAGTTTCAAAATATTTTTGAAAAAAAAAAGATAACTTTTGGTAAAATCAATCAACAAAATTTACGTTTAATTATTGGATATAATTAGACCATATGCCATATGACATATGCCATAGACCTCCTATAAATTGATAAATAAGAATTAGTCATAACAGTTGATAGACAGTGTACCAAAAAATATTCATCTCCCTGAAAAAAACATTTTCAACGTTAAATTTGCAGGTGAAGGCTTAGTTTGAAAAATTTGGAAAAAAAAAAACCAAATCTTTCGCATGCTCTCTGTAAGGGCTAATCTTCACCGAAATGGTTTATGTTATTAGGTTAGTTATTAGGTAGTTTAATAACTACCTGAGGTAGTTATTTGACGGTTTTTAGAATTTTGACAGTTTTCAACATATTTCGGAAGAGCTTCAATGGGTTTTATTTATTTATTCATTTTTTGTTGGATGAGTTCTGATAGGTTTTCAAGGGGGTCTTCTGTAGTAACGCCTCTTTTTTTAGGCGTTTTTTGAAATATCGGTGAAGAGAATATTCAATATATTTTGATACGGTTTTTTTTTCAGTTTTATTGTACTTAAAACTACAAAATGCGGTATTAGGTTTGTGAAAATATTCATTAGTTGCTGCAATGCAGCCCTGCAAAGTAATGCCCTCCAAAAAAACATGTGTTAATGGTTCACACGATTGCACCAGTCTGAAACGTTGAAATTGGAAAACTTTTTTTTGTAATCTATATGAGTGCCCTTATCATCCGGTGGGAATTTTTTTTACATCAAAAGTTCCAAAATGGCACAACTCGAAAGTTGAAAAATTTTTTTGCTCATTTTTTCGACGATAAATATTCATAATAAACTTGTGAATAATATCGAAAAAACCGCTCGTCGGACGATAGCGATAACCGTTCTGAGCATTTAATAAAAAAACTTATTGAAATCCGTTCGCTCAATCGTTAGTAATCGTGTTAACCAGTTCGAAAAACGTGGTTTCGAGAAAACGCATTCAAACGCCAAACGTACCGTAAGAACTCAGTGGAGGGCGTCACAACCCCCCCCCCCCCCCCCTAAAATATCACTTTCCCATCCAAATTCTTCAAAAACCTTTTTATATATTATGAATAATAACATTAACTGTGGAAAAATGCAAAAAAATCTATTTTTTCAAAGTGTTACTTCAGAAGACCACCTTAAGGGGACACAGAGGCTGCTGAAGTGCGACAAAGCCGCATAGAACGGAAAACGAATGAGAGGAAGGAGGAGGCGGAGAAAACGGCCTCTGTGTCACCTTAAGGTGGGTCATTGAGGAAATTATACAGGTTTTGAAGAAAATTTTAAAGTAGATTAAAGGTTATCCGACTACCTCCGAAAGCAACTTGCAGCGACACAACTTGAAAAGTAATATACACTTTGCATCGAGGCACCTTATGAGAGTAAAAATTTGTTACAAAGGTACGGAAGTCCGGATATGTCTTGTAGTGCACTCATTTCTTTCGATTTTTCTAGTTGAAAGGTTGCTCATTTCAAGAAGTAGTCGCACCTTCTTGAAATACACAATACGAGAAACAATATTTAATAGTTGAAAATCTATTTAAAATTACATCAAAGGATTTGAAGAAGCTAGTCAGTAACGCATTGTAAATTACGAGATGATGAAAGTTTTGAAAGATTTTCACTGTTACTTTTACATTACTTATTCCATTTTAATGAGTAAAAAGTTTTTATTCCACGCCGTGTGGAAAAGGCTACTTTTCCACACGCTTGGGCGATGCAGAACTCGCATTTTTACATATTGTTGAATCTTTATCGTTCTTCAATAGTGTATAACAGTTTTTTTTAACTCATCTGATAACAACGCTCGCCTTCGGCTCGCTTTGCAACCCTCAGATTTGTTTAAAGCAACTTTTCCACACTAGTGAAAAAATATACTACTTCTGCGTTTACAAGGCAAAAAGGTTAATTTAATGAATCTTTCAGCTGAAATTATTTTTTCTTATTCCTTTTTTTTGTCGGAAAATGTGTAAGTCAATAATTTATTTGACATTAAATTCCCGTAAAGAAGGTGTCTCATAGCTAACTATATAGCTATCGAGCTAAAACACAACCATTAGATTTGTTCGAAAAACTTTTTCACCTTAGTCGTGAGCCACAATTTTCAACATTCATAGGACAGAACAGTTTTAGATTTGAACGTTCTGTGACGAGCCAGCTTGGAAATACTTTCTAAATATTCAATTTTATATTTCCTTTCTTTTCCCCTTTTTTCTTGTGGAATTTGTTAGGCCTAATGCCTAGGAGAAGTATTCCTTACTGTCGTCGTACAGAACAGGACCCTCCGTAGACAACGGCCTACGGTGACCCTGGGTTCGACTTTTTAAAGGGAGTCGAGGAATTGTCTGAAGGGTTAATGATAAATCAAGAAGGTTCAGATTAAATACAAGGTTTATTTTCTAATTTATTTGCTTACACAGATGAGTAGTAAAACTATTACAAAGGATCATTATTCGGCATAATATTTTCTTGTTGGCCTGGCCCCGACAAATACTCTTCTAACATTCCCGCTCTTACTTCTAAATCGTCAATCAGGGCCCTATAGAACTCTGCGTCCGCGATTTGCAGAGTGGACCCGGCCTTTTCCCATAATTGACTATTATCTAAGGAGGCCTGTCTTGCCTCGGAAATTCTTTGTCGAGTCCAGAAGGGACTAGGCTTCTTTAGCCCACGAATCTAAAACCTTCGAAAGGCCGCTTTTCCCAATACTTGGTATCTATAGTCCTTATCTAAGTTTTCTTGGAACTTCCGATAGCAAGGGTGCGATGGGAGTATTTGAGTACTCTCTCGTTTTGTTAGCCTGTCATTAGCCTGACATCCCTGTTGATAAGCTTTAAAATCCTTGGAACTCTCTAAAATGTATAACCCTTGTAGTATTAGATATTTAATTATTGCCAACGTTTAGATTATTTTGGTCCCTGCGGAGGTTTTAGAAGTCATCCTTTTTGTAATATATTCCACTGATATTGGAATAAGTTATTCAAGGTTCTAAGTTGAAACTTATTACGTTCTAACTATTGATTTAATGCGCCTTCCTCCATTAATCTTGTCTAGTAACCTTGATCTAGAGTACTTTGGATGCTATAGCGGGATGAGATCGTGAGATCTCATCACTAGATCAGGGTTGCAAGAATTAATGTGGCATGGATATATCACAATTATATGTATGGTGTTCTTACTTTAAGCAATTTCGTTTAATTTCGTTCAAATGTGTATTTTTAGCTTGGAAGCTGGTTTTTGGCTTGGAAGCCGGTTTTTAGCTTGGAAGCTGGTTTGAGTCTTTTGAGAATGACTGATTTCTGGTTGAAAATGCAGGGTTTATATACCCTGGAGATTGCAAAATATCTATCTATCGAAATGGGGAGAAAATGTATTTTAGGAGATTGTAAGATGACTTGCGAAATTCAAGGATAGTAAAAATAGATTTACGAAATTTAAAAAGATAAAAAAAATAAAGTTGTGAAAATTGGTAAAAGTTCATTGGCATTATTTGTGTCCGATAAAAAGTTTCTAATAGCGTATAATGATATTGCGAGATAACTACTACGGCGCGCGGAGTATGAAGTGATTAGACGCTTCATCACGCGATAACCGTATTCATGAAGCAGCGGTCTTTGAACTTGGAAAAAAAACTCTTCTTAGATAAAGTCGGATGGATTAATTCGGCTCTTCACATTTCCCCTCCTAGGGAAGAAATTGTTGTTATAAGGCAACAATTTTTCTTTACCTCTTGTAAATTTATTTACTACTTTCCTCATTATATATATTCTTATCAAGGAAAAAAGGAATGTAATCTAGATAGGTCTATTCATTTAATTGATAAAATTTCGTATTAATATTTCGGTTTTTGCTAGTCTGCGCCAGTCGCAATCAGTCGTTTTCCTCAGTTTTCCTTCTTGGGAAGTGTTCATAGTGGGTAAGGAAAAGAAGAAAGAGGAAAAAAAAAACATAATGGGGAGTCTTTTCTCAACGTTTCTCAAGTAAGTTGGATCCATATGATTTCCTATTTACGTTCAATTAAGTATTTCACTAGAGTCATTTGCTTTTCTCTATTTTCCAGGGGAAAAGATGTTGAAAGTGCAGAAGTAGAGGCAGAAAATCCGGGATTCGTGGCAGGCGAGGATATTGGTGTGGTGGTAGTTGAAAATGAGATTGTGCTAGAGGATGATCAGAGGGAGGATGAGGACGGGGACCAAGACGTAGATGAGTGGGAAGATGAGTATGAGGATTTATGGGATGATGAGGGGTATGAGACTGACGTTTTTACGTGGTTTGGTGACCCCTGCTGTGAGTTTGAGACAGAAAATTGGGATGAGCAGCTAGGAGATTAATTTTTGCGCGTTTGAGAAGAAAAAAAAATTGTATTTTATTTAGTATATGTATATAATAAAATAGTTGTTTACACTTCGAGAGTTTTATGTTTCTTTTGAATGTTGGGGAATGGTTTCTATTGGTAAAATCATCTCATCCTTGAGGATCCTGCAGCGTTGGGATGTTTGTTCAAGGGTTCCGTGTGGTTCCGTGGCTTCCGAAGTTTGCACCTGTTTGATTTTTGTGTCGAGTTCCTGAAGTTTCCTTTTTATTACCCTACTGTTCCTTTCCATTCTTCGTTGGACCTTCTTGGGGAGCCTTTCGAATTCCGAGCTTATGGAGCGGTAAGCTTGCAATCTCATGAGGCGATATTTTCCTTTATAGAGTTTCAATAACTCCATAGATTTTTCATCGCCCTTATCCGCCTTTTGAGTCAATTTTTTTATATGGATCGAGTGTCCCACATTAGTTTCCATGGTGAATTAACCTTTTTAAGGACCAAAAAAAAACGAAATGTAAAAAAAAAAAAATATATCTTGTCACTTGAGCTTTCTTTATAGCAATAATCGCGTTCGGGTGCCTAATGAATTTATACGTTAGTCTTATCAAGGTTGATTATACGAAAATGTATTCTTATCATCGAATTTTTTGCAAGAAAAGAAATTTTTTTTATCTAATGCCTGGTTTTTGATTCCTTTTCTTTGTAAAAATATTTAAAATGAGTTCCTGTTTCATCAAGTGCTTAGGGTTCTATCTTACCGTAACCTTTCTGTTATGTTATTACTATCTTTTGTTTAATCTCGTGTATTGATTATGTACTAACATTTTCTTTTCTTCTCAAGTTCTACTTTATGAAATGTCTGAGTTTTGGTTTACTCGTAACCTTTTTATTCATTATTCGCGAAATGTCTGAGTTCTGGTTTACTCGTAACCTTTCTATCTTTTTAATCTATTATTCATTGTCATGACAATGGCCTTCAGTTTCACAATTCCAGGACTTAGCTCATTCGCTTGAAACACCCGTGACCCAAAAACCTATCTTCTGTACATAAGATAAGGATGTTTTACATTTTATATCAGATTCTTTTAGCCCTTATAGTTGGCCGACTACAAAAGGTCCTAAACCTAATAATCTGTCACGTGAGTGGAACCGTAAATCCCTGAATTGTTAAAACCAAAAAAAAAACTTCTTTCAACTTGATTTATTTCAGATATATATATTCTCTTATCACGATCCTACATTTTTTTCGAGGGAAGGTCTTTTCTTTGAATAATTTCATTGATCTTTTCTCACAATAATCTTTATACTTTTATGTACTAATTTTTATTCGCATCTATCCCTTTCTCGTTAATATTAGTATTCCATCATATAATCTTCTTATACGGTTATTTGTCGGAGCCATTACAACTTATCTTATAACTATAAATTCGCGCGCATATATCGATAGTCTCCACCGCAACTTATAAATATGTTCCTAAAGCACTAAAAATAGGTCATTCTGTCTGAAAAAAAAATGAGTGTTCTAAATTTTATCCAATCTTTCTATCTTATTGCTACTGAGGATTTAGAAAAAGAGAGGGAAATCAACCACTTACCTCACATTCCCTTTCTCTTTCTTTATCCTTAAAACGCATTTATTTTTGAAACTGATTTTATTCAAATTTTGTGTTACAATATTTCCGTATTCTATTTCCAAAAAAAAATTCCATCACCTTATTACACATTTTTTTCTTTCTATTTTTCTGAATATATTCTTTTGTACATTTTTTTTTGTATTCTCTCTCCTTTTCGTTTCTTAATGGCTAGAGTACATAATTCGTAGTGATTACAATATCGCAGTTTTCATCCTTGAAGTTCGAAGGCCAGTTGTTCCTGTCGAAGTTGTTCCAGTTCGTCTACAGGGTGAGACGATGTCGTCTTCTTCCTAACGATGATATTGTCTTCAGGAGCACTGAGAGATATTGTCTCTAGGGGAGTACCTTCTTCGGAGTCATCGCCCTTAGTCCTTTTCTTTGGGGTGTTCCTTATGTGGATCATGAGCGTGGCAAGGCTATCCCAAAGGGCAGTGAGCAAGTATAGCGACCAGCCAAACACAGAGTAGAGTGCTACTAAATGGAGGGCGGTATCAAACAAGCCTTTTGCAATTTTTAAAAGGAAATAAATTTCCAAAAATCCAGCGGAATAGGTCCCAAAGATTGAGAATCTTGTCCACATATCGTTCCAGATTCCATGAGCCAATTTTTCCACATTCAACAAATTTTCTATAGAAACGCCATCTAACTCCACTTGGCCTCCAATAGATTTCCTGGCAATAGTATTCAGAACTCCAGCTTGGTCCATGGGGAAGAGAATATCCTCTCTAAATTTCTGTAAATCATGTTCAGTATAAATACCGGATGTAGCCAAATTTTCGATGTTGTGGTATTCCCAGGTAGGTTTTGATAGTGGTTCCAAACGTTGAGGCGCGCTGGTCTCTACCGGATTAGGCGTGAATTTATACCAATGTTCGTCAATAAAAAACATAGCTGGTGCTAGAGAGTTGCATGAAATTTGAGTCCCTTTTCTCTTTAACATGTGGGTTTTCGGTGTTAGAAAGTAAGTTCTATTGTTAGCCTCCACTAGGATTTCTTGATAACAATTCTGCGTCGGTTTCACTCTTACCACAAGGGGTGCGCATTTGATTAAATGCACTACTTCTCCTGAGATTATGGCCATGTACCCTGGTCCTTCCATAAGATTGTAGGCAAATTCGTCGGGCCTGATAATTGCTATCGCTAGGGTGTTCCGTAATACTTTCCTTTCTAGTTTGCATCGCCTCTTCATAACGTCGAAGTAGAGATTTTCGATTTGTTTCTTTTGATGTTTTTCAATATATATGAACTTGGAGTTTATATAAGCAAGCAAGTCGATAACTCTGGGGTTAACGTTGGTGCTGGGTGAGAAAAATCCTCCTTTTCCGGCCTCCAGGATGAAGAAACGAGGGTGTTCTGTTGTATAAATTTCGTAGCCACAAACAAAGATGGAACCCTTTTTCGTAAAAACGAAGGTAGTTTCTTTAGATTCAACGGTATAGACAGTTTTCATCTGGTGTTCTGATACGTCTTCTAGTCTTTTTCCGGGTCCCTGGAATAAGATAGTGTATTGATGATAGTTACAGAGTCCCCTTGGCGATAGGTCCCAAAATCCTGAAGTTCCGTCTGTCAAGGTGCAGAATTGCTTCCGAGTTGAACAACTGGTTTCAGACTAGACAAAGATCTTCTCTTCTTTTAGTGACAGGGGCGTAAAATAATCTTGTAGAGTTATTTTTATAGTCGCTTGTACAGTGACCTTTTGCCGATTCCCAAAGGTGTCGCTGTAACTTGATCCTTCACAACTACCATCGTCATTTAAACTTCCGGCCAAGGTTGCGGTCCTAGTTTCCGTTGTATTCACCTTAAAGCCGTCAAACGTTGTTTGTCCTATTTGGATCCTGCCTCGTTCGTGCAAATGCTTACATTCTTCGCGTGTGGGCTCGTGAAAATACTCCGCCAATCCGTTTGCAACTGAGTGGTCTGCAAAGAATACACAACGGGTCACCAATCTTTTTATCTCTATTTTGCATGTTTGCACGTATACTGTCTCGAAATCGTTCAGTTGGAGTAATTGGAGGTGGAGTTTCTTCTCGATGACTTGGGGGCGGGGTATGTGACACTCTCCCAGGTCCCGAAGACTTAGCTTAGTGTTATTCCCGGCAATGGTACCACAATCATATCCTAGGAGCGCAGAAGCGACTTGTAGCGACCCAATGATGATCATAGCGGTCAACATTTTCTTCTGTTAAAGTTAAAAAAAAAGAAAATATACACATGTATTCATATATTCCTATACATCTTCTTCGGCTTATAGTTATGATTAATTTTCGCTGTCGCTATCATGAATTAAAGTAGGTATTAGTCTATCTGTGGAGACTATCTTTTCTAGTTTTCCTACTCTTATTTTTGTCCTTTTATCGTCCAAGATTTCCACGATTCTGTATGGCCTGTTAGTATAATCATCGAACTTGTTTGTTCTCAGACCCTTTAGTAAAAATACATAATCATTGGCTGATAGCGAGGCTGGGTTTATACAACGATCATAATATTTCTTATATTTTTCTTTGGCATGTATCAAATTTCGTCTTGATTCTTCCCTAATGACATCCAGCCTAGCCATCAGTCGTACAAGATATTCGTCATAAGTATCAAGTCTCTTATGCTTGGAGGGAAATTGACTGGACTGTAAAAGGCACGTTTTTCCGAAAACTAATTCGTACGGGGTGCGACCCGTAGATTCGTGTATGCTAGTGTTATACGCGAACACGGCCATCTCAACCCACTGATCCCAGTCCAACATTATGTGAGTCCTCTCTAAGCTGCCATTCGAGGAAGGCCTAAACGCGGTAGTTTTAAATTGCTTAATATGAAATTTCTTTGCAATGATTTTCATGAGTCCCGAGAGGAAATTGGTTCCCTGATCGGTAAGAATTGCTTTAGGAGCACCGAATACGCAGAAGAGTCTTTTTATCAAAGCATCTGCAGTCGAGACTGCACCAGCGTCAGGTATGGGCACCCCGATACAAAACTTTGTCAGCAAATCCTGCATAGTTAATATATATCTGTTTCCATTTTCAGTAGTCTGGAAAGGCCCTACTAAGTCCAATGCTACTTTCTCGAATGCGGTACCAGGTGTATCAGTGATCACCATAGGCTGCTTAATTCTTTTCCTAGTCAATTTTTTCAATTTGCAAGACAGACATTTTGAAACGAAATTCCTCACATCATCCCTCATGTTTTCCCAATAGTATTTCGATCTTAATCTAAAATACGTCTTATTATGACCCTGGTGACCTCCAATGGCAGAGCAATGTGCCTCTTCCACCAAGGAATGCCTTTGCGAAATAGCCGGAGTCTGAACTTGTCCCGTACAAATGACAATTTTCATCTCATCTGACTTGAAATTCTCGTATATTTCACTCTCAAACACTTTCCAAGGAATGCCATTGATTTCTTTGAATTGAGGAATGTTTATGCTTTTGATTCCAATTTCTACGAGTAGTTCTCTTAGTTTCTTCACGCTCTTTTTCATTGTCTCTAAAATATTTCCACTTTCGTTTTTATCTTCCATACACAACAAGAAGATGTGATTTCTACCATTTTTTACGTATTTTATCTCTCCTAATTTTAGTCTGTCAGTTTTCTTAACTTCTCTTTTCTTAAAAAATTTGCCTGAAAACTCATCTACTGGTTTATTCTCGGAGTCTAAGAACAATAAACAGCTGTCATGTTTCATAAACAAGTGATCCTTGGTTTAAAAAATGTTTTTGCCATGTGATTTTTTCTAATTCGTCTGTCAAATAATTTTTCTTTTCTTCCTCTTCTTCGGAGGTCTCGTCGCTGTCGCTAGAAGGTTCACTATCGATGTTTTGCTCGCTCTTATCTGATTCTGTATTTCTTCCTTCGTTATATTCGATAGTTTTTCTGGTCGTTCTTTTTGGTCTATCAAAACTTCCTTCTTCGCTTGAATTTTCTTCACTTGATTCGGGTATGATTTTTCGTTTATTTGACCTACCTTGTTTGGGTTTTTCTCGTTTGTTTTGAGTTGTTTTTTCACACTTCTTTTCGCTTTCTACCTCGATGATCTCTTGATGGTCTTTCGTTATTCTTTTCTTTTTATTTGCTTTCTTTTCGGTCTCTTGTCGATATTGTTGGCCCTTTTCTGTGAACCCTTTTGCTCGAGTTGAACGTCTGGGTTCATTGGCAGTAATCAAATGAATTGCTTCGAAAAGTATATCTTCGGTTTCTAGAACTGGATTTCGAGATAAAGCGTCTGCATTAACATTAGTCACTCCTGCCTTATATTGTACCTCGTAATCGTATTCTTCCAATTTCAATTTCCATCTAGTGAGACGACTAGTGGGATCTTTGGCAGTTTTCATCCAGCATAAGAGCTTGTGATCAGTGAGGATGGTAAACTTTCTACCATATAAATATGGTCGAAAGTGAGACACACAATACACAATTGCCAATGCTTCCTTTTCATAGACCGAGTAGTTTTTCTCGGCTTTATTCAATTGTCGAGAAACGTAAGCGCATGGTCTGTCTTTCCCTATCTTTCCCTGGCTTAAAATTCCTCCTATCGCGTAATGACTGGCGTCCGTCGTTAAAATGAAAGGTTCACCAAAATTTGGATATTGCAAAACAGGTTTGTCACAAAGTTTGTCTTTTAATTGGCAAAAAGATCGTTCTTGTTCGTTAGTCCAATTGAAATTAGTGTCCTTTCCTAATAAAACAGTCAATGGTTTTGATAATTTTGCAAAGTTGTCTATGAATCTGCGATAGTAAAAAGCGAGGCCAAGAAATTGACGCACATTTTTGACATTTTGAGGTCGTGGAAAATTCTTTACAGCTTCAATCTTCCTTGGGTCTGGCTTAAGGCCATCCATAGTAATTTGATGCCCTAAAAAGGTGGCTTCACGTCTTAAAAATTCGCATTTGTCTAGTTGTAATTTTAAATTTGCGTCTCTCAGTCGTTCAATCAAGAGCTTATATTTCCGTCTATGCTCGCTCAAATCCCTGGCGTAAATCACTATGTCGTCCATGTAAACAAACAATTCAGTCCCTTGTAAACCTGATAATACGACGTCCATTAGTCTCTGAAATGTAGCAGGCGCGTTTTTAAGCCCAAATGGCATTCTAACAAACTCCCAATGTCCGTGACTGGATGAAAACGCGGTTTTGGGAGCGTCTTCAGCTCTCATTTCGATCTGGTGAAAACCGGAAGCTAAGTCAAAAATAGAGAAGTATTTTGCGCCTCCTAATTGATCTAAAATTTCCACGATGTTTGGCAAGGGGTACGAATCTCCGACAGTTTTTTCATTTAACGCTCTAAAATCTAAAACCATTCGCCATTTTTGATTACCCTGGCTATCGGCTTTCTTTGGCACTATCCATACAGGTGTGTTGTAAGGGGAAAATGAAGGTTTTATTATTCCATTTTCTCTGAGTTCTTCGACTTGTCTGTTTAATTTATCTTTTAATTTCGGTGGGAATCTATATTGTCTAGTATTTATTGGTTGATCATCGGTAGTGTTAATTGCGTGTTGATGGAGATATGTACTACTCAATTTTTCGTCAGGGATGTGAAAACAATCATAAGAGTCTCTAACTAAATTAAATATCTCTTCTCTTTCGTTCGGTGACAAATCATCTAACCTCCCGAGTGACAAAATTTGTTTGATCTATATAAAGACGACATCGGCCTTCCACTGTGGCAATATAGGCCAGCATGGCACAGCCTATATAGTGCCTATATAGGAAGTGTAATGCTTGCCTAATTAGTGGCTATATAGGCCTTGCAATATACAATCAATGTGTGAAAAATAATTTACAGTCTATGTAGGCCACGTAACATACAGACTTCATAAGCCACCGTTCCGAAACGTATGTAGTGGCCAGTAGTAGCTACATCGGTCATTTAATGTATAGTTTATGATAGGCAACCAGCTTTCCAGGCTACATAGGCCAAACAATATCGAAACGACTCAGGTTACCGAGCTGGAGCCTATATACAAAATTCTTTACTGACCTATAGTGTGGTTATATATGCCGTATGATGTGCAACTCATACAAGCCACACAACTTGTTGGCTATGTAGAGGAGACCGGGGAAAATACGCCAACTGTTTTGAAATTTTATTTTTCAATGAGACAGTAATGACTTTCGAATTACGACGTACGTCACACGCTAGTGTTTTTTTAGGAAGACACTAGCATATGACATACGTCGTAGTTCGAAAGTTATTACGGTTTCATCAAAAAATCAATTTTCCAAACAGTGAGCGTATTTTGCCCCAGTCTCCTCTAAGCAACATATAAATTATCAGAATACAGAATCCACCGATCCAGAGCCTATATAGTGAATATATAGGATAGATAACGCTCGCTCATACATCGACTGTACAGTGGCCACACGATGTACAGTCTGTATAGACCAAATAAGGAATGACTGTATAGGATACACAATATTCAATCATCATAGGTCAATGACCCTATAAAGATTGCGAACTCACGGGACTCGTATGTAGAAAGTACAAAGCTTGCTTGCACTGAAAAAATAAAGGCTGGACAACGTGACTATGATTTTCTCAGGTACCTATATCGATAAAAAAATTAAGAAAAATAATTGAAACACAAAGTGCGTCTTTAGAAAAAAAATTTAATTTACAATACTTAGGGAAACATACAGCCTTGCATCACAAAAAAGTTATCATAAACATGTTTTACTTGTAACGAAGAAAGAGATCAATAATAATATTTTGAATTAGTGTCATTTGTATAATACTTTTGTTTATTCATGACTTTCATTATCCTCCTCGATTATTTCCATGTTTTTGTCAGCGATGGTTTCCTTGGACTTCATTTTTTCTTTTCGCCGTTGCCCTCGACCGTCACCCCAGTCGTACGCGTTCGTCAATACGTATCCCAGTGCTATTTCGTATTCTTTTTTTTTTCATTTTTTCGCCTGGTTTTATTGAGGAAGGAAAGTCTTTGAAAGTAGCTGTAATAGAAAGTAAGAACAATCAGTTTATTTATTCAACGTTTGGTGTTATCACACCGCCAATATTTGAATATATCAATATTTAAACAATACCTTCGATCAGTTTCGATGTATTAGTGACTGCGAACTGCCCTTTGTTTTCTTTGGGCTTTACTGCTGTGTACTTCATCGCGATGTCCCGAGTCATCAGGCTCATCAGAATTTTTTTAATGTTTTTTTTTAATGCGTCTCTATCATTGATTAGGTATCTCCAAATTTCTCGCTGTAAGAAATTACGTACGTAACATGAACAGCTCTCAACATGTCAACAAATTAAATGTACTTAGTTAGTTAGTTTTAAAAATGTCCATATAAAAAATAAGGAGAACCACGACAACACGAAAAAAACAATAAACTTCTTTATAACAAATCTTACTCAAAACAGTTGATCACTGAAAAATAACAAGTAACATGTACGAAATAAAAATAACTATGTACAGAGAAATAATTGGGTGATTTACCCACGCATTAATAAACGATTTTGGCCAATAAGTATTTTTTGGATGCATTACCCATATCTATAAGTGCTGCATCTAGAAACATGGGTATTTTACCTATAAGTATACATGGGCGTAACACCTATAAATATGTGTGCCGCATACACAAAAATGTATTAGTTAAAATTGTTCATTATTATATTTGAATAATCTATTCAGTATTCTCCGCGTACACGAATTTTATAAAATACAGGAAAAACTGAAAACAGTTAGAAAACAGAAAATTTTGAAAATGGAAGTTCAATTTTGTAAATGTTTACCAGACTGTGCTGCAAGGGTTTGTCAGTAGCCAATTGGGAGTCGAAATCTTCGAAAGATGCCTTGTCTAATAGCGGGAGTCTAATTCCAAAAGTGTCTGAGAGTTCTTTTGGATTCTTTGCTATCAAATCAACAGTGTCTTTTGCAGAAGATTCGTTTTTTCGAAAGTTAACTAATTTTTTCTCAAAGTCGTCATAGCGTTCCTTCAACTCAATCACTTCCATGTATATAAGTTAAAGCAAATCTGAAGTAAAAAAAACCTCATAGTCAGATTTGTGAAATCCATGTTTGTCTAACATTTTTCCTTTTATCCAAGTTTACTATTAATATTTACCAGTATTATCATGGCTCGTTTTTTGTATTTTTGTTTTGTTTTTTTCAAGTTCTCTGCAATCGTCTGACACTCGCTTATCTGAAAAAAATTGTTTCAGCATATTGGAGGAGTTGTTTAAATAGCACGTCACCTCAGGGTAGTTGGGGGAGTCGGTTCGCTTTTGATCAAATAGTGATGTTTTATAATGCCGAATTTGGATGCGGCACAATGCAATATTTTCACGTTTCATTTGTCATTTTCAGTACATGTAAAACAATCTTTATTCTAAATGTTTGAACTGAGAGTTGATTACCATTTCTCAATATTATTTAAAATCCGTTAACGAATTATTTTAGAAGTCGCTATTTTGTTTCATAATTAGATATTTACAAACTAAAGCATCAGAAAAGAAGTAATAAAGTATGTATTTTATATGATAGGTATGTATATTTAATTTTTACATATAAAAGTAAAGATTCATATTAATAAAATCACAAACAAGGTATACATTATTTATTCTATTTTTGACGTACAACAGTTTCATTTTTATTGTTCATTGGCACGATTTCTGAAACTCTCAAATCACCAAATCATATGTCGCAAAAGTCATTATTTCTGCTCCTAGAATTTTTTCAATTTCATGCATTTCTTAAATTAAAGTGTTGAATTTCCCTTTGGATATTTTCTACCTTATTATTAGTAATCATGCGTAACTTCAGCGATTCTAAATGTTTTAGTAAAAACGCTTGTTAATGAACTTTGAATCCGAAAAATGTAGAGAATAATGTCATTTGAAAATGAAATTTCATGTTGAGCTTCGGAAACTGAACAGGCTTTTTTTTCATATTTATTTCATGAAAATATAATAACATCTTTTGTGCTGAAGTATGCTGAAATTAAAAATCAAAATGTGTCTCACCCGAATTGTTTGATATTTGCTGTGTTTTCGCCGTATCCTTGTCCTTTTTTTTCTCTGTGTCATTGTCCTTTTTTTTCTCCATGTCCTTGTCTTTTTTTTCTCCATGTCCTTGTCTTTCTTTTTCTCCGTGTTCATGTCCTTTTTTTTCTCTCTGCTCTTTTTTTTCTCTGTGTCTATTTCTTTATTGATTTTAGGAACATCATCTAAAACAAAGATGTGCTAATGAGAACAGTAATAATCCAACTATGTTGTATGTTACCGAAACAAATTTTTTTATTAGTTGAACCTTGATCGCATGCTTGCTAGTTAAAAAACGGGTCAATATAGTTTTCTATGTCTTGGAAAACATTTTTTGTGAGAACAATAGCATTGCAAAAATCTGCTAACCGTCACAATTATAAAAAATTAAAACGTACGATTTTCGATAAACAGTATTTATCGTATGATACTCCATATGTTTTATACGAGGGGAACCCAAAAGTAACGTGAATTAGGTGGTGGGGGGACCGCGGAGGGGGGGATCGGGTTCTCCACTGGTTCTCTTCCAAGCTGCTACTCTCCCAAGTCAGTGTGCAAAGTTCATTTGCTGTGAGTGCATTCGTTCGTCCGTAAGAATTTTTCTAGTGAAACGACTTTTTCCGTTTCGGCGAAAACGTGAAATAGCTGAGTGCGGAGAGCAACGCGCGGCTGTAAAATTTTGTTTTTCGTTAGGAAAAACACCCGCGGAAACCCTTGTGATGCTGAAAACAGCTTATGGAGATAATGCTTTGAGTAAAACGCGTGTGTACGACTGGTTTTCGCGTTTCAAGAATGGAGAGATGTCAATAGAAGACCAACCTCGTTCTGGGCGCCCCTCGACTTCAAGAACGGACGAAAACATTGAAAAAATCAACACTCTTGTTCATGAAGACCGTCGCCGAACCATCGATCAACTTTGTGAGATGTCTGGATTGTCATGGAGTTCAATTCAGAGGATTTTAACTGAAGATTTGAGCATGAGGAGGATTGCAGCCAAATTTGTTCCTCGTCTTCTCTCCGACGATCAAAAGGAGCGTCGACTTCAGGCCTGTCTTGAGCTGCAAAATCAGTTGGATGAAGACCCAGATTTTTTTCTCAAGGTTATAACTGGCGATGAATCATGGTGCTATGGCTACGACCCCGAAACAAAGCAGCAATCAAGCCAATGGAAGACACCTCTCTCGCCTCGTCCAAAAAAGGCACGCCAAGTGAAGTCCAACATCAAGACATTGCTCATTTGTTTCTTCGATTGCAGAGGTATTGTGCACGCAGAATTTGTTCCTCCAGGCCAAACGGTCAACCAACACTTCTACTTGGAGGTTTTGAAAAGGTTGAGGGAGAACATCCGGAAGAAAAGAGCGGATCTTTGGCGCACAGGAGATTGGTTCTTCCACCACGACAATGCACCTGTCCACACAGCGCTGTCCGTGAAGAAATTTTTGACCAAAAACGGCATGACACCGATTGTTCACCCCCCCTATTCACCGGACCTTGCCCCCTGTGACTTTTTTTTGTTCCCTAGACTCAAAAGGGACATGAAAGGAAAACGTTTTGGGACTGTAGAAGAGGTGAAACAAAAATCACTGGAAGTTTTAAAAAACATTGAAAAAAATGAATTTTAGAACTGTTTTGAACACTGGAAAAAAAGATTGAACAAGTGTATTACAGTCAATGGGGGTTACTTTGAAGGTGATAAAAATTGTGTGTGAAAAAATTTGTCAATAAAAAAGTTGTAACACAATTCCCGTTACTTTTGGATCCCCCCTCGTATCATAGATTGACATATGTAATTTTTCAAAATGACATGTGAATTTAAAACAGTTCTTATATACCCTAAAATAGGGCAAAGATTTTAGACCATTCGAATGCGACCATAAGGAAGGTTAGTTATGGTTTTGTTATGCCACAAAAGCGGTCAAGAAATGTATCACACAGTGATTTTTGTATGTGATGTCTATTGATTTCTATTCATACCACTTTCGTTTAATGGAGGAACATCGAGCAATTTTGATTCATCAGCGGATGACAGCTTCTTGTAGGAGTTTTCACTTGCTGCAGCTTTTTTCTGTTGGGGCTCATCGGAATCAGTTGAAAAAGCATACTTTTCTGTATGCAATTTTTCCATCCGTTTCTGTGCCTCAAGGTAAGTCTCTGAAGAGAGAAAAGCAAAGTTGATTGTGTGTCTTTTAAACAATTTGCCATAAACTCGGCAGGAGATTTTTTCGTAAAAAGCGCAAGCATTCAATTAGAATGTGAATAAATAAATATTGTAACATTTTTAAAATGCAGAATTAATTTTAGTGCCCAATAAACTTGTGAACAAACGACATTATACCAAAAATAGAGAAAGTTACGAGAAAGTACTGAAAAGACAAAATAATACTTTTTTCGAACGGAAAAGTACGGGAGAGAAAAAATAATTCCCTAGTTACTTTGATCCTTATAAAAACTTCATAAGAAAATAAAGTTTCTTATAAGAATTCAATTTCTTATAAGATTATTTTAATAGAAAAACCATGCAAGGATTTAGTTTCTAATAAGGTGACCTTATAATAAAAACTTTCTGAAAAACTGAAATTTCTTATGACGATGTATTTGATAAAATGTTATCCTTAACAGCACAGAATATTCTAGGAATATTTCCAAAAATATTCTGAGAATATCCCTTATGTCCGATAAGTTCCCCATAAGGCCAATGTTAAAAGGAATATCCTCACGATATTCTATGAGAATATTTTCATAGAATATTCTGAGGATATTCCTTTTAACATTGGCTTTATGGGAAACTACGTGGACATAAGGGATATTCTCAAAATATTTTTCGGAATATTTGGGAATATTCCTAGTACATTCCTAGAATATTCTGTGCTGTTAGAGATAAAAAAAAAACTTTTAAAAATTTTTTTGTTCAATTCTTTCTAAAAATATTCTGTTTCTTACCAAGTGTTCATAAGGATCATAATTACCAGGAAAATAAAAACTGTTAAAATGCAACATGTGAAACAAATGTATATAAAAAAATATAATAATAAGTGTATTTTAAATTATACGGCAAACACTGCAGAAAAAAATAAAGAACTACGATCAGAAATTATTAAAAACCAATAAAAACGAAACATACTCAGAAAAGAATCTTGCAATTTTTACCATCAAATATTGCACTGTGGAACGAGTTTTCAATATTGCACTTATTGATAAATATTTATTGTATTTTTTCTAATATTATATTGTGATCCTTCTTGAAAAAGATTGTAATAGTAGATATACGTCCTTGTAAGTATCATGTATTATATTGCGTTTTTTTAACGCGATTGTGAATCTTTTGTTGTACTTAATTATCAGGGCAACAAAAAATACATATGAAGCGTAAAATGTTAACATAATTATTTACTACCTGAAGAAAACCACTAATCAGTATCAGAAAAAAACCAAAGTATCAAAATTTTTATATCAAAAATAACAAAGAGTTTTTAGATTGACTCTATCTTTCAAAATTACAACTCTTCAAACTACGAAATTGGAAAATTATGAATTTTGAACTTAAAAATAATTTTACAGACAGATACGAAATTAATGAAAATTATAAATAGTATAACATATATACCCGCATGCCCAAGGATAGCAATTTTGAAATCATCCCAGCCTGCAGGAGCTGGAAGATCGTTTCGTATGATTTCGTTTAAAAGCGTCAAATCTTCAGGATTGTCATATGGGGGAGGCATAAACTTGGTCAAAAGATTCCCAGTCTTCGGATCATATCGGATGTGCGACGCACACACGACATCGACGCTTCTCCTTTTTCCAACTTTCTCTTCCAGAAATTCAATTATTTTGAATTTTTCGGTACTTTTGTCAGAATCGTCATTCATACTGTGGACACAAATGTTCAGTCAGAAAAAAACCCTACCTTTTTGAATAAGTGCAACCAAGATTGAATTTTTTAGTTCTGAAATTACATTCAAGTTTTGATTTTTTAATTCTATTTAAAATAAGACATCGAAATAAACTTTTTTTTTACTTTATAACTACTCGCTGAATAAATTAAAAATGTATTATGACTTGAGTAACATGTATAAAATTGGTTATTTTATGTGATAAAATTATAGAAATGTTATTAAAAAAAAATTAAAAAAATGTTTGTATAAAAATAAATTGAATATTTCAAAAATAAAACAAAATGGGTACTTGTAATTTGTTTTAAGTTTAAACATTCAACACTATTTGTGATTTTTACTAAAATCCAAGTATCCCCTTGCGTCCTTGTCTAACGTTCGCGCTCAGAGGCGACCTAAACGCAAAGCGAACCTGTGAGCATGTAGCGCGTTATTATTTTCGCCCTATTCCGCGCGATCCGCGAGCTCACGGTTAGCTTGCTTCGAGTACGCTGAAGGAAGCGGCGAGTGGCGGCGAGCTCGCTTCTAGTTAGCTACTAGCTCGCCGCGACTTTATTCAAAAATTTTCGCTTTGTCAAAAAAATCCGTTGCGAATACGCGGCGAACTCGCTACAATTTTTTCCAAAAATGTTCGTTTTTCGACCAACTCGCCGCGTACTCGCAGTGAGCTCACAGGTTCACTGGGCGACAAACAAAAGCTAGATCCGATACTGTAACACCATTTGAATATCTGAATATTTAACCAAATTCCGGACAGTGACCTACGAATTTTATTCACCCCCTTGAAATATAAAGAAACGACTTGAATAGTTTTTTCATCAATCGTTGAAAGTATTTTGTAATTTGTAACTATTTCAAAACATATTTTTAGTATCTGGACAACAAAACTCTTTTTCAATTTACTTCATAATTTTTAAAAACTGTTGATTGATCGAGTTGTAGGTTTTTAAGTAACAAATTAATCGAAATTATATTCATATACATGACTCAACAGTTAATAGAGTAATACAATTATATTGCTAATTTGTTCATTAAGGTTATATGGTTTATGGGAATTCTTGAATTACACATTTTTGCATAATTTTAGTCGAATTAATCGATTTAATTTTTTGATGAGGAATTGACGAAAAATGTGATTTACTTTCGTCAACTTTCATTTATTTTCGGAAGCAATCAAAAGTAAATTCAATACTATTGGGGTATGAAACAAAATAAAACATTTCTTCATCGAATTTTGAGCAAAAGTTATAAAAAGCGTGAATTACTTACTTGGATTGCCAATGCCAATGATTTTGAGTTGTCTGGAAAAAAGTGGTTTTTTCAAGGTTTTGCAGAACGATAGCAGTGGAACACGTGGGTCTCGATGGGACCAAAAACCGAGCACTCAAAAAAAAATACGCTTCGACACTCAAAAAACTGCTTTTACACTGGATGATGAGATATTTTCTTTTATTTAATCCAAATTTAGGAAGAAGAACAAACACACATTGTAGGAGAAAGTCGATCAGAAACTCCAAGATTGAAGATACTTTTTTGTCGAAAACAGTTGAAAAGCGCGGTATACGACCGTTGTACTGGATCGGGGTCCTTTCATGGTAACGAACTTGAACGCTTTTTGGTCGTTCCACGTCAAATTGCACCATGACGTTCCCGGTTACTGAATTTTGTTATAATTCAAGTTGGTTGTACGCATCCCAAGCAAAACTCATGTCATCGAAAAGTCATCGACTATGATGACTTTTCGATGACTTTTCGATGACTTTTTTAAAAAGCTTTATTTTTCAGAGACTAGGCCTGAAACGCTAAGGAAAACTCACCCAATCGTGTTTTAATTAATTTTTTTTAATATAATATGGCATTATTACGAATTTTAACATAACATTTGTCGTTTTTTAGTTTTCGTTTATATGTGACGTTATGTAGGTTATAAGTATACGGTAGGTTAGATTTTCCCTGATTTTTTTGTTTTACTCAAAATACGAACATAACGTTTAAATTCTTATTAAAGCCATAAAATGTTAAAATAATTCATTAAAACACGATTGGGTGAGTTTTCTTTAGCGTTTAAGGCCTAGTCTCTGAAAAATAAAGCTTTTTAAAAAAGTCATCGAAAAGTCATCGGAAAGTCATCGAAAAGTCATTGAAAAGTCATCACAGCCGATGACTTTTCCATGACATGAGTTTTGCTAGGGATATTATGACATATCAGAATGAATGAAAGGTTGTCATTAAAATTTTGAAATGAAACACAGTTTGTTTAGTGATTACATAATGTATTCAAAATAATCATACTTGAAGAATAAAATAAATGCGTTTATTTCCATCTTGGAATGAGTTTTCGCAATCAACGCGTAGACGTTTTCAGTGGAGTAAAGGTAAAGTTACAACAGTTTCTGTATTACACGCAGACTTCGTGACAGATAACTTGACAATTTTTTTTTTACATCATTAATAGGCACGCTTTTCGTTGTATTTTTGGGTTGATTATAAAGTTTCCATATACCTAATGTCGCGGAATTTGTTGGAAAGGTAAAAAATGGTTTTTCTTTTACCCACTTCATTCCGTCTAATACGACACCGTTTGTATCTCCTATTGTCGAGTCATCTTTCGAATTTCAAAACACTCATCATTTTGTAGTAGTACCATGTTATTCGGACTTTTTGTCGTTAAGGTTGTCTGCATGTATTTTATTCGTAACACATCAACAAAACTATTGCCTTCGGAAACTTCTTCTTTTTAAATTTCAATTTCCGGTGGATTAGTCGGAATTTTTTTTTTTACAAAAAACATCTGGTGCATTCGATTGCATAGCTGCTCAAGAGGTCTGTAACCTGTGCGCAAGGTTTTCCGCATTTTTCCGAGCAAACTCTCAAAACTGTAACTGCTTATTTTATTTAAATTACAATTCATATATTTGACATCGTCAGCTATGTGTATCAGGTTATGAAAATTTATTGATAGCATCGATTTTCCGTAGTATTGTTCTGTAAGTAATACAAATCTTTCAAGATACACTTTTGCTTGAGAATTATATCGCAACGCTAGCTCATCTGAACATAAAATTCTGCACCCAGTAAAAAGTAGAAAAAAATGTGTATATATTTTTGATGGTAAAAGCTGTTTCAAAATTACAGCACCACTGTATAATAAGAAGAATTCATATTGCGTCGCTTTCCAATGAGCTATTTGTTTTATTGATTAAGTTTTTCGTTGGAATTCGATGGGTACTTGGTTTTTGATTGTTTCGAGCATATAATCTAGTTCTTGCTTTTGATGAAAAGAAAATTTAACTTTGGAAATGATACCACTAAGCCAAATATCAAGTAACTTTTTCATTATCCCCAAAAACCCTAAATGCATGAAATCGATAACAAACATAGAAACCATATTTAATCCTTTGATTGAAATTAAAGGCGAAATTCCTCTATGATGATTAGGATCAGACTGTTGACGGAAATTTTCATTTGTTCGTTTTGGATTATCTATTTGTGTAAACACTGTCCTATTATCCCATCTTTCCCCGCACACTTCACATCTTTCACAGCAAAAAAACCCAGTATGCCCTTTAACGCATTTTACAAGTGCTCTTGCTGGAGTGTCTAATATCCAGCTTTTCATTTGTACTTGATACAATTTTCCATGTATTAAGATTCCATTATTCAACAAATCATTAATTTCTCTGTTAAATTCATCAAAAAAAAGTTCTAAATTTTGCGGTTTTTCAGATCCCACGTAAATAGACACAGGAAATGGATCGTAAAGTTGTTCGGATTGATGGATTCTGCATAAAATTGGCCAAAACTGATTTGCACTTGATTTGTAAAGAGCTGCACCATCAATATTAATGTCTAATTCAATAATGCCGTTACTGTGGAGCGTACGATTAAAACACATAACAAGGCCTTTCGCTATACCGAAATACACAAACTGGGCCGTTTTGTAAAAGGAGTTTTCAAGAGTCACAATATTGAACTTAGTTTTGTTCAGACCTAAGAACGTTGAAGCTTTTTTTGGCAATCCTGGCAGTAGTCTTTTTCGCAATATAAGCAGCAATTGAGTGAGAAGAATTAAAGGAATGTTACCATTAAGAGCCCATTCCTTTATTTTTTCTTCTTCGTCCATTTCTGAATCCTCGATCAAGTTTTCCAGATCTTCATCACTCATATCCCCTTGGTTGCAGTCATCATGACTGTAATAATCATCGTCTTCATCGTCATTTGATGATCCGTATTTGGTGTCGGACCCGTCGGGACTCCGTGGGAGTCCCGACGGGTCCAAAAGTGAGACATTAGTAAGTTCCGTCAGGACCTCCCACAAAGTTCCGTGGAAGTTCTGAGAATTTTCTTGCTGTACGGGAAGTGATGATGTTAGTTTCATAACGGCTGTCTCATATAAACAGACCGTTCCAGAACTAACATTGCCACTACGTAGGTTGGCATATATGTATAGGCCTACCGTTGCGAATCTATCATCGTACCTTTATAGGTAATCCTATATAGGCCTGCCGTTAGAAAAGCTACATTACTTCTATATTATCTTTTTCATTTAAAATATATTATTTGCATGAAAGTAGTATAATGAACGTAGTATATAGCAGCTGTTCTTACCACTCTTCAAGTAGCCTTGAATTCCCGTGTTAGCATCGTACGAAAAATTGTCGTCATCTTTATGCTGCATATTATTGTAGTCTGCAGCATTAAGGTCGTCAGAACTTTCATGCTCTATAAAAATTAACGTTCACATAAAATATAACGATACATATCAAACACATCAAATATAACAGTACAAAATCATAGTAGACCATGAAGTTATATACGAATTCAACAACAATTTTTTCAATGTTAATTTCCAGTAAACCAGGGACGTCACTGTAAAATCAGTGACGTCCTTTGTGACAGCTCAGTGACGTCACAGCGCTGCTCAAATTTCCGCCACTGGTGACGTCACACTGGCGTCACAGTGACGTCACTGAGGCCGCACAAAAATGTGTGACGTCACTGGGACGCCAGTGAGACGTCACAAAGGACGTCACTGTGATTTTACAGTGAAGTCCCTGGTTCACTGGGTTAACTTTGTGCATAGCAAGAAAAATTCAATAAGAATTGGTGCATTATGGATTTTCCATGTATACTAACCACAGTCGATATTTTCTTCCTGCGCTTAATTCAACACTTGTTCCCACTTTATTATAGCACGTTTTTTACGCCGACACCTTTTCACTCGTTCGCGATTTAATTCGCGTTTTCGGTCCATTCGACAAGCTATTACACGATCGACAATTCATTCATAAGTATCGAAGATGCTCAAAATGATCAGTTGCGAGTGATCAGCTGAGTGGTAATCCGTTGGCAAATTTTAAAGTAATGTTGCTCCTAGTTCGATTAGTCTATAAAACTCAGACGTTACAAATTCGACATCGCCCGTGTACAAGATGACCTATGCAGGCCAGATGCAGCAAAATAAATATTGGTCTAACATAAACAGTGGCCTGCGTAGGCTGACCGGTTTAAAAGCTTATGTTGTCCCCATGTAGGTTGGCCTATATAGCCTGGCCACCAAAACCTCAACATCATCAGTAAACAAGGTGACCTATGTAAGCCGAATGCAGGAAAATGAATATTGGTCTAACGTAGAAAGTGGCCTGCGTAGGCTGACCGTTTTAAGCTTATGTTGTCCCCATGTAGGTTGGCCTATATAGCCTGGCCGCCAAAACCTCAACATCATCAGTAAACAAGGTGACCTATGTAAGCCGAATGCAGGAAAATGAATATTGGTCTAACATAGAAAGTGGCCTGCGTAGGCTGACCGTTTTAAGCTTATGTTGATCTCGTGTAGGTTGGCCTATATAGCCTGGCCGTCACGAACTCAACATCGCTCACGAACAGGAAGACCTATGTAGATCGGATGCAGGAAAATGAATATTGGTCTAACATAGAAAGTGGCCTATGTAAGATGGCCATTTTCAAATAATGTTGCCGCTACTTAGGTTGGCCAATATAGCCTGGCCGTTCAAAAACCAATATTGCCTATAGACAGGTTTTTCTATGCAAGCAGAATATAGTGAAATAAATATTTACCCAATATAGAAAGTAGTCTAATCAAGCTGACCGTTATCATGGCAATATCGTCTTGATTCATGGTGACCTACGTAAGCTGGCCGTTATTGAACTAACATTGCCTCTAGTATGGTTGGCCTATGTAGCCCATCCGTTCTAAAATTGGCATTGCCTCTATAAAAAATCTATATTGGCCGATAAATCTTGTCACTCGGGCTAAGCAAACCCTTTACCTTTTCAAATCGAGATCTGTTGTTAATTTGAAATATTTTCGAAACGTTTCCATTCTTCTTTCTTTTCCGGTTTTTCTTTTTCCTGACCTTGGGTTGAGTTCTGGATTTTTGTTCGGAAATTTCTAGAATTTCGTGGATTTTTTGTCTTGGTAACTGAATTTTAACTTCTTCCTCGGTGGTGTTTGAGAAAGGTAAAAATATTTTTCCATCGTAATTCTTAACAACCGCATTCCCCGCGTATACTTCCTTCCTTACATTAAGCGACTCGATTAATCCTACCTTTAAGGGTGAGGGTTCAATCCCCAAACAAAAAATTTTTCTAGATCTCGCTGGAATTGATATTATTTCATTCTCGGTTGTTTCGGAAAAGAAAGGCATCTTAATATTCTGAAACTCTAAACAGTGCTCGGCCCAATCAATTTTAGCATTATGTTTTTAAAAAAATGCATTTCCTAATATTGCATCATGGGGTTTTATGGGGAAGGAGTCAGGTACCACTGAAAATTTTGTTGAAATTCCGAAAATATCTAAAGTTATCGTTCCAAGGGTGTGCACGTGATTTTTTGTAATTCCAGTTAACTGTGTCTTTTCATAACGATTTATAGAGTGATTTTTCGCAAATTTTTCTTTTATTAAACAAATGCTAGCTCCAGAGTCTAACATGAAATTAATGTCAACATTCTCGATCGTTATCTTTATGCATGGTGTATCCGAGTTCTTAAGAAAATTTATAAAAATTTTACGATCTACTTTTATTGGTTGGCTTGGGGGTTCCCTCCCCCATGCTGGAGGGTGTTCCCGTTTTTTGATTGTGTGTTGTCAGAGGGATGCCTATTGAAACCTCTTTGGGGGTTGTGAGGTTGAAAGTTTTGATAATTGCGTTGAAATTGGTTGGCTCGAGACTGGTTATTTCTATTATTATTCCCGTATCTGTCAAAGTTCTGAAAATTTGGTTGCCAATTTTGGCGTCCACCATTCTGACTGTTTTGAAAATGGTCATTGAAATTGTTTCTGGGTCTTTGCCACGAGTTATCATACCACGAAGCCTGCTGAATATTATAAAATCCCGGCCTATAGTTATTCTCTCTATGCATTGGCATGCGATTGTAATTACCAGAATTCTGTACAACTCTTATGGGTTGATAACGGCAATTTTCGGCGGTATGATTAGTTCGTCGACAGATCGAACAATTCTTCTGCAAGGAGAGACAATTAGGAGCTTCGTGACCCGTTTTTTTGCATATTTGACAAGTTTCAAGAGCGAGTTTCTCCATTTTTTAAATTCTTGGACAGTTGCTTAAATCATGATCTGGAGATTTGCAAAGCCCACAACACGTGGAGCTGTTTTTCAAATTTTCCCTTCGAGCTAGAGTTTTTTCTATTTGGATAGCTTTGGGTCTGGCTATTGTCAAATCTTCTGTGTCCGGCATTAAGGAGCGGATCTCGGTTTTCAGACCACTCATAAAGGCTCGGCACGTTTCTTGCGAAATTTCTCCCTTTCGTTCATTGGAAATTTCTCCGTTATTCTCAACTTTAATTGTTTCTATTATTCGATTTCCAAGATCTTGTATCTTAAAGAAAAATGAAGTAACATCCTCAGACTCTCCCTGTATGCTTCGTGCCATTTTTCCACATAACTCGAATGTACTCTCCAATGGGGAAAATGTCCGAAGAGTTTTCAGCAAGGAATCTATGGTTCCAGGTATTTCGCTTTCTAAAGCCCTAGCTGCACTTCCGGTCAATCTTGCACTGATTAAACTAGCCAACCCTGCCTCGGCTGCAGGTGGCAGCATTTTCTTTGCCCTGTGGCATGCTAATGAAAATTCTCTAAAACTTGGACCCGCATTTCCGCCGGAAAATCGGGGCACAATGTCCACGACATCCCTTAATCGAATATTATGCTCTGCCATATTGGTTACAATGTTCTCTGTTTGCTTAATGTCTTCTATAATCTCTTCACTTTTATCAGATTGCGTTTTCTTGTTTTTGCGGTCAATCAGTTGAATATTAAGATAATCTTCTTTCTCTTTTTCGGTAAAGTTTGCTACCTGACTTCTAGTAATATTAGAGGGCTCGTAGGTTGGGTTGAAATTAAAATTAGACATTGGCGTCAATAATCAACGATTTTTTCTTTTGTCAATGCCAGGCAACCATAAAATCTACCCTTAAGACAATTCACAACAACCCTGTTCGCAGCGCCATTTTTTTTCTGTGACGAGCCAGCTTGGAAATACTTTCTAAATATTCAATTTTATATTTCCTTTCTTTCCCCCTTTTTTCTTGTGGAATTTGTTAGGCCTAATGCCTAGGAGAAGTATTCCTTACTGTCGTCGTACAGAACAGGACCCTCCGTAGACAACGGCCTACGGTGACCCTGGGTTCGACTTTTTAAAGGGAGTCGAGGAATTGTCTGAAGGGTTAATGATAAATCAAGAAGGTTCAGATTAAATACAAGGTTTATTTTCTAATTTATTTGCTTACACAGATGAGTAGTAAAACTATTACAAAGGATCATTATTCGGCATAATATTTTCTTGTTGGCCTGGCCCCGACAAATACTCTTCTAACATTCCCGCTCTTACTTCTAAATCGTCAATCAGGGCCCTATAGAACTCTGCGTCCGCGATTTGCAGAGTGGACCCGGCCTTTTCCCATAATTGACTATTATCTAAGGAGGCCTGTCTTGCCTCGGAAATTCTTTGTCGAGTCCAGAAGGGACTAGGCTTCTTTAGCCCACGAATCTAAAACCTTCGAAAGGCCGCTTTTCCCAATACTTGGTATCTATAGTCCTTATCTAAGTTTTCTTGGAACTTCCGATAGCAAGGGTGCGATGGGAGTATTTGAGTACTCTCTCGTTTTGTTAGCCTGTCATTAGCCTGACATCCCTGTTGATAAGCTTTAAAATCCTTGGAACTCTCTAAAATGTATAACCCTTGTAGTATTAGATATTTAATTATTGCCAACGTTTAGATTATTTTGGTCCCTGCGGAGGTTTTAGAAGTCATCCTTTTTGTAATATATTCCACTGATATTGGAATAAGTTATTCAAGGTTCTAAGTTGAAACTTATTACGTTCTAACTATTGATTTAATGCGCCTTCCTCCATTAATCTTGTCTAGTAACCTTGATCTAGAGTACTTTGGATGCTATAGCGGGATGAGATCGTGAGATCTCATCACTAGATCAGGGTTGCAAGAATTAATGTGGCATGGATATATCACAATTATATGTATGGTGTTCTTACTTTTAGCAATTTCGTTTAATTTCGTTCAAATGTGTATTTTTAGCTTGGAAGCTGGTTTTTGGCTTGGAAGCCGGTTTTTAGCTTGGAAGCTGGTTTGAGTCTTTTGAGAATGACTGATTTCTGGTTGAAAATGCAGGGTTTATATACCCTGGAGATTGCAAAATATCTATCTATCGAAATGGGGAGAAAATGTATTTTAGGAGATTGTAAGATGATTTGCGAAATTCAAGGATAGTAAAAATAGATTTACGAAATATAAAAAGATAAAAAAAATAAAGTTGTGAAAATTGGTAAAAGTTCATTGGCATTATTTGTGTCCGATAAAAAGTTTCTAATAGCGTATAATGATATTGCGAGATAACTACTACGGCGCGCGGAGTATGAAGTGATTAGACGCTTCATCACGCGATAACCGTATTCATGAAGCAGCGGTCTTTGAACTTGGAAAAAAAACTCTTCTTAGATAAAGTCGGATGGATAAATTCGGCTCTTTACAGTTCTTATATTGAAATTTAGCGCTATGTCCTCGCGGACTGACCATTATTTTTCGCCGAATAAAAATGTGAAATGTTGTTTGAGCCATAGTAAGAATTGATCAAAACTTGGAAAAAAATAATAATTCATCGTGATTATCTCCAAACATTAACTGAATAAATTTTTATTGATCAACAGTGCGATTTTACACTAACAAGATTTAAGTGAATTGAATGGAACACTTTTACCTCTTTTTTTTTAATGGTTTTTTTCAATGTCTATCAGACTGATAAAGTTGAATCGTGCAAAGACCTGATGAAAATGAATAGTCGGCTAGTATGATCTTTGACGTATTTACTATCGCTCACAGATGCTGCTGATATACAAGAGGAAGAGAATGATGTATCTGTCCCTCAGTCTTCACTACTTCAAAAGGCAGCAAACGAAAAGCAGGTATCGATTAGATATCTTTTTTTTTTTTAACCAACACAACGGAGATAAATTCTAAGCTATCGTATGAGAGCTTCATAGACTCAGAGGGTGGAATCGAGCATTGGAATAAAGCATGAAAACAAAGACGCGACGCCTGGATACCGTAGGCGTGGCCTATGGTCGATTCGTTCGTCACAGTATAAGCGGCGTGATTCATACGTTAGAAGCTTAGAATCTTCCATACAACGATAGCGTACGGTGCTACAGCTAATAATAGCTTGGAATTTTTTTCCGTGTGGTTGTACACAAAATAAAATTCGTAACAAATCTAGAGAAACAGTGTTTTTGTTCATGCCGTCTTGACAAAAGATTCCGTCCATTTAGAACCTGCGTAGCTTTCATACTTATTGTAAAATGTTTCATCAAAGTGTATAAATGATACATGTATGTATATGGGTCATTCCATATCAGATTTCCAACTGAAATTTAAATATTGACATAAATTTTTTTGAACACTCTCTAAAACAAAAAATTCGATACGTATTTTTTTTTTTGTAAAAAAAATTTTTTCTAAGAGCTATGATTTTTCAAAGTTTCAACATTTAAAAAAAATGAGCCAATATTTTGAATCCTAACTTTTAAACTTTAGGTTGTACAGAAAAAATTCCTCTTAGTAAAAGTTTCACAAGTGTATGATATTTTCATACAAATATAAAACACATAGTTTATTTGTTGTTCGATCCGCCATTTTCGCAAAGTTATAAACAAATGAGTTTTTTTTCAAAGTCGGACCATATTGATTTTCGATTTTTTGAACTTGAAATTTTCATTTTTGTATAAACTAGATTGTGTAAAATTTTTGGAGTGGGCTGATGCATAGTTTTCGAGATATTATAATTAACAGATATCGCTGACCAGGTTTATCTCGCTTCGTGAGGCACCTGTGGAGTCAGGGCGCGTTATCGAACTAAATGACTGTTCGTCTGCAGATTACAGGTTCCAATTTTTGTTTGTCAACGTGTTTCCGAAATAGTCTCAAAAGCATTGTTGATCTTTACTTTATTTATCTATGCCTACTAAAATAACATTTACAGCGTCTATGATTTCTAACATTTTTCATATGACAATAAATTTCATTCATTTTTTGAGATTGAAAACCGTCAACACATATTAATATTAGGATAATTTTCGTTTTACTGCGCGTTTTGACTCTGATTTCACAAAACTCACAATCTGAAATTCCGGACATGTAGAATAAGTTTTCACTTTGAGTTTAGCATCCTCGTACGGTTCAACGTAGTGCAATTTTTGCGTTCCCGTCATTGTATTACAGTTTTCGAAACGCTGATTGAGAAATTTCGCTGTTGTTTCATAATCTTTTTCGCTTGTATAAATGAAACAAATATTAGTACACGAAGAATCATGCTTTGCCCACTTATAAAGTTCTCGCGCACTTGCGATTTGATCTTCGGTCATTTGTAAACTAGCTTCACGCGCCATTCTTTTTAAAGCTCCACCCGCACCATCACAAGGGCCTTTTGCATGTGCTGTGGCATGAAAATTCCAAACAGCAGATCGACCAAAATCCTTTTCGTGATAAAAAATTGTTGAAAAATGCTTAGTATTTTTGAATTGTTGTGGAGCCCTATCAGAGAAATAAAAACATTGAGAAATCTTTGAATGATGACGTGAAACATAATCATTGAACGATTGTAAAAATAAATGAACTGCTACAGCGTCGTGTTTTTTACCATCTGAAATAATGACTAATGTTTGATGTTTGACAGATTCATTATCTTTATAGTAAAAAACAATCGGGAAAAGTGTCGCTTGGTCATTATTACAGTGAAAACCAGTAACAGCGTTTTGAACAATGAAAGCGTAATTTTCAGCAAAATCACAAATGACTAAACATTGATCACTCTCTAGATTTTTTTTTATCGATTTGAAAAAAGTTACCTGTTGATTTGCAATTAAAGAATGCGTGAGAAATGTTTTTCCAAACTTGCAAAAATTTTTCACGAACTCTTTCGTTGAAACTGAGGTTGTTTGCAGCGTTACTTTGGGCTGGAAAATCCATTGTTTGTAACGGATCGCGTCGATGTTGTTTTTTTGAAAATTTTCAAAAAATGTATCTTCGACAGATTCAATTTTCGGGCACGTATCGCATGATCCAAAGTAACAATTTTCGGTCGAATTCGAGCACATTAGAAGTGATAAAACATCCTGATAATCACACACGGAATGGTGTTCTTTCTCCATTAACTTAGCTATGTGACTTCCTGCGGGGAATCATTCAAAGTAAAAGAAATTATAAATAATTAAATATCAGGTTCAAATCAATTTCGAAATGATTTTGCGATACAGAAACCGTATGTAAATCAATCTAGTACATCATATTTTGGGAAATTCATTATTAAAACATCGCAATTAAAGAAAAATTTTTTTCGACAATGTATAAAATTTCACATTTTTTTAATTACCTGACGCCATAAAGTTCATGTTTGCATCCAAGGGGCAAACACAAACCATGTGCGTTCCACCTGATCCAGCCAACACACAATGAGGAGGTCTCAAAGAGCACAATTTTGACAAACCGATTTCTAAATCAGAATTCTCATGTCGGAATTTCGAATAAATGTGCTTCATATTGCCTAAAATTATTCTTTTCTGAAAAATGTCTTCTTTTCCATTGACTTTGACTGATTTGGAATCTTTTTGTCCAGGCATCAATGAGCTGATGTCGTCATGCTCATAAAATTCTTTAACTTTCTTTTCGATTTCTGCTGAAATAGTTTTACCTGCAATATTTTCAATAAACACTGCAATCATTCTTCGCGAGATCGTTCGTACCAAAAAATAATAAAAATCATTCGTACCAATTCTTTTCGGGGGCGAACACAAAATCCAATTTTTTTTTTTTTTTCACGAGTTTTGTTGATAAAGTAATGAGATGTATTCATCATTTTCGCTGCATTGTTCACACTCATATTTGATGGTAAGACTGTTAGTATTTGAATTTTTGAAGTGAAACTTCTTATGGCGCGAGGCAAAAAAAAGTGAGGAGTAAAATGAACGAACGTGAGTCGTCAGCACGAAAAGCGTAAGACCGAATGGATAGAGAATGACGGACTAGACGATAGCTCAGTATAGACGCGGGGAGCGTGGAGCGGGGGACGAGAGCCGTAGATATGAATTGGGAAGGTGTTTAGGCGAAGAGTGTTCGGGGCGAGGGGAGCGAAGTTGTAGCGCGAGTTTTCGGTGGAATCGTGCGTAAGCGTTGAATGTCAGTGTAAGTAAAGGACGAGGAAGCCTCGATGTTGCTTGTTATTAAGTGTACTTAATATTGGAAATCAACGAGTGTATGTGAATTTAATGATCGATGGATCTCAAAATGATGAAGAGGAAAACGGCGACAATGTAAGTTTTAAAACTATCTCATGCACGTTTATGTTGGATTTTGTGAAAACGTAATACATTCGATATCTTCACTAGTCACGCCAGCAACACATCTCGTCAGCGAGAAATGACGGCGTTGTTCCCGTAAATTCGTGCGATAAAGATGGAGAAGAATCACAACAACAAAAAAAGAAAGAAAGAAATAAGGAGTACCGAAAAGAATTTCGAAGACGGAAAAAAGAAGCACAAAGTTTGAAAGATGGCAATGTATATACATTTTCATAATAATATTGTCACATTTATACTTCGAATCAATTCATTTAATTGATTTCTCATTTTGGTTCAAGATGCAATCGAATTACAGCAGCAAAGGAGAAAGGAAAAAAAAATTAAAAACCTGCTAAAGACCAGGCGTTAGAAGTGAAACTTCTATGGCGAAGCAATACTAAAAAAAAACTAAGAAAAATACTTTCAAAAACTGAGAAAATATAATTAAAAAAATACTTCAAACAAATAAAAAAGGAAAAAAAATCAGGAAAAATACTTTTAAAAAACTGAAAATAAACTGCGGAAAATACTAGAAAAAAAAAAAACCGAAAACAAAAACTGAGGTAAATATTTTTAAAAAACTGACGTAAATAATTTTCGAAGTATAAAAATTTCTCCAGAGAAGTTCCACCCTGGCTGGTCTGCAGCGACAGTTGCGACGCGTTGCACGCAAAATCACAGCATTACTAGCTGTTGCGCAAAGCTGGCGCAAGCGTCGCGTTGGACCAGCCAGGGTGAAACTTCTCCGGAGAAATTTTTATACTTTGAAAATTATTTATGTCAGTTTTTTAAAAATATTTACCTCAGTTTTTGTTCTTGGTTTTTTTTTTCTAGTATTTTCCGCAGGTTATTTTCAGTTTTTTGAAAATATTTTTGTTGATTTTTTTTTCTTTTTTATTTGTTTGAAGTATTTTTTCAATTCTATTTTTTAGTTTTTGAAAGTATTTTTCTTAGTTTTTTTTAGTACTATTTCGCCAAAGAAGTTTCACTTCTAACGCCTGGTTTCTTGAACACTCGTGCCACTTTCATGGAATTTTTTTTTAACTCAGAAATCAAAGTATCATTGACAGGAATCAAGTCTAGTTTGTCCTAGAAAATTCATTAATTTTATAGAGATTTACCATGGTAAAAATTCTATGAGAATTAGAAAATTCTCGAAAACTCACTTCAAAATCTGAATCACACAAAAACGAATCTTCACAATCTGAAAATTCAGGGTCCTCCTCGTCCGATATTTCACAACCATCATCATTCAAAATATCATTTGATTTGATGTTGTCAGATCTTTTGACAGCCTCTACACGCAATAAAACAAAAAAAATTATAGAAATTCGCTCATGATAAAGTTTGCAGTTCACGCAGAATGAATACTCACTAAGTTCACTTGCACTCACTTTTCCTATTTTTTTTCGGCAAGGGGTGCATAGTACGTCGTCTGGTTTCAAAAAATTCACTTTTTCGAGAATAAAGCTCGACACGACACGTACACTCGATCTTTTCGATTTCGAATTATGCAATGGCTCTTAGAACGGATCGCAACAACGGTCTTTAAATTCCACTCGTGTGGACATTTTTATGCTGCTGATCGCACGAAAGTAAAATTTGAACTACCGGCACAGGAAAAAAAACTTTACAGAAATATAGATAGTTGATGATTATTGAAAAAGGTAGACAAAAAAACACAATGAGGAACCTGTAATCTGCAGACGAAGAGTCATTTAGTTCGATAACGCGCCCTGACTCCACAGGTGCCTCACGAAGCGAGATAAACCTGGTCAGCGATATATGTTAATTATAATATCTCGAAAACTATGCATCGGCCCACTCCAAAAATTTTACACAATCTAGTATATACAAAAATGAAAATTTCAAGTTCAAAAAATCGAAAATCAATATGGTCCGACTTTGAAAAAAAAACTCATTTGTTTATAACTTTGCAAAAATGGCGGATCGAACAACAAATAAACTATGTGTTTTATATTTGTATGAAAATATCATACACTTGTGAAACTTTTACTAAGAGGAATTTTTTCTCTACAACCTAAAGTTTAAAAGTTAGGATTCAAAATATTGGCTCATTTTTTTTAAATGTTGAAACTTTGAAAAATCATAGCTCTTAGAAAAAATTTTTTTTACAAAAAAAAAAAAAATACGTATCGAATTTTTTGTTTTAGAGAGTGTTCAAAAAGATTTATGTCGATATTTAAATTTCAGTTGTAAATCTGATATGGAATGACCCATATGCATCATTCGGAAAAGCTTTCGCGAGATAAAATTACCAGTTACTTGACTTGACCAGTTCCAAAGAATTGAAATACTTACTAATCAAGCTTTTCAATATTCTACAATTTTTCTAGCCCCATCAATTTCAAACCTTCAATGAATTTTTTTAGTAAATGGTCTTCTTATTTGCAAGTTTTGTGGGATTTGTTATGTAAATGTTTATTTAAAAAAATTTTGTCTCTTTTTAGTAGATTGCAACTATATACGTTACACATGGGACGAGTTTCATAACTTTTGACGATGACATCCAAAATATCTTGTTTCTTTATATAAAAATGTTGTACTGTGTACAGTATGTACCCGAAGCCCTAGAGCCATAAGAAAACGCAATACACCCGATCGCCTCAATACCGAGTAAGAGAGATTCTTTTGCGGCACTAGCGTGCGCATGTGAGCGCGTTCGTCAGCCCACTGAACTCGTTTGACCGTTTGCCATAGTGGTGTAGAAGCATACTTTTTTTCATACCACGGAGAAAAACACGATTTTGAAGGCCTGGCGGGAAACAGTGAAAGTGATTGTAACACGCCTGTGTCACGTGCATTATTTTTCATATTCTTAAAAGAAATCATCGTTCTTTATTTAAACATTGCTGTTTAAAGCGTCATTAGACTCGTCCATTTAACAGCTATTAAGATAGTTTTAATGCCCGGGTGACAGGCGCTTCAATGTTCTTCGGAAATAATAGACTTGCCTGAATCACTTACTTCACGTCGAACAATGAATCACTTCTTTTAATACTACGATTTTCTGTATAATGCCGTAATGAATGTACAACAATTTAGAATTCTTTAACTACGATGATTCACAATTTAATTTACTATTCTTTTTCACAAATCATTTCCTTTCCCCTCCAAAAAGAATTAGTCATTCTTAGGGTATAAAAGACCCGATTTTCGATGAACAATTCGCATTTCGCCAAACTGCACCTTCACGGTAATACTTGCGACATTTTCGTCAACCTGCGCCATTTCGGCAAAATCAGCGTCATATCGACAAAACCAGCGTCATATCGACAAAACAGCACCAAATCGGTCCTACTGCCCTGCCAAAGGACTAATACTATCTCTTCCAGGAAAAGTAATTATCTATTCTTCTTCTATTTGTTTTATTTGATAATCTATGAACATTCGATTTCAGTGTATAAAAAGGTTACAAAATTTGAAAGTTACCAGCGTGGTTGTGCCGCAGGGGAGCGGAAAGAAAGCGTTCACTAAACCCTCCAAATAGTAATAATCCAAACTTCAACAAATTCTACGAGAATTTCAAGAGGGATGAATTAATCATAAGGGATGGAATAAGAGCCTTCCATCATTTTAAGATTGAGATTGAACCTCCAAGAAGATTTTGGACCCCGGAGCAGATCGCTAGTAAGAGGGCCTTGTCGCTTGCTGGCGATGCTCAGGTAGTCTTACAATCAAGCGAGACGAAAAATAAAAGATCGATAGAAGGCTCTCTAGACAGTGAAGAAAATTCAGGAGAAGTGAAAAGGACTAAAATAGATGAGGACGAAGCTAGAGAAGAGAAAGAATATCAGGAAATACTAAAAATATTAGGTCCACCTCCTAAATCATTATTGCCTATTTTTCCAGGGTGCCACCTGCCAGAGCTTTGATTAATGTCTGTAAAATAATTTAACGATTGTAACAGCGACTTGTAAGTTTTCTTTATGACAATAATAACGCTGACTATCAGCATTTCCTAGTACTAAATCCAATCTTTTGTTTTTATTTTAAAAACCTCAAAGCAATTCAACCTTCTCTCAAGGGCCAAGTAGAGCCGTTGTTCTACATTGGTCCTCTCTGTACATCACGGGACAACGAGGGTTTCTCCCCAATCCGGGGTCTCGCGTGTCACAGTGATCGATTTCACCATCGTTGATAAATCTGCGTGGTGAAGTGTACTTTACCACATGGACTCATCAACGATAATGGAATCGATCTTTTTCGCTGATCTCCGAAACCACGTTTTTCTTCGCGGTAGGTAAAGAAAATCTCATGTTAACCTCGTGTGGGACAAGTCCTTTCCTAAATCGCATAATCGCAAAATTGAGATCGTCTTACAACATCTTTGATGTTTTAAGACGATCTCAATTTTCCACTCGTGCCTTAGTTTGTGCCCAACGTTTATGTTTGAATAGCCACAGCAGTAATTTCTCTTGACGTTTTATTTCTGAAAGTCTTTCGAAAGTATTTCGTATTACTCTACTTCCTCACATCCTTCCATGCCAATTGCGAATAGATTGATACATTCCAATTGCTAATAGTTAGACTTAATTTACAATGCCTGTTTGTATTTATTATTATGGTGTGCATTCATTCATATTGTTTGTTTGACAATTGCAATCACTCTGAAATAGGTGGAAAGTGGGTAGTGAACTTTCTTCGCCGCTACTCCACCTATCCTTCATCATATCATTCATTCATATTAATTTTCGTGTGTCTATCCTAGTATCACTCCGAAAGAGAAGTCATGGGTTACAGAGTGCTTCTTCACCACATGACTTCACTTCCTTATTCGTCCTTCCATGTCCTCGGATACCGTCTTCTGGTCGTTTACTTTGACACAGTTTAATCTCCACGACATGGTTAGCTTTTTTTGTAGTTTACAATAGTCGTATAAGAGGGAGGGGTGTGAGCGATGCTCTTCGTGGGTCTGCCAACCCCCGGCTCCCATTTTTGTTTCTCTCCTTACTCAGGATTTTGTGTTGAATTAATGTGTTTATTTCCAGTAGTATTTGGGATTGGTTTCGTAACCAATGTTTTTGTCTGTTAGTGTTATGTCTAATAAGAATGGGATTTTGTGTTTAATTTTGTAAATGTTGTCGGTGGGTTTGAATGTTATGGTTCTGTCCGTGTCCGATCTATTTATATTGTGTAAAAGTGGAATGCCGTTTGTGTCTGTGATGTTTCTCTACTGTTATTAAATTTTATCCTGAACCAATTTGTGTGTTTTTGAGTGGTTGGTGTTGAGTTATTCGATATAGTCGTTCATTTCAGTGTCAAATTTATATAGATCGTGTTATTTAAACTCGTTGTTTATTGTTCTTTGATCAATTTTCTTTATTCTATATTCAATTCCTTCTAATCTATTCAGGAAGTTTGATTTTAAGTTTTTAAGTTCTTTAAGAATGTCATTAATTGTACATTTTGTTTGGATGTTTCTTTTTGTTGGGTCTTTTATGGGGTTTGTGAAGTAATGTTGGAGTTGGTTAAAGAATTTTTTTGAGTTTGTTGGATCGATTCTTTGGATTTGTTTGTCTGTAATTTATTCGAGAAGGAAACTCCTTTTTCGACGTATTTATTCGTGAATTGGGTATTTTGGGCCGTTTTGGCTTTTTCCGCCCTTAATTTAATTGGGCATCATCGAGATGAGGCGAGATGCCCTCTTTGTTTGCAAAGTACGCAGAAAAAAGAGTCCTCCGTGCCTTGCCCTTCTCCATGTTGCATTCAGAGGGTTTGTGGCCCTCTCCGCACTTCACACAGCGGGCGGGCGTCTCATAGTTATGGTGTGAGTGACCGAGCCGCTGGCATCTAAGGCATTGGAGGGTCCCAACCCTCCTTAGTGGGTCCCAAGATACCTTAACGTGTTCAAGCCATCTCAGGGCCGCGAGTTCCCTTGTGTTGGAGCCTGGGGTTACCTTAACCCCAAACATCGGTAACACCCTCCCCTCCCTTATGGATCTTTTTGTTTTTAGTCTTTTGAGAGTTTCAATTTTTACATTGATAAATTTATGATTTTCGAGAGCGTTTTTTACGTCCTCTGGATTGAAAGAGCCGTCTAGACACTTAAGTACAAAGTTCTTACTCTTCTCCTCCTTCGGCGTAAAAGTGTAAGACAAAGAATCTGTTTCTTTTAATATTGTTTTGACTTTGTTGAAATCATTTATGTTTTGTGTTAGGAGTGTTGTGTTTCCGTTCTTGTTTTTCGATAGTTTAAATTCCTATAATACCTTAAACATTCCTATAATACCTTCGATTTTATTGAAAGGTTTTTAGTGTCGCGAATGTCTTGTGTTAGTACGATTCTTGGTGGCTTGGAGTTTTTGCTGTTGACCTGCTGGGGGTTCCGGTGCCCCATGTTGTCGCTGGAAAGCTGGGGGTTCCGGTGCCCCTCGTTGTCTCTGGAAAGCTGGGGGTTCCGGTGCCCCTTGTTGTCTCTGCTTTCCGCTCTTTCGATTTCATTTTTTTCTGTTTTGGCTTTCCGCCAATTTCCGCGCTTTTTTATTTTTCTTTTTGAGGACAAGCTTGAATTCATCACCTTGGGTTGTTTCGTCGAATGGTTCTGATGAAGTTTCCATTGACTCAACTTGCTTTTTGTTTTGGCCGTTTGATTTATTCATCAGTTCTAATTGTGATTGAAACTCTATGAGTTTCTCACTCATCTTCTCGAGTTGCTTTTTAAGGATTTTATTTTCCTTTTTGATAGTGTCGTTTTCGTTTTTGTACGTTTCCTAATTTTCCGTGCTGGATTTATTGGTTTTGATTTCATTTTTTTGCTTTGATGTTTCATCTTGATTTTCCATGATTTCGCTGGTTTTTGAGTCTGCGTCGGAAGAATCAGTAGTGATGTCTTTAAGATGGCTTTCTCTTGCTTTTTGTGCTTGGTCAGCCTTTTATTGCTTCCTGTCAGCTTTGATTTTTTCTGCAATTTCCCCAGTAATTGAGTCCTGCTATTTGTTGAGTGTCCTTTTTGATATGATATTCCATCTTTTGTTCTGACTTTTGGTTTTGATGTGTTTTTTTCCACTGATTTTTTTTCTTTATCAAGAATTGTTCTTAGTTATTATTGATGTTGGCCACCATGAAGGCTACGTTCGAATTTGTGATTTTCTCTATCGTCTCATTAAGCTTCTTGTAATTGAATTTTCCTCCAAAGAGTCTGGAGGGAACCATTAAGTGTCATTCGAGGTCCCTTGACGCTGGTGAACTTCACTTTCACTTCCATGGGATATCAGGGGTTTGTGCACTTTTTTTATGCGGTGGATTTTCACAGCCGATTGGTCTTGTTATATTGCACTGTGTTTTTTTCCGGTCACTGTGTTTATTCGCGCACTTTTTCGGAGTTGCGGCACGCAGCGCGTGTAGGCTGCGGCATGGTCGCCGTCTTCGAAATTCGTGGTTTTCTGTGGTAAATGTTCTTTTTTTTAGGATTTTTTACATACTCATCTGCTCCCCATCGGAGCGGGGGCGGATGAGTAAAGTTTTTTAACGCTCTGCACTATTTTCTCTCACTTTTACGAGACTTGGGATGGATTTTAGTCACGACGGAGTGTGGAGGCGGTCGGAGCGGTTTTTGCTACGCGATGATCGAAGCTCGCTCGCGCGTGTCTTGCTCGCTCCGATGTTCGTATTGAACTGACGCTCTTAACAAGTGGCGTCTACTTAATGGACCAAACTTTATCCAAATTTTCTTCATATTTTTCTGATTCGAAAAGTCCTTCGCCACTTTTCGCAAAGCTCAAAATCAAAAAAGATATACTGGTCACAAGTTTGAACCAATCAGATTTCTTAGATTTTGCGCTTCAATTTTTTTTTTGATTTTGAGTTTTGTGAAAAGTGGCTTAAGACCTTTTGAATCAGAAAAATATGAAAGTGAACGACCGAGTCGAGTCAACTCTGACGAGAGTTAGAATAAATCGATTTTTTTCTGAGTGTAGAATTTTACAAGAAATCCATGGTTTTTTTTTGATATGAGAATTGGGGACTCCCTGTATACTTGCCCCTTTTATCGACAAGTTTTTTTTTTTGGGACTTAAAACATCAAAGTATGATTTCATATATAAATTCATTAACATACAACTTTGTCACAAAAAATACCACTCAATGATAGATACAAGTCAAACATTTAGATCTCCCATTGAAGATTTAAAACTTTGCAGAATGCAAACTCAGTCTAGTCTTATGGCTCATTCTAGCCATATCAAGTACGCAATTTGAACTCGATACTGAATGTAACGTAATGATTTTGCAAGGACTCTGAAAGTACCATTTGCTATATAAATAGTCGCCAAAAGTACTGCTGCAGCTGAGAATAAACGAATGATCCATTATTTGGCAGTACCTTTTGACTGTCCATATGGATAAATGAGAATGCTGGTGAAGTGACTCGACCAAATGAGTTGACAAATGGATTTCCAAATGATTAGCAAAACGTCTGGCAAAATCGAACAGATATTAGATGAACAAATGTTTTTTTTTTTCGGGAACGTTTTTTAAAAAAACTTGCGTCATGATTTTTGCTCTTACATCGATTAAGCGTTAAAAAAAAGGTTTGTGTAAGCCAAGCCATGTGATCATATTACCAAGTCATTTGGTTATTCAATTGTCCATCTTATTTTGCTGTTCGGTTTGGTCAGACGTTTGGCCGGTCATTTGAAAATCAATTTATTAACTCATTTGGTCGAGTCATTTGAACAGAACGCCCATTTGTCCATATCGATAATTAAATGGAACAGACAAATGACAAATCATTAGATTATTTTTAGCTGGGTAAAAGAATAAAAATTTTAAGCATATTAAACACACAATTGAGTCCATTACGAATGTTAAAAAATAATCAAAATGAAGACTTCAAAGGTATCGTTTGCTTTATAGTCTCCAAATGTACCTCTGCACCTATAAATTGTATTAATATACAACCGCGAACTGGACAGTACGATACAATCTGAAAATTGTGCTTTATACTTAATATTGCGTAATATTTTATTATTAAATATTAATTTTAACGATTTTGGACCCAACAGTAAGATTTCCTCTCTAAAATCCCATATAAACGGCTTCGACGGAAAAAAGATTGTTTTCCGCTATGTTGCCTGCCACATGTTCAGTTTTTCTACTGAGGATCTTAAATTTCGTAGAATGCAAGGTCAGTCTAGTATACTTTTTTAATTTCTTCGCATGAAAAATCACTCGAAGACAGTGAGTGTTCGATTTGTAGGTTATTCATCTATTCGAGGGAACATATATACATAAACGTTAAGAGAATCAACATTCTAATCATATTAAGCACACTTTAGAGTCTGTTAACAAATGTAACGTAATGGTTTTATAAGAATTTTGAAAGTACCCCTGGTGGTCCCGCCACAACTGTTGTCAACTATTGTACAACGTTGTAAACTGTTGTGAACAATTGCAACGGCTTTAAAAGTCATTCATGACATGTTTTGTTTAACCTTGAAGTCAAGATTGCGGTATTGAAGATTGCTTTTGTCAATCAATCGAGTAAAATGGTTTAAATTACATGATATTTGTTATGAATAACTGTTGCAAACTCTTGTCGATTGTTGTCGAGTGGCCGTTTCAATGGGTATGAAAATCAATCCATTTTCGAAGTTTTGCATGGAGTAAAATGGAAACAACAAGATACATACAATAATGAAAAACGAATACGTTATAGAAAGTGATTGAAAAAAGCTAATATTTTTCAATATTATTAACCTTTTAACGTCAGAAGGACACGTTTCTCATGTACCATGTACCAATATATTGCACACCTCGAATTCAAATTCAAATAAATCTAGACATACATTTTCCACTATTTTCGTAGACAATCTTTTCAATGCTGCCATTAAAATTTTTCAGAAACTTTCTTTTTAAATAATTTTCCTGCAAAATAACGTAAAAGAACACAGATTGGTGAATTGTATTTTTTTTTTTTCAATATTTCCGGAGCTTTATTGATATGTCACTAAACTATGAAGTGTGAGAATCGTGTCCTTAAGGTTTTATGGGCAGTAAAGTACTCTGAACATAGCTCCAAGTCGTAAAAGCTGTCAAAAATATCATAATTCTCAAAATCGATATTTATAAAAATTGATATTACGCGTTTTTCTGAACTGTTTTGCCACGTTTTATTATTTATATACTTAATACTCAACAGCAACTGCGTGTGGCAGAATTAAATATTGCTAAATGTCAAATTCGGCAATGACAGTTATCCGAAAGTGATACTTTTTACTATTTTTTAGAAAAACTTAATAGTAGAAATTCGTTTAGTAAATTGAAACTTGATTTTGAATGTTTAATTTGAAGTCTGGGAAAGTTTTGGAAAAATTCCCTTATTTGCTCTTGAATTATGCAAGAAAATACAATTCGCTCCATAAGAACACGTGTAAATGGACGCCTATTTGACATTTTTTTTCCTAAAAACTAAGTGTACAATATACTTGTGATTGAGTGTACTCATTCTCTTAAGTGTAATCAAAAAATTAAAAATTTTTTCAGAAACATTCCCTTATTTTTGTTTACGGGCTCATGATACCTTAATGTTCTGACAAAATATGCATTCAGTTTTTTTTTCTCTAGATTATTTTTGCAAACATACGGCAAAATCAATAAGAATTTTTCACAACTAGAAAAAAACTCCAATTCCATGACTGAAATAAGCGGAACTGTAAATTTAATTTCAACAATTTTTTTTTCTTTTTCTCAGGAGAACGCTTTCAGGCGTTCTCTAGTACTATGTAGTAGATTAGCATCCTACATAATCAGCTAATCCAAATAAAAAATGAATACTGAATTCTGCTGAAGTTTGTAAGAAAAATTTTATAAAAAGGTCACTTTATGAAACGAAATTAAGTTATCGTTCAGCAATCTAGAAAACGATTAAAAGAATATATATTATGTGAAAATGTAAATGAAGAAAACATTTGTTTAAAACACCCTACTAACTTTGATCCTTATAAGGACCTTACAAGGGCCTTTTAAGATTTTAGATTTGTTATAAGGACCTTATGAGGTTCTTATAAGGAGACCTCATAAGAATTTTATAAGGGATCAGAATCCTTATAAGGCAGTCTTATAAGCATCAGAATCCTTTTAAGAAGTATGGCAGCGGTTACGATTTGACGTGTTTATCGTGCGCGCTGGAAATTGACTTTTAATGCAGTTAAAAGTCTTCGGAAATTCTTTAATTGGACTTTATTACAGTTATGGATTTCTGTTTGTCTGGATCGTGTATCGGTTGATTGTTTTCGGACTTTTTTTTGGACTGTTTTTAGAACTTTTTGTGGCTGAGTATTATCCCGAAAGCATTGAAGGATTTGCTCTTATCTTTATAAATAGCCACGTTCATCATGTCGTTAGCGACACCTATTAAAAAAGAACAGTGTTTTGTTTGTGGGAAACGTTTTCTTGGCTCATCGAAAATTACGCGATGTCAAGGTTGTTCGACTCCATTTCATAAACTATGCGTCAAACAGCTTATTGTTTTTGAGAATGGTGCTTTCGCGTTGTGTTGTTCTCCAGCACGTGATTCCAATATACGGAAAGACTGTTTACAATCATCGGCTGGTGGCCCTGATGTTTGGAATTTGACTTCGCGGTCACCTATTACCTCGGATGACCTTAATGCTGCTCTTGAGAATCTTTTTGTTCGAATAAAGTCGGAACTTCCACAGATTGTTGCCGACTCGATTTCTACATTACAACATCAAGTTGATCAAATTGAAGAAACTGTGGATGATTTATCGAACCGAATGAGTCAACTTGAATCCAGCTCGGAGTTTTCAAATAAGGGGGAATCTATTTTTGGAGAGATTACCGATCGCATTCGTCGTGCATCGAACCTCATTGTTTTTAATTTTCCGGAATGTGGAAGTGCAGATGGTGATCTTATCGGGATCAATGAACTGATATGTAAAGTGCCCAACCTTCCCCCAGCTAAGTTTTCAAAACGTCTTGGTGCACCAAAAAATGGGTCGGTTAGACCGCTTAAACTGTTTTTCAATTCGGAAAGTGATGCTCATGTGGTTCTGCGCAGGAATCGTGATTTTTCGGGTTTTAAGATTTCTTTCCGCGCGGACCAGACTCTCAACCAGCGTCAGCACCTTTACAGACTTCGTCAAGAGCTTGACACTCGAATAAGTAATGGTGAGAAGAACATAGCCATCCGTTATATGTCGGGTGTTCCAACTATTGTTCATAAGGAAAACTAAGAAGCACGGGATGCGCCTTGGAGTCTACTCTTCATCAGGTATCTTTTTATATGCAAAATGTCAGGGGACTTCGTACTAAGACGTCTCGACTTCGTTTATCGTTATCGGAGCATGGTGATTTATATGATGTGTTTATATTGACTGAGACATGGCTTAATGACAGTATAGGTGACTCTGAATTAGGTTTCAGTGGTTACACTATTTATCGTGGTGATCGCTCGTACGCCACTAGTACTTTTAGTAGGGGGGGGGGGGGGGGGCGGTGTTCTTATTGCTTTGCGTGAAAGATTCAAGTCATCGGTAGTTCTTACTTCTAATTTGTCATTGGAGCATATTGTTGTGTTGGTTCGGTTTGGGTGCACTAACTATTTGATTGGTGCAGTATATATACCTCCGGCGAGTTCTCCGGTTTTATATGAACAGTATAATGCTGTTCTTACGGAATTGACTAGATTTATTAATGATGAGGTCATTATAGCTGGTGACTTCAACTTGCCACACATAATTTGGTCCAATGACAGATTTGGCTCTTTATTTTATGCGGAAGATCGTGCTTCCAATTCTACTATAGATGCTGCGACTGCTCTTGCTGATTATACTGGTTATTTGAATATGTTTCAGTTAAATAATAGACCTAATTACATGGTTCAGACATTAGATCTGATTTTTTCTACCATTTCCGATATTATTGTGAATTATGCCTCGATTGATTTGTTAGATGTTGACAATTATCATCCTTCACTGGGATTTGAATTAAGATTTCGGTATTGTTCGAATGATGGTGGTATTGATGTTTCGCGTGATAATCATTATAATTTTTATAAGGCGGATTATGATGCAATTAACTGTAGTCCGGGTCTGGTCGATTGGGAAATACTTTTAGCTCCATTGGCCATTGATGATGCGGTTGGGGTTTTTTATGGGATAATTTATGATTTGATTCGGAGATTTGTTCCTAGATTTCGTAGGAGTCATGATAGATTTGCTCCTTGGGTTGATGGCGAATTAAGGTGTCTTATATATAGGAAGAAATTGGCTCACATTAGATACAAGGTTGTGAGATCTGCTGAAAGTTATGCCCAGTTCGCCAGACTAAGATCCGTATGTAAGAATAAGGCGTATTATCTTCATAAGGCTTACATACGTGGAGTTGAGGAATCTATACCTATTGATATTAAGAATTTTTGGAATTATGTACATAGACTTCGTGATAATGTTGTATACCTCATGAGTTTCATTTGGGAAATGTTTCATCTTCTTCACTTGTTGAATCAGTTGATTTGTTTGCGGCCTTTTTTGAGTCTAATTACAGTGTTCCAATTAAATCGGATAGTGATTCTTCTTCAATTGATGATTGCATTGACATAGACTCAGTAGATTTTTTTTCATTAAGTGAGGTGTTTTCTGAGATTTCTAATATTTTAATTAATTTGAATGTTAGTGCTGGCCCTGGTCCTGATGGAATTCCAAATGAATTTCTTATTTCTTGTAGATTTTCTATTTCAAGGCCACTTTGTTTGTTATTTAATAAGTCGTTGGGATCAGGTACTGTACCGAGTCTGTGGAAAATTAGTAGAGTCACTCCGATTTTTAAATCTGGTGAGAGAGTGAGAGAGATCCAGTTAAGAATTATCGTCCTATTTCTATTGGTAATTCGATTTTTAAGATTTTGGAGAAAAAGGTATGCAGACAATTATCTCATTTTTTTAAACATATAATAATTGATCAACAGCATGGCTTTATTGGGAGTAGATCTACTGTTACGAATTTGGTTCTGTTTAAGAATTTTTTGTCTGAGTCCTTGGATAGAGGTGACCAGGTGGATGTTATTTACACCGATTTTGCTAAGGCATTTGATCGTGTGAATCATTCGATTTTGTAAAGTAAATTGGGACGGTATGGTCTTACTGGGTCTATAATGGATTGGCTTGGGAGTTATTTGTCTAATCGTACTAAGTTTGTTGAATTTTCTGGTGTAAAATCCAGTGTGTTTAATGTCCACTCTGGGGTGCCTCAAGGGTCTCATTTGGGTCCCTTGTTGTTTAATATACCAGGTGTACTCCTAAGTAATTTCCGGTTTTTTCAATGGATGGCGTTCTGTTTTGTACCGCTGTTGGTAACACATACCATATGTCATTTTGGTCAGTCATATCGAGTGCTTGAACTGCGTTGACATTTTCTCGAAAAAATCTTCCAGTAAGTTTTTATTGCGCTTCGAAAATGTCGAATTTTGTACCGAATTTTGAGCATATGCGCCATGCATTGCTTTTCATGTTCAATCAGGGGAAAAAAGTGTCCGAGAGCCACTGTGCGCTTGTGGAAGTTTATGGTGATCGTGCATTAACACTTCGAACATGTGAAACGTGGTTTCGACAGTTCAAAAATGGAGATTTCGACCTGAACGACGCCGCACGCTCCGGCAAGCGAAAATCGTTCGATGACGCCGAATTGCAAGCATTATTAGATGAAGACAACACGCAAACGCAACGACAGCTTGCGGATGCGTTGGGAGTTCAACAGCAAGCAATTTCCAAACGTCTGCGAGCCATGGGAAAAATTCAGAAGTGTGGAAAGTGGATGCCCCATGAACTGACCGAGAGACAAATGGAGAATCGAAAAGTGACCTGTGAAATGCTGCTTCAACGATACAAAAGAAAGTCTTTCCTGTATCGTATTGTTACTGGTGATGAAAAGTGGATTTTCCTGGAGAACCCTAAGCGCAACAAATCGTGGGTGAGTCCAGGTGAAGCATCGACATCGACGGCACGGCCAAATCGTTACGGTCGGAAGGTCATGCTGTGTGTGTGGTGGGAACAGTCCGGTGTTATATACTTTGAACTGCTGAAACCTGGTGAAACTGTGAATGCCGTTCGCTACAAACAGCAAATGAAAGATTTGAGCCGAGCCATTGTGGAAAACCGACCAGAATATCAACAACGACAGAAGAAGGTGATTTTGCTCCACGACAATGCGCTGTCGCATAAGTCGAAAGTCGTTCGTGACACGCTGGAAAGGCTCAAGTGGGAAGTGCTTGATCATGCGGCTTACTCACCAGACCTGGCGCCATCCGACTACCACCTCTTTGCCTCGTTGGGCCATGCCCTTTCTGAGCAGCGCTTCGACTCGTACGAAAATGTACGAAAATGGCTCACCGAGTGGTTCACCTCCAAAGGCAATGAGTTTTACTGGCGTGGTATCCACAATTCACCAGAAAGGTGGGAAAAATGTGTAGAAAGCGATGGAAAATACTTTGAATAAAATAAAGGTTACGGTTTTTTTGTAATTATGTGTTTTATTTGCAAAAAAACCGGAAATTAATTAGGAGTACATTTGGTATATATTAGTGACCTCCCCAATAATTCATATCATTCTAGATTTTTGTTATTTGCGGATGATTTTAAGATGTTCAGAGTTGTTAAGACGACTTGCAAGACCTTCTCCTTTCGTCCTTCTTTCTTTCAATTGAATCCCGTTCTAGGCGTCTTTCTCGCACTACAGTAGGTTGCGAGTCGTCTTAAGGGCTTTGATGATGTCGCTGTCACTTTGATGAAGTGACGCTGTCACTTCAATCGGATATCGATCGGTTTTTATTGTGGTCACTTGATAATGAGTTGCCGTTGAATGTTTCTAAATGTAGTTGCACTACTTTTTATCGTGGTTGCAATAAGACGGTTTTCCCTTATGAGATTCAAGGGGTATTGCTTAATAATTCTAGGGTAGTACGTGATCTTGGTATTTTTTTCTCTTCTTCATTGTCTTTTAAGGAGCATATTTAAATTATAACTCAAAGGGCTTATCAAATGCTGGGTTTCATCAATAGAGTATCGAGTGACTTTTCAGATCCTTTGACTTATAGGTATCTGTATGTGAGTTTAGTGAGGCCGATTCTTGAGTATGCTTCTGTGGTTTGGTCCCCGTATACTCATGATGAGATCTATGCTATTGAGAAGGTTCAGCATAGATTTCTTCGCAGGATAGCATATTTATCAGGGGTTCCTTTGGGATTCGATGACCATAACTATGCCTTACTTGAGGAGAGATTTAACATACAATCCTTGTCGTCGAGGCGTTGTAATGCGGATAATATTATGTTATTTAAAATTGTTAATGGTTTGAATATTTCTTCTGAACTGAATTCGACATTGTCTATTTGTGTACCTAGAATTGGTTTGAGAGCGAGGAATAATAGTACTTTTTATGTTCATCGCTGTAGAACGAACTCAGCCTATTATGACACTTTTAATCGTCTTTCGCTACAGGCTAATTTGATTGTAGATAGAGTCAATTTCTTTGATGATTCTATTACGAGATCCATTAATCAATTGAGGGGTTCGATTAAATTGTTTTTATAAGCATTTGTTTTCTTTCTTTTTTGTTTTGTTTTTTTTTTTTGTTTTTTTGGTTGTTAATCATTTTGTAAATCGGGGCTATGTTTGCGTTATTCATTGACTTTTTTTCGTCGTTCAATTATATTTTACTTATATACATATCTTGATGCCATTTAATGATGTATCTATTTTACTGTAAGGGTTCATACCCGTGTATTTTACTAAATAAATAAATTTTACAAAATAAAGAAATCTAAAATCTTCCAAGAATCAAAGTTAGTAGGGCAATTATGTTAACATATAAATTTTGCAAAAGTTTATGAAATCTTATTCTTCTACCGAAATAACCATAGAATACATGTATGTTATGAGAAAACGTCAAATTTCTCGAGAATTTGTTGAAATGAATTGTTGTAACAAATAGATTTTGAGTAAATACTATAAATTTCTGCGTCAGCAACATTAAAAATTGCGTAGACCTTGAAGAATTTACAGTTCTCCTAATTTCAATCATGGAGACACAAAGTATCCCAAGTTGAGAAAAATTGTTATGCCAATTAGCTAACTCACCATTATATTGTCCGTCACATATTCAGTTTTCGTATTTATCATCTTAAATTTTATAGGTGGTGAAATTAGTCTAGTACACTTATATACTTTCTGCGCGTGAAATATTTCTTGAAAAAAGTGAGTGGACCATTTCTAGGTTTTTCTACTAATCGAGCGAACATAATCATAAAGTAATTGAGAGATTTATTTTTTGAAATAACCTTTGAACCAAAAGTATGATTCTATTCTAAATATGTCGTATTAACGGTTTGACGCTGATAAGATTACTTCCCACTCTATTGCCTGTCACACATTGAATTTTTCTCATTATCATCTTTACCTTTGTAGACGGCAAAATGAGTCTAGTTCCTTTTGTAATTTGTTAGCGTAAAAAATCACTCCAAGAATGTGAGTGGTCGATTTTCAAGTTTTCCTTGTAATCGAGCCAACCTAATCTTATAGTTATTGAGAAAGTCATATTCTTATCTGATGAAGCCTGCGTTAGAGTCTGTTACCGAGTGTAACGTATTCGGCTTCTAAATTCTTCAAGTGTATCTTCTGCCATGTAAATAAACTCAAAAGGTTGCTCATATGAATGGCAATTTTATGTGACCGTGAAATCGATATTTCGATCGAATCTGAAAATCCTGCTATATGTTTACTTAATGTTTCTGTAATATATATTATTAAGATAACGAACTCGGACACAAATGTTTGACAGCATGTACCGAATCTTACATAAGTGGAACCAAATCTCAAAAAATCACTTCATGCTATGTTGTCTGTCACATATTCAGTTTTTTCGCTACTAATTAAAAACTTTGCAGAAGGTTAAATCTGGCGAGTATGCTCAATAATCTGTCTTGAGTGAATTTTAAATCTTCATGTGTTGTATGTTGCGAATCAAAATTATAAACTTCATTCTACTTGAATGATCGATCTGCAAGATAATTTGCCTCTTTAAAATTTAAACTTGACTAAAAGAATTTGCGAGACCGATCAGTCAATGCATGTGAAGCGAACAATTGGAGCCTATAAACGAATGTATGGTAAATATTCTATTAGGACGTTAAAGGTACCGTTTTCTATATAAAGCGACCCTGAAAGTACCACTACACCTATAAATTGTATATATATATATATACGACCACGAAACAGACAGTATGATAGAATCCGAAAATTGCGTTGTATATTAATCATTTTATTATTCAATTTTTTTGGAATAAACTTTGGCTCAAAAGTGTAATTTCTTCTTAAGAATCACATGAAAACGGCTTCGACACAAATTATATATCTCCTCTCTATATTGCTGGCCACATATTTGTGATCCATGATGAATAATATCGACTTTTTACCGTTCCAGTTAGCGAGAAACGCATTCGTCTCGAAGTTTCTAGATGCCAAAATAGTACAAAAGATAAAATTTGAATATTATCAAAGCAAATCAACCTGTGTCGCAAAAGTAATGACATTGTGTGAAATGGCAATTTTTACAAACACTCCACACATGCAGAAAAAATCATAAAAATTTGTCTTCGTAATCGATTTTTCATTTTTTGGCCATTGTGATAGTAAGTGTCGTCCTAAACATGTAAAAAATTTGGAAGTTTCTACATGAAGTTTGGTGGGTGTGATCCAAGAAAAAAGATGAAAGTCAGTTCGAGACTCAAGAAGAGTCTCAAAAAATTTCAATTAAAAAAAAATATAAAAGAAAAAAAAATTTTAACCTTTTCGTATCATGCATGAGTATAGAGTATTTGCAAAAAATCTTCCGTTTGAGCACTTGCGTTATAAGGGAACAAAATTTTTATACAAGAAGACTGTCCGTTTTAATAGCCCTACTGAAAAATTAGGCGCAAGATCTCACCTCAGGTCTGAGGTGAAAAATGGGCCATAGATCTGACTCCAGTTACTAGACTTGTTTAAGAATAAATAATTAACAATGTTAAACATGGTTGGAAATCGTGGAAAGCCCATTTGATGGCGTAGGTGAGCCTGATACAAGAACACGAAATTATGAAAATATCGTCTACAATTTAAGGATTTCAACTCGCGACCCGGCGTGAAGTCGGCGATGCTGCCAAGTGAGACATTTTGAACTTCGACAATTCATGCAAAAAGTTGCTACTCATCTAGCTTTTAGGAGTATGAATTTAATCACCATTAAATCATTTAAATTCATTGTCAAAAGAAAAATTGGCCTAGTGACAGCATTGCAGTCTTTCACTCCGGGGACCCAGGTTCGAAACGCAAAAATCGCAAAGTTGTATTCATAATACAATATGCATGTTTAAAATTTTCCTACGCTTTAAAATGAACTTTCAACAACATCCAGCCATGTTTTTTAACATTATTAATTTTTTTTTTTTTTAACAAGCCTAGATACTGACATCAGATCTTATGTCAGATATTTGGCTATTTTCTTACTTTAGATCTGACCCAAATTTTTTCCGTAGGTAACACTAGATAGCAGTTTTTTAGGAATATATGAAGTTTTTTTATCCTATCTACACTAGCTGCGAATCCCGATGATTTTCATGCTATATTGACGTGCTGTAAATTTATTTCATCGACATGTGATTTTGTAAAAAGTTATTCATAACTTTCAAGGAGTGAATAACTGATTTTTTTATTTTTTATGATCGTACTGGACCTAATAACTACACATATTTCCCAAATATTTGCGTGAGTTAAATAATTTACTCGCAAGTTTGATGCAAAATAGGGTTTCGTGCTTGTGAAAATAATGATAAACTGCTTTGATTCTTCTGGTTGTTGGGTTTTCGTATACTTGGGTTAGGAGTGTTAAAATTTATGCTCTGGAAAATGTCGATTTCAATATTTCGTTTTTGAGTCAACCAGTTTCGATTTTTTGTATAGCCGATTCGTAGCTTGCAACTGTACTCTGACTTCTTTGCTGATTTTACGCGCACTCACTTTCCACATGAAATTATAACTGCGCACCTCTTTGGAGCACTCGTCACCAATTTCTTTTAAAAAATCACATAGAAATAAGTTCATTGTTATGTTGATGAAAAGTATTTTTCTGCTTTTTCACTATCGGTCTGAAAAATTAATTGAAGTTGACGAGAAGCGAAATTAAGATGGTACGGAAGCACAATTTAAGTTGACGCGGAGTGTTGCGCGAAGCGATATTAAGATGCTTAGAGTGATGCGTGAAATGCGACTGACTAATTATGTAAAATTAAGTGGACTTATATAGAGGTAAGTGACGTCATCACCAATCCCCCACTCCTCAATAGATGGATTTTGAGAATTGATCGATAAAGATAATCGAATCTGTAACTGATGGAATCAAATGACTATGACGTCAGAAACAAAACAGGATACTCAAATTATAACTGCACAGAAAGTGTAAGCAAAAGTATCAAATGATAACTACACAGCGAAAAACGCTATGATCATATTACATCTTGGACCGGAAGTTGGTTTGTAAACAAAGGTCATAAATTTGTTACGATCAAAGGATACCGTTGTTAGAAATCATCAATGAAGTTGAATTCCATATACGTCACAATTTTTTCATATAAACACTTGGATCTATATTTAGCTCAGATCAAATTACATTCACATCCTGAAACTTGATACTATAAACAAATTTGGCAAATCTTATCATGGTGTCATAATTTTAGTGTTTTTGTAATCTAAATAATAACATGAAATATGTTGATTCTGAAATTACATTCACATCCTGAAATTTAATATTATAAACGAATGAGGTTAATTTTATCTTGGTGTCATATTTTTATTGTTTTCGGAATCTAAATAATAACATGAAATTTGTTGATTCTCAAATTACATTAACATCCAGAAATTCAATATTATAAACGAATGAGGTACATTTTATCTTAGTGTCATATTTTTATTGTTTTCGTAATCTAAATAATAACATGAAATTTGTTGATTCTCAAATTACATTAACATCCAGAAATTTAATATTATAAACAAATGAGGTAAATTTTATCTCGGTATCATATTTTTAACATTTTTATAGTATAAATAATTGTCTTAAATTATCCCATACTTGAATTATATTTCTACAGTCATATATCTTGTGAACATTAGACAATCCATCATTTTCAAGCAGAAATTTCAGTATGAATTCAAGTTCGATTCTTGAATATAAAATAATTTCTTCATTCGTGATTCAATTCCTTTACGCTTTCGTGTGAACTTAGGAAATGTTAAAAGTACTCCGCAGAGTAGAAATGTAGGGTCTTATTGTAACCCGAAAATTTTTATAGGCGCACTTGAGATTTCAAGGCGCTCATTGTTTTGGGCACGCTCGAAAAGATATGGTGCTCACGTGAAGTGATTAGGTTCCAATGGTGTTTATGAATTTTTACATGGCATTCAATTACATTTCCAAAAATCTGTATCAAACCAAATGCGTGTTCTTTTTTCGACCACAGTCTAATGAAAAACTCCAAAGAGTTATAATGTATCCATCATTCTTTTTTAAAAACGTGAAATTTTTCCTTCCGGAACGTTTCCGCAATTTTTCAAGTGAGGAATACATTGCAATAGTAATACACTTGATGCAGTCCCTACTACTAAATGGATTACATACTAATCATTGGATACTCGGAGAGGAATATGTTGTAATCGCACAACAATTCATTTCGGTGAGTCAATAATTCTAGTGTGTATGCGCGAGTGAAATAGGAAAATGAGGTGGGTTAAGAATATTTTTTTGTATTATTACATTTTTTAAAGAAACGGGAACTCGATCGAATGAGGCGCTTGACCGCGGTGGTAAATAGTCTCCGCGACATCAGTCAATTTAATGTGGTGATGGAATCGATTAATCAGATGGAAAATGACATCGAGACTTTGAAGGACTTGCTTTAAAAAAACAACGAAGAATTTCAAAAACGTCATGAAGAGTTTAGTGAATTAAGAAAGAATTATCTATCGGAAACTGTAGCGTTTGAAAAAAAATTGTCTGAGCGCGAGGATGAATGTGAGCGAATTAGAATATGTAGAGTAATGATATTGAAAGAGCGAATGTTTGTAATGAGTGAAATTGAACATGATTCGTTTTGTTTAGATAATCTCGACCAATCTTTAGATTTAACTTATCAAATAAATGAAGAGAGCGAAAAGTATTATTTATTAAAAACTCGACTTATATGCATGAATGGATATATGCGTGAGGAGTATGGTGCAGAAGAGTAGATTTAAGGAATTATAAGTATATATATACATGTAATCATTATAAAAAAAAAAAGACAATATAAAAATTGAATTTGATAACGGGGGGGTAAAACCCTCTGTTTGTACAACAGAGGATACTCCCCCTGTTTTACCGACTGCAGGTGATTATTACCGACACAGGTAATTTACCAACCGCCGCCATCTTAGGTCCTTACCTTATCGACGCGGGGAGGGGAGGAGGGGAGTCACGCGATGGGAGTAGGAGTGAGGGGGTCTAGAACCCCTTCAGCTCACCTTCTATTATTTGAACGATAGAATTACTGAATTCTTTTTTGGAATTGATGGCAATCGAAATAAGCCAAAAAAAATTTCAGTCAGTCAAGTAAGTCTGCTAGTGAAACTCGTTGTCTTTTGCGTAATTTTGGGGTTCTTATTAGCGAAAAAGTGCCTGAGGGTGATGAATTCTGGAATTTGATCATTTTGCTCAAAGCAATCCTTGACATTGTTGAATTCCCTTATGTTTCTGATAGGTCAGCTGTCATTTTGGAGGGGTTAATTCAAGAGTATTTGCATCGTCCAACTGACATTTTTCCAGCCAACAGCATTAAGCCCTAGCATCATTTTATTCTACATTACCCAGAAATACTTAAACGCTCTGGACCTCTGCGCAATTTATCGATTTTCACTTGTGAACGTAAAAACCGTGATCTTAAAATCCCATCACATGTATCTTTGAATCACCAAAACCCAAAAAAAAAAACAGTGGCTATAAGGAATCAATTTCAGTCGGCGCTTACAATGTACTGTTTTGTACAATGATTCGCCTTTTGAAATAAACCAATCCGATATCGTAGTTGCAAATCAGCTTCCAGACTATTATGCCTACACTGGGCTGCTTTCAGGTACGCCGAGTGACGAAATAAATCATGTACATTTGCTCACATTTAAAAGTAATTCAATCGGTAAAGATACTGTTTTGATGATTTTAAATGAATTTCAAGTCAAGTTGTACGTGGTCCACGTAGTCATAGAAGACTCATCAAAGACAATTTTTTTCGATGCGAAAAACGTCACAGAATATGCTTTTTATGAGAGACATTACCAAGCGTACTTACTTGATGACTATTACAAGGATAATATTGGGTCTTTTGAATGCTTACGATATGAGGACAAAAAATTTTCTAGTACCTCATTTATAGCTTACACCGGCAACGGCAAGCGATACATTCCTAGGCGTTGGCCTTGAATACTTAGAAGTTAATTAATAGATTGTATCTACTATACTAGTTTCGTAATGTAACGTCGATAAGAACATTGTTATTTAACTACGCAAGTAAAACACTTGAATAAAGATTATACTTGGAACAAGTATGTACTTTTCGTTTCCTTTACACTTTTAAATTATTTTCGTAAATTGAAAGTTTTTGAACGGAAATTTTGAGAGAAACAATACGAAGCAATGTTGAGTATGAAAAAATGTATCAGAATTTCACCACATATACTAAGTGTTTTAATTCGCTTATGAAATCATCATTTTTAAGTTTGAAGTTAACTTTTTTAAGTTATAGAAACATATTCTTCAATATAAACAAGTTGAATTGAAATAAAAAATTTTCTTCAGTAAGAAATCTCAAACATTTAAATAGAAAACATAATTTTTAATAATTAAGATGTAAGTATTTAGTGTTTCGAATTTCAGGAAATATTTTCTAAGCATTATAGTCTCTAAAAGATTTCGTTATATTAAGCTTAGAATTTTAATAAAAGAAGTTGGAGAAATTTTCTATCAAAATTTTTTTTTTAATATTTGCGAATTTTCTTACTTATTCCAGTAATAAAATGATACTTGTACTTGTATCGCGACACAACACGAGTAACCGTTGACAAGATTATGAGGGCTAAATTCTGTTCGGATACAGACGGTAAATGCGCTGGATTTCATGAAATATCTTTCCTTAAAAAAAATGAGTGAGGCCCATGATGATTGCATCTAGACTACACAACTCAGTATTGCAGACCGCACGAGACAGTAGTGGAATTGGCACTAATAATAGCTGTACTTGCATTAGTGTAGCCCCCACTACTGACTATTGTCCAGAAACGTATGGTTCGCGCAGGCTACACGACTGAGTATTGTAGACAGCACGAGGTAGTAGTGCAGTTGGCAAAGAGTTCACTCATTGCCATGGTGAAAGTCGTGTAGCCTACACAACTGAGTATTGCAAAGAAACGACTGAATGTTGTAGAGACACGACTGATTCGTGCAGATACAATGACCAGTATTGTAGCAACGATTTTTTTTTTGGCTACACGACTCAGTCGTGTGGAGTAAACGAGCCAGTAGTGAAGGATTTTCTCCGTGTACATTCTGCCTGCGGTTGACCTTTAATACGCCGTTTGGCCTGTCGGAACAGGACTACACTAGAGTCCTATAAGATTCTTATATAGCCCTATAAGATTCTTATAGGGTCTTATAAGTATCTTTTTATAGGTCTCTAGTCTACACATGCTCATTCCCGATGTTTTAGAGGTGAAAATAATCGTGTGTGTCACAGAGCTCTAACATTCGATTCGAAATTCAAACTCTTGGGATTGTAAACCTCACACTCGTTCAAAATCGACTGTTTTCGCTCTAAGACTGTCTTATTGTTAGACACACAATGTACAGGGAGAGAAAAAATATAAGAACTTTTAGTATATCTTCTCGGACCATAATCATACCTCAAGCCCATAGCTCCAAATTGGTCGACCAGTATATTAAAATATACAATACATGTTATGAAATTTCTTATACGATTTAATTATTATTGGTAGATGTCCGAACAAAAAATATTCTATTCTACATCAAATTTTAGTATGACAATATACTGATTTTTGGGTATAGGCCTGAGGTATGATTGAAGTCCGAGAAGGTATACTAAAATTTCTCATGACTTTTTTCTCCGTGTACTGTATACAGTACACCTCGAGTTCAGTACATCTCGAGTACAGTATACCTCAATGCTCCTATAGGAGCATCGAGGCCATCGAGTCATTCGGATTCTTCATTCCTCGTCCTAACAGTCCTACTGTCTCGCGAGCCAAGTGGTAGGAGGTGAAAATTTCTACCTACGATCTATAGGAACGCTCGGTTGCGCTCAGTAAACTTTATTTACAACATCTTATAACACCTTAGAATCAAAGTTCATTCAAAAGCATTTGTGCTGTGTTGAACTTTTCATCAAGGCCGTTTTTTTTATCCGACGCGGTTACGTGTCGGTTACGGTTACTTTTCTTTTGTAAGGTGATGGGTGGTAATAAAAATAGAAAAACTCGAGCAACAAGTCCATTATCTAAGAAGTTCAAACGCCGAATAAATTAAGAAGAATAATTTTCCTGTCGGCAACAATTTCAATAAAAATATTTTTCCAATGTTTCTTCTCGAAAAATTATTTAGCCAACGTATGATTATTCCTTGCAAGAAACATTTTTTCCAAAACAATTTATTTCCCGTTTGATATGATTTCTTCTGTTGTGTCATCACTTGCGTAAAATACTACACCACAATGGCTAATGATAATGATAAAGCTGCTGAAAAAAAAAGAGAAGCATGTTGTTTTCAAAGCTTGAATTTCATTGTGAACATGTCCCACGTTTTTGAAGAAATTCTCGCCGCAGTTTTAATGCATGAAAAAACATCTGACTGTGATGTAATTAATTTACAACTGAACAATATTCTTCATAAAGGGCTCAAATCGTTTTTTTTACATAAAGTGCCAAAAATGCGATTTTCAACACAACTGTTGGTCTCAGCCAAATGATCCGTCTGTAATGGATATCAACCCTGCAGCTGTGATTGGTTGTGTCTTCACAGGGATTGGCTTTCAGAATATTAAAGAGTGGTGTGGAACTGTGAACATGAAGTTCATGAGCGGGAACTCGTTCGAAAAAAAGGTAGCTCAATTGAACGATCCAATACACCAAGCAGCTGATAACAGCATGATTTCCGCAGGTGCAGAAATGCGGAAAATGGCTGTTGTGAAACGCAAAGTCATTGAAGATATGGCCTACGTTGACGTTTGCGAAGATGGTGCTTGGGGTAAACGATCTTATGGCACCAATATAAATTCCAAATGTGGTTGTGCAGCCGTAATTGCTGTTGACACATCTAAGGTTCTGGCCTGCAAATTCGCAATCAATATTGCATTGTTTGTGAGAGAGCACTCCGAGAGGGCAAAGTCGAATCTCCAAAGCATGTTTGTTACAAAAATTACCCTCGCAGTGCAAGCTCTACTGGAATGAAGAGTCAAGCTATACTCGAATGTTTTCAAGAAAGCGTTGGGAAGCATAAAATTATGTACTCGACTTATACTGGAGACAACGACGGTAATACAGAAAAAGTTCTCCGAGAGGGCACGTGTATAAAAAATATGGCATTGTACCAAAAAAAATTCAATGTTCTGCTCATCTTGGTCGATGCTTCAGTAAAAACATACTGAACGTCACAAAGATAACCCATGGTCGTGGTAATGCATCCAAAGGATTCATTCGTACTAGGAGAGCTGTTCAGAAGTACGCGTATAAATTACGTCAAGAAATATACCAGGCCGCAGAACGTCGCAGAGCCGAAGCATTGCCTCCAAAACAGAAAGCAATGGAGCTAGCTTGGAACATTATGAATGTTCCGAGCCATGTTTTTAACGAACACGCATGATGCGCAGAGTAGGACATAGTATGTTCTGGCAAAAGAAAAGATGAAACAAACTATGTTGTGCCCCTGAAAGCTCACGGTTTATGGCGTGAAATTGAACAAGCTTGCCGAGATATAAGTGTTCACGCTGCAGTCTTATTTTAGGGCAGACGAGCAATATTAGTGAACACTTCAATGCCATTGTTGTGAAAACGATTGGGGCAAAAAGAGTTTTTAAGGTCACAATGCAAACATATGGGCTGCCGTCATGACTAACAATGAAAAAGAAAGCGTTTGCTATTAATTCAGGTCCATAGAAAAAAAAGAGCCTTCAGTTTTGGCAAATGTAATGGAACAAAGAGCTCAAAAAATTAAAAATACGAGAGTACATCGCGCAATCCATGGTCGATGCACTTTAAACATTCGCTGTGGTGAAGATGGGAAATACGGCAAGAATCCTGAGACGGTAGACATAGACCCAGAAATTTTGAAAATGCGCTGTGAAGAACACGAAAAAAAGATGGCTGAGAAAGCCGCAAACAGAATTGAAACCGAAAAGCTCACAAAAGAACAAAGTCGTTGCGATGAATGGAAAGATGCGCGCATGGACATGATAACCGCATCACGTTTCGGGGAAATCTGCAACATGAGAGCAACTACTTCCAGAGGAAAGTTGGTTCCTCATATATTATTTCCAGAAGATATTTCGAATTTGGATGCTATAAAACACGGCAGAGACAATGAATCAAAAGCTTTGCAACAATTAACAGAAAAGCTAGGGAAACGAATTGAACCAAGTGGTTTTTTCATTCACGAAAAACACCATTTCTTGGGTGCCACGCCTGATGGTCTCATCGACGATGACGGGGTCGTTGAAATCAAGTGTTCTTATGCAGCCAAAGATATGACAGTAGATGGAGCAATAAATAAGCTTAGTAACGTAAGAAGTATTTTCGCTGCTTCAAAGCCTACTGAAATGAGACGTGTACATAGGTACCATTATCAGGTCCAGGGACAGGTGGAGTGCAGCAAACGGAAATATTGTGTTTTTGTGATTTGGACTGAAAAAGACTTTAAATACATTACTGTACAAAGAAATGAGGAATTCTGGAACGAATTCATGGAACCAAAGTTGCTGCGCTTTTACGAGGAATCGTTGTCTGAAATTTTGGACAGTCAAATAGCAAAAAGAAAAAATCTATAAGAATCACAAAGCGTTTTAGAAGCCAAGAAAATGTCCCTCGAAAGAAAAGCTGCGGATGCATCCAGAACGGAGACAAAGAATAAAAGAGCAACTACCAGCGCCATGAAAGAAAAAAATTCGAAAAAGGACAAGACAGCAACCGAGGAAGATTCTGATTGTGAAATCATCGGAATTTTTGAAGCTGGTCCGAGAACCGAAGCGGAAAAAGCAACCACGAGACTCAATCTGCAAGTTTTGGACAATTCGCTTGGCGTGGAAGCAAATATCACCGGGCTAGGTCAAATCAGTAGTGGTTCAATTGACCATTTCATGCAAGTTCTCAAAAATTCTACGACATTCATGACTCAAAGTGATACAACGCAGAAGTTCTTGATTGTGTAGTTCCATTCAAAGGAATGCACTTTCTACAAATTGTTCGAGGTAATTACAACAGTCGTTGGCGCTGCTTGTATTATGAAAAATCAACACTCCGTGTATACGACAGCGCGTTTGAATTGACGTTGAGAAATTTACCTGAAAAGGAAAAAAGGTATATTGAAGCTCGCTTCCCTTCTGTTCGTCCAGAAAACATAAGTTTCCCGCAATGTCAGAAGCAAGAAGACGGCGTAAGTTGTGGCCTGTTTTTCGTTGCTTATGCAACAACGATTGCTTTTGGAGGCGAACCATCTGCTACAAAGTATACTGGCACGCCGAGGCAAATGAGGGAAGTTTTCTTAAAAGTGGTGAGATCCGGGAATTTAAGTCAATTTCCCTCCATACCGCATGATTGGTTGGCTAATAAGGCATCACCTGTCACAGATGTAGTTGATTGAAATAATAATGCAGAGTAATAAAAATACATTGTCCGAACTTGAAATTTTTTCAATCATTAGGCATTTATATGTCCCAACTTTCCATATCCTTAGCAGTTATGAGCTCTTTGTGCCGTACAATCAAAGTCTTAAGGAGGTCCCCTTCTAACTATGACATCGTTGAAAACAAAGTGGCATAACATTATTTACAGTCGCCAGCGTAAAATACGGCAATGTAGATAATCAAAGCTTGTTTTAGAGAGAAAGGTATCCAGAATACCGTAAGGTTGACTTTCAGGACCCTTAATGTACCGATAACATCTCAAAGGTATTGAATAAATACCATGTAGTTGTATCAATGATTGATAATTAAAATAAATCATACAAACTTATAATGAATACTTAACATGATTTATAAATAAAGCATTCAATAGATCAGGAAAAAATCCCAGCACAGTAATGATCGCTGGGAGTATGATTCGAATTCTGACAGATTAATTTGCATTAAAATTATGGAGCTTCATTGTAATAGGTAAAATACCGTGCATACATGCTAATTTCTTACTTGAAAACAACGTTTACCATCGACGATCAAGTGTGATCAGGGAACGGAAGATAGCCAACAATTCTTAAGTGATGGCGCAATAACTTTTTAAATAATTTGTTGTTGTGAATTATAAGGAAAATGTATTTTACACAAGGATGAATTGTAATGGTACATTACAAGGTCATTGTAATGTATAAATAAACGGAAAAAAAAACGGAATAATAAAATTTTGTTATAAAACAATTATAGACTATTGAAATATATATTTTGTCAGTATGAATCAAATGACTATCGAACGAAAATTTATTGAATGTGATGTAATGAAAGTATTTTATTAATTATTAGATTATTATATAAGTTTAACTAATTATCGAAATTTTTTCAAAGCTCAAATTTTAGTACAGCTCAAAACTTTTCGTAACTTTAAACTTTTTCAGAAGTTGGAGACTAGAAATATTTCGGAATTTTTCATCACTTTAGATTTTTTTGGGAATTAGAATTTTCTTAAAAGTTGTATCATAGGTTTAGTTCGATTAGGTATGATGTACTGTAATATGTGGTACAATATTATTAATCGATTATATAATTACATAAAGCCTAATATTGCCTACTGTAAAGGAATATAGTGTAATATAATACAGATAAAAATTTGATGGAAAGACTTATGATGTTTTCAGTCTTCGGGGAAAGAAGGTTGAAAAATACTGCATCGTAATCCTGCCAGTCGGAAAAAAGAATTTTATGACAAAAACAGAAATGAGTAGACAAAAACGTTTGTGACGAACGAGTTGTAACCGCAACCCAACGCTGAGTCTATTCCCGTAAATAGAAGTCTTTAGCAAAAGTAATCATCGAACACTCCGAAATGTTATTTATCCAAAATCCAACGCTGAATCCCCTAATCACACTAATCTCGTGCAGAAAGGACCCACAAAGGGCAATTGCCCTATGGAACCCTTAACCCCGTAGTTAATAAGGACCCAGGGTATTGTTTTGAGGAAAAAAGAAAAGAGAAGAAATAAGACATAATTCGTATCTTTTAATTCTGACAAGTCAGCGTATATTAATGTAATAAAATACAATGCGTAAGTAACTCTATAACTCTGACAAAATCGGCGTTATATAATGCATAATAATCTTTATAGTATGGATGGCGCTGGCAATTGAGCTGGCATGATCAAGTCAACTGACTGCTCTAAATCTTGCAATATTTCCAGATAAAACTTTTGATTTTTGAGAGGTACGGGTGTTTGCGTGATCGCGTCCAAATCTCGCTCCGTTATTTCAATGTCCAAAGGATGAGTATCAAGGGCTACGGCTTGATACAGAATCACGTACAGAAAGTCTCAACCCGTATTATTTATTAGTTCTTGTTATTCGTAGTCCCCTTTTATTATGCTGAAACGCTTTCCTGATATGTCCCGTTAATTTAAATATTCATTTTAAAATTTGTAGTGATTTTCAACAATGTTTTATTTACTATTCCTTCATGCCCATTACAACATTTAGTTAAACTTAGACAATTGCACTTCTTTGCGCTGGTCGTGTCAGGATCATCAACGGAATAGAATGTCTTCTTCCTCCCAACACAGGTTGTTGCAATTGCTCAATACAAAATAAAACATCCATAGGAATAAAGGAACAGTTACTCTTTATTTATCCGTCGACCAAAAGGATTTTCTGGATCTGGATACGATCCCGGCAATTTCCAAATGGCGTCTGGCAAGATTTGTTGAGTCAAGAGATCGTCTTCAGGTCAGATCTTCGACTCTCGAAAAGTTGGTTGAGGGCCCCGAAATACTATCGACTATCGAGAGTACTGGTATTGACGGGTGTTGTATTCACATATTCAATTTTCTATGTTTCAAAGAATATTTTGTCACGTGTTTTGAAATAGCTATTAAGAACGATAAGCTTTTTGCAATAGATAATAGAAACGAACAATATATTCCTCGTTTTTACAACGATTCGTTTCCCAATTTCGTAAGCTTTCAGATTTTAGTTGTAATTTAGATATCCTCAATCATATTTGGGAAAAACCCAAGTTGCCGATATTTCAGTTGTAATTTAGATATCGTCAATCATTTTGGAAAAACCCAAGTTGCCGATGTTTCAGTTGTAATGTAGATATCGTCAATCATACTTGGAAAAAACCCAAGTTGCCGATATTTCGGTTGTAATTTAGATATCGTCAATCATTTTGGAAAAACCCAAGTTGCCGATATTTCAGTAGTAATTTGGATATCGTCAATCATTTTGGAAAAACCCAAGTTGCCGATTCAATGGTATATAAAGCGCGCCTGCTTACGTCGTAGGGTCCTTGTTTTTCGAAGTTATGTGTTCGGTTCAAATCGGTTCTTGTATCCATATAATTCTTTGAGCGAGCAAGGCTCAAATTTTGTTCAATAAAATTGAACTAAAAAGGATCAAGTAAATTATTTACTAAATTCCGAACCGTTACAAATTTAAACAATCACGATCTCAACATAAACTGGTGTCAGAAGTGGGATAATTCCTGATAATTGCCTACGAATTGCCTATGGAACCCCTGCGGATTCCGTAATTCTTTCTCCTGGGTGCCGTGACCATTGCAGCTTTATCCTCCTGTATCCGGAACCAAAAAGGAAGGGCAACAAATACGTAGCTGAGATTCGTGATTCTTTCAAATCCACCTACTACTTCCAAAATCAACACTTTCCAAGCCACCGAGACATCAATTTGGCAACTTCTACAAGAGTGAGCGCAAAATTATTTACTCGTTTCGAAACTCAAAATTCATAAATCAAATCCTCTAAGAGTGATCCATACTGTCTCCCAAAATCCTAACTTTCCACGAAATCATTTGTCAAAATGTCGCAAAATCCGACAAATTCAACTAACAATCAAGATGATGCAAACTCGTCTATTTCGCAAACGCAGATCGGCAATGGAAATTCAGAAAGACCTCAGATTTCTATTGATTTCCTTATTAAACTCATAAATGAAAAGTTTGATGGCGACCGTTTCAAAATCAAAAGTTTTATCAAACAAATTGATGCCGTTTTTGAATTAGCACATTCCTCTCAAGAAAAAGCTTTGCTTCTATTTGTAAAAAGTCAAATTACGGGAAAGGCGAGAGAGCAAATTGATAAACACCCAAACCTTACGACTTGGGAAGGAATTTCTGATCTTTTGATAAAATTATATTTAGACAGAAAAAATTTTGATCAATTATTAGAAGATTTACATTCAACTTGTCAGGGTCACAATGAGAATATTTCGTCATATTTTCAAAGACTTGAAAATTTATCATCCAGAATTCTGGTGACTGTCAATTGCTCTGATGTCGATGAGATTGAAATTCCTGGTCGGATCGCTATGGTGAAACAAATGACACTAAATCGGTTTGTTTACCATACCGTGCCCCAGATTTCTCAAATGTTACGATACAAAGATTTTTCAAGCATAAATGAGGCTTTCACTGCCGCATCCATTGAAGAGAAAGCATTAAAAACACGATTTTAAGTTTATCCAAAAACCATTCGAAATGCGCCATCTCAAAAGAGAACATGCGAAATTTGCCATCGGACAAATCATTCCAGCAATGAATGTTTTTTTTCGAAATAAAAATAAAGTCACGAAACTCAATGCTCGACAGGTATTTTTTAACAGTAATTCGCATTCGGTTCAAGATAAAAATCAACAATCGGGATCCAATGCAAATCCTAATACACGTCCGAATTCACAACCAAAACAGTGCCGTTATTGCAAGAACCTCGGGCACACTATAGAAGAATGTCGCAAGAGACCATACAACAATTCGAGACGAAATGACTCTGCCAAATCGAATCAAAATTCTGTTCATTTTGTTCATGATTCCGAACATGAAGAAGCAAATTTTTTCCAAACAGGATCCGGAACGGAACCACCCGATTTCGAAGAATAGAACGTGCTATTCCAAATCAGATTCAAAATTCAGAACCTACTATTTCAAAAATAATCTCAAAATCAACTCAAAATCAAAGATTACCTACCTCGAATCTGACTCAATCTTCTAGATCTACTATTTCCAATTCAATAAAAAATTCAAAATCTGCAATTCCAAAATTGATTCCAAAGTCAATTCGAAAATCTACTATTTCCAATTCAATAAAAAATTCAAAACCTGCCATCCCAACTTTGATTTCAAAATCAATTCTAAATGAAGAGTCTACTATCTCCAATTCAATGGGAAAACCAAAATCTGTTATCTCAGGAGTTATTCCAAAATCAATTCTCAAATTAAAACCTACTATTTCAAAACCGATTTCAAAACCTGCTGAAAATCAGGAACTTACTATTTTAAACCAAATTCAGAATTCAAACCCTACCAATCCAAGACTCAACTCAAGATTTATTCAAAATAAGGGAAGTACGATCTTGAGCTCAATCAAAAATCTGAAATCATCGATTCCAAGACCAACTTCAGAATCCATTTTAACACAGTATTCAATAAAGTCAACATAGTATTCAATAAATTATTCGTTATTTTTCACTGGGTAAAAATTATTATTAAATTCCTATTTATACTCGATAACCCCAGTCAATATTCAACATCGAAGTTCCATGTAAGAAAAAATTCGTCAGAAGCCGGGAACCGAACCCGGGACCTCTCGATTGGCGCTCGAGTGCTCTTCCAACTGAGCTACTCCTGAACGTACTTTATCTCAGTTGGAAGAGCACTCGAGCGCCAATCGAGAGGTCCCGGGTTCGGTTCCGGCTTCTGACGAATTTTTTCTCACATGGAACTTCGATGTTGAATATTGACTGGGATTATCGAGTATAAATGGGAATTTAATAAAAACATAGTATGCATTAAATTATAATTTTCTTAAGTTTGCATGCTTTGCAAAATCTTGTCTAAAGTTTGTAAAGCTAGAAAAAATGTTGTTTGTATGTCTCAAAATTTACAACTAATTTCAAACATTGATATTGTATTTTATGAGTTTGTAGAAACTTTTTTGTTTAAATTTAGTTCCAAGAATCGTTAAGATAGATAATAAGTTAGTTCCTCAATTCATTAAAGTATTTGGAACAAAAATAGTTTGCAAAAGGTGTTTTACAACGGAAACATTTTCTTTCAACACACTATTTAAATAATTGATTTCGAAAAATTTTCTATTATAAACTTTTTCCGTTTTATTGAGTGACTTACAACTTATGGTACAATACAATATGGAACAACAAATGTTCGAAAATTCTGCCGTTGACTTCAATGCACAAGCGAGCACGTTAAATCAAATTTCCTATCGCCCTTTGAACCATTTCTGGGATGATTGTGGCGAACGCTGCTTGAATTCTAGCACGAAGTTCTTCAACATTATTAACCGGTGCCTCATAAACTACGCTTTTGACGTGACCCCACAAAAAGTAGTCAAGGGGGTCAAAGTCAAATTAGTACTCGGCAAGATGAGGCAGAGAGATCGTCTGCAGGTCGGATCTCTATAAGGGCCCGAGGAAGAGAAATTACCAAGACTCGTATTTTTGGGCTTCCTGTCCAGACTCAGTGAAGAGCTTTAAGGAGACTAACTTGGATTTTTCACTTCGACTACTGAGAAAAACACGCGGGTTTATATATGTTTTTTGGTTGAGGGGAAATAGTAAAATTTGTAAAGAGGAGGCAAAAACGGGTTCCGTTTTGGCTGATGATATGTTGAAAATTATTTGATATCATAATTTGAATGCATTGAAGTCGTTATCGCGTGCCGATTTTAGTCCGTTTCCATCCGCTCATTATTCGAGTTAGATATCGAATTTATTCGTATCGGGGTAATTGTAAATCGCGTTATCTTGTTGTTCTTTAAAATAGCCTCTGTTGGAATTCCTAATATTTCTATGAAATAACTTTTATGTAGCTAAAGTTGTTTCCCTTTTTTCTTCTTTATAATTTAATGAGACTAGAAGAGCGGTCGTACGCCGCTCGTTACACATAAATAATCATATGAGGAACGAGTGTTTTTGTTTATAAAAAATATTCATTATTGAACATCCCCCAAAATAATTATAGACATACCCTATAGTATAGGTATAGAGTTCAACGCATTAACAAGAGTAGTTAATTTGCGTAATAAATAAAATTCGTCGATATGACTGAATTTTTTTAATAACATTAGAATCCACATTCTTAATGTTTGTTAATCAATTTTTCAAAATATCAACTATGTAACATCACTTGCAAAATATTCGTAATCTCCGGAACTATCGACAGATATTAGTTTTTATGCGTAACTTTCAAAAATTTTTTTAAGTCACTATTTATTCCCAGCTGAACAAAAGACTTTATTATATCCTAAATTTTCGTATGAGGAACGAGTATTATTAATTAGGAGAAAAAAATTATTATAGAATAACCCCCAGGTGATTATAAACATACCCTCTAGTATAAGTATAGAGTCCCATGTATTAACAATTTTGGATCATCTTGTGTACTTGATAAAATTCGACATAACGCCCTAATTTTATTTTTATTGTTATAGCTCACATTCTCAACGTTTGTTCGCTCTTTTACCATTAAATAAACTATGGAACATCGCTTTCAAAAATGTTGAAACCTCCGAAAGTTGTAAGACAACTTCGATTTTACATATAACTTTCGAAAATTTTTTAAGCACTAAATATTCTAAGCTGAACACAAAAATATAATATAACATCAACAATCATGTGGGGAAAGAGTATCATTTAATAGAAAAAAATATCTATTACATAACATCCCCCAAAATAATTATTAGCATACCCTCTAGAACAGGTGTGGTGTCCCATGCATTAAAACGATTTGTTTATCTCGTGAAATTAAGGAAATTCGCCATAAAGCCCTTACTTTTTTTACTATTATTATGACCCACATTCTCAACGTTTGTTTACTTTATTTTCAAAATATGAACTTCAAAACATCCCTTGCAAAAATTTTGAATCCTCCTGAAGTATTGAGAGATCTTCGATTTTATATACAACATGCGAAAGTTTTTTTGGTCACTTAATATTCACAGCTGAACACGATACTTAAATAAAACATTAATAATCATATAAGTATCGAGTATTATGTATTAGAAAAAAATATCTATTAAAGAACGATTACCAAAACAATTATAAACATACCCTCTAGTATAGGTATAGAGTTCCATGCTTTAAAAAGATAAGGTAATGTGTGTAATTAATGAAATTCGTCGTTACACCTGAATATTTTTTAATAACATTATAATCTACATTCTTAACGTTTATTCATCAATTTCAAAAATATCAAAAATGTTTCGGATTATATATTTTAACACTATAATTGAACCTAATTCCATTCCGAGAATCAAATGGAGGAGTTAAATAATGTAATATACACTGGTGAATCATCTAACACTTCGATAATATATGTTTCAAAATGAATAAGAATGTAGTATTCTAATATGTTAGATATGTGTATTTGTAATTTATGTATTTCAATTGTTTCAATAATTTGATTGTTCATATGATAAAAAGAAATGCTAAAGAATCATGTATACATCGTTCTGAAAATAAATGTTAAATAACGTCAATACTTTTTTGTTTATATAATTGAATAATAAATTTTTTCATCTTCATTAAGGATAATTGAAAAAAATTGATAACTTTTTGGATTTTTCATATGATTTCAATCACGCATTCAGAAAATGGAACTTTATTGTACATTTTTAAAATATTCAATAATTAAACTTATATCTATCATTAAAATCTCATTTTGTAGATCGTAATTATTAGTTTCTTTTTGTCTTATTTCAGGTACTACTTAACGACGGACTTATCTCTCAAATTTGTAGTGAGTGTGCGGCGTAACTCAAATCGACCTACGAATATAAACTCGAGATCAAGCAAGCCGACGAATATTTGTAATCGAAATTTGACTTTATTTTGAACGCAAAAGAAGAAATTTTTTCCTCACCGTTAAATTCGATTGGGAGGACGTTCATAGGAACAACACAGGACCGTCGAAAAAGTGTAATTATAATATTATAATTTGTTGAAATAATAAGATTCAAACATTTGGACGTGAATAATTAGCAAACTGTGAGTAAAATATCGTATTGTCAGTTTTGGAAATTGCATTATATGACGAAACGAAAAATTGGCATTAAATAATCTAGGCATTTCCGAAACTGTCAATAATATACTATTACTAGTATTATTTGGCCATTATATGACCCTCGCTCCCTGAGAACAATATGGAAAATGTTGCTCAAATGTTGCTCACACAAATAACATGTAGAAACAAAATAAATGCTTAAAATTTGCTGGAAACGTACTTTGTGAAAAAAACAAGTAACAGGATTCGTTGCTCTCTATATAGAGTATGTTTGGCGATAAATATGTGAAGAGTTAGGTTAGGTTAGGTTAGGAAGGCCTGAAGGGGTATTGAAAATAAAAAATAGACCGAATGAAAGGGAGAAGAGGGCAACAGTAGCGTTAATTTATCAATAAAAGATGATGGAATAATGATTTATCATTGTAAGACCATGATTTTTTCTGTTTTTGACACAGCAACATTTGAGCAACATTTTGATGTTGTTCGGACGTTGTTCTCAGGGAGCGAAATTATGAACAATGTGAATTATAATACTTTCATTTTGAATAGGGAAAATGCATAAAAGTATTTTTATATTCTGGTACATATGCATTTGTATAATGGCGAGATAATTATTAAATTCTCGTTTGTTTTATGAAGTATAAAATTATTCACTTATAAATAATTTGAATAAAAGTTGATAATTTTATTATTTGAGTTAAATGTTCCACCGACTTGAAGGTGTACGATAAAAAACTGTGACAGTTTTGTGAAAATTAGGGATGAAAAGTCATTGATCATAATCCATTACATATTTTAAGGATTTCGCTAAAGAAAGTTCAGGATAATTAAGTTAAAGGATAATTTCTTTACAGTATTGTAATATGTAACAATATTGCTGTTCTATGTTATACATAATTTGTTAATAAAATAACGAAGCAATTGTTCCTTTTTTCCTGCCTCAATCCCGATTGCTCAAAAATTTTGTTCCATGTTATATATGATTTGTTAATAAAATAATGAAACAATTACTGTTGTACCTTGTTTCCTGCCTTAATCCCGATTGCTGAAATATTTTGTGCTGAAGCAAAATGAGAAAATTTTCTTGTTTTTGACGAGAAAAGTATATTTACAAAACCGTACGCGATCAAAAGCATGATAGAAAAACTTAAATTCGTATATTAATTTTTAATATATTTTTAAACGAATCAATTCAGCTTTAAAACTAACATCGAATTGAAACTGATGTTTTTCGAATTTCAAAAATTCAATGTATAATTTACTGTTAATTGCATATTTAATAGATTGAGTTCAAAAATTGTATTAAAAAATGTAAATGAGAATAAATCAAGAATATTATCCAATCATTACTAATTTACACTAAACATAAATGTTGTAGTGATCGACGGGATGTCAATTTGAGGGTCGTATAGTTATTTGGATTCGAATGAGCGTTTCCGCCAACGACAGAGGGCAGCACTCATGGTGCTAGCCCCGCATCTTGTAGAAAATCAGAATGTCCATGAATGATAGGTCTTTTTACAACGATTTTGTTAATTGAGAGGCCTGCGAAAATTCGATTAATGATTAAACATGTTCAATTTGACAGAAACAAGCTGTGTTCTTTATAACTTTACATTTTTCATGAGTTACGAAACGTTTTTCTTACGTCCTTTTTTTGCACAAAAAAGACGTAAGGGTACGTAAGAAGGACGTTATACTACATCCTTTTTACGTCCTTTTTACGTCCTCTCAGCTCCGCCAGGCAATGGTTTACCTGCGGATCCCGCCACTAAAGAAACAGCAAGGAGAATTGATATTAGGAATTTCGGACGAATGCAGTTAGGTACGTCCGCGGTGATTAGAAATGGCACCCAATATATGATAGATGTATGGATAGCGGGTGAGGGTCCTGTAGATTTTGGTACGAGTTCCGGGTGGAGGTACTTGGAAAAGGCTTTTCAGGATGCGGAGAGACAACTTCAGGTTCAGGGCATTCCGAGCGTTAGTATATCAAGAACTCAGTTGGTAAATGGTTTTCCGTGGGAGAGGGTAGCTTTGAAAATCCGAAATCGGTTCAAAAGGAAGAATTTCTGGGTTACGATTTGCAATGGTCTTGTACAAATTCCGCCTATTTCCAAGAGATACGAAATCCTCGAGGAAAATCATTGTTCAGCAGTTGGGGGCCATCAGCGAATTTCAAAGAATTATTGGAAAATAAGAAGTCATTATTTTTGGGAAAAATTAAATCACATGTAATGCCGCTTTTCCTCTATCATACGAAATCAATGGAAACTGGTATAAAATGTTGCCGTTCGCAGTGGAAACTAAACCACCACACCACAATTATCACCAAATCAGGAACCAACTTGGAATTTTTTGAATCCCGGGAACCTGGCGACAAGCGGGATCTACTCCACTCAGGATTTAGAAAAATTTCGAACACAACTACTCATGATGACTCTGAATGGACCTAGCGTTTTAAATACTGTTGTGAGGAAGTTGACCGGGGATGGAGCCGATATTCGGGGTCTACACATGTACGGATTGATCGATTCTAATACCCTTGAGAAAATCTCTAGAAATGCGTGGAAAAAGATGTGGACTGGATTCACAAGCCTGCGAACATTCAGCGCGGGTTTGATTGGTCTGTTTTTCATTCTGAAAAGTCTTAAAATTGTCATTGATACTGCCGTCCATGTTTTTGCGCTGCACCATGTTTATGGATAGTCCATATGGTTGATAGCCGCCGTGTGGGACAGTCTAACTAACCTGCTCTTACATCTGGGGAAAGGAAGAGAAAACACTGACACAACTCCTATTCCCACGAAGCGTACTGTGTTCACGATGAGCGACCTCCAATCTGCCGAGGAGGGAAGAAATGTTCGGGATTTCAAGAAAGAAGAATTCACCACTGAAGAGACTTACGCCGAGATCGAGAAGAAGAACGACCTTGGGGAAACCTCCACAGATTATTTGAAATCAAAAAGAAATTCTAGCACATCAAAGAAAGATTTGAGTCAGATTTTCAGTATTTGATTCTTCCTGTTCTTCTGATCTTGAGCTATTAATGAATAAAAGGGAAAAATCAAATCAGGGGAAATAGATTGAAGAGAAGGAAGAAAAGGGACAAATTTATAGGAAAGAAAGATAGTAAGAAAGGAATAAATAAATGAATAGTTATAACTGAATCAACGGGATATAAATTACAAATCATGTTAATCACCAAGGGGTAGATAATAGTTATAATAGAACTACAGTGTGTAGGGATAATGATACGTATAACAGAGAAAAGAATGACAAAGGGGTCGGGGGGAATATTCGACTTCTTCGGCATTCTTTCACTCAGAGAGGAACTGCTCTGTAAGCATATAGAAAGGAAAATTAGCGAAAAGTTTTTTTTGATTAATTACGAATAACAATGGCCGTAGTCGAATAATTATAGGGAAATACGTTGGACAAACAGACGTGTTCATTAACATGATTTGAAGACAGATGTGCATAGTATGTATATTTAATAATAATCAAACGGTGGGAAATAACAATGGAAATAATCATGTATATGTAATACATAGGCATTGAAAAAAGAATCAAAGAGATACTTTTTTCAACTCAGAAAAGGGGAAGGTGTAATATCTTGCGTTTATTCGCACGATATTTGTTGCTGCTTGCACATTTTTTTTCCGCGGGTCTCACGGTAATGCATGAAATGAGACCTCGAAGAAGTTAAGATTCGGGCAGGGGAGGGCTTCGCGGCGTGATTTCTTCGCGTTTTTGCTGAGTTTAATGCAAGTTCATGATTTTTTATACGTGTGAAAATATTTTCTCCCGCCAGGGCTTACCTTTCCCGATTCACGCCAAAAATGACTCTTTAATTGAGCAATCGCGCGTTAATCGGGGACAGTTTTTCGTTCTCGTTTCCATACCTGGAAACCTATCGGGTCCGTAAGCACTCCGGTGCCTTGGCCACCTTTCCTTGCTTTCTTCGAGTTTTCGTTTGTTCTCGGTGGTTTTCGATGGGATTCAATTATCGAGTTTTATGGTTCAGTTTCATTAAGTTCCCTTTGATGCTATAAGCGGTTTCGGCACCAATGCGAGCCAAAAAGCCGCCTCGTCGCCCTAAGGCTTGGTTCTTGTCGTACAACGACCTTGTAACCACAACAAGGAATAAAGAGTAAGTAAAAAGGGATTGGGAATAATAGTGAGGCTTTAATTGATTAAGGGAAATGTAGTAAGGAAAATTTATCAGAGAGATAGATTCGTTGGATTAAAATTCTCAATTATAAAAGACCCGGGTTGTCTTTTAGTAAGCAGGGCGGAGATTTTGTCCGAAAGTGCTGAGAAAGCAAACGAGGTGGGGTTGAGAAGTAGCGACTGGAGGCAGAAATTTCTGGATAGAGGCGCCCTTGGCACCTGAGTTCGGATTCGATGGGCCAAGAGACGGTTTCAAAACTTTCCATTTTCGTCCGGGAAAAACTCTAGGGAGGTCGTCGCGGATTACGCCAGCGCGATTTTCGGCGTCCGCTTGCGTGCGGCGGAAACAAATATCCCTGTCTAATGTCCCGGATGTAAATGTAATTTCAAACTCACGGTTAACAAATCGCGGGAGAATAAATCTGGCTTGAGAACGAAATTCGGGTTGCGTACTGAGATTCCAGATAGAATTAGACGAAGGAAAAACCGCGTCTCCCGAAAGACACTCGTAAAATCGGCTGAGTTGTCAGTTCCAAAAGGGAAAAGTACCAGGAAAAACGGTAGGAATTTAGGGGCGACAGAGCAACTGGATCTTGGTTTCGCTGGTACAGAGAAATATGTGTCTGAACGCGTTTTGGGAGAAGTGGTTGGAACTGAACTTTTTAGCGGGGATTATTTCCCAACCGCAATAGAATTGTTAATAGACCAGACAAGATTCGCGGGTCTGCTCGGAGTTTCTCCTCAGCCCGATTAAAATTCATTTTTACAAATTGGATTTAATAAGAATCTAGATTTATATATTGTGAATCAGAGGGAAAAAGGACGGAGTTCAAATTCGAATAGATTTATACTAGTATAATTATATGAGCTTTTCGTGATTCATTATGGCATTTAATCGACAATTATAATCTGATTATTCTAAAGTTTGAATAAGAATTGTAAGTTCTTGGAGTTCTCTTTATAATAAGTCTGAATCCAAGTTATGAATAATAGTAAAAGATGATAGATGAAATAGATGTATACAAGTAGAATATAGGATATTTGGCGTGCGTTCAATTTAAGGTATTTGTGTAATATTAGGAATTGTCTTCTATCTGATTTCATAATAAATCAACTTGAATTTTGTATATGTGTGTGTGTTAATTCGAAGTCCCGTCTTATCCTGGTGTGCGATCGGAGTTCACCTCAGATCGTGACATAAAATTTTCGCGACCACGGCAGGACTTTATGAAGACAGGGTTCAGGAGTCGAATTACACACACTCTGTTAGATGTGTTGATAGGGTTGATAGAAAAAGCGATTAGTTGATGATAAGATTACTATGTAATTATTTAAGGGGGATTGTCGGAGATATAATCTAGTAGGTAGATTGATTTAATGGTTTTAATAATTGATTAGATTAATTATATAATTAGATCTAGTTGTGATCTTGTGAAATAGTATTGAAATTAGTCATGCAGAATAGAGAAGTTAGGGAGAATAAATTACGTATTAAGCATGGATTGAATAGATTTTTTAGTAGATTTTCTGACAAACTGTTGATTCCGGAGGTGCGAACGTGTACAATTCGTATTTTTTTCAGATCACGTATGTCAGAATCCAACGGAAGAAGTTTATTGTAATGAACATCGTCGTCTTCTTAGGCTCGAATGCATGAATTATCACTTTGAGAGACACACAAGGATTTCGGATGTTGATTTGAGAACAATATCGTTTGTGGAAGTCCATCAACGGAAAAGATTTGCTCGGAAATATGTTTTGAGAAGTGATTCGGGACATGATATGAGGATTCGGGTGTTAAAATTCAGGTGTGACGGGTTCCTTACGCTGGATGAAAATAGTAGGATTTTCGAGGTAGTTAGACCTCCTGTGAAAAAATTGTCTCTTCCTGAGGTCTCGAGCCGAGAGATTGGAACTCCGGAATATTGGCAACAACGTGAAAAGGACCTTGAAGAATATGAATGTGCCGAGAATTGGGATGACTTGCTTTAAAGGGCTTTGGAATTGAGTATTTTTAGTGAGGGGAATTTCCGACTTGGAAATAAGGCCTCATATAAATGGCACAGAATAATCTGGTTTAGATATGGAGTAGCTGCTTGCTGGATTTGGTTTGCATTGAATGCAGTGGAATATTGAATAGGATTTATTACACAGGATTTCGGTTTTTTTTTGATATAGTTGTTATGCTTATTAGGAAACATATAATAGTATGGTATATATAACAATAGTGATATTATATATATATATATATATATATATATATATATATATATATATATATATATATATATATATATATATATATATATATATATATATATATATATATATATATATATATATATATACTGGTACGATATTTGAAGGGGACGACTGAAGAGGATAAAGTCACTCGAAATAAAACCGCACATTTAGATGATGCACAAAGGGATGAACTCCTAGGAACAGGTTTAACTAGCAGGAAATTACGGAAGAGACAGGCAGGGTCACATAGACGTGAAAAGCATGGGGATTCCGGAATTCAATTTTCAGAAGACTCAGAAACGGGTCCAGGTAGTTTTTAGATAAGGGAATATTCCAAGAAAAAAGAATTTTTGAGAAAGAAACAGCCGGATTATTCACCATCGAACATGGACAACGGAAATCAACGAGGAAACAGGGGTGAGTCCTATGAACTCAAGTTGAGGGATGTTATTCCTCTCGTGCCTGTGTTTTCGGGAGACAGCAAAAATGGTGCTTCCTATCGTGAATTCGCAACGGGCTGTGTAGAGGCGAAAAGTCTCCTCCCGGCACGTGCCGAACAGGGTCTTACACAGTTGATAAGAGCCAGGTAGCAAGGTAGTTCCCTGCAACTTACAAGTAGCAAACAGTTGGAGACACTTGATGAAATATCGCAGGCTTTGAAGGAGATTTATGCTCCCCGTGAAAATGCGACCGCTTTAAGAAGCGAGCTGGCAAGGCTGTGTCAGGGTTTACATGAGCAAGTGCCTGATTTTTTGAATAGAGCACGGGAGCTCGGTCAGAGAATTCGGGACTCTCAACACGAGGAATACCCTGAGGATATAACCGCGGAACGGAAGAGATTATTAGAAGACAACAGGGAAAATCGGATTAAGTATGAAGTGACCGAGGCATTCATTCTCGGGTTGCGCCGCGAAATCTCGAATTTGATGCCCTCAGTTAATAGTCTGAGCGAAGCGGGATTAGAGGCAATTCGCATTGAAGGGAAATTGCTTGCACAAGAGGAATTGCATAGACCAAAATCGGTAACTTTTCAAAGGCCGGAAACTCGACGCTGCGCGATTTGCCAACGGGATAATCATGATACGACAAATTGCCGGCTTTTGATTCAAGCACAGAATTCTAGGCTACTCCGTTGACTCGTAATCACGAGTCGTGTCAGATTTGCTCAAGAAAGGGGTACCGAGCCGACACGTGCCATATGCGCGGCGGTCGCGGAGTATATCATGTGACACCGCGTTGTGAGACATGTGAGAAAGAAGGTCATACAAGAGAAACATGTAGCTTTATTTTAATTACATCACTTCAATTACATCACTTAGTGATGTAATTATGTAAAAATTTATGTAATATTAGCGGGAAATTAGTACAGGATCACAGTGATGGGCCGTGCGTTCCTGGTTTCTCCGGGGATTCTCCTCAGACATACAGGAATACTTTTCGGGGTACTCGTTGCCAATATTGTGACACTGTAATTCACAATCTTCGGGATCGCCCTCAATTTTTGACACAGATTCAGCGAAATCAGATGCCTCGAATTTCATCCCCCTCCTCTCAAACTCGTTGTTTTCATTGCAACAAGGAAGGGCACATGAAAAGAGATTGTGATCTGTTGCGAGAAAGAGCTCCTCGTGATTCCGGGTATCAGGGAAACGCTCAGTCCTCCCTACCTTTTCAGGACCGAAGGAGGGAGGTGTATTCTCAAAATCATCGTCCGAGTTCCCGACAGCAGTTCAGTACGAGTATACCTCAAATAACACCCCGGTCCATGTAATAAAGTTGACAACTTCTCCAGAAATTGAAGTGATGTTTTCGAACCCTGTGATTCTAATGCTTGGCACTGGGGCAAATCCATGCTTGATTAAGAAGCGTTGCATTCTTCCGGATATGAAAATTGATTCTTCGAAGAAAATGGGATTGAGTGGTATCACGGAGGAGATCGTGGAGACTCTTGGGAAGGCTGAAGGTGTTTTTCTGGATCGTTCGATAGATTTTCATGTGGTTCCAGACAGTTTCCCGATCAGACAGGATGGTATTTTGGGAAACGAATTTATTCAGAGAAACAAAGCCGATCTTCTATATTCGGAGAATCGTTTCGTTTTAGATGGATATCGAGTTCTTTTTTATCTCAGTACGTAAAAGAACAAGTGGAAATTCAGGAAATAGAACCACGAACCCGTAAAATTGTATATATTATTCTTAGAAATCATACTAATCGTCCTATAGGTTATATCTCTAAGTTAGAAACCAGCAAAGGCGTTTTTGCAGGGAATGCTGTAGTAAATAATGACAGAGGGAAGGCTCATTTATTTCTCGTGAATACAACCGAGGAGACTGTTCAGTTCCCTACTCCTACGGTAGAATTGGAGGAGATTTTGGGAATCAGGGAAGTTGGGCAATCAGAAAAAGATTGGAGAAACAGTCTCCAGGTCAATATAGGCAATCTTAGCAGTATAAACGTGCGAAGAAATTGGAGAAGCTGAGATGCTTAGTGGTACAAGCTACGGTTCAAGAGGAAGGTCGTATAAAAAGGACGAAAAGGGTTATTCGCACGGAACATTTGAATGAAGAAGAGAGAGAAGAGGTTTATCGCTTGATTGAAGAAAGTGCCGATCGTTTTCATTTAGAGTGTGATAGGCTTACGGCGACAAATTTACTCGAACATAAAATTCGCTTAAACACGGATGCACCTTTCTCCACTCATCAGTATCGAATTCCGCATAATCTTCAAAAAGAGGTGGATCGTCAAGTCGATGAGATGTTTGAAAATGGGGTTATCGAACTTTCACATAATCCATATTCAAGTCCTTTATGGATAGTGAAAAAGAAACCGGACTCACAGGGAAGTCCAAGATGGCGCATCGTTTTAGATTTTCGTAGGTTGAACGAGTTCACGGTAGACGATGAATATCCGTTGCCTCGTAAAGACGGGATTCTCGAATAGCTCGGAGGCGCCTTGTACTTTTCTGTTTTCGATCTCGCACAAGGGTTTTTTCAGGTCCCACTCGCCGAAGCTGATCGTCAGAAAACTGCATTTACCATTCCTGGGGGTCATTTACGCTCATTACGCTCGAATGACTATGGGTCTCAAGGGCTCCCCGGCAACATTCGCCAGATTGATGAACATCGCATTATCAAGCCTCGTTAATGAGGAGTTGTTCGTTTATTTGGATAACGTCATCATTTTCGCGAAAAGCGTGCATGAACATCGTATGAAATACAGGAAGTTTATTGAGAAATTACGAATGGCCGAACTGAAACTTCAGCCGGATAAGTGCGAGTTTTTGAGAAAGGAAGTGATTTATCTGGGGCATAGGATCACGAAAGACGGAATCTATCCTGATTCTAAGAAACTCAAAGCAGTCGCGGATTTTCCCGTGCAAAAATCGCCGAAGAATATCAAACAATTTTTAGGCTTGGCCGGTTATTATCGGAAATTTATTGAGAATTATTCCAGGATTGTGAAACCGTTGACTTCATTACTCGTGAAAAATGCGGAATCTGTTAGGGGCCCTGAACAACAGGATGCTTTCGAGTTTTTGAAACAGGCTCTCTGCAAGGAACCGGTGTTACAATATCCGCAATTCGAGAAAACTTTCGTCATAACGACGGATGCGTCAGGGTACACTATCGGAGGTATTTTATCTCAGAAAACTGAGGTTGGAGAGGAGAAACCATGTGCGTATGTTTCTCGCCTTTTGCATTCCACGGAGCAGTAATACAGCACGTATGAAAAGGAAGCATTGGCAATAATTTACTGTGTAAGTTATTTTAGACCATATATATATGGTAAAAATTCACAATAAGGACTGATCATAGACCGCTGATGTATTTACATAATGCGAAAGATCCAACCACGAGACTGGCCAGGTGGAGGATGAAATTAGAGGAGTACGATTTTAAAATAGAGTATAAGGCTGGAAAAAGTATCGCTAATGTCGATGCCCTTAGCCGTAATGTCGCTGAGTCGGGGAAATCAGAGATGTCTCGGGGAACGAAGGAATCAGACCCGAGGATGGTATGCGGCAAGGGAGCGATGTGTTACTCGTAGAACGTGAACAGGCAGTAAATAAGTATTCGGACGAATATGAGGAAACGAAGGATTTAGATCTCGTGAGATTTTGGGAGGATAAGTTGGAGCAGGTTGATTATTATATTGGTAGAATAATGTCTTTGCTCACAACTGAATGTTCGGGAGAGCGCGTGAGGGACAGAAATATTACAGAATTGGAACTGAGATATAGGAAAAACCCGGGAAATCCAGAGAGAGAAAATAAAGAAAATAGAGAATTCCCGAGGTATGAGGAGGATTCGGAAAATCCAGAGAGGAAGAATGAAAAACTCCTGAGATATAAGGAAAACCCGGAAAATCCAGAGAGAGAAAATAGAGAGAATAAAAAATTCCCGAGGTATAAAGAGGATTCGGAAAATCCAGAGAGAGAAAATAAAGAAAATAAAGAATTCCCGAGGTATAGAGAGGATTCGGAAAATCTAGAGAGAGAAAATGAAGAAAATAAAGAATTCCCGAGGTATAAAGAGGATTCGGAAAATCCAGAGAGGAAAAATGAAAAACTCCTGATATATGAGGAAAACCCGGAAAACCCAGAGAGAGGAAATAAAGACTTATGGAAGTATGAAGAAAATTCGGAAAATCTAGTGAGAGAAAAATTATGCTATGATAAAGGGAGGTTAGGAGATAGGAAAAAAGTTATTTATGATGAGAAAGGGAAACTTGAGTTGAAAGCAGTGAATGTAACGAATGAACTTCGTCGATCAACAAGGATGAAAACTCGGAGTTCTGAAGGGGAACAATATCGACAGGGTCTCAAAGAGAAAGAGGAAAAAGAGAAAAAGAAGATGCAGAAATATAGAGTACAGGAGAATGACAATGATTTCAAACCAGTGGAGACTGTTGGACTTGGGGAAATTCAGGAAACTCCTGTAACGAAGAGAATAGAAAGGGATTTAGTCGTACCATCGATTCAGGGGAATAAGGAAGAAGCGGGTTCTGAAGTGGACGAGATAGATAATTTAGATGCTCCTGAGTCAGAGAAGGAAGTAGAGAGAATTCTTGAAAGGCTTGTTTTCGGGGGAAATATTTTCGAAACACGGGATCAACAATTTATGAGAAAGGACAGTTTCATGTTATTTCTGAAGACCAACCCTGGCGGAGCTACTGGACGTAACATTACGTCCCGCTTACGTACCGTTACGTCCTTTTTGTGCAAAAGAAGGACGTAAAGAAAAACACTATTAAAGCGAAAATATGAACTATAAATATTAATGAAAATTATTTCTGTGCAGTTGAACGAGTTTATTAACCGTATACTATTAGCAATATCATAAATAATAGCCAGATTGTTTTTAAAAAGCAGTAAAACGAGGGCTAACAATAGTGTGGTACATGATAATTCGTGATATTGCGCGTGTACCGAAATACGAAGTGGATTCCAGATTTGTGGCGCCAATATTTGAAAAGTGAGTTTTATTCGGCTGATACGGGTGTTATATATTTAGAATATATGCATATGTTTGGAATAAAGTTTTTCCTAATCTATTAATTTCGGGCCCTCCAAGTAAATTTTTTTTGTATCATAAACTTAGTTACGTGACATTCTTTTTTTTCTTTCCTTGAGAAATAGCCACATTGATTATACCTAACATTTTCAAGGTTCCGATTGTCGTTTAGTTCCACTCCAATAACTTTCGACCGATAGACAAACTTCCAAATCAGTGAATTTAGAAAATATCAAGATTAAGATAATCGTCACGTCGATCTAACATCAAACGATCAAAATGAACGGACTGAAACACCTTTATATCGTTATAAATAGAAAGAAAACCTTACACGTTGTACACTTATCGAGTTCCATATCTTCTCAAATAAGTAAAAACCAGGTGAATTTAAAACAATAGTATTAATTCACGAGACGATTAAATTTAAATAACAAAGAAAAACCCATTTGATGCGAAGGTTTTGTTATAGCAAATAAAAACTAAGAGAATATATGAAACAATGGGATAACGAAGAACAAACAAATTACTTCCAGTGAACGCCTTTGATCGATGATGATTCGTAAATACAACATAAGAACAAGCAAAATAAATTCATAGGAAAAGATAATAGATACCAATCATCTTTTATTCAAAGCAAAGAAGAATTATTTTACGCAATTCCGGTCAAGGGTACCTCATGCTGAGTTTCATCGGGCTTTTTGCACACAAAACTTGAAATTTGAAGAAAATATAAAAACCACCGCGTTTAAAAATCGGGAGTCAGTCCAGTTCAAAATTCGTAAACGGGTCGGGAATCCGGTTACGCCTTACGAGTAAATTTCGGTACGGTCTGCGCATTTTTGGAAGCCATCAAAACCACCCTTTACCGGAACAATAATTTTCATTGAAAATAATAACAGGTTACGAAAAGTAAGTGGAATATCCAATCTTGAATTTGCTCTTTGCGTAATTGTGTAGTTCGGTCAATTTTGTTTTTGATTTCCGGTTTTTTTTATTTAGTATAGTTGCTTACGCAGTAACTTCGTTTGGTTTTCCTAGTTTTTGACAGTTGCTTCCGTAGCAAATCCAATTTGGTTTACAGTTTTCATTTTTTTTATATAGTTTCTTACGTAGCAACTTTGTTCACTTGTTATATTTTGTTTATGTGGTATAGTTGCTTACGCAGCAACTTCGTTTTGTTTTCCTAGTTTTTGACAGTTGCTTCGGTAGCAAATCCGATTTGGTTTACAGTTTTTAATTTTTTTTATAGTTGCTTACGTAGCAACTTTGTTCACTTGTTATATTCTTTTAATTTAGTATAGTTGCTTTCGGAGCAACTTCGTATTGTTTTCCTATTTTTGATTGTTGCTTCCGTAGCAAATCCGATTTGGTTTACAGTTTTTATTTTTTTTTATAGTTGCTTACGTAGCAACTTGTTTACTTTTTATTTTCTTTTAATAGTTGCTTTCGCAGCAATTTGATTTCGCTTTACATTTTTAATTTAATTTAGTTGCTTTCGTAGCAATTCGGGTTTTGATTTCTGATTTAATTTCTTTTATTTCCGAATAGCTGAGTGCGAAGCAAGTTTAGATTTGGATTTTCGATGTAATTTCTTTGTTGCTAGAATTTATTTTCTCATTATTTGTTTTTGACTCTGAAGCTTGCGTAGCCATTCTATTTTTAATATTCCCTTTTTCCCTATCCCTCCGGAGTGAGGAGTTTGTCGACAAACCCGTACGAGGCCAGAGCTAAGGCACGGAGTCTGGGGTTGTGTGTGCGAGCGGAGTTGCGTGACTTCCAGAGGAAAGGGGACCCCGAAGTGTGGGTGGAATTGAAATACCACAGCGGGAGGATACCAGGGTTCGACACCTTCCCTACCAACCTTCAGGAAGCAATCCCCTTCATACTTGAACGACTAGGCGAGGCTTCCTCCAAGAGACCCACGGTTCAACCTATAGCTTCATCCTCCGCCCAACCCGCAGGAGAGAGTGAGCAACATCGGCGGGGCTCGAGACAACAAACTTTGGACGAGCGCGTGGCGGAATGGCTGGCTAGCCATGGGCCATTTGTTCCTACGCCATTAGCGAACACTTTCCTGGCCCCGAGTTCCAACCGAGTACGGCCCAGAATCATAGACTCCCGGCCAATAAATCTTCCATTTGGATTGGCTAAGTCAGTTCGGGACATCCTGCGTCGTAACCGCCGGCGACGTACTAACTCGGCCCAGCAACCTCCGGTTCTGATCGATTCCGGCGTTATCTAGGAAGATAACGCCGGCGCGTTATCTTCCTAGAGGAAGATAACGCGCCGGTCACCACGTCCTTGCTCAGACCTGGGGCCGATGTAGGGTCCCCACTCTCCTACGAGACACTGTTTGGGACGTCAAAAATCCGATCCTGAACGACTTATATCGACCTAATTATATCAGCTCATCATTAACTACGACTAAATGAGTGGAAAATAAAATACGACCTATTATAAGCTACTTATAAATGGAAATTCTGTGTTTATGAACGGTGATTCATTGACCACCCCCTCTCCTCTACGAGAGTCTCTCAGGAGACACCTGGTGGCGTAGCTCAATACGTAACAGGTGGGAACATTTTTGGCGCAGTCAGCAGGACAGTTTAAATAAGTGGTCAATGAAATGGACAGAAATTCGTGAATGAAGATTCAATTCAGAATATAACTGGACACTGGAGGTCACTGACCATTTTTCTTTGAGAGGATTTAGCAACTTACAACATGAATCACCGAGGATTATTAGCAAGATAGATAGGGCTGCTTATATCTGGACGGCGTTACAGTTTATGATGTTCAGCATTGTCGCAGCTCTAGTTACGTTTTTCTGCACACCCCCGACGAAGGAAATCACCCCTAAAATTTTAATTTCCGAGAATCCCGCTCTACTGGCAATTCGATTCCGACTGCGATACTTGATGCAACAGGAAGACGAAATCCATCGACAACGAGGCATCTTGGAAGCACAATTTAGGAGATATGCGGAGACACTAAACTCGCCCACTAACACTTCTGTCACTAATACGGATACTGCGGGAAATCGGGACGAATGAGTGGTATCAGGTATGGAATAAAACGACACACCAAGAATTGGACGAGTAGGTAAAATATACAGGAATCACGTATAAGAGAGATGGACACACTGAGCATATGGGACTTGAAAAATAACATAGACTTCCTTAGTTAAGACTTCTACCCTTATGTCGGTTCCCCCAATTACTCGGAGTCAATTGCGAGAATTCCCGGAGCACATCCGTCGGAAAATTCTGGACGCAGGATTAACACCTCACAGTAAAGAAGAATGCAAGTTAATCGAGAAAATCTGTGCACAGAGCGGATTCCAGCCTAAAGGATCTCCTGCTTCATCTGCAAGCGCAAAAACTATCCAAAATTTTGAGGAGCCTATTCAGCCACTCATTCCAGGGCCGGAACACCAGAGGAACCACCCTGTTAACATGGCGCAAACAGGAGGAGGAGCCTACACGATTCGCCTCAAGGATGCGGTGATGATGGTACCTCGCTTTTCCAGAGATTCAACAACTGAAACTACCTTCCGACAATTTTCCATAGGTTGCAGAGATGCCAAGGAGATGCTGCCAGACGCGGCAGAATCAGGGCTGCTAAAAATGTTGAAAACTCGATTAGAATGTGGAGCGTTGGAATTGGTACGGGGTGAAGAATTTGAAAACTTGGAAGCCCTGCTGAAACACTTGAAAGGAATATTCGCTCCCCGCGAATCCGCTACCTAATAACGCGGCGAAGTAGGTAGACTTTTTCAGGGATATGACGAAAGTGTCGCTAAATATTTCAATAGGGCACGAGAGTTAGGCCAAAGAATCGTGGATGTATACAATGTGGATGATGGAGGAGCCATTACTATAGAGCAAAAAACAGAAATAGAAAAGGAAACTACTCAGTCATTTATCCTTGGACTTAGGAAGGAAATTTCTGTATTGATGCCGGAACTTGAAGCGATAGGAACCGCTGGTAAGAAAGTCATCGAAATTGAGGAAAAGCTACGCGCACAGGACCGATTACGAGGCAACCCAGGGGAAAGTCACAAACCTGAGTGTGTGATATGTGGCAGTAAGGCACACAAAGCCTTGGTGTGTGACAAGCTACGTAAGACATTAGTTTGTCAGCTCTGTTCAAAGGAAGACCATCTGGCCACCGCGTGCCCGCTAACCAAAAAGAAGGAAGCATGTTCCATCTGCTCTCGTACCAACCACGCTAGTAAGGATTGTTATATGTTGAAAAGGGTTCGAATCACCCAACCAGTAGACAACCGTCGTGCAACGGAATGCCAACTGTGTGGAAGCTACGATCACATGGCGGGAAGTTGCCCAAGATTCACCAGACCAATTCAAAGGCCAAATTATTCTCAAAGACCAGCGGGCAGAGATTCTTCTCGTTTAGAGACTCCAAATTGGAGAACGAGACCAACTGCACCAGGAATATGCAACTACTGCAAACAACCAGGACACTGGAAAAATGAATGCGAGACGAGAATTTGTAACGAAAATCGGAAAGCGCAGCCGGGAAACTTGCCTGGCCTCCCGGAAAACCGGGAGGCCTCACAACCACATCAACCCCAAGGGACATATTCTCCGCCACGAATAGGAACGACTACAGGGCAGAACCATCAGCATCAGTCAAAATAAATTTATCAGACCAATCCCCGAGCATAATAGTCGATTTCGAGGGAACTTTTACACTATTATTGGATACCGGATCAGGACCCAGCTTAGTAAAGAAAAAATTAATTAAGCCAAGGTATGAATTAGATACTCGGGAAATTTTATTTCGAGCGGAATCACTACCGACATTGTAAAAACACTAGGAAAAATAAATATAGACTTCGCGAGACTTTGCACGACGTTCCATGTCGTTCTCGATCAATTTCCTATAGAACAAGATGGAATATTAGGGAACGATTTCTTTCGGAAGTCGGAAGCCCAAATCAACTATAAGGATAGGAAACTTGAATTTTCGGATGTGCAGTTTGGCTTCGTGAACCAAAATACCCAGACCATCGCACCTAGGACTAGGCAAGTAGTTTGAATAAATGTAAAAAGGAATAACTTACAGGAGGGTTACGTGCCTCTAACCCACTTGAAAGAGGGTGTATTTTTCGGGAATGCTATTGTAAAACAAATGGGAGGCAAAACCTATATACCTAATATCAACACCACAGAGTCTTCTCAGGAAGTGAAAATTCCCTGGGTTGAGTTAGAAGAGGTAACGGAAGTGCAAGCCGATATTCCAAAAGAACACCGTGTCCGAGTCACTGGAAGGAGGAAAAGGTTGTTGGGGAAACAAAAGCGACACGCCTACCTCAGCATACAGTCCGAGTCCCGGATTTCGCGAGTATTGGATCTCCTACGCCTGGAACACCTACATTCCGAGGAGCAAGAAGAAATACAGAAACTCATTGAAGAAAGTGCCGATTGCTTTCACCTGCCCGGAGAGCAACTAACCGCTACCACCCTCCTCAAACACGAAATACGCCTAACAGACCCTGAACCCATTACAGTTAAACAATACCGATTCCCGCCAATTCTAAAGGCCGAACTAAATCGCCAAGTTGACGAGATGTTGGACAGCGGAATCGTCCGGCCCAGTACCAGCCCGTACAACAGTCCAGCCTGGATTGTGAAGAAAAAGCCCGATAGCCAAGGAAACCCACGATGGAGGCTCGTGCTGGACTTCAGAAAATTGAACGAAAAAACATTGATGACCCAGTGGCCCCTCAGTCGAATTGAAGACATCCTTGATGCCCTTGGGGGCGCTCGTTACTTCTCGGTGTTCGATCTAGCATCAGGTTTCCATCAGGTACCAATGGCAGGTGGCCATGCAGAAAAAACGGCCTTCAGCACCAGTAAGGGGCATTTTGAATACGCACGTATGGCAATGGGTCTCAAAACAGCCCCTCAAACATTTTCTCGGTTAATGTCTATCGCTCTGGCTGGTTTAAAAGACGAGGAGTTATTTGTCTACTTGGACGATATTATACTCTTTGCCAGAGATATCTCAGAAGATAAAAAAAAATTTCTTCGCCTCGTGGATCGAGTACGAAAGGCCAACCTGAAGCTCCAACCAGACAAATGCGAGTTCCTGAGACGTGAATGCACATATTTGGGACACCATATTACAGAATATGGAATAAAATCTGGTGTAAGAAAATTGGAAGCCGTCCAGAATTTTCCCAGGCCCAAAACAGAGAGACAAGTGCGACAATGGTTGGGACTCTGCAACTACTATAGAAGGTTTATTCACAAATATGCTCAAATAACTAGGCCATTAACCAGCCTTCTTCAAAAGAACGCCCCTTTTATATGGGGAAACGACCAAGAGGAATCATTCCAGGCCTTGAAAAAGAATCTCTGCGAGGAACCTGTACTTCAGTATCCTGACTATGATAAACCCTTCATTTTGACAACAGACGCCAGTGGCTACGCTATCGGTGGGATACTCTCACAAGGGACTATTGGGAAGGACCGACCTTGTGCCTACTTATCAAGACTACTCAACCAAGCAGAAAGAAACTATTCGGTATACGAGAAAGAAGCCCTCGCCATCATGTACTGTGTGTGGGATTTTAGGCCATATCTTTACGGTCGAAAATTCACCATCGTTACCGATCACAAACCGCTAGTATGGATGCGAACGGCGGCAGCTCCCACTTCCAGGCTTGCAAAATGGCGGTTGAAACTGGGAGAGTTTGATTTTGACATCGTCCACAAGGCAGGTAAAATGAATTGCAATGCTGACGCTCTGTCCAGAAACCCTATCCCAGGAACACCTGAAGGAGTAGAGGACCCAGAGGAGACCCAGGGAAAATACCCCTCACCTGTACTCATCACTCAACCTCGGCGATCCGGACGCGAAATCAAGCCAACAGAACGTGGTCAACAATATCGAGACGCGTTGGAGAAGAAGCGCCATGCCAAGCAATTTGCTAGATCGGAAAATGGGCAAAAAAGCCCTGCTGCATACAGCTTAGCAGACCTAAAATTCCTTTTTGACACAGGACCAATGAATAGGAGAACAGGGAGACCTAAGAGAATAACACCAAGTACAAAAAAAAATTCGGAAACTGGAAATTTGGAAAATTTGGTACTTGGTAATGACAATTTGGAAAATTTGGAATTTGGTAATAACAATTTGGAATTTAGTAACGACAATTTGGGAAATTTGGAATTTGGCAATAACAATTTGGAATTTGGTAACGGCAATTTAGAAAATTTGGAATTTGGTAATAACAATTTGGAATTTGGTAACGACAATTTGGAAAATTTGGAATTTGGTAATAACAATTTGGAATTTGGTAACGACAATTTGGAAAATTCGGAATTTGGTAATAACAATTTGGAATTTGGTAACGACAATTTGGAAAATTTGGAATTTGGTAATAACAATTTGGAATTTGGTAACGACAATTTGGAAAATTTGGGACTTGGTAATGGAAATCTGGAAGACTTGGTACATGGTCAGGAGAAATTGAAAAATCTGAAACTTCGTAATACAAATCTAGAAGCCTTGGACATTATTAATGAAGATCAAGAAAATTTGGACTGTGACAATGGAATTTTTGAGAGTGTTGAAATCGGTGATGAAAGGGCGGAATACTTCGAACTTGGTAATAAGGGTTTAAAAGATTTGGACTTGGACGACAACCTAGATCAGATACGAGACGATGAGATTCACGAACTGACCAAACTAATCTCTGGACGAAACATATTCGAAACAAGGGACCCCATGTTTTTACGAAAGGGGAGCTGTTTGTTGTTTCTTGATGCCACCGGGAAAGCTGCTGACCCTCATTCTAGACAGCTGGTATTAAGGCGTGACCTGAGAAAAATTGGCACCTTACCCCTGGGAAAAGGAAAGGTAATGAAGAAAGGAAAAACGTTCCACCTTAAAATCTGTGTATGTGACTTTGCGACTGACCACAATCCAGAGGACATGTGTTAAAATTTTTCGGAAGCCCTAAGGGAAGCGCACGTCCAACTTCTACAGCGAGGAATTTTTGAAATCAACGTTCCTTGTCCAGACGAACTAAGCCAAATGTTGTGGCCTGAAATTCTGACAGAAATCAAAACCGTTTTCTATAAGAGTCCCATTAAAGTAACCCTCTGTCAAGGAATCGTCTCCGTGCCATCAATTTTTAAAAGGTACGAGATTATAGAAGAAGGTCATTGCTCAGGAATTGGGGGCCACCAAGGAATAGTGAAAACATATCGACGTATAAGGACGCGGTATCACTGGGATCATCTCTGGGACGACGTGAAGAATTTTATTCAACAATGTCTACGGTGCAAACTTCGAAAACTCACAAGAACCAAAATTCGCCAGCCCCTCACCATCACTGATACTCCAGGAACTGCCTTTGAAAAGATGAATACAGATATTGTGGGACCTTTAACCATGACGGAAAATGGTAATCGCTATGCCCTTACTGCTATGTGCCTCCTAACAAAATACGCGGTAGTCGTACCTCTGAAAACAATGACAGAAGTAAGCGTTGCAGAAGTCCTGGTAAAACGAATATTTTGCATCTACGGGACACCTAAGGTAATCTTAAGTGATCAGGGAGCCAATTTCCTCAGTAAGACATAAAGAGGTGGCAAAGCATTTTAAGATTCGTCAAAAACCACTGCATTTCATCCCCAAAGCAATGGATCAATAGAAAGGTACCACCATTTACTCGTGGAATACCTTAAATCGTTTATTGATGAAGATCAAGAATGGGATAATTGGGTAGAACTAAGTATGTACGCATATAATACAAGCATTCACAGTGGAACCAAGAAAACGCCCTTCGAACTGGTATATGGTCGGATAGCACTTCTTCCGTCGGTGATTCCTCCTCTACCTTTCGAGCAGTTGGAAACTTACGACAACTACCTAATCAAACTACTTGCTCGACTACACAACCTGCAAAAAGAAGCTCGAACAAACCTTATTTCTTCTTAAGAGGCTTCCAAAAGCCGTTACGACCAAACGGCAAGGAGCAGCGAATTCTACGCCGGAGACAATGTGTTTCTTAGGAAAGGGCATAAAATAGGAAAATTCGGAAACCACGCTGAGGGTCCATACAAGATAATAGAAGTTACTAATGGAAAAACTGTAAAACTCCAAATAAGGAATAAAGAGAAAATTGTATCGGTAGATAGGCTCATTCACTCTCACATCGATACTGATGACATAGAATAGACTCAAATAGGGAAATTTGCTCTTTGTATGTTTAGGAAATGATCAATAAAGGAATATGTACATAAGGAAAATAGGGGAAAATAGCAAAACCCTGCTCCCATCGACTCGTTGAGTGAAATGACAATCCGGGAAACCCTTGTCTAATTGCAGAGATGCTTACTCCCTGGATTTTTTTCATATTATGGATACATGGAGTGTCAGGATTGGGGATTATTGCATACGATTTTGGATCGCCATCAGTCAATGTAACCAGGATCAATATCAAAGACGTGGGTAATTGCGACATTCCGGAAATACCAGTGAATCAAACATCAGTGCAAATTCAACTACTACAGAAGATGGAATTTGACAAAACTCACGTCTTGGAATGCCGCGTGAAAGTACATCGTATGATATACATATGTGGTTTTCTTTCCTATATAAAATTATCTCCTCAGGGCGAGGACGTATATCCTCAAGGGATAGACCGAAGTGAGTGCCTATCTTTGTACGAAAGTGGACGGTACAAAATCGCCGGAGCCACTCTGGATCGTCTTCGAAGGAATAGCACGGGTACAAAAGGGATATATTTGGCCGGGCAACTCAATTCCGACGGAAGTTGTACAGGGGCCACATACTCAGCAGACGGGAAAAGTTGGGAGAACGTGCTAGTACACGCCAGTGTCACCATCACTCTGGCGGATTACAGTGGGATTATACAGCAAAGAACCAATCAAATGCGACTGGCTACAGGAACAACTTGCGATTACCAAAAAGGACATTGCACAACCTCCAGCGGCGGACATGCCTTCTGGAATTTAATACCTAAGGATCGCTGCGGCTTTAACCAATATGGAGTTCTGTATGAAGGATGGGCCTAAAAGATCGTTGGCACTGGACTACCAGACGCTGCTACGGTCTATGCGGTAAAAGGCGGTGACGCAATTTTCGCGCTGACCATAAAGCAGCCTACCAATCACTGTGGATATCAATTGTTTGAAACCGAACACCCAAAACTGCTGATTCTGGAAAAAGGCAACACAGGATACTTCAAAGAAATGTCGGTGATAGCACCAAACGAGATCGACCTGTTTCTCTATATCAATGCAAAATTCGTCTATTTTGAAAAACATATCCGATACCAACTAAGAGACATGTATCGAGATATTTTGGAGAAACAGTGCGAGTTGGAACAAAGGATCATGCGCACGCCCAGGGAATGGCCACCAACAAGGCTGACGAATTCGCATACAATCTCATGGGTGGACCAGGTTACCTTGCATTTACTGTCGGGGAAGTAGTACAAATAATACATTGCACCCCTGTGAATGTCAAACTACGGCAGACTCAAGAATGCTACCATGAGTTGCCAGTAGTTTGGAGGAATGAATCGTACTTCTTGACACCCCGGACTCACATCCTAAAAAAAACGGGAACTGAGGTAAAATGTAATGCTGCGCATTCTCCTATGTACGAGATTCACGGTCAGTGGTACAAATTCCTACCACAACCAGTAGAGAGTGAAGCTCCACAGCCCATGAATCCCCAGACCAAGGCGCCATGGAAGTATCAAAACCCTGGAAATCTGGCCGCCACCGGAATATACACTGCTGAAGATTTAGATTGTTTTCGAGAAAAGATACTCTTCCCTCTAGAACAACCCAGTATTCTGAATGTGATCACACACCGACTAGCAGGGTACGATGTCAGCACCTCCGGAGTGTCCATGATAAACCTACTGGACGGAGATATGCTCAGTAAAATCACACAGGGTACGTTGAAACACATCTGGGATAAAGTAACAATATTTGGCAATCTATCCGCCAGCTTCCTGGGGGCTTACGTAACGTTCCGGTTATTTAAACTGCTCATCGAAACGGTCTTCAACTACCTGGAATTAAGGGGACACACCTCCAACCTATTGGCTCTATGTTGCTGTTTGTTAAAAAAACACAGAAAACTCATAGGATGGAAAGTAAAATGAGTACTAGCAGAGGAGGTTAACAGTGATCGCAAATAAACAAGGGTAGAATTATAATTAACAATCATTGATCATAGTAAGATAGTCTGATAGTACTTCATAACAGATGGAAAATGACTGGATTTGAGATGTCGTTAACGTTCTATATCAAAGATAGCAAGCAGGGTTCATTAATTCACAGTATGTAAAACGGATGAAAGGAAGAAAGCAAGTTTAACGTTTAATTCTCGAGGTTTAAAATGAGCCAAACGTGATGAGCATTTGACTAAAAATCTGGGGAGCTGTTATATATTGAGAATATATGCATATGTTTGGGATGAAGTTTTTCCCAATCTATTAAATTCGGGCCCTCCAAGTAAATTTTTTTTGTATCATAAACTTAGTTACGTGACATTCTTTTTTTTCTTTCCTTGAGAAATAGCCACATTGATTATATCTAACATTTTTAAGATTCCGATTGTCGTTTAGTTCCACTTCAATAACTTTCGATCGATAGAAAAACTTCCAAATCAGTGAGTTTAGAAAATATCCAGATTAAGATAATCGTCACGTCGATCCAACATCAAACGATCAAAATGAACGGACTGAAACAGCTTTATATCGTTATAAAAAGAAAGAAAAAAAGTTGGATTATCATATTTTTATTTTGAATAGGGAAAATGCATAAAAGTATTTTCATATTCTGGTACATATGCATTTGTATAATGGCAAGATAATTATCGAATTCTCGTATGTTTGATAAGTATAAAATTATTTACTTATATGTAAATTGAATAAAAGTTGATAATTTTAACATTTGAGTTAATTGTTCCATCGACTTGAAGGTGTATGATAAAAAACTGTGACAGTTTTGTGAAAATTAGGGATAAAAAGTCATTGATCATAATCCATTATATATTTTAAGGATTTCGCTAAAGAAAGTTTAGGATAATTAAGTTAAAGGATAATTTTTTTACAGTATTTTATTATGTAACAATATTGCTGTTCTATGTTATTCATGATTTGTTAATAAAATAACGAAGCAATTGTTCCTTTTTTTCTGCCTCAATACCGATTGCTCAAAAATTTCGTTCCATGTTATATATGGTTTGTTAATAAAATGATGAAACAATTACTGTCGTAACTTGTTTCCTGCCTCAGACCAGATTGCTGAAATATTTTGTGCTGAAGCAAAATGAGAAAATTTTCATGTTTTTGAAGAGAGAAGTATATTTTCAAAACCGTAGGCGGTCAAAAGTATGATAGAAAAACTTAAATTCGTATATTAATTTTCAATATATTTTTGTAGGAATTAATTCTGCTTTAAAAATAACTTCGAATTGTAATTGATGTTTTTCGAATTTCGAAAATTCAATGTATAATTTACTGTTAATTGCATATTTAATAGATTGAGTTCAAAAATTGCATTAAAAAATGTAAATGAGAATAAATCAAGAATATTTTCCAATCATCACTAATTTACACTAAACATAAATGTTGTAGTGATCGACGGGATGTCAATTTGAGGGTCGTATAGTTATTTGAATTCGAATGAGCGTTTCCGCCAACGACAGAGGGCAGCACTCATGGTGCTAGCCCCGCATCTTGTAGAAAATCAGAATATCCATGAATGACAGGTCTTTTTACAACGATTTTGTTAATTGAGAGGCCTGCAAAAGTTCGATTAATGATTAAACATGTTCAATTTGACAGAAACGACCTGCGTTCTAAATAACTTTACACTATTTATGAGTTACGAAACGTTTTTCTTACGTCCTTTTTTGCACAAAAAAGACGTAAGGGTACGTAAGAAGGACGTAATACTACATCTTTCTTACGTCCTTTTTACATCCTCTCAGCTCCGCCAGGCAATGGTTTACCTGCGGATCCCACCACTAAAGAAACAGCAAGGAGGATTGATATTGGGAATTTCGGACGAATGCAGTTAGGTACGTCCGCGGTGATTAGAAATGGCACCCGGTATATGATAGGTGTATGAATATCGGGTGAGGGTCCTGAAGATTTTGGTACGAGTTCCGGGTGGAGGTACTTGGAAAAGGCTTTTCAGGATGCGGAGAGACAAATTCAGGTTCAGGGCATTCCGGGCGTTAGTATATCAAGAACTCAGTTGGTAAATGGTTTTCCGTGGGAGAGGGTAGCTTTGAAAATCCGAAATCGGTTCAAAAGGAAGAATTTCTGGGTTACGATTTGCAATGGTCTTGTACAAATTCCGCCTATTTCCAAGAGATACGAAATCCTCGAGGAAAATCATTGTTCAGCAGTTGGGGGCCATCAGGGAATTTCAAAGATTTATTGGAAAATAAGAAGTCATTATTTTTGGGAAAAATTAAAAGACCACGTAATTGATTTTGTTCAACAATGTTTGATATGCAAATTAAAGAAATTGACGAGGGTTAAAATCAGACAACCTCTTACGATAACGGATACTCCGGGGAATTCTTTAAAGAAAATCAGTATCGATATAGTTGGGCTATTTGAATTGACCGTAGCAGGAAATAAATATATTCTTTCATGTCAGGATTTATTACGTAAATTTGTGATTTGTGTGCCACTTTCAAATTTCATGGCCTCTTCGGTCGCCGAGCCACTCGTTGAACAGGTATTTTGTGTGCATGGTGCCCCGACAAGGGACAAATTTTATGAGCAAAATGATGAAATCTCTGTCCAAGATTTTTAAAATTCGTCAGATTCGCACGACCGCGTTTAGGCCTCAGACGAATGGGAGTTTGGAAAGATATCATAATTCACTCCTGGAATATATAAAAACATTCATTAAATCAGACTTCGAATGGGATCGCTGGATAGAACTCACGTGTTTCTCATATAATACTAGCATACATGCAGCGACTCGGAAAACTCCTTTCGAATTGATCTTTGGTCGTCAGGCTTTGTTACCCTCTGCCCAATTTTTGCCCGAGGCGGAACGACTCGAGAGTTATGATGAATTTCTGATAAAATTATTAGCTCGGATCCACGATTTGCAGCTCGAGGCTCGGAACAATCTAATACAGGCTGAAGAAAGGAACAAAATTCTCTACGATCGCAGAGCGAATCCTAGAGGCTTTCATTCCGGGGAATACGTGTTTCTGCGCAGGGGTATGAAGACGGGGAAATTGAATGATACCGCCACGGGGCCCCATAAGATACTCGAAGTCATTGACGCTAAACGTGTTGTAATACAAATAGGCGCTGAGGCGCGTACGGTGTCTGCCGATCGTCCTATCGCAACTCGCGTTGGGTCCGAGGAAGTAGACGGGCGTATGTAGGTCAACGTCACAAGAACGTTTTATTTCGGAGAGATCCGGGCGTTGAATGAATAGGGGTCTTTGTGAACGTTCGGAATTTGTTTGGATGAGATATGAAGAGGGAGAATATACATGCGTGTCGGAAAAGAAAGAGAATAAGTAGAGAGAAAAGGAACTATCTTTCGTATTTATTTTCTGTATTTCTGTGTTGGAAGAATTGCACAGGAAGGAGATAAGTTAGTACATCAGATTCTTGTAGACGTGGAGAATTAATTTGAAACATCACAATGGCTCTATATTTATAGCATTAATCGGAATTTCAGAAAACGGGTAGAAGTCTACATTGGGCGGATATTTCGGGTATTCAGTCGGAGATAAATTTGACTTCGAGTAAGCATCTCTTTTTCTCATGTTCAATTTTCCCGGCATCGCCTAATTTTGAATTTTGTTAGAATGTTTCTGATTGTTCTCGCTGCCATTATACCTGTGGCTGTGACGGTCGTTGGCTTTGATTGCGGCGCGCCTAGTTCTAATGTAACCAGCATAAATCTGAAGGACATCGAGGAGTGTCGGGTTCTGACGTCGCGGGTCAACATTACGAAGGTATATATTCAGCTATTACAACTCTCTGATTTTCAAGATATTTATGTACATCATTGCACAGTCGAAGTGAACGCGACAAATGTACACAAGGTTACTTTGGCCGAAAAAGTGGGAAATGATGGCAGTTGTGAGGGCACACACTACAGTGACGCGTTTGGTACTTGGAGCAAAGTGGATGTGCAGGCCATAATGAATATGACAGTATGAAGTTACACTGCTGAATCTTCACTTAAATCAGAAGAAGTGATGATTCGGAATGGACCAAATTGCCCAGTTAAGAAGGGCCATTGCACAGATTACGAGGGCGGACATGTATATCGGAACTTAATTCCGAAAAATCAATGCAATTTAGATAAGTTCAGCGTTCATTAAGAGGGGCCAGCGAAACGACTACAAGATGAAGATGGGGTTCGACTTTCAAGATACTCTACACCGTTACTTCCGAAGATGTCACGTTTGCCTTGACGAAAAATAAGATAGAATCAGTATGTGGCCATTTACTCATCACGACGGACCATCCACGCCTTTTTATTCGCGAAGGAAATATTGGAGTTTTATAAATCAGTAGAGGAACCTCACTCCGAGAATCTGGACATTTTTGCGTATGTTAATTCTAAATTCGCCTATGTGGAAAGACACATCCGGGGTCAATTGAAAAATTTATATCAGGATGTTCTTCGGCAACGTTGTGAGACTATACGCCGAACATTGTTGAATGCTCTAATTCTGGCCCCTCTCGAGCCCGATGAATTTGCTTTAAATTTCATAAAAGAACAAGGATATATGGCATTAATGACTGGAGAAGCCATACAACTGATTAAATGCATCCCTGTGGAAGTAAATTTACGAAGAACAACCAGCTGTTATCAGGAACTTTCAATAAGTCGGAACAATGAATCTTTCTTCCCCACACCGAAAACAAGGATCATCGAAATAACGGGCACCGAAATTACATGTAATGCCGCTTTTCCTCCCTTATACGAAATCGGTGGGAACTGGTATAAAATGTTGCCCTTCGCAGTGGAAACTAAACCACCACCACAATTATCACCAAATCAGGAACCAACTTGGAATTTTTTGAATCCCGGGAACCTGGCGACAAGCGGGATCTACTCCACTCAGGATTTAGAAAAATTTCGAACACAACTACTCATGATGACTCTGAATGGACCTAGCGTTTTAAATACTGTTGTGAGGAAGTTGACCGGGGATGGAGCCGATATTCGGGGTCTACACATGTACGGATTGATCGATTCTAATACCCTTGAGAAAATCTCTAGAAATGCGTGGAAAAAGATGTGGACTGGATTCACAAGCCTGCGAACATTCAGCGCGGGTTTGATTGGTCTGTTTTTCATTCTGAAAAGTCTTAAAATTGTCATTGATACTGCCGTCCATGTTTTTGCGCTGCACCATGTTTATGGATAGTCCATATGGTTGATAGCCGCCGTGTGGGACAGTCTAACTAACCTGCTCTTACATCTGGGGAAAGGAAGAGAAAACACTGACACAACTCCTATTCCCACGAAGCGTACTGTGTTCACGATGAGCGACCTCCAATCTGCCAAGGAGGGAAGAAATGTTCGGGATTTCAAGAAAGAAGAATTCACCACTGAAGAGACTTACGCCGAGATCGAGAAGAAGAACGACCTTGGGGAAACCTCCACAGATTATTTGAAATCAAAAAGAAATTCTAGCACATCAAAGAAAGATTTGAGTCAGATTTTCAGTATTCGATTCTTCCTGTTCTTCTGATTTTGAGCTATTAATAAATAAAAGGGAAAAATCAAATCAGGGGAAATAGATTGAAGAGAAGGAAGAAAAGGGACAAATTTATAGGAAATAGAGATAGTAAGAAAGGAATAAATAAATGAATAGTTATAACTGAATCAACGTGATATAAATAACAAATCATGTTAATCACCAAGGGGTAGATAATAGTTATAATAGAACTACAGTGTGTAGGGATAATGATACGTATAACAGAGAAAAGAATGACAAAGGGGTCGGAGGGAATATTTGACTTCTTCGGCATTGTTTCACTCAGAGAGGAACTGCGCTGTAAGCATATGGAAAGGAAAATTAGCGAAAAGTTTTTTTTGAATAATCACGAATAACAATCGCCGTAGTCGAATAATTATAAAAAAAGAAGTTGGACAAACAGACGTGTACATTAACATGATATGAAGACAGATGTGCATAGTATGTATATTTAATAATAATCAAACGGCGGAGTATTTGAAACTGTCCCTTCTCATAAATTGTTGATCCCGTGTTTCGAAAATATTTCCCTCGAAAACAAGCCTTTCAAGAATCCTCTCTACTTCCTTCTCTGACTCAGGAGCATCTAAATTATCTATCTCGTCCACTTTAGAACCCGCTTCTTCCTTATTCCCCTGAATCGATGGTACGACTAAATCCCTTTCTATTCTCTTCGTTACAGGAGTTTCCTGAATTTCCCCAAGTCCAACAGTCTCCTCTGGTTTGAAATCATTGTCATTCTCCTGTACTCTATATTTCTGCATCTTCTTTTTCTCTTTTTCCTCTTTCTCTTTGAGACCCTGTCGATATTGTTCCCCTTCAGAACTCCGAATTTTCATCCTTGTTGATCGACGAAGTTCATTCGTTACATTCACTGCTTTCAACTCAAGTTTCCCTTTCTCATCATAAATAACTTTTTTCCTATCTCCCAACCTCCCTTTATCATAGCATAATTTTTCTCTCACTAGATTTTCCGAATTTTCTTCATACTTCCATAAGTCTTTATTTCCTCTCTCTGGGTTTTCCGGGTTTTCCTCATATATCAGGAGTTTTTCATTTTTCCTCTCTGGATTTTCCGAATCCTCTTTATACCTCGGGAATTCTTTATTTTCTTCATTTTCTCTCTCTGGATTTTCCGAATCCTCTTTATACCTCGGGAATTCTTTATTTTCTTCATTTTCTCTCTCTAGATTTTCCGAATCCTCTCTATACCTCGGGAATTCTTTATTTTCTTTATTTTCTCTCTCTGTATTTTCCGGGTTTTCCTTATATCTCAGGAGTTTTTCATTCTTCCTCTCTGGATTTTCCGGGTTTTCCTTATATCTCAGGAGTTTTTCATTTTTCCTCTCTGGATTTTCCGAATCCTCCTCATACCTCGGGAATTCTCTATTTTCTTTATTTTCTCTCTCTGGATTTCCCGGGTTTTTCCTATATCTCAGTTCCAATTCTGTAATATTTCTGTCACTCACGCGCTCTCCCGAACATTCAGTTGTGAGCAAAGACATTATTCTACCAATATAATAATCAACCTGCTCCAACTTATCCTCCCAAAATCTCGCGAGATCTAAATCCTTCGTTTCCTCATATTCGTCCGAATACTTATTTACTGCCTGTTCACGTTCTACGAGTAACACATCGCTCCCTTGCCGCATACCATCCTCGGGTCTGATTTCTTCGTTCCCCGAGACATGTCTGATTTCCCCGACTCGGCGACATTACGGCTAAGGGCATCGACATTAGCGATAATTTTTCCAGCCTTATACTCTATTTTAAAATCGTACTCTTCTAATTTCATCCTCCACCTGGCCAGTCTCGTGGTTGGATCTTTCGCATTATGTAAATACATCAGCGGTCTATGATCAGTCCTTATTGTGAATTTTTCCCATATATATATGGTCTAAAATAACTTACACAGTAAATTATTGCAAATGCTTTCTTTTCATACGTGCTGTATTACTGTTCCGTGGAATTCAGAGAGAATGTATTACAGCATACGTGCTGTATTACTGTTCCAGAGAATTCACTGAGATGAAAAAGAACTCGATATCCATCTAAAACGAAACGATTCTCCGAATATAGAAGATCGGCTTTGTTTCTCTGAATAAATTCGTTTCCCAAAATACCATCCTGTCTGATCGGGAAACTGTCTGGAACCACATGAAAATCTATCGAACGATCCAGAAAAACACCTTCAGCCTTCCCAAGAGTCTCCACGATCTCCTCCGTGATACCACTCAATCCCATTTTCTTCGAAGAATCAATTTTCATATCCGGAAGAATGCAACGCTTCTTAATCAAGCATGGATTTGCCCCAGTGCCAAGCATTAGAATCACAGGGTTCGAAAACATCACTTCAATTTCTGGAGAAGTTGTCAACTTTATTACATGGACCGGGGTGTTATTTGAGGTATACTCGTACTGAACTGCTGTCGGGAACTCGGACGATGATTTTGAGAATACACCTCCCTCCTTCGGTCCTGAAAAGGTAGGGAGGACTGAGCGTTTCCCTGATACCCGGAATCACGAGGAGCTCTTTCTCGCAACAGATCACAATCTCTTTTCATGTGCCCTTCCTTGTTGCAATGAAAACAACGAGTTTGAGAGGAGGGGGATGAAATTCGAGGCATCTGATTTCGCTGAATCTGTGTCAAAAATTGAGGGCGATCCCGAAGATTGTGAATTACAGTGTCACAATATTGGCAACGAGTACCCCGAAAAGTATTCCTGTATGTCTGAGGAGAATCCCCGGAGAAACCAGGAACGCACGGCCCATCACTGTGATCCTGTACTAATTTCCCGCTAATATTACATAAATTTTTACATAATTACATCACTAAGTGATGTAATTGAAGTGATGTAATTAAAATAAAGCTACATGTTTCTCTTGTATGACCTTCTTTCTCACATGTCTCACAACGCGGTGTCACATGATATACTCCGCGACCGCCGCGCATATGGCACGTGTCGGCTCGGTACCCCTTTCTTGAGCAAATCTGACACGACTCGTGATTACGAGTCAACGGAGTAGCCTAGAATTCTGTGCTTGAATCAAAAGCCGGCAATTTGTCGTATCATGATTATCCCGTTGGCAAATCGCGCAGCGTCGAGTTTCCGGCCTTTGAAAAGTTACCGATTTTGGTCTATGCAATTCCTCTTGTGCAAGCAATTTCCCTTCAATGCGAATTGCCTCTAATCCCGCTTCGCTCAGACTATTAACTGAGGGCATCAAATTCGAGATTTCGCGGCGCAACCCGAGAATGAATGCCTCGGTCACTTCATACTTAATCCGATTTTCCCTGTTGTCTTCTAATAATCTCTTCCGTTCCGCGGTTATATCCTCAGGGTATTCCTCGTGTTGAGAGTCCCGAATTCTCTGACCGAGCTCCCGTGCTCTATTCAAAAAATCAGGCACTTGCTCATGTAAACCCTGACACAGCCTTGCCAGCTCGCTTCTTAAAGCGGTCGCATTTTCACGGGGAGCATAAATCTCCTTCAAAGCCTGCGATATTTCATCAAGTGTCTCCAACTGTTTGCTACTTGTAAGTTGCAGGGAACTACCTTGCTACCTGGCTCTTATCAACTGTGTAAGACCCTGTTCGGCACGTGCCGGGAGGAGACTTTTCGCCTCTACACAGCCCGTTGCGAATTCACGATAGGAAGCACCATTTTTGCTGTCTCCCGAAAACACAGGCACGAGAGGAATAACATCCCTCAACTTGAGTTCATAGGACTCACCCCTGTTTCCTCGTTGATTTCCGTTGTCCATGTTCGATGGTGAATAATCCGGCTGTTTCTTTCTCAAAAATTCTTTTTTCTTGGAATATTCCCTTATCTAAAAACTACCTGGACCCGTTTCTGAGTCTTCTGAAAATTGAATTCCGGAATCCCCATGCTTTTCACGTCTATGTGACCCTGCCTGTCTCTTCCGTAATTTCCTGCTAGTTAAACCTGTTCCTAGGAGTTCATCCCTTTGTGCATCATCTAAATGTGCGGTTTTATTTCGAGTGACTTTATCCTCTTCAGTCGTCCCCTTCAAATATCGTACCAGTATATATATATATATATATATATATATATATATATATATATATATATATATATATAATATCACTATTGTTATATATACCATACTATTATATGTTTCCTAATAAGCATAACAACTATATCAAAAAAAAACCGAAATCCTGTGTAATAAATCCTATTCAATATTCCACTGCATTCAATGCAAACCAAATCCAGCAAGCAGCTACTCCATATCTAAACCAGATTATTCTGTGCCATTTATATGAGGCCTTATTTCCAAGTCGGAAATTCCCCTCACTAAAAATACTCAATTCCAAAGCCCTTTAAAGCAAGTCATCCCAATTCTCGGCACATTCATATTCTTCAAGGTCCTTTTCACGTTGTTGCCAATATTCCGGAGTTCCAATCTCTCGGCTCGAGACCTCAGGAAGAGACAATTTTTTCACAGGAGGTCTAACTACCTCGAAAATCCTACTATTTTCATCCAGCGTAAGGAACCCGTCACACCTGAATTTTAACACCCGAATCCTCATATCATGTCCCGAATCACTTCTCAAAACATATTTCCGAGCAAATCTTTTCCGTTGATGGACTTCCACAAACGATATTGTTCTCAAATCAACATCCGAAATCCTTGTGTGTCTCTCAAAGTGATAATTCATGCATTCGAGCCTAAGAAGACGACGATGTTCATTACAATAAACTTCTTCCGTTGGATTCTGACATACGTGATCTGAAAAAAATACGAATTGTACACGTTCGCACCTCCGGAATCAACAGTTTGTCAGAAAATCTACTAAAAAATCTATTCAATCCATGCTTAATACGTAATTTATTCTCCCTAACTTCTCTATTCTGCATGACTAATTTCAATACTATTTCACAAGATCACAACTAGATCTAATTATATAATTAATCTAATCAATTATTAAAACCATTAAATCAATCTACCTACTAGATTATATCTCCGACAATCCCCCTTAAATAATTACATAGTAATCTTATCATCAACTAATCGCTTTTTCTATCAACCCTATCAACACATCTAACAGAGTGTGTGTAATTCGACTCCTGAACCCTGTCTTCATAAAGTCCTGCCGTGGTCGCGAAAATTTTATGTCACGATCTGAGGTGAACTCCGATCGCACACCAGGATAAGACGGGACTTCGAATTAACACACACACATATACAAAATTCAAGTTGATTTATTATGAAATTCAAGTTGATTTATTATGAAATCAGATAGAAGACAATTCCTAATATTACACAAATACCTTAAATTGAACGCACGCCAAATATCCTATATTCTACTTGTATACATCTATTTCATCTATCATCTTTTACTATTATTCATAACTTGGATTCAGACTTATTATAAAGAGAACTCCAAGAACTTACAATTCTTATTCAAACTTTAGAATAATCAGATTATAATTGTCGATTAAATGCCATAATGAATCACGAAAAGCTCATATAATTATACTAGTATAAATCTATTCGAATTTGAACTCCGTCCTTTTTCCCTCTGATTCACAATATATAAATCTAGATTCTTATTAAATCCAATTTGTAAAAATGAATTTTAATCGGGCTGAGGAGAAACTCCGAGCAGACCCGCGAATCTTGTCTGGTCTATTAACAATTCTATTGCGGTTGGGAAATAATCCCCGCTAAAAAGTTCAGTTCCAACCACTTCTCCCAAAACGCGTTCAGACACATATTTCTCTGTACCAGCGAAACCAAGATCCAGTTGCTCTGTCGCCCCTAAATTCCTACCGTTTTTCCTGGTACTTTTCCCTTTTGGAACTGACAACTCAGCCGATTTTACGAGTGTCTTTCGGGAGACGCGGTTTTTCCTTCGTCTAATTCTATCTGGAATCTCAGTACGCAACCCGAATTTCGTTCTCAAGCCAGATTTATTCTCCCGCGATTTGTTAACCGTGAGTTTGAAATTACATTTACATCCGGGACATTAGACAGGGATATTTGTTTCCGCCGCACGCAAGCGGACGCCGAAAATCGCGCTGGCGTAATCCGCGACGACCTCCCTAGAGTTTTTCCCGGACGAAAATGGAAAGTTTTGAAACCGTCTCTTGGCCCATCGAATCCGAACTCAGGTGCCAAGGGCGCCTCTATCCAGAAATTTCTGCCTCCAGTCGCTACTTCTCAACCCCACCTCGTTTGCTTTCTCAGCACTTTCGGACAAAATCTCCGCCCTGCTTACTAAAAGACAACTTTTAATCCAACGAATCTATCTCTCTGATAAATTTTCCTTACTACATTTCCCTTAATCAATTAAAGCCTCACTATTATTCCCAATCCCTTTTTACTTACTCTTTATTCCTTGTTGTGGTTACAAGGTCGTTGTACGACAAGAACCAAGCCTTAGGGCGACGAGGCGGCTTTTTGGCTCGCATTGGTGCCGAAACCGCTTATAGCATCAAAGGGAACTTAATGAAACTGAACCATAAAACTCGATAATTGAATCCCATCGAAAACCACCGAGAACAAACGAAAACTCGAAGAAAGCAAGGAAAGGTGGCCAAGGCACCGGAGTGCTTACGGACCCGATAGGTTTCCAGGTATGGAAACGAGAACGAAAAACTGTCCCCGATTAACGCGCGATTGCTCAATTAAAGAGTCATTTTTGGCGTGAATCGGGAAAGGTAAGCCCTGGCGGGAGAAAATATTTTCACACGTATAAAAAATCATGAACTTGCATTAAACTCAGCAAAAACGCGAAGAAATCACGCCGCGAAGCCCTCCCCTGCCCGAATCTTAACTTCTTCGAGGTCTCATTTCATGCATTACCGTGAGACCCGCGGAAAAAAAATGTGCAAGCAGCAACAAATATCGTGCGAATAAACGCAAGATATTACACCTTCCCCTTTTCTGAGTTGAAAAAAGTATCTCTTTGATTCTTTTTTCAATGCCTATGTATTACATATACATGATTATTTCCATTGTTATTTCCCACCGTTTGATTATTATTAAATATACATACTATGCACATCTGTCTTCAAATCATGTTAATGAACACGTCTGTTTGTCCAACGTATTTCCCTATAATTATTCGACTACGGCCATTGTTATTCGTAATTAATCAAAAAAAACTTTTCGCTAATTTTCCTTTCTATATGCTTACAGAGCAGTTCCTCTCTGAGTGAAAGAATGCCGAAGAAGTCGAATATTCCCCCCGACCCCTTTGTCATTCTTTTCTCTGTTATACGTATCATTATCCCTACACACTGTAGTTCTATTATAACTATTATCTACCCCTTGGTGATTAACATGATTTGTAATTTATATCCCGTTGATTCAGTTATAACTATTCATTTATTTATTCCTTTCTTACTATCTTTCTTTCCTATAAATTTGTCCCTTTTCTTCCTTCTCTTCAATCTATTTCCCCTGATTTGATTTTTCCCTTTTATTCATTAATAGCTCAAGATCAGAAGAACAGGAAGAATCAAATACTGAAAATCTGACTCAAATCTTTCTTTGATGTGCTAGAATTTCTTTTTGATTTCAAATAATCTGTGGAGGTTTCCCCAAGGTCGTTCTTCTTCTCGATCTCGGCGTAAGTCTCTTCAGTGGTGAATTCTTCTTTCTTGAAATCCCGAACATTTCTTCCCTCCTCGGCAGATTGGAGGTCGCTCATCGTGAACACAGTACGCTTCGTGGGAATAGGAGTTGTGTCAGTGTTTTCTCTTCCTTTCCCCAGATGTAAGAGCAGGTTAGTTAGACTGTCCCACACGGCGGCTATCAACCATATGGACTATCCATAAACATGGTGCAGCGCAAAAACATGGACGGCAGTATCAATGACAATTTTAAGACTTTTCAGAATGAAAAACAGACCAATCAAACCCGCGCTGAATGTTCGCAGGCTTGTGAATCCAGTCCACATCTTTTTCCACGCATTTCTAGAGATTTTCTCAAGGGTATTAGAATCGATCAATCCGTACATGTGTAGACCCCGAATATCGGCTCCATCCCCGGTCAACTTCCTCACAACAGTATTTAAAACGCTAGGTCCATTCAGAGTCATCATGAGTAGTTGTGTTCGAAATTTTTCTAAATCCTGAGTGGAGTAGATCCCGCTTGTCGCCAGGTTCCCGGGATTCAAAAAATTCCAAGTTGGTTCCTGATTTGGTGATAATTGTGGTGTGGTGGTTTAGTTTCCACTGCGAACGGCAACATTTTATACCAGTTTCCATTGATTTCGTATGATAGAGGAAAAGCGGCATTACATGTGATTTCGGTGCCCGTTATTTCGATGATCCTTGTTTTCGGTGTGGGGAAGAAAGATTCATTGTTCCGAATTATCAAAGGTTCCTGATAACAGCTGGTTGTTATTCGTAAATTTACTTCCACAGGGATATATTTAATCAGTTGTACGGCTTCTCCAGTGATCAAAGCCATACATCCTTGTTCTTTCATGAAATTTAAAGCAAATCCATCGGGCTTGAGAGTGGCCAGAATTTGAGCATTCAACAATGTTCGGCGTATAGTCTCACAACGTTGCCGAAGAACATCATGATATAAATTTTTCAATTGACTCCGGATGTGCCTTTCCACATAGACGAATTTAGAATTTACATACGCAAAAATGTCCAGATTCTTTGAGTGAGGTTCCTGTACTGATTTAAAAAAACTCCCAATATTTCCTTCGAGAATATAAAGGCGTGGATGGTCCGTCGTGATGAGTGAATAGCCACATACTGATTCTTTCTTATTTTTCGTCAAGGCAAACGTGACATCTTCAGAAGTAACGGTGTAGAGTATCTTGAAAGTCGAACCCCCATCTTCATCTTCTAGTCGTTCCGCTGGCCCCTCATAAAGAACGCTGAACTTATCGAAATTGCATTGATTTTTCGGAATGAAGTTCCAATTTACATGTCCGCCCTCGTAATCTGTGCAATGGCCCTTAGTGACTGGGCAATTTGGTCCATTCCGAATCATCACTTCTTCTGATTTAAGTAAAGATTCAGCAGTGTAACTTCTTACTGTCAATTTCACTATGGCTTGCACAACCACTTTGCTCCAAGTAGCAAACGCATCACTGTAGTGTGTGCCCACACAACTGCCATCATTTCCCACTTTTCCGGCCAAAGTAACCTGGCGTACATTTGTCGCGTTCACTTTGATTCCATCGAGAGTAGCTTGTCTTATGTAAAACCGACCAGACTCGAAAATTGTGGCGCATTGTTCTCGTGTGACATCCAGGAGGTACTCGTTAAATCCCTGATCCACGGTGGAAACATGAGAATGCATACCACAATAAAAAACGTTCCTCTTCACTTCGACTGTGCAATGATTTACATAAATATCTTAAAAATCAGAGAGTTGTAATAGCTAAATATATACCTTCGTAATGTTGACCCGCGACGTCGGAACCCGACACTCCTCGATGTCCTTCAGATTTATGCTAGTTACATTGGAACCAGGCGCGCCGCAATCAAAGCCCACGAGTGTCACAGCCACAGGTATAATGGGAGCGAGAACAATCAGCAACATTCTAACAAAATTCATAATTAGGCGATGCCGGGAAAATTGCACATGAGAAAAAGAGATGCTTCCTCGAAGTCAAATTTATCTCCGACTGAATACCCGAAATATCCGACCAATATAGACTTCTCCCCGTTTTCTGAAATTCCGATAAATGCTATAAAAATAATGCCATTGTGATGTTTCAAATTAATTCTCCACGTCTACAAGAATCTGATGTACTAACTTATCTCCTTCCTGTGCAATTCTTCCAACACAGAAATACAGAAAATAAATACGAAAGATAGTTCCTTTTCTCTCTACTTATTCTCTTTCTTTTCCGACACGCATGTATATTCTCCCTCTTCATATCTCATCCAAACAAATTCCGAACGTTCACAAAGACCCCTATTCATTCAACGCCCGGATTTCTCCGAAATAAAACGTTCTTGTGACGGTGACCTACATACGCCCGTCTACTTCCTCGGACCCGACGCGAGTTGCGATAAGACGATCGGCAGACACCGTACGCGCCTCAGCGCCTATTTGTATTACAACACGTTTAGCGTCAATGACTTCGAGTATCTTATGGGGCCCCGTGGCGGTATCATTCAATTTCCCCGTCTTCATACCCCTGCGCAGAAACACGTATTCCCCGGAATGAAAGCCTCTAGGATTCGCTCTGCGATCGTAGAGAATTTTGTTCCTTTCTTCAGCCTGTATTAGATTGTTCCGAGCCTCGAGCTGCAAATCGTGGATCCGAGCTAATAATTTTATCAGAAATTCATCATAACTCTCGAGTCGTTCCGCCTCGGGCAAAAATTGGGCAGATGGTAACAAAGCCTGACGACCAAAGATCAATTCGAAAGGAGTTTTCCGAATCGCTGCATGTATGCTAGTACATATTATATGAGAAACACGCGAGTTCTATCCAGCGATCCCATGCGGAGTCAGATTTAATGAATGTTTTGATATATTCCACGAGTGAACTATGATATCTTTCCAAACTCCCATTCGTCTGAGGCCTAAACGCGGTCGTGCGAATCTGACGAATTTTAAAAATCTTGGACAGAGATTTCATCATTTTGCTCATAAAATTTGTCCCTTGTCGGGGCACCATGCACACAAAATACCTGTTCAACGAGTGGCTCGGCGACCGAAGAGGCCATGAAATTTGAAAGTGGCACACAAATCACAAATTTACGTAATAAATCCTGACATGAAAGAATATATTTATTTCCTGCTACGGTCAATTCAAATAGCCCAACTATATCGATACTGATTTTCTTTAAAGAATTCCCCGGAGTATCCGTTATCGTAAGAGGTTGTCTGATTTTAACCCTCGTCAATTTCTTTAATTTGCATATCAAACATTGTTGAACAAAATCAATTACGTGGTCTTTTAATTTTTCCCAAAAATAATGACTTCTTATTTTCCAATAATTCTTTGAAATTCGCTGATGGCCCCCAACTGCTGAACAATGATTTTCCTCGAGGATTTCGTATCTCTTGGAAATAGGCGGAATTTGTACAAGACCATTGCAAATCGTAACCCAGAAATTCTTCCTTTTGAACCGATTTCGGATTTTCAAAGCTACCCTCTCCCACGGAAAACCATTTACCAACTGAGTTCTTGATATACTAACGCTCGGAATGCCCTGAACCTGAAGTTGTCTCTCCGCATCCTGAAAAGCCTTTTCCAAGTACCTCCACCCGGAACTCGTACCAAAATCTTCAGGACCCTCACCCGATATCCATACACCTATCATATACCGGGTGCCATTTCTAATCACCGCGGACGTACCTAACTGCATTCGTCCGAAATTCCCAATATCAATCCTCCTTGCTGTTTCTTTAGTGGCGGGATCCGCAGGTAAACCATTGCCTGGCGGAGCTGAGAGGATGTAAAAAGGACGTAATAAAGATGTAGTATTACGTCCTTCTTACGTACCCTTACGTCTTTTTTGTGCAAAAAAGGACGTAAGAAAAACGTTTCGTAACTCATAAATAGTGTAAAGTTATTTAGAACGCAGGTCGTTTCTGTCAAATTGAACATGTTTAATCATTAATCGAACTTTTGCAGGCCTCTCAATTAACAAAATCGTTGTAAAAAGACCTATCATTCATGGACATTCTGATTTTCTACAAGATGCGGGGCTAGCACCATGAGTGCTGCCCTCTGTCGTTGGCGGAAACGCTCATTCGAATCCAAATAACTATACGACCCTCAAATTGACATCCCGTCGATCACTACAACATTTATGTTTAGTGTAAATTAGTAATGATTGGATAATATTCTTGATTTATTCTCATTTACATTTTTTAATACAATTTTTGAACTCAATCTATTAAATATGCAATTAACAGTAAATTATACATTGAATTTTCGAAATTCGAAAAAAATCAATTACAATTTGTAACGAGCGAGCTGTTAATCACCAACGATAATGTAGAAACTGTGGAAATTTGGGCGAGTCCAACGTTGTTCTCGTTCTCGTTTCTTCTTATCGCTGGTTAATTTTAGGCTCACTAGTCCAGAGAGGACCCTAGTGGAGACTCCGCCCAAAAGGACCCTTGAAGGGACTTCTAAGAACTAAGAATGATCAAGGATATTGATAAAGCATATGAATATAATTTTACAACATTCCATTTATTATTTCTACCATTATTTCTATTACAAGTGTCTTACAATTCTCATAAGTTGTATTCAAATCATTCATATTTAAAACCACACTTCTCTCATCTCTGCTAATTCTTCTTTTAACGCTTCTGAAGGATCTATCTCTTGAGCAGTAGCTTCTTCCCTTTCAGTTGTATTTAGTTCGTTAAGGCTAGATGGTTTTATGAGGTTGGTCAAACCCTCTAACTCTTGGTCGATCGGGCTTATTCTTAATTCATTGGTCTGTTGGTGACCACAACGCCCACAATTCGTGGTCACTCTCCTTTTTGGAGTCACTAACAAAATCTCGAACTGTCGCGACGCTTCGTTTGCTATCTCGTTGTCCAAATCTTCCAACGTAAAGGGAGTTTTGGGGTCTAATCTCTTGAGTATCCTCAATCGATTATACAAGTCCGAAATTCCCTTTTGTTTAAATACGTATTTCTTTTCACTTGGTTTTACCCTCTTTTGCCTAATTATACTTCTAATGGACCATATTAACTCCTCCACCAAAGGCACTGCAAGGGAACGAAAAACAGGGGATAATTATATTAAGCCTTCCTTTCAATATTCCTATCTCTGAAATATTTCCTCTCTATTATTCATTCTATTAAAACTCAAATCCCTTCTTTTAAATTCTAATCCAAAATCGCTCGCACAATAGTTCAAGTATCTGATTCTGAGTAAGTTCTCAAAATAACAGTTGGAAAGTCTCAAATCGAGTTGCCAAGGAACTGTACCTCAAAAGGGATAAATCCCTTTCGCTCGATTCTTAACCTTGACTGTTAAAATATCTAAATTTGCTTACTTAAAATGTTTGATTTTCTTACTTTTTGAATGCTATAATCCTCGTGTAGGTGGATATAAGGGCCTGGAGTACAACTCCAGCGTTTATCTAAATACACTTGGTGAGCGATGAGGCTGTAAGAGTCGTCGTCAGGTCGGACTCTTATTAGGACCCGGGGAAGAGAATTCTATCGTTTTAGGGCTTCCTTATTGGGCTCTTTGGGGAGCTTTGGAGGATTGCTAACTTCGAACTTCTTCGACTTTCTGACAAAATCCGCGAGCTTATATACGCTTTTCGGCAAAGAGTGGGATTTTGTTAGAAATGTAGAAGAGGAAAAAACGGGTTCCGTTTTGGCCGTCCATTTATTAATATTCTTATTATCAAACAATATAATGATTCGTTTGAAAGAAATAAATGTTATCACGGGCCGATTTTAGCCCGTTCGCATCCGTTCATTATTCGAATCGTTAGATATCGAAAAATGTGTGGAGCAATCGTTTGCAAAATGACGGTGATTGTGATAGCGCCGCGCTATCCTAATGTTCTCTAAAATGATCCCTGAAGAAAAAATAAAATATCTAATGCCTTCTAAATCCTTCATAGAAACTAAACCTTTTCTATAATATCATAAATGATGTTCTATAAAATCAGACGAGTGATTATATCTCGCTTGTCACAAATTCGAAGTTAGTTTTAAAGCTGAATTGATTCGTTTATAAATATATTGAAAATTAATATACAAATTTAAGTTTTTCTATCATAATTTTGATCGCGTACGGTTTTATAAATATATTTTTCTCGTGAAAAACATGAAAATTTTCTCATTTTGCTTCAGCACAAAATATTACAGCGATCGGGATTGAGGCAGGAAACAAGGTACAACAGTAATTGTTTCATTATTTTATTAACAAATCATATATCACATGAAACAAAATTTTTGAGCAAGCGGGATTGAGGCAGGAAAAAAGGAACAATTGCTTTGTTATTTTATTAACAAATCATGTATGACATAGAACAGCAATATTGTTACATAATACAATACTGTAAAAAAATTATCCTTTAACTTAATTATCCTAAACTTTCTTTAGCAAAATCCTTAAAATATATAATGGATTAAGACCAATGACTTTTCATCCCTAATTTTCACAAAACTGTCACAGTTTTTTATCATACACCTTCAAGTCGGTGGAACAATTAACTCAAATGTTAAAATTATCAACTTTTATTCAATTTATTTATAAGTAAATAATTTTATACTTCATAAAACATACGAGAATTCGATAATTATCTCGCCATTATACAAATGCATATGTACCAGAATATAAAAATACTTTTATGCATTTTCCCTATTCAAAATGAAAGTATTATAATTCACATTGTTCATAATTTCGCTCCCTGAGAACAACGTCCGAACAACATCAAAATGTTGCTCAAATGTTGCTGTGTCAAAAACAGAAAAAATCATGGTCTTACAATGATAAATCATTATTCCATCATCTTTTATTGATAAATTAACGCTACTGTTGCCCTCTTCTCCCTTTCATTCGGTCTATTTTTTATTTTCAATACCCCTTCAGGCCTTCCTAACCTAACCTAACCTAACTCTTCACATATTTATCGCCAAACATACTCTATTTAGAGAGCAACGAATCCTGTTACTTGTTTTTTTCACAAAGTACGTTTCCAGCAAATTTTAAGCATTTATTTTGTTTCTACATGTTATTTGTGTGAGCAACATTTGAGCAACATTTTCCATATTGTTCTCAGGGAGCGAGGGTCATATACTGGCCAAATAATACTAGTAATAGTATATTATTGACAGTTTTGGAAATGCCTAGATTATTTAATGCCAATTTTTCGTTTCGTCATATAATGCAATTTCCAAAACTGACAATACGATATTTTACTCACAGTTTGCTAATTATTCACGTCCAAATGTTCGAATCTTATTATTTCAACTAATTATAATATAATAATTACACTTTTTCGACGGTACTGTGTTGTTCCTATGAACGTCCTCCCAATCGAATTTAACGGTGAGGAAAAAAATTTCTTCTTTTACGTTCAAAATGAAGTCAAATTTCGATTACAAATATTTGTCGGCTTGCTTGATCTCGAGTTTATATTCGTAGGTCGATTTGAGTTTCGCAGCGCACTCACTACAAATATGAGTGAAAAGTCCGTCGTTAAGTAGTACCTGAAATAAGACAAAAAGAAACTAATAATTACGATCTACAAAATGAGATTTCAATGATAGATATAAGTTTAATTATTGAATATTCTAAAAATGTACAATAACTTTACATTTTCTGAATGCGTGATTGAAATCATATTAGAAATCCAAAAAGTTATCATTTTTTTTCAATTATTCTTAATGAAGATAAAAAAATTTATCATTCAATTATATAAACAAAAAAGTATTGACGTTATTTAACATTAATTTTCAGAACGATGTATACATGATTCTTTAGCATTTCTTTTTATCATATGAACAATCAAATTATTGAAACAATTGAAATACATAAATTACAAAAACACATATCTAACTTATTAGAATACTACATTGTTATTCATTTTGAAACATATATTATCGAAGTGTTAGATGATTCACCAGTGTATATTACATTATTTAACTCCTCCATTTGATTCTCGGAATGGAATTAGGTTCAATTATAGTGTTAAAATATATAATCCGAAACATTTTTGATATTTTTGAAATTGATGAATAAACGTTAAGAATGTAGATTATAATGTTATTAAAAAATATTCAGGTGTAACGACGAATTTCATTAATTACACACATTACCTTATCTTTTTAAAGCATGGAACTCTATACCTATACAAGAGGGTATGTTTATAATTGTTTTGGTTATCGTCCTTTAATAGATATTTTTTTCTAATACATAATACTCGATACTTATATGATTATTAATGTTATATTCAAGTTTTGTGTTCAGCTGTGAATATCAAGTGACCAAAAAAAACTTTCGCATGTTGTATATAAAATCAAAGATCTCTCAATACTTCAGGAGGATTCAAAATTTTTGCAAGGAATGTTTTGAAGTTCATATTTTGAAAAGAAAGTAAACAAACGTTGAGAATGTGGGTCATAATAATAGTAAAAAAAGTAAGGGCTTTATGGCGAATTTCATTAATTTCACGAGATAAACAAATCGTTTTAATGCATGGGACTCCACACCTGTACTAGAGGGTATGCTTATAATTATTTTGGGGGATGTTATGTAATAGATATTTTTTTCCAATAAATAATACTCTTTCCTCACATGATTGTTGATGTTATACTAAAGTTTTGTGTTCAGCTGGGAATATTTAGTGCTTAAAAAATTTTCGAAAGTCTAATGTAAAATCAAAGTTGTGTTACAACTTTCGGAGTTTTCAACATTTTTAAAGCGATGTTTCATAGTTTATATAAAGGTAAAAGAGCGAACAAACGTTGAGAATGTGAGCTATAACAATAAAAATAAAATTTGGGCGTTATGTCGATTTTTATTAATTACACAAGATAATCTAAACTTGTTAATACATGGGACTCTATACTTATACTAGCGGGTATGTTTATAATCACCTGGGGGTTATTCTATGATAATTTTTTTTCCTAATTAATAATACTCGTTCCTCATACGAAAATTTAGGTTATAATAAAGTTTTTTGTTCAGCTGGGAATAAATAGTAACTTAAAAAAATAGAACAATGTGTAGGACTTGGAAATAGAAACGAGAAGGTTCAAACCCATTGTAAATCAAATTGTATAGAACAATGTTTGATGAATGGATGTTATATTATAGTATTAAATTCACTCCTAGTATATTATTGCCTTTAAACATTCTTGATCTCCTTAAGGAAGTCCCAAACAAGGGTCCTCTTGGGCGGAGCCTCCATTGAGGTCCTTCTCTGAACGATTGACTCAGAGTCTAACCATTGAATAAAGGAACTTTGGGAAATAACTCAACGCTGGATTCGACCAAATTCCTAATCTCGTCACTGGTTGATCTGGGCTCGCTCGTCACATATGTTATATTTAATTTTTGTGTTCAGCTGGGAATATTTAGTACCGAAAAAAAATTTTCAATGTTATGTATAAAATCAAAATTCTTTTAATACCTGAGGAGGTTTCAAAATTTTAGCAAGGGATGTTTTAAAGTTCATATTATGGAAAAAAAGTAAACAAACGTCGACAATGTGGGTTATAACAATACTTTAAAAAATTCATCAGTAACGATGAATTTTATTAATTACACAAGATAAACTAATCCTGTTAATGCATGGGACTCTATACTTATACTAGAGGGTATCTTTATAATCACCTGGGGGTTATTCTATAATAATTTTTTTTCCTCATTAATAATACTCGTTCCTCATACGAAAATTTAGGATATAATAAAGTTTTTTGTTCAGCTGGGAATAAATAGTGACTTAAAAAAATTTTTGAAAGTTATGCATAAAAACTAATATCTGTCGATAGTTCCGGAGATTACAAATTTTTTGCAAGTGATGTAACATAGTTGATATTTTAAAAAATTGATTAACAAACATTAAGAATGTAGATTCTAATGTTATTAAAAAAATTCAGGCATATCGACGAATTTTATTTATGACGCAAATTAACTACTCTTGTTAATGCGTGGAACTCTATACCTATACTATAGGGTACGTTTATAATTATTTTGGGGAATGTTCAATAATGGATATTTTTTTCTAAACAAAAACACTCGTTCCTCATATGATTATTTATGTGTAACGAGCGGCGTACGACCGCTCTTCTAGTCTCATTAAATTATAAAGAAGAAAAAAGGGAAACAAATTTAGCTACATAAAAGTTATTTCATAGAAATATTAGGAATTTCAACAGAGGCTATTTTAAAGAACAATAAGATAACGCGATTTACAATCACCCCGATACGAATAAATTCGATATCTAACTCGAATAATGAGCGGATGGAAACGGACTAAAATCGGCACGCGATAACGACTTCAATGCATTCAAATTATGATATCAAATAATTTTCAATATATCATCAGCCAAAACGGAACCCGTTTTTGCCTCCTCTTTACAAATTTTACTATTTCCCCTCAACCAAAAAACATATATAAACCCGCGCGTTTTTCTCAGTAATCGAAGTGAAAAATCCAAGTTAGTCTCCTTAAAGCTCTTCACTGAGTCTGGACTGGAAGCCCAAAAATACGAGTCTTGGTAATTTCTCTTCCCCGGGCCCTTATAGAGATCCGACCTGAAGACGATCTCTCTGCCTCATCTTGCCGAGTACTAATTTGACCCAAAAGCCGGAGTTGTACTCCAGGCCCTAATAGCTGTTGATACAAGGATAGAAATTCACAAGTAAATATAAATTTTATCCTTAACATATTAAGTGCAAAGTATAGATTGGCCGAAATTCGAGTGGAAGGGATTCATCCCTTCTAGCTTTAGATCCAGGGCAACTCGTCTCGAGGCAATCTATTATTCTTGTAGATTTCTCCATTCCTTGTTCTCTTGAACGTAACAATGATGTTAGAATAAATTAGAGAAAAAAATTTAATATACATAGAATGAAAAGACATAGTATAAAATAGTAATTTTACGATAACTACATTTATAATAGAGATCAAAGAGTAGCTAACTAACATAAAGAATAGACGAATCAAGGACCAAGAGAGAGAAAATTCGCGTATAAGATTTAATTGAATAGGCGCTCTTGAATTGAGAGATAATAAAAGTATGAAAAAGAGAACCCGATACGAAATATAGAAAGAGTTTTCATTGCAGTGCCTTTGGTGGAGGAATTGATCTGGACTATTAAACGTCTGATCAAGAGAAAAAGAGTGAAACCTAGCGAGAAAAAATATGTATTTAAGAAAAAGGGAATATTGAACTTGTACCATAGATTAAGAATATTAAAGAGATTAAATCCAAAAACTTCAACTTCTTGGGAACTGATAGACAACGAGTTAGCCAAGGAGACCTCGGAACAATTGGGGATTACATTGATAACTCCGAACAAACAAATCACGGTGACATGCGGACATTGTGCGCATAAACAAACCCATAGTCTGAATCAGGGTACAGTTGATCGGGAGTTAGATCACCTGACGCAATTAGATAGTGAAACGGGGGCAGCAGTAAGAAATTCGGACGCTTCAGAAGCATTAATAATGGAATTAGCCGAGATGGGAGACTTATGGTTTTAGAACGTTGTCGGAGATAAGCAAATGAGCACGAATGTGGGACTGGAAATGCGAAATGAGTAAGTGCATCGTAACAAGAAATTGTGAAGCTACGAATATTGATATTTGAAAATTTTATTATCGGGATATGCGGATAAATGAGAATCGATAAATCCTTTTGCGAGAATGATCACTGGAAATGGAATAATGTTTATGACTTGGAAATAGAAACGAGAAGATTCAAACCCATTGTAAATCAAATTGTATAGAACAATGTTTGATCAATAAATGTTATATTATAGTATTAAATTCATTCCTAGTCTATTATTGCCTTTCAACATTCTTGAACTCCTTAAGGAAGTCCCAAACAAGGGTCCTCTTGGGCGGAGCATCCATTGAGGTCCTTCTCTGTGTACGATTGACTCAGAGTCTAACCATTGAATAAAGGTACTTTGCGAAATAACTCAACGCTGGATTCGACCACCTTCCTGATCTCGTCGCTGGTTGATCTGGGCTCGCTCGTCACATGAGAAAAAAAATGGCGCAGTCGGCAGGACATCTTAATGGTGTTATGGGAATTCTTGAAGGCAAAATAATGTTTCAAGGGCGATCTTCTTTTGACAAAACAAGCTACAGAAAGAAATCTGATTTGAAAAGATAACTTTTATAGAGTTTAGGCACAGTTGTTACAGTCGCTTTAAATCAAACCTTTTTTTTCTCTCTTTCTTTGATAATCAATACCAAGTCATTTTTGAGATAATAATATTTAGATAATATTACATTTGGTAAAAACGAAATTGATTCGAAAAGACGACTCTGAAACCAGAAAAATTTCCTTCAGGGAAGATAAGACTATTTTCTTTCTGAATGAGGGATAACTATGACCTTCAATGTTTCATTTTTATTTTTTTGTGCTTGCGCCCATACAAATGCAAAAGACGAAATTCCTGGAAGAAGAAATGAAGAAATAAATAGGATAGTGCGGGAATTTCAACGTTTGGCTCGCACCGAACAACGTATTCAACAAGAGCGTGCTCGTTGAATGGCACTGTTAAGGCAATATGAGGCTATGATTACGGCACAAAATAACTCCTGAACAAATAAAATATCGACGGAATTCACGACAGGTTGAAGGAGAAATTACTAGCACGATACATCTCATAAATGTCAAAACCCATTTTTAATCCGGTTTATGACTACTTACCCTTAACAAGAAAGAGCCGGGAAAATATATCCCAAGAAGAACAAGAAGATTATCTGAATCGCCAATTATCTCTCTCCAAAACCAAAAGTCTGGAAAACTTGAAAGTTTCAGAACCAAAGGAAATAATAGACGATAAGAAACTTGATAAAAAGGAACTTGAATTTAAAAAACCTATCGCAATGGCACTACCAGGAGGAGCATATACAATTCGTCTTAAAGACGCCGTGATGATGATCCAAAAATTTTCCGGAGATCCCACAACTGGAGCTACCTTTAGAGAATTTTCGATTGGATGTGAAGATGCCAAGGATATGTTGCCCGCTGCAGCCGAAGGAAGTCGATTAAAAATGATGAAAACCCGATAACAGGCTGGAGCATTGGAAGCTGTGCGTGGAGAAAATTTTGCTGACGTCAATGCTTTGCTTAAACGTTTGAAGAGTGTATACGCACCAAGAGAATCCACAACATGACTAAGAGGCGAACTCGGTCAAATATTCCAAGGATATGATGAAAATGTTGCGAAATATTTCAATCGAGTAAGAGATTTGGGGCAAAGAATTATAGATGCATATAAAGTAGATCACGAAAATGCTATCTCAGAAGAGCAAAGAGCAGAAATAGAAAAAGAGACGGTTCAGGCATTTATCCTGGGATTACGTAAAGAAATATCCATACAAATGCCTGAAATTGAAGCAATAGGAGCAGCTGGAAAAAGGGCTATTGAAATTGAAGACAAATTGCGTACTCAAGATAAATTACGTGCCCTCACCACTAACATGAAAAATCTGGACATTAACGAGTCCAAGAACAGACCGAATTTATGCCAAATATGTAGAAATCCAGGACACGAAGCCCTGTCATGCCCGAAATTTAAACCTGTTGGCTGCACTATATGCAAAAGGACTACTCACGCCACCGAAAATTGCCAATACCGTCCCGTGCGAGCAATTCAAACATACATACCATCGGGCCAACGCCCCTCATTTCTAGAGAACCGCTATTACCAACAAAATTCACGCCCAGGTACTGGTGGAAATAGTCAACGCCCTCGTTACCAGAATGATTTCTATTATCAGAATCGAAATAATAGATTCTCAGACTGGACTTTCCAGCCTCAACCTCGGAATGACCATTTCAGGACTCAAAATTCGCGTTTTTGGAATCAAGATTCACGATTTCCGAACAACAACAACCTTCAAGGTTATAGGAATCAAGGTAACTCTCAAGGTCAAAATAATTTCGGTGGCAACTGGAGAAATTCAAACCGCGATTTCCAGGACTCTCACAGAAATGATGGGCGAAATTTCAACGTCCACAACCGCAATAAGGCAGGAAACCCACGGGAAAGTGCAACCTCAAAAAACGAGGAAGGCCTCCTGCATGGGGGAGGCGCGACCCAAAAAACCCAGTAAACACAGTCAGAATTTAAAATATTTCGATTAACTTGCTCAAAGAAATAGAACCACCATGCATTCAACTGAAGATCCAAGATGAAACCGCTATGTTCATAATAGACTCTGGAGCTAGCGTTTGCCTAATAAAACTGAAAAAAAAATCGGAAATCATTGTATCAACCGGAATGAAAAAATCCAACTGACCGGAATAACTTCCGTATACGTCAATACGATGGGAACAGTAATTTTAGATATCTTGGGTACACCTGGAAAATTTCATGTGGTGCCGATCTTTTCCCATAGACTCACACGACGCAATAATAGGAAACTCTTTTTTCGCTAAAAATAAAGCAAAAACCGACTGGGCGAACAACCGTTTCGAAATGAATGTAAAGCGAGTTCTGATGGCAAACGACGATGAGAATACCATAAGTATTCCCGCAAGGACAAGAAAAGTATTTCGCAATAAAATAAAACCCACAACATTGGAAACAGGACTGATAGAATCCATCGATACCAAACAGGGATTATATGCAGGTAATGCGGTTGTGAAAAACGAAAATAGTTTTATCTTTCTACCTTTTATTAACACTACAGAAGAAAACATCGAAATAAGAATCGCTGATCAAGATTTACAAGAAATCGCAAGAATCGAAGAAACAAGGAAACCGACAATGAATCGGAAACAGAACAAGGAAAAGAAAAACAAGAAAAGAAGAAATATCATAGCACAAAAATGTTTCAAAAACGAGATGAGATCACGTTTTGAGAAAATCAAAGAACTACTCCGTTTGGATGATCTCGGTCCTACAGAAAAGGATGAGATTCACAACCTCATTAAACACTCAGTTGATTGTTTTCATCTTCCCGGTGAAAAATTGACAAGTACACATCTACATCAGAATTCTATCCATACGCAAGATGACAAGCCAATCAACACACGCCAATACCGCTTTCCCCCAGTAATAAAAGAGGAATTGAATAAACAAGTTGGAGAACTTTTGGAAAATGACATCGTTAAACCTTCGTGTTCCCCGTATAACACACCTGTCTGGATAGTCCCTAAAAAAGCTGACAGTCAAGGGAATGGACGTTGGAGAATGGTTCTCGACTTTCGAGCATTGAATGAGAAAACTGTAAGAGACTCTTACCCACTGCCCAATATTGTCGAAAAACTGGACCAGTTGGGAGGAGCGAAATACTTCTCTATCTTCGATCTTACATCAGGTTTTCATCAAATCGAAATGAAAACCGAAGATACACAGAAAACGGCTTTCTCTACGCCGCACGGACACTGGGAATTTTTCAGAATGCCGTTTGGTCTAAAAAATGCGCCCGTGACATTTCAAAGACTAGTGGATGTGGTTCTATTTGGGCTACAAGGCAACGAATTGTTTGTATACATGGACGATATTGTAATATATGCGAAAGATCTAAGTGAACATCGAAGAAAATACAAATTATTGATCGAAAGGCTGCGGGCAGCCTATTTAAAAATGCAACCAGACAAATGCGAGTTTCTAAGAAGAGATGCTATCTTTTTAGGACACCAAATCACGGAGGATGGGCTCAGACCAGACCCTAAGAAAATTGAAGCTGTACAAAAATTTCCCAGACCAAAAAACGTCAAAAATATACGACAATTTTTAGGACTAGCATCATACTATCCACGATTCATAGAAAACTTCGCAAAAATTTCAAAACCCCTGACAAAGCTACTGGAAAAAGACTCAGAATTCAAATGGGAAAACGAACAAGAAAAAGCATTTTTGGCCCTCAAAAAGATACTTTGCAGCGAGCCTGTTTTGCAATACCCAAGATTTGACGAACCATTCATCTTGACCACTGACTCGAGCCAGTATGCAGTAGGAGGAATATTGAGTCAAGAAAAAATTGGACAGGATAGGCCTTGCGCTTATGTCTCTCGCCAACTGAATAAAGCTGAAAAGAACTACAGCACATATGAAAAAGAAGCCCTTGCGATAGTTTTTTGCGTTTCTCACTTTAGACCGTTCTTATATGGTAGAAAATTCACTGTTGTAACGGATCATAAGCCCCTCTGTTGGATGAAAACTGCAAAAGACCCAACAAGTCGCCTCACCAGATGGAAATTGCGTCTAGAAGAATATGATTATGAAGTTCAACATAAATCTGGAGCTAAAAACATTAATGCGGATGCTTTATCAAGAAATCCAGTACCCCAAACAGAAGACATCTTTTCAGAAGCTATAAACATGATAACAACAACAGAGTCAAGACGTTCGACGAGAGTAAAAGAGTCTACAGAAAAGGGACGACTATATCTGCAAGGAATTGAGAATAAGAAAGCAAGAGAAAAAATACAAGCAGAAATAACAAAACTCATTAAAAAGAAAGGGAGGAGAGATGAAGAATTTAAGCGAAAGAAATCAGAATTTTCATCAACGGAATCTGATACAGACGAAGAAACGTTGAATGAAGGAAAATACAGAAGAAGTACGAGGAAAACGACTAGGAAAAGAGAAGAAATCGATAAGAACCTAAGAAGCAATGTTGTTCAAGATAACGATGAGTCAGAAACGAATGAGAAACAGTCCAACGAAGAGAAAGATATAGGAAATGATAATGTTATGGATGAAGGTAACCACGACGATATTGACGAGACATCCGAAGAGAACAAGAAATAACTGATGAATTACAAAAATTACTCTTGGTAAAAATATTTTTTGGAAATAAAGACCACCTTTTTATGAGGCACGATAGCTGCGTTTTGCTGATTGATACCGAAAATAGAACTGTTCGCGAGGCCAAGGAAAAATTTTCAAAGATAAGAGAAGTGAAGAAATTCGACAAATTAAGATTTAGAGAATTGACGTATGTTAGGAGTGGGAGAAATTATCAATTTTTGTTTTGTATCCGGGATAAGTAGAAGAAAGAGAGTAAAGAAACTGTATGGGAAACTATAAAAACTGGGTTGGAAAGACTGAAGAAATACATTACTAAGAATGAAATCCAAAGTATAAACATTCCGAAATTTGAAGTGATTAACGAGATTCCTTGGAAAAGGTTCGAAAATGAAATATATGAAATTTTCAAGAAAGATGAGATAAAAATCGTTATTTGTACCGGTCAGATTCAACAGACATTCAAAAAAATCAAGGCATCGCTCTATATATTGACATAAAAATGTTATTTGATTTAAAAATTCAATTCGAAAAGTTACTTTATTAGGATTGAATTTTGATTGTTGTTTGCAATGTCTGTAAGAAATACCTGATGTCTTCAGATGATCTTTCGAGGAAAATATACGGTGCCTCAATCACAAGAATCTATTGATTACAAGAATATACGTGATAGAATATAAGATGTTAATTTCTGTATCTGTTCGCTTTCAGTCATTTAAAATTTCAACTCGCTAAACAGTTAAATTTAGATCGCAAGTATTAATGGATAACCTGCTCGCTACAGGACTTGGTAATATCGCAAAATTGAAAAATTGGCATATTTTGCTGCATGGTTATAAGAGTGCTAAAATAAATACATGACCCCTGGGAAAAATCAAGGAGACGCTCTATATATTGACATAATCACGTTATTGATTGAAAAATACAATTCGAAAAGTTACTCTATGAAGATTGCATTTTAATTGTTGTTTTCAATGTCAGTAAGAAATACCTGATGTCTTCAGATGATATTTTGGGGAAAATATACTGCGCCTCAATCGCAAGAATCTAACGATTACACGAATTTACGTGATAGAATATAAGATATTGATTTCTGTATCCGTTCGCCTTCAGTCATTTAATATTTCAATTCGCTGAATAGTTAAATCTAGAACGCAAGTATTCATGGATGACCTGCTCGCTACAGGACTTCGTAATATTGCGAAATTAAAAAATTAGCATATTTTTCTGCGTAGTTATAAGAGTGCTAAAATAAATACATGACCGCTGGGAAAAATCAAGGAATCGCTCTATATATTGACATAATAACGTTAATTGATTTAAAACGTTAATTCGAAAAGTTACTCTATCGAAATAGCATTTTGATGTTTGTTTTCAATGTCTGTAAGAAATACCTGATGTCGGCAGATGACTTTCGGAGAAAATATACTGCTCCTCAATCGCAAGAATCTAAAGATAACACGAATTTACTTGATACAATAGAAAAGGTTAATTTCTGTACTTGTTCGCTTTCAGTTATTCATAATTTTAATTCGCTGGATAGTTTAATTTAGATCGCGAGTTTTCATGGATGACCTACTCGCTACAGGAATTAATAATATTAAAAAATTTAAAAATTAGCATATTTTGCTGCGTGGTTATAAGAGAGCAAAAATAAATTCATGACTCCTGGAAAAAATCAAGGAATTGCTCTATATATTGACATAATAACGTTAATTAATTGAAAAATTCAATTCGAAGAGTTACTCTATTGGGATATCATTTTGATTGTTGTTTTTAATGCCTGTAAAAAATAGCTGATGTCTTCAGATGATAGTTCGGGCAAAATATACAGCCCTTTAATCGCAAGAATCTAATGATTACACGAATTTCCGTGATATCATATAAGATGTTGATTTCTGTATCTGTTCGCTATCAGTTATTTGAAATTTCAATTCGCTGAATAGTTCAATTTAGATCGCGAGTATTCATGGATGACCTGCTCGCTACAGGACTTGATAATGTTGCTATATTAAAAAACTAGCATATTTTGCTAAGTGATTATAAAAGTGCTAAAATTAATTGATGACTTCTGGGAAAAATCAAGGAATCGCTGTATATATTGACATAATAACGTTAATTGATTGAAAAATTCAATTCAAAATGTTACTCTATTGAGATTGCATTTTGATTGTTGTTTTCAATGTCTGTAAGAAATATCTAATGTCTTCAGATGATATTTAAGGGCAAACATACTGCGCTTTAATCGCAAGAATCTAATGATGACTCGAATTTACGTAATAGAAGATAAGATGTTGGTTTCTGTATCTGTTCGCTTTCAGTCATTTAAAAAATTTCAATTTTCTAAATAGTTTAATTTAGATCGCAAGTATTCATGGTTAACCTGCTTGCTACAGGACTTGGTAATATTGCAAAATTGAAAAATTAGCATATTTTGCCGCATGGTTATAAGAGTGCTAAAATAAATACATACCCCTGGGAAATGTTAAGGAATCGCTCTATATGTTGACATAAAAACGTTCATTGATTGAAAAATTCAATTCGAAAAGTTACTCTATTGAGATTGCATTTTGATTGTTGTTTTCAATGTCTGCAAGAAATACATGATGTCTTCAGATGATATTTCAGGTAAAATATACTGCGCCTCAATCGCAAGAATCTTATGATTACACGGATTTACGTGATAGAATATAAGGTGTTGATTTCTGTAACTGGTCGCTTTCAGTAATTTAATATTTCTATTCGCTGATAATTTAAATTTAGAACGCAAGTATTTATGTATGACCTGCTCGCTACAGGACTTCATAATATTGGGAAATTGAAAATTATGCATATTTTTCTGCGTGGTTATAAGAGTGCTAGAATAAAGACATGACCCCTGGGAAAAATCAAGGAATCGCTGTATATATTGACATAATAACGTCAATTGATTGAAAAATTTTATTCGAAAAGTTACTCTATCGAGAATGCATTTTGATTGTTGTTTTGCATGTCTGTAAGAAATACCTGATGGCTTAAGATGATATTTCGGGGAAAATATACTGCGCCTCAATCGCAAGAATCTAATGATTACACGGATTTACGTGATAGAATATAAGATGTTGATTTCTGTAACTGTTCGCTTTCAGTCATTTAAACTATTTAAATTCGCTAAAAAGATTAATTTAGATCGCAAGTATTCATGGATCACATGCTCGCTGCAGGACTTACTAATATGAAAGAATTAAAAAATTGGCATATTTTACTGCGTGGTAATAAGAGTGCTAAAATAAATTCATGACTCCTGGAAAAAATCAAGGAATCGCACTATATATTGACATAATAATGTTAATTGATTCAAAAATTCAATTCAAAAAGTTACCTTATTAAGATTACATTTTGATTGTTGTTTTCATTGTCTGTAACAAATATCTAATGTCTTCAGATGATATTTCGGGGAAAATATACTGCGCCTCCATCGCAAAAATCTAACGATTACACGCAGGAACGCAAGTGTTCATGGATGACCTGCTCGATACAGGACTGAGTAATATTGCGAAATCGAAAAATTAGCATATTTTTCTGCGTGGTTACAAGAGTGCTAAAATAAATACATGACAATTGGGAAATATCAAGGTATCACTCTATATATCGACAAAATAATGTTAATTGACTTTAAAATTCATTTCGAAAATATACTCTATTGAGATTGCATTTCGATTTTTGTTTTCAATGTCTGTAAGAAATACCTGATGTCTTCAGATGATATTTCGGGGAAAATATACTGCGCCACTATCGCAAGAATCTAACGATTACACGAATTTACGTGATAGAATATAAAATGTTGATTTCTGTATCTGTTCGCTTTCAGTCATTTAAACAATTTCAATTCGCTAAATAGTTAAATTGAGATCGCAAGTAATCTTAGATGACCTGCTCGCTACAGGACTTGGAAATATTGCAAAATTGAAAATTAGCTTATTTTGCTTTGTGGTTATAAGAGTGCTAAAATAATATCATGACTCCTGGAAAAAATCAAGGAATCGCTCTATATATTGACATAATAATGTTAATTGATTTAAAAATTCAATTCGAAATGTTACTCTATTAAGATTGCATTTTGATTGTTGTTTTCAATGTCTGTAAGAAATACCTAATGTCTTCAGATGATATTTCGGGGAAAATATACTGCGCCTCAATCGCAAAAATCTAACGATTACACGCAGGAACGCGAGTATTCATGGATGACCCGCTCGATACAGGACTGGGTAACATTGCGAAATTGAAAAATCAGTATATTTTTTGGCGTCGTTACAAGGGTGCTAAATAAATACATGACAACTGGGAAAAATCAAGGAATCGCTCTATATATTGACATAATAATTTTAATTGACTTTAAAATTCAATTCGAAAAGATACTCTATTGAGATTGCATTTTGATTTTTGTTTTCAATGTCAGTAAGAAATACCTGATGTCTTCAGAAGATATTCCGAAAAAAATATACTGCGCCTTAACGCAAGAATCTAATGATTACACGGATTTACGTGATAAAATATAAGATGTTGATTTCTGTAACTGTTCGCTTTTAGTCATTTAAACTATTTCAAATTGCTCAAAAGTTAAATTGAGATCGCAAGTATTAATGAATGACTTGCTCGCTACAGGACTTGGTAATATTGCAAAATTGAAAAATTGGCATATTATGCTGCGTGGTTATAAGAGTGCTAACATAAATTCATGACGCCTGGGAAAAATCAAGTAATAGCTCTATATATTGACATAATAACGTAAATGATTTGAAAAATTCAATTCAAAGAGTTACTCTATTGGGATATCATTTTGATTGTGTTTTCAATGCCTGTAAGAAATAGCTGATGTCTTCAGATGATATAACGGGCAAAATATACAGCCCCTCAATTGCAAGAATCTAATGATTACACGAATTTCCGTGATATAATATAAGATGTTGATTTCAGTATCTGTTCGCTATCAGTTATTTGAAATTTCAATTCGCTGAATAGTTCAATTTAGATCGCAAGTATTCATGGATGACCTGCTCGCTACAGGACTTGATAATATTGCAAAATTTAAAAATTATCATAATTTGCTCCGTGGTTATGAAAGTTCTAACAAAAATTCATGACTCCTACGAAAAATCAACGAATCGCTCTATATACTGATATAATATAGTGAATTGACTTAAAAATTCAATTCGATAAGTTACTCTATGGAGATTGCATATTGATTGTTGTTTTCAATGTCTGTAAGAAATACCTGATGTCTTCAGATGATATTTCGGGAAAAATATACTGCTCCTCAATCGCAAGAAACTAACGATTACAAGAATTTACGTTATAAAATATAAGATGTTGACTTCCGTATCTGTTCGCTTGCAGTCATTTAATATTTCTATTGCTGAATATTTAAATTTAGAACGCAAGTATTCATGGATGACCTGCTCGCTACAGGACTTAGTAATATTGCGAAATTGAAAAATTAGCATATTTTTCTGCGTGGTTATAAGAGTGTAAAATAAATACATGAACCTTGGGAAAACACAAGTAATCGCTCTATATATTGACATAACAACGTCAATTGATTTAATAATTTAATTCGAAAAGTTACTCAATCGAGATTGCATATTGATTGTTGTTTTCAATGTCTATAAGAAATAGCTGTTGTCTTAGAATGATATTTCGTGGAAAATATAGTGCGCCTCAATCGCAAGAATCTAATGATTACACGAATTTACGTGATAGAATATAAGATGTTGATTTCTGTAACTGTTCGCTTTCAGTCATAAAAACAATTTCAATTCACTGAAAAGTGAAATTCAGATCGCAAGTATTCATAGATGACCTGCTCGCTACAGGGCGTCCTAATATTGCAAAATTGAAAAATTAGCACATTTTGCTGCGTGGATATAAAAGTGCTGAAATAAATGCATGACTTTCAGGAAAAAGCAAGGAATCGCTCTATATATCGACATAATAATGTTAATTGATTTAAAAATTCAATTCGAAAAAGTACTCTATTGAGATTGCATTTTAATTGTTGTTTTCAATGTCTGTAAGAAATAGCTCATGACTTAAGATGATATTTCGGGGAAAACATACTGCGCCTCAATCGCGAGAATCTAATGACTACACGAAGTTACGTGATAGAATATAAGAAGTTGATTTCTGTATCTGTTTGCCTTCAGTCATTTAAAATTTCAATTTGCTAAATAGTTAAATTTAGAACGCAAGAATTTATGGATGACCTGCTCGATACAAGACTTGGTAATATTGCGAAATTAAAAAATTAGCATATTTTTATACGTGGTTACAAGAGTGCTCAAATAAATACGTGACAACTGGAATAAATCAAGGTATCACTCTATATATCGACATAATAATGTTAATTGACTTTAAAATTCAATTCGAAAAGATACTCTATTGAGATTGCATTTTGATTGTTGTTGTCAAAGTCTGTAAGAAATACCTGATGTTTTCAGATCATTTTTGGAGAAAATATACTGCGCCTCAATCGCAAGAATCTAAAGATTACACGAATTTACGTAATAGAATATAAGATGTTGATTTCTGTATCTGTTCGCTTTCAGTCATTTAAAAACTTTCGATTCGCTGATTAGTTAAATCTAGATTGCAAGAATTCATGTATGACCTACTCGCTACAGGACTTAATAATATTGGAGAATTGAAAAATTAACATATTTTGCTGCGTGATTATAAAAGTGCTAAAATAAATTCATGACTCCTGGGAAAAATCAAGGAATCGCTGTATATATTGACATAATAATGTTAATTAATTAAAAAATTCAATTCGAAGAGTTACTCTATTGGAATATCATTTTGATTGTTGTTTTCAATGCCTGTAAGAAATAGCTAAAGTCTTCAGATGATAATTCGGGCAAAATATACAGCCCCTCAATCGCAAGAATATAATGATTACACGAATTTCCGTGATATAATATAGGATGTAGATTTCTGTATCTGTTCGCTATCAGTTATTTGAAATTTCAATTTGCTGAATAGTTCAATTTAGATCGCAAGTATTTATGGATAAACTGCTCGCTACAGGACTCAGTAATATTGCGAAATCAAAAAATTAGCATATTTTGATGCGTAGTGATAAAAGTTCTAAAATAAATTCATGACTCCTGGGAAAAATCAAGGAATCGCTGTATATATTGACATAATAATGTTAATTAATTAAAAAATTCAATTCGAAGAGTTACTCTATTGGAATATCATTTTGATTGTTGTTTTCAATGCCTGTAAGAAATAGCTAAAGTCTTCAGATGATAATTCGGGCAAAATATACAGCCCCTCAATCGCAAGAATATAATGATTACACGAATTTCCGTGATATAATATAGGATGTAGATTTCTGTATCTGTTCGCTATCAGTTATTTGAAATTTCAATTTGCTGAATAGTTCAATTTAGAGCGCAAGTATTTATGGATAAACTGCTCGCTACAGGACTCAGTAATATTGCGAAATCAAAAAATTAGCATATTTTGCTGCGTAGTGATAAAAGTGCTAAAATAAATTCATGACTCCTGGGAAAAATCAAGGAATCGCTGTATATATTGACATAATAATGTTAATTAATTAAAAAATTCAATTCGAAGAGTTACTCTATTGTGATATCATTTCGATTGTTGTTTTCAATGCCTGTAAGAAATAGCTGATGTTTTCAGATGATATTTAGGGCAAAATATACTGCCCCTCAATCGCAAGAATCTAATGATTACACGAATTTCCGTGATAGAATATAAGATGTTGATTTCTGTATTTGTTTGCTTTCAGTTATTTGAAATTTCAATTCGCTGAATAGTTCAATTTAGATCGCAAGTATTCATGGATGACCTGCTCGCTACAGGACTTGATAATATGGCAAAATTTAAAAATAAGCATAATTCGTTGCGAGGTTATAAAAGTGCTAAAATAAATTGATGAATCCTGGGAAAAAACAAGAAATCGCTGTATATATTGACAACATCAAGATGTTGATTTCTGTATCTGTTCGCTTTCAGTCATTTAAAAAATTTAAATTCGCCAAATAGACAAATTTAGATCGCAAGTATTTATGGATGAATTATTCGTCACAGGGCGTGGTATTATTGCGAAATAAAAAAAATTAGCATATTTTGCTGCGTGGTTATAAGAGTGCTAAAATAAATTTATGACTCCTGGGAAAAATCAAGTAATCGCTCTATATATTGACATAATAACGTTAATTGTTTGAAAAATTTAATTCGAAAAGTTACTCTATTGAGATTGCATTTTGATTGTTGTTTTCAATGTCTGTAAAAAATATCTGATGTTCTCAGATGATATTTCGGGGAAAATATACTGCGCCTCAATCGCAAGGATCTTATGATTATACGAAATTACGTGATAGAATATAAGATGTTAATTTCTGTATCTGTTCGCATTCAGTCATTCGAAAATTTGAATCCGCTAAATAGTTCAATTTAGATCGCAAGTTCTCATGGATGACCTGCTCGCTACAGGACTTGATAATATTGCTAAATTTAAAAATTAGCATAATTTGCTCCGTGGTTATAAAAGTGCTAAAATAAATTTATGACTCCTGGGAAAAATCAAGGAATCGCTCTATATATTGACATAATGACGTTTAATGATTGAAAAATTCAATTCGAAAAGTTACTCTATCGAGATTGCATTTTGATTGTTGTTTTCAATGTCTTTAAGAAATATCTAAGGTCTTCAGATGATATTTAAGGGCAAACATACTGCGCTTTAATCGATAGAATCTAATGATGACTCGAATTTACGTGATAGAATATAAGATGTTGATTTCTGTATCTGTTCGCTTTCAGTCATTTAAAAATTTCAATTTGCTAGATAGTTTAATTTAGATCGCAAGTATTTATGGATAAACTGCTCGGTACAGGACTTTGTATAATTGCAAAATTGAAAAATTAGCATATTTTGCTGCGTGGTTATAAGAGTGCTAAAATAAATTTATGACTCCTGGGAAAAATCAAGTAATCGCTCTATATATTGACATAATAAAGTTAATTGATTCAAAAATTCAATTCGAAAAGTTACTCTATTGAGATGTCATTTTGATTGTTGCTTTAAATGCCTGTAAGAAAAAGCTAATGTCTTCAGATGATATTTCGGGCAAAATATACTGCCCCTCAAACGCAAAAATCTCATGATTACACGAATTTCCGTGATAGAATATAAGATGTTAATTTCTGTATCTGTTCGCATTCAGTCATTCGAAAATTTGAATTCGCTAAATAGTTCAATTTAGATCGCAAGTTCTCATGGATGACCTGCTCGCTACAGGACTTGATAATATTGCAAAATTTAAAAATTAGCATAATTTGCTGCGTGGTTATAAAAGTGCCAAAATAAATTTATGACTACTGGGAAAAATCAAGGAATCGCTGTTTATATTGACATAATAACGTTAATTTATGGAAAAATTCAATTCGAAAAGTTACTCTATTGAGATATCATTTCGATTGTTGTTTTCAATGCCTGTAAGAAGTAGCTGATGTCTTCAGATAATATTTCGGGCAAAATATACTACCCCTCAATCACAAGAATCTAATGATTACACGAATTTCCGTGATAGAATATAAGATGTTGATTTCCGTATCTGTTCGCTTTCAGTCATTTAAAAATTTTAATTCGCCGAATAGTTAAATTTAGATTGCAAGTATTTATGGATAACTTGCTCGCCACAGGACTTGATAATATTGCGAAATTAAAAAATTAGCATATTTTGCTGCGTGGCTTCAAGAGTGCTAATATAAATTCATGACTCCTGGGAAAAATCAGTAAGTGCTCTATATATTGACATAATAACGTTAATTAATTAAAAAATTCAATTCGAAAAGCTACTTTATTGAGATTGCATTTTGATTGTTGTTACCAATGTCTGTAAGAAATACTCGATTTCTTCAGATAATATTTCGGGGGAAATATACTGCGCCTTAATCGCAAGAATCTAATGATTACACGAATATCCGTGATAGAATATGAGATGTTGATTTCTGTATCTGTTCGCTTTCAGTCATTTAAAAAATTTTAATTCGCCAAATCGTTCAATTTAGATTGCAAGTATTTATGGATGACCTGCTTGCTACAGGACTTGGTAATATTGCAAAATTGAAGAATTAGCATATTTTGCTGCGTGGTTACAAAAGTGCTAAAATAAATTCATGACACCTGGAAAAAATCAAGGTATCGCCCTATATATTGACATAATAACGTTAATTAATTGAAAAATTCAAATCGAAAAGTTACTCTATCAAGATTGCATTTTGATTGTTGTTTTCAATGTCAGTAAGAAATATCTGATGTCTTCAGATCATATTTCAGGGCAAACATACTGCGCCTCAATCGCAAGAATCTAATGATGACACGAATTTACCTGATAGAATATAAGATGTTGATTCCTGTATCTGTTCGCTATCAGTCATTAACAAAATTTAAATTCGCTAGATAGTTCAATTTAGATCGCAAAAATTTATAGATAACCTGCTCGCTACAAGACTTGTTAATTTTGCAAAATTGAAAGATTAGCATATTTTGCTGCGTGGTTATGAAAGTGCTAAAATAAATTCATGACTCCTGGGAAAAATCGAGGAATCGCTTTATATATTGACATAATAACGTTAATTGATTGAAAAATTCAATTCGAAAAGTTACTCTATTGGGATTGCATTTTCATTGTTGTTACCAATGTCTGTAAGAAATTCTCGATGTCTTCAGATGATATTTCGGGAAAAACATACTGCGCCTCAATCGCAAGAATCTGATGATTACAGAAATTTACGTGATAGAATATAAGATGTTGATTTCCGTATCTGTTCGCTTTCAGTCATTTAAAAAATATTAATTCGCCGAATAGTTAAATTTAGATCGCAAGTATCGTTGAAAGACCTGCTCGCTACAGGGCATGATTATATTGCAACATTGAAAAATTAGCATATTTTGCCGCGTGATTATAAAAGTGCTAAAATAAATTCATGACTCCTGGGAAAAATCGAGTAATCGCTCTATATATTGACATAATAACGTTAATTGATTGAAAAATTCAATTCAAAAAGTTACATACTGCGCCTCAATCGCAAAAATCTAATGATGACATGAATTTACGTGATAGAATATAAGATGTTAATTTCTGTATCCTTTCGAAATTAACTCTTCGAAAATTTGAATTCGCTGAATAGTTCAATTTAGATCGCAAGTATTCATAGATGACCTGGTCCCTACAGGACGAGGTAATATTGCAAAATTGTAAATTAACATATTTTGCTGCGTGGTTATAAAAGTGCTAAAATAAGTTTAGGACTCCTGGGAAAAATCAAGGAATCGCTGTATAAATTGACATAATAACGTTCATTAATTGAAAAATTCAATTCGAAAAGTTACTCTATTGAGATTGCTTTTTGATTGTTGTTACCAATGTCTGTGAGAAATACTCGATGTCTTCAGATGATATTTCGGGGAAAATATACTGCGCCTTAATCGCAAGAATCTAATGATTACACAAATTTACGTGATAGAATATAAGATGTTGATTTCTGTATCTGTCACTTTTAGTCATTGAAAAAATTTTAATTCGCCGAATAGTTAAATTTAGATCGCAAGTATTCATGTATTACCTGCTCGCTAGAGGACTTGGTAATATCGCAAAATTGAAAAATCAGCATATTTTGCTGTGTGGTTATAAAAGTGCTGAAATAAATTCATGAATCCTGGGAAAAAACATCGAATCGCTCTATATATTGACATAAAAACGTTTATTGATTGAAAAATTCAATTCGAAAAATACTCTATTGAGATTGCATTTTGATCGTTGTTTTCAATGTCTGTGAGAAATATCTGATGTCTTCAGATGATATTTCAGGGCAAACATACTGCGCCTCAATCGCAAGAATCTAATGATGACACGAATTTACGTGATAGAATATAAGATGTTGATTTCTGTAGCTGTTCGCTTTCAGACATCTAAAAAATATGAATTGTCTGAATATTTACATTTAGATCGCAAGTATTCATAGATAACCTGCTCGCTACAGGACTTGGTGATATTGCAAAATTGTCAAATTTGCATATTTTGGTACGTAGTTATAAAAGTGCTAAAATAAATTCATGACTACTGGGAAAAATCAAGTAATGGCTCTATATATTGACATAATACCGTTAATTGCTTGAAAAATTCAATTCGAAAAGTTACATACTGCGCCTCAATCGCAAGAATCTAATGATTACACAAATTAACGTAATTGAATATAAGATGTTGATTTCCGTATCTGTTCACTTTTAGTCATTTAAAAAATTTTAATTCACCAAATACTAAAATTTAGATCGCAAGTATTAATGGATGACCTGCTCGATACAGGACTTGGTATTATTGCGAAATTGAAAAATTAGCATATATTGCTGCGTGGTAAAAACGTGCTAAAATAAATTCATGACTACTTGGAATAATCAAGTAATGGCTCTATATATTGACATAATAACGTTAATTGCTTGAAAAATTCGATTCGAAAAGTTACATACTGCGCCTCAACCACAAGAATCTAATGATTACACGAATTTACGTGATAGAATATAAGATGTTGATTTCCGTATCTGTTCGCTTTCAGTCATTTAAAAAATTTTCATTTGCCAAATAGTTAACTTGAGATCTCAAGTATTTATAAATGACCTGCTCGCTACAGGACTTAGTATTATTGCGAAATTGAAAAATTAGCATATTTTGCTGCGTGGTTAAAAAAGTGCTAAAATAAATTCATGACTCCTGGGAAAAATCAAGTAATCGCTCTATATATTGACATAATAACGTTAATTGATTGAAAAATTCAATTCGAAAAGTTACATACTGCGCCTCAATCGCAAGAATCTAATGATGACACGAATTTACGTTTTAGAATATAAGATGTTAATTTTTGTATCCGTTCGCTTTCAGTCATTCAAAAATTTGAATTCGCCAAATAGTTAACTTGAGATCGCAAGTATTTGTAAATGACCTGCTCGCTACGGGACTTAGTATTATTGCGAAATTGAAAAATTAGCATATTTTGCTGCGTGGTTAAAAAAGTGCTAAAATAAATTCATGACTCCTGGGAAAAATCAAGTAATGGCTCTATATATTGACATAATAACGTTAATTGCTTGAAAAATTCGATTCGAAAAGTTACATACTGCGCCTCAACCCCAAGAATCTAATGATTACACGAATTTACGTGATAGAATATAAGATGTTGATTTCCGTATCTGTTCGCTTTCATTCATTTAAAAAATTTTCATTCGCCAAATAGTTAACTTGAGATCGCAAGTATTCATACATGACCTGCTCGCTACAGGACTTAGTATTAAAGCGAAATTGAAAAATTAGCATATTTTGCTGCGTGGTTAAAAGAGTGATAAAATAAATTCATGACTCCTGGGAAAAATCAAGGAATCGCTTTATATATTGACATAATAACGTTAATTGATTTAAAAATTCAATTCGAAAAGTTACTCTATTGAGATTGCATTTTGATCGTCGTTTTCAATGTCTGTGAGAAAAATCTGATGTCTTTAGATGATATTTCAGGGCAAACATACTGCGCCTCAATCGCAAGAATCTAAGGATGACACGAATTTACGTGATAGAATATAAGATGTTGATTTCTGTATCTGTTCGCTATCAGTCATTAACAAAATTTAAATTCGCTGGATAGTTCAATTTAGATCGCAAAAATTTATAGATAACCTGCTCGCTACAAGACTTGTTAATTTTGCAAAATTGAAAGATTAGCATATTATGCTGCGTGGGTATGACAGTGCTAAAATAAATTCATGACTCCTGGGGAAAATCAAGGAATCGCTTTATATATTGACATAATAACGTTAATTGATTGAAAAATTCAATTCGATAAGTTACTCTATTGAGATTGCATTTTGATTGTTCTTACCAATGTCTGTAAGAAATACTCGATGTCTTCAGATGATATTTCTAGAAAAATATACTGTGCCTCAATGGCAAGATTCTAATGATTACACGAATTTATGTGATAGAATATAAGATGTTGATTTCCGTATCTGTTCGCTTTCAGTCATTTAAAAAATTTTAATTCGCTGAATAGTAAAATTTAGATCGCAAGTATTTATGGATGACCTGCTCGCTATAGGGCTTGGTAATATTGCTGATTTGAAAAATTAGCATATTTTTCTGGATGGTTCTAAAAGTGCTGAAATAAATTCATAACTCTTGGGAAAAATCAAGGAATTGCACTATATATTGACATAATAACGTTAATTGATTGAAAAATTCAATTCGAAAAGTTACTGCATTGAGATTGCATTTTGATTGTTGTTACCAATGTCTGTAAGAAATACTCGACGTCTTAAGATGATATTTCTGGGAAAATATACTGCGCCTCAATGGCAAGATTCTAATGATTACACGAATTTACGTGATAGAATATATGATGTTGATTTCCGTATCTGTTCGCTTTCAGTCATTTAAAAAATTCAATTTCGCCGGATAGTCAAATTTAGATCGCAAGTATTCATGGATTACTTGTTCGCTACAGGGCATGATTATATTGGAAAATTGAAAAATTAGCATTTTTGCTGCGTGGTTATAAAAGTGCTAAAATAAATTCATGACTTCTGGGAAAAATCAAGTAATCGCTCTATATATTGACATAATAACGTTAATGGATTGAAAAATTCAATTCGAAAAGTTACTCTATCGTGATTGCATTTTGATAGTTGTTTTCAATGTCTGTAAGAAATATCTAAGGTCATCAGATGATATTTAAGGGCAAACATACTGCGCTTTAATCGCAAAAATCTAATGATGACTCGAATGTACGTGATAGAATATAAGATGTTGATTTCTGTATCTGGTCGCTATCAGTTTTTTGAAATTTCAATTCGCTTAATAGTTCAATTTAGATCGCAAGTATTCATGGATGACCTGCTCGCTACAGGACTTGATAATATGGCAAAATCTAAAGATTGGCATAATTTGTTGCATGGTTATAAAAGTGCTAAAATAAATTTATGACTCCTGGGAAAAAACAAGGAATCGCTGTATATATTGACATAATAACGTTAATTGATTGAAAAATTCAATTCCAAAAGTTACTCTAGTGAGATTGCATTTTGATTGTTGTTTTTAATGTCTGTAAGAAATATCTGATGTCTTCAGATGATATTTAAGGGCAAACATACAGCGCTTTAATCGCAAGAATATAATGATGACACGAATTTACGTGATAGAATATAAGATGTTGATTTCTGTATCTGTTCGCTTTCAGTCATTTAAAAAATTTCAATTTGCTAGATAGTTTAATTTAGATCGCAAGTATTCATGGATAACATGCTTGCTCCAGGACTTGGTAATATTGCAAAATTGAAAAACTAGCATATTTTGCTAAGTGATTATAAAAGTGCTAAAATCAATTCTTGACTCCTGGGAAAAATCAAGGAATCACTCCATATATTGACATAATAACGTTACTTGATTGAAAAATTCAATTCGAAAAGTTACTCTATTGAGATTGCATTTTGATTGTTGTTTACAAAGTCTGTAAGAAATATCTGATGTCTTCAGATGATATTAATAGGCAAACATACTGCGCTTTAATCGCAAGAATCTAATGATTACACGAATTTCCGTGATATAATATAGGATGTAGATTTCTGTATCTGTTCGCTATCAGTTATTTGAAATTTCAATTTGCTGAATAGTTCAATTTAGATCGCAAGTATTTATGGAGAAACTCCTCGCTACAGGACTTAGTAATATTGCGAGCTCGAAAAATTAGCATATTTTGCTGCGTAGTGATAAAAGTGCTAGAATAAATTCATGACTCCTGGGAAAAATCAAGTAATCGCTCTATATATTGACAGAATAACGTTAATTAATTGAAAAATTCAATTCGAAAAGTTACTCCATCGAGATATCATTTTGATTGTTGTTTTCAATGCCTGTAAGAAATAGCCGATGTCTTCAGATGATATTTCGGGCAAAATATACTGCCCCTCGATCGCAAGAATCTAAAAATTACACGAATTTCCGTGATAGAATATAAGATGTTGATTTCCGAATCTGTTCGCTATCAGTTATTTTAAATTTCAATTCGCTGTATAGTTCAATTTAGATCGCAAGTATTCATAGATGACCTGGTCCCTACAGGACGAGGTTATATTGCAAAATTGGAAATTAACATATTATGCTGCGTGGTTATAAAAGTGCTAAAATAAGTTTAGGACTCCTGGGAAAAATCAAGGAATCGCTGTATAAATTGACATATTAACGTTCATTGATTGAAAAATTAAATTCGAAAAGTTACTCTATTGAGATTGCTCTTTGATTGTTGTTTTCAATGTCTGTAAGAAATATCTGATGTCTTCAGATGATATTTAAGGGCAATCATACAGCGCTTTAATCGCAAGAATATAATGATGACACGAATTTACGTTTTAGAATATAAGATGTTAATTTCTGTATCCGTTCACTTTCAGTCATTCAAAAATTTGAATTCGCCAAATAGTTAACTTGAGATCGCAATTATTTATAAATGACCTGCTCGCTACAGGACTTAGTATTATTGCGAAATTGAAAAAGTAGCATATTTTGCTGCGTGGTTAAAAAAGTGCTTAAATAAATTCATGACTCCTGGGAAAAATCAAGTAATCGCTCTATATATTGACATAATAACGTTAATTGATTGAAAAATTCAATTCGAAAAGTTACATACTGCGCCTCAACCGCAAGAATCTAATGATGACACGAATTTACGTGATAGAATATAAGATGTTAATTTCTGTATCTGTTCGCTTTCAGTCATTTAAAAAATTTCAATTTGCTAGATAAATTGATTTAGATCGCAAGTATTCATGGATAACATGCTTGCTCCAGGACTTGTTAATATTGCAAAATTGAAAAACTAGCACATTTTGCTAAGCGATTATAAAAGTGCTAAAATTAATTCTTGACTCCTGGGAAAAATCAAGGAATCGCTTTATATATAGACATAATAACGTTAATTGATTGAAAAATTCAATTCGATAAGTTACTCTATTGAGATTGCATTTTGATTGTTCTTACCAATGTCTGTAAGAAATACTCGATGTCTTCAGATGATATTTCTAGGAAAATATACTGTGCCTCAATGGCAAGATTCTAATGATTACACGAATTTATGTGATAGAATATAAGATGTTGATTTCCGTATCTGTTCGCTTTCAGTCATTTAAAAAATTTTAATTCGCCGAATATTTAAATTTAGATCGCAAGTATTTATGGATGACCTGCTCGCTATAGGGCTTGGTAATATTGCAGAATTGAAAAATTAGCATATTTTTCTGGGTGGTTATAAAAGTGCTGAAATAAATTCATGACTCCTGGGAAAAATGAAGGAATCGCTCTATATATTGACATAATAAAGTTAATTGTTTGAAAAATTGAATTCGAAAAGTTACTCTATTGAGATTGCATTTTGATTGTTGTTACCAATGTCTGTAAGAAATACTCGATGTCTTAAGATGATATTTCTGGGAAAATATACTGCGCCTCAATCGCAAGAATCTTATGATTACACGAATTTACGTAATAGAATATAAGATGTTAATTTCTGTATCTGTTCGCTGTCAGTCATTTTAAAAATTCAAATTCGCCGGATAGTCAAATTTAGATCGCAAGTATTCATGGATGACTTGTTCGCTACAGGGCATGATTATATTGGAAAATTGAAAAATTAGCATTTTTGCTGCGTGGTTATAAAAGTGCTGAAATAAATTCATGACTTCTGGGAAAAATCAAGTAATCGCTCTATATATTGACATAATAACGTTACTTGATTGAAAAATTCAATTCGAAAAGTTACTCTATCGTGATTGCATTTTGATTGTTGTTTACAAAGTCTGTAAGAAATATCTGATGTCTTCAGATGATATTAATGGGCAAACATACTGCGCTTTAATCGCAAGAATCTAATGATTACACGAATTTCCGTGATATAATATAGGATGTAGATTTCTGTATCTGTTCGCTATCAGTCGTTCGAAATTTCAATTTGCTGAATAGTTCAATTTAGATCGCAAGTATTTATGGATAAACTCCTCGCTACAGGACTTAGTAATATTGCGAGCTCGATAAATTAGCATATTCTGCTGCGTAGTGATAAAAGTGCTAAAATAAATTCATGACTCCTGGGAAAAATCAAGTAATCGCTCTATATATTGACATAATAACGTTAATTAATTAAAAAATTCAATTCGAAAAGTTACTCCATCGAGATATCATTTTGATTGTTGTTTTCAATGCCTGTAAGAAATAGCTGATGTCTTCAGATGATATTTCGGGCAAAATATACTGCCCCTCGATCGCAAGAATCTAATAATTAAACGAATTTCCGTGATAGAATATAAGATGTTGATTTCCGTATCTGTTCGCTATCAGTTATTTTAAATTTCAATTCGCTGTATAGTTCAATTTATATCGCAAGTTCTCATGGATGACCTGCTCGCTACGGGACTTGATAATATGGCAAAATCTGAAAATTAGCATAATTTGCTGCGTGGTTATAAAAGTGCCAAAATAAATTTATGACTCCTGGGAAAAATCAAGGAATCGCTGTTTATATTGACATAATAACGTTAATTGATTGAAAAACTCAATTCGAAAAGTTACTCTATTGAGATTGCATTTTGATTGTTGTTTTTAATGTCTGTAAGAAATATCTGATGTCTTCAGATGATATTTAAGGGCAAACATACAGCGCTTTAATCGCAAGAATATAATGATGACACGAATTTACGTGATAGAATATAAGATGTTGATTTCTGTATCTGTTCGCTTTCATTCATTCAAAAAATTCAAATTTGCCGTATGGTCAAATTAAGAACGCATGTATTCATGGATAACTTGTTCGCTACAGGGCATGGTTATATTGCAAAATTGATAAATTAGCATATTTTGCTGCGTGGTTAAAAAAGTGCTAAAATAAATTCATGACTCCTGGGAAAAATCAAGTAATGGCTCTATATATTGACATAATAACGTTAATTGCTTGAAAAATTCGATTCGAAAAGTTACATACTGCGCCTCAACCGCAAGAATCTAATGATTACACGAATTTACGTGATAGAATATAAGATGTTGATTTCCGTATCTGTTCGCTTTCATTCATTTAAAAAATTTTCATTCGCCAAATAGTTAACTTGAGATCGCAAGTATTCATACATGACCTGCTCGCTACAGGACTTAGTATTAAAGCGAAATTGAAAAATTAGCATATTTTGCTGCGTGGTTAAAAGAGTGATAAAATAAATTCATGACTCCTGGGAAAAATCAAGGAATCGCTTTATATATTGACATAATAACGTTAATTGATTTAAAAATTCAATTCGAAAAGTTACTCTATTGAGATTGCATTTTGATCGTCGTTTTCAATGTCTGTGAGAAAAATCTGATGTCTTTAGATGATATTTCAGGGCAAACATACTGCGCCCCAATCGCAAGAATCTAAGGATGACACGAATTGACGTGATAGAATATAAGATGTTGATTTCTGTATCTGTTCGCTATCAGTCATTAACAAAATTTAAATTCGCTGGATAGTTCAATTTAGATCGCAAAAATTTATAGATAACCTGCTCGCTACAAGACTTGTTAATTTTGCAAAATTGAAAGATTAGCATATTATGCTGCGTGGGTATGAAAGTGCTAAAATAAATTCATGACTCCTGGGAAAAATCAAGGAATCGCTTTATATATTGACATAATAACGTTAATTGATTGAAAAATTCAATTCGAAAAGTTACTCTATTGAGATTGCATTTTGATTTTTCTTACCAATGTCTGTAAGAAATACTCGATGTCTTCAGATGATATTTCTAGGAAAATATACTGTGCCTCAATGGCAAGATTCTAATGATTACACGAATTTATGTGATAGAATATAAGATGTTGATTTCCGTATCTGTTCGCTTTCAGTCATTTAAAAAATTTTAATTCGCCGAATAGTAAAATTTAGATCGCAAGTATTTATGGATGACCTGCTCGCTATAGGGCTTGGTAATATTGCTGAATTGAAAAATTAGCATATTTTTCTGGATGGTTCTAAAAGTGCTGAAATAAATTCATAACTCTTGGGAAAAATCAAGGAATTGCACTATATATTGACATAATAACGTTAATTGATTGAAAAATTCAATTGGAAAAGTTACTGCATTGAGATTGCATTTTGATTGTTGTTACCAATGTCTGTAAGAAATACTCGATGTCTTAAGATGATATTTCTGGGAAAATATACTGCGCCTCAATGGCAAGATTCTAATGATTACACGAATTTACGTGATAGAATATAAGATGTTGATTTCCGTATCTGTTCGCTTTCAGTCATTTAAAAAATTTTAATTCGCCGAATATTTAAATTTAGATCGCAAGTATTTATGGATGACCTGCTCGCTATAGGGCTTGGTAATATTGCAAAATTGAAAAATTACCATATTTTTCTGGGTGGTTATAAAAGTGCTGAAATAAATTCATGACTCCTGGGAAAAATGAAGAAATCGCTCTATATATTGACATAATAAAGTTAATTGTTTGAAAAATTGAATGCGAAAAGTTACTCTATTGGGATTGCATTTTCATTGTTGTTATCAATGTCTGTAAGAAATACTCGATGTCTTAAGATGATATTTCTGGGAAAATATACTGCGCCTCAATCGCAAGAATCTTATGATTACACGAATTTACGTAATAGAATATAAGATGTTAATCTCTGTATCTGTTCGCTTTCAGTCATTTAAAAAATTCAATTTCGGCGGATAGTCAAATTTAGATCGCAAGTATTCATGGATGACTTGTTCGCTACAGGGCATGATTATATTGGAAAATTGAAAAATTAGCATTTTTGCTGCGTGGTTATAAAAGTGCTAAAATAAATTCATGACTTCTGGGAAAAATCAAGTAATCGCTCTATATATTGACATAATAACGTTAATTGATTGAAAAATTCAATTCGAAAAGTTACTCTATCTTGATTGCATTTTGATAGTTGTTTTCAATGTCTGTAAGAAATATCTAAGGTCATCAGATGATATTTAAGGGCAAACATACTGCGCTTTAATCGCAAAAATCTAATGATGACTCGAATGTACGTTATAGAATATAAGATGTTGATTTCTGTATCTGGTCGCTATCAGTTTTTTGAAATTTCAATTCGCTTAATAGTTCAATTTAGATCGCAAGTATTCATGGATGACCTGCTCGCTACAGGACTTGATAATATGGCAAAATCTAAAAATTAGCATAATTTGTTGCATGGTTATAAAAGTGCTAAAATAAATTTATGACTCCTGGGAAAAAACAAGGAATCGCTGTATATATTGACATAATAACGTTAATTGATTGAAAAATTCAATTCCAAAAGTTACTCTAGTGAGATTGCATTTTGATTGTTGTTTTCAATGTCTGTAAGAAATATCTGATGTCTTCAGATGATATTTAAGGGCAAACATACAGCGCTTTAATCGCAAGAATATAATGATGACACGAATTTACGTGATAGAATATAAGATGTTGATTTCTGTATCTGTTCGCTTTCAGTCATTTAAAAAATTTCAATTTGCTAGATAGTTTAATTTAGATCGCAAGTATTCATGGATAACATGCTTGCTCCAGGACTTGGTAATATTGCAAAATTGAAAAACTAGCACATTTTGCTAAGCGATTATAAAAGTGCTAAAATTAATTCTTGACTCCTGGGAAAGATCAAGGAATCACTCTATATTTTGACATAATAACGTTAATTGATTGAAAAATCCAATTCGAAAAGTTACTCTAATGAGATTGCATTTTGATTGTTGTTTTCAAAGTCTGTAAGAAATATCTGATGTCTTCAGATGATATTAATGGGCAAACATACTGCGCTTTAATCGCAAGAATCTAATGATGACACGAATTTACGTGATACAATATAAGATGTTGATTTCTGTATCTGTTCGCTTTCAGTTATTTGAAATTTTAATTCGCTGGATAGTTTTATTTAGATCGCAAGTATTTATGGATGACCTGCTCGCTACAGGAATTTATAATATTGAAAATTTAAAAATTAGCATAATTTTCTGCGTGGTTATAAAAGTGCCAAAATAAATTTATGACTTCTGGGAAAAATCAAGAAATCGCTGTTTATATTGACATAATAACGTTAATTAATTTAAAAATTCAAGTCGAAAAGTTACTCTATTGAGATTGCATTTTGATATTTGTTTTCAATGTCTGTAAGAAACAGCTGATGTCTTCAGATGATATTTCGGGCACAATATACTGCCCCTCAATCGTAAGAATCTAATGATTACACGAATTGCCGTGATAAAATATAAGATGTTGATTTCCGTATCTGTTCGCTTTCAGTCATTTAAAAATTTCAATTCGCCGAATAGTTAAATTGAGATCGCAAGTATTCATGGATGACCTGCTCGCTACAGGACTTGATAATATGGCAAAATTTAAAAATTAGCATAATTTGTTGCATGGTTATAAAAGTGCTAAAATAAATTCATGACTCCTCGGAAAAAACAATAAATCGCTGTATATATTGACATAATAACGTTAATTAATTAAAAAATTCAATTCGAAAAGTTACTCCATCGAGATATCATTTTGATTGTTGTTTTCAATGCCTGTAAGAAATAGCTGATGTCTTCAGATGATATTTCGGGCAAAATATACTGCCCCCCGATCGCAAGAATCTAATAATTACACGAATTTCCGTGATAGAATATAAGATGTTGTTTTCCGTATCTGTTCGCTATCAGTTATTTTAAATTTCAATTCGCTGTATAGTTCAATTTATATCGCAAGTTCTCATGGATGACCTGCTCGTTACAGGACTTGGTAATATTGCAAAATTCAAAAAGTAGCATAATTTGATCCGTGGTTAAAAAAGTGCTAAAATGAATTCATGACTCCTGGGACAAATCGAGGAATCGCTGTATATATTGACATAATAAAGTTAATTGATTGAAAAATTCAATTCGAAAAGTTACTCTATTGAGATTGCATTTTGATTGTTGTTTTCAATGTCTGTAAGAAATATCTGATGTCTTCAGATGATATTTAAGGGCAAACATACAGCGCTTTAATCGCAAGAATATAATGATGACACGAATTTACGTGATAGAATATAAGATGTTGATTTCTGTATCTGTTCGCTTTCAGTCATTCAAAAAATTCAAATTCGCCGTATAGTCAAATTAAGATCGCATGTATTCATGGATAACTTGTTCGCTACAGGGCATGGTTATATTGCAAAATTGATAAATTAGCATATTTTGCTGCGTGGTTATATAAGTGCTAAAATAAATTCATGACTCCTGGGAAAAATCAAGTAATCGCTCTATATATTGACATAATAACGTTAATTGATTGAAAAATTCAATTCGAAAAGTTACATACTGCGCCTCAACCGCAAGAATCTAATGATGACACGAATTTACGTGATAGAATATAAGATGTTAATTTCTGTATCTGTTCGCTTTCAGTCATTTAAAAAATTTCAATTTGCTAGATAAATTGATTTAGATTGCAAGTATTCATGGATAACATGCTTGCTCCAGGACTTAGTAATATTGCAAAATTGAAAAACTAGCACATTTTGCTAAGCGATTATAAAAGTACTAAAATTAATTCTTGACTCCTGGGAAAGATCAAGGAATCACTCTATATTTTGACATAATAACGTTAATTGATTGAAAAATTCAATTCGAAAAGTTACTCTAATGAGATTGCATTTTGATTGTTGTTTTCAAAGTCTGTAAGAAAAATCTGATGTCTTCAGATGATATTAATGGGCAAACATACTGCGCTTTAATCGCAAGAATCTAATGATGTCACGAATTTACGTGATACAATATAAGATGTTGATTTTTGTATCTGTTCGTTTTCAGTTATTTGAAATTTCAATTCGCTGGATAGTTTTATTTAAAACGCAAGTATTTATGTATGACCTGCTCGCTACAGGAATTTATAATATTGAAAATTTAAAAATTAGCATAATTTTCTGCGTGGTTATAAAAGTGCCAAAATAAATTTATGACTTCTGGGAAAAATCAAGAAATCGCTGTTTATATTGACATAATAACGTTAATTAATTTAAAAATTCAAGTCGAAAAGTTACTCTATTGAGATTGCATTTTGATATTTGTTTTCAATGTCTGTAAGAAACTGCTGATGTCTTCAGATAATATTTCGGGCACAATATACTGCCCCTCAATCGTAAGAATCTAATGACTACACGAATTGCCGTGATAAAATATAAGATGTTGATTTCCGTATCTGTTCGCTTTCAGTCATTTAAAAATTTCAATTCGCCGAATAGTTAAATTTAGATCGCAAGTATTCATGGATGACCTGCTCGCTACAGGACTTGATAATATGGCAAAATTTAAAAATTAGCATAATTTGTTGCATGGTTATAAAAGTGCTAAAATAAATTTATGACTCCTCGGAAAAAACAATAAATCGCTGTATATATTGACATAATAACGTTAATTGATTGAAAAATTTAATTCGAAAAGTCTATTGAGATTGCATTTTGATTGTTGTTTTCAATGTCTGTAAGATATATCTGATGTCTTCAGATGATATTTAAGGGCAAACATACAGCGCTTTAATCGGGAGAATATAATGATGACACGAATTTACTTGATAGAATATAAGATGTTGATTTCTGTATCTGTTCGCTTTCAGTCATTTAAAAAATTCAAATTTGCCGGATAGTCAAATTTTGATCGCAAGTATTCATGGATGACTTGTTCGCTACAGGGCATGGTTATATTGCAAAATTGAAAAATTAGCATATTTTGCTGCGTGGTTATAAAAGTGCTGAAATAAATTCATGACTCCTGGAAAAAATTAAGTAATCGCTCTATATATTGACATAATAACGTTAATTGATTGAAAAATTTAATTCGAAAAGTTACATACTGCGCCTCAACCGCAAGAATCTAATGATGACATGAATTTACGTGATAGAATATAAGATGTTAATTTCTCTATCTGTTCGCTTTCAGTCATTCGAAAATTTGAATTCGCTGCATAGTTCAATTTAGATTGCAAGTATTCATGGATGACCTGCTCGCTACAGGACGTAGTAATATTGCAAAATTGGAAATTAACATATTTTGCTGCGTGGTTATAAGACTGCTAACATAAATTCATGACACCTGGGAAAAATCAAGTAATCGCTCTATATGTTGACATAATAACGTTAATTAATTGGAAAATTCAATTCGAAAAGTAACTCTATTGAGATATCATTTTGATTGTTGTTTTCAATGCCTGTAAGAAATAGCTGATGTCATCAGATGATATTTCGGGCAAATTATACTGCCCCTCAATCGCAAGAATCTAATGATTACACGAATTTCCGTGATAGAATATAAGATGTTGATTTCTGTATCCGTTCGCTATCAGTTTTTCGAAATTTCAATTCGCTTAATAGTTCAATTTAGATCGCAAGTATTCATAGATGACCTGCTCGCTACAGGACTTAGTAATATTGCAAAATGGAAAAATTAGCATATTTTGCTGCGTGGTTGAAAAAGTGCTATAATAAATTCATGACTCCTGGGGAAAATCAAGTAATCGCTCTATATATTGACATAATAACGTTAATTGATTGAAAATTTCAATTCGAAAAGTTATTCTATTACGATTGCATTTTGGTTGTTGTTTTCCATGTCTGTAAGTAATACCTGATGTCTTCAGATGATATTTCGGGGAAAATATACTGCGCCTTAATCGCAAGAATCTAATGATTACACAAATTTACGTGATAGAATATAAAATGTCGATTTCTGTATCTGTCACTTTCAGTCATTGAAAAAATTTTAATTCGCCGAATAGTTAAATTTAGATCGCAAGTATTTATGGATTACCTGCTCGCTAGAGGACTTGGTAATATCGCAAAATTGAAGCATTAGCATATTTTGCTGTGTGGTTATAAAAGTGCTGAAATAAATTCATGAATCCTGGGAAAAAACATCGAATCGCTCTATATATTAACATAAAAACGTTTATTGATTGAAAAATTCAATTCGAAAAAATACTCTATTGAGATTGCATTTTGATCGTTGTTTTCAATGTCTGTGAGAAATATCTGATGTCTTCAGATGATATTTCAGGGCAAACATTCTGCGCCTCAATCGCAAGAATCTAATGATGACACGAATTGACGTGATAGAATATAAGATGTTGATTTCTGTAGCTGTTCGCTTTCAGTCATCTAAAAAATATGAATTGTCTGAATATTTACATTTAGATCGCAAGTATTCATAGATAACCTGCTCGCTACAGGACTTGGTGATATTGCAAATTTGTCAAATTTGCATATTTTGCTACGTAGTTATAAAAGTGCTAAAATAAATTCATGACTACTGGGGAAAATCAAGTAATGGCTCTATATATTGACATAATAACGTTAATTGCTTGAAAAATTCAATTCGCAAAGTTAATACTACGCCTCAATCGCAAGAATCTAATGATTACACAAATTTACGTGATTGAATATAAGATGTGGATTTCCGTATCTGTTCACTTTTAGTCATTTAAAAAATTTTAATTCACCAAATACTAAAATTTAGATCGCAAGTATTAATGGATGACCTGCTCGATACAGGACTTGGTATTATTGCGAAATTGAAAAATAAGCATTTATTGCTGCGTGGTAAAAACGTGCGAAAATAAATTCATGACAACTTGGAATAATCAAGTAATGGCTCTATATATTGACATAATAACGTTAATTGCTTGAAAAATTCGATTCGAAAAGTTACATACTGCGCCTCAACCGCAAGAATCTAATGATTACACGAATTTACGTGATAGAATATAAGATGTTGATTTCCGTATCTGTTCGCTTTCAGTCATTTGAAAAATTTTCATTCGCCAAATAGTTAACTTGAGATCGCAAGTATTCATAGATGACCTGCTCGCTACAGGACTTAGTATTATTGCGAAATTGAAAAATTAGCATATTTTGCTGCGTGGTTAAAAAAGTGCTAAAATAAATTCATGACTCCTGGGAAAAATCAAGTAATGGCTCTATATATTGACATAATAACGTTAATTGCTTGAAAAAATTGGATTCGAAAAGTTACATACTGCGCCTCAACCGCAAGAATCTAATGATTACACGAATTTACGTGATAGAATATAAGATGTTGATTTCCGTATCTGTTCGCTTTCATTCATTTAAAAAATTTTCATTCGCCAAATAGTTAACTTGAGATCGCAAGTATTTATAGATGACCTGCTCGCTACAGGACTTAGTATTATTGCAAAATTGAAAAATTAGCATATTTTGCTGCGTGGTTAAAAAAGTGCTAAAATAAATTCATGACTCCTGGGAAAAATCAAGGAATCGCTTTATATATTGACATAATAACGTTAATTGATTAAAAATTCAATTCGAAAAGTTACTCTATTGAGATTGCATTTTGATCGTCGTTTTCAATGTCTGTGAGAAAAATCTGATGTCTTTAGATGATATTTCAGGGCAAACATACTGCGCCTCAATCGCAAGAATCTAAGGATGACACGAATTTACGTGATAGAATATAAGATGTTGATTTCTGTATCTGTTCGCTATCAGTCATAAACAAAATTTAACTTCGCTGGATATCTCAATTTAGATCGCAAAAATTTATAGATAACCTGCTCGCTACAAGACTTGTTAATTTTGCAAAATTGAAAGATTAGCATATTTTGCTGCGTGGTTATGAAAGTGCTAAAATAAATTCATGACTCCTAGGAAAAATCAAGGAATCGCTTTATATATTGACATAATAACGTTAATTGATTGAAAAATTCAATTCGAAAAGTTACTCTATTGGGATTGCATTTTCATTGTTGTTACCAATGTCTGTAAGAAATTCTCGTTGTCTTCAGATGATATTTTGGGAAAAATATACTGCGCCTCAATCGCAAGAATCTGATGATTACACGAATTTACGTGATAGAATATAAGATGTTGATATGTGTATCTGTTCGCTTTCAGTCATTTAAAAAATATTAATTCGCCGAATAGTTAAATTTAGATCGCAAGTATCGTTGAAAGACCTGCTCGCTACAGGCCATGGTTATATTGCAACATTGAAAAATTAGCATATTTTGCTGCGTGGTTATAAAAGTGCTAAAATAAATTCATGACTCCTGGAAAAAATCAAGTAATCACTCTATATATTGACATAATAACGTTAATTGATTGAAAAATTCAATTCGAAAAGTTACATACTGCGCCTCAATCGCAAGAATCTAATGATGACATGAATTTACGTGATAGAATATAAGATGTTAATTTCTGTATCCTTTCGAAATTAACTCTTCGAAAATTTGAATTCGCTGAATAGTTCAATTTAGATCGCAAGTATTCATAGATGACCTGGTCCCTACAGGACGAGGTCATATTGCAAAATTGAAAATGAAGATATTTTGCTGCGTGGTTATAAAAGTGCTAAAATAAGTTTAGGACTCCTGGGGAAAATCGAGGAATCGCTGTATAAATTGACATAATAACGTTCATTGATTGAAAAATTCAATTCGAAATGTTACTCTATTGAGATTGCTTTTTGATTGTTGTTATCAATGTCTGTAAGAAATACTCGATGTCTTCAGATGATATTTCGGGGAAAATATACTGCGCCTTAATCGCAAGAATCTAATGATTACACAAATTTACGTGATAGAATATAAGATGTTGATTTCTGTATCTGTCACTTTCAGTCATTGAAAAAATTTTAATTCGGCGAATAGTTAAATTTAGATCGCATGTATTTATGGATTACCTGCTCGCTAGAGGACGTAGTATTATTGCGAAATTGAAAAATTAGCATATTTTGCTGCGTGGTTAAAAGAGTGCTAAAATAAATTCATGACTCCTGGGAAAAATCAAGGAATCGCTTTATATATTGAAATAATAACGTTAATTGATTTAAAAATTCAATTCGAAAAGTTACTCTATTGAGATTGCATTTTGATCGTCGTTTTCAATGTCTGTGAGAAAAATCTGATGTCATTAGATAATATTTTGGAAAAATATACTGCGCCCCAATCGCAAGAATCTAAGGATGACACGAATTTACGTGATAGAATATAAGATGTTGATTTCTGTATCTGTTCGCTATCAGTCATTAACAAAATTTAAATTCGCTGGATAGTTCAATTTAGATCGCAAAAATTTATAGATAACCTGCTCGCTACAAGACTTGTTAATTTTGCAAAATTGAAAGATTAGCATATTTTGCTGCGTGGTTATGAAAGTGCTAAAATAAATTCATGACTCCTGGGAAAAATCAAGGAATCGCTTTATATATTAACATAATAACGTTAATTGATTGAAAAATTCAATTCGATAAGTTACTCTATTGAGATTGCATTTTGATTGTTCTTACCAAAGTCTGTAAGAAATACTCGATGTCTTAAGATGATATTTCTGGGAAAATATACTGCGCCTCAATGGCAAGATTCTAATGATTACACGAATTTACGTGATAGAATATAAGATGTTGATTTCCGTATCTGTTCGCTTTCAGTCATTTAAAAAATTTTAATTCGCCGAATATTTAAATTTAGATCGCAAGTATTTATGGATGACCTGCTCGCTATAGGGCTTGGTAATATTGCAAAATTGAAAAATTAGCATATTTTTCTGGGTGGTTATAAAAGTGCTGAAATAAATTCATGATTCCTGGGAAAAATGAAGGAATCGCTCTATATATTGACATAATAAAGTTAATTGTTTGAAAAATTTAATTCGAAATTTACTCTATTGAGATTGCATTTTGATTGTTGTTACCAATGTCTGTAAGAAATACTCGATGTCTTAAGATGATATTTCTGGGAAAATATACTGCGCCTCAATCGCAAGAATCTTATGATTACACGAATTTACGTAATAGAATATAAGATGTTAATTTCTGTATCTGTTCGCTTTCAGTCATTTAAAAAATTCAAATTCGCCGGATAGTCAAATTTAGATCGCAAGTATGCATGGATGACTTGTTCGCTACAGGGCATGATTATATTGGAAAATTGAAAAATTAGCATATTTTGCTGCGTGGTTATAAAAGTGCTAAAATAAATTCATGACTCCTGGGAAAAATCAAGTAATCGCTCTATATATTGACATAATAACGTTAATTGATTGAAAAATTCAATTCGAAAAGTTACTCTATCGTGATTGCATTTTGATTGTTGTTTTCAATGTCTGTAAGAAATATCTAAGGTCATCAGATGATATTTAAGGGCAAACATACTGCGCATTAATCGCAAGAATCTAATGATGACTCGAATGTACGTGATAGAATATAAGATGTTGATTTCTGTATGTGTTCGCTATCAGTTTTTTGAAATTTCAATTCGCTTAATAGTTCAATTTAGATCGCAAGTATTCATGGATGACCTGCTCGCTACAGGACTTGATAATATGGCAAAATCTAAAAATTAGCATAATTTGTTGCATGGTTATAAAGTGCAAAAATGAATTTATGACTCCTGGGAGAAAACAAGGAATCGCTGTATATATTGACATAATAACGTTAATTGATTGAAAAATTCAATTCGAAAAGTTACTCTAGTGAGATTGCATTTTGATTGTTGTTTTCAATGTCTGTAAGAAATATCTGATGTCTTCAGATGATATTTAAGGGCAAACATACAGCGCTTTAATCGCAAGAATATAATGATGACACGAATTTACGTGATAGAATATAAGTTGTTGATTTCTGTATCTGTTCGCTTTCAGTCATTTAAAAAATTTCAATTAGCTAGATAGTTTAATTTAGATCGCAAGTATTCATGGATAACACGCTTGCTCCAGGACTTGGTAATATTGCAAAATTGAAAAACTAGCACATTTTTCTAAGTGATTATAAAAGTGCTAAAATAAATTCTTGACTCCTGGGAAAGATCAAGGAATCACTCTATATTTTGACATAATAACGTTAATTGATTGAAAAATTCAATTCGAAAAGTTACTCTAATGAGATTGCATTTTGATTGTTGTTTTCAAAGTCTGTAAGAAATATCTGATGTCTTCAGATGATATTAATGGGCAAACATACTGCGCTTTAATCGGAAGAATCTAATGATGACACGAATTTACGTGATATCAGATAAGATGTTGATTTCTGTATCTGTTCGCATTCAGTTATTTGAAATTTCAATTCACTGGATAGTTTTATTTAGCTCGCAAGTATTTATGGATGACCTGCTCGCTACAGGAATTTATGATATTGAAAATTTAAAAATAAGCATAATTTGCTGCGTGGTTATAAAAGTGCCAAAATGAATTTATGTCTTCTGGGAAAAATCAAGAAATCGCTGTTTATATTGACATAATAACGTTAATTAATTCAAAAATTCAAGTCGAAAAGTGACTCTATTGAGATTGCATTTTGATTGTTGTTTTCAATGTCTGTAAGAAATATCTAATGTCTTCAGATGATATTGAAGGGCAAACATACTGCGCTTTAATCGCAAGAATCTAATGATGACACGAATTTACGTGATAGAATATAAGATGTTGATTTCTGTATCTGTTCGCTTTCAGTCATTTAAAAAATTTAAATTCGCTAAATAGTTCAATTTAGATCGCAAGTATTCATGGATATCCTGCTCGCTACAGGACTTGGTAATATTGCAAAAATGAAAAATTAGCATTTTAGCTGCGTAGTTATAAAAGTGCTAAAATAAATTCATGACTCCTAGGAAAAATCAAGTAATCGCTCTATATATTGACATAAAAACGTTAATTTATTGAAAAATTCAATTCGAAAAGTTACTCTATTGAGAATGCATTTTGATATTTGTTTTCAATGTCTGTAAGAAACAGCTGATGTCTTCAGATAATATTTCGGGCACAATATACTGCCCCTCAATCGTAAGAATCTAATGATTACACGAATTGCCGTGATAAAATATAAGATGTTGATTTCCGTATCTGTTCGCTATCAGTCATTTAAAAATTTCAATTCGCCGAATAGTTGAATTTAGATCGCAAGTATTCATGGTTGACCTGCTCGCTACAGGACTTGATAATATGGCAAAATTTAAAAATTAGCATAATTTGTTGCATGGTTATAAAAGTGCTAAAATAAATTTATGACTCCTCGGAAAAAACAATAAATCGCTGTATATATTGACATAATAACGTTAATTGATTGAAAAATTTAATTCGAAATGTCTATTGAGATTGCATTTTTATTGTTATTTTCAATGTCTGTAAGATATATCTGATGTCTTCAGATGATATTTAAGGGCAAACATACAGCGCTTTAATCGGGAGAATATAATGATGACACGAATTTACTTGATAGAATATAAGATGTTGATTTCTGTATCTGTTTGCTTTCAGTCATTTAAAAAATTCAAATTCGCCGGATAGTCAAATTTAGATCGCAAGTATTCATAGATTACTTGTTCGCTACAGGGCATGGTTATATTACAAAATTGAAAAATTAGCATATTTTTCTGCGTGGTTATAAATGTGCTGAAAGAAATTCATGACTCCTGGGAAAAATCAAGTAAGCGCTCTATATATTGACATAATAACGTTAATTGATTGAAAAATTCAATTCGAAAAGTTACATACTGCGCCTCAACCGCAAGAATCTTATGATGACACGAATTTACGTGATAGAATATAAGATGTTAATTTCTCTATCTGTTCGCTTTCAGTCATTCGAAAATTTGGATTCGCTGAATAGTTCAATTTAGATTGCAAGTATTCATGGATGACCTGCTCGCTACAGGACGTGGTAATATTGCAAAATTGGAAATTAACATATTTTGCTGCGTAGTTAGAAGACTGCTAACATAAATTCATGACTCCTGGGAAAAATCAAGTAATCGCTCTATATGTTGACATAATAACGTTAATTGATTGAAAATTTCAGTTCGAAAAGTTATTCTATTGAGATTGCATTTTGATTGTTGTTTTCCATGTCTGTAAGTAATACCTGATGTCTTCAGATGATATTTTGGGAAAATATAATGCGCCTCAATCGCAAGAATCTAATGATTACATGAATTTCCGTGATAGAATATAAGATGTTGATTTCCGTATCTGTTCGCTATCAGTTATTTGAAATTTCGATTCGCTGAATAGTTCAATTTATATCGCAAGTTCTCATGGATGACCTGCCTGCTACAGGACTTGATAATATTGCAAAATTGACAAATAGGCATATTTTGCTGCGTGGTTATAAAAGTGCTTAAATAAATACATGACTCCTGGGAAAAATCGAGGAATCGCTGTATATATTGACATAATAACGTTAATTGATTGAAAAATTCAATTCGAAAAGTTACTCTATTGAGACTGCATTTTGATTGTTCTTACCAATGTCTGTAAGAAATACTCGATGTCTTCAGATGATATTGAAGGGCAAACATACTGCGCTTTAATCGCAAGAATCTAATGATGACACGAATTTACGTGATAGAATATAAGATGTTGATTTCTGTATCTGTTCGCTTTCAGTCATTTAAAAAGTTTCAATTCGCTAAATAGTTTAATTTGGATCGCAAGTATTCATGGATATCCTGCTTGCTACAGGACTTGGTAATATTGCAAAAATGCAAAATTAGCATTTTTGCTGCGTAGTTATAAAAGGGCTAAAATAAATTCATGACTCCTGGGAAAAATCAAGTAATCGCTCTATATATTGACATAATAACGTTAATTTATTGAAAAATTCAATTCGAAAAGTTACTCTATTGAGATATCATTTTGATTGTTGTTTTCAATGCCTGTAATAAATAGCTGATGTCTTCAGACAATATTTCGGGCACAATATACTGCCCCTCAATCGCAAGAATCTAATGATTACACGAATTTCCGTGATAAAATATAAGATGTTGATTTCCGTATCTGTTCGCTTTCAGTCATTTAAAAATTTTAATTCGCCGAATAGTTAATTTTAGATCGCAAGTATTCATTGATGACCTGCTCGCTACAGGACTTGATAATATGGTAAAATTTAAAAATTAACATAATTTGTTGCATGATTTTAAAAGTGCTAAAATAAATTTATGACTCCTGGGAAAATACAATGTATTGCTGTATATATTGACATGATAACGTTAATTGATTGAAAAATTAAATTCGAAAAGTTACTCTATTGAGATTGCATTTTGATTGTTGTTTTCAATGTCTGTAAGAAATATCTGATGTCTTCAGATGATATTTAAAGGCAAACATACAGCGCTTTAATCGGAAGAATATAATGATGACACGAATTTACTTGATAGAATATAAGATGTTGATTTCTGTATCTGTTCGCTTTTAGTCATTTAAAAAATTCAAATTCGCCGGATAGTCAAATTTAGATCGCAAGTATTAATGGATGACTTGTTCGCTACAGGGCATGATTATATTGGAAAATTGAAAAATTAGCATATTTTGCTGCGTGGTTATAAAAGTAATAAATAAATTCATGACTCCTGGGAAAAATCAAGTAATCGCTCTATATATTGACATAAAAACGTTAATTGATTGAAAAATTCAATTCGAAAAGTTACATACTGCGCCTCAACCGCAAGAATCTAATGATGACACGAATTAACGTGATAGAATATAAGATGTTAATTTCTCTATCTGTTCGCTTTCAGTCATTCGAAAATTTGAATTCGCTGAATAGTTCAATTTAGATTGCAAGTATTCATGGATGACCTGCTCGGTACAGGACGTGATAATATTGCAAAATTGGAAATTAACATATTTTGCTGCGTGGTTATAAAAGTGCTAAAATAAGTTTAGGACTCCTGGGAAAAATCAAGGAATCGCTGTATAAATTGACATAATAACGTTATTGATTGAAATATTCAATTCGAAAAGTTACTCTATTGAGATTGCTTTTTGATTGTTGTTACCAATGTCTGTAAGAAATACTCGATGTCTTCAGATGATATTTCGGGAAATAAACTGCGCCTTAATCGCAAGAATCTAATGATTACACAAATTTACGTGATAGAATATAAGATGTTGATTTCCGTATCTGTTCACTTTTAGTCATTTAAAAAATTTTCATTCGCCAAATACTTAAATTTAGATCGCAAGTATTCATAGATGACCTGCTCGCTACGGGACTTAGTATTATTGCGAAATTGAAAAATTAGCATATTTTGCTGCGTGGTTATAAAAGTGCTAGAATAAATTCTTAACTCCGGAGAAAAATCAAGGCATCGATCTTTAAATTGACATAATAACGTTAATTGATTGAAAAATTCAATTCAAAAAGTTACTCTCTTGAGATTTCATTTCGATTGTTGTTTTCAATGTCTTTAAGAAATACCTGATGTCATTAGATGATATTTTGGGAAAATATACTGCGCCCCAATCGCAAGAATCTAATGATTACACGAATTTACGTGATAGAATATAAGATGTTGATTTCCGTATCTGCTCGCTTTCAGTCATTGAGAAAATTTCAATTCGCCGGATAGTTTAATTTAGATCGCAAGTATTCATAGATGACCTACTCGCTACAGGACTTAGTATTATTGCGAAATTGAAAAATTAGCATATTTTGCTGCGTGGTTATAAAAGTGCTAGAATAAATTCTTAACTCCGGGGAAAAATCAAGGCATCGCTCTTTAAATTGACATATTAACGTTGATTGATTGAAAAATTCAATTCAAAAAGTTACTCTATTGAGATTTCATTTCGATTGTTGTTTTCAATGTCTTTAAGAGATACCTGATGTCTTTAGATGATATTTTGGGAAAATATACTGCGCCCCAATCGCAAGAATCTAATGATTACACGAATTTACGTGATAGAATATAAGATGTTGATTTCCGTATCTGCTCGCTTTCAGTCATTAAAAAATTTCAATTCGCCGGATAGTTTAATTTAGATCGCAAGTATTTATGGATAAACTGCTCGGTACAGGACTTTGTATAATTGCAAAATTGAAAAATTAGCATATTTTGCTGCGTCGTTATAAAAGTGCTGAAATAAATTCATGACTCCTGGGAAAAATCAAGGAATCGCTCTATATATTGACATAATAAAGTTAATTGATTCAAAAATTCAATTCGAAAAGTTACTCTATTGAGATTGCATTTTGATTGTTGTTACCAATGTCTGTAAAAAATACTCGATGCCTTCAGATGATATTTCGGGGTAAATATACCGCGCCTTAATCGCAAGAATCTAATGATTACGCAAATTTACGTGATAGAATATAAGATGTTGCTTTCCGTATCTGTTCGCTTTCAGTCATTTAAAAAATTTTGTTTCGCCGAATAGTAAAATTTAGATCGAAAGAATTCATTAATGACCTGCTCGCTACAGGACTAAGTAATGTTGCAATATTGAAAAATTAGCATATTTATCTGCGTGGTTATAAGAGTGCTAAAATAAATTCATGACTCCTGGGAAAAATCAAGGAATCGCTCTATATATTGACATAATAACGTTAATTGATTGAAAAATTCAATTCGAAAAGTTACAAACTGCGCCTCAACCGCAAGAATCTAATGATGACACGAATTTACGTGATAGAAAATAAGATGTTAATTTCTCTATCTGTTCGCTTTCAGTCATTCGAAAATTTGAATTCGCTGAATAGTTCAATTTAGATTGCAAGTATTCATGGATGACCTGCTCGCTACAGGACGTGGTAATATTGCAAAATTGGAAATTAACATATTTTGCTGCGTGGTTATAAAAGTGCTGACATGAATCCATGACTCCTGGGAAAAATCAAGGAATCGCTGTATAAATCGACATAATAACGTTAATTGATTGAAAAATTAAATTCGAAAAGTTACTCTATTGAGATTGCATTTTGATCGTTGTTTTCAATGTCTGTCAGAATTATCTGATGTCTTCAGATGATATTTCAGGGCAAACATACTGCGCCTCAATCGCAAAATTCTAATGATGAAACGAATTGACGTGATAGAATATAAGATGTTGATTTCTGTATCTGTTCGCTATCAATTATTTAAAAAATTTGAATTCGCTGGATAGTTCAATTTAGATCGCAAAATTTCCTGAATATCCTGCTCGCTCCAAGTCCTATTAATTTTGCGAAATTGAAAAATTAGCATATTTTGCTGCGTGGTTATAAAAGTGCTAAAATTAATTCATGACTCCTGGGAATAATCAAGGAATCGCTCTATATATTGACATAATAACGGTAATTGATTGAAAAATTCAATTCGAAAAGTTACTCTATCGAGATTGCATTTTGATTGTTCCTACCAATGTCTGTAAAAAATACTCGATGTCTTCAGATGATATTTCTGGGAAAATAAACTGCGCGTCAATCGCAAGAATCTAATGATTACACGAATTTACGTGATAGAATATAAGATGTTGATTCCCGTATCTGTTCGCTTTCAGTCATTCAAAAAATTTCAATTCGCCTGATAGTTTAATTGAGATCACAAGTATTGATGGATAACCTGCTCGCTACGGAATTGGTAATATTGAAAAATTAAAAAATTAGCATATTTTGCTGCGTTGTTATAAAAGTGCTGAAATAAATTCATGACTCCTGGGAAAAATCAAGGAATCGCCCTATATATTGACATAATAACGTTCATTGATTGAAAAATTCAATTCAAAAAGTTACTCTATCGAGATTGCATTTTGATTGCTCTTACCAATGTCTGTAAGAAATACTCGATGTCTTCAGATGATATTTCTGGGAAAATAAACTGCGCGTCAATCGCAAGAATCTAATGATTACACGAATTTACGTGATAGAATATAAGATGTTGATTTCCGTATCTGTTCGCTTTCAGTCATTCAAAAAATTTCAATTCGCCTGATAGTTTAATTTAGATCACAAGTATTGATGGATAACCTGCTCGCTACGGAATTGGTAATATTGAAAAATTGAAAAATTAGCATATTTTGCTGCGTGGTTATAAATTTGCTGAAATAAATTCAAGACTCCTGGGAAAAATCAAGTAATCGCTCTATATATTGACATAATAACGATAATTGATTGAAAAATTCAATTCGAAAAGTTACACACTGCGCCTCAACCGCAAGAATCTAATGATGACACGAATTTACGTGATAGAATATAAGATGTTAATTTCTCTATCTGTTTGCTTTCAGTCATTCGAAAATTTGAATTCGCTGAATAGTTCAATTTAGATTGCAAGTATTCATGGATGACCTGCTCGCTACAGGACGTGGTAATATTGCAAAATTGGAAAATAACATATTTTGCTGCGTAGTTATAAGATTGCTAACATAAATTCATGACTCCTGTCAAAAATCAAGTAATCGCTCTATATGTTGACATAATAACGTTAATTAATTGGAAAATTCAATTCGAGAAGTTACTCTATTGAGATTGCTTTTCGATTGTTGTTTTCAATGCCTGTAATAAATAGCTGATGTCTTCAGATAATATTTCGGGCACAATATACTGCCCCTCAATCGCAAGAATCTAATGATTACACGAATTGCCGTGATAAAATATAAGATGTTGATTTCCGTATCTGTTCGCTTTAAGTCATTTAAAAATTTCAATTCGCCGAATAGTTGAATTTAGATCGCAAGTATTCATGGATGACCTGCTTGATACAGGACTTGATGATATGGTAAAATTTAAAAATTAACATAATTTGTTGCATGATTATAAAAGTGCTAAAATAAATTTATGACTCCTGGGAAAAAACAATGAATCGCTGTATATATTGACATGATAACGTTAATTGATAGAAAAATTAAATTCGAAATGTTACTCTATTGAGATTGCATTTTGATTGTTGTTTTCAATGTCTGTAAGAAATATCTGATGTCTTCAGATGATATTAAAAGGCAAACATACAGCGCTTTAATCGGAAGAATATAATGATGACACGAATTTACTTGATAGAATATAAAATGTTGATTTCTGTATCTGTTCGCTTTCAGTCATTTAAAAAATTCTAATTCGCCGGATAGTCAAATTTAGATCGCAAGTATTAATGGATGACTTGTTCGCTACAGGGCATGATTATATTGGAAAATTGAAAAATTAGCATATTTTGCTGCGTGGTGATAAAAGTAATGAATAAATTCATGACTCCTGGGAAAAATCAAGTAATCGCTCTATATATTGACATAAAAACGTTAATTGATTGAAAAATTCAATTCGAAAAGTTACATACTGCGCCTCAACCGCAAGAATCTAATGATGACACGAATTAACGTGATAGAATATAAGATGTTAATTTCACTATCTGTTCGCTTTCAGTCATTCGAAAATTTGAATTCGCTGAATAGTTCAATTTAGATTGCAAGTATTCATGGATGACCTGCTCGCTACAGGACGTGGTAATATTGCAAAATTGGAAATTAACATATTTTGCTGCGTGGTTATAAAAGTGCTAAAATAAGTTTAGGACTCCTGGGAAAAATCAAGGAATCGCTGTATAAATTGACATAATAACGTTATTGATTGAAAAATTCAATTCGAAAAGTTACTCTATTGAGATTGCTTTTTGATTGTTGTTACCAATGTATGTAAGAAATACTCGATGTCTTCAGATGATATTTCGGGAAATAAACTGTGCCTTAATCGCAAGAATCTAATGATTACACAAATTTACGTGATAGAATATAAGATGTTGATTTCCGTATCTGTTCACTTTTAGTCATTTGAAAAATTTTCATTCGCCAAATACTTAAATTTAGATCGCAAGTATTCATAGATGACCTGCTCGCTACAGGACTTAGTATTATTGCGAAATTGAAAAATTAGCATATTTTGCTGCGTGGTTATAAAAGTGCTAGAATTAATTCTTAACTCCGGGGAAAAATCAAGGCATCGCTCTTTAAATTGACATAATAACGTTAATTGATTGAAAAATTCAATTCAAAAAGTTACTCTATTGAGATTTCATTTCGATTGTTGTTTTCAATGTCTTTAAGAAATACCTGATGTCTTTAGATGATATTTTGGGAAAATATACTGCGCCCCAATCGCAAGAATCTAATGATTACACGAATTTACGTGATAGAATATAAGATGTTGATTTCCGTATCTGCTCGCTTTCAGTCATTGAAAAAATTTCAATTCGCCGGATAGTTTTTTTTAGATCGCAAGTATTCATGGATAAACTGCTCGGTACAGGACTTTGTATAATTGCAAAATTGAAAAATTAGCATATTTTGCTGCGTGGTTATAAAAGTGCTGAAATAAATTCATGACTCCTGGGAAAAATCAAGGAATCGCCCTATATATTGACATAATAACGTTCATTGATTGAAAAATTCAATTCAAAAAGTTACTCTATCGAGATTGCATTTTGATTGCTCTTACCAATGTCTGTAAGAAATACTCGATGTCTTCAGATGATATTTCTGGGAAAATAAACTGCGCGTCAATCGCAAGAATCTAATGATTACACGAATTTACGTGATAGAATATAAGATGTTGATTTCCGTATCTGTTCGCTTCCAGTCATTCAAAAAATTTCAATTCGCCTGATAGTTTAATTTAGATCACAAGTATTGATGGATAACCTGCTCGCTACGGAATTGGTAATATTGAAAAATTGAAAAATTAGCATATTTTGCTGCGTGGTTATAAATTTGCTGAAATAAATTCAAGACTCCTGGGAAAAATCAAGTAATCGCTCTATATATTGACATAATAACGTTAATTGATTGAAAAATTCAATTCGAAAAGTTACACACTGCGCCTCAACCGCAAGAATCTAATGATGACACGAATTTACGTGATAGAATATAAGATGTTAATTTCTCTATCTATTCGCTTTCAGTCATTCGAAAATTTGAATTCGCTGAATAGTTCAATTTAGATTGCAAGTATTCATGGATGACCTGCTCGCTACAGGACGTGGTAATATTGCAAAATTGGAAATTAACATATTTTGCTGCGTGGTTATAAAAGTGCTAAAATAAGTTTAGGACACCTGGGAAAAATCAAGGAATCGCTGTATAAATTGACATAATAACGTTATTGATTGAAAAATTCAATTCGAAAAGTTACTCTATTGAGATTGCTTTTTGATTGTTGTTACCAATGTATGTAAGAAATACTCGATGTCTTCAGATGATATTTCGGGAAATAAACTGCGCCTTAATCGCAAGAATCTAATGATTACACAAATTTACGTGATAGAATATAAGATGTTGATTTCCGTATCTGTTCACTTTTAGTCATTTGAAAAATTTTCATTCGCCAAATACTTAAATTTAGATCGCAAGTATTCATAGATGACCTGCTCGCTACAGGACTTAGTATTATTGCGAAATTGAAAAATTAGCATATTTTGCTGCGTGGTTATAAAAGTGCTAGAATTAATTCTTAACTCCGGGGAAAAATCAAGGCATCGCTCTTTAAATTGACATAATAACGTTAATTGATTGAAAAATTCAATTCAAAAAGTTACTCTATTGAGATTTCATTTCGATTGTTGTTTTTAATGTCTTTAAGAAATACCTGATGTCTTTAGATGATATTTTGGGAAAATATACTGCGCCCCAATCGCAAGAATCTAATGATTACACGAATTGACGTGATAGAATATAAGATGTTGATTTCCGTATCTGCTCGCTTTCAGTCATTGAAAAAATTTCAATTCGCCGGATAGTTTTTTTTAGATCGCAAGTATTCATGGATAAACTGCTTGGTACAGGACTTTGTATAATTGCAAAATTGAAAAATTAGCATATTTTGCTGCGTGGTTATAAAAGTGCTGAAATAAATTCATGACTCCTGGGAAAAATCAAGGAATCGCTCTATATATTGACATAATAAAGTTAATTGATTCAAAAATTCAATTCGAAAAGTTACTCTATTAAGATTGCATTTTGATTGTTGTTACCAATGTCTGTAAAAAATACTCGATGCCTTCAGATGATATTTCGGGGTAAATATACCGCGCCTTAATCGCAAGAATCTAATGATTACGCAAATTTACGTGATAGAATATAAGATGTTGCTTTCCGTATCTGTTCGCATTCAGTCATTTAAAAAATTTTAATTCGCCGAATAGTAAAATTTAGATCGAAAGAATTCATTAATGACCTGCTCGCTACAGGACTAAGTAATGTTGCAATATTGAAAAATTAGCATATTTTTCTGCGTGGTTATAAAAGTGCTAAAATAAAGTCATGACTCCTGGGTAAAATCAGGGAATCGCTCTATATATTGACATAATAACGTTAATTGATTGAAAAATACAATTCGAAAAGTTACTCTATTGAGATTGCATTTTGATTGTTGTTACCAATGTCTGTAAGAAATACTCGATGTCTTCAGATGATATTTCTATGAAAATGTACTGCGCCTCAATCGCAAGAATTCAATGATTAAAGGAATTTACGTGATAGAATATAAGATGTTGATTTCTGTATCTGTTCGCTATCAGTCATTAAAAAAATTTGAATTCGCTGAATATTTTAATTTAGTTCGCAAGAATTTATAGATAACCTGCTCGCTACAAGACTTGTTAATTTTGCGAAATTGATAAATTAGAATGTTTTACTGCGTGGTTATAAGAGTGCTAAAATCAATTCATGACTCCTGGGAATAATCAAGGAATCGCTTTATACATTGACATAATAACGTTAATTGATTGAAAAATTTAGTTCGAAAAGTTACTCTATTGAGATTGCATTTTGATTGTTCTTACCAATGTCTGTAAGAAATACTCGATGTTTTCAGATGATATTTTTGGGAAAATAAACTGCGCCTCAACCGCAAGAATCTAATGATTACACGAATTTACGTGATAGAATATAAGATGTTGATTTCCGCATCTGTTCGCTTTCAGTCATTCAAAAAATTAAAATTTGCCAAATAGTCAGATTTAGATTGCAAGTATCGTTGGAATACCTGCTCGCTACAGGGCATAGTTATATTGCAAAATTGAAAAATTAGCATATTTTGTTGCGTGGTTATAAAAGTGCTAAAATAAATACATGACTCCTGGGAAAAATCAAGTAATCGCTCTATATATCCACATAATAACGTTAATTGATTGAAAAATTCAATTCAAAAAGTTACATACTGCGCCACAATCGCAAGAATCTAATGATGACACGAATTTACGTGATAGAATATAAGATGTTGATTTCTGTATCTGTTCGCTATCAGTCATTTAAAAAATTTAAATTCGCTGGATAGTTTAACTTAGATCGCAAAAATTCATGAAGAACCTGCTCGCTTTAAGTCGTATTAATTTGAAAAATTGAAAAATTAGCATATTTTGCTGTGTGGTTATAAGAGTGCTAAAATCAATTCATGACTCCTGGGAAAAACCTAGGAATCGCTTTATATATTGACATAATAACGTAAATTGATTGAAAAATTCAATTCGAATAGTTACTCTATTGAGATTGCATTTTGATTGTTCTTACCAATGTCTGTAAGAAATACTCGATGTCTTCAGATGATATTTCTGGGAAAATAAACTGCGCCTTTACCGCACGAATCTAATGATTACACGAATTTACGTGATAGATTATAAGATGTTGATATCCGTATCTGTTCGCTTTCAGTTATTTGAAATTTCAATTCGCTAAATAGTTCAATTTAGATCGCAAGTACTCATGGATGACCTGCTCACTACAGAATTTGGTAATATTGCGAAATTAAAAAATAAGCTTTTTTTGCTGCGTGGTTATAAATGTGCTCAAATAAATTCATGACTCTTGGGAAAAATCAAGGAATACTCTATATATTGACATAATAACGTTAATTGATTGAAAAATTCAATTTGAAAAGTTACTCTATTGAGATTGCATTTTGAATGTTGTTACCGATGTCTGTAAGAAATACACGATGTCTTCAGATGATATTTCTAGGAAAATATACTGCGCCTCAATCGCAAGAATCTAACGATTACACGAATTTACGTGATAGAATATAAGATTTTGATTTCCGTATCTGTTCGCTTTCAGTCATTTAGAAAATTTTAATTCGCCGAAAAGTCAAATTTAGATTGCAAGAATTCATGGATAACCTGCTCGCTACAAGACTTGTTAATTTTGCAAAATTGAAAAATTAGCATATTTTGCTGCGTGGTTATAAAAGTGCTAATAGAATTCATGACTCCTGGGAAAAATCAAGGAATCGCTCTATATACAAACATAATAACGTTAATTGATTCAAAAATTCAATTCGAAAAGTTACTCTATTGAGATTGCATTTTGAATGTTGTTACCGATGTCTGTAAGAAATACTCGATGTCTTCAGATGATATTTCAGGGAAAATATACTGCACCTTAATCGCAAGAATCTAATGATTACACAAATTTACGTGATAGAATATAAGATGTTGATTTCCGTATCTGTTCGCTTTCAGTCGTTTATAAAATTCAAATTCGCTGAATAGTCAAATTTAGATCGCAAGTATCGTTGGAATACCTGCTCGCTACAGGGCATGGTTATATTGCAAAATTGAAAAATTAGGATATTTTGCTGCGTGGTTATAAAAGTGCTAAAATAAATTCATGACTCCTGGGAAAAATCAAGTAATCGCTCTATATATTGACATAATAACGTTAATTGATTGAAAAATTCAATTCGAAAAGTGACATACTGCGCCTCAATCGCAAGAATCTAATGATGACACGAATTTACGTGATAGAATATAAAATGTTAATTTCTGTATCTGTTCGCTTTCAGTCATTCAAAAATTCGAATTCGCTGAATAGTTCAATTTAGATCGCAAGTATTTATGGATGACCTGCTCGCTACAGGACGCAGAAATATTGCAAAATCAAAAAATTAACATATTTTGCTGCGTGGTTATAAAAGTGCTGACATGAATCCATGACTCCTGGGAAAAATCAAGGAATCGCTGTATAAATCGACATAATAACGTTAATTGATTGAAAAATTAAATTCGAAAAGTTACTCTATTGAGATTGCATTTTGATCGTTGTTTTCAATGTCTGTCAGAATTATCTGATGTCTTCAGATGATATTTCAGGGCAAACATACTGGGCCTCAATCGCAAGAATCTAATGATGAAACGAATTGACGTGATAGAATAAAAGATGTTGATTTCTGTATCTGTTCGCTATCATTTATTTAAAAAATTTGAATTCGCTGGATAGTTCAATTTAGATCGCAAAATTTCATGAATATCCTGCTCGCTTCAAGTCCTATTAATTTTGCGAAATTGAAAAATTAGCATATTTTGCTGCGTGGTTATAAAAGTGCTAAAATTAATTCATGACTCCTGGGAATAATCAAGGAATCGCTTTATATATTGACATAATAACGTTAATTGATTGAAAAATTCAATTCGAAAAGTTACTCTATCGAGATTGCATTTTGATTGTTCTTACCAATGTCTGTAAGAAATACTCGATGTCTTCAGATGATATTTCTGGGAAAATAAACTGCGCGTCAATCGCAAGAATCTAATGATTACACGAATTTACGTGATAGAATATAAGATGTTGATTTCCGTATCTGTTCGCTTTCAGTCATTCAAAAATATACAATTCGCCTGATAGTTTAATTTAGATCACAAGTATTGATGGATAACCTGCTCGCTACGGAATTAGTAATATTGAAAAATTAAAAAATTAGCATATTTTGCTGCGTTGTTATAAAAGTGCTGAAATAAATTCATGACTCCTGGGAAAAATCAAGGAATCGCTCTATATATTGACATAATAACGTTAATTGATTGAAAAATTCAATTCGAAAAGTTACTCTATTGAGATTGTATTTTGATTGTTCTTACCAATGTCTGTAAGAAATACTCGATGTCTTCGGATGATATTTCGGGAAAAATATACTGCGCCTCAATCGCACGAATCTGATGATTACACGAATTTACGTGATAGAATATAAGATGTTGATATCTGTATCTGTTCGCTTTCAATCATTAAAAAAATTTCAATTCGCTAAATAGTCAAATTTAAATCGCCAGTATTCATGGATGACTCGCTCGCTGCAGGAGTTGGTAATATTGCAAAATTTAAAAATTAGCATATTTTGCTGCGTGGTTATAAAAGTGCTGAAATAAGTATAGGACTCTTGGGAAAAATCAAGAAATCGCTGTATAAATTGACATAATAACGTTAATTGATTGAAAAATTCAATTCGAGAAGTTACTCTATTGAGATTGCTTTTTGATTGTTGTTACCAATGTCTGTGAGAAATACTCGATGTCTTCAGATGATATTTCAGGGCGAACATACTTCGCCTTAATCGCAAGAATCTAATGATGACACGAATTTACGTGATAGAATATAAGATGTTGATTTTCGTATCTGTTCGCTTTCAGTCATTTAAAAAATTTTAATTCGATAAATCGTTAAATTTAGATCGCAAGTATTCATGGATGACTTGCTCGCAACAGGACTTAGTAATGTTGCAAAATTGAAAAATTAGCATATTTTGCTGCGTTGCTATAAAAGTGCTTAAATAAATTCATGACTCCTGGGAAAAATTAAGGAATCGCTCTATATATTGACATAATAACGTTCATTGATTAAAAAATTCAATTCGAAAAGTAACATACTGCGCCTTAATCGCAAGAATCTAATGATTACACGAATTTACGTGATAGAATATAAGATGTTGATTTCTGTTTCTGTTCGCTTCCAGTCATTCGAAAATTTGAATTCGCTGAATAGTTCAATTTAGATTGCAAGTATTCATGGATGACCTGCTCGCTACAGGACGTGGTAATATTGCAAAATTGGAAATTAACATATTTTGCTGCGTGGTTATAAAAGTGCTAAAATAAGTTTAGGACTCCTGGGAAAAATCAAGGAATCGCTGTATAAATTGACATAATAACGTTATTGATTGAAAAATTCAATTCGAAAAGTTACTCTATTGAGATTGCTTTTTGATTGTTGTTACCAATATCTGTAAGAAATACTCGATGTCTTCAGATGATATTTTGGGGAAAATATACTGCGCCTTAATCGCAAGAATCTAATGATTACACAAATTTACGTGATAGAATATAAGATGTTGATTTCCGTATCTGTTTACTTTTAGTCATTTAAAAAATTTTCATTCGCCAAATACTTAAATTTAGATCGCAAGTATTCATAGATAACCTGCTTGCTACAGGACTTAGTGTTATTGTGAAATTGAAAAATTAGCATATTTTGCTGCGTGGTTATAAAAGTGCTAGAATAAATTCTTAACTCCGGGGAAAAATCGAGGCATCGCTCTATAAATTGACATAATAACGTTAATTGATTGAAAAATTCAATTCGAAAAGTTACTCTATTGAGATTTCATTTCGATTGTTGTTTTCAATGTCTTCAAGAAATACCTGCTGTCTTTAGATGATATTTTGGGAAAATATACTGCGCCCCAATCGCAAGAATCTAATGATTACACGAATTTACGTGATAGAATATAAGATGTTGATTTCCGTATCTGCTCGCTTTCAGTCATTGAAAAAATTTCAATTCGCCGTAAGTTTAATTTGGATCGCAAGTATTTATGGATAACCTGCTCGGTACAGGACTTTGTATAATTGCAAAATTGAAAAATTAGCATATTTTGCTTCGTGGTTATAAAAGTGCTGAAATTAATTCATGACTCCTGGGAAAATCAAGGAATCGCTCTATATATTGACATAATAACGTTTATTGATTCAAAAATTCAATTCGAATAGTTACTCTATTGAGATTGCATTTTGATTGTTGTTACCAATGTCTGTAAAAAATACTCGATGCCTTCAGATGATATTTCTATGAAAATATACTGCGCCTCAAACGCAAGAATTCAATGATTTAAGGATTTTACGTGATAGAATATAAGATGTTGATTTCCGTATCTGTTCGCTTTTAGTCATTTAAAAAATTTTGATTCGCCGAATAGTAAAATATAGATCGAAAGAGTTCATGAATGACCTGCTCGCTACAGGACTAAGTAATGTTGCAATATTGAAAAATTAGCATATTTTCCTGCGTGGTTATAAGAGTGCTAAAATAAATTCATGACTCCTGGGAAAAATCAAGAAATCGCTGTATATATCGACATAATAACGTTAATTGATTGAAAAATTCAATTCGAAAAGTTCCTCTATTGAGATTGCATTTTGATTGTTGTTACCAATGTCTGTAAGAAATACTCGATGTCTTCAGATGATATTTCTATGAAAATATACTGCGCCTCAAACGCAAGAATTCAATGATTAAAGGATTTTACGTGATAGAATATAAGATGTTGATTTCCGTATCTGTTCGCCTCCAGTTACTTGGAATTTCAATTCGCTAAATAGTTCAATTTAGATCGCAAGTACTCATGGATAACCTGCTCGCTACAGGACTTGGTAAGATTGCAAAATTGAAAAATTAGCATATTTTGCTGTGTGGTTATAAAAGTGCTGACATAAATTCATGACTCCTGGGAAAAAACATCGAATCGCTCTATATATTAGTATAAAAACGTTAATTGATTTAAAAATTGAATTCGAAAAGTTACTATATTGAGATTGCATTTTGATCGTTGTTTTCAATGTCTGTGAGTAATATCTGATGTCTTCTGATGATATTTCAGGGCAAACATACTGCGCCTCAATCGCAAGAATCTAATGATTACACGAATTTACGTGATAGAATATAAGATGTTGATTTCTGTATCTGTTCGCTATCAGTCATTTAAAAAAATTTGAATTCGCTGAATATTTTAATTTAGTTCGCAAGAATTTATAGATAACCTGCTTGCTACAAGACTTGTTAATTTTGCGAAATTGATAAATTAGAATGTTTTACTGCGTGGTTATAAATGTGCTCAAATAAATTCATGACTCTTGGGAAAAATCAAGGAATCGCTCTATATAATGACATAATAACGTTAATTGATTGAAAAATTCAATATGAAAAGTTACTCTATTGAGATTGCATTTTGATTGTTGTTATCAATGTCTGTAAGAAATACACGATGTCTTTAGATGATATTTCTAGGAAAATATACTGCGCCTCAATCGCAAGAATCTAACGATTACACGAATTTACGTGATAGAATATAAGATGTTGATTTTGGTATCTGTTCGCTTTCAGTCATTTAAAAAATTTTAATTCGCTAAATAGTTAAATTTAGATCGCAAGTATTCATAGATGACTTGCTCGTTACAGGACTTAGTAATGTTGCAAAATTGAAAAATTAGCAAATTTGCTGCGTGGCTATAAAAATGCTAAAATAAATTCATGACTCCTGGGAAAAATTAAGGAATCGCTCTATATACAAACATAATAACGTTAATTGATTCAAAAATTCAATTCGAAAAGTTACTCTATTAAGATTGCGCTTTAATTATTGTTAGTAATGTCTGTAAGAAATACTCGATGTCTTCAGATGCTATTTCGGGGAGAATATACTGTTCCTTAATCGCAAGAATCTAATGATTACACAAATTTACGTGATAGAATATGAGATGTTGATTTCCGTATCTGTCACTTTCAGTCATTGAAAAAATTTTAATTCGCCGAATAGTTAAATTTAGATCGCAAGTATTTATGGATTACCTGCTCGCTACGGAATTGGTAATATTGAAAAATTAAAAAATTAGCATATTTTGCTGCGTTGTTATAAAAGTGCTGAAATAAATTTATGACTCATGGGAAAAATCAAGGAATCGCTCTATATATTGACATAATAACGTTAATTGATTGAAAAATCCAATTCGAAAAGTAACTCTATTGAGATTGCATTTTGATTGTTGTTACCAATGTCTGTAAGAAATTCTCAATGTCTTCGGATGATACTTCGGGAAAAATATACTGCGCCTCAATCGCACGAATCTGATGATTACACGAATTTACGTGATAGAATATAAGATGTTGATATCTGTTTCTGTTCGCTTTCAATCATTAAAAAAATTTCAATTCGCTAAATAGTCAAATTTAGATCACCAGTATTCATGGATGACTCGCTCGCTACAGGAGTTGGTAATATTGCAAAATTTAAAAATTAGCATATTTTGCTGCGTGATTATAAAAGTGCTGAAATAAGTATAGGACTCTTGGGAAAAATCAAGAAATCGCTGTATAAATTGACATAATAACGTTAATTGATTGAAAAATTCAATTCGAAAAGTTACTCTATTAAGATTGCACTTTAATTGTTGTTTATAATGTCTGTAAAAAATACTCGATGTCTTCAGATGATATTTCAGAGAAAATATACTGCGCCTTAATCGCAAGAATCTAATGATTACAGAAATATACGTGATAGAATATAAGATGTTGATTTCCGTATCTGTTCGCATTCAGTCATTTAAAACATATTAATTCGCCGAATAGTTAAATTTAGATCGCAAGTATCGTTGAAAGACCTGCTCGCTACAGGGCATGGTTATATTGCAACATTGAAAAATTAGCATATTTTGCTGCGCGGTTATAAAAGTGCTGAAATAAATTCATGACTCCTGGGAAAAATCAAGTAATCGCTCTATATATTGACATAATAACGTTAATTGATTGAAAAATTCAATTCGAAAAGTTACATACTGCGCCTCAATCGCAAGAATCTAATGATGACACGAATTTACGTTTTAGAATATAATATGTTAATTTCTGTATCTGTTCGCTTTCAGTCATTCAAAAATTCAAATTCGCTGAATAGTTTAATTTAGATCGCAAGTATTTATGGATGACCTGCTCGCTACAAGACTTGGTAATTTTGAAAAATTGAAAAATTAGCATATTTCGCTGCGTCGTTATAAAAGTGCTAAACTAAATTCATGACTACTGGGAAAAATCAAGGAATCGCTTTATACATTGACATAATAACGTTAATTGATTTAAAAATTCAATTCGAAAAGTTACTCTATTGAGATTGCATTTTGATTGTTGTTACAGTGTCTGTAAGAAATACTCGATGTCTTCAGATAATATTTCTGGAAAAATATACTGCGCCTCAATCGCAAGAATCTAATGATTACACGAATTTACGTGATAGAATATAAGATGTTAATTTCTGTATCTGTTCGCTTTCAGTCATTTGAAATTTTAATTTGCTAGATAGTTTAATTGAGATCGCAAGTACTCATGGATAACCTGCTCGCTACCGGACTTAGTAATGTTGCAAAATTGAAAAATTAGCTTATTTTGCTGCGTGGTTATAAAAGTGCTCAAATATATTCATGACTCTTGGGAAAAATCAAGGAATCGCTCTATATATTGACATAATAACGTTAATTGATTGAAAAATTCAATTCGAAAAGTTACTCTATTGAGATTGCATTTTGATTGTTGTTTTCAATGTCTGTAAAAAATATCTGATGTCTTTAGATGATATTTTAGGGCGAACGAACTTCGCCTCAATCGCAAGAATCAAATGATGACACGAATTTACGTGATAGAATATAAGATGTTGATTTTCCTATCTGTTCACTTTCAGTCATTTAAAAAATTTTAATTCGCTGAAAAGTTAAATTTAGATCGCAAGTATTCATGGATGACCTGCTCGCTACAGGACTTAGTAATGTTGCAAAATTGAAAAATCAGCATATTTTGCTGCGTGGTTATAAAAGTGCTAAAATTAATTCATGACTCCTGGGGAAAATTAAGGAATCGCTCTATATACGAACATAATAACTTTAATTAATTCAAAAATTCAATTCGAAAAGTTGCTCTATTAAGATTGCATTTTAATTGTTGTTAATAATGTCTGTAAAAAATACTCTGTCTTCAGATGATATTACGGGGAAAATATACCGCGCCTTAATCGCAAGAATCTCATGATTACAAAAATTTACGTGATAGAATATAAGATGTTGATTTCCGTATCTGTTCACTTTCAGTCATTTAAAAAATATTATTTCGCCGAATAGTCAAATTTAGATCGCAAGTATCGTTGTAAGACCTGCTCGCTACAGGGCATGGTTATATTGGAAAATTGAAAAATTAGCATATTTCGCTGCGTGGTTATGAAAGTGCTGAAATAAATTCTTGACTCCTGAGAAAAATCAAGTTACCGCTCTATATATTGAAATAATAACGTTAATTGATTGAAAAATTCAATTCGAAAAGTTACATACTGCGCCTCAATCGCAAGAATCTAATGATGACACGAATTTACGTTTAAGAATATAAGATGTTAATTTCTGTATCTGTTCGCTTTCAGTCATTGGAAAATTTGAATTCGCTTAATAGTTCAATTTAGATCGCAACTATTTATGGATGACCTGCTCGCTACAGGACGTGGTAATATTGCAAAATTAAAAAAATTAACATATTTTGCTGCGTGGTTATAAAAGTGCTAAAATAAGTATAGGACTCCTGGGAAAAATCAAGGAAACGCTGTATAAATTGACATAATAACGTTAATTGATTGAAAAATTCAATTCGAAAAGTTACTCTATTGAGATTGCTTTTTAATGGTTGTTACCAATGTCTGTGAGAAATACTCGATGTCTTCAAATGATATTCCGGGGAAAATATACTGCGCCTTAATCGCAAGCATCTATAGATTACACAAATTTACGTGATAGAATATAAGATGTTAATTTCCGTGTCTGTTCACTTTCAGTCATTAAAAAAATTTTAATTCGCCGAATAGTTAAATTGAGATCGCAAGTATTTATGGATGACCTGCTCGCTACAGGACTTGGTAATATTGCAAAATTAAAAATATAGCATATTTTGCTGTGTGGTTATAAAAGTGATGACATAAATTCATGACTCCTGGGAAAAAACATCGAATTGCTCTATATCTTGACATAAAAACGTTAATTGATTGAAAAATTCAATTCGAAAAGTTACTCTATTAAGATTGCATTTTGATCGTTGTTTTCAATGTCTGTGAGAAAAATCTGATGTCTTCAGATGATATTTCAGGGCAAACATACTGCGCCTCAATCGCAAGAATCTAAGGATGACACGAATTTACGTGATAGAATATAAGATGTTCATTTCTGTATCTGTTCGCTATCAGTCAATAACAAAATTTGAATTCGCTGAATAGTTTAATTTAGATCGCAAAAATTTATAGATAACGTGCTCGCTACAAGACTTGTTAATTTTGCAAAATTGAAAAATTAGCATATTTTGCTGCGTGAATATAAGAGTGCTAAAATAAATTCATGACTCCCGGGAAGAATCAAGGAATCGCTTTATATATTGACATAATAACGTTAATTGATTGAAAAATTCAATTCGAAACGTTACTCTATTGAGATTGCATTTTGATCCATCTTACCAATGTCTGTAAGAAATACTCGATGTATTCAGATGATATTTCTGGGAAAATATACTGCGCCTCAACCGCAAGAATCTAATGATTACACAAATTTATGTAATAGAATATAAGATGTTGATTTCCGTATCTGTTCGATTTCAGTCATTTAAAAAATTTTGATACGCCGAATAGTAAAATTTAGATCGCAAGTATTTATGGATGACGTGCTCGCTATAGGGCTTGGTAATATTGCAGAATTGGAAAATTAGCATATTTTTCTGGATGGTTCTAAAAGTGCTAAAATAAATTCATGACTCCTGGGAAAAATCAAGGAATTGCACTGTATATTGACATAATAACGTTAATTGATTGAAAAATTCAATTCGAAAAGTTACTTTATTGAGATTGCATTTTGATTGTTGTTACAATGTCTGTAAGAAATACTCGATGTCTTCAGATAATATTTCTGGGAAAATATACTGCGCCTCAATCGCAAGAATCTAATGATTACGCGAATTTACGTGATATAATATATGATGTTGATTTCTGTATCTGTTCGCTTTCAGTTATTTGAAATTTCAATTCGCTAGACAGTTTAATTCAGATCGCAGGTACTCATGGATGACCTGCTCGCTACAAGACTTGGTTATATTGCAAAATTGAAAAATTAGCTTATTTTGCTGCGTGGTTATAAAAGTGCTCAAATACATCCATGACTCTTGGGAAAAATCAAGGAATCGCTCTATATATTGACATAATAACGTAAATTGATTGAAAAATTCAATTCGAAAAGTTACTCTATTGAGATTGCATTTTGATTGTTGTTTTCAATGTCTGTAAAAAATATCTGATGTCTTCAGATGATATTTCAGGGCGAACATACTTCGCCTCAATCGCAAGAATCTAATGATGACACGAATTTACGTGATAGAATATAAGATGTTGATTTTCGTATCTGTTCGCTTTCAGTCATTTAAAAAATTTTAATATGCTAAATAGTAAAATTTAGATCGCAAGTATTCATGGATGACCTGCTCGCTACAGGACTTAGTTATGTTGCAAAATTGAAAAATTAGCATATTTTGCTGCGTGGTTATAAAAGAGCTAAATTAAATTCATGACTCCTGGGAAAAATCAAGGAATCGCTCTATATACAAACATAATAACGTTTATTGATTCAAAAATTCAATTCGAAAAGTTACTCTATTTAGATTGCATTTTAATTGTTGTTGATAATGTCTGTAAAAAATACTCGATGTCTTCAGATGATATTTCGGGGAAAATATACTGCGCCTTAATCGCAAGACTCTAATGATTACAGAAATTCACGTGATAGAATATAAGATTTTGATTTCCGTATCTGTTCGCTTTCAGTCATGTAAAAAATATTAATTCGCCGAATAGTCAAATTTAGATCGCAAGTATCGTTGAAAGACCTGCTCCCTACAGGGCATAGTTATATTGCAACATTGAAAAATTAGCATATTTTGCTGCGTGGTTATAAAAGTGCTAAAATAAGTATAGGACTCCTGGGAAAAATCAAGGAATAGCTGTATAAATTGACATAATAACGTTAATTGATTGAAAAATTCAATTCGAAAAGTTACTCTATTGAGATTGCTTTTTGATGGTTGTTACCAATGTCTGTGAGAAATACTCGATGTCTTCAGATGATATTTCGGGGAAAATATACTGCGCCTTAATCGCAAGCATCTAATGATTACACAAATTTACGTGATAGAATAAAAGATGTTGATTTCCGTATCTGTTTACTTTCAGTCGTTGAAAAAATTTTAATTCGCCGAATAGTTAAATTTAGATCGCAAGTATTTATGGATGACCTGCTCGCTACAGGACTTGGTAATATTGCAAAATTGAAAATATAGCATATTTTGCTGTGTGGTTATAAAAGTGCTGAAATAAATTCATGACTCCTGAGAAAAAACATCGAATCGCTCCATATATTGACATAAAAACGTTAATTGATTTAAAAATTCAATTCGAAAAGTTACTCTATTGAAATTGCATTTTGATCGTTGTTTTCAATGTCTGTGAGAAATATCTGATGTCTTCAGTTGATATTTCAGGGCAAACATACTGCGCCTCAATCGCAAGAATCTAATGATGACACGAATTGACGTGATAGAATATAAGATGTTGATGTCTGTATCTGTTCGCTATCAGTCATTTTAAAAATTTGAATTTGCTGAATAATTCAATTTAGATCGCAAGAATTCATAGATAACCTGCTCTCTACAAGACTTGTTAATTTTGCAAAATTGAAAAATTAGCATATTTTGCTGCGTGGTTATCAAAGTGCTAAAATAAATTCATGACCCCTGGGAAAAATCGAGGAATCACTTTATATATTGACATAATAACGTTAATTGATTGAAAAATTTAATTCGAAAAGTTACTCTATTGAAATTGCATTTTGATTCTTCTTACCAATGTCTGTAACAAATACTCGATGTCTTCAGATGATATTTCTGGGAAAACATACTGCGCCTCAACCGCAAGAATCTAATGATTACACGAATTTACGTGAGAGAATATAAGATGTTGATTTCCGTTTCTGTTCGCTTTCAGTCATTTAAAAAATTTTAATATGCTGAATAGTTAAATTTAGATCGCAAGTATTCATGGATGACCTGCTTGCTACAGGACTAAGTAATGTTGCAAAATTGAAAAAGTAGCATATTTTGCTGCGTGGTTATAAAAGTGCTAAGATAAATTCATGACTCCTGGGAAAAAACATCAAATCGCTCTATATATTGACATAAAAACGTTAATTGATTTAAAAATTCAATTCGAAAAGTTACTCTATTGAGATTGCATTTTGATCGTTGTTTTCAATGTCTGTTAGAAATATCTGATGTCTTCAGATGGTATTTCAGGGCAAACATACTGCGCCTCAATCACAAGAATCTAATGATGACACGAATTTACGTGATAGAATATAAGATGTTGATTTCTGTATCTATTCGCTATCAGTCATTTAAAAAATTCGAATTCGCTGAATAGTTCAATTTAGATCGCAAGAATTCATAGATATCCTGCTCGCTACAAGACTCGTTAATTTTGCAAAATTAAAAAATTAGCATATTTTGTGCGAGGCTATAAGAGTGCTAAAATAAATTCATGACTCCTGGGAAAAATCAAGGAATCGCTCTTTATATTGACATGATAATGTTTATTGATTTAAAAATTCAATTCGAAAAGTTACTCTATTGAGATTGCATTTTTATTGTTGATTTCAATGTCTGTCAGAAATACCTGATGTCTTCAGATGATATTTCGGGAAAAATATACTGCGCTTCAATCGCAAGAATCTAATGATGACACGAATTTACGTGATAGAATATAAGATGTTGCTTTCTGTATCTGTTCGCTTTCAGTCATTTAAAAAATTTCACATCGCTGAATAGTCAAATTTAGATCGCCAGTATTTATGGATGACCCGCTCGCTACAGGACTTAGTAATATTGCAAAATTTAAAAATTAGCATATTTTGCTGCGTGGTTTTAAGAGTGCTAAAATAAATTCATGACTCCTGGGAAAAATCAAGGAATCGCTCTATATATTCACATAATAACGTTTATTGATTTAAAAATTCAATTCGAAAAGTTACTCTATTGAGATTGCATTTTTATTGTAGATTTCAATGTCTGTAAGAAATACCTGATGTCTTCAGATGATATTTCGGGAAAAATATACTGCGCCTCAATCGCAAAAATCCAATGATGACACGAATTTACGTGATAGAATATAAGATGTTGATATCTGTATCTGTTCGCTTTCAATCATTTAAAAAATTTCAATTCGCTGAATAGTCAAATTTAGATCGCCAGTATTCATGGATGACTCGCTCGCTACAGGACTTGGTAATATTGCAAAATTTAAAAATTAGCATATTTTGCTGCGTGGTTATCAGAGTGCTAAAATAAATTCATGACTCCTGGGAAAAATCAAGGAATCGCTCTATATATTGACATAATAACGTTTATTGATTTAAAAATTCAATTCGAAAAGTTACTTTATTGAGATTGCATTTTGATTGTTGATTTCAATGTCTGTAAGAAATACCTGATGTCTTCAGATGATATTTCGGGGAAAATATACTGCGCCTTAATCGCAAGCATCTAATGATTACACAAATTTACGTGATAGAATAAAAGATGTTGATTTCCGTATCTGTTTACTTTCAGTCGTTGAAAAAATTTTAATTCGCCGAATAGTTAAATTTAGATCGCAAGTATTTATGGATGACCTGCTCGCTACAGGACTTGGTAATATTGCAAAATTGAAAATATAGCATATTTTGCTGTGTGGTTATAAAAGTGCTGAAATAAATTCATGACTCCTGAGAAAAAACATCGAATCGCTCCATATATTGACATAAAAACGTTAATTGATTTAAAAATTCAATTCGAAAAGTTACTCTATTGAAATTGCATTTTGATCGTTGTTTTCAATGTCTGTGAGAAATATCTGATGTCTTCAGTTGATATTTCAGGGCAAACATACTGCGCCTCAATCGCAAGAATCTAATGATGACACGAATTGACGTGATAGAATATAAGATGTTGATGTCTGTATCTGTTCGCTATCAGTCATTTTAAAAATTTGAATTTGCTGAATAATTCAATTTAGATCGCAAGAATTCATAGATAACCTGCTCTCTACAAGACTTGTTAATTTTGCAAAATTGAAAAATTAGCATATTTTGCTGCGTGGTTATCAAAGTGCTAAAATAAATTCATGACCCCTGGGAAAAATCGAGGAATCACTTTATATATTGACATAATAACGTTAATTGATTGAAAAATTTAATTCGAAAAGTTACTCTATTGAAATTGCATTTTGATTCTTCTTACCAATGTCTGTAACAAATACTCGATGTCTTCAGATGATATTTCTGGGAAAACATACTGCGCCTCAACCGCAAGAATCTAATGATTACACGAATTTACGTGAGAGAATATAAGATGTTGATTTCCGTTTCTGTTCGCTTTCAGTCATTTAAAAAATTTTAATATGCTGAATAGTTAAATTTAGATCGCAAGTATTCATGGATGACCTGCTTGCTACAGGACTAAGTAATGTTGCAAAATTGAAAAAGTAGCATATTTTGCTGCGTGGTTATAAAAGTGCTAAGATAAATTCATGACTCCTGGGAAAAAACATCAAATCGCTCTATATATTGACATAAAAACGTTAATTGATTTAAAAATTCAATTCGAAAAGTTACTCTATTGAGATTGCATTTTGATCGTTGTTTTCAATGTCTGTTAGAAATATCTGATGTCTTCAGATGGTATTTCAGGGCAAACATACTGCGCCTTAATCACAAGAATCTAATGATGACACGAATTTACGTGATAGAATATAAGATGTTGATTTCTGTATCTATTCGCTATCAGTCATTTAAAAAATTCGAATTCGCTGAATAGTTCAATTTAGATCGCAAGAATTCATAGATATCCTGCTCGCTACAAGACTCGTTAATTTTGCAAAATTAAAAAATTAGCATATTTTGTGCGAGGCTATAAGAGTGCTAAAATAAATTCATGACTCCTGGGAAAAATCAAGGAATCGCTCTTTATATTGACATGATAATGTTTATTGATTTAAAAATTCAATTCGAAAAGTTACTCTATTGAGATTGCATTTTTATTGTTGATTTCAATGTCTGTCAGAAATACCTGATGTCTTCAGATGATATTTCGGGAAAAATATACTGCGCTTCAATCGCAAGAATCTAATGATGACACGAATTTACGTGATAGAATATAAGATGTTGCTTTCTGTATCTGTTCGCTTTCAGTCATTTAAAAAATTTCACATCGCTGAATAGTCAAATTTAGATCGCCAGTATTTATGGATAACCCGCTCGCTACAGGACTTAGTAATATTGCAAAATTTAAAAATTAGCATATTTTGCTGCGTGGTTTTAAGAGTGCTAAAATAAATTCATGACTCCTGGGAAAAATCAAGGAATCGCTCTATATATTCACATAATAACGTTTATTGATTTAAAAATTCAATTCGAAAAGTTACTCTATTGAGATTGCATTTTTATTGTAGATTTCAATGTCTGTAAGAAATACCTGATGTCTTCAGATGATATTTCGGGAAAAATATACTGCGCCTCAATCGCAAAAATCCAATGATGACACGAATTTACGTGATAGAATATAAGATGTTGATATCTGTATCTGTTCGCTTTCAATCATTTAAAAAATTTCAATTCGCTGAATAGTCAAATTTAGATCGCCAGTATTCATGGATGACTCGCTCGCTACAGGACTTGGTAATATTGCAAAATTTAAAAATTAGCATATTTTGCTGCGTGGTTATCAGAGTGCTAAAATAAATTCATGACTCCTGGGAAAAATCAAGGAATCGCTCTATATATTGACATAATAACGTTTATTGATTTAAAAATTCAATTCGAAAAGTTACTTTATTGAGATTGCATTTTGATTGTTGATTTCAATGTCTGTAAGAAATACCTGATGTCTTCAGATGATATTTCGGGGAAAATATACTGCGCCTCAATCGCAAGAATCTAATGATGACACGAATTTACGTGATAGAATATAAGATGTTGATTTCTGTATCTGTTCGCTTTCAGTCATTTAAAAAATTTGAATTCGCTAAATAGTTCAATTTAGATCGCAAGTATTCATAAATAACCTGCTCGCTACAGGACTTAGTAATATTGCAAAATTAAAAAATTAGCATATTTTGCTGCGTGGTTATAAAAGTGCTAAAATAAATTCATGACTGTGCAGGTATTCACTGTTCGAAGTGTCTCACTGCTTTTCAGTTGGAGGACGAGACCTTTCTTAGACTGCGATCGGAGTACCACTGGGAAAATATGAGAGCCGATGTTTGAAATTTTATCTCAAAATTCCTCTCTTGCAAATTGAAAAATTTGACGAGGAAAAAGATCAAACAACCAATGGTCATTACTGACACCCCGGGCACTGCATTCGAGAAGGTCGCGTTAGATTTAGTAGGACCCTTTCAGACTACTGAAAACGGGAATAAATACATTTTGACTATACAAGATTTATTAACAAAGTTTTGCATAGGAGTTCCTATACCAGATGCAAGCGCCGTATCTACTGCATACGCTTTGATAAAAAGATTGATTTGTGTATTCGGTCCACCTAAAGCCATACTCACAGATCAAGGCACGAATTTTCTCTCAGGTCTTATAAAAATTGTTGCAAAAAGATTCAATATTGAACAGTTCAGAACAACAGCCTTCAAACCTTCTAGTAATGGTCGCCTAGAAAGGACTCATATAATTTTTTTTCATTATTTAAGAACTTTTCAAAACGATGACCTTGAGTGGGATCAATGCGTGGAAATGGCTATGTTCGCGTATAATACTAGTGTACACGAATCCACTCGTCGTACACCATACGAGCTTGTGTTCGGAAAAACTAGTCTTTTACCTTCAATCCACGCTCCTCCCAGTCATGAAAAATCGGAGACCTACGACGAATATCTGATCAAACTCATGGCTAGGTTAGATACAATCAGAGAAGAATCTAGACTCAATTTGATTAAAGCAAAAGAAAAATATAAAGAATATTATGATCAATATGTGAACCCAACATCACTTTTTGCAAACGAATACGTGTTTCTAAGGAAAGGCCTGAAAACAGGCAAATTTGATGATTATGCAGATGGTCCTTTAAAAATAATTGAAGTACTAGATGATAATAGGACCAAAATTACAAATAATGTCGGAGAAAAGGTTGTTTCCACAAATAGGTTAATTCCTGCGAGAATAAATAGTAATAGAAGCGAATAAATATCAATATGTCGATATAAGGTTTTATAAGATTTTTAATGTAAGGTATATTTATATAGAACATGTTGTGGATATTCACGATCATCATCACCTTCGGCACTTCTGCTGGATTAATGGGGTACGACTGCGGAACCCTGCACGGCAACATCACGAAGATTAACCTAGGAGATCTAGGGGAATGTAATATACCCCGGCCCAAAGTCAATGAAAAACAAATAATGGTACAATTGCTACAAGTCAATGATTTCGGTTCCCTGTACGTCCAAGTATGCGAGATCAAAATACAACGTCTAGTGACTCGATGCGGTTTTTTCGCCTACCATGCCGTCTCTAATGGACTTGCCGAATATTTCCTCGAACCAACAAGAGAGCAATGCAAACACCTCCACGAAAGGGTAAGAATCCAAATAGAAAAGGTAAGCCTCAACGGTTTCAAGGCCAACACTTCTGAAACTCGTTCCATAACCCTAGCTGGAACTTTGAATAACGACGGGAGTTGCACTGGCGAAACCTATAGCGATGCCTTCGGCACTTGGCAAAAGGCGACCGTACAAGGAGTCACCACTATAACGCTACAAGACTACCAAGCTCCGATCTCCCTAAAAGAAAATAAGATTTTTCTGAGAACCGGCTCTGCTTGCTCCACCAAGAAACAACGCTGCTCTTTAAGTGACGGAAGCTATGCCTTCTGGGACCTACTACCGAGAAGTTTCCGTGACGACCAGAAGTATACGACTCTATTCAAGGGACTAGGGACGAGGCTGGAGGACAAATCACTATACCAATACAGGACCGTGTATACAGTGGAAACAAAGGACACCACTTTGCCCTCACTAAAAAGGAAACCTTTCAAGTATGTGGATACGACATGCACGCTACGGAACATCCTCGGCTTTTTATTCTGGAAGGAAGAGAAGGTGGACCCTTTTCAAAAATCGGCCAACTGGACGCCAAGAATCTTGACTTGTTTACGTACACGAATTCTAAATTCATCTACATCGAGAAGCATATGAAGAGACAATTTGAAAACCTCTTCTTCGACATAATGCAAAAACGTTGCAACTTGAAACGAAAAATACTTGGAAATTCCCTCGCAATCGCTACAATAAGACCCGACGAATTTGCATACCTTTTCATGCGCGGACCTGGATACATGGCCATCACAGCCGGAGAGGTAATCCACATCACGAAATGCATTCCAATAGTTGTTAGACTAAAAGATACCGAAAAGTGTTATCAAGAAATTCTAGTCGAAGGAAACAACCAGACTTACTTCCTAACCCCAAAAACGAGAATATTGAAGAAAAGAGGCACTCAAATACTCTGCTACTCACTCGCCCCAACCATGTTCGAGATCGAAGAAAGATGGTACAAATTCATACCCCACCCAGTGGAGACAGCATCCCCTCGACGTTTGGAGCCCCTCTCTACACCAACTTGGGAGTATCACAATCTGAATAATTTGGCGAATACAGGAATCTATTCAGAACAGGATTTGTAAAATTTCCGAGAAAACGCACTCTTCCCAATCGACTGACAGGGAGTCATCGACACTATTGCCAGGAAATCACTCGGAGATCCCGTAGACCTAGAGGGAATATCGCTAGAACATTTGTTGGACATCGAGAAATTGGCACAGGGACTTGGGCAAAATATGTGGACCAAATTCTCCATCCTTGGAACATATACCTCTGGCTTTCTGGGGATATACTTCATATACAAGTTTTTTAGAGGGTTGTTGGACACGATATTGAATTTATTCGCGCTACACTCTATCTACGGTTGGTCCATCTACCTATTGACCGCATTGTGGGACAACCTTGCCAGCCTTATCCTGCACGTGCGACGCCCTACCAAGAAAAATACCAACCAAAAACCCCAAGAGTCCAAGGAAGAGGAAGGGTACCCTTTGAAGGCCATGACAATTCATCCCCCTAAATCTCCAGAAGAAGATGACGCGACTTCCTCCTACCCTACCAACGAGTTGAAACAACTGCAGCATGAACAAGCGGCCTTTGCCCTTCGTGGATAAGAACCCTTATTGCTAAAAATAAGAAGCCTTGTGGCAATGTTCTGCGACTATGTAACCATTTTTACTATTGTAAGCGAAAAATAAACAACAAAATAAAACAAAAAAAATTATATAAAGAAAAACACAAAAATATACATGTGTAAGCAATTTCAAGTTTATAATCATGTATTACTGTTGTAAAACTTTTTTAATAAAACTTGTATTGGAAAAGAAAAGAAAAAAGGAAATGTGAGGCAGGTGGTTGATTTTCCTCTTTTCTTTAAACCAATAGAACTTAGGATAAGTCTTTTAAAATTTCGGCATTGATAATGTACCCAGATATATTTGAATAAAGAATTTTATGCGGAAAAAGGAAAAAAGGAAGGAAATGTGAGGTTGGAGGTTGAATTTCCTCTCTCTTCCTTTCTAAAAAGGGACATGTATTGTTGCGAACGCTAAATACACTAGTTTAAGTTACGGTGTGGAAACAAATTTTCTCTTGCTTTCTTGACATGCGTATTATTGATTAAGAAAGTAGAATAACGCTGTTGTTATGATTCTGACAACGTTTCTAGAAGCCCGAGTTGAATAATAATAAGATTTCGATGAAGTTGATATGGAAAGCGGAGTGCCAAATGTGAAGATATGGAGAAAAATAGCACAGAAAAATATACTCGAAATGAAGGAAATAAATACTCAGAACAAAGACATAAAGAAAAAGAATAAGGTATAAATAAGGGTTAGGAAATATACTATGGATGAATATGGTATAGGTGGAACACGAATTACAAGAAAAACGTAAAGTATTAAAAAGGAAATATATAAAGTGAAAATACGTTGAGGACGAAATTTTCAATGAATCATGAAAAATTTTAATTAGAGGATAACTCGATAGGATTTATGGCGCCGCTCAAATAACAGATTATTTGATTCTAAGTTTTTACGGTTGGCCAGCTGTAGAAACCAAAAGATCTAATATGAAATGTAAAATGTCCTGATTTTTGAGGCCTCAAAATAGGTTTTTGGGTTATGGGAGTTCTTAAGAAGGGTATAATTATGTTCTATTTCGAGTTAACATCCTCAATAAATAGCGTGCACGCGTATAAATGTAAATGAACAAAAGGGGAAAAGAAAAATTTAATAAATGAAGATAACTGGGAACGAAAGAGCCCCATAAGCTTCATAAATGAGAAAAATAAAATAAAGAACAAAAGGGCAATAAAATAAAAATTTTTAATAGCTGAGTAAACTAAAAAAGGAGAACATATGTTAAGAAAGATTATTATAAAATAAAGATTATTTTGTAGTAAATAAAATTTTTGTAACGAAAATTTTGCTATTGACAATCAAATATACACTATACAGTGAAATGCGAAATAAGAAGGATGCTATTTGAAAAAGAAAAGGGAAGAAAAAGGAAAAGGAAACATAAATGTAGGTACATAAAAATATATTACGATCAGAATTTAGGATTAATTTTTTTTTTTCCAGTAGAAATTGAAATATCAAAATCGAGCTGAAAAGGTGGTAATTGTAATTGAAAAGATATTATCAAGCTAGGAATTAACGTAATGATAATGACTCTCCAAAGGCACTGAATTCCAGAAAAGGAGTTAAAACCTCATTTCCGGATCATTTAACAATGATAAGATTAGGCAGAACACAAAAGAGAAAAATCTTAACGTGTAAACGAGTAGAATGTGAATTTCGAAATAAAATAGTATTTTTGAGTTTTCAGAAAAACGTACATAGTTGAATTTCACGAAATGGAGGTTACCCCTGGTGAGATAGTTCGGGCGGAAATTGAGATTAGTAGATTTAATCCCGACCAGAGTGAAGAACTAAAGAAACTATACAAGGTGAAATTTAAGACTATGAGATTCGAAAATTATCGACGTGTCATACAAGAGTGAACGCAACTGCCACGCAAAGTGCGGAAGAAAATGATATTTAAAGCCAAGAAAGCTGTCTTAAAAATTAAAGATATGGACGACAAAATCCAGGACATCAAGCGCAAAGCATTTCCTCAACAATCGCCGAATCCAAGAAACAGGATGAACCTGTATGGAGAAATATCACGCGCCACAGACAACCAAAAATGTAGGATACTAAGAGATGAAATATTGACTGAACCATTTAAATACAATCTTGTGAGGAAACATTAAGTAAGAATAAAACAAACACATAAATCAGTAGAAATGCCATATTTATTTATTTTTCTCTCTCCTTCTCAAAATCTCCATCCATTTACGTTATCTTTCTTTGTCTTCAATACCGTTCACAATAACAACATTAAATTCAGCGGCAAGTGCAGCACTCCTTTCAGTATCCCTTATCGCATCATATGCGTGGTAAAACAAGGGCGGAAGCCTGCTAACTTCTATCGAAATGTCGGAGACGCCTGAAAGAATATGATATGAAAAAAAGAGCCTCTTTTGAAGTCAAGAGAGAAGAAGATAACGAAAGTGGAAATATTTACGGATTTTGTGTATGTGGGCCCAGACTAGAATATACCGTCCCAGCCTTTTCTCTGGCGTTTGGCCCCTCTAGGTTCAGGGAAACCCTTGCCACTACACCGGTGAAGATCCTGACAACCACCATTGTTTTCTTGTACCTTTTTGTTTAAATTTAAAAACCGTACTACTAGAGAACTGTGAAGAGCACTGTGCGTTACTGACTTGTACTGTCTATAACCCGACACATTCTGTCTTATAAGAAATCGCCACCAATCAAGGCGGTAGATTTCTTCTAGGAGAGGGGAGATGTAACGAGCGGCGTACGACCGCTCTTCTAGTCTCATTAAATTATAAAGAAGAAAAAAGGGAAACAAATTTAGCTACATAGAAGTTATTTCATAGAAATAATAGGAATTCCAACAGAGGCTATTTTAAAGAACAATAAGATAACGCGATTTACAATTACCCCGATACGAATAAATTCGATATCTAACTCGAATAATGAGCGGATGGAAACGGACTAAAATCGGCACGCGATAACGACTTCAATGCATTCAAATTATGATATCAAATAATTTTCAATATATCATCAGCCAAAACGGAACCCGTTTTTGCCTCCTCTTTACAAATTTTACTATTTCCCCTCAACCAAAAAACATATATAAACCCGCGCGTTTTTCTCAGTAGTCGAAGTGAAAAATCCAAGTTAGTCTCCTTAAAGCTCTTCACTGAGTCTGGACAGGAAGCCCAAAAATACGAGTCTTGGTAATTTCTCTTCCCCGGGCCCTTATAGAGATCCGACCTGAAGACGATCTCTCTGCCTCATCTTGCCGAGTACTAATTTGACCCAAAAGCCGGAGTTGTACTCCAGGCCGTCATAGCTGTTAGTACAAGGATAGAAATTCACAAGTAAATATAAATTTTATCCTTAACACATTTAGTGCAAAATATAGATTGGCCAAAATTCGAGTGGAAGGGATTCATCCCTTCTAGCTTTAGATCCAGGGCAACTCGTCTCGAGGCAATCTATAATTCTTGTAGATTTCTCCATTCCTTGTTCTCTTGAACGTAACAATGATGTTAGAATAAATTAGAGAAAAAAATTTAATATACATAGAATGAAAAGACATAGAATAAAATAGTACTTTTACGATAACTACATTTATAATAGAGATCAAAGAGTAGCTAAATAACATAAAGAATAGACGAATCAAGGACTAAGAGAGAGAAAATTCGCGTATAAGATTTAATTGAATAGGCGCTCTTGAATTTAGAGATAATAAAAGTATGAAAAAGAGAACCCGATACGAAATATAGAAAGAGTTTTCATTGCAGTGCCTTTGGTGGAGGAATTGATCTGGACTATTAAAAGTCTGATCAAGAGAAAAAGAGTGAAACCTAGCGAGAAAAAACATGTATTTAAGAAAAAGGGAATATTGAACTTGTACCATATACTAAGAATATTAAAGAGATTAAATCCAAAAACTTCAACTTCTTGGGAACTGATAGACAACGAGTTAGCCAAGGAGACCTCGGAACAATTGGGGATTACATTGCTAACTCCCAACAAACAAATCACGGTGACATGCGGACATTGTGGGCATAAACAAACCCATAGTCTGAATCAGGGTACAGTTCATCGGGAGTTAGATCACCTGACGCAATTAGATAGTGAAACGGGGGCAGCAGTAAGAAATGCGGACGCTTCAGAAGCATTAATAATGGCATTAGCCGAGATGGGAGACTTATGGTTCTAGAATGTTGTCGGAGATAAGCAAATGAGCACGAATGTGGGACTGGAAATGCGAAATGTGTAAGTGCATCGTAACAAGAAATTGTGAAGCTAAGAATATTGATATTTGAAAATTTGATTATCGGGATATGCGGATAAATGAGAATCGATAAATCCTTTTTGCGAGAATGATCACTGGAAATGGAATAATGTTTATGACTTGGAAATAGAAACGAGAAGATTCAAACCCATTGTAAATCAAATTGTATAGAACAATGTTTGATCAATAAATGTTATATTATAGTATTAAATTAACTCCTAGTCTATTATTGCCTTTAAACATTCTTGAACTCCTTAAGGTAGTCCCAAACAAGGGTCTTCTTGGGCGGAGCTTCCATTGGGGTCCTTCTCTGTACCTCTGTATGATTGACTCAGAGTCTAACCATTGAATAAAGGAACTTTGGGAAATATCTCAACGCTGGATTCGACCAAATTCCTGATCTCGTCGCTGGTTGATCTGGGCTCGCTCGTCACAGGAAAAAAAAAATGGTGCAGGCGGCAGGACATCTTAATGGTGTTATGGGACTTCTTGGAGGCAATAGAATGTTTTAAGGGCGATCTTCTTTTGACAAAATAAGCTACAGTAAGAAATCTGATTTGAAAAGATAACTTTTATAGAGTTTAGGCGCAGTTGTTACAGTCACCTTAAATCAAACCTTTTTTTTTCTCTCTTTCTTTGATAATCAATACCAAGTCATTTTTGAGAGAATGATATTTAGATAATTTTACATTCAGTAAAAACGAAATTGATTCGAAAAGATGACTCTGAAACCAGAAAAATTTCCTTCAGAGAAGATAAGACTATTTTCTTTCTGAATGAGAGATAACTATGACCTTCAATGTTTCATTTTTATTTTTTTGTGCTTGCGCCCATACAAATGCAAAAGACGAAATTCCTGTAAGAAGAAATGAAGAAATAAATAGGATAGTGCGGGAATTTCAACGTTTGGCTCGCACCGAACAACGTATTCAACAAGAGCGTGCTCGTTTAATGGCACTGTTAAGGCAATATGAGGCTATGATTACGGCACAGAATAACTCCTGAACACATAAAATATCGACGGAATTCACGACAGATTGAAGGAGTAATTACTAGCACGAGACATCTCCTAAATGTCAAAACCCAATTCTATTCCGGTTTATGACTACTCACCCTTAACAAGAAAGAGCCGGGAAAATTTATCCCAAGAAGAACAAGAAGATTATCTGATTCGCCAATTATCTCTCTCCAAAACCAAAAGTCTGGAAAACTTGAAAGTTTCAGAACCAAAGGAAATAATAGACGATAGATAAGAAACTTGATAAAAAGGAACTTGAATTTAAAAAACCTATCGCAATAGCACTACCCGGAGGAGCATATACAATTCGTCTTAAAGACGCCGTGATGATGATCCCAAAATTTTCCGGAGATCCTACAACTGGAGGTACCTTTAGAGAATTTTCGATTGGATGTGAAGATGCCAAGGATATGTTGCCCGCTGCAGCCGAAGGAAGTCTATTAAAAATGATGACAACCCGATTACAGGCTGGAGCATTGGAAGCTGTGCGTGGAGAAAATTTTGCTGACGTCAATGCTTTGCTTAAACATTTGAAGAGTGTATACGCACCACGAGAATCCAAAACACGACTAAGAGGCGAACTCGGTCAAATATTCCAAGGATATGATGAAAATGTTGCGAAATATTTCAATCGAGTAAGAGATTTGGGGCAAAGAATTATAGATGCATATAAAGCAGATCACGAAAATGCTATCTCAGAAGAGCAAAGAGCTGAAATAGAAAAAGAGACGGTTCAGGCATTTATCCTGGGATTACGTAAAGAAATATCCATACAAATGCCTGAAATTGAAGCAATAGGAGCAGCTGGAAAAAGGGCTATTGAAATTGAAGACAAATTGCGTACTCAAGATAAATTACGTGCCCTCACCACTAACATGAAAAATCTGGACATTAACGAGTCCAAGAACAGACCGAATTTATGCCAAATATGTAGAAATCCAGGACACGAAGCCCTGTCATGCCCGAAATTTAAACCTGTTGGCTGCACTATATGCAAAAGGACTACTCACGCCACTGAAAATTGCCAATACCGTCCCGTGCGAGCAATTCAAACATACATACCATCGGGCCAACGCCCCTCATTTCTAGAGAACCACCATTACCAACAAAATTCACGCTCAGGTACTGGTGGAAATAGTCAACGCCCTCGTTACCAGAATGATTGCTATTATCAGAATCAAAATAATAGATTCTCAGACTGGACTTTCCAGCCTCAACCTCGGAATGACCATTTCAGGACTCAAAATTCGCGTTTTTGGAATCAAGATTCACGATTTCCGAACAACAACAACCTTCAAGGTTATGGGAATCAAGGTAACTCTCAAGGTCAAAATAATTTCGGTGGCAACTGGAGAAATTCAAACCGCGATTTCCAGGACTCTCACAGAAATGATGGGCAAAATTTCAACGTCCACAACCGCAATCAGGCAGGAAACCCACGGGAAAGTGCACCCTTAAAAAACGAGGAAGGCCTCCTGCATGGGGGAGGCGCGACCCAAAAAACCCAGTAAACACAGTCAGAATTCAAAATATTTCGATTAACCTGCTCAAAGAAATAGAACCACCATGCATTCAACTGAAGATCCAAGATGAAACTGCTATGTTCATGTTAGACTCTGGAGCTAGCGTTTGCCTAATAAAACTGAAAAAAATCGGAAATCATTGTATCAACCGGAATGAACAAATCCAACTGACCGGAATAACTTCCGGATACGTCAATACGATGTGAACAGTAATTTTAGATATCTTGGGTACACCTGCAAAATTTCATGTGGTGCCGAACTCTTTTCCCATAGACCCACACGACGCAATAGTAGGAAACTCTTTTTTCGCTAAAAATAAAGCAAAAATCGACTGGGCGAACAACCGTTGCGAAATAAATGAAAAGCGAGTTCTGATGGCAAACGAAGATGAGAATACCATAAGTATTCCCGCAAGGACAAGAAAAGTATTTCGCATTAAAATAAAACCCACAGCATTGGAAACAGGACTGATAGAATCCATCGATACCAAACAGGGATTTTATGCAGGTAATGCGGTTGTGAAAAACGAAAATAGTTTTATCTTTCTACCTTTTATTAACACTACAGAAGAAAACATCGAAATAAGAATCGCTGATCAAGAATTACAAGAAATCGCGAGAATCGAAGAAACAAGGAAACCGACAATGAATCGGAAAGAGAACAAGAAAAAGAAAAACAAGAAAAGAAGAAATATCATAGCAAAAAAATGTTTCAAAATCGAGACGAGATCACGTTTTGAGAAAATCAAAGAACTGCTCCGTTTGGATGATCTCGGTCCTACAGAAAAGGATGAGATTCACAACCTCATTGAAGACTCAGTTGATTGTTTTCATCTTCCCGGTGAAAAATTGACAAATACACATCTACATCAGCATTCTATCCATACGCAAGATGACAAGCCAATCAACACACGCCAATACCGCTTTCCCCCAGTACTAAAAGAGGAATTGAATAAACAAGTTGGAGAAATTTTGGAAAATGACATCGTTAAACCTTCGTGTTCCCCGTATAACAAACCTGTCTGGATAGTCCCTAAAAAGGCTGACAGTCAAGGGAATGTACGTTGGAGAATGGTTCTCGACTTTCGAGCATTGAATGAGAAAACTGTAAGAGACTCTTACCCACTGCCCAATATTGTCGAAAAACTGGACCAGTTGGGAGGAGCGAAATACTTCTCAATCTTCGATCTTGCAACAGGTTTTCATCAAATCGAAATGAATCATGACGATGCACAGGAAACGGCTTTCTCTATGCCGCACGGACACTGGGAATTTGTCAGAATGCCGTGTGGTCTAAAAAATGCGCCCGCGACCTTTCAAAGACTAATAGATGTGGTTCTATCTGGGCTACAAGGCAACGAATTGTTTGTATACATGGACTATACAACTATACTAAATAAAAAAAAAACCGGAAATCAAAAACGAAATTGACCGAAATACACAATTACGCAAAGACCAAATTCAAGATTGGATATTTCACTTACTTTTCGTAACCTGGTATTATTTTCAATGAAAATTATTGTTCCGGCAAAGGGTAGTTTGGATGGCTTCCAAAAATGCGCAGACCGTACCGAAATTTACTTGTAAGGCTTAACCGGATTCCCGACCCGTTTACGAATTTTGAACTGGACTGACTCCCGATTTTTAGACGCGGTGGTTTTTATATTTTCTTCAAATTTCAAGTTTCGTGTGCAAAAAGCCCGATAAAACTCAGCATGAGGTACCCTTGACCGGAATTGCGTAAAATAATTCTTCTTTGCTTTGAATAAAAGGTTGATTGGTATCTATTATCTTTTCCTATGAATTTATTTTGCTTGTTCTTATGTTGTATTTACGAATCATTATCGATCAAAGGCGTTCACTGGAAGTAATTTGTTTGTTCTTCGTTATCCCATTGTTTCATATATTCTCTTAGTTTTTATTTGCAATAACGAAACCTTCCCATCAAATGGGTTTTTCTTTGTTATTTAACTTTGATCGTCTCGTGAATTAATACTATTGTTTTAAATTCACCTGGTTTTTACTTATTCGAGAAGATATGGAACTCGAGAAATGTACAAGGTTTAAGGTTTTGTTTCTTTTTATAACGATATAAAGGTTTTTCAGTCCGTTCATTTTGATCGTTTGATGTTGGATCGACGTGACGATTATCTTAATCTGGATATTTTCTAAATTCACTGATTTGGAAGTTTTTCTATCGGTCGAAAGTTATTGAAGTGGAACTAAACGACAATCGGAACCTTGAAAATGTTAGATATAATCAATATGGCTATTTCTCAAGGAAAGAAAAAAAAGAATGTCACGTAACTAAGTTTATGATACAAAAAAAATTTACTTGGAGGGCCCGAATTTAATAGATTGGGAAAAACTTTATCCCATACATATGCATATATTCTCAATATATCACACCTCCCCAGATTTTTAGTCAAATGCTAATCACGTTTGGCTCATTTTAAACCTCGAGAATTAAACGTTAAATTTGGTTTTTTCCTTTCATCCGTTTTACATACTGTGAATTAATGAACTCTGCTTGCTATCTTTGATATAGAACGTTAACGACATCTTAACTCCAGTCATTTTCCATCTGTTATGAAGTACTATCAGACTATCTTACTATGATCAATGATTGTTAATTATAATTCTACCCTTGTTAATTTGCGATCACTGTTAACCTCCTCTGCTACTACTCATTTTACTTTCCATCCTATGAGTTTTCTGTGTTTTTTTAACCAACAGCAACATAGAGTCAATAGGTTGGAGGTGTGTCCCCTCAATTCCAGGTAGTTGAAGACCGTTTCGATGAGCAGTTTAAATAACCGGAACGTTACGTAAGCCCCCAGGAAGCTGGCGGATGGATTGCCAAATATTGTTACTTTATCCCAGATGTGTTTCAACGTACCCTGTGTGGTTTTACTGAGCATATCCCCGTCCAGTAGGTTTATCATGGACACTCCGGAGGTGCTGACATCGTACCCTGCTAGTCGGTGTGTGATCACATTCAGAATACTGGGTTGTTCTAGAGGGAAGAGTATCCTTTCTCGAAAACGATCTGAATCTCTAGCAGTGTATATTCCGGTGGTGGCCAGATTTCCAGGGTTTTGATACTTCCATGTTGCCTTGGTCTGGGGATTCATGGGCTGTGGAGCTTAACTCTCTACTGGTTGTGGTAGGAATTTGTACCACTGACCGTGAATCTCGTACATAGGAGGAAGCGCAGCATTACATTTTACCTCAGTTCCCGTTTTTTTTTTAAGATGTGAGTCCGGGGTGTCAAGAAGTACGATTCATTCCTCCAAACTACCGGCAACTCATGGTAGCATTCTTGAGTCTGCCGTAGTTTGACATTCACAGGGGTGCAATGTATTATTTATACTACTTCCCCGACAGTAAATGCAAGGTAACCTGGTCCACCCATGAGATTGTATGCGAATTCGTCAGCCTTGTTGGTTGCTATTCCCTGGGCGTGCGCATGATCCTTTGTTCCAACTCGCACTGTTTCTCCAAAATATCTCGATACATGTCTCTTAGTTGGTATCGGATATGTTTTTCAAAATAGACGAATTTTGCATTGATATAGAGAAACAGGTCGATCTCGTTTGGTGCTATCACCGACATTTCTTTGAAGTATCCTGTGTTGCCTTTTTCCAGAATCAGCAGTTTTGGGTGTTCGGTATCAAACAATTGATATATACAGTGATTGGTAGGCTGCTTTATGGTCAGCGCGAAAATTGCGTCACCGCTTTTTACCGCATAGACCGTAGCAGCGTCTGGTAGTCCAGTGCCAACGATCTTTTGGGCCCATCCTTCATACAGAACTCCATATTGGTTAAAGCCGCAGCGATCCTTAGGTATTAAATTCCAGAAGGCATGTCCGCCGCTGGAGGTTGTGCAATGTCCTTTTTGGTAATCGCAAGTTGTTCCTGTAGCCAGTCGCATTTGATTGGTTCTTTGCTGTATAATCCCACAGTAATCCGCCAGAGTGATGGTGACACTGGCGTGTACTAGCACGTTCTCCTAACTTTTCCCGTCTGCTGAGTATGTGGCCCCTGTACAACTTCCGTCGGAATTGAGTTGCCCGGCCAAATATATCCCTTGTGTACCCGTTCTATTCCTTCGAAGACGATCCAGAGTGGCTCCGGCGATTTTGTACCGTCCACTTTCGTACAAAGATAGGCACTCACTTCGGTCTATCTCTTGAGGATATACGTCCTCGCCCTGAGGAGCTAATTTTATATAGGAAAGAAAACCATGAATGTATATCATACGATGTACTTTCACGCGGCATTCCAAGACGTGAGTTTTGTCAAATTCAATCTTCTGTAGTAGTTGAATTTGCACTGATGTTTGATTCACTGGTATTCCTGGAATGTCGCAATTACCCACGTCTTTGATATTGATCCTGGTTACATTGACTGATGGCGATCCGCAATCGTATGCAATAATCCCCAATCCTGACACTCCATGTATCCATAATATGGAAAAAATCCAGGGAGTAAGCATCTCTGCAAGTAGACAAAGGTTTCCCGGATTGTCATTTCACTCAACGAGTCGATGGGAGCAGGGTTTTGCTATTTTCCCCTATTTTCCTTACGTATATATTCCTTAATTGATCATTTCCTAAACATACTAAGAGTAAGTTTCCCTATTTGATTCTATTCTATGTCATCAGTATCGATGTGAGAGTGGATGAGCCTATCTACCGATACAATTTTCTCTTTATTCCTTATTTGGAGTTTTACAGTTTTTCCATCAGTAACTTCTATTATCTTGTATGGACCCTCAGCGTGGTTTCCGAATTTTCCTATTTAATGCCCTTTTCTAAGAAACACATTGTCTCCGGCGTAGAATTCGCTGCTCCTTGCCGTTTGGTCGTAACGGCTTTTGGAAGCCTCTTTAGAAGAAATAAGGTTTGTTCAAGCTTCTTTTTGCAGGTTGTGTAGTCGAGCAAGTAGTTTGATTAGGTAGTTGTCGTAAGTTTCCAACTGCTCGAAAGGTAAGAGAGGAATCGCCGACGGAAGAAGTGCTATCCGACCATATTACCAGTTCGAAGGGCGTTTTCTTGGTTCCACTGTGAATGCTTGTATTATATGCGTCCATACTTAGTTCTACCCAATTATCCCATTCTTGATCTTCATCAATAAACGATTAAAGATATTCCACGAGTAAATGGTGGTACCTTTCTATTGATCCATTGCTTTGGGGATGAAATGCAGTGGTTTTAATTTGACGAATCTTAAAAAGCTTTGCCACCTCTTTTAATGTCTTACTGAGGAAATTGGCTCCCTGATCACTTAAGATTACCTTAGGTGTCCCGTAGATGCAAAATATTCGTTTTACCAGGGCTTCTGCAACGCTTGCTGCTGTCATTGTTTTCAGAGGTACGACTACCGCGTATTTTGTTAGGAGGCACATAGCAGTAAGGGCATAGCGATTACCATTTTCCGTCATGGTTTAAGGTCCCACAATATCTGTATTCATCTTTTCAAAGGCAGTTCCTGGAGTATCAGTGATGGTGAGGGGCTGGCGAATTTTGGTTCTTGTGAGTTTTCGAAGTTTGCACCGTAGACATTGTTGAATAAAATTCTTCACGTCGTCCCAGAGATGATCCCAGTGATACTGCGTTCTTATACGTCGATATGTTTTCACTATTCCTTGGTGGCCCCCAATTGCTGAGCAATGACCTTCTTCTATAATCTCGTACCTTTTAAAAATTGATGGCACGGAGACGATTCCTTGACAGAGGGTTACTTTAATGGGACTCTTATAGAAAACGGTTTTGATTTCTGTCAGAATTTCAGGCCACAACATTTGGCTTAGTTCGTCTGGACAAGGAACGTTGATTTCAAAAATTCCTCGCTGTAGAAGTTGGACGTGCGCTTCCCTTAGGGCTTCCGAAAAATTTTAACACATGTCCTCTGGATTGTGGTCAGTCGCAAAGTCACATACACAGATTTTAAGGTGGAACGTTTTTCCTTTCTTCATTACCTTTCCTTTTCCCAGGGGTAAGGTGCCAATTTTTCTCAGGTCACGCCTTAATACCAGCTGTCTAGAATGAGGGTCAGCAGCTTTCCCGGTGGCATCAAGAAACAACAAACAGCTCCCCTTTCGTAAAAACAAGGGGTCCCTTGTTTTGAATATGTTTCGTCCGGAGATTAGTTTGGTCAGTTCGGGAATCTCATCGTCTCGTATCTGATTCAGGTTTTCGTCCAAGTCCAAATCTTTTAAACCCTTATTATCAAGTTCGAAGTATTCCGCCCTTTTATTACCGATTTCAACACTCTCAAAAATTCCATTGTCACGGCCCAAATTTTCTTGATCTTCATTAATAATGTCCAAGGCTTCTAGATTTGTATTACGAAGTTTCAGATTTTTCAATTTCTCCTTACCAAGTACCAAGTCTTCCAGATTTCCATTACCAAGTCCCAAATTTTCCAAATTGTCGTTACCAAATTCCAAATTGTTATTACCAAATTCCAAATTTTCCAAATTGTCGTTACCAAATTCCAAATTGTTATTACCAAATTCCAAATTTTCTAAATTGCCGTTACCAAATTCTAAATTGTTTTTACCAAATTCCTAATTTTCCAAATTGTCGTTACCAAATTTTAAATTGTTATTACCAAATTCCAAATTTTCCATATTGTCATTACCAAGTACCAAATTTTCCAAATTTCCAGTTTCCGAATTTTTTTTTGTACTTGGTGTTATTCTCTTAGGTCTTCCTGGTCTCCTATTCATTGGTCCTGTGTCAAAAAGGAATTTTAGGTCTACTAAGCTGTTTGCAGCAGGGCTTTTTTGCCCATTTTCCGATCTAGCAAATTGCTTGGCATGGCGCTTCTTCTCCAACGCGTCTCGATGTTGTTGACCACGTTCTGTTGGCTTGATTTCGCGTCCGGATCGCCGAGGTTGAGTGATCAGTACAGGTGAGGGGTATTTTCCCTGGGTCTCCTCTGGGTCCTCTACTCCTTCAGGTGTTCCTGGGATAGGGTTTCTGGACAGAGCGTCAGCATCGCAATTCATTTTACCTGCCTTGTGGACGATGTCAAAATCAAACTCTTCCAGTTTCAACCGCCATTTTGCAAGCATGGAGGTGGGATCTGCCGCCGTTCGCATCCATACTAGCGGTTTGTGATCGGTAACGATGGTGAATTTTCGACCGTAAAGATATGGCCTAAAATCCCACACACAGTACATGATGGCGAGGGCTTCTTTCTCGTATACCGAATAGTTTCTTTCTGCTTGGTTGAGTAGTCTTGATAAGTAGGCACAAGGTCGGTCCTTCCCAATAGTCCCTTGTGAGAGTATCCCACCGATAGCGTAGCCACTGGCGTCTGTTGTCAAAATGAAGGGTTTATCATAGTCAGGATACTGAAGTACAGGTTCCTCGCAGAGATTCTTTTTCAAGGCCTGGAATGATTCCTCTTGGTCGTTTCCCCATATAAAAGGGGCGTTCTTTTGAAGAAGGCTGGTTAATGGCCTAGTTATTTGAGCATATTTGTGAATAAACCTTCTATAGTAGTTGCAGAGTCCCAACCATTGTCGCACTTGTCTCTCTGTTTTGGGCCTGGGAAAATTCTGGACGGCTTCCAATTTTCTTACATCAGATTTTATTCCATATTCTGTAATATGGTGTCCCAAATATGTGCATTCACGTCTCAGGAACTCGCATTTGTCTGGTTGGAGCTTCAGGTTGGCCTTTCGTAGTCGATCCACGAGGCGAAGAAATTTTTTTTTATGTTCTGAGATATCTCTGGCAAAGAGTATAATATCGTCCAAGTAGACAAATAACTCCTCGTCTTTTAAACCAGCCAGAGCGATAGACATTAACCGAGAAAATGTTTGAGGGGCTGTTTTGAGACCCATTGCCATACGTGCGTATTCAAAATGCCCCTTACTGGTGCTGAAGGCCGTTTTTTCTGCATGGCCACCTGCCATTGGTACCTGATGGAAACCTGATGCTAGATCGAACACCGAGAAGTAACGAGCGCCCCCAAGGGCATCAAGGATGTCTTCAATTCGACTGAGGGGCCACTGGGTCATCAATGTTTTTTCGTTCAATTTTCTGAAGTCCAGCACGAGCCTCCATCGTGGGTTTCCTTGGCTATCGGGCTTTTTCTTCACAATCCAGGCTGGACTGTTGTACGGGCTGGTACTGGGCCGGACGATTCCGCTGTCCAACATCTCGTCAACTTGGCGATTTAGTTCGGCCTTTAGAATTGGCGGGAATCGGTATTGTTTAACTGTAATGGGTTCAGGGTCTGTTAGGCGTATTTCGTGTTTGAGGAGGGTGGTAGCGGTTAGTTGCTCTCCGGGCAGGTGAAAGCAATCGGCACTTTCTTCAATGAGTTTCTGTATTTCTTCTTGCTCCTCGGAATGTAGGTGTTCCAGGCGTAGGAGATCCAATACTCGCGAAATCCGGGACTCGGACTGTATGCTGAGGTAGGCGTGTCGCTTTTGTTTCCCCAACAACCTTTTCCTCCTTCCAGTGACTCGGACACGGTGTTCTTTTGGAATATCGGCTTGCACTTCCGTTACCTCTTCTAACTCAACCCAGGGAATTTTCACTTCCTGAGAAGACTCTGTGGTGTTGATATTAGGTATATAGGTTTTGCCTCCCATTTGTTTTACAATAGCATTCCCGAAAAATACACCCTCTTTCAAGTGGGTTAGAGGCACGTAACCCTCCTGTAAGTTATTCCTTTTTACATTTATTCAAACTACTTGCCTAGTCCTAGGTGCGATGGTCTGGGTATTTTGGTTCACGAAGCCAAACTGCACATCCGAAAATTCAAGTTTCCTATCCTTATAGTTGATTTGGGCTTCCGACTTCCGAAAGAAATCGTTCCCTAATATTCCATCTTGTTCTATAGGAAATTGATCGAGAACGACATGGAACGTCGTGCAAAGTCTCGCGAAGTCTATATTTATTTTTCCTAGTGTTTTTACAATGTCGGTAGTGATTCCGCTCGAAATAAAATTTCCCGAGTATCTAATTCATACCTTGGCTTAATTAATTTTTTCTTTACTAAGCTGGGTCCTGATCCGGTATCCAATAATAGTGTAAAAGTTCCCTCGAAATCGACTATTATGCTCGGGGATTGGTCTGATAAATTTATTTTGACTGATGCTGATGGTTCTGCCCTGTAGTCGTTCCTATTCGTGGCGGAGAATATGTCCCTTGGGGTTGATGTGGTTGTGAGGCCTCCCGGTTTTCCGGGAGGCCAGGCAAGTTTCCCGGCTGCGCTTTCCGATTTTCGTTACAAATTCTCGTCTCGCATTCATTTTTCCAGTGTCCTGGTTGTTTGCAGTAGTTGCATATTCCTGGTGCAGTTGGTCTCGTTCTCCAATTTGGAGTCTCTAAACGAGAAGAATCTCTGCCCGCTGGTCTTTGAGAATAATTTGGCCTTTGAATTGGTCTGGTGAATCTTGGGCAACTTCCCGCCATGTGATCGTAGCTTCCACACAGTTGGCATTCCGTTGCACGACGGTTGTCTACTGGTTGGGTGATTCGAACCCTTTTCAACATATAACAATCCTTACTAGCGTGGTTGGTACGAGAGCAGATGGAACATGCTTCCTTCTTTTTGGTTAGCGGGCATGCGGTGGCCAGATGGTCTTCCTTTGAACAGAGCTGACAAACCAATGTCTTACGTAGCTTGTCACACACCAAGGCTTTGTGTGCCTTACTGCCACATATCACACACTTTGGTTTGTGACTTTCCCCTGGGTTGCCTCGTAATCGGTCCTGTGCGCGTAGCTTTTCCTCAATTTCGATGGCTTTCTTACCAGCAGTTCCTATGGCTTCAAGTTCCGGCATCAATGCAGAAATTTCCTTCCTAAGTCCAAGGATAAATGACTGAGTAGTTTCCTTTTCTATTTCTGTTTTTTGCTCTGCAGGAATGGCTCCTCTATGATCCGCCTTGTATACATCCACGATTCTTTGGCCTAACTCCCGTGCCCTATTGAAATATTTAGCGACGCTTTCGTCATATCCCTGAAAAAGTCTACCTAGTTCGACGCCTAATTGGGTAGCGGATTCGCGGGGAGCGAATATTCCTTTTAAGTGTTTAGCAGGGCTTCCAAGTTTTCAAATTCTTCACCCCGTACCGATTCCAACGCTCCACCTTCTAATCGAGTTTTCAACATTTTTAGCAGCCCTGATTCAGCCGCGTCTGGCAGCATCTCCTTGGCATCTCTGCAACCTATGGAAAATTGTCGGAAGGTAGTTCCAGTTGTTGAATCTCCGGAAAAACGAGGTACCATCATCACCGCATCCTTGAGGCGAATCGTGTAGGCTCCTCCTCCTGTTTGCGCCATGTTAACAGGGTGGTTCCTCTGGTGTTCCGGCCCTGGAATGAGTGGCTGAATAGGCTCCTCAAAATTTTGGATAGTTTTTGCGCTTGCAGATGAAGCAGGAGATCCTTTAGGCTGGAATCCGCTTTGTGCGCAGATTTTCTCGATTAACTTGCATTCTTCTTTACTGTGAGGTGTTAATCCTGCGTCCAGAATTTTCCGACGGATGTGCTCCGGGAATTCTCGCAATTGACTCCGAGTAATTGGGGGAACCGACATAAGGGTAGAAGTCTTAACTAAGGAAGTCTATGTTATTTTTCAAGTCCCATATGCTCAGTGTGTCCATCTCTCTTATACGTGATTCCTGTATATTTTACCTACTCGTCCAATTCTTGGTGTGTCGTTTTATTCCATACCTGATACCACTCATTCGTCCCGATTTCCCGCAGTATCCGTATTGGTGACAGAAGTGTTAGTGGGCGAGTTTAGTGTCTCCGCATATCTCCTAAATTGTGCTTCCAAGATGCCTCGTTGTCGATGGATTTCGTCTTCCTGTTGCATCAAGTATCGCAGTCGGAATCGAATTGCCAGTAGAGCGGGATTCTCGGAAATTGAAATTTTAGGGGTGATGTCCTTCGTCGGGGGTGTGCAGAAAAACCTAACTAGAGCTGCGACAATGCTGAACATCATAAACTGTAACGCCGTCCAGATATAAGCAGCCCTATCTATCTTGCTAATAATCCTCGGTGATTCGTGTTGTAAGTTGCTAAATCCTCTCAAAGAAAAATGGTCAGTGACCTCCAGTGTCAAATTATTTTCTGAATTGAATCTTCATTCCCGAATTTCGGTCCATTTCATTGACCACTTATTTAAACTGTTCTGCCGACTGCGCCAAAAATGTTCCCACCTGTTACGTATTGAGGTACGCCACCAGGTGTCTCCTGAGAGACTCTCGGAGAGGAGAGGGGGTGGTCCATGAATCACCGTTCATATACACAGAATTTTCATTTATTAGTAGCTTATAATAGGTCGTGTTTTATTTTCCACTTATTTAGTCGTAGTTAATGATGAGCTGATATAATTAGGTCGATATAAGTCGTTCAGGGTCGGATTTTTGACGTCCCAAACAATGTCTCGTAGGAGAGTGGGGTACCTACATCGGCCCCAGGTCTGAGCAAGGACGGGGTGGCCGGCCCGTTATATTCCTCTAGGAGGCGGGCTTCCGTTGTTAGGGAGGGGTATGGTGAGGCGGTCCGGGCTGGCAGGCGGGACCGTCTTCTGGCCAGCGAAGTGGTCTCTTCCCTCGAGGGGGAATCGACTGTCAAGTCGATCAGAACCGGAGGTTGCTGGGCCGAGTTAGTACGTCGCCGGCGGTTACGACGCAGGATGTCCTGAACTGACTTAGCCAATCCAAATGGAAGATTGATTGGCCAGAAGTCTATGATTCTGGGCCGTACTCGGTTGGAACTCGGGGCCAGGGAAGTGTTCGCTAATGGCGTAGGAACAAATGGCCCATCGCTAGCCAGCCATTCCGCCACGCGCTCGTCCAAAGTTTGTTGTCTCGGGCCCCGCCGAAGTTGCTCACTCTCTCCTGCGGGTTGGGCAGAGGATGAAGCTTTAGGCTGAACCGCGGGTCTCTTGAAGGGGGCCTCGCCTAGTCGTTGAAGTATGAAGGGGATTGCTTCCTGCATGTCGGTAGGGAAGGTGTCGAACCCTGGTATCCTCTCGCTGTGGTATTTCAATTCCACCCACACTTCAGGGTCCCCTTTCTTCTGAAAGTCACGCAACCCTGCTAGCACGCACAACCCCAGACTCCGTGCCTTAGCTCTGGCCTCGTACAGGTTTGTCGACAAACTCCTCACTCCAAAGGGATAGGGAAAAAGGGAATATTAAAAATAGAATGGCTACGCAAGCCTCAAAGTCAAAAACAAATAATGAGAAAATAAATTTTAGCAACAAAAAAATTACATCGAAAATCGAAATCCGAACTTGCTTCGCACGCAGCTATTCGGAAATAAAAGAACTTAAATCAGAAATCAAAACCGGAATTGCTTCGAAAGCAAATAAATTAAATTAAAAATGTAAAGCGAAATCAAATTGCTGCGAAAGCAACTATTAAAAGAAAATAAAAAGTGAACATGTTGCTACGTAAGCAACTATCAAAAACTAGGAAAACACAACGAAGTTGCTGCGAAAGCAACTATACTAAAATAAAAGAATATAACAAGTGAACAAAGTTGCTACGTGAGCAACTATAAAAAAAAAATAAAAACTGTAAACCAAATCGGATTTGCTACGGAAGCAACAATCAAAAATAGGAAAACAAAACGAAGTTGCTGAAAAAGCAACTATACTCAATTGAAATAATATAACAAGTGAACAAAGTTGCTACGTAAGCAACTATATAAAAAAAATAAATACTGTAAACCAAATCGGATTTGCTACGGAAGCAACTGTCAAAAACTAGGAAAACAAAACGAAGTTGCTGAAAAAGCAACTATACTCAATTGAAAGAATATAACAAGTGAACAAAGTTGCTACGTGAGCAACTATAAAAAAAAAATAAAAACTGTAAACCAAATCGGATTTGCTACGGAAGCAACAATCAAAAATAGGAAAACAAAACGAAGTTGCTGAAAAAGCAACTATACTCAATTGAAAGAATATAACAAGTGAACAAAGTTGCTACGTAAGCAACTATATAAAAAAAATAAATACTGTAAACTTAATCGGATTTGCTACGGAAGCAACTGTCAAAAACTAGGAAAACGAAACGACGTTGCTGCGTAAGCAACTATACTAAATAAAACAAATATAACAAGTGAACAAAGTTGCTACGTAAGCAACTATATAAAAAAAATAAAAACTGTAAACCAAATCGGATTTGCTACGGAAGCAACTGTCAAAAACTAGGAAAACGAAACGACGCTGCTGCGTAAGCAACTGTACTAAATAAAACAAATATAACAAGTGAACAAAGTTGCTACGTAAGCAACTATATAAAAAAAATGAAAACTGTAAACCAAATCGGATTTGCTACGGAAGCAACTGTCAAAAACTAGGACAACAAAACGAAGTTGCTGCGTAAGCAACTATACTAAATAAAAAAAACCGAAAATCAAAAACGAAATTGACCGAAATACACAAGTACGCAAAAATTAAATTCAAGATTGGATATTCCACTTACTTTTCGTAACCTGGTATGATTTTCAATGAAAATTATTGTTCCGGCAAAGGGTGGTTTTGATGGCTTCCAAAAATGCGCAGACCATACCGAAATTTATTTGTAAGGCGTAACCAGATTCCCGACCCGTTTACGAATCATCGTTAAACCTTCGTGTTCCCCGTATAACACACCTGTCTGGATAGTCCCTAAAAGACTGACAGTCAAGGGAATGCACGTTGAAGAATGGTTCTCGACTTTCGAGCATTGAATGAGAAAACTGTAAGAGACTCTTACCCACTGCCCAATATTGTCGAAATACTGGACCAGTTGGGAGGAGCGAAATACTTCTCAATCTTCGATCTTGCATCAGGTTTTCATCAATTCGAAATGAAACCCGAAGATGCACAGAAAACGGCTTTCTCTACGCCGCACGGACACTGGGAATTTGTCAGAATGCCGTTTGGTCTAAAAAATGCGCCCGTGACCTTTCAAAGACTAATGGATGTGGTTCTATCTGGGCTACAAGGCAACGAATTGTTTGTATACATGGACTATACAACTATACTAAATAAAAAAAAACCGGAAATCAAAAACGAAATTGACCGAAATACACAATTACGCAAAGACCAAATTCAAGATTGGATATTCCACTTACTTTTCGTAACCTGTTATTATTTTCAATGAAAATTATTGTTCCGGTAAAGGGTGGTTTTGATGGCTTCCAAAAATGCGCAGACCGTACCGAAATTTACTTGTAAGGCGTAACCGGATTCCCGACCCGTTTACGAATTTTGAACTGGACTGACTCCCGATTTTTAGACGCGGTGGTTTTTATATTTTCTTCAAATTTCAAGTTTCGTGTGCAAAAAGCCCGATAAAACTCAGCATGAGGTACCCTTGACCGGAATTGCGTAAAATAATTCTTCTTTGCTTTGAATAAAAGGTTGATTGGTATCTATTATCTTTTCCTATGAATTTATTTTGCTTGTTCTTATGTTGTATTTACGAATCATTATCGATCAAAGGCGTTCACTGGAAGTAATTTGTTTGTTCTTCGTTATCCCATTGTTTCATATATTCTCTTAGTTTTTATTTGCTATAATGAAACCTTCCCATCAAATGGGTTTTTCTTTGTTATTTAACTTTGATCGTCTCGTGAATTAATACTATTGTTTTAAAATCACCTGGTTTTTACTTATTTGAGAAGATATGGAACTCGATAAATGTACAAGGTTTGTTTTGTTTCTTTTTATAACGATATAAAGGTTTTTCAGTCCGTTCATTTTGATCGTTTGATGTTGGATCGACGTGACGATTATCTTAATCTGGATATTTTCTAAATTCACTGATTTGGAAGTTTTGCTATCAGTCGAAAGTTATTGAAGTGGAACTAAACGACAATCGGAACCTTCAAAATGTTAGATATAATCAATGTGGCTATTTCTCAAGGAAAGAAAAAAACGGATGTCACGTAACTAAGTTTATGATACAAAAAAAATTTACTTGGAGGGCCCGAATTTAATAGATTGGGAAAAACTGTATCCCAAACATATGCATATATACTCAATATATAACATTCGTATCGGCCGAATAGAATTCACTTTTCAAATATTGGCGCCACGAATCTGGAATCCACTTCGTATTTAGGTATACGCGCAATATCACGAATTATCATGAACCACTCTATTGTTAGCCCTCGTTTTACTGCTTTTTATAAACAATCTGGCCATTATTTATGAAATTGCTAATAGTATACGGTTAATAAACTCGTTCAACTGCACAGAAATTATTTTCATTAATATTTATAGTTCATATTCTCGCTTTAATAGTGTTTTTCCTTACGTCCTTTTTTTGCACAAAAAGGACGTAAGGGTACGTAAGCAGGACGTCATATTACGTCCAGTAGCTCCACCAGGGTTGGTCTTCAGAAATACTATGAAACTGTCCCTTCTCATAAATTGTTGATCCCGTGTTTCGAAAATATTTCCCCCGAAAACAAGCCTCTCAAGAATCCTCTCTACTTCCTTCTCTGACTCAGGAGCATCTTAATTATCTATCTCGTCCACTTCTGAACCCGCTTCTTCTTCATTCCCCTGAATCGATGGTACGACTAAATCCCTTTCTATACTATTCGTTCCATGAGTTTCATGAATTTCCTCAAGTCCAATAGTCTCCTCTGGTTTGAAATCATTGTCATTCTCCTGTACTCTATATTTCTGCATTTTCTTTTTCTCTTTTTCCTCTTTCTCTGTGAGACCCTGTCGATATTGTTCCCCTTCATAAGTCCGAGTTTTCATCCTTGTTAATCGACGAAGTCCATTCGTTACATTCACTGCTTTCATCTCAAGTTTCCCTTTCTCATCATAAATAACTTCTTTCCTATCTCCCAAACTCCCTTCATCATATTATAATTTTTCTCTCTCTAGATTTTCCGAATCTTCTTCATACTTCGATAAGTCTTTATTTCCTCTCTCTGGGTTTTCCGGGTTTTCCTCATATCTCAAGAGTTTTTTATTTTTCCTCTCTGGATTTTCCGAATCCCCTTTATGCCTCGGAAATTCATTATTTTCTTTATTTTCTTCTCTGGATTTTCAGAATCCTCTTTATACCTCGGGAATTCTTTATTTTCTTTATTTTCTCTCTCTGGATTTTCCGGGTTTTCCATATATCTCAGGAGTTTTTCATTCTTCCGCTGTGGACTTTCCGGGTTTTACCCATATCTCAGGAGGTTTTCATTTTTCCTCTCTGGATTTTCCGAATCCTATTCATACCTCGTGAATTCTTTATGTTCTTTCTTTTCTCTCTCTGGATTTCCCGGGTTTTTCCTATATCTTACTTCTAATTCTGGAATATTTCTGTCACTCACGTGCTCTCCCGAACATTCAGTTGTGAGCAAAGACATTATCCTACCAATATAATAATCAACCTGCTCCAACTTATCCTCCCAAAATCTAACAAGATCTGAATCCTCCGTTTCCTCATATTCGTCCGAATACTTATTTACTGCCCGTTCACGTTCTACGAGTAACACATCGCTCCCTTGCCGCATACCATCCTCGGGTAGGATTTCTTCGTTCCCCGAGACATCTTTGATTTTTCCCGACTCGTTGACATTACGGCTAAGGGCATCGACATTGGCGGTACTTTTTCCAGCCTTATACTCTATTTTAAAATCGTACTCCTCTAATTTCAACCTCCACCTGGCCAGTCTCGAGGTGGGATCTTTCGCATTATGTAAATACATCAGCGGTTTATGATCAGTCCTTATAGTAAATTTCTGCCCATATATATATGGTCTAAAATAACTTACACAGTAAATTATTGCCAATGCTTCCTTTTCATACGTGCTGTATTTCTGCTCCGTGGAATTCAAAAGGCCAGAAACATACGCACATGGAAAAATTCTCAATAAATGTCCGATAATAACCGGCCAAGCATAAAAATTGTTTGATATTCTTCGGCGATTTTGGCAAAAATCCGCGACTGCTTTGAGTTTCTTAGAATCAGGATAGATTCCGTCTTTCGTGATCCTATGCCCCAGATAAATCACTTCCTTTCTCAAAAACTCGCACTTATCCGGCTGAAGTTTCAGTTCGGCCATTCGTAATTTCTCAATAAACTTCCTGTATTTCATAAGATGTTCATGCACGCTTTTCGCGAAAATGATGACGTCATCCAAATAAACGAACAACTCCTCATTAACGAGGCCTGATAATGCGATGTTCATCAATCTGGCGAATGTTGCCGGGGAGCCCTTGAGACCCATAGTCATTCGAGCGTACTGAAAATGAACCCAGGAATGGTAAATGCAGTTTTCTGACGATCAGCTTCGGCGAGTGGGACCTGTAAAAACCCTTGTGCGAGATCGAAAACAGAAAAGTACTGGGCGCCTCCGAGCTGTTCGAGAATCTCGTCTATACGAGTCAACGGATATTTATCGTCTACCGTGAACTCGTTCAACCTACGAAAATCTAAAACGATGCGCCATCTTGGACTTCCCTGTGAGTCCGGTTTCTTTTTCACTATCCATAAAGGATTTGAATATGGACTATGTGAAGTTTCGATAACCCCATTTTCCAACATCTCATTGACTTGACGATCCACCTCTTTTTGAAGATTATGCGGAATTCGATACTGATGAGTGGAGAAAGGTGCATCCGTGTTTAAGCGAATTTTATGTTCGAGTAAATTTGTCGCCGTAAGCCTATCACACTCTAAATGAAAACGATCGGCACTTTCTTCAATCAAGCGATAAACCTCTTCTCTCTCTTCTTCATTCAAATGTTCCGTGCGAATAACCCTTTTCGTCCTTTTTATACGACCTTCCTCTTGAACCGTAGCTTGTACCACTAAGCATCTCAGCTTCTCCAATTTCTTCGCACGTTTATACTGCTAAGATTGCCTATATTGACCTGGAGACTGTTTCTCCAATCTTTTTCTGATTGCCCAACTTCCCTGATTCCCAAAATCTCCTCCAATTCTACCGTAGGAGTAGGGAACTGAACAGTCTCCTCGGTTGTATTCACGAGAAATAAATGAGCCTTCCCTCTGTCATTATTTACTACAGCATTCCCTGCAAAAACGCCTTTGCTGGTTTCTAACTTAGAGATATAACCTATAGGACGATTAGTATGATTCTAAGATTAATATATACAATTTTCCGGGTTCGTGGTTCTATTTCCTGAATTTCCACTTGTTCTTTTACGTACTGAGATAAAAAAGGAACTCGATATCCATCTAAAACGAAACGATTCTCCGAATATAGAAGATCGGCTTTGTTTCTGTGAATAAATTCGTTCCCCAAAATACCATCCTGTCTGATCGGGAAACTGTCCGGAACCACATGAAAATCTATCGAACGATCCAGAAAAACACCTTCAGCCTTCCCAAGAGTCTCCACGATCTCCTCCGTGATACCACTCAATACTATTTTCTTCGAAGAATCAATTTTCATATTCGGAAGAATGCAACTCTTCTTAATCAAGAATGGATTTGCCCCAGTGTCAAGCATTAGAATCACAGGTTTCGAAAACATCACTTCAATTTCTGGAGAAGTTGTCAACTTTATTACATGGACCGGGGTGTTATTTGAGGTATACTCGTACTAGACTGCTGTCGGGAACTCGGACGCTGATTTTAAGAATACACCTCCCTCCTTCGGTCCTGGAAAGGTAGGGAGGACTGAGCGTTTCCGTGATACCCGGAATCACGAGGAGCTCTTTCTCGCAACAGATCACAATCTCTTTTCATGTGCCCTTCCTTGTTGCAATAAAAACAACGAGTTCGAGAGGAGGGAGATGAAATTCGAGGCATCTGATTTCGCTGAATCTGGGTCAAAAATTGAGGGCAATCTCGAAGATTGTGATTTACACCGTCACAATATTGGCAACGAGTACCCCGAAAAGTATTCCTGTATGTCTGAGGAGAATCCCCGGAGAAAACAGGAACGCACGGCCCATCACCGTGATCCTGTACTGATTTCCCGCAAATATAACATCTAAAAATAAAGCTACATGTTTCTCTTGTATGTCCTTCTTTCTTACATGTCTCACAACGCGGTGTCACATGATATACCCCGCGACCGCCGCGCATACGGCACGTGTCGGCTCGGTGCCCCTTTCTTCAGCAAATCTGACACGACTCGTGATTACGAGTCAACGGAGTAGGCCGAGAATTCTGTGCTTGAATCAAAAGCCGGCAATTTGGCGTATCATGATTATCCCGTTGGCAAATCCCGCATCGTCGAGTTTCCGGCCTTTGAAAAGTTACCGATTTCGGTCTATGCAATTCCTGCTGTGCAAGCAATCTCCCTTCAATCGAATTGCCTCTAATCTCGCTTCGCTCAGACTATTAACTGAGGGCATCCAATTTGAGATTTCGCGGCGCAACCCGAGAATGAACGCCTCGGTCACTTCATACTCAATCCCATTCTTCCTGTTGTCTTCTAATAATCTCTTCCGTTCCTCGGTTATATCCTCGGGGTATTCCTCGTGTTGAGAGTCCCGAATTCTCTGACCGAGCTCCCGTGCTCTATTCAAAAAATCAGGCACTTGCTCATGTAAACCCTGACATAGTCTTGCTAGCTCGCTTCTTAAAGCGGTCGCATTTTCACGGGGAGCATAAATCTTCTTCAAAGCATGCAATAAGTAATAAACAGTCTCCAACTGTTTGCTACTTGCAAGTTGCCGGGCACTACATTGCAACCTGGCTTTTATTAACTGTGTAAGACCCTGTTCGGCACGTGCCGGGAGGAGACTTTTGGCCTCCACAGCCCGTTGCAAATTCACGATAGGAAGCACCATTTTTGCTATCTTCTGAAAACTCAGGCACGAGAGGAATAACATCAATCAACTTTAGTTCATAGGACTCGACCCTATTTCCTCGTTGATTTCCGTTGTCCATGTTCGATGGTGAATAATCCGGCTGTTTCTTTCTCAAAAATTCCCTTTTCTTGGAATATTCCCTTATCTGTGAACTACCTGAACCCGTTCCTGAGTCTTCTGAAAATTGAATTCCGGAATCCCCATGCTTTTCACGTCTATGTGACCCTGCCTGTCTCTTCCGTGATTTCCTGCTAGGTAAACCTGTTCCTCGGAGTTCATCCCTTTGTTCATCATCTAGATGTGCGGTTTTATTTCGAGTGACTTTTATCCTCTTCAGTCATCCCCTTAAAATATCGTACCAGTATATATAAATATATATATATTATACCACTATCGTTATATATACCATACTATTATATGTTTCCTAATTATCATAACAACTATACTTTTAAATAAATAATATTAATGGAATATTTAATAATATATTGTTAATAGACTTTGGGAGACCCTGTGTATCAAACTTACATTTGTAGTTGTATCTTTGTGACTAATTTTATAATAAATACAATTGAAGTAAGTAATTGCTATATTATCAATTAATTTGATTTATTAAATTTTAAAATAACCACTGATACAGAAATTTATTTTTATTGGATTAATAGATTATATGATCAAAATTTTTATATTAATTACAATTTATAAAATTGATTGTTATTCAATAAGTGAATTATATAATGAAAAAAACCGGCGTGGGCTGATTCTGCCTAACTCTAAAATTCAAGAACGGTACGATGATTTTTTTTCAATGACGCGACACGTCTTATTATTTGTTGACAGACGTTGACAGTAGTCGACAGTCAACAGCGGTAAACAAGAAAAAACTCGCGGCATTGCCAAATCTTTACGCGTAGAGACATCAACGTCGACAAACATTGCTCTAAATTAGTACTAATCAGTTCTAATGGTTCTAATAGGTATTGTTAGGTATGTGCCTAATGTCACTAGTATTCGCGCGCGATTCGCGAAGAGTTGTGACCTATCGATACCGATTGATGTCGATCGATACTCTAGTCACGATCACCTGGCCTGGCTGTATCATATGTATATAAAACAGTGTGAAATGCAACTGCGATTTCTGCAATAAATTATCTATATTCGCTTGACTGAATGTTTTTTATTGATTTTTTAATTTCTTTAGAGTTGAAAGAAGTTTGTTTATCGACGGTATTTACAAATCTTTCGATTATGAAACGTAAGTATTTTGTACTATGCAGTGTTGATTAGTAATGTACGTGATATATTTGTTATTTTGTAACAAAAAATTACCTACTTCCTACTTATAATTATGATTACTATTCTGCAATTTGAAAGATTGAAAACCAATTCTTTCATACATCAAAATTACACCCAGCAATCTAATTTTCCACGTGCCAACTTAATCCTGAATAATATATTAATTTATAACGTCGAAATAATGTCGGATAGTGTCTATCAATAAAAGATAATTATCGATATCGATAATAATAACAAAAAAACAAATCAAGAACAACACTAATTATAGTAATAATAACAATCGCAATAAATAAGGGAAATGATAGTAATTAAAAATAATGTGAATTAGAATTTTCGGATTCGATCCGAAATAGAGAAAACCCATCTTTGAGAATATGAGCTATTTTTTTTACGGTGAAATTAGAATTTAGAATGAGCATATTAGTAATTTTTCGTTTCGTGTTACTGAAAAAGAGTAGATTTCTTGGAAATTTCTATTCGCGATCACAGATTACATTTTCAATATCTCATTGAAATTAATTTTGGCTGTTTTTTGTGATTCACGAGTAATAACATTTTTGATCGATCATTGAAATAAGAAAAAGTATACAAACAAAATGTCATTTCATTGGATCATGATATTGATTTAGTTTAAAACTGTCGGAATAAAACTTGAATGTTGAAAAATATGGTGATTGACAATCATCAAGGTTCATAGTTTTCAGCAAGAAAGTATTGACACATATGCATATGAAGCATTAGAAACATTAGCAAGGATTTCAAAGTGTCAGAAGTTTCGCACATAATGCGTATAAAAACTGCACAGAAAAATTCCTGCTCATGCAGTGAATGGGTGTAATTTTAATTCACGCAATACGATTTCACCATAATATATGCTTCTACACTAGTAATTTTCAAACTTATTATAAAATAAAATTTCCTATAAGAATTCAATTTTTCATAAGGTGCAACTTCTAAAAACATTATAGTAAACTTAAAGTGACCTATGGAGAATTGATCGAAAAACTTGTATCAAGTTTATTTCTTATAAGTTTTTATGAAATACATTTCTGATAGCATTTGTAGTTTCATATAAGGTTTTAAAAAAATAACCTCATAAGAAATTGCATTTTTCTATAAGATTTTTATAAGAATCAAAAGTACGGGGGCAACAAATCAAGTTTTCGAAAAAAGGACTGCATGTGCAGTAGTAATACACGGTATATAATCATTGCAGCACGTTTTTGACATAGTTTTTTAAATAATTTTCAAAATTCTAAGTAATAAATTCGATCGGAAGTTCGTCTATGACATATTTTTCAGTCGTTTTGCACGAGGTAGGCGTGCAAAGCGGTAGTAGTTAGTTGTATGTTTTGTGCGAATCAATCAATTCAGCAATATTTGCTAGAACTACAAAAAAATAAAAATAAAAAAATTATATGAAGAGAAACTGCATGCAACATAGCCTTTTGTGTGATGTATCAAAAGCATGTGACTGAAAACTCGGCAATCATTTTCAAATTAAAGCTTTGTATAAAAAGTATCGAGAAGAAAGTGTTTGATGATGTTACGCACCAAGAAGATGTCTACGAATAAAAGCTAGTATACAAACGCACCTCATTCATAACCATCCCGAACGTCGAAGACATGAACGCGAAAGGAGGAGGTTGAAGAACTCCATAAACCTGCACGAAGAAATTAATGACGTCGTCGTTTCAACGTGCGAGGACTCGATGAGACGTGGCAAGCTGATCTCGTAGACATGTCCACCTATAAGGATAAAGGCTACAAATTCCTACTAACCGTCATCGACGTCTTCTCCAAGTACGCGTGGGCTGTACAAATAAAAACCAAAAATGGACCCGACGTTACCGCTGCTATGAAGACTGTGCTCAAGGAACGCCAACCCAAGAATCTACACGTCGATTAAGGCAAAGAGTTTTACAACAAGGACATCAAGGCACTCATGAATCATCATGGAATCAACATGTATTCAGCGGTATGAAGGCGTTCATTTGCGAACGTTTCAACCGTACACTCAAGAGCCAGATGTGGAAACGATTCTCCCTTCAAGGACATTACAAATGGATCAACATCTTACCTGCTTTGCTATCGAGTTACAACGCCACCCGGCGTCGAACAATCAAGATGAAGCCTAAAGATGTTACTGTAGCTGATGAAAAACGTCTGCTTGAAAAACGTCTGAAATTTACCATGTCAAGCAAAAGAAAGAGAAGAGCACAATTTCAAGGTCCGCGACAAAATCCGGATCAGCAAGTACAAGCATGTTTTTGAGAAGGGATATGCACCCAACTGGACAGCGGAAATTTTCACCATCGCTGCTGTAAAGCCAACGCATCCTACGACGTACAAGCTCAAGGATTATCAGGACCAGCCTATCGAAGGAGGATTCTATACCGAAGAACTTGCCAAAGTGAAGCATCCGGACGTGTATCTCGTTGAAAAAGTGTTGCGAAAACGCGGAAATAAATTATACGTAAAATGGTTGGGGTTTGACAGTAAACAAAGTAGTTGGATAAATGAATCAGACATGTAATCAATAAAATTTATTTGTACCTTATTTGTAATTTATTTGTATTGTAATTTGTATTTGATTTATATATATACATATTTGGTATATGTATATATATAAATCGAAAGTTTATATTTACCCTTTATACATTACATGTTTTTTATACACCATGATATATCGAAAAAGGAGATATTTCTGCATCACCCAGGAGGTATAGCTCATGATGCGTTTTTTTAACGTGGTATCCCCAGTAAGCCTAATCCACGACCTATTTAAAAAGCTATTTACACTTGATATTTGCAGTTTTGCCTAATTCATTGATATTTACAATTCCTCGTCGGCATCCATTAATTCCCTTATTTTATAGTGACCGTGAGCCAAAGTGTCCGTTGTAGTTGGCAATAGGTGACGCTTGTCATCATATGGATTTAACGCGAGTTTTGTTTGTTGAATTCTTTGAATTTCATGCAGATGTGATCGAAACAGATGTTGGATGCGATACTTTGTACTTTCACTGTACAAGCAATGTACATAATCATTGAAATCTATAGTTTTCGCTACAATCGATCCTTTGAATCCTTTGACTTTTTTAATTCTATCCTGACCTTCAACTCTAATACTGTTCATCTTACTTCTCAATGCTACAAATTCAGTTATGATTTTACCGTTGCATTCGTCCTTCATGAGACCCATAACTTTTTTTGTTTTTCAATTCGATTCCGAAACAATTAGGTGAGGGACAATCTGATGTATTGAATTGATCATTGTTTTCTTTCATTATTTTATATGGGTCAAGATTTCGAATTTCATAAAGAAGACTGTGTTTATCGGTATACAGAATTTTTGCGTTTGTTGCAGGTTTCATGAAGTCATAATGAAAAGAGTACAGACATGTTTTTGATAGATCAAGAACGCAGAAACCTATATAAATGGGTTCGTTGATTGTAACCTTGACGCGAGCTAATTTAATAGCAACTAAATTCTCATCGAAAATTGTACAAAAACTGAAATTTGGTTTCGAAATCAAGGCTTCTGCGCCGTATCGACCCAACCATTGCATGACTAGTTTTATATCTACACGTTTTCTTACATTCTCCATGGTTTTTCCGTATACTGCATTGTTCATCAATTTATAGAGATTTTTTTCAAATTCATTTTTTGCATTTTTACGCATTTCACTGTTCAAATCAATGTAAGATTTCAACCATGGAGATTGCTTAAATTTCAATATTCTATGAATGCAACGCAAAATCAGTCCATGACGCAATGCCTGCCTCGAATTTCTGTAATGAACGTACCGCTTTTTCGGTTAAGGAGTTGTTAAGAGCTTTTTACATGTTGAACCCGGTGGAGTTTTGTGTTCTGCGCAAAATGGTAAGTCATTGTGCGAATCGTGAATTTCTGGTGGATACTCGAGATCCACTTCGAGGATGTAACCTTCTCCGGCATCATCAGCAACATCCCACGGAAGATCTAGTTAAAAATTTTCAACCCACTCAAATCCGCCGTAAGGCAAGCATTGTGTCATGGCCCACCCATAAAGGTTATTTACATCATAATACATGAGGTACTTGTCTTCTTCTTGGGGATTAAAATCAGCGACTTAGTAGGGATTGTTGGCCCTGGCGTATCGATGACTGCATTGGGAGATGCCTCCTTGGATCCCTCGTTCGATGAAGAGCAGCTTGTCGATGTCCGTGAGAAGCTCCAATTCTATACCTGTATGCTTGAGCATGGCGTCCCAGCTGAATCCTGACGTTATATAGTAGTGGGCAGGATCCAGTCCATAATACTCGAGACAGCCTTTTCGAAAGTTTTCAAAGACGTCTGCCAGGAGAAGGACGTCAGTCTTCAGGTATAGGTCCGAGTACGCTCCGAGCGACTGGATGTTGAACTACTGCCAGACTGCTTGAGCATGGCTGAAATTGAAAAAAATTATAAAAAATTTTTCAAATAAAAAAAAAATTTTCTTACAAAATTAAAATAGTTTAATTACCGATAGTCATTGTCGGAAATGTTTTCATCCATCAGGGTGCTGTGGAACGCTACTCGGGGTGGCAGCTCGGTCTCCTCCAATTTTTCCGAGGTGTCCAGGTACTCATAGGGAAACACACCTTTCTTCGTGAGGAGTTTTAACCGTTCCTTGTCGAGATGCAAATATTCTCGATGAATGATGGTTTTTCTATCATTCTCCAAGTACGACGCAAGTTTATCCAGCCATGAGGCCATGAACCTGAACGAGTCCATGAATCGCAGAGATATCTTGCTGTCTTTAAAATGTTTGGTGAACGAGACGTATCGTTCCATTGTCTGTGGAATTAGGGTGATGCGTCCCTCGATAAAGTTGGCGATTCATTTGATCACAAGATAGCTATCGTAACCACTCAAATTGTGGAATATGACCTGAATAAAAGTTCAAAACCATTACATTCTACTCAAGACTGGATAAATCAAATAAATTTAATTATTAATCATGTATTAATATATAAATCAGATAAATACATTTAAAAATATAATATAAAAATTTTTCTAAAGTGAAAAGAAAGAAAAAAGTATTAATTATAAAGGAAAGAATACTTACCGGAATAGTGAGCGCATCCTGGTATTGGAGATTGCATTTTTGATGAGCCGCGCCTCAAAACTTGCCCGTAAGATGGCAGTGGTCTCTCGCTCTGATTTGGCCTTTCAGAGAGGTCTTGCAGATGTGGCAGTCGGCAGCTTTTCGAAACATCTTTTTTTCTGCTGGGGTGAGGGGCTCCATGGGTTTAGGGTTCTTCATCTTCTCCTGGACTTTTTCCGTGAGTTTCACCAACTCTTCGGAGAACCACTGCGCAAGATCGTGACCTCAATCGCTCGCGTAGCGAGATTGTCCTCCATCAAAGCTACATTGGACATAGTAGCCAACGCTACAGGCCTCGTGAACTTTTTCTCTTTGTCGGGAACTACTTTTTTCAATAAACATTCAAAATCTGCGTGAACGACGTACGGAACTCTAATTTTATTTTTATAATTGTTAAATTTCAGAGAATTTTTGTTGGGAGCAGGCAAATTAACTTTACATGTATTCACTTCTTTATAATCAATTTCGTGAGAGATGAGTTTTTCTTTAGAGTGGAAGTAATGTAAGTACCGGGAAAGATCTTTAATCCAGACATAATGGTAGCAGAGAGGTTCGCTCTCATCATCTTCATCATAATGATTTTGTATGAGAAGTAAATTTATATGCCTGTCCTGTTTTTCTTTAGCAATAAGGATAGGAGCGACTGAAAAATCTTCGTTTTTTGAAAGTATGTAGATGTTTATGGAGATATTGTTAAGTTTTTCGAATAAAGGAGCCTGCTTTGGCATAACGGGAAAAGAAATTTCTTCTAAGTTTAGTTCTCCATCATATTTTTTGTAATAGGAAAGGCGTCCCGGGTGTTTCACGTTTCTTTCCATAGGATGTAAGACAAATGAAATGGCCCATTTAAAACACATATCGTCAAAATTTTCAATATTTACACATGCATGCTTTCGTTTTATTGGTCCTGGTAGCTCGATAAAGGAACTTGCTCGCATAGGGTTATATTTGTTAATATGCACACCGAGGCTTACGATCCGACGCAGCGTTAATCCGGAACCTTGGTGTTGAAACTCTTCGATCTTATTCAACAAGTGATCCCTGACGTTGGTGTTGAACCAGATGTTGAGATCTGTTGTTTGAGTAATGTTAACGTTGCGAGTTTCAAAGTTTTTCAACTCTACGACCTCTTCATCGTTCTTTAGAATGCTAAATTCTCCATCTAGGGAAGTGTTGACTTTTAATGCATTTTTAATCTCTAAGCTTTCTTCCACTTTAGTGACGAAAATTTTTTGGGCTTACATCAAAAACTTGGTAATGTCCAGGTGGCATAAGATGATTATGTCATGATTATGACAGTCGTTGGATGGCACGCGCACATTGAATTTTCCCTACACCCAAGCTATTTGCACCCAATTCACGCAATTCATCGATGTGTGCTATAGCGGCATTGATCAATACTGTAGGATCAACAGCACCACCATGTGTCAATAGTCGTTTTGGCGCGTTGATCACCTCGTACGCGGCCTTGAGTTTCGATTCCGCCATTTCCAAAAATTTAATGTCACTTTGCGGTACGGTGTCACTTTAAAGTTCGACACTTTGTTTGATAGCTCTGTTGGTATACTGACTCTCCCGGAATTAAGTTTGAGTTTATATATGCCGATAGCGCTGCGATCGCGCACTATTCAACAACACTCGAAAATGTTCGAATACGCTCGGTAACACTCGGAAACGTTCGGCAATGTTCGGCAATGTATTTTGCGCACAGTTAGTTCCCATGTAAAATGGATATCACTGAAATCAGGAGAACTTAACTCATCACCAATTTCCTTAAAGTAACCCCGTAGAATTAATTCTATCGGAGCCATCTTCCAACGAAGCGCGGATACTAAAGAGACTCGCGATGTCGATCATATCAAAAATGCGACTGACTGGTGATGGGGGAAATCAGGGGATATTATAAAGAGAAAAGATGACGTCATCATCGAATCCCCATTGCTCGATTTGTGTCAGAGATAAATTTAGGATTGTCTTTGAGGTTTTGAAAATTGAGCGATAAATATAATCACTTCTGTAAATAACGGAATCAAATTACTTTTACGCATAGAACAAAACAGGATACTCGGATTACAATAGCGCAGAAAGTGTAAGCAAAAGTACCAAATGACAACTGCACAACGAAAAAACACTATGATCATATTACATCTAAGACCAGAAGTCATTTTGTAAACAAAGATAACAAAAGTCATAATTCTAACAAGTTCAAAGGATACCGACTTGTAAATAAATGATAACAGTGCTGGAAATTGGTAACGAGATTGAATTACATCTTTGAGCGAGAGATTTTTCTGAACAAAAGATTTGGATAACATTTACGCAGCAATTTGTTTGAACGAACATCTAGATCTATATTCAACTATGATCAAATTACATTTCAACAGAGAAACATAACTCTATAAACAAATGGAGTAAATCTTATCTTGGTATCATATTTTTAGCATTTTCACAACATAAATAATTGAATGAAATTAGCTTATGTTCAAATTACATTTACAAAGAGAAAACCAACTCTGTAAACAAATGGAGCAAAGTCTTGGTATCATATTTTTAGAACTTTCATAACATAAATAATTGCATAAAATTAATCGATGTTCGAATCACATTTACGCAGTTTTATTCGAACGTTTCAAGGTCGACGCTTGCGAGTTAAAACTTGTCATTATGACGTCATCGCTTAGGAATTCTACGCAGATGCACGCCCCTGGTTTACCGACCGCCGCCATCTTTGATTTCAGACAACATCTTGTTTTCCAACCTCCATTTTGCCTAAAGATATTTTTCTAAGAAAAATTTGAGGAAACTTCGGAAAACTCGCGGAAAATTTTGGGAAAATCGCGGTAAGATCTAGGGAAATTTTGGAAAAATATGGAAAATTCCGGAAAAATATCAGGAAGCTTTTGAAAAATCTAAGGAAATTTCGGGAAAACATGTAAAATTCTGGTAAATCTAGGAAAATTCCGGAAAACACGTGGGGAGGGGATAGGCCAATCAGGGCGCAGGGGGCGGGGCCCGGGCGCAGGGGAAGGGAGGGGCAGACTAATCAGGGCGCAGGGGGCGTGGCCTGGGGTGGGTGGAGAGGAGGGGTGGGATGAGGGTTCACGTGATGGGTGTAGGAGTGGGGGGGGCGTACCCGCCTAGCCAATCTACTACCGTCGTATCATATTAAGATGATAATTTTTGAAATTAAATTATTGGAATTTGTAACACGAAAGGCTCATTATTTTTAAAATCAGTTTGGCCGTCACTGACCAAATCACCGATTTCTCTCAAATTTTGTAAATAGTCACGTAAAATAGTTTTATAACAAAAGTATTTTTCATTTTGGGCTGAAAATTGGTTTTTGTCGAGAAATTAAGATTCAAGATTTGGTTGTCAAATTTAGTGTAACCTCACTTCTGCCAAAAACTTTGTTTTATCCTTATTTCTCATCAGAAATCTATGGATTTCAATATTTTTTGTATAAAAACGTTCGAAATTGTACGAAATATATAATACGTTGCAATATATTCTATTTAATGATGACGTATATTTTAATCGAAAAAAATGAACGAAAAATTCCTAACCAGATGTTCGACGGTTCGAAATACAACTTGAAATCCAGATTTCGCGTAGACCACTAGATTGCTAAAATATTAATATGCTTCCCCCAGTTTTATAGGTCACTGGTCATGAATCTAGTGCCAGGTTTAGATAATTCATTCATTGGAATGTTTGTTTAGGAAATAAAGTAAAACAATAACATTGTTTCGGAAATGCATGTTTATGAATTTTATAGTTTTTAGGTACGATGATTACAAATCTTACACCTTGATTGCAAAACTAATCCGTTTAAATTTCAAGTAGTATTTCTAGCAGATAATTGGAGAATCGACATTTCAGGAAGATAGATATGATTTATTTTCTTCCAAATTGTAAGGTAAGAAATTTCATTATAATTCATGAAACACACATTTAATAGTTCGGAATTTAGCTTGCGGATATTCAATAATATGAATTTTTTCTCCTAAATACTGTAATAAAATAGAGAACTGTGACAATATTCGAATATTTATATTATATATAGATATTTAGTAATACACCTAATTATGGCCTGTTGACCTGAAAAATCGTTTCCCAGCTGGCAAAGTGCTACCACTTTTTGGAGCAATGCTACCTCTTTACTACCAGGTAGTAAAAGGGTAGCGAACCTGGTAGCAGCCCCATCAGAGTGAGACTTTTGTGCTACCTCTGTATACTACCATTGCACGACGGCTGTGCTACTAGGTAGCGCTCCTAGGTAGCACTTCCTCTTAACGCTACTGAAGAGTGCACTACTCGAAATGCTACCTTTTCGCCACGGGGCAGTCTGCACACTACTGGAGAACTATGGTAGCGCTACATGTTAGTGCTGCTAGGTAGCACTCCCTCTTCTTAATACGAGAGAGCGTGCTCCTAGAAATGCTACCTACTTGCTACAGGGTAGCACGCTTCCAGATAATTGATAGGTATGCTTCCAGGTAGCATGCCTGAAGTTCTAGGGCATTCGGCGGATGAACTGTATTCGTATAGGTACCATTATTATGTACTGTAAAATTATCCAAATCATGCCCATGAAATGAACATATATGGAGGATTTTTTCATTTTCATAGTTCTAGAAGAGTCACTGAACTTTCTGAATGTTCTGATCGAAATGTATATACAATAGTTACTAATAATTTATTAGTAAGGTATTGGCAATAGCTTTTATCAGTAAGACCAACAGAGCAGTCTATTTTTTGCTTGAATAACTTGAACATTTTTGAGTTTTTCCTTGTAAAGGACAATCAAAAAAGTTTTATTGCTGTGATAATAAAATTTCAGTCATTTAATTTCGACATTCGATAGTTTCACATTTTTCAATATCATGTTCTATTATTCTAATAAGTTAATTCTAAAACATGATCTTTATCATTTTACAGTTGTTCATTTATTAATTTTTTTTTAGTTTACTGAAATTCATAATTGTTAATGCATTTTTTTACATTCCGAAAATAAATTTGAATTATTTTACTAGAAAGCGATATTAAATCATTTAAACTTGGAAACGGGAAAGATCTTTGAAATCACGACATAGAAAATTCTAATTTTTATAACACTTTAATTTGACTTTTAAATTTTTAAATGTTGACCCCCGGTTATATTCAATTCAAATAAAAAAACTATATCAAATGTAAAACATTGGAGTAGAGATAAACCAAACTTTGAAATACCAAAAATGGCTTTTTAGAAAATTTGTGGAGTTTATTTATAAATAATAATTGAACTTCATAGAGACATGGAAGCCCTGTTCTACCACCAACTCCAATTCTCCAGCCTCGCTCGTTACACTCAAACACAAATTCCATTTAAGATAATGTTTAAAATTGTTCAAGTAAAGACGATATCTGCTTAATTATTCGAAAATGAATTTATTTAGAAATAACATGAAATTTACATTTTACAAATTGTACATGAAAAAATACATGAAATGCGTTATCAAATGTTTCCAAGTTGAATGTCACTAATATTCTTTGCACCGGATAGTTTTTCAGTAATGACCCATTAATGTCATTCTCTTTGTCTGAATTTGGAACTGATGGACCTGCTTCATGCACATCGCTTACTTCTCTCGGTGGTGTATGAATTTTGTGGTACCTTTTGCGCACTTGGTTTACATTCTTAAACCATTTTTTGGCGTTTTTTTTAAATCAGCAAGTGATGATCCTTCATTTGCACAAAATATAATTTGATTAAGGAAAGTTACGTGAAACAAGTCTCATTATTGTGTAAATTAATTTTCCTAAAGTGAATTTTAATCATTTAGCTCCTAACCAAAGTCCGAATTTTGTGTTTATTCGAATGCTCTACTACTAAAACACGACTTAAATAAACAAACATGAATTAATATGTTTTTTATTGAACTTATAACATAATCAGTTTGTTTCGATTATTTTTAATGAAAGAATTCAACATATCATTCCAAACACAAGTTCCAAAGATAATAGGGTAGAAAAATTTTCCTTTCCACTTATTTGTCTCCCTAGCTGTAGAAACATGATATTCTTTCGTGATAGAACGACTTCAAGACCTCGTCTAAATTTTTTCTATTTTTTAGTATTAACATTTTCAAGTACCATACGTTTGCTGTAACAAAAAAACAAATTTTTCTGTTAAATAGGTGCAAAGTTAGAATATGTGAAAGCTTGTAAGTAATTCAGAACTTACAAAATCCAGCTTGTTATTTTCTGGTCGCAAAAACTCTTCAAATTTCTTTGTGGCTTCAGTGGTTTGCAGTGGAATCCCATGTTCTGATGTGTTGAAGTTAGAATCGCATTGAATAGCCTGTGACATTTTGGCCGTCAGCAAGTGGTTGATGCTTGTCAATGATGTCATTACCTTTTCTAAAAAAGAAAGAATGGCGCTTAATACAATATGTTTTATAGTCAGCACAGAAGTTTGTTATCTCGTTTCGATAACTCACTATTTTCTAAATGATGAGCTACAAGTCCACGCGCTATGTCTTTAAATGAGATTGGGTTGTCGTTTCTGAAATAATCATATTATACATGTGTTACTAAAATGTTCATAGGCACATCAATGTTCTCAAACTAATAAATCTGACTTACTGAATTTTCTGCTGCAGTACATGAAAAACCGTTTCCACTGCTTCTGGTTTTTCGACTGAAACTCTGAAAAATCAAAATAAGACTTTATACACCAGAGCAGATCAATGTAAACTTTAAATTAGTAGATTAGGCAGAAACTTTTGTTTTTTAGGTTGTGGAGCATCTGCTGTTGGTTTTTCTTCTGCAATTTTACGCTTTGGTAAATTGCATTCAGATGAAAAACTTGACTGACTGCTGTTGTTACAATCAAAATCGTTCGATGGGAAATCAAACTCTTCTGCCCCGTCACTAGAATATATCCTGAAATATTTTAGTCTTGAAAAACAATATATACTTTATGATAGAGTAACGTGTATGTTCTTTTACCGTTCATCTGACAGCGGTTTTCGTATTTTCGGAAGAGACGATTCACTAGTGTATGACACTGTTTTGCTTTGACCCGGCCGAGGTAAGTTCGATTTTTGCGTTATTTCCTTAGCCAACTTTGGAGGAGGAATCGGTATCAAAGTTGCCAGATTGCTAGAGGGCTTGCTATGAAATGAACGTCAATAACAGAATTAAGTAACTGGATTATATGAATTTAATGAAAATTATTACTCATGAAATTTTAATTCAATCATATGAGAATTCTAGAAAATCCTGTAAAAAAAGCATAAAATATTACTTTACGTAATAAAACAATTGTATCAAGTAAAATCAAATTCGATTTTACATTTTTTTTTGCAGATTTAATTAAAATCAAAGTTAAGTAAATAATGTTTAATGGCATCACAAATAAGGAAAACTCCACTGAAAGTGATAACGTTGATAATTTGGATTCCATTCAAAGTGATTAAAAACTTGATTACATTAAAAATAAAATTGTACCAGTAAATATTCAGACACAATCCAATGAAATTATTCATCTTCATAAAATTAATCAAATCAAAATAAATTTGAATGAAGTGAAACCATGATGATATTGGAAATTAGGGAAATTCTATGCAAAAACATTTACCTTGTTTTGGAAGAATCCTTCTTAGGCCAACTTTTATTCAGGGACTCTTCTTCGATTTCACTTTCAATTCTTCGGGTCACAAAATTTTTAGCTTGTCCATGTTTAGCTGAAAAAAAGACTTTTATTGGATTTCTTGCTCTTGCATGATATTATGTGATATGTGTAAATTTATTCTTACCAGCTGTGAATAATACTCAAGTATATTTCGAACATTCCCACAATTGTTCATCGGGCTCGGTATCGCCTGTAAGACAATCAAATACTGCCGTTTTTGACCCAGGTGGCCACCAAAACATTTTCTCTTCAGTGCGAATCCACTTTTTATTGATTATCGTCAAATCTACTCCATTTCTGTTTTCAACCTCTTCTACCACTAAGTATTTTAGATGACGACATTTATCTTCGAGCGTCATCTTGAAATAGTATCAGTTTTCCTACAACAAAATTTAACAAAGTTTATTGCACGTTCACATAACGATATTTACTTGGTTGCTTAAAACAAATTTCTTAGAGACACCTACAATCCAACATCTTAGCCAGTACAAGCTGATTTCCATTGTACGGCATGGAAAAAAACTTCCCAGTAATGTTTTTTACATTGGTGAATCGCATCGCATTGTCGATATGCTCAGTTACAACAACATTTACCAGATCCGACTGGCACGGAATATTATATAAAGGCGGTTGTTTTTCCAGCAAATACCCACAGACATACAAAATAGAAGATGAAGTTTGCAATGCAAAATGATCTATCATCCAAATTCTTTCATTTTTTACTTGGCAGTAACGATCCCCAATCTTATTACCCCGGAAACAATATTTCTTAGTACGGTAAGTCATAAAAAATTCACAATCGAGTGGCAACCCGTCAGGAAGAGTAGTGACTTCAGGTATTACATTATCTAGGTCAATAGTCTTCTTGAGTTGATCAACTCCGAACAGGTTTATTTCATGTAACCGATTGGCAACCTGTACAGCTGGAAACTGTGAAGATCGAACAAGGGAGCTAATTCGACCAAGGTAGCTTTCAAAGCTGTAGCATGAAAATAGCATTGCTGTACCGTGTTTACGAACATCATCTACAATGTAAATGAGTGAATGGACATTGAAGGAAACGAATTCTTCACCATACAAAATTCCGAAGTCTGTAACGTAATTTCGAAGTAGTGTTTCAGCATAATACAGCATTTCAGCATGTAGAAGTGCGGTTTCATCATTCACAATTCGATAGGCCACGTGTAATGACAAAAAATGGTGATACAATGCTTTTGGCAAGAATTCTTTCAATATAATGGGTCCGGAATACAGTAAAATGTTTCGGTACTCTTTTGCCTTGAAAAAGGCCAATTCTTCGAGGGACCTGGGTTTCCGATGAATTTCCGAAGGACAGTAAGAGGCTAGTTTTTGAAAAGCGGTAGATAATAATGCTTTCACGCTAGGGCGTAGTCTAAACTTAGTATTGCCATCCCACAATAAGCGTAAAAATTTCCTCATTACGCCTAAATCTATAGTATGCATACAGTCCAGTGGAGTTTGTGTGATTGGATCGTATTCTAGTATTTTGAAAAGCTCACAAAGTTCATCACCACGTTGGTATTCGAAATTATTAAATGACTCAACTTTTCTTGGAGAGGCATCTTGATCAAGAAAATAAACATGATGATTTTTCCAGTAGCCTACAACCATACATTTGTAACAGCCAGTTTTTGAATCTCAATATGGAGTATTTAAAATGTAGCACCTAGCAAGACTATCAAAACGTATACCCTTCAGATTTACAAAATAAAGCTGACCTGATATTATTGTCCCCTGAGTGTGTAGTTTGTTGTATTCTTCAACAAAATCACGTAAAAAATTATTACTACTTCTTGGCTTTTTGCTCTGTGACGAGCGGGGTTTTTCCCCTCGTCTTAAAAACTTATTTCAAAAAGAAAAGGAATTTTCCACTTTGCTGAATTTCGCAAAGCTATTTTCTAAAAGGTAGATAGCGCACGACTTATCATAACGAGTTCACCGACGCTGGAAACTAACGCTCGTGCAACATGAAAGAGTCAATTAGATAAGAGTAATCCTTCATTCTAGCATAAGGAAATAAAATCATTTTGTTTCAATAATGAACACTCCGATCATTTTACTCTTGATAAAACTATTCGCTATTTTCAAAAAAGATAAACGATTTCTAAATTTCTCAACTTGCTATCAACACAATTTGCTTAGTCATTTGACTATTTTTCGTGCTACAATGATTTTTCATTTTTATCTAATGACTACCGGATACAAACGGACCAAAAAGGATCCGTTTATCTCCTCTTAGAATAGTATATAAACCCGCGCGTTTTTTCTAAAATCAAGTAGTCGTTTTCGATGCTTCAATCCACTCGCTTCTCCTAGGAGATTGCCCAAAAGAGGGATTCCATATAAGCAAAAGAACGACTTCTTAACAATAAATGATTTTCGCCTATATTTATTGTTGAGTGCCAATTTTACATTGAAAGTATGTATTCGATATTTCTATAAGAATCTACATCCTGTGGTCCGGTTTCTCTTTTTCTGCTGTCGGTTCATAGTTCAGGAGTGAAGATTCTATCTCCACTGGGGCTAGCTCCGTACCCAACTTGAGCAATGGACTCGACCGGTTTAATTGAAACACTTTAAGCACCATGAGGGAAAAGTTACTTTACTCTAATTTATTTTCTTGGTTCATTATCGATGTGTCCTCTATTCAACGCGAGTCCATTCCAGTGATGCTTTTCAAATTTGCTCATCCTTTTTTTTTTTATTTTTATTACTAGAACTGTAATTGCGGTCATTTTCTTAGTGCCCTCCGTGCGTGAACTTACCTGGAGCCTCAGGAACTTAGCCAGGAAAAAGAAGGTTAGGCCTAATGCCAGGAAACTGTATTTCAAAAAGAAAGGAATCCTAAAGATTTATTCACGCCTACGGGCTCTGAAAAGGTTACCCTTAGAAACTGAGACTTCAATCGAAGAGATAGACAGCCTTATAGCTGAGCAATATTCTCAGGAAAGTGGGATACTTCTCATTTCCCCGAGAAAAGAAATAAAGGTCCAATGTACGGGATGTAATAGAACACAGAATTGCACCCTCAAACCTTCGCGAATAGATAGCGAATTGGAATCTTTCCTCCTTTCTTCCAAGGATGAAGCAACCTCAAGCTTTTATGAGTTACTAGAAGAAGGGTATTTTTACAACGCGCAATCAGATGATGACATGCCAGAGTCACACAAAAGAGAATTATTTGAAATAAGAGAAGAAATAAGAAGACAACTTTTAGATTAAGAAATTACACTTTGTAAAAGAAAGTTATAATAATAATGTCACCTTGTGACTTCAAATTGTATTTTCGAGGTGTCTTTATTTAACCCTTAAACAATTCTCCCGACTCCCTTTAAAAGTCGGATAAAGAGTCACTGTAGGCCGTTGTCTACAGAGGGTCCTTTTCTGTCGACGAGATTAAGGAATATAATTATTCCTAGGCGCATAGCCTAACAATACAAAAAAAAAAATAATAATAATCATTTTTAAATTTAATATTCCGAGTCTCGCTCGTTACAGCTCCCATAGTACAAAGCTACAATAAATACAGGGAAATTATCGAACTGGGCAATAATAGGCCAAAACGATTTGGTGGACGATCGAAAAAGGGGAATACCATCGATGTTAATTGACACGTCTAAGAACGCAGCTGAAGTATCAAACTTAGCGGAACTATTCTTCATGCACTTCTCCATACCAAAGTAAATAAATTGTGTATTTTGATAATAAAGAGGAACATTTTCACCAGTGACATTTAAGGTATCAATATTTTTGATGTCAGGTTCAGGATAAATCTTTAGGTAGCTGATGTATATCTGCTGGATTTGTATAGTTTCTTAAAACTTGCGAAACTTTATTCTTAGATGTTTGGAGGAACTGGCATTCAGTCATTACGTGAAACAAATCTTCATTTCCAACAAATGGCTTATTCATTTGATCGATAGACACGGCGTCATCGCAGACATTGTTCTCATTTGTGATCTACAAAACATTATTTCAAGTAGTAAACTAGCTTGACAGGCGATACATTTTCCCAGCTATACACAGGGTGTCTCAAAAACCACGGACGATAATTTTCTTGATTTCTTTCTAAACTTTTTTGAGTCGAAAAGTCCTGTCACTTTTTGCTAAGCTCAAAAACAAAAAAATATAAAAGCCACCAGTTTCAACAAATAAGCGAACTCCTTTGACAAATGGAGACAGTAACCTCAAAATGAAATATATTGATATTTTCTACATATATTCATGAACAAAAAAGCCCTTTGTCACTTTCCACATAACTTTTAACACAGGTTTTAACCAATTAGATTTGTTCAACTTGCCCCTCTGATACCTTTTTTGGTTATGAGTTTCGTGGAAACTGGCGCGGGACTTTTTTGTTCATAAAAATATGTAGAAAATTTGAGTAAGTTTTGTTTTGAGGTTACTGTCCCTACTTGTCGGTAGAGAGCGTTAATTGGTTATAACTTGTGGCTTTTATATCTTTTGTGTTTTTGAGTTTTGTAAAAAGTGGCAGAGAACTTTTGGATTTAGAAAAATAAGTAAAAAATCAGGAAAATCATCGTCCATGGTTTTTGATGCCCCTGCATATAGCCATGGTTTTCTTAGCAGTACCTAAAGTGTACTTACTGCAATGCAGCGTTTCGCTTATTGCAGCATCATCATAAGTAACGAGACATTTCCGTTCGAAATGATTTAACTCTTCAGAGTTTTCCTCAACAAAATGAGATGGAGGCTGAAAAGTAATTATTTAAAAATCTTTCGTCATGTAAGGCAGAAGATATTTAAATATGCAATTAAATGACTCACTTCCAATGTGAACGTGTCATTTGTACCGCTTTTCCGTAACCAACGATAATAGGTAGCCTTGGAAACGCTTTTTCCACAAATGTTGTACATTCTTTAGAAGAACATACGAAAAGCGAAATTTTAAAAGTTATATATTCCTTTATTTTATGTTTCCCAAGAAGTTTTTTTTCTTTGATAAGAATACCATAAGTTCATATTTTTTCAACATTTGAAGAGTTTTTCACAATTTTCTTAAAAAATTCAGAGAACATAACTGTGCATATTTCGAACAAATAACAATAAGAATGAAGAACTTGGTAAAAAATTATACTGCATTAACAAATTGATTGATAAATTATTATCAACTGAATCGGTAATTCAATTTTGTGTTTTAACTAAACTAAAGCACTTTGTATCATTTCAATGGTACGATCATGTAATTATTGTTTCATTGTATTTTATTTGTACTCTCATAATTTCAGAATTATTCATAAAATAGATATAATTTTAAAATTTATGAATACTGTATGGCATACTTTTTCTTATAAACATTATTTATAACAATTCAATTGCAAGTTTCAAACAGTAGACATTAAGAACATAAATACAATGGAAGACTGAATAATTTCAAAATGTGAATTTACAGAGACTTCCATATTTTTTTGCAGAGAAATATTTTTAAAAACTTGAGAATGATTTTTGTTTCAAAACTAAATGGAGAAAATTAACAAAAATGTTTGCAGACTGAAAACTATGTACCCTAGTAATTTCAGTTTTTATTAAACATTTCATAAAAAGTTTATAAGAATTTTTATGAATTCTTTTATAAAAACTTTATAAAATTTCTTGAATCAAAAATAAAAATTTCAGTGATTAGGATATGAACCTAGGATCATCCATTCCTCAGTCGAGTGCGCTACAACTGAACTATTAATTAATAAATGAAGATATTTGTATAGTAAATTCAAGCCAGTTTTTTTTTCAGATCTAAATCATTTTCAAAAACATATATGAATATATTCAAAAATTAAAGTGTCCAGGGAACATGTTTTCTTACTCAGTCACATAAATCCAGGTGTGTTTTAAATATATGTTTTAGCCTTTATAAAGTTCTTTATGAAGTTTAGGCGCATTTTATACAAAAAGCTTTATAAAAATTCCTGAACCTTTATCAAAGGTTTACAATTTTAGAAAATTTTTATGAAGACTTTATAAATATTTTAATCCTTTATCAAGTTATTTTATAAAAACAGCAAAATGTTATAAAATTTTCATAAAACAAAATTTTTATAAGGGGTTTTATAAGCACTCAAATTACTAGGATATGACGATTTATAATGATTCCCGTCATGATTGTATAAGCATAATTATATCGTACAATGCTTACATCTTAATCATTTGTATGTTATATTACTTATTTTTGAAAAGTAGTATATATGTATATAAGTAGTATAATAGTATTTATAATAAAAGTAGTATGTATATATATTTTATATATACATATATATATATATATATATATATATATATATATATATATATATATATATATAAGTAATAATACATAGTATACTATGTATTATTTTATGGTTATGATAAAGTTAAATTTTTTTATTGTGTTTCATTTCAATTCTTATAATTAAGATGATTCATAAAATGGACATAATCTTAAAATTCATAAATACTGTAAGACATACTTTTCCTGCTTAAAATTATATAATGTATTGCAAGATTCGAATGATGAAAATTGAAAACATGAATTGCAATGAAAAGACTGAATAATTTAAAAATGTCAATTTGCAGAGATTTTCATATATTTTTGTAAAGAAGTATTTCGAACAAACTTGAGATTGATTTTTGTATCATTAACAAATGGAAAAAATGTACAAAAATTTTTGTAGAATGGAAAATGATGATTTATAATGATTCCTGGTCATGATAATAGAAGCATAATTATATTATACAATAGTTACATTTCTATCATTTGTATGTATTATATTGTATTTTTTTTACAATTATGTATAACATATTATAATTTATTCTTTTATAGTAAACTTATTACTGTTTTACTGAACTTTATTTGCATTCTCATAATTTCAGAATTATTGCAATTTTTCATAAGAACTGAATTTTTATAAGGCCCACCTTTTAAAAACTTCACGAGAATCCAATTTTTCGGAAGCAACCTTATAAAAACATATTAGAAATAGACGCTTCTCATAAAGAATACTGATAAAAAAAATATCAGTATCAGATCAGAAAAAAATATCAGTAAAGATTTTTTTTATAAAAATTCCATAAGATATTTATCTTTCTTAAAAGAAATTTAAGTTTCTTGTAAGATTTTTAAAGAAAGTTCAAAACTACTGAGGATAATAGATTATATTGCAGAATATAAATAGTAGCCATCAAAGATAATAAAAACAATGGAATTTCTATAAATAATCGCAACATGGAATATAAATCATAAAACATAAAAAGTTTTCCTTTACAACTAACGAATAAATTAATTACAATTAGGAACGTGATAAATCAGATGTATATTGCCAATTTAATGTAGGTACTTTTTTTCCAATAACTTCCGATTAATTTTTTACAAATAAGAAATATGTAAAGAAAAAAAATTGATTATCATACCTTGTATGGAAAGAAGAAGAGAGATTTCATGAAAACAAGTAGAATACGAAAATAATATAATACATGACTTTCATGATAATGTACGACATTCTTTTTCTAAGAATAAACATGATAGATAGCAATAACAATTGCAAGGTTAAAAAGATAGATATCAAAAAAATTTTGAAGCAGTGGAATTACTGAATAATTTTAAAATGTTTAGTATAAGAATATTTAAACGATTGATGCTTCTAGATTAGAATAAAAATTATTTGTGTGGAAGGACACTTTTTTATAATAACATTATTCTGTGTTGTAGAGGAGCAATTTTTAAAAAAGAAAGTTAAATTTGTAAGACGTACAAAAAATAAAAAAGATTAACAAAATTACGTACGTTATTGAAGCGCAATATCAATTCCTATTATTTTCCACTTCACTTATGTGCGCACTTTATTGAATCGTACCATGCACGTTTGTTTACAAAAGATTTATAGGTTATGATCAAACCGGAACACCTATGATGCTTGTGTATGTGCGCGCAACATTAGTGCGCGACCATAGTGCTCTCGGCAGCACTACCCAGTAAACCTGTACGGAGCGCTCCCTAGATAGCGCTCTCATTTGTACCACCCTAAAAATGTAGTAGCGTATCAAAAAAGAGCGCGCTTCTCTTAATTGAAGGTAGTACTACTAGTAGCACTACCTCATTTAAAAGCAAGAGGTAGTGTGCTACCTTGTACTACTAGTAGTGCTTCCTTAATTTTGTTGACTGGGTAAGCATCTTGCAACAACTTGAAATTTGCGTGAACGTCTGGTCATTTTACGTTGAAAAAATTATCTTTGCAAACCAGATGCAAAATTTGTAATAAGCAGACCAAATAAACAACGAAAATTAGGAAATCAGAAAAATTATAAATCAGTGAAAAATGTTCGCATGTGACAAAATAGTATATTGTTTACCGCGGCGCATTATTGCTGTTCCGAGGACAAGGATGATAATTTTTCGTCGAGGACAGGAAAATATCGTCCTTTTTCAAGGATGACAAAAGCACCAAGGTACACATAAGATTTTCTGCCCGGAGACGTAAAAAATTCAATTATTTGTCAAAATTTGATTCCCAAATACAGTCTCCCTGAGGTAAACCTTACATTGGCAATGTTCCTTTGCCATTGTGAACTCAATGGAATCTTTACGTAAATTGCTGTTTCACATTTAGTTTCTATAGAGTTTACAATGGCAAATTTACATTGTCAATGTGAGGTTTTTATCAGGGTTGAATGCATTGATATTCAAAATCTCACATTGATTCCTTGATCAGTCTCCTGATATCAAGGGATCTTTTAATTACTTCAATCTTGCAATATTTGTTTACTAAAAATGAAAAAAAAGTATATAAATATATTTTCTTAATCTAAGCTAGATTCTTGATCTGCGAACGAATCAAATGATATGCATTAAATGTTGCGAACGTTATGTTTTTTTTTTTTTTTTTTTTCACATTTCCGTAATAATGATAAATCTTGCAAATATAACGAAAAATCTATTTCCATCTAATTAAGTACTGATAATGCATTTTTCAGTTACCACAAATTTGAAATCAGTAATTGGCCAATACTATGTTTGCCCAGCTATAGCTGAGATTAATGTAATAAGTAAACTCATCACCCTTTCATAGTTTTTTCATCGTTAGGTGAAGAACTACAGAAGAAGTGAGAATAATACTTATACAGTCCATAAACACCTCTTTCATTTTCGCAGTGCAACTTTTTCGAGTAGAAATAGATATTTATTCATCGAGGAAAGAAGAGGATGATCCCGACAAACTACACACGAGTTGGAATAACTTCCTCCCATGTTTATTTGTTTCGTTTTTTTCCATACGTATACAGAAATGGGCAATTTGTCGACACGATGTGCAGGGATAGTGTCCTTTTTTTGAGGTATCTGCTATGAATTTTTCAGCGGGAGCAATCTTGGGGTTGCTCCCGCAAAAATTGTCCATAAGGAGCGATCGCCAGGATTGCTCTTGCTGAGGAATTGCATCACGGTTATCCTAAAAAGAGGACATTGTTACCGCAAACTGCGTCGATATAGTTAGCATTTCCGTGTAGGTCTGGAAAAAAACTTTTTTTTTTTCAAATGAAAAAATTAATGAAATCCCCCCTCCACCACCCCCGCCAAACATTGCCAATGTATAAATGCTATAATTAATAAAAAGAGAGTGTAATTGTGCTTACGAAAAAACATTTTCCAATCGCCCGAAAATTCAAAGTGTTGAAAAAATTAAGCCAGGATATTGAATCCTTCGAGCTCCGAATTCAAAGTTACCGAAAATTTTATCCATTCCTGTTTCTCGATCCGGCCAAGTTTCACCACTCCCGCGAATCAATCTTACTGATACAATTTTACTAACAAGATATTACATCAAAATCATCTCCACATTACAGTTCCCCCTCATCATTGACATCCTCACCTACTCTCACAACGGTAACAGTTAATAGAAAAAAACTATCAATGAAAATTCGCGAGCAACGAAAGAACACTGCGAATCGAACTGTACGACGACGAAAATTCCGTCACGAAATAGATGCAGCAGTAATTAAATACGCATCTCATTTTGCCTAAAGTGTTATTTCCCTTGAAAATTCTGTTTCAATCCTTCATTTCTTTAAATGACCTGACTATGACAATAAGCCGCAAGAAAGTGAAAGAAATTCTCACAAAAGTCTTAAATACCGTTGAAAATGAAAAGTTGACCAAAAACTTGAAGAATAGTAAATTTTCTGTACACGTCGATGAAACTGTCGATATTGTAAATAAAAATCTCATGACTATTGTAGTTCGGTACGCGAATTCGGAGACGGGGAAAGTCGAAAATGCTATTTTAGAAATCGTGGAACTCAATGCGGAAAATTGCGATGCAGACAAACTATACGAAGCTTTTAAAATCACGTTAGTGAAACATGACATAAGCATAGATAATATAATAGGTCTCACAACTGACAATACTTCTGTTATGCTTGGCTGTAAAGATTCTTTTATGACTAGATTGAAAAAAGATTGCCAGTGTAAACACTGCGTTAGCCGCGAAAGAAGCGAACAGTAATATTCCTAAAGAAATAGAGTCACTCATTGAAGGCTTAGCTAATTATGTTAACAAAAGTGCAAAACGATGAAAAATTTTTTCTGATTTTCAACTTTTCGAGAATATGGATCCCCAGACAATTTTGAAGTTATCAGAAACTCTGTGACTGGAATTGCAACATGCAATTCAGCGAATTTGAAATCGATTAAGTCCACTTACGAATTTTCTTTCTCAACAAGAGTCTCTAGAAATGCCAAAGACACATTCACGAAGTAAGCGTAAAAGCAACGATTTTGATAAAAAAAGAAAGGAAAAAACCTAGATTATCTATCGAAGGCGGAACAGATGGTTATCAAGTGTAACAAGAAGAAGAATCACCAGCGACATGTAGAAAACAAGATAGAAAACTTACAAATTAAAAAAATGTAGCGTACCTAATTTTCAAAATGAATTTTTCGCCACATTTAATTTTTTAAATGCCAAATTCCAAAGTCAACAAACAATGATTAAATATATCTATTCAGAGTCAGTTGGCGTGCTTTATACATTTGTAAAAACCTTTTAAAACCAGAATATCTTGAATCTAAAAATACTTTTCCCAGCATTGATTTCATAAATACTTCATTTCACAGTGATAGTTAGATTAGGGGCCGAGGGGATCTGCACTAAATGTAGTGCAGATGTGACTTAGAAGAAATTGACTGAGAAGAAATAAGAAGTAAATGCAGATTATTCTATGTCACCGCTTGTTCAGAAATAGTTCGAAGATTGCAATTAAAGACCAACACATTTTACAAAGAAATTTCAGTTTTTGAAGCCTACAATGTACTTTTTTCAAGCAATAGAGAATTCAGTGTGGAAAATCGCTTAAAAGTTTTTGGAATCTCAATTTTGGCGTGTTATTTCATAGTCATTTATTTGTAGCTTCAACAGGTTATTTGTTTGTAGTATTCTTATTTTTGAAGGTGACTTAAATTTCAAGTTCTTATTACAACACCCCTCTCCCCTTGTAGGAGGATATCAGGTTCACAAGCGGCCCCAAAATTTATTGATAGTTTTCGGTTACGCCACGAACAATAATCCTTTTTTCAATATAGGCATTTTGTGAACTCATATATTTTATTTCAAGTTTTTGCAATTTTCACGTCAAAACTCTGATTTTTCACCAGTTTTTGATTTGAAGTTTTTAATTATGGAATAAAATTTTTTAATGCCTAACTCAAAAAAGCGCTAGCACTATTTAACCAATAAAAGATTTGGTAATTCTTGTTATTTTACAATTAATCATATAAAAATAAATAATTCCACACGAGTTGAAAAATTTTTTCAAGTAACAGGATTCACATTTGTTTTTTTTTTTTTGACATGAAATATGTTTTTATTTCAAGTATTTATACGTTCTCGTCACATAATTTTTTTCCGTATAAATAAAATGCGAATGTATTCAATCGTTACTGACTTTATTAAAAAAAAAATTCATAAAGAAAACAAAAAAATTTTGTGCAGAGAACTATGAAAATTATTGTTCGATTAAAAATATCACTGAACCTCGTTCCTTGCTTTTTTTCCACGTTTCTTTGCCAGCAATTTTCGTTTCACCTTTTTTTTCCGCCCATGTTCTTATTCTGCAACATTTTTTTTAAACGTTTTGTTTTACACCTAATTTGTTTTTCTCCAGCTCGACGACAGTAGGTTAATTAGTTGCACTAATTTTTTTTTCAAAACGATTGACGTATTTCTATTAAAAATATTATCAAAAACGCGATTCCGAAAAAGCAAGTAAACAAATTTGCTTTTTAATTATATTATAACTTATATTATTATAATATAAGTTATATTATAACAGTAAAAAATGTGCTGTAATCCGATGTGGGTAAAGGTTAGACTTCGAATGTCACGAATAAAGTAAATTCATTTGCTTATGAAAAAAGACAATAGTTTAGCAGTTTCCTTGTCACTTTTACACAAGTTCATCGTGTCGTTCTTTTTTCCGGGGCCAGCAGGTTCATGCTGGCAACAGGCGATCTCTAACGCGTTGTTCTAGGAAGCTCGGGCGAAAAACATTGTAAATAATACCCCTAGAAGTTTTTACTTCCGTGACTTGAAAATTACCGAAAAACTTCATTGAACCCTAATGAGAAACTTTCTCGCAGGAAGTTTTTCGAAATCGAAAATTTCCTCGATACTTTTTTTCAAAACAGCTAAGAAAACACAGTGCTCGGCGCGTCATGATAAATAATGAATTATTCATTATCAAATTGATTTTTCAACTAAAACCAAGGATCATAAGCATCGCTATCGTATTTGACGTTGTTACGTAAAATTTTGGCTAATTTCATCGAAATATAACTTATGTTTTGACGAGTTCAAGAAAAAAAAACTATTGAGTTCGCTGAAATAAAAAGCGCGGTTTTTATTTCACAAGTAGATAAAGTCGCATCGAAAACATTTTCAAAAGTAATCGGTGCGTTTTTCAATTCTTTATCCGATGGTATTTTTGCTTGGCCTTTTTCCGACTAGTTCTACAGTACAAAATTTTTCCGGCATCTCACGGCGAATGATGAGAGACGGGAGATCAATTGCCGCGCCTAACCGGTTATTGCACGGAGACCCTCAATAATGATTCCTCTAAGACTTCGTGAAGATTTGTTGTCATGGACAAGGACAACTTGTCAATTAACAATCATTTTTCAGGATACCATGAGTTATTCATTCAAAAAATTAATAGTTGAATACTTCACATTTTTTATATATTCGCGAATTTCGCATATATTTACTGATTATTTCTATGGTTTTCGTTGTTCTATATTGGGTATTGAATGTGTAAATTCAAAGTCATTCATAATAAAAGTTGCGTTTCTAAAATTTTATATTGCTTCTAACGGTTCTGTAGAATTTTTCCTTACTCCTTATATATATAGTGAAAAAATGGTCTATGGTTACTAATGCTCTTCTAAATCATTCACGATCATTAGTAATTATTATCCATTACTTATATAGTTTTACTTGACATGCGACCTAGCATAATTTATTTAAATGACCAACATAATTCATATGAATGATATTCGCCAGTTCTACGAAATTTTATGATTTGGCATGGACCGTCTGGACGATGAGATTTGCATAGTAACCATCATTTTTTAAAATATAAATAAACTTAAGGTTGTTTGAGAATGTCTTGATCGATCTATTATCATGAAGAAAAGTATGTGCTTGAAATTTCAAACGTTTCTGAAATAAACGGAAACTGAAATGAATTATTTTTTGATACCCATTTAACAATGAGGTGCGAAAAAGCTAATCATATTGGGGATCATTTTTTATACATCTACAATTATTTCTGTTTTCATTTATCATTAAACGTTTGAAATTCCAGACAGATGAAAAAAAATATGATACATATTTCGAGCAACGGGAAATCGAATCAATTAGTAATAATTAGTTGCTGCAACACAACTTTTCATACAAAAAGGATAATCTTTCTCTGTGAAATAATAATAATAAGTTAAGGTTGATTTGAAATAATATTTACGTTTGATAAATTAATGGAAAATTAAATAAAGCATCTCATAGAAAGTCTGACTATAGAAATTGTCACAATTCAAACTTATATTTGTTTCGTTAATATATGCGGAGTCAAAGTAAGTGTCAAATTTTACCTAATAGATTGATTGAACAGACTATAACATTAAAAAAAATGTCAATATTAGTAGTCAGTATGAAAATCAAAAATAAAATACTAACCATTCTAATCAGTAAAACTATCTAATAGTTACATGTACATAGTCAGAAGTATTTAGATACATATATTGATGTATGTGGTACGTAATTATTTATTAGTAATATTTTATTACGTATTTGAATCAGTGGTTTTTGGACCCTCGTGAGCATTATTTTGCTTTTTTACTTATGTATAATAATTATTCAAATAAACCTAATTTTTATTACAATGTTGATTATTTCATTCTTATTGTTAGTAGATTAATGTGATTTATATCAAAAACTTATCACTAACGTAGACTGATGTTTTTTTTGACAGATCCAAATTATTTGAAATTTTACTCATCATGAATACACTCAAAATTTTCGTTTAAAATATGTATGATAAGGTTACATTGGACTTATCATACAGCTATAATTCATATAAAAAAAATCATACAATATATGCAAATCATACAATTATCTCCATATCTTCAATTTATTATAAAACCTGCGAATGTCTCTTTAGTTCTAAATATGTGGGATTTTGTAACATTAACCTTGATTACAACTACAAAATGAGAAGTGCGGTTTAAAGAAACTGAAAAACTAAATGAATGCTAGTATGTACTAAGCACTTTGTTTATAAGTCACTTAAGATAAGATCTAATCATAAAGCGGTATGACTATAACCAGGTAGCGAATAAATATTAAATATCTATTATCATGTAAAATATATAAAACATGTGTAACGTGGCATTGGTAACAAAATGTCTTGGCATTTTCGCCTAATTATTGAATGTTATTAAATCTCGTAATTATTGCACTTTCATGTTTATGTTCGTCCATAAGCCTTTGAGATGTTCCACTGTTATATTCGACTATTAAGTTTGTTTCGCAAGAGCAACTCGAGTACATGTATTGAGTAATCAACTTTATATCGACGCTTTCTACTACAAGCAAGTTACAAGTTACAACTTGCAAATGTCAAGTTGATTGCTTCCATACTGTGGCAATGGCTGATTACATGTCGAATAACCCAAACATGAAAACAATTATGTAGAATACAAAATATAACATTGTCATATTGGCTTACATAAAATGAGACAGCCAAAAATGCAATGATTAAATCATGATGGTGTTCAAAATGAAAAAGAGATATGACATTTTTCGAGTTAAAGATGTAACGTATAATTATGATGAGCCCAACGCCCAATTATGTGTACAACTTTATGCCACATATTACATGTAAAATTTACCCTGCAAAAACTCTTGTAATCGTTCTCATGCTACCTGACTGTAGGTTTACGTGCTTATAATATATTTATAGGTAAAATAAATGCAGTTTATATATACACATAAATTATATGCGCGCAACACAGAAAATCACTGAATTCATAGTTATTAGTTTATAGTTATCATTCTCAAAAGAATCTCAATATTTTCATGCTTGTGTGTAGAAATAGAAAGAATAGAAATTATCCTGCATTATATGAAAACACTGAGAATATGAGAAAAATTTTTTCTCGTGTATGTAACCTAACCGCGTACATACGAGAATACTCAAGATAGAATTTCGGGAAAACGTCGAGTAAATATATCAAGGAGATAATAACTACTTGTAGACTGTATTCAATTGTAATTGACAATTTGCTCAGCACAACTTCACAATAAACTGTTTCCCGGATCTTTTCTTAGTCTTGATCGGCAGGCCTTTGGTAGCTCCTGGTAAAGGTTCCGGAAGGAAAAGACCGCGCCTAAACAGCGAGGAGTCGTTTTTATAATAAATTTAGACAATGAAAAATAGGGAGAAGTGAGAGAAGCGAGTGAAATTGCTGAACTGCTTAATTGCTCTTTCTTCTGAATTCGCTGATACTTTTAATGTTCGATGTCATCGACTTTTCGAATAACGCTCAAGAATTTGCTGATACATGTATTCGATGTTTGATGTCATCGACTCTTGATCAACGCCTAAGAATTCGCCTCGCTGTTTCGTTTGCGCTAACTCGGTGATTTTTTGATGCGTTTCCGACCGAGTTAAACTTGCGTTCGCGAACGAACTTATTGAAATATAAAGTAACGTTCTCAGTAATTTGTTTGAATTATTCGGGACGTTACAACAAATATTGAAAACATGTGAATACATGTACGAAAAATTTTGAGATTTTATGAAATGTAAGTCAGTTTTTCTGACTATATATATATCGCTTTTAAATTTGTGAGTTTCATTTTATCTTCAAAGTAACACCCAAGTTCTTCAGCACCAATCCAAGTGTCCTTTGAGCAGTGTTTTGATTGGGGTCCTCTTTGGACAGGCGAGTTGAGGTTAGTTATCAAGCAGAAGGAACTGAGAAACAATTCAACGTTAGGTGTATTCGGATTTTCTATAATTACGTCGTCATCGTTGGATAACTAATGCTCGATCGTCACAAATTTTAGCATAGTATTGCTCCAATGAAAACGCACAGTGATTTATTTTAATTTATTTTCATATAAAAAGTATGTATACTCTGTCTAGAAGAATGGTGGTGTGGAGTACCATGCAAATAAAGACAATTTGTTAAAGAGCTGCATATGTCAGAATTTCTCAATTAGATTACTTTGAAGAATAAAAATCTTGATTTTCAGCAAATACAAATTTTTCAATTGTGTTTATTGTGAAAATAAGGGGTGAAAAGTAACATTCACGAAAAATAGTTTTTTTACGAGTTGTTGCAGATGCATTATTAGGTAGCTTATTCTTCAATGATTTTTTTCTCAGCGACTACTCATCGGATTCGTGAAATTTTAGAACCGTTTTCTTTTGAACGAAGATTTTCCTGGAATTTTTTTTTGATAAAATCAATTCCAAAAATATATAAGTCAACAACTAGTTTCACTTAAAAACGAATAAAAAACTTTGATTTCAATGTCATTTACTAATGTTTAGGATTGCTTTCGATTGTTCATTAGGTTAGGGGAAAAAAACAGTTTAGAAATAAAATTCGTACTCAAAAAATGACGCAGTTGATAAATAAATAATATCAGTGTATATGTCAGCCTTGTTTGCGCGCCGTATAATCTTTCTGTTAGTGCGATACGTTTGTACCACATGTTGCGAAATATTCAAATTTTATGTGTGTGTTTATACTAATACATATGATAAATAATTTCATACTGTTGTCATAAGCATATAAATCCACTACTCTCGCTTCTACATAATCTTTAGAGTACGAGAACATTCTACACAAAATTTTTCTTCCGTTCACTGTTATGAATGAATGCATGAATAAAAATACCATGCATGAAGTGCATGGTATTTTTAATCGAGACAGTTTATGAAATTCGGACGAATTTCATACGTCGCTTGAAAAGTGCGCGCGACGAAATCGGCCGAGGAATATCATTTTTCTGAATCATACTCGGAATATCATTTTTTCCTCTTTTTACGCTGTGCTGTGTAACGGGAGTGTCCCTCTTTACCTTTTGTTCCGCTCGTTTTCGTCTAACTTTCACTGACCTGCCTTTCATGGTCCCTCCATGAATACTATTATGATTATTTTCGTCGGCTGATCTCGAAAATCCCAATTGATTTCCGAAAGACCCCGATCTGCTCCGACCGCATTGTTGCCAACTTGGCAGTAGTATTGAGAAATGAACATCTTGATTCTTATTCAACATGGCGTTTTTAAAATATATGGTGGCAATTTTGGGCGAATGAGGCGCGATCGCGGGATGTAAGCAAAACTCAACAAAACAAAGCAAATAGCAACACTAAAAAAAAAAATTTCAAGTGAAATTCGAATAAATAATTAATAATTTATCGAATAGGAGTACTGCCTCTGTGGTCAGTAACCAAAAGTTGGGAACTTTCAGTTGTTGTTTTTGTTTTTTTCAACGACAGATCAAGGTAAATATTTTGTAGAAAAAAAATTTTAAAAAACATTTTAGTATATCCAAATGTATATTAAATTTGATTTAGACATTTACAAGTTGAAGTAAAAATTTCAAATAAGTATTATACTATGCCACACTCAGTTGTAATTAAAACATTTTTTACAGTAGTTGGAAAAAATGTCTAAATATTAAATAAACATGAGTATTATTGTAAATAATGTAAATTAATTTTAACAAATATTAGTTGGAAGTAATAAAAATACATTGATACTTCCAATATTCATTCATTTTTTGTTTACAATTGTAATAATTGTAAAATAATTATGATAAAATATCATTTTAATATTATCAAAATTTGAAGTTTATAATTTAATCAAAATATAAGAAATATACAATATAGTATACAATATGGAATAATTGATCGATTTTTTACAATCAAATATTTTTTTCAGTTATAACTTATTCATCGCATGATTGCAGTTTACAAAAAAATAATAGAACATTTGTAACGAGCGGGTTACATTTGCTCGTTTTTTCTTTTACATTATATTTTTTATTTTTAACGAAGAATTTTTGACGCGATACTAAGAATGAAGCATTTTATTTCAAGAGTCATTAGGTGATAACACTAAGAATGAAGCATTTTATTTCAAAGAGTCATTAGGTGATAACACTAAGAATGAAGCATTTTATTTCAAAGAGTCATTAACCGATAACACTAAGAACACGAGTGAAGCAATTTTCAAATTAACGACTTTTTAACACTAAAGTAAAGAATACGAAATCATTTATGAAATCGTAAAGTCATTTACAATCGAATACAATTTGGTAACATTTCACAATACAATTTCAAAAGCCAATGAGATTCTTACAACTAAAGATTAATTTGCACCAATAGACGATTGCCACGGAAATTACTCGAGATGATTCACCCGTTCTTTCGGGTATATAAACTCGTGCATTTTCAGCAGAAACCAGAAATCGTTCTTAGACTTTTCTGGCTAACAGCTCCTCCTCGAGGTAGTCCAAGGCCTTAAAGACTGAAAACGTTCTCTGGGTCCGAAGGTTCGACAGAACCGGTAGCCCGTGCTTCCTTTCCAATAGGACCGAACCACCCAGGTTGTACCTGAGGACAATATCCGTTGGAGGAAGACTAGCTTGAAGTCAAAAGTAAATATCTTAAGAAAGGAGTTATCCCTTTAATGGCTTTGGGAACGTTATTTCGGAAAAACCTCGGTTGGGTGATAAGGATTCTATCCTTATCCAGCTATTGTTTCCTGAGCAGCCCTTCCTCGTTTTACAAAGAATTTTAACGGACTTAATGACTTCAATAGCTAAGGATCATTATGAATTTTTCACTAACTGTATCGAGAATATTAACAAATTATAAAGAGAGAGAATCCTGAGATTTAATCAACAATATAATAATTATTTAAAACACGATTTCGCGACAAGTATGATTTAATAGCAAGTACATTTTAACAGTGTCCAATCGGGAAACTCTTTTATGGAATTTGAAGAGCTTAGCTAGGAAACATCAGATCAAACTAAGTGCGAAAAAGGAAATATTTAGGAGAAAGGGTCTAGCTTCACTTTTTTATCGTCTCAAATATCTAAGAAACTATCCCAATGAAGCCAATATAACTCTGGAGCAAGTAGATGAAGGTATTGCGAGGGAAGCATCTAAGGAGTTTGGGGTCACTTTAATAACTCCGACCAAAAGGGTTACCTTCAACTGCACGAAGTTTCATCACTACCAAGAGGTCCAACTCAACCCTACGGGTTCCGAAAAAGAAATCAGGATTTCCCTGAAGAAACGCATAGACCCACAGGAAATAGTGGGAGAGTCATTTTACAATGCCATGTGGGAAGATTTGTACGTTACGGCGGGGACCTTCGCAAAGTATTGCCAGGGCTAATTAATTGAGTACCTTTAGTCATTTTTGTACCGATTTACTAATAAATTATATATCTTCATTGTAATTTTTCGTCTGGTTGCTTGAGACAATTTCCCGACTCCCTTCAAAAGTCGAACCCAGGGTCACCGTAGGCCGTTGTCTACGGAGGGTCCTGTTCTGTTCTCGACGACAGTAAGGAATATATTTTCCTAGGCATTTGGCCTAACAAACCTCAAAAAAAAAGGGGAAATAATAAATATTTTGTATTCCGACCTTTACTCGTGACACATTGAAATAAAATATAAAAAAAATTTTTTTGTCTTTCGACCAACAACAACAGACAGAAGTTATTAGGCGTGAAATAAAAAAATGGTCATTTTTTGCCGAATTTGACCAAATTTTGGCATTATATATAACGCTAGTTTTCCCCCCAACCGCAGTCACCTTTTTCTTACCGTTACTAAAAAACGTTAAAACTAGCGGGAAAAGCCCCAGTCCGGCATCACTGCCTGTCACTGTGTGACTGTGCCACATTCAACTGCCAAGTGTCAACTACGACGCAAGAGAGAGACAGACTTATGTGACTCAGCATATTTTCTATCCTTTCTTGGGATTTTTTTGTCGTTTTGCCTCTGAGCCTGTCATTTCTTAAAAAAGTTGTGATATCCCCTCCTCCTCCCCCCTAAACAGACATTGCCGGCCGTCGCTTGTAGGGTGGTACACCATTAAATGTACAATTTTTTATAAATTTTGGCGTCATTCTCGAAAACCTTATATTTCACATAACACATAATTGAAAACCCATTAATCGCAGAAGTAATCAAGAGCCACGCTATGACATAAAAAGAGTAGATTTAAAAGTAGTGATATCACAGAAAACGTCGCTCGAAAAAAAAAAAAAAAAACAAACAAACAAAAAACAAAAAAAAAACAATAATTCAACACCAACCGTATTTTGTGATCACATAGTGAAAACTATTGATATAATATGAAAAAGCGTCGCATTCCTGATTAAAGTATTTACAACTGGTGTATCAAAAAAATGAACAGACATAATGAGAATGGATCGAAAGTCTGTAAGATAACATTCGTCTTAAATTTCTTGTTAAACGATAATTTGTGAATTTTCCTTTATCCTTCGATGTTATAACTCCAGCACAATACAAAACACGAACGTTCCGCATTTCAGAACTTATGGGTTGGAAAATGCTCGACGGCCCGCTTTCATGAAATTCACAAAACTAATTATTGCATCAATAGTGCGATGAGAGTGCACATAAATATGCGTGAAAAGTAGTCACATATTCTTTTATTAAAATAGTTATTCACACTTTTATTTCGTTTGTAACTATTATATTATTGAGTGGAAAGGAAATGACGTCTTGAAAAATTTATTTTTTTATCAATTGTTGTATAGGACGTCATATTGCACATGTTTATAAGCGTGAAGAAAATTCGATTTCAGTTCTCGACATCGACAGAGATTTAAAAAGACTCATACTAGGCAGACATGAAGTGAGCCGCAAAACGCTTCTTACGACGTTGCGCGCAAAAAAAAAAAATACGAAATCAATTGTGGGAATAACAACAAACAAACAAAAAACAAATGAAAATGCATTAAGCGGGCCGTCAAGCGCTTTCCAACCCATAAGTTCTGAAATGCGGAACGTTCGTGTTTTATAGTGCGCTGGAGTTATTACATCGAAGGATTAAGGAAAATTCACAAATTATCGTTCAACGAGAAATTAAAGACGAATGTTATCTTACCGACTTTTGATCCATTTTCATTATGTCTGTTCATTTTTTCGATACACCAGTTGTAAATACTTTAATTAGGAATGCCACGCTTTTTCATATTATATCAATAGTTTTCACTGTGTGATCACAATATACGGTTGGTGTTGAATTATTGTTTTTTTTTTTGTTTTTTGTTTGTTTGTTTGTTTGTTTTTTTTTTTCGAGCGACGCTTTCTGTGATATCACTACTTTTAAATCTACTTTTTTTATGTCATAGCGTGGCTCTTGATTACTTCTGCGATTAATGGCTTTTCAATTATGTGTTATGTGAAGTATAAGGTTTCCGAGAATGACGCCAAAATTTATAAAAAAATTGTACATCATACTCAGCTCTAGGACAAAAATCATATTAAAAAAATTCGTTTTACTTATTTGAACATTGGTTGTTTTAGTTGTAACATAGGTGTTTCAAAGGCACTAATATTTTAGCGCCAAAGGCTCCACTAAATCCATCTCATGGTCCTTTAATACAGCAGAAAGATGCAATTTTATTTCCACATCAAAATTTTCGCTTAATTCAGCAATGTTTGCGAAATTACATTTTTTTTTCAAATGCACCTCTGTTCCGCTCAAAGAAACATTTTTTTCCAATTCTTCATGACCATGAACGCCTTGTAGGAATATAAATACTAATTAATTATTGTAATAAATAATTTAGTCAATCTGATGAAATGAGACAATCCTATGTGTTATTTTGTTAAAACTACAGAACCTTTTCTCTCACTATACGTTGCTATGTAATATACTAATAAATTCGGAAATATCGGGAAATATTTTTTGTTTATTTGATGTTTCATTATTTTGGAAATTTCAGTAACTTTGTAGAAGCATGAAAAATTTTGAAAAGTTTGAAAATGTTGGGAATGTTTTAAGTAATATCATGAAAATCTTCGGTGGAGCTCGAAAATATTTAATAAATTGTGTAAATTCTGGATATTTTTTATCATTCTGTATAACTACGAACACCGTACACGGAGAAAAATAAATGGAGACGGGCAACGCAGGCCACGGTGCTGACATTCATGGTCGTGACAGTTAGAAAAATTTTCAGCTTATCTGGCATGTCGCTGTTCTCAAAAGTGCGACTCGTGGAGCTGAGCTGCGCGAATCACACGCGCCAGCAATGCAGCCCGCGGTCTTCAAGTTATGCACAGGAGCAACGCGGACCGCGGAGCTGAGCTTCGTGGTCCGCGTATTCTAGCAATTTAAACTGCGCGTGTCAGCAACTCGAGCCCCAACGTTTTTGAACTGGGTCTACTATGGATGTAGCCACTGTGGGCCTGCGATGCTAGAGAGCCCGAAATAAAGTTTCTAGCTCTGCGAACAAAGACGCGTTAAGAGGCACAGACTAATACGGTCAACGGTTCGAATTTTTTTAACTTTATCATGTAACTATTATAATTGAGTGTTTCGTGCTGATTACGTGTAAGTGGAATTTTATTCTTGGACATCAAAACTCGTGAATGGATACATAGGTGGTTTAAAGTATGTTTATCACATATTTAACTTGCATAAATCTTTTGCAGGATCGACATATATTTTTGAATATCTGCGTGGTGATTCGCCTCTATTGAATTTTTGATTTTGTTCCTGGATTCGCTAAGTAAGTAAGATATTACGAGTGTTTTTGAAAACAATACAATAACTATAATCCCGTCGCGGATCCACAACATTTGAGGCCCGAAAGCCATTTAGGTCTATGATATAAAATTTCCACCTTATTAATAACATCCCAATTTATTGAAAAAATTATTTTTGCGTTATTCAGGTGCTACTTTCAAAGTTTCGTTTATTTGATTTTCAAAATAAAAGTTTAAGAATATAGTGAGTGGTGAATAAATTTTCATAATTAAATGACAGCTTTATCCTACATCTTCAAATTACTTGAATTTCCAGATTCATTATTGTAATATATTTTTTGAATTTTGAAATAAAATTTCGATACTGATATTGTGTAATTTGGCATACATATTTAATATATTTACTACACTTTTTTTTTTCTACACTTTTTGTATTATTTGGACTGCAAAAGTGTAATTTATTGATTTATAACATTTTTCTTTGAATTTTACGGATCACATTAATTTTGAAGTTATAAATACAGCAATTTTTAGTTTTATAATAAGTTAATACTCTAGTAATGTTTCAAGGCTCCAAATTTTTTTCCTAAAATCAGGTAATTCAGGTACTGAATTTTATTTGCCAATGTTTCCTACATCAGTGGAAAAAACTAATTATATACAAGTAGTCCAGTTTTATACACTTTAAATAATAAATGATTAAAAATTCAATTTTTCAAAATATTTTATGCAGTAAATGTAACATTTTTCTGTATATCAAGTTAGAATTACACGCCGAATTTAGTAAACAGATTTAACGTTACGGGTAGGTCACATTTGGCAACTTATTATGATTGAGGTAACTTTTCAATAATTTTGTTTTCAGAAAAAATTTTCCCTAAAGATTTTTTTCCCAAAAAATTAATTTTTTTACGTGATTTCTCCAAAACGAAAATGTTCCTCATGAATCGCTCCAAAACATATTTCGCGAATAAACACACTGTTTGTAACATTGCTTTTTCCTAAGAAAAGTGTTTTCCCACATATTGATTACTATTTCAAAAATTTATTGAATATTTCATATTCAAAAAGTTGTTAGGTACTGTACAACTTCGATCTTACAAAGTGAGTATTGATTTAGAGACGAAATATTGAGAAAATTTATGTTTTTTGGAAAACCATTTGCAGGAAAAAATTTGTTGCAAACCATTTTGGAAAAAGGGACCTCAATCCTTAATACAAGTATCAAGGATAAAAGTATACTTGTACAAGTATCTTGTACTAACTAATTAATGATTTCTTGATATTTTATGACTGAGGTTTCTTTAAAATTTTTAGTAGAATACAGCCTGGTTAAGCGAACAATTTTGATAGCAAAAACCTTCACGCTCCCTCTCCCTCCCTCCTAAGAGGCTCGCAGAACGACTGCCAACCTTCTTCCTTATCCTTTTCACTCAATTTGTACTATATATACAATTTGAACCTTGTATACGTATATGTATACAATTTCCAAATTGTTTGTTTGTATTTTGAGCCACATCAGCTAACTGCAGTGTTTTTTTTTTGTTTTTTTTTTTTTTTTTTCTAGCCATGTCTTCACCAGGTCCAAGTTACCTATTACCTCAAAATATTGAGATACTCAAAGAAATTCCAGCTGCCAATCCAGAACTTCCAATAGCTTTCGATATACAAGAAAATTTTATTTCACCATATGTTGCGCAAGGCAACATTTGCCACGAAAACTGTGACAAAAATTCAATAAATTACGTCCCAGTTAGAGAGGATTTGATGGCTTATTTGCAATCCCGAGGCACAGGGAAAACGCTACTTTTCGAATTAGAGTGCAAATCGAAGAACCAAAAACTTCTAAGTGATTCTTCTCAGAACCACCTAGCCCATATTATCATTGAAAGGGAACTCAATATCCTTTAAAAAAAGGAAAAAGTTGCTCCTAAGAATCGGTTGAAAAGTTTTTCGTAAGATATTTTTTTTATTACATATTTTATATCAATTTTTTACAACTTTATTGAAAATATATCTACAACAATTATTTAGCCTGCCGCACAAAAAATGAGTGTATAAAGGCGAGGCTATTTTTGACCCCCACCTAATGGCATACGCATTCTCAACGAAAAATTGAAGTTGACAATAAAAAATTAGTTTATTAACAGAAGCAAAGGTATTTCATTCTGAAAATATTGTTTTTGTTAAAGACAATCATATGTTACTATTATTAATTTATCATTTAAAACAATTAAGAATTAGTTGTCACATTTTCATTCATTTCTGGAAGTTTTTCACTTTTCTCTTTCACGGTATATCGAGAAGTTGCAAGATTCCAATAATTTTCAAGTCTTTAAATTGACATTGTACGTCAAATATAGAAAAAATTGGATTTGAACAATTTACACTGTAAATTTTTCGAATTATTGTCGTATTCCAGCCACGGTACTTTTATCGTTAGCTGATGAAGTACAGAAAATTTTCAACATACGAGCATGAATTTTTTACGAGAGGAGCAAAGGGAAGTCAGGGCCTCAAGGAAAATTCTGCTCGAAAATCACTTATTTTCAAGCGTGGCTGAAAGATGTGGAGTATCTGCATCACGGTGTTGAAAACAACAAAAACATCGAAAACGTTGCCAATTGTAAGATTAAAATTTTATAAATTTTCGTTATGTTAGATACAGTATAGAAAAAAAAAATATTACATATATTCCAGTGGCTCCTTCGAAAGTTGCTTTGATTCTTCTTCGTAATCCTGCTGATTCGTGGGATGAAGTCGACAAAGCTAGGAGCGATCCTTTTCTATTGAGACAGCAACTTTTAAAAGACAAAGGGCCAGTTTCTTTCTTAAGAGAATTTACTTGTTTGTCGAGAGATGAAGCACCATCATTGGTAAATTTATACAACGTTGTTTGACATGACCGATTAAACAGATAAAATTCATGATCCCGATTTCATAAAAATAAATTTTACACATTTCAATAGATTTCAACATTAAGTACCCAGAGCAGAGCAATCTTTCGCTACAACTATGGCAAGAAATACAAACTTGTTTGAAAACTTTCGTTACAATGAAAGAAATGTACGAAGATGAGCTCCAGATCCTTCAAAATGCACTAACAGATTCTACTGGAGGTAAATATAACTTTTGTCTTTGCGTAAAACTGATCTGTATGAAGATGTTTTAATATCGATCCATTCTTATTTATAGATGTCACAGATTGCTTGATTTTATCCCTATTACATGGTGCAATCAGGGCTCCGACAAAAAAAACTTCAAAAAACAGTGCTCGAAAGCCAAAAAACGGAGGAGTTTGTCCGATCTAGAACTCGAACAAAAGAAAAAGGATCGAGAAGACTTCCTTTTGCTAGGGGATGTACGTATATGTAATATAAAAAACTTGTACTCATTAACTGACAAATTTTCAAAAGAATTTAGGTTTTTCATTGTATTTGACGCTTGTTAATTTTTTTCATTTCAACGTGTAATAGATCACATTTTATTTTCGATTGAAGTTTGTACAGAAATTTCAAAACATTAATATTGCATCAAATTAATTTGCATTTAACTACGCAATTTGGTTTTCTGGAAAACCTGTGTCATGTAGTAACATGACTTGGAAGGTACGAAAAATTATGTTTTGTATAAAGTATATTGCGAATTATAATTTTTCGATTTCCTGCATCAAAATCGGTCTATTAATATACATGATCTGCATGATCTTTTTTTATCATGCCATTTCAGACTGACGAAGATGTGCAAACTAAGGCTAGAGAAAAATACAGTCGTATCTTAGCTGACGGTGGAATTCCGTTCCCGTATATGGCTTTTGCGGGGCCAGCTACAGCTCCTACGTCTTTCTATAGCGTGATTGGCAACATAGTCCATCAGACTGATTCCATTCGCACAGCTCTTGAACTTACATTCAAAATATTTTTTGTTTTGAACTTGAAATATCCGAAATCAACAGGATATGTTTGGTTGTTAGTTCAAAAAGTATTCTTTCGTTTGAAGTTGAAAGACGACAAAATCACGACCGTTCTTCATCAAGCTTTGTCATCTGTAGAAAATTTGTTGTTCAGCTATAAAGTTCATGTGAAAAATATTGCTATTTCAATAGGATCTCAATTCAATAGAATCTCAATTAAAATAATTTAGTAGGTATTTTTTTACCTCGCATAGAAACGTTTCATTTTATTTCACGAAATCGTTTGTGATTGCTTTGCTGTAACAGAAATCTATATATTTTTTATGCGTTGAATTATAAGAAAAAAATGTTACAAAAAAAAATTAAAATAAATAGAGAATAATCTTAATATCTATTTCATACTTGATCCCCCAGTTGGAAAGTATTTGGTGTTTTGTAGATAAATAAAAAAAAATTTTTTAACGTTTATTTGTTAGGCAAATTAAATATTGTTTCTTCAGACTATTTTCTGTCTCAGGACAAGAGAAAAAGTTAAGTGAAGGGCTTCGTGTCTTAAAATGAAAGTATTGTTAATATTTTGAAAGCGTTTTCAAAGTATCCATAAAAAAGAGCTAGAAAACTTTTGCATTATTACATTCAGAAATTATTCTTTTTTTTTTTGTTGAAAAATTGTTTAAAAAAACATGCTTCAAAAAACTATCGAAAATTGCAACTCTTGTTTGAAGTAACGTTTATATTAGAAATATTAAACAATGGATCCAAACACGTTTTCATAATCTGTCGATAAATCTTCACTTGACATAATCGGGCGTTTGTATTTCTTTTTTTGTCTTCCTCGGAGTCTTGTCTACAAAATTCTCGATGTCTTTACATTATTTCTGAGAAGTCCAGGTACAACTTTATTGTTTCATCAAATTATTCAAAGATTAGAAAACCTTGGAGAATCTTCAAATCATATTGCTGCTTATAAATTAATGCTTGACAAACTACAAAATCCATTCACAAACATCGATTCAGAACACAAATGTTTGCAACAGTTACAGGAATCGAACTTACATACCTCCGAAAGAAATTGAAATACTTGTTGATAAAGGAGATATTCAACGTCAATCAATCAGTGAAAAAATTTCAATACAACTGTTTCCTCTCAGACAAATTTTCAAAAAGTTTTTAGAAATACCTCATTTGTTAAACTACATCCTTTCATATCTTAAGTTTCTTGTCAACGATGTTGAAATCACAAACATAATGCAAGCAGAATATTGGAAATTGAAAAAAAAAAAATTTGGAGATAAATATTGTTTGGCCAATTTTGTTGTATGATGATGATTTTGAAACGAACAATCCCTTGTAGTCATAAGGGTCTTGGAAAAGTTGGAGGAGTTTATGTGGTTCTGCCTTTTTTGCCTCGAAACATGTATTCTAAAACTGAAAATATTTTCCCACTTTAATTATATAAATCACATGATCAAAATCTTATTCCTTTAAGACAAATATTCGCTGAAGGAGTTGAAGAACTAATATTTCTGGAAAAAAATGGAATCGGAATTTCTACTTCTACTGGCCCGTTAAGAATTTATTTTTCTTTGACGAACACCATCGATGACAATTTAGCTATTCACTCTATTTTAGGATACCTCACCAGTTTTTCTTGTAACTTTCCTTGCAGATTTTGTTTGATTCATTAAAAAGATTTAAGTTCCACTTTTTCTGAGTCATGTTGTGAATTGCGAAACGCCGAAAATTATCTCCAGCATCTTCATCTTTTGCATTAGCAAAATTTCAGTATTCCATAATCTAACATCATCCCCAATCGAACTTTTAACAGTCGATATGATGCACGATATTCCTAAGGGTGTTCGGGAATATGATCTGGGTTTGATTCTTCATTATTTCATTATTACGATAAAGCTATTCAGTTTATGCGACTTAAACGAACGGATAAGCCAATTTTATTTCGGCAAAGACGAAGGTAGGAACAAACCTAGGCCAATCACAACCCATTAAGTGAAAAATCATTTTGTTAAAATGTCAGCGAGTGAAGCACTTTGTTTACTACGGAATATTGGTGTGATGATTGAAGATTTTGTAGACAAAGAGAATGAACATTGGAGACTTTTGATTTTGTTGAAAGATATCTCGGATTAGTAACTTCAATGTCGATAACTGAAAATACGCCATATATTTTGGAGTCACTTATAGAAGAATACTTGACATTGTTAGTGAAATTGTTTGCCGGATGTATGAAACCCAAACACCACTTGTTATTGCACTATCCACGAATGATGAAACTTTGGGGTCCTTTGTGGCCAATGTCTACAATGAGGTGCGAAAGCAAAAATAGAGATTTCAAAATGACGTTTAATGTTTCACATAGTCGGTTGAATATATGTAAAACAATGGCAATTAAGCATCAACTACAATTCTCATACAGATTACAAGTAAATGCTTTTGTACACAGTGATGTTTATGATGGCGAATATTCAGATGAAGAAATATCTATTCGTGATATTTCAGACATTTAAAATTTTTATCAATTTGTTTCATTACCATTGTCAACTAAAATCAACGAACTACATAGCATTTATTTCCAAGGAAACACAATCACAGTTGATTTAATAATTATGTTGCTCAGTGAAGAGCAACATCAACTTTTTGTGGTCCACTTTTTGTTCAAAAACGACACCAAAAAATTGCATGTAATTGTAAAAGACATTACTGAGTTCACGTACTACGACGAACATTTCCAAGCGTACCTGATCCACGCAAATGCCCTGACACATTTGTTCACTTGGCGAGCTCTGAATGTTGAAGAATTGCAAAACTCTTCATTTTCGCCTATAGTTCGCAATGCAGGCAATGATAAACAATACATTCCAAAGCGTTGGATGTAGAGTGATTTATAGCGACTGAATAAGTGCATAAAACAAAGAAAATAAAACATGGATGTGTATCTTCTCTATACCTAATATATCTACAATTACAGGAATCATCATTACATAATTCACAAATTAAATCACTGAGAAAATTTTTCTTTCAGAAAAACATCAACATGAAAACATGATAAAAAATAGCAATAAATGTACTGAAAATTAGCATTTTGTTCTTACGTTCCATCGTATACCTGCTACTTTTTGATAAGTATATTTATTGCTATTTTTAGCGAGTTCGCATAGAGATCTATGTTATCTGTAAATAATATGTTACTTCTTGCCGTTTACTTTTTTCAGTGTCACTTACTTAGACAGTTATATGTTTTCCAGAAAAAGTAAAAAAAAAAAAAAACATATATTTCGGGTACCATCACAAAATAATAAAAAATGTAAGTCAACTTTAAATACGCAAACCCTTTGGACAAAGCTTTTTTATAAATGTGATGAAATTTCAACGACAGAAATAGTAATATGTTTACAAACATTTCAAATAAGGCAATACATATGACTCATATATTACAACAAAATTTAAATAATTAATATAGTGTGATCAGTGTGAAAACCCCTTTTTTCACACTCATTACGTTGAAAAAATTATTACACTTGTTTTTTAATATATTTACTGTGAAGAAAACAAATTTCTCAACTATTGATTATTATAACTATTACTCTATTAAATTTAATTTATACTAGTGATTTTTTATGAAATTTTTAATGATGAAAAGATTGCAGGTCCCACATTCAAAATTCTTATATTAAGAGATTCAAATTGAAATGAAATATGTTTTTTCATTCATTCTTGATTTCAAAAGTATAGCCGACGATTGTATGAATTTCAACATATGTTTTTTTACTGTAACATTGCATTCTTGTATCGTTTTAATTACAATGACATTGATATCATAATAATCTTTGCACAAAAGTTACACAATAATTTCAATAAAGTGTTATATATTGCGAATTGCAATATATAAGTATATATATATATATACTTATATATTGCAATTCGCAATATATAAGTATATTTTTATATATTTATGAGTATAACTAACGCCTCTTCATTCAAAAAGAAATCAATTTTTATAACGTTTCGCAAGAAATCATTTCTATTCCCGTATCAATTGTGCAAGAGGCCATTTCCAAAAAGACATTTACGTATCAATTGCGCAAAACTTATTCCGATAGCAAAGAGAAATTTCCTAAAATTTCTGCAACTCGTTCTTATCATTTTGCAACCTCGCTACGATAGGAAAAAACTCATATTCTATTAATTTCTAAAAAGACGTTTATCGTGCTGATATTGCAAAGTCATCCCGATAGTCAATTTTAATCGCGCGTACATTTAGATTCTTTCGCAAAATCTTTTCGTGTTACCCCCCCACCTACAGTATCTTTTGGGTATATAAACCCGTGACTTTTCGGCCTTAGTTAGTTGCTCACTGGTTATTCAGTAGTTCCAGTCCGTTCTGTACAGTGTATCTTCAGTTAAAACTTCGTGTCGCGAATCAGTCCCGTTTTAGTATTCCTGTAAAATTTCTGTATTTATCATCCTTCCTGTCAGTCGAGTAAAGTTCGGTCTTCGCGAATAATACCTGTCTTCGAATAGTAATCAATTTTGTGAACTGTTAGTCGGTGTCGTTTCGGGTTTGGTTAAAAACGGCGTATCCTGTTGTCTTGTCTCGCGGAAATCTCTATAAGAGTAAATGAAAGTGGAATATTGAGGCAACCTGGTTTTTTTCCCTCAGAACATATATTTTTACTGTCAAGGTCAGCTATATTCCTGAATAAATATATTGACTGTCAAATTCAGCTAGATTCCAGAACATATATTTTGACTGTCAAACTCAGCTAGATTCCTGAATAAATATATTGACTGTCAAAGTCAGCTAAATTCCTAAATAAATATTGCTGATTGCAATTTATTTTCTGGAACTGTAATTGGAATGTCCGGAAAATTGTATTTTTTTCTTCAGATTTGTATGTAAAATTTCTGAATCATTATTGCTGATTGCAATTTATTCTCCGGAACTGTATTAAGAATGTCTGAACTATTGTATTTCCTTCTTTTGATTTGTATGTAAAGTAACAGAAGCAATATTTAGTTATTAAGTGTATTTTATTCCTTCAATAAATCGAGGCTTCCATTATATTAAACCTAGTGTTCTCATTGCCTACACCTCCTCCAAGCTTGGAGGGTTCCCTCAAATTGGAAACACCTAATAGTTATCAATACATAACAAAAGAATGTAGATATATTATCTACATATAATTATTTTTTTATGCAAATATATTCATATAATTATTGTAATAGAATACTTATTTTTATTACGATGATCATATTATAGGTATAAATATTTGTTACATCATTATACTTTTTATGTAAACTTACTTATACATTTTTATATGTTGAGAGATTTATTTCTTTTCTAAGTTTAAGTAAGATATGTTATTTGTTTTAAAATGCAGAAGACTTGAACTTTTTAATTTTATAAACATGTGGACTCTGTGCAGCCTAACTTTATGAGTCGCGCTATTAACATTTATTTTGAAAATCTGCATAGAGAAAAATACGAAAAGAAAATTCACTGCTAAAAAAAATAAACTTTATGCATTAGCTAAAACAAAATCGTTACCTCTCGAAACAGTAGTATTTATCGCTCAAAGTTGTTATATATTGTAAAGTTGAATTTTAAAAAAACTGTTTAATCTTAAATTCAAAAGCTTCTTAATCTTAAGTTCAAAAAACTGTTAATCTTAAACTTCTTAATCTCAAGTTCAAAAAACTGTTAATCTTAAACTTCTTAATCTAGAGTTCAAAAAACTGTTAATCTTTAATTCAAAAACTTCTTAATCTTGAGTTCAAAAAAGAAAGAAAAAGAAAAAATCAAATCGGTTGTCTTCGAGAAAGCAATCACACTGTGATAAGCGATAATATTTCCTTTTTTTTTCTCCGTGTATAGAATAGATATCTTTTCTTAGTAATTTCCGTCGCTGATATCATGCTTTCATCTATCTTTGAAAAAAGTAATTGTATTCGAATAGATTCTTCTTTTGCGCAGAAAAAAAGCATTTAAAAAGATAAATTGTGATTACATCAAAAAACAGGGGTTATAAAAGGCGAAACGTTCTTTGCTCGTGGCTTTTTATTTTTCTCTTCCTGGCGTATAACATGTAAGTTGCGAATACATACCTCTGTAACCGATTTTCGTAGAATTGTTAATTTATGATTTTTAATTACTGTGAAATCTACTGTTTAACAAAATCTTGAGACATAATTAAATAATTGTAATCGTATATAATTGTTTCTTTTGAATTTCCTTCCCAGAAATCCTTAAAGTTTCGAAACCTAAATTTCATGCTATGTCACCTAGGACATAACATAAAAAATGGCGCAGTCGGCAATCGAAACATTTTTGAGATTTCTGGTGAATTGTGAAAGATAATTTCAATGTCCGATAAAAGATATTTTACACGTAGCCAAAAGCAACTACAAGAAAAAGAATTAGAAACCATTGATCAAAGTTTTTCGGACGACGATTTTTCAAACTATTCCGTTCCAGACGAAACTGAGAACAAGACTTTTGACCCTTTTTCAACGATCTGTGACTTACCACACTCACTAATTCCGTTCATTAAGCCCAAGAATAGCAATTCTTCCAACAAAAATCTAGATTTTAACGAGGAAAATACCATCCATCTGTCAACGACTAAAGAGCAGACCATATTTCCCTCAGAGCATAGGAATCCTTTTGAAAATATTCAAATTGGTAAAACCGAAATACACTCCCAAATTTTTTCACCTACCGTATCACCAAGATTTTCTAAAATGACCACCGAATTCAAGTTACGGGATATCAAAGACATAATTCCAATTTTTACCGGCAAATACTCCCACGACAATTTTCTTGATTTTTCCGCGTCATGCTTAAAGGCTCGGAAGTTGCTTGCTCAAACCGATGAGAAATCATTAGCCGCATACATTTATACTCGTGTCCAAGGCGGTGCTGAGAAATCCTTAGAAGAGAATGACATTTCAACCGTTGATTCTATACTGAAGACTCTAAGCCGGATTTTTTTACCACGTGAATCATTTATTGAACTTTGCAGTGCGTTAGCTAGGACGTTTCAAGCCTCCAATGAAAGTGTAACAGATTTTCTCATAAGAATACAAACCCTACGTCGGAAACTAGTGGAAACATATACACGCGAAAGCGATGATAGAATACCAGATGAAAAAAGAAAAGAATTAAAAAAATCCTGTTTACGGGCGTTTTTACTTGGACTTGACGACAAAATAGGTTCACAAATGAAGGAAAGAGAGGACCTTGAAAAAACCGGCCCAGAGGCTATCGAAATTGAGGCACAAATACGCCTCAGAAACGAATTGCGCTCAAAATACGAGAAATCCCAGTCTACTTGCGTTTTATGTGAATCGCCCTCACATTTGACAATTCACTGCTCCCTTTTGAAAGGCCGCCAGACCGAGAAACCAGAGTGTAAAATCTGCGAGAAACCAGGACACTTGACCACATCTTGTCCTCTCTTACATCCAGTCCAGAATCCGAGTCCACCCAACTGCCAGGTATGCAAAAAACGTGGACATTCAACAGAGCAATGTTTTTTTTCAAAACTAGTTCATGTTGCCCAACATGTCATGAGTTGTAATTTCTGCGGAATTAGAGGACATATAGAAGCCCAGTGCCAAAAACTGATTTCGTGCCAACTTTGCCTGCGCCCTGGCCATGATGCGCGAAACTGCCGTGAACAAAGTAACACAAAGAAGACTTGTCAAATTTGCAATAAACACGGTCATGATGCGAAGACTTGCTATTCCACAAACTACCAGAATCCTCGTACATCCCTGCTGTGCCAATTCTGCGACAAACCGGGACATGATGCAAAATCCTGTTTTCAAAAAACGAATAACGTTCCCAGTGTAGTGACCTGTAACTATTGCAAAAAACCCGGTCATTTCTTGGCAAACTGTGAACTCCGTGCCCGGAACAATGCCCGCAGAGAGTTTTTTTCGGGAAACGAATAGAGCCTCCCTCGACGGGAGGCTACTCAGAATTCACCAGGGATGAGTCAAGTGAAAACAATGAATTTCGACAACGAACACCAACACCAGTAAAATTGAATCAAGCCAGCCAATGTCCTACAATGAAAGTGAATTTCATAAGACCTATTCCACTTTTACTTGACACCGGAGCGGGACCATGTTTACTAAAAAAAAACGCTATCGACGAAACTTTTCATGTAGACTACAGCCAGATTCTCAGTTTAAGCGGAATTACTAATGAAGTAGTGAATACGATTGGAAAAGTGAAAATAGATTTTATGGGTTCTAAAACCGAGTTTCACATCGTCCCTGACGATTTTCCCATAGAACAAGACGGGATCCTTGGATCCGAATTTTTCGCTAAGAACGATGCAAAAATATGTTACGCAGAGAACTGCCTTTTTTTTCAAGATCGCAAGTATTCTTTTCACGGAAAAAACGAACAAATAGTACAAACAACAACGCGACAAATCGTATATATTACCCTGAAACCTACAAGTCCAAATGAAGGATACCTGCCCAGAATAGAACTGAAAAAAGGAGTTTATCTAGGAAATGCAGTAGTCGAAAATCGCCATGGCAGAGCATACCTTCCATTGATCAATACAACCAATGAATCATTCACATTTACAACGACTTCGTTAGACCTAGAAGAAATCGAAAATGAAATTCCTGCAATAGAAGAGAACAGAAAAAAAGAAACACGAAAAGCCAAACAACGTATACGAAAAACAGAAAAATACACGCTCAATAAATGTTTAACTATTCAAGAACAAGATAGAACAGAAAAAGTGTTGAAATTGCTGCGATTAGACCACTTGAGTGATAACGAAAAATCAGAAGTAAAAAATTTGATTAGGGCTAGTGCTGATTGCTTTCATCTGCCAGGAGAAAAACTATCCGCAACCCACGTATTAGAACACCAAATTCATACAACCAATGACATACCGATTAATGTTAGACAGTACCGTTTCCCTCCCAAACTTAAGGATGAGATAAAAAACCAGGTGGCAGAACTCTTGAATGACGGTATTATTAAACATTCTCAGAGCCCTTACAACTCGCCCTTGTGGATCGGTAGCAAAAAACCAGATAGCCAAGGAAATCAAAGGTGGCGTTTAGTTCTCGATTTTCGAAAACTCAACGAGAAGACAATAGGAAATTCATACCCCCTTCCGAATATAAACGAGATCCTAGAACAACTTGGGGGAGCTAAATATTTTAGCGTTTTTGATCTCGCCTCGGGATTCCATCAAATTAGCCTCAGTGAAAAAGATGCTCACAAAACCGCTTTTTCAACTCCTAATGGCCATTATGAATTTTCTAGAATGCCTTTCGGGTTAAAAACCGCGCCTGCAACTTTCCAAACACTAATGGATTTAGTTTTGACCGGATTACAAGGAGTAGAACTTTTTGTATATCTAGATGATGTAGTACTGTATGCAAAGACCCTCGCCGAACATCGTAGAAAATATTTGAATTTTGTAGGGAAGCTTCGGGAGGCAAATTTAAAACTCCAGGCCGATAAATGCGAATTTTTAAGACCCGAAGTAACCTATTTAGGGCACCAAATCACCAAAGATGGCTTAAAACCCGATCCTAGAAAACTAGAAGCAGTAGAAAAATTTCCACGTCCCAAAAATGTCAAAACAGTGAAATCTTTTCTTGGACTAGCATCTTATTACCGTCGTTTTATTCACGAATTCGCGAAAATATCAAAACCTTTAAATAAACTTTTAGAAAAAGATACGCCCTTTTTCTGGGGCACCGAACAAGAGGCCGCTTTTAACGACCTAAGACAGAGACTTTGCGAACAGCCAGTACTAAAATATCCTGATTTCGAACAACCTTTCCTTGTGACCACCGACGCGAGCGGTTACGCCATTGGTGGAATACTATCTCAAGGCAAAATTGGTATGGATCAACCCTGTGCTTATACATCAAGACTTTTAAACATTCACGAAAGGAACTACAGCACATACGAAAAGGAGGCCTTGGCAATCATGTATAGCGTCAACCAATTCCGCCCTTACTTATATTATGGTAAAAAGTTCACAATTATAACTGATCACAAACCACTCGTCTGGCTCAAAACAACAAAAGACCCAACTTCAAGGTTAGCAAAATGGCGTCTTAAACTAGAAGAGTATGATTTTGATAAAATTTACAAAGCGGGAAAATCCAACGTCAATGCAGACGCCTTGTCCAGAAATCCTGTAGAAATCCAGATGATAACAGAAAAACAAGCAAACCAGCAAATCGTACAAGTAAAAACCTCGGAAGTTCGTCGGTCTAACAGAATACCAAAAGCCCGTACCGAGGGAGAACAATACAGAGAAAAAATCTTGAAAAGCAAAAACAAGAAAAAGAAAACCTTGAATAAAAATCCTGAGAAACCGAGAGCTAGTCCAACAGTCAGTCAATTGGAAAACGAAAAATCCCTACCGCCACCCGATCAAAAGAAGTCTTTAAAAGACCTAGAAAAAAGATATTACTTACGTCAAAGTAAAGATGAAAATTTTGCGAATAAACTCAATGAAAATAAGCACGAAAAATCAAGTGATGAAAGCCAAAATAGTGACGAAAGTGACGAAAATGAAAGCAACGACGAAAAATGCAAAATCAAAAAAAAATCTTATTTTTCTGACACTGAGAAAAATTCCGACCTCTTACGTGAATCCTGGAATCCTGCTCCTGAATATGAAAAAAGAACCAAAGAACTTGAAACAGATCCAGACAGCTCCTCTGAATTTTCAAAACCAGGCTCGTATCTTGAAAGTACTACAGACGAAGAAAAATTAATTGATACAGAAGAAAACAATAAAATCGACAGAATGTTCAAAGACGAAAATCGCAAGAAGGAAGTTCCAAAAAACTCCTTAAAAGAACCTGAAAATCATCCTGATCCTGAAGAAGAAAATATCGAAGACCTAGAAAATGATAATGAAGTCGAAAAAATATTGAACAAGTTGATATATGGAGAAAATATTTTCGAAAGTCGTGATAAACTATACATGAGAAAAGACAACTGTGTTTTCTATCTTACCAAAAATGGAGAGCCAGCCGAAAAATTAACCAAGGAATTTGCAAAAAGACGTGAGATTGGAAATTTCGGAAAAATGCAAATAGGTGAAGTAAAGATTTTAAAGAAAGGCCGGAGATATCACCTTGGTATGTGTATATCCGATGAAAAAAATCTGGATCCTGAACACATGGAAAACCTGATTTCAGAAGGAATTGATAATTTATAAAATATTTTAGAAAAATTTGAAATCAAAAGTTTCAGCATTCCAAAAATGAAAGACCCTTTCGACACCTTTTGGGAACAGACAATTAGACTGATAAGAAACGCGTTTAAAACAGGGAAATGTAAAGTCACTATCTGCACAGGAATCGTTGAGTACCCTCTTATTTCTAAACGTTACGATATTATCGAAGAGGCACATTGTTCGGCGATCGGAGGTCACAAGGGAATCATCAAAACATACCATCGCGTGCGTCAGAATTTCTATTGGGAAAATCTTAAAGATGATGTATGCGATTTTGTACAACAATGTCTACAATGTAAACTTCGAAAATTAACGAGGCGAAAAATAAGACAACATATGACAATAACAGACACCCCAGGAAACGCCTTCGAAAAAATTTCACTGGACATTGTAGGACCATATCCAGTAACGGAAGATGGAAATCGTTATGCTTTAACATCAATCGATTTATTAACCAAATTTGCAATCGCGGTTCCTTTGCCGGATATTTCCGCCACAACAGTAGCCGAAGCTTTAGTGAAGAGAATAATTTGTGTCCATGGTTCACCAAAGATAATTCTTACGGATTGCGGAACCAATTTTCTGAGCCGAGTAATGAAGGAAATTGCTAAATTATTTAAGATACAGCAGGTTAAGACAACTTCTTTTCGCCCACAAACTAATGGTTGTTTAGAGAGATCCCATCACGTACTTGTCGAATACTTGAAATCGTTTATTACAGAAGATCTAGAGTGGGATAAATGGATAGAACTTAGTATGTTCTCATACAATACTTCTGTTCATTCTGCTACGGGAAAAACACCTTTCGAATTGACATATGGAAGAATTGCTACAACCTCCTCCGCCCTTTCACTCCCAGAACATGAACAAGTTGACACATATGACAACTACTTAATAAGATTATTAGTCAGACTAAAAGAACTCCAACAAAAAGCAAGACAAAATTTGCAACACGCTAAAGAAAAATCCAAAGCATATTACGACAGGAAAACAAACCCCCAAATATTTCACCCTGGTGATTACGTTTTCCTTCGAAAAGGAGCAAAAACTGGTAAATTTAACAACGTCACCGACGGACCTTACAAAGTGAAAGAAATAATTGACGAACAAAGAATCATTCTAAAAATTAACAATTGCGATAAAATAGTGAATAAAGATCGACTTATACCATCATATATAGAACCAGACAAAATTCTAAATAATCACTATCTTTCATCTTAAACAATTCGAACATTCATTGAAATTATGATATCAACTCCGTAAAAGTCTAAAATATTTTAAGATACTGTAGCAAAATTCGAATTATCACTTAAAATTTCTTTACTCGGACATGAAAATCTAGCTAACATGCATAGAATGAATGAAAAACATCTATATTAAGGTTAAAATATTAGGAATTGTGTATACCGATATTTACATACACCATAGAAGTACAATAAACATAAACCGGAATATTGCGTAGGCATTTACCAGAAAGACATTGTAAATAGAAAAAAAAAAGAGGGGAAAGGGGATTTCGTTGTGAAAATTCGTGTTTTTCATCGAAATAAATTTTATTTATTCCTTTTTCTCTCTTTTAGAAAACCATGCGGAACATTTCTATCACCATGTTATTATTATTACTCCTTTCCCTGGAGTTAGCAAACGGATTAATCGGTTACGATTGTGCGACGAAAAACACGAATATCACAACGATATCAATTAAAAGCGTCAAACCTTGTATAATTCCGGACACCAAAGTAGAAGAGACGACAGGAAATATCCAGCTTTTACAATTTGTTGCAATAAATAATGTACACATTTTAGAATGTAGAATAAAATTGTTTCGCGTCATTACCAATTGCGGAATGTTTTCACATGCCTCCGTAGTAGAAAGAGGAACAGCTGAATACATCATGGACATCACCAGATCACAGTGCGAAGAACTACATGCACTTGGAAAGTCGAAAGTTTTAGATCAGGCAGTACTCATCAGTCCGAATTCCACAATCAAACTTCCTGTAACGTTAGCTGGTAAAATCGATTATAAAGGCAATTGTGAAGGTACAAACTACACCGATCCCTTTGGCAAATGGGACAATGTCATCGTCCAAGGACACATGGAAATTTTAATATCAGATCTCAACGCTGATGCCAACCACGATAAAGATCGCATTTATTTGCCAGATGGTACCCGCTGTCAAATATCACAACTTTCCTGCCGAAATCATGAAGGCTCGTCAGTATTCTGGAATTTAGAACCCAGAGAACCCTGCGATTTTCAACGCTACGAACTCCTATACCAAGGCCCAGCAACCAAACTGACTGATAAAACACAACCGAAATCAACTACAGTATTTACCGCTCAAACTGACACCGCAACCTTTGCCATAACTACGAAGGGCGAAAAATATATTTGTGGCTACGAACTAATACAGACAGAACATCCTAACTTATTTATAATACCAGAAACAAGAGCGGGATTTTTTAAGAAATTTAAAACCATACAAGTCAGAAACATGGGTCTTTTCGCATACATGAATCAGAAGTTTGTATACGTCGAAAGACATATAAAAACGCAATTACATTCCCTCTATCGGGATATCTTGATTCACAGGTGCAACAATGAAAGAGAAACCCTTTTAAATTCCCTGAACATAGCCCTCACCAAACCTGAGGATTTTGCATATGATTACATGAAAGGTCCGGGTTATACAGCCATCATCACGGGTGAAGCTATCCGATTAATCAAGTGTATACCTGTAATCGTCAAATTTCAACCAAGAGAAAAATGCTACCAAGAACTACCAGTCATAAGCGGAAACACCTCGTTCTTTCTAGCCCCAAAAACCAGGATTCTCAAGACTCATGGTACACAAATCATATGCAACGAACTCATTCCTCCTCTATACGACCTTAATGATGAACCTGACAACCAAGAGACATGGTACAAAATCCTCCCTACTCCAGTAGAGACCAAAAACCCAATCATATTGGACCCTAACTCAGAGCCAGAATGGATTTATGTGTCACCAAGAGATCTCATCAACCAAGGGTTGTACAGCGAAGCAAAATTATCAGAATTGACGGATTACATCATGGCACTGCTGAATCAACCTGCGATCCTGAACAATGTAGCGCAAACCATATCAGGTACTCTAAGCTCAAGTAACGGACTATCAATACATGAATTTTTAGATAAAATATCATTGGAAAAAATAGCAGAATCAACATGGAAATCAGCCAAGGAAAAGTTTTTTGATTTTGGTATTTTTAGTGCAGGAGTCATAGGAATAATCATGATCATCAAAATAGTCCTTTACTTGATCGACACTCTGATTAACGCCAAAATACTGTACTCCGAATTTGGGTTTCAATCATAACAAAATCTTGAGACATAATTAAATAATTGTAATCGTATATAATTGTTTCTTTTGAATTTCCTTCCCAGAAATCCTTAAAGTTTCGAAACCTAAATTTCCTGCTATGTCACCTAGGACATAACAAAGTGGAAAATCATTTTTTTCACTGTGATTTTTCTTCAATATTTATAAAAAAATACAATATTATTGCCATGAATATTCATTTTACTGTTTTTTACTACGAATGCAAGTAGATTACATTCTCCGTCGTGAAATTTACTTTCAAATTTTTATCTATGTATATTAGAAAGAAGGAAGAAGCTGACATCTGTGGCTTGTGCCGCTTGTGTGCGTGGATCGTGGAGCTCAGCTCAACGAACCACGCTACCTACGTTCGCGATTTTATGAGCCGCGGCATGTGGTGCTAGCATGTACGACTCAAGCTGCAGCAGTGATCGAACCGCGCAGCTCTGCTCCGCGTGCCGAGTTGCCTATGTTTGTGACTTGAATACACCGCGGCCCGCGATGCTGGCGTGCGTGACTCGCTCATCTCAGCTCCTCAAACCGCGTACTGTACCTTTTTGGCTACCGCAAATTTACTCGCCGCGCATGTCAGCACCGCGGCCTGCGTTGCCCGTCTCCATTTATTTTTCTCCGTGTAGTATCCTTTAATTTTTTAGAAAATTAATAAAATGTTAAATGGTATACGAAAACCAGATAAAATTAAAAATATCTTATAAAAAAATCAAAATATTGAACTTTTTGTATGATTACGAATATAAAAAATTGTTTCGAATCTCAATGGTTTGATAATAAAATTCGAGAAATTCGAGAATCTTCAAATATGTCGATAAATGTTGTAAATTCGCGAGAATTTCACAACTTCACAACTTTACAATTTTACAACAGTAACTAGGTACATGAAAATCTTAACTTTTTTAAAATAAAAAAATGTAATATCGTTAAAATCCTCATAAAAAACAAGAGATGAAACAAAAATTTTCATATTCAGGCACCTTAAAAATTTCGAAAATTGCTAGAAATTCTGAAATTAAACTAGCGCCACTTCGTTCAAATTTTTTGTCGAGGCATAATTTTCCCTGGAAGTGGAGAAGGAACTGCGTCCAAGAATCTGTTAGAATAACTCGGTAATGAAGCACGCAAGAATGTAATTGATAAAAGACATTTATTTTAGACCTTTTTACAGCTTACATAGTGTAACTATCATATTTTATTTACATTTGTCTTCATTAAAATTTTATCGATATAATTTATATAATTCTAGACGCAACAATAGATTCTGATTCTGTATCTTATTCACTTCTGTAAGCTATCAAATCAATTAGATAAAAGTAGGATGATTCGTATTTCGAAATGATATATGTATAATTTATCAATTTCAAATGACGAATGTAAATATCGATGCTATATTAACGGAAATGTTTTACTTCTTCAGCTTTTTGTGATAGGAAATAATCGAAATATACCATTGCAGCATATGAATAAATAAGTAATGAAATAGTCTTATGCGTAGAAAAAAAATTAGTAATGTTTTTTTCTTTATAGATGTTTGAGAACATCGAAATGAAGGCGCAGTAGATTTTATGTAGGAATCCATTATTGTTGTATCTTCCAATCGAGAGTAAAAAAAAAGAGCCATATCTCTTTATCTTTTATTTTTCATTTCAGGTAGTAAGAATTTGATTCTATTATATGAAAAAAATCAAACTTTACTAAACTTTACAAAAATAAACTATTTGATTCGTTCAATTTATGTCACTAAAATGACATTTCTTTGATAGACTTGTGATTCAGTTTTTGAATAAATATCCTATAACTTCAAGATTGCTGCACAAATATAGTTTTTCTTTTGTCAATGAAGGAATGTTTTTATCTTAGCAAAATTTTAATCTTTTGTGTCGCAGTTTCGGCATGATCACATTTACCGTAAGTTTTGCTTTCTTGACAAAAAACACAAGAGAAATTTTTCCCTTTCTTAAAGCGCAGTTAAGAAACACACATATTATATCAAATTTAATAAAATTGTCTCACTATGTGCTCCATCGGCCGAAGGCGCATGTTCTGTTTCGATTGACACAGAATGGAATGACAGATAATCGACCGATCAAAACGTAATAAGCACTTAATTAGCGACTTAAATTAATATTATTTCAATACTGAATGATGGCATGCGTAATGATTTCTAAGAACATGTTACTTCCGGTGAAAACAGTATTTTTTGTGCTAGAGGATTTAATCTTGAAAACCTATTCAAATCCAAAAGTGTAAGGAACACGAATTGCGAAACACACTTTTTTGTATCTAATAGTTAATGTTGGGTCAGAATTTCTCAAATGGATCACCTAAATTAGATAAACATTCAAATCGACTTGAAATTGATTTTTTACTATAGTGTTTAACATTCTTGACATAAATCCGAAGCGATTTCGTTCGAAAGTTTTTTTATTGTAATATTAACAATGAAAGATTTTTATCACTTTTTTTTACAGAATTAGTTGCGGCTTATGGAGTTTTCCGATTTTTATGTTTTTCATGGCAATCAAATCGTCATTTAACGTAGATTTACTATGATTTTCCCGATTCAAAAACTTGCAATTTTATATGCAAATTTTATAATCATCTATAACAAATTGATAAACAAATGTCGTCTTCATCGGATTTCGACTGGGAAAAAAAACCACGTATATTTTATTCAATTATCTTTCATATTCCGTTGAGAAAAAAAATCGCCCGCATTTTGGAACAGTCCAATTTGCTCAGAAACATGGTGACGCAAGGTGCCAAAACTGTGCCGTTTGTTCGCGCGCATTTATTCCTCACTGCGCAAATGCTTAGTGCTATGGAAAAAGGATGTATTGGATGAAAAAATAACAGAATTTGAATTGTTTTCACGAATTATACAATCTTGACATGTTTATTAAAATTCAGCACAAAAATGGTAGTATTTTCAAGGAGAATAAATACTCCTCAAGCAGATTAACCAAATATGGTAAAAAATTACTTTTACTCGTTATGGTATTTTTTCGATAGGTATTGACAATGTAAATGAAATCCAGATTAATTTTGCAAAAAGATTTTTTGTGATTATTGTTGGTGATTATTGTTTTTAGTCATTTTTTCCATTCAATTACTGACGATCTATTCTGCCGATTGGAACGATTCCGACTATATTTCATTTACTTTCGGATGTTAATTATTTGTAAATTTTCCCGGAAAGAAAAATTTAACCTTAGTTGTTTTTTTATGTACTTGTACATAACAAAATGTTAAAATTATATAGTTTAGTAAAAAAAATAGTACAACGCCGAAAGGTTTATTCGAGTAGGCTGTAGGTCGTTCTGAAAATATTTCTTTCCACTTTCGCACCAGTGCTGGGTACGGAAGAAAATAAAAATTCTTGAAATATTCGTTCAAAAGCTGTTTTAATTACGAGTACGTGTAAATTTCATTCATTTGAGACAGCCACAGAACCATAGCTCGTTTTTTTCAAAACAGTATCGAATTCAGATATTGGTACTCTGTGTAGGATTCAATGTTAATCATTCTGTATCATTTGAAAGTATAGTTATATTATGAGTTCATTCATTTGTTTTCGAACAGCCAAAGAATCAACACTGATTATTTGTAAAACATTTCAAACACATACATAAACCAGAATTATTTGTAAAATCAATCGTTTAATTCAGTATGTTGTACTATATATAATTCTTCGTCAGGTGTTTTAACATTAAATGTTTCAACTAGGTATTTTGTTACTTTTATTTATTTCCTAGTAGTGACAAGTGACATTTGTTACTCCAAACGTTAAATCATATTCAAATTTGCAACTTTTTCGAGGTTGTGGGTCATTTTTTTCTCGATAGAATAGAAAGGGTAAAATGAAGTATGTATGGTATTTTTTGCAAGTCGAAATGTGGCGAAGAAAACGTTTTTCAACGGTTTCGTTATAAACAAGTTCATTAAAAAATGACTCAAAATAAATTTTTCTGTTCGGGAAAATTTAAAAATAATTGACATCCGAAAGTAAATGAAATATAGTTGGAATCGTTCAAATCGGCAGAATAGATCGTCAGTAATTGGGTGGAAAAAATGACTAGAAACAACAATCACCAATAATAATGACGAAAAATCTTTTTGCAAAATTAATCTAGATTTCAGTTCACATTGTTAATACCTATCGAAAAAATACCATAACGAGTAAATGTAATTTTTTTACCATATTTGGGTAATCTGCTTGAGTAATATATTTTCTATTTGAAAATACTACTTTTTTTGTGCTTAATTTCAATAACCTTATGTCAAGATTGTATAATTCCTAAATACAATTAAAAATTCCATTATTTTTTCATCCAATAAATCCTTTTTCCATAGCACGAAGCATTTGCGCAGTGAGGAATAAATGCGTGCGAACAAACGGCACAGTTTTTGCATCTTGCGCCACTATGTTTCTGAGCAAATTGGACTGTTCCAAAATGCGGGCGATTTTTTTCTCAACGGAATATGAAAGATGATTGAATGAAGTATACGTGGTTTTTTTTTTGCCAGTCGAAATGCGATGAAGACCACATTTGTTTATCAATTTGTTATAAACGATTATAAAATTTGTATATAAAATTGCAAGTTTTTGAATCGGGGAAAATCATAGTTAATCTACGTTAAATGACGATTTGATTGCCACAAAAAAACATGAAAATCGGAAAACTAGATAAGCCTCAATCAATTCTGTAAAAAAACGTGATAAAAATCTTTCATTGTTGATATTATAAACAAAAAAAATTTTTTGAACGAAATCACTCTGGATTTACGTCAGGAATGGTCAACACTATTATTAAAAATCAATTTCAGGTAGATTTGAATTTTCATCCAATTCGGGTGATCTGTTTGAGAAATTCTGACCCTATAACAAAAAAAATGTATTGTGGTTGCAGTAAAAATCATCTGATCCGATGCAATCGGCGCATGTAATGATAAGTCTCATTTTTCAATCGTATACGATTGAAAACAATCGAAAACGATAAGCCAAAATTGTGATAAACTGTCTTGAACGAAATTTCTGATTCAATCTTTGAAAACTGCTGAAATATTTGTATAACAAAGATTCTGGATTGAAAATGAAAAAAAATTTATTTGCATTTAATTCAAATCGTCTTGAGTCGTATTTAATCATTTTGAATTGTAGTATTTTAGTAGGAATATGTTCTTACTCATAAAAAAGTCGTACTGCATGAAAAAACAAACTTACGCTTCTTTTGGGACCACAAAAGATGCGTTTTAAAATTCTGGCTAATTGATGAATCTGAGTGAAAATCTGTACAGATGGCTAAAGGACTTACACTTATTATTGACAAAGGCTGACAATTCATGCGTGATATCAGTGATTCATTGATGTAAGCAGTATTATAAGTCACGCCAATTAAATGACGAGTACAGGGTGACCGGGGTAGGTCGAGAAAATTTTATAAATAAAAGAAATATTTATATGAATTCTTATTGTAAATTTATATCAGAGAAGTGTTTATTTTTATTTTTTTTTCGCATGCATAAGATCAGAATGATTTCATTCGACAACTCTTTTGTAATGGGTAAAAAAATGTATACACTATTAGAGACTCACAGTTGCATTTTACTGCAACTTTGCATATACTTGAAGATTCAAATTACCTTTTTTGAGAGTTCTAAATATGTTAAGGCATGAATTGATACTCTGATTTTTCATTCCAGGGACTAGTGGTGATACAGATCATATAGAGTACTGTTCAGCAAAACTTGATTCTTCTTCAGCTTAAAGGTGTCTTGAATCTCATTAAAACAGGCACTCTCTTCTAGCTTCCATTTTCTTCTTCGGTCACTATGGATTTCGTTGCCAGCTGCCAGCTTCTTGAAATGACTTACTACGTTCGTACGCACTTGAGTTTTTTTGTATCCAAACCATTCAATTATGTGTCCTCGACGCGTAGTGATACTAGCATCACTGCTCTGAACTTCTTATCTTGCACAAATCAATATCAAATCAACTTCATAACAAAACAAGTTTACAGAAACATGAAAAGAAATACTATCTTTGCAGATTTGCACTTAATTGTAACGGAAGAGATTCACAAGACTTTTTTTTTAATTTACCTCGGTCACACTGTAAAATTTTTTAATTCACTTCTTATCGAATCATATCGAGTTAAGAAGAATTCTATTGAAGTGCACAAGCTATATGTGAAAAATTTTGTATCAAAGTCTGCTTATAAGTTGGCGTTATAAAATTTCGGTCACTGGGTGGACAACGTCAGATTCACTACTTCCAACAAGCTAACTATCTTTATACTATTCGTCATAGTTAACAACTTTTCGTTTCATCGATCCCCAGAATGAAATTTGGACTCTTTAACAGTGGTACATCTGATATTGAACTCGATCATGATGCATTGTTGACTCGCGAAACAGAGGTTCCAATTTTTTTTATCTAAACACAGAATCGTTGTTTTTGATGTAGTTGTTGTTAAGGACGACCGCTAAAATTGTTTTCATCCCATGTCGGTCACACTGAACCGGCAGGACCTTTCGGCTTTATCATCATCATAGACTTTTTCAACGCTGTGTCCCACCCTCTCCATCGGAACCAGACAATTCCTAAAATCATTTCAGAACCGAAATGTTATTGTGTGATACATATATGTAATACTTCTATATGACCAGCGTCCTTTGTACTCTGTATGTTGAGCGAGCGAAATTAGAGGGAGATAGAATTAGATTACCATGCTGTCATCTCGCATGCGCGACAGACCACGTGACATATATATAGATATACTAGAAATTTTTTTGGTTAACGCAGATATGCATCCGTAACTGTTTTGAATGTGCGACGTGGATGCGCAGAATTTTGTGTGCGAGAAAGAAACGATTTGTCCATACTCTTCTAAATTCGACAGGAACTTTCAATTTTCTGGCCATATAGAAGTATTACATATATTTGACTTGGAATAAGGGACCTATGGTTACTAATGTTGATTTTAAATTTTCAAATAAAAAAAATTGTTTCAAAAATTACCTATCTAATGAGGTACGTCACGAGTCGCTACGATCATTAATGGCTGTAAAATATTTTTTGAAAAATATGAACCAGCTGTTGAGAATAGGAGAAAGAGAAAGACTTATCTTCATTTTCTCAAAGCTCTCGTTTGTAACCATGGGACCCTTTTCTTATTCCAAGCCACATATGGTGTCAAATGAATTTTCGGCAATGTTTCCCGGTTCAGTAGTGAATAAAGGTTTACAATACCTTGTCGAGCAGTGAGATCCTGAGGATCGTTCAAATAAATCCCGTTAAGTCCGCGACCGCAAGACTTCCACCACCAGCCACCTTTCAGCATTGATGCGCAATTCAATGATGATCGGTCATTATCCCTGTAATTGAAGGTCGACAGTCAACGAACGCTTTATTTTAATTTATACAACTGTATATTTATACAACTATAACATCTTTGAGAGAGATGTAATTTTATTAACGGTTTCTGGAATTCGGATTTTTTGGAACACTTGTGCTCCAGGGCGACAGAACGCGATTTTTCCGGATAGGTAATAAATGACTGAATAAATATAGAGTGTAATGTTCGGTCAGAATAGGTTGAGGTCAGATGATATTCGAACGTGTTCCGAATGTAGGGAGAGATTTTGAGGTTTTGTAAGAGTGTGAGAGTAAAAATTTAATGTAAAGGGAGAGAAAGTGTGAGACAGTGTTATGCGTAATACGCAGATTAAGGCCGGGTGCGTGACCGAGATGGAAGGAAGGAGAAGTAACAATTCTTCGGAAGCCCTTTTTCAATCAAGAAAGCTGATCAGTTGATGGCTTGGCAGCATGAGTGCATTTCACCTCAGATTTACCACCAAAATTAAAATTCACTCGAAGTTATGTTTTTTTTTCTTTGGTACAAAAAAAGACGCCACGTATTTTTTTTTCAATATTAGATGTAAAATTTACATCATTTATTCTTTCAAATTAAAGAATTTTTCCAAAAATGCTTAAAAAGAACGATTGTTTTCTCATTAGAATCAGCATTTTATAAAATTTTGTTCAGAACCGTTCATATTTTGACCTTATCGTATACAAAAAATTTTCAATATTTATCGATCTAAGAAACATGCCAAAATGGTCAACAAATTGCATTTACAAAAAAAAGGCATCTTTAAAATAAAATTTTTTACTATGTAATTTTTTGAAATACTTCACAGAATATGTCACAAAAAATTTCAGAATGGGCAGTCGCTTAGTTTCTAAGATATAATAAATATCGTAGACCCGTGTTGCTTCGAGCGCGAGATGCTACATCGCCTAACCCAGTCTACCGCAAGCATAAGAAGCCGAAAGCATTTGCTTACGTTTTTCTGGATAATTTTGCAAAGGCTTCCGGTCAATCAACTTTTAATAAAAGTCAACCATAGTTTTTGGCAAATAATGTTAAATAAATAATGTTAACAAAGTTCATATTTGTTTTGTTTTTACAATATTTCCACAATGTTTTAATTAGTATCGAAAGAACAATAACTCGTGTACACTGGAGTGTTTCGAATAAAAAGATTTATATGTTCGAATGATTGTATCCCTATTGAGATAAGAATGATAAAATCTATTCAGATGAAATTACCGATAGTTTTCTTGAATACGTCGCTTTCTTGCCGTCGTCAGTTTAGTTTAAGTTAGGCTGTATTTTGTATGGTTTCTCAAAATGTCGTCAGTGAAATTCAAAAACCGTGTTGTTATCCATTCAATGAAAAAATTAACTCTTCAAAGAGTGGAAGGTCCAATTTACGCCACCCATCAAAATCAATTTTAAAAAATTTTCAATTTTTAGAATCGACTGATTTTTTGTGTACACGGTGTAGAAAAAAATTCGGCAATAAGAGCGCTGAAGATACGAGTGGGTACATACTTTATTTGTTAGTCAAATTCCCTCAAACTTCCATTATAATTTTTTATACATGTGTTAAACTTATTCAGACACAATAAAAACGACAAACGGCTCCAACTCGAACCCTGATGATTCATGTCACTCCGACCCTGAAATCTCAGATGACGAAATTTTTTCATTTTCCGATTCTGAATCCGATGTAAGTTGATGTTTTAAAATTTTTCATCAGTAATTAATGTTTCTGATGTACATATTTATGTCATCTTTACACATTATAGGATGAAAATGGACATAGTCCTCAGTTTATTACTGAATCGAAAGAAAAGTTTCATGACCTAAATAAAAGCCAGCAAGAAAAAATTGGAATATTAACAGTTTTGGGAACAAAATTTTTTGTGCGTAAGACAGCTAAATTAAATAATACTTCTAGTTATTTTATACGCAAAGCTCGGGAATTGGCACTACCATAAAAGAGGGCATTTTCTCAAAACCACTCAAAAGAGCTGGTGAGATGTGTTTCGAATTTCAGTCTTTTATCGATTATGATAATTTTATTAAAGTTAATACAATTCTATGCATAATATTGAATAATAATAACATTTAAATGTTATAAAATTGACAATTATTTAATAATATTTGTTGAGTGAAAAACTCTTAGCGTGAGCGACGGTGGAAATATTTTAATATTAAATTCTTCGGTTTCTTTCATTGCAGGCAGTTTTTTCTGCCGAAATAAAAAATAGGATTAAAGAATTCTATAAAAACAACGATGCTAGTTCTCCAATGCCTGGCTAAAAAGATACAAAATCAGTGAACATCAATGGAAAATCCGTTATTCTCCAAAAACGTTTGATATTGGGAAACTTCAAAGACATATACTTGAAATTAGTCGAGGAAAATAACGATATAAAAGTTAGCTTGAGCAAATTTTGCGCTCTCAGGCCAGAGCATTGTGTATTGGCTGGCTCAGGCGGAACACATGTTGTTTGTGTTTGTCCCATCCATGTAAATATGAAGCTCATGGCAGCAGGTAAACTTCATGAAAAAAGTCATTGGATAAAATTCAAAATATTTCAAATCATTCATTGAGTTGGATTAAATGATCAATACTGGCGATAGTCAGCAAGAGGCGAGGGATTCCCCCACACTCTCGCACCGAGCAGTAATATTTACAAAAAACACTTGGTTTTGAATTGTCACAGATTCGTCTTTTCCCTAAATCTTTTTCGAAAGGTCAAGATTTGATAAATTTCTTTTTACAGATAGTTCCTACATGAACAATGAATCACAAAAACATTTCTCGGCGACTTGCAAAGCCGCCAATCATTCATATTAGATCGTTGAAAAATTGAATCCGCGGATATCATGAGTTTTTAAGTATGGATTTTATTAAGAAATGGTAAAACAGTGACGCATAGTAAAACAGGTATGTGCAGTTCGCAAATACCTATCTTACCAACAACTGTGCTTATATTTTTTTGCTTTGTTTTGACATATGGGTTATGTGTACATAAACGTGAACAATAAATATACAGAAGTGCTAAATTGATTGTTTAAGTTGAAATGATAACTCTATCGGGCATCTTCTAGTATTATAAGTATTAGAACTATTGAAATTGCCGGTAAAGTAGAGCATTCACAAAATGTGAATCCTCTGGACGGATATCTTTACGCAGGGGCACGTTCGCTGACGCACTTATATATATTTCATTTTTAATAATAATAATATTAATAAATTATTAGGTTTATGTAAATAAATTATTATTTATCTTTTTATAAGAATATATAATAATACGTACTAATTCTGTTACAAAAACGGCGTAGAATAAAAGAACATAATTTTTCATATTATTGACAATCAAACGAAATTAATCAATCATTTTTACTATATCAGTGATTGACTTTAGTTATGATCATATTATACAAATTATTTTTATTGATACTATAATCATTATTAGTTACAATATTACATATTTCAGAGTAAATACTGGATATCATTTTGAAAATCCTTTACAAAACGAAAGTTTTGATTTATTACAATTTTTCCTGGTTGCGTTGATTAAATTTTATGGATTTTATTTAAAAAATAAATACACATTTTTATTATTCTCAATGACTCGAAATATTTTGAACAATTTTTTTCTACATAATACAAAAAAATCGCTTGTAAAAATTACACTGAGAAAATTTTTAAGCGATTATTCCTATAGTTTCTATGAATTTTGGTATATTGAGCATATTCTTTTTTTCCATACATACACAGCAATGCCCACTTTATCGACGCGATTTGTAGGAACAACGCCCTCTTTTTCGGATACCTGAGATGAAATTTCTCGGCGGGAGCAATCTAAGCGATTGCTCCCGCAAAGTAGATCTCCATAGGAAGCAATCACTTAGATTGCTCCCGCTGAAAAATTCATCGCGGATACCCGAAAAAAAGGGCACTTCCTGCAAATCGCATCGATGAATTGGCCATTTATGTATATGTATGGAAAAAAATATTGTGTTCGCCATGGGAGGAAGTGATTCCACCTCGCATGTTTTGTTTGCTTCGCTCCGCTCGGACACAAACACACGCTCGTCGAAATCATCCTTTCCATCCCTTGGTGAATAAATATCTATTGTATTTCCCATAAAATTTTCATTTATGCCTGTACACTGTGGAATCATTGCTAGAACTATAGGGAATACTCCCAGGTCTTGAATAATAAAGACTCTTTATTGGAATGTTTCCTGTAGGTTCTAGCAGTTTTCCTCAGTTTATAGGCATAAATGGGAAGTTTATAGGAAAAAACAAAAGAATATGCTCGATACACCAAAATTCATATAAACTATAGGAATAATCGCTTAAAAATTTTCTCAGTGTAATTTTTACAAGCGATTTTTTTGTATTATGTAGAAAAAAATTGTTCAAAATATTTCGAGTCATTGAGAATAATAAAAATGTGTATTTATTTTTTAAATAAAATCCATAAAATTTAATCAACGCAACCAGGAAAAATTGTAATAAATCAAAACTTTCGTTTTGTAAAGGATTTTCAAAATGATATCCAGTATTTACTCTGAAATATGTAATATTGTAACTAATAATGATTATAGTATCAATAAAAATAATTTGTATAATATGATCATAACTAAAGTCAATCACTGATATAGTAAAAATGATTGATTAATTTCGTTTGATTGTCAATAATATGAAAAATTATGTTCTTTTATTCTACGCCGTTTTTGTAACAGAATTAGTACGTATTATTATATATTCTTATAAAAAGATAAATAATAATTTATTTACATAAACCTAATAATTTATTAATATTATTATTATTAAAAATGAAATATATATAAGTGCGTCAGCGAACGTGCCCCTGCGTAAAGATATCCGTCCAGAGGATTCACATTTTGTGAATGCTCTACTTTACCGGCAATTTCAATAGTTCTAATACTTATAATACTAGAAGATGCCCGATAGGGAATTTTAACTTAAATTTGAAATAGGGATTGCCATGAATTTTGTGCAGTGCATTGATTTTTACAAAGTTCGATCGATACTTACATTACTTAACAAATTTGTTGGAGTTCACAAAATCTATTCTGTAGGTTTAGTTAATAATTATTTTTCTTTTTGTGATTCCAAAATCCAGCGTGTTTTATAATAATAATCATAGCATTTTTGTACACACTGATGTTAAAAAAGTGGTAAAGCTGTTCAATTTTGAAAACAACTGAAAATTCTTTAAATATTTATGTATATATATATTTTTCAAAAATTTAAACTGTCCAATATACACAGATGTAAATAAGTTTTACAATTTTTTTTTTTTAACTTTTCTTACGAAATCGACATGTTTATATATTTCAAATATTTAATGACTTTAATATAAATCTTGTACTTCATTGTTCGACTGTTAGTCGAAATCGTTCGAATCCTCTAATTTCAAAGATTTTCTAAATAATTTAATAATAATCTTATAATCAATCAAAACCTTTTATTTGATGAATAGAATTAACGAAATTACATTTCTGCTATTTTGGCACTTACAATAAAAATGTATCGTCAAAATTGACGATGAATGAAACGTGTAATCAATTGTTATAGATGTATAAATTAAAACAAATTAATTCGTGTTCATGCTAAATAAAAATATTGTCAAAATTTATAATTCATAAAATGTAAAATTATTTTTTACAGATTATTTAAAATTATTCATTCAATTCTAACAAAACCTCTAGTTTAATAAAATTGATGAATAAGATGAATTTGATTTGAAAAATGTTTCTAAAAAAAAAGTAATATATTTGTTGCTTTTACAATAGTAAATACGTATTTTGAAAGAAAAAGAAATTTTTTATTCTACAGAAATTATGGAAGTTGAAAAATAAAGATTTTGTAAGATGAAAGGATAAATGCTAAGCAACTTCAAAATTAAAGTAAATCAGTAGCAGTTAACTTTGATTTATCAAAAAATATCCATAACCTAAAAAAAAACATTTCCAATGTAATACTTTTGAGGTGAGAGGTCGCGTGTAAAAAGCATACCAAAAAACAACGAAACCTTCCCTTTACACTCTGTAAGCGCTAATATCTATCAGAGTGAGTAAAGTGATGTGGTTTTGCATGAAAATTTTTCTTTCAGGTATCTTACATCGAAATTATAACATGATCATACGTAGCGAATTTCATTTTCAAAAAATCTAGACTCGAACGTTTCCAATCACTCACCTGCCCGCTTTTCCTGACAAATCATAATCTTCAAACTTTGTTTTTTTTTTTTCGTAAATAACTTGTAAATACGTATAAAAATTGTATTTGCCATTTTGAGTTTATTCAATGTTGAATTCAGAATGATTGTTATTCAGAAACAAGGGGAAGCATAAAAAAGTTGATTAACATGTACACTCATCACTCAGATAGCAATAATATTTTATTCTAAACTATTGTGAACCAAAAGTGAGGGGACGAATTTAGCGGTGCTTGTGAATTTTTCCAAAATTTTACTCATAAAAACATTATTGTATTTTATATTGTCTTTGACAATGAGCGAGAGAGAAATAGGATAGTGATTCAAAATTAATAATTTGTAATTTTGATAAAAAAATATTGTATTTATACATACATTACACTATGATATAGAAGAAAAGGAAGGAATGGTGTGGCACTTCTAAATTAATCAAAATTAATGCAAAAGATCTATTCGAGATGACAGTACAGTATATCAAGAAACTAATGTACATTGCCTTTACAAGTCATAAAAGCGGGCAGGTGAATCACTGGAAATGCTCGAGTCAAGATTTTTTGAAAATGAAATTTGCCACGTATGATCATGTTATAATTTCAATGTAAGAAACCGCAAAATAAAATTTTTATGCGAAACCATATCACTTTACTCACTTTAATGAATATTAGCCCTTACTGAGCGTAAAAGGAAGATTTGGTTTTTTTTGTATCCTTTTTAGACGCGACCCCTCACCTCCAAAGTTTTACATTGGAAATGTTTTGTTTGCGGTTGTTAAAACAAAAAAATATACTCAATTTTTTTAATTATTTCGTTTTGTATATCATTTACTCTTGGTTTCTCCAATTTCGAAAACATTGAATATTCTGATACGAGATTGAATATTCTGCTATACCTACAAAAAATATTAAAAAGATAGAAACGCAATTATTCTTGGTTTCACTGGAAGTCACACCGTTGATATTACGAAAAAAGAAAACATCCTGTGTGCAACTAACAAGATATTCTGTTGCTCTCACTATTTCCAAATCCTACTAAACGATGCTTCTTTCGAGAATGTCAAGAATGCCCACAATTTAAAATTGTAGCTAACATTTTGTCCAAAGTTTTTGAGAAAAATAAGGTTCCGCGGATAAGTTAAAAACAGTGGTTTTCACAACCGAGAACGACTGAACGATCCGTAACAGTTTCAACCGATCAATTGTAACGTGACGAATTGGCTCAAAATTAGAAATTAATTATTCCTAATTAATTTCTCCACCAATCACGATACCTTCGCCATCGTTCCGGGAAAATAAAATTAAAAAAAAAATCTGTAAATAAATACCGACAATTCCGACAAAATTTCCTACACCAAATCCCAAAAATATACTCACTTCACAACAGGATCGCCACCTCTTTTTTATTTACAAGGTAGGAGGAACCTTGGAATTACAAAAAAAATCCATTCAATAAAAAAAAAATAATAATAATAAATAATTCCTTTTCAGAAAAATAAAAAAATAACCTGCAACGATTGAAACGGAACTCGACAACGCCAAAATCTACAAAATGGAAACGCAATAATACTTTCAAAATTATAATAATTGATTCCAGATAAGTGGATTGCTTTTGGAAATTAAAACTTGCCATTCTTGAAAATTGGTCCTTATTTATTAATTATATTATTATGCATATCTATTACAATATGACAAAAAAAAAATGAAAAGAATATCTCTACAATCATCATCAAAATTCGTATTCCATCATAAATAATATTCACAATTGTCCTCAAAAAGAAAATATCAATAACCAAAAATTCCGGGAATTCCACTCTTGGTCCGAAAAATAATTTCCCATAAACAAAAACTGATTCTGGGATTTTCGATCGATTCAATAGTCAGCGACGTGCCGGTATGTCGCGTCTAATATTGGAAATCAAATCCATAATTCGGGGAAATCAACTCACTCCACTCTGAGCAAAAAAAACCAACATAATAGCAATTCTACGGCTTACGCCTCAAGTGTGAATATAGCTACGGTCTCCTGATCATAACCTGATAATTTAGATTCCATGAATCGATCGGTATTCCCATAATTCCCCAAAATCCGACTCCGCGTCCCGGGAAAAATCCGTCGCCAACCCGCGACGCCATTATCCCGGCAGATTCGAAATGCTACCAGCGCACCAATCTGATCCCACGCGAGTAATTCCCAAACGCTATTCGAACAAACACGACAAAAATTCGTGAATTAAATCCCAGCAAATTAAATCCCCTTATATTCCCGTAAATCATTTTCTGACCCCACCCGAACTAGGTTCCCGAAACAAAAGAAAATCCATCCATGAAGATAAAAAAAAAATAAAATCCACATATTTCCTACGCCGGAACTCTCTCGCATTTCCCCAAGATCAAAAAGTAGCCATTTTTCCGACGCCCGCTCGCCCGTGACTCGCCAAGGAATTTTCTATTCACTCATTTCACACGCACTTATCTCCACATTCAAATCTTTCACATTTTACCGATAAATCCCCATTCCGTCATGGCAAAATTAAATCTCGCGAAACCAAATAAAACCCCGTCTTTTTCCAAAACCAAAAACTCACAGAATACCACGGGAGCTTGCCACACCCGGTCTCGTCAGCGAGGCGCCACCTTTATCGTCGGCTCCACGGCGTCCCTCGGTCCTCGAGCGACACACGTCCCGTTGGGTTGGCTCTCGAATCCATAAGAGAAGAAGCCGGAACTTCTCATTTCCAGGAACTCCCGATTTCCTTTCCCGACTCTTTCCCCTGTGGCCCGGTGGGGAATTCCCAACCAATTAGAGGAAGCCACACTGCAAATTTCGGCAGGCCGGTAAAATAGACTCCGCTTGTTCCCGGAAGGCTTGAGCGTCCTCGTCCAAGGTATTGATCAACGAGGAGAGCCTGAGTGGACAGCGAGACAGCGGTATTGGTCTGTGAATGATGGCTGTTTATTTGAAGGAGTTGAATTCGGAATTGAGTCGGTACTGAAGGGGAAAAACCAGGTCCCAAAACAAAAATCCAAGCCTCTTGGTGACGTTCTTAAAGTGAATTCCGCCAGAGACGCCCCCTCCGACGATTCCAAGTGCAGCTTACAAATTCCCTAATTATCGTAACCCCTTCCATAATTAAAAAATCAGTCCGTACCGGAAATATTATCATAAGACTCCTAACATCATAATCCCTGCATAAGTCACACACGTATTCATTCATTTTCATTTCAACAATTCACCACATAATTCGACAACAATCCAATAATTGTACGCAACCACCACAAAATAATTCGTATCACACAAAGCAGTCCAAAACAAATAACTAATCCTTGGCGGTCCCTCGAGAACTCGAAAGAATAGACTACCGGGAGCCAGCTAATTATTCAATACCAATCATCGCATCAGCATCATTCGAGAAAAAAAATATATCTGACCCACCTCCTCGTCGAAGACCGTAAGTGGAGAGCTCCAAATAACTGCCAATATATTCATTACCAATCCCCATATCAATTAATATAGAATTATCCAACATATATATCCCAATAATATGATACATAATTCAATCGCATACATCATATATAAGAGAGCAATAAATAAGAGAATAATGGAATTATCCCATATCAATGAATATCATCTCAATATCTCAAGGAAAAATAAAATCCATATAACAGTCAGCAATAAATCAAAATAAAAAAAAACATCAAGCCATATTCCGGAATTGGAATTTTCCGGAAGGTTCCAAACGAAATCAATAATAAAAAAAAAACACAGTATACCAGCAACGTTCCAAACGGTGAAAATTCTCTCCGTTTCACAATTCTTGCAAAACTTTTGCCAATCCGGTGAAGCATTCCTCATCCATTCTTTTCTAGCGAATCAACAGGCAACTTGTTACAAAAATGTCAAAAAAATTTGCAAGATGACCAATGTCTTATAATTTGCGATTATGCAGAAAATAACGCGTTTGTCATCCAAAATTCTGTCCCTGGTGTTCATTGGAGCAATGACCAGGCAACAATTTTCCCCATCGTTTTTTATTTCAAAAATAATGATTCGATTTAACACAAAACCTTAGTTTTTACTTCAGACTGTAAAAAACACGACTCCATTGCGGTTTGCGTATTTTTAGATGAATTCAACAAGTTTTTCTACTCAAATGTGAGAGATTGTATTTATTTTTCAGATGCACCCCAGTAATCCAAAAATGCGAAAGATTTTTAACTATTTATTACCATGAAAAAAAATTCGGTCGTTCTGCAAAGTAGCACTATCAAGCAACAGCACATTTGAAAGGCCCTTGTGACGGAGCAGGTGGGGCTCTAAATTGAAAAGCGCGAAAAACAAGTCTTCAGATGACTGTAAAAATTCAAATAAGTTCGGCATTGGCATTGTATGAATGGGCCAAACAATATAAATGTTTATCTACTATTTCCGTGATTTACAAAAATGAACGAGACTATGAAGCAGCTGCTGAATTCTTAAGAGTTTGATTTGAAAATTGCGTAGCAATAAAAGGGAAATAAGAGTTGCATTAAATTGAACGCGCGCAAAATCTCGAATTAAAAGTCGAGATTCACTCTCAGTCCTCTAAATTTAAATTCACTAGTTTTTCGAAAAATGTATCGAAGCGAGCTTTGAAACAAAAAGCGAAGTAAATAAGGGAATTCGGATCAAACGCGGTCATGATGTACAAAAATTTGGAACAGGAGTGAAAAATTCAAGTACAAAGATTTGATTTAATTCGACGGTGAAAAAATCTTTTTCTCCGAAACACTCCAGTGTACACGAGTTTTTGTTCTTTCGATACCAATAAAAACATTGTAAAAATATTGTAAAACAAAAAACAAATATGAACTTTGTTAACGAGCACATGACTATAATTAGTATAATTTTAAACATCTTGAAATGTGGAAATATTTGCAAATATCCTTTTCGGATATGCCATAATCCAATTTCAAATTTTTCCGCACCGAGCCATCGTGGAAGAATGGCGTTTGCATAAAGTGCTGCTTTTACGAGCGATTTTGATAAAACGGCGCTGGAATAAAGTTCTGTTGCGCGAACGGCATCTGTATAAAATTTCGGAGGGTAACAGGCGCTCGCGCCGAGTGATTTTGTATAAACGGCGTTCGAATAAAGTTCTGTTGCGCGAACGACGCCCGTATAAAGTGTTGCTGGCTAACAGGCGCTCGCACAAACTTCTGTTGAATAAACAGCGTTTGCGCCAAGTTCTTATGAATAATCATCGCTGATTTAAAGGTCTACTTTATAAACTGTTTTGATAAATGAGTGATTTTAACAAGCAGTATGTAGCGAAAGCACCTCACTACAAACGTCGTTCGTGCAACTAACAGTTGCAAACCAACAATAATTATACAAGTTTATTCTATCAAATAACTAATAATAATTTGGTGGTATATAAGTTTCAAGTATGAAATCGTATTCTGTATTATTTAAAAGGTTCTTATACGTATATCATCGAAGCTCTATTGCTCAAAGCTTGATAACACTAAACATTGCTGTAATGAATGTACTGAATTGATCACTAAATCTTGTGACTATTGTTGTACATATGTATATTGATGCAGCTGAAAAATGGCATATTGAGTAATCAATCATTCTAAAAAATCGTGTTATAACAAAAACTGTATGACTTTTAAATAGAAGTGTGCGGGATAGGAAATTTCGGGGGCCGGGACGGGACGGGAATTTTTTAGGTGCGTCGGGACGGGATCCTGAGTTTTTCGGGACCTGAAAAGTTCGGGAATTCCGGAATGTTCGGGAATCTCAAAATGTTCGAGAATCTTGAAAATTTCAGGAATTTCAAGAAATTCGTGAACCCGAAAAGTTTGAAAATTTTGGGGAATCGAGAATTTCAAGAAGTTTGTGTATTAACAAGTGCTCTATGAATTTCAAAGTATTCAATAATTGGAAAAGTGATATAAAATATAAGATCGTGCAACATTAGTTCATTCTGGAGTATCAAGTATGTATGTCTTCAGTTTTCAAAGTGTTTTTTTACAAAATAATATTCATATTTTCGAATTGAAATCTATTTTCTCAGTTTCCATCAGAACATTTTTCAAAAGAACTCACAGTGTGGACCCGCAATTAATTCAGGTTTATCTATATTAATGATTCATGTTTCCTGTATCTACGTACATTATATGGACCTCTGGAATGTAAACGTGAGGGATACGGAATGCAGAGCGAATACAATTTGGGGTAGAATACCTGTGAAGCGAAAAATCATAGCAATTTTTTCCGGAAGAGCTTCACCAGCATACCACGAATTCTATAAAATTCGGTATCACGAAATGTCTCGGGAATTCCAGACGATTCGGGATCCCGAGATGTCCCAGGAATTCCCGAAAACTCGGAAATTTCCCGTTAGTTCTGGATCCCGATTTTTTTCGGGAAACTATCATTCCCGTCCCGAGGGCTTTCCTGTCCCGTCCTGGCCCCGGGAATCGGGAGAATTCGGGATCCCGCACACCACTACTTTTAAACTATAGGGTATATTACCATATAGTAATGGTATTCGTTCCAACTGTTACATAAACTATAGCATACTGAAGGTACAGTATATTCTTTACAGATTAAATTACAGTAGTTCATCAGTTTCAGTGTGCATATGCGAATGCAAAACAATATTTATGGTTATAACAAGAACTCATGCAATATCAAAAGTTGAATGAACTTATCGCGTACATAATACTAAAGCTAAAACATGTCGATAAAGGAACAACACTTTCATATGAGGCACTTAGAACAAGAGAAAGAAAGTTATCAATGCCTAGGTAGAGTACGATTGAGAAACAGTTGGTGGAAGAGGAAGAAAAAATGTTGTCTTGCGGTAGAATCAAGCAGATAAAATTTTTTTTATCGTAGAGGTCAAAAAATCATTCGTACTAAGGGAAAAAATTAATTTCTCCCTCGGGATATAACTTACACCTGCGTGAGAAATTTATTTTTTCCCTAGATGCGAAATGTACTATTCTTCCTCTTTCACCAACTGTTTTTTAATCGTACTCTACCTAGGCATTGATAACTTACTTTCTCCTGTTGTAAGTGTCTCATATTAGAAAATCATACTATCGGTCATTGAGTATACCTATTACTAGTTAAATGTACTATTTCTAAGAGTATATTCATATTCGGTAGGAACATTGAAAGCAAATTTCATCCATTCGGTTGATGAATAATGTTATACAAAAAGTTAAATTGTAAAAAACTTCTGATATTCATTATTGGGCTGATAACATAATTGTACTAGATTCAGTCGATAAGGGTCATGTTTTTCAGATTTATTATTGCACTGCAACAGTATTCCGTTGCAGTGCAAAAGCGGGTTGTCGGGCCTTTTTCGTTAAGTTTTTCTGTGGGACTAAAATAAATCCGAGTTAAAGTTGTAACAAATACCCTACGAACAGTAAATATCCGCCGGGTATCATCTGGATAACATTCGTATTTAATAATAATATCTCTCTTTTTCTCTCTCATGATCGTCTCGTACACAAATTAATAATTGGTTTTCCTGGTAAATAGTACTAGGTAAAACCGACAGTAGGATTTCAATTTTTTTTGTCAAATAACTTCGTCATGTTTTACCCGACAACCTTTTTTACTTTTTAGAAGTTTTTTTTTATGAGGATATCAGTTTTTACATGAAATTTTTAAGCAATGAAGCATTTGTTTTAGCAAATATTTTCCTATATTTAGTATAATTTTTGATACATTTTTGGGCGCTATTTTATTTATTCTACGTATTATATATTTACTAATACATTTATTCATGTTTTCACTATAATTTATTTATACAATGTTTCTATATTTTCCCTCAATACATTTAACTTTTACTATAAAATAAATGTTAAATTAATTAATAAAAATAAAATTAGGTATTTTTTCAGGTACAGTTTGATATTTGTCTATTATTATCATAATTTTTTGTATTTTTTTGGATGTTTTTTTATATTTTTTTACTAATTATTGATTGACTATTATATTTCCATTTTTTAAGTTTTCACCATAAGTTCTTAATATAATTTTTTTATATTTCCCCTCAAAACACTTGCAATCGCTGTTTGTGCTAAGCCAGCTGATGCTCTCACTTGAGTAGAACATTTCGGGAACGCTCGAGACAATTTCCCGAAACATTTGTAGAATTCTCAAACTTTTCGGTATCCCGTCCCAACTCGGTGGATAAATTCCCGGCCCTCAAAATTTTCTATCCCGCACGATACTACATTTCGCGCAAACACTTGCGAATGCTTGCGAACGCTGTGTGACATTGTGTTTGTGCTAAAACAGCTGACGCTTGCTGAAGCTCTGTCATGATGCTCCAACTTGAGCTGCTGCTCGGCAAATGCAATTGCGCACGACAAGTGGCGCCAGTCACTTGCAGCGGTAGTTCGTGCAAGAGTACATTCAGAAAAAAAAGCGGCTGAATTTCGTGAAGGCCGATAGAGACCGGGAGCGAAAAAGCGCAGGCGCGAGCGAACATGATCGTAAGCGATTGATCAATTCGGTTGTAGCGCGCATTGCCATTGGAGAAATGCGTGGAATGCCACCAAGCCTCTGATTTTTACAGAAAAAAATAGCGGTCGAATCTTGTCATCATATTTTACCTGACAAGAAAGTTCGACCGAACTTTTCGATTCTAGAATGAAATTCATGTAGAGAGTAATTTGGAGATTTTACAATGTAAGATGTAAGACTGTAAGATGTTAGACTGTAAGATATGAGAGTGTAATATTTTCGATTGCAGGGAGTTATTTTGAGATTTCGTTGTAATGTAAGACTGTAAAGTTTTCGTTTGAAGGGAGTAATTTCGAGATTTGACAGTGTAAAATGTAAGACTGAGATATAAGAGTGTTATATTTTCGATTGCTAATTTTGCGAGTTTGTAAGTCTGTAATTCTGTAAGAGTGTAATGTTAGATCGAAACAGTTGGAGGTCGATGATATTCGAGCGTGTTTCAAGTGTAAGGAGTAATTTTGAGATTTCGTAGGTCTGTATTACACTGCAAGAGTGTAACGTCGGAATAGGGTTGGATCAGGTGATATTCAAACGTGTTTGGAGTGTAGGGAGAAACTTTTTCGAATGATCTCATACTTTCACTTTCATTAAAATTGTCAGAATACATTTTATGAAGTTATTCCATAAAAGCGACAAGATAGTCATTGATAGATTCGATGAAAAACAGAAATGAATTCATTTCGAAACTGATTTAAAAATTGATTGATCTCTCCGAATTCAAAAAGGTAAGAGGAATACAAATCCATACATCGGAACTTTAAAGAAAGCAGCATGAGAAGTTTTTCTTCTAAAGCGTGTTGGTTCAACACGCTCCAATTTTCATGTTTAAAAGGAATTAAGATAAAGAATGACTAATTATTTTAAAAAAAATAATTTACCTGTTGTAAGTGGAAAACGGACTATTATTCGCGCCGTACCATGGGTCATTCATAGAGTCCCCGGCATCTCCTTCATAACCGTCGATTCCTAGTTTGTAGTACTCTCCCTCAGAGTAAATCTTAAAGTGAGAGTACTGGGCATACCTGCAACATAATTCCGAACTCAATTTTATTTATATCTTTAACTTGACGAAAGGTCTTACTTCAAAGAATACATTTTTTGTCCATAAAAAAGTTTTTTGGCCAGATTCCAAAGAATATGTCCTGTTAACACATTGTTGCTAACAGATACTTATTTTGCATTTTTTACAAATAAAATTATGAAATGATTTCAATATTGTTTTCACTATACTTATTCTCAGAAAACGGTCTTCAAATTGTTCAAAAACAAAACTCAAATTTTTCATGTTTTATTAGTCGACTTTACCACGGTCTCTTTGTATTCTAACTACCCAAAATTTCATTTTTTCACGTGATGTCTTCCTGAATCATGGGTTTCGCACAAATTATTCGCACAATCTCAGAAAAAACAGTTGTAAAAATGCAATTTAAAAGGGAAAGTCAAACGACGATCGAATCACGTGCTTCATTTATCAGTTGGTATCTTTCCTGAATGTAAGGTGATATCATTATCTGTAGCGAGGATCGGTACATCTCACTACTTTCATTTCCAGGTATTGCACACGTATTACCCCGATAAGCCTTATCAGAAGTTAAATCAATTGTGCGATGAGAAAATAAAATCCTTCTTTCTACCACTTTTCGGAATGAATGTTTATTGTTCTTTTATTTGTCGAGGGGTTATTCACATATTATGTAACGCAATTTTCGTAATTTTTTTGAGTTTTTCCATTATGGGAGAAGGAAATAAAGAAACTACTTGGGATTTCCTTTTATCTACTACGCTATTTTAATGTATTTCTTATTGTTTTTTAAAACACATGATTTTAGCTCTTCGGAAAATTGTCCCTGATATCAGGCTGGGGAAACGGTCCAAGGAAAAGACACTCCTTATCCAATTTCTATCTTCAAAGGCTATGCAAACTACCAAAAATGAAAAAATCGTTCGCAAAGTTTGCAATTTCTAATGCGAACGTACTATACGAGAAGTCGGAGTGTCAGGTATATTTGATGTTAAAACATGTCAAATTTAAAGTAAATTCGTGGAAAAGGTTTTCAAAAAGGACGAGAGCATGTCCTAATAACATAAAATTATTTATTGCTAATTTGCGATTGTAATTATGATCACAAGTTTCCTATTGGATGAAATTCGGCGCTGAAAAGTTGTACGCATTTTTTTGTTATACTGACGAAACAATTTATTCAATCGCATTATAATCAAAGCAATAACTTAAAAAATTGTTGTTTCCTTAAGTCTAGATTATGGACATTTTTTGACTTGTTTGTTCTACAAATTTCTAAGTAACACGTTAATATCAGAATGTACGAGATGAAATCTTCAATGGTTTTTTTTACTATGTGAATCGCTGGTAATATAATTTATAAATATATTGCTATTTTGTGTTAAAAGCTGTTAGTTTTTTCTTGCAAATTCACTCATTTATAAACTTGTATGCATTTATTTATTATTTTCATCGAAGTCAAATGAATATCTTTCATTTACTTCAATTATTTATCTTTATTTAGAATTTTCAATGTTTGGTTCAAAGAAAGATGCATTATTCAAAAATCGCCTGAATATAATTATTACACTATAAATTACTATATTATTATCTTCTTTTGTTTATAAAAAATGAGAAAAACGTGCGACATGCATTTTTTTACCAAATCCATGCAATTTTCTTCGGGTCATATGTGCAACAATATAAAATCATAAATATTTAAATTATACTCTCAGGTCAGTAAATTACAAACAATGGAGACACAAAATAATTGTTTCCAGTCAAAAATGACGATCTTCAAAAAGCGAATTCTGTTTTATACGTCGTCAACACCGGAAATAATCATGAAATTCTAAACTAATGTGTTTAACATACCGACAATTTCATGCAACTCAGCTGAAAAAATCCAATTGGTTTTGCCAATAGCCCGACCAATTGGCAAAATGAATTGGCAAATTGGCGTTTTACCAACTGGTCCGACTATTTGGAATTGCCATTTGACCCTTTTTGGCCCGACGATTATGATTGCCGATCGGACAGAACATTAAGTTTGCCAATTGGTCGGACCATCGTCGGGCCAATGGGCAATTCCAAATAGTTGGACTAATTGGCAAAATGCCAATTTGCCAATTGGTTTTGCCAATTGGTCGGGCTATTGGCAAAACAAATTGGATTTTTTCAGCTGGGAAATTTGAGAAATATGGTTTTAATCATTTAAATAACTGAATTCAATACTACTTAACTACCATCGAAAACTGAAAAAAGGTTGTTTCGAACAATTTTCAAAGATACATGAACTTTTTTAAACTTTTGTATAGAAAACCAGCTTTAAGAAAAATTGTAAATAATGTTATATGTGGTCAAATAATTTTGTTACGATTTCATTTTTTTCTAAGTAAAGTATAAACTAACAAATATATGCAATTATCCATAACTAACAAGTAAAACGAAGTTAATGAAACGAGAAAATTATACATAAAAACGAAAATTTTCAAAAGCATCAGATAATGAGCGTTTGGATTTTTTAAAAAAAACGACGAAATTTTTTCTTTCACAGCAATACCAATAATAATTCTCAAATACAGCTTTTTTTTGTTTTGAACATTTGATAAACATTTTGATGAACAGTGATTGATTTTTATTAACTCGATTACTATAATTATTTACGTAAAAAACGAATAAAATAATTTTACAGAAAAACTTCTAAGGAGATTCCTAATGTTTAAATTAAAAAGTTGAAAAGATGTTGAAAATCAGGAAGTTAGTTTTAAAGTTCTTTATTTTCCAAAATGTATAACTTATCGATTAAAATTTCTGGAATGTCGGATTTGTTATAAAAACTTTAACCTTCCACATATAACCAACCAGAATATCATATTTTTTTATCGTTAGTTATTTTTACTTGCGATTTTTTGCTAACGTGTTGTTAAAGGTGCTACGTCAAGGGTATCGCAACTTTGCCGTGAAAAACAGACTAATTAGAAAAACTAAGAGAATTGAAGTAAAAATTTTGACAATTTATGAGCAGTATATATAATGAAACTTTCATAATAATTTATCATGTGAAATTGGTGTTAAATGAATCTTGAATGTAGGTGGTCCTTGGTTATATAGATAGAACATTATCTAAGATAAATAATAAAAAAATGCATGATGTTCATAGATTTAACAGTTTATTCAACCATCCAAATTTTTTGTTCATTTTTGTCACTGATTTTTTCTTCAGTTTACAAATTTCTTCAATTCCGACAAAAGTCAAAGCCTGTTAAAAGGATGTACCCCAGAAACTTCTTATTGGTGGAATAGGGAAACTTTTTATGAAAAAAATTTATAAATTATAAATATCATTTTTACAGATAATTTTTTTTATGTTTCGCTTTTCATGATTTTTTTACACATTCGATTTACATACATATGAATCCTTTTTCAAAATCGTATTTCATAAATAGAATCATCAGATGGAATATAAGTGTAACTGCGTGTATTTTAAATTTTTTCTTACATTTTCCCAATACTCATCCCCCAACTCAAGGGGGCTTTGAGTGTGGCCCACCTCAAGGTGGTAAGACCTTTTTCTTATCCAGTTTTCCTTCTTTTCCTTTTTCTTATCCCATGCCCTGCGGCCATGGACCGACTTCTTAGTATACTTGGTATTCACGTCGACTTGAGCACGATGCCCGCTATCGACCCACGGGGGAAACCATGGAAAACCCCGTGGCAATCAAGCGGTTGTGAGGTCGAATCCACCCCGACTCCCAAAAAGTAATTTCCCCGAGAAACAGAATCCTGGGCCCAGGCAGGATTCAAACCCACACCCTCCGCTTCCGCAGTCAGGTGGCATAACCACATGACTACCGACGCGGTCGTGTAACTGCGTGTATTATATTTTATTTTTTTAAAGGATTCCTATTTCATACTTTGTAGTTCGTAAAACAAATGACCAGAAGAAATATTTCTATAACTATGTATTAAACTTTAATGTACATTTTTTTGTTACACAAACGTAACACGGTTGACATGACTTTTGACGCTTTCAAAGTTTTTTAAATTCTGAAGTAGGGTTGCCATCGTTGTTTTTTTTTTCTTCTTACTTGAAGAAACGCAGAAGAATGTCTCTTTTTGTCCTTTTAAATACGTCAAGATCAGGTAAGCCTATTTAATCAAGTGACATAATAGCCACACAAATGGAGTTAATAAACTGGATACAAAAAATTTACCACTATGAAAAAAAAAGTATGAAAAGTGTACTCTAATCCTTGATAATAACAGACATTTTTTCCTTGAAAAGTAGGTTAAAAATAAGCAAAGTTAAAACCGTTCAGAACTGAAATTTTCTTGATCTATTTGGTTTCAAGTTTTATACTTACACCGAGAAACCCGTAGGGCTGCGACAACACGAATATTGCTCAAGCAAGACTAATTTACGGGTTGTGCCCGGGAAAAACAGACATACATGAAACATGTATGCATCATATATGTTTAGTCATACGTTAAACATGCATGTGGAATACATGTAACATGTATGCCAACATGCATGCTGCATGTATGCTAAATGCATGCTGCATGTATGCTAAATGCATACTGCATGTATGCTACATGGATGCTCAACGTATGCTCAAGCATACATGAAACATACATGCTTCATGTATGGCTATAGAAACATGTTTCATGCATGTTCCATGTATGCTTCACGTAAGATTCATGCATGTATCATATATGTCATTTTGGGTCGGGAATACAAAAATGTTTAATTACGTACGTACTTCGGTTTAATTGTGTAACGATATATTAAATTGGCGGTATCATCGATGAATTAAAATTTTTCTTATTATAAATAAATTACACAATTAATTAATTTTATTTCACTGCTATCGGTAGAATTGGGAAAATTCCGCCCATTTTCATCCAAAAATTGCAAAACGACATGGCGCTCGCGTATGATTCCATCATTATCCATTACACTTAATGTATCAGTGCTAAACTTGTAGTATCATAAAAAAAACTGACTTCCATCTCGCGGATCTCGCAGTAAATACTAGTATGGCGTGAAATATTTTAATTTTAGCGCGACATATTTAAAATTTAGCGCCATACAAGTGTTTACTGCGAGATCCGCGAGATGGAATCCAGTTTTTTTTTCTCATACTACAAGTTTAGCACTGATACATTAAGTATAATGCATAATGATGGAATCATACGCGAGCGCCATGTCGTTTTGCAATTTTTGGATGAAAATGGGCGGAATTTTCCCAATTCCACCGATAGCGGTGAAATAAAATTATTTAATTGTGTCATTAATTCATGATAAGAAAAATTTTAATTCATCGACGCAATCATGATACCGCCAATTCAAAATATCATTACACAATTAAACCGAAGTACGTACGTAATTAAACATTTTTTTATTCCCGGCCCAAAATGACATACATGATACATGTATGAATCTTACGTGAAGCATACATGAAGCAAGCATGCATGAAACATGTATCTATAGCCATACACGAAGCATGTATGTTTCATGTATGCTTTAGCATACTTTGAACATGCATGTAGCATACATGTAACATGTACGCCACATGCATGTTTAACGTATGACTAAACATACATGATGCATAAATGTTTGATGTAAGTTTTTTTTTCCCGGTTGACAGGATTTTGACGAGATTTCTTAAGCAAGAACAGCTTATGCTTGTCACAGGAATAAGCAGGGCTACAGCGAGTTTAACAAAGCCTGTCATAGGGACAAGTATCGTACCGACAACAGTAAATGGCGTTACAGGAACAGTAGTAATGCGTGCAACCGCATTTTCAAGTTATCGACGATTTATGCTTGCAGCAGCTGTAAGAGTTTCTCGGTGTAGTAATTGTGATTCGATACCTCATCAATAAAGTTACTTTAGATGAGTCGGCTCAAAAAAAACTAGTGTAAGTTTAAAAACTCGTGAGAGAAGTAAAATTTCTCACGGTGTTCTACTGCAATTTTAATCACACAAAAAAGAAAGTTCATTCAATTTCATGAGAAAAACAACTAAAGGAACCATGAAAACTTTAATTTTGGCATGAACTGCGTACCAAACTTAAGCTTCAAACTGATGAAATTTGAATGGGAATTTTAAACGGATGAAATTCAAATTTACATATAAAGTTTGACGACAAAGTTTCACTTTTCTTCCACATTGCATGTATACTATACAATTTGAGCTGTGGAAGAAAAGTAAACCTTGGGCATCAAATTTCAAATTTATATTTGAATATTACTCGTTTGAAATTCTGATTTTAACATAATCAGTTTCAAGCTACAGTTTTGAAAGCAGTTCATGCTTTGGTTTTAATGGTTATTTTAGTCGTTTTTTTCATAAAATTGAACAAACTTTCTTTTTTGTTTTTTTAAACTTGCAGTAGTTTGCCGTGAAAAGTGTCACTTCTCTCGCGAGTTTTTAAACTTACACCAGTTTTTTTTCCAAATGTTATCCATAACGAAATTAGTGTTAAAATTTAAAAATATAAATGTGAATTTCCCGTTTGAAATTTCCAACAGATTTATTGAAGATGGAGAATTTTATATTTTTTTTATTTCAGAATAACTACACTCATATTCTTTTCATTTTGGAATAATAAACTTCATATTTGTTTTAAATTAATTAATACTAAAACAAATAAGATATTCACTTTGATTTTTCAGATGATAATTTTTTTATAAAATAATTTTTCTCGATATCTCATTTATGTGAAGCAATCAATTTCAGTGATAATAGTAACCATAATAAAATAGATAAAAAAGATAGAACTAAAAATGTAGGTTTTATATTGACCATTTCTCTAGAATACATTTCAGAATGAGCATTTTATGATAATTTCAATTTCACATTATAAAAAAAATTTTAAAAAAGATTATAAGATATTGTATTCAAGTTTCAGTTGTCTAAAAATAATGTTTTCAGAATATTTGTTTACTATTATTAATTGAATAACAAATAATTTCTTAAATTGTAATTATTATAAAATAAATCAAAAAGATACAATCAAAAACGCATGTTTTATAATTACTATTCTTCTAAAATGCTTGTGTGAATAAGCGTTTAAAATGTCTATTATATTGTCTAAGTTTTGTTTCCAATCCTTTGTTCCCAAGCTTTAGTTACGCCAGCCTTTGTTACCAAACCATTGTTACGTTCTCAAACGAATTTTACTCCTAACAAGCCATTAGAAGCTTTACTTAAATAAATAAACATTAATAAATGAACGATTCTCGCAACAGCTTCTTACTAAAAATTTTAAATGCTACCAACATTTTCAATCATTAACTCATTCGAAACATAATTCTCCCAAGAAATTAAGAGTCCTTACGAGAATTGAGATGAAAATTCAAATTGCTGGTATAACTCAAACAGAAAGTGCGATAAATTTTTTTAGGTAAATAACGGTTCTCGTGAGAGTGTTCATCCGTTATCTGAAATAAGTTGAGCAAGTACTTAAAAATGTATTCAAAATGACTGGATCTGGTTGAGAATGCAGGAAAATGAAGCGAGTGTCCGACGAAGTCACGTCCGCGGAAACGGGGCGAACGAATTAGCTCCGCGTCGCGACGATTGCAGTATGTAGGCGAAATCGCAATAGACGATTGTCCAAATGATCTCGCTGGGAAACCAAAAAAAGTTTGTCTTCCCTATTGGAGGTAGAGTTGGAACAAATTGATCATAAGGGGCAAAGGAGGAGTAGGGTAGAGAAAAGCACGCTAATTACGCGATAAATTACGCCACTGATATCTCCCGGGAAACGCGCAGAATTCGCGAATCGCGAGCTTCGAAGATTCGTTAAAGATTCTACGAGTTCTTCTGTATTTGCTGAGATAAATCTCAACGGCATTTAATTTACACCTGCGATCGTCCGTTTTTTATCGTAAAAACTGCAACTCGCTTCTCATTGCGTCATGGCATTCATCTTGCCAAGTACCTATCTTACGTGGCACACGCGTTCCATACTTGGCGATAGATTTTGAAAAATTGAGAAAAATTTACTTCTCTAGAAAGTGCATATTATTGCACACAAGGGTGAATACAGTAGATTGGGAGGAAGAAATAGGGTGATCGCCCCTCATCAAATAGAAAAAAAATTTGTTGACGTTAATTTGAATAAATCATGTATAATTTTACAAAATGAGTAGTAGGAACGATTAAAAGAATTTGTAGTAAATATACTTTTCTATATCTTTTCGCTATTCGACCCTTTTTACTTAAACATCCCAGGTAAAAAAAGTAGATCTGCATAGATCTAGAGTAGATATACTCGTCGGAATCTATGTAGATCAACAAGGAATGCATATAAATCTACATTGAGTAGTAGATCTTAAAGATCCTAATAGACATAAGTTTTTATCGTTATAATAAATAATAAAGTGGAAATTTATGAAACAGATATATACGAGTTCAAATACCATTGGTAATTCAATATCCGATTTCGGAAAATTGTAAAATATTCTCAAATAACTCAATATGTTTTGCTCATTCTTATATGTTGACTTATTAAGCTTATATACATATATATATATATATATATATATATATATATATATATATATATATATATATATATATACATATCTACGATTTCAGAATATTATAAGAAGGCCATATAAGTTTTTGTTAAACTTGTATGGTGCACGTGTAATCTTTTCAGAAACATACAAGATAATTTTTAGACTCATTGTCAGTTTAGTACTCATAAGTTTCCTTAGAGCATATAAATTTTTGCAAAATTTATATAGATTTTACCAAAAAAAATACTATTTTTACATATGCTGCTGGGCGATTCCGCCAAAATGCGGACATGTTATGAAAATTCAAAATGTTCATTTTCGATCGATTGAACTTCGAAATTAAATAGTTTAGATATTAACCTAAGGTTTTACATCATCTGGATGAAATCGTACATAGAAATGTTATTCCAGAACCTTTATGAATTCAAGCCTATGCAGGATGAAGCATTTAGCCTTATTTTCACGTTCAAATTAAAAATAAATGTATCTTCATCAGGCCTTTTTTTCTGAGAAACTCTGGTTCATTGATATTTTTAACTTGTATTCCAACGATTATCACATAATTTACTGCGGTCATTGTGCTGTGCATCTAGTCCAAATGCGTTAAAAGTTTATTTTTATTTGTGTCAGTTGGGTCACGCAAATACAAAAATTTTTCGGTTTTCCCGAAATTGTGGCATCGAACAAGTTATACAGTTCGTTAGCATAGCTGAAATTCAATACAACAATGGTATGATTTTTCTTGGATTTTTAGAAAAAGTGCTAATAACATTTTGTAACGTGACTCGCGGACATTTGACGACATAGATATTAAGTGAAATATATGAAAAACTATTTTTTACAAATAAGGTTTGATGTTTGAATTAACTGTGAAAGGAAAATGTAAAATGGTTCCGCATAGCATATTTTTTAAGTTTAAGGAGCAATTACTATGTTTACAACCGTCATGAACAACCAAACTTCAACGGTGTAACATGACAATAACACTGCATCTCGTGAACAAGTGATCGGATTGTAACGCTTATTTTGTTGAAGTCTTTTTTAAAAAACGTACGATGTACAAAAATATTATTTTGCGAACTCAAAACATCTATTTTGTTGAATAATTAGTTTGATGTTTATGTAAAATTGGAATGTTTTAGAACATGGAAGCTAACTTTTTTTTTCGAGTTATATGTTACGTTTCACTTTTGGAGTGCTTATTGTTAGGTTTTAATTTATATAGAGTTATTTTGTTTTAAATGATCATAATAACCAGAGCCAATGTTCATATTTGTAAATAAAAAATCTTTTTCTCAGTTCATTCTTCAAAAAGTCGAGAAATATTAGACAATGGTTCCACTTTTCCCGCGGAACCATTTCCGTCTAAGGAAAAATGGTTTCTCCTTGAGGAGGAACCAGTCCTCTTTAGTTCTCTCGGTGCAGGAATCCAGATAGAATTTGTAGCTAAAGAGGACATTCAAACACATGCAGAAGATCTTTACGAGCACTGGGGAAATTTAAAAACCGTTTCAAAAGGGCACAGGATTCATATTGTATTTACTCTCGCCCCCTACGTTATAAGCATTGCCGAAGAATCAGACGTTACTGAGAGAAGTCAAACAAAGTTTCAATTTCGCGGTAATTGAAATTTTCACAATTTTATATTCTCATGTATTTTTTCAGAATAATGTTCTTAATTCACAATTGTGACATTATTTTTGTTACCTTTGTTGTGAAAATATAAAGTCTTAAAAATATTTGTAGTTTTACATTATAACTTGAAACATATTTTCTGAATTTTTATCATATGCTTACATTTTTGCTTAATATTGTATCTTACGAAGATATAAAAAAATATTTTATAAAAATTATTTATTTCAAACACTTATAATACTTTTTATTATATTCATAACATCCTTAGTGGAGAATACATATGTTCAGCTATTTTCATATGGAAGCCTCCCATTTAAGTTTAAGAAATAATGTCACAGAATGATACAAAATTAATATAGATATTATAGTAACAAAAAAATAAACTTACATGGTTTTTCTTGACAAATGTATAATTATTTTCGGACCCAATTCAGCTTGTTCGTGGGTTACGCGAACATGCTCGCAAATTTTGGTAAACATCCTGCTACACTTTATTTTGTCGTCAGGACTATTATCGCGATCTTATTCCTTGAAATTTCACCTTTCTAAAACACTATATCATTACCAACAACGCACTACACATTCGCAGATATTTGCACTAGAGTTACATGAGTACTAAAATCGTGTTCGTCTTGTCCAGAGGTCACGCTCCAGAGAAAAAAACAGTCAAAAGTCTTCAATGAGGTTCAAAGTAAATGTAAAGAGGTGAATCATGGTGGACATATGCCGCTCTTTACGATAAAGTTAATGATTTGACGTGAAATTGGTTATTTGAAGTTGAGCATGATGAAATATGCAGGATTTTCCGTCTGAACATCCGTGGGTCACGCGCGGAAATGCCGTGTCATAGCTAAATGATACAAACAATTCAACCGTATGTGATAGTATTGGGGTCGCAGGTTCAAATCCCCTTTTCTGCAAAATATTTTTTGCGTTTTTTCAGAGTAGTTCAAGAGCAGACGGACATCTTATAACTAAGTCTACTGAAAATATTTAAATTATATAATAATAATAAAAAAATTTTCAAATCTTATATGAGTTTTTATAGGCTTATATGTAGGTAACGTTTCAGAGGCTGAGAGTAATACTCGGAAAAGTAAAAGACCGGCAGATGTGAAACTTCATGTTTTCTGTCTCACGTCGTCCGAGTTTTTCTCTCATTGTCAGCTCTCACATAAGACTTCCAAAACAGATAGGTACGCATATAAGGTTTTCATAAACATTTAAGGTTGGCTTACAAGATTCAGGACGCGTTTATGTCACTTACATATTGCCTTTTAAAAAAATCTACTAAATATTTTCTGTAAGTCATATATATGATCCAAATTACACAAGGGGATAAGCTGTAACATGTGAAACATTGCACTAGTTTAGATTTAAAAATGTAAATTCTTTTAATGATTAAGTTTCGAGATCTTCCATAACTAACTTCCAGTCTAGCAAAAAGTCTCATTTTTTCATCGCAAAGTCTCAAAAATTGAAAACTCAGATAATTCCTATGCGGAAATAAAGAAAACTTGAACTGTGTTTCCATCTCCTATACCAAAAAAAAAAAAAAAATATTTTGACTAATCAGGTTCGTCCTATTCCAATGACATAGCTACAAACAACATACATCTCGCCCATTATGAAACACTTGTTAATTTTCTTCGTTTATCCGATTTCTGAAATTCCGGAAGAGGTCAACTTAATTTACGAAGTTTTTTTTTCCGCTTTTATCCCTCTTCTTTCGAGCGACGCCAGAAATTGTGAAAGTCGAAAAATCCTTGATTGAGATGTAACACGACCGTGAACGTATGAAATACATGCTTCGCGATTTATCACGCGAGCGGGTGGCGAGAAAAAATTAAGGCCCTTTCGTTGCATTTTTTTCCGGCGAGATTTTATCAACCATTTTCTTGGGACATGTGGTGTTGCTAGAAAACAACGCTTTAGAAAATTTTTGGTGAATAAAAATTCTTTTAATTCGTGACAATTTCAATTTATCGAAGGGCTTAAAATTCTCAATATACGAAAACTATATAAATAATATCGAAATGCGTTAAATATTTTACCGACATGTTTTTGTTAAGCAAAAAAATTTAAACGATTTCGGAACAAGTTTTTTTGATAACCGGTATTGTTTTCATATAATTCCTAATGATTCACTGTGAATGTGCGAAAATCGACTTACTTTTTATTTCCCTCAAAGTCCTCGAGCTCAACTCGTAGCATATAATCCTCATTATTTGTCAGCATATAAATATTTTCGTTGCCCAACCAAAATTCGCGAGCTGGGTCGCCAAATCCATTTTTGTAGTCTGACCAATCTCTGTTGAAATTTTCACGAGGTTCACCGTAGTCATCTCTCCTCTGAATAACCTAAAAATTATAAAATCCGATATTGATCAAACGTATTGGATGATTATTTATTGAATTTTCATGTTCTTTAGGACAGAAAAAAAATTTTAATGCACTTCTGTGGAAGAAAATTTGTACAGTTGCAAACTGTTCAACATATAAGTTGCCTAGAATAATTTTTTTCCGGTAAAATAATAAATTGCTGCCAATTCCATCTTTTTCAATGACAGCAGAAAGTCTTGTCCATAATTTTTTTCAGAAAACTGGCTTATAGATGAAATTTTTATACCAATTTTTACTTTCTTCTAAAGAAACTGACTTTCTATTCAAGATAAATTTTTCGATGCTTGCATTGTTGATATTTACGGAAACAAGTTGTGATAGCTTTTTTGATTATAATAATCTTGCATAACACATTGTGTTGTTTTTCGTTTATTTTCAGGTTTTTACTTCGTACTTAATTCATTCTCGAATGTTTCAGGATGGTAAAAAAAAAATCAAAAAATTTCCTGGTTCGCCAACTGCATTAACATTAATATTGGAAAATTTATGATTCGAAATTCAAATTTTTTCTATACGATAACACTGTTTAGTTAAGTGTAACTTGGAAAAATGAAGGTAACATTTTCAATTTTTTTCCTTAAGATGCTGCGCAATCTTTGCACGTTGCATTTTCAATTTTTTCTGTCAGTGTCAACAATGACATTGACAACGTATTATGTTCTGGACACATTTTCCCTTAAATGGTACACGGTACATTTAGGTTGGTTTGTTTGTAAACAAACATACCCGACAGTTGCATTCCTACAATTTTCTCGGGTTGATCTATGTAAATAGCCACAAATAACAGTTGAACAATATATATGAATCGTACATTGTATTTTTTTGTTCATAAATGAAGTTTAATGATTTTCGATGTTTTCGATCGAAAAAAGGAATTCACAATGATGCTCTTACCAGCCGTGATTCGGATGCATAAAATCGGTCATCATTTACGATGAATTCCGCCACCATCAAAACATCTATCGCGGGCAAATTCGTCGAATCCGCTTTGTAGAAGCCCGGTTCGACTATATTTTATCAAGATGATTCAAAGAATCTGATTACATAAATTGGAAAATGGTAAAATTCACAGAAAAAACAACTATTCCTATGCTTGTGTGCATTCGTAAATGGATAGTGACATCAATCGCATGTCAGTCAATCACAGGCCGATTCTCTAGAGCAACGCGGGAGCCCGAAAATTTTAAACTCTCAAGCTTTACTAAACGATTTCAGCACAAGAAAATTAAAAAATTCTTTTTGCAACGTTATTCCAAAAGTGTATATTATCATTTAAAAGAAAAAAAAGAAAAAAAAACTTGATCTCAAGTCAAGTTCTCTATTCTGATTATTCTACAATGTCAATGTTAAATTTTTTTACACTCGGATGTTATAATAAAGGATGTACACTTTTTTTTAGTTGTAGCTATGACGTGAACGGAATTTTTTAGTTAGAGCAAACAAGAATCTTCGTCATCTTATTGAAAAAATGCTTTTGAAGCAAGTGAGTCAACTCTTCTTTATGAAATTTTCTTTTAATGATAATTCCTATTTAACTCTTTCCAAAACAGTAAATTATTGAAATATGCCTGAAAGTCAAAGAAATTTCCGAAATATGTATTATTTGCAAAAATATGTATGTGAAAATGTTCATCAACCCTAGCGATAACTGTCTCGAAATAGCCCGTTACCCAAACAGCCCCAGTTTTCCTTATAAATGAAACTGAATTTCAGAGGGTGCAAGTCATGTCTTTGACAGCAACCCTGATAAGCTTATTAAATAAAAGCTAATTACGAAAAGCGGGAATTCGATCGATATGTAGTAAAAAACGGAGTGTTTGATACAATATGTCAGCCTGTGGCGAAAATGAGTGGCCAGCGGAACGATTCCCGAGGAGTATGAGCGGAAAAGTTATAATTAGAGATGATCAAGAGATCATTGGAGTTGATATGTCATCGAGAAAGATTCCTTAAGATGCGGCAAAGGGCTCAAGAGTCTCTGAATTACATGATATCAGACGACTCGTATCGTCACATTTCGCTCATTATAATAATGACGCTCGTCTCGAAAGTTTGCCCCGCTTAAGGCGACACCGTTTTTGATATTGTCCATTTTTCTTCCCAGCGGCAAATCGATAACTTTTTTTTTTCGAATTTCAATCAAATTTTTTCCAAGTTTCCAAATTTTGAAAAGTTGAATATTGTAGAACTGGGAGGGCTTCCCGTCTCTGCGCGCTTTGCGCGCCCCCATTTAGTATTAATTTAAGGTTGTTTTGATTAAACAAAAATTTTTTTGAGTAAGTAACAACATTTATTGATGATTTCTGAGTATAAAAAATAAATATAAATTAGTTATAAAATATAACAAAGGCTAAATTTTTGGCAAGTATTAGCCTAATCGTGTCAGTCGATCCTCCTCCCCCTCCTTCCCGTCCCCTCCTCTCCCCTCCCCCTCTGCTCCTCCCCTCCCCCACCCCTACTTACCCCACCCACATACCCCTCTACGCATTTCCCTCCCCTCATTCCTCTCTCCTCCTCTCCCCTCCTTCACACTCCTATCCCTTGCATCCTTCCCCTCCACCCCCTCCCTTCCCCCTCCTCTCCCTCATCCTTCCACCTCCGCTACTTCCCCCTCCTCTTCCACCTTTCCTTCACATCCATCTTTTTTCCTCCACTCTCTTTCTCGCATCCCCCTTTTTCTTCTCCCCTTCCCTTCCCTGAGGCTGCCACTTGCCGTAGGAACGGTTTCCATGGCAAACTGGATGGATCGTAAAGGGGAGGAGAAAGCAGAGGAGGGGAGAGAAGGGGAAAGATGGCTGAGAGAGAGAAGGGAAGAGGGAAGGAGAAGAATAGAAACGGAGAGGAGGGAGTAGAATTCAAATAGACTGCAGGGGGAGCATTATGAACGGTGGGGGCGGCAATAGCAACGGTTGCTATGGCAAGTAGCAGACTCGGGGAGGAGAGGTGAGAAGAAAAAGGTGGATGGGAGAATAAGAGTGAAGGAAAGAAGATGGATGAGAAAGGTAGGATGGAGAGGAGGGGGAAGTAGCGGAGAAGGAAGGATGGAGGGAAGGGAGGGATGTGAGGGGTAAGAAGAGAGGAGGATCGATTGACACGGCGGCGGGGGTCAAGTTATTTGAGTTCAATCGAGTTCGTTCGAGTTCATTTGAGCTCACTTGAGTTTGTTCAGGTTCACTTGAGTTAATTTGAGTGCACTGAATCTGCGACAGCGGGGGGGGGGGGTAAATTTTTTTCATAATATAGAGAGATAATTGTAGAATTATACTTCTCAATACTACATATGTCCTGAATAAAATACATATTTTTTTAATGCAAAAAAAAGGATTTATGATGTTAAAAAAATGTGTGATGCTGAGAATAGAATGAAACAAATTGAAAATTTATCGTATTCGACAGTCAACATACGAACATTTAATTAGTTCTTGATATAAATTTTAGAAGCAAGACGAGATTTCAAACTCTGATTTTTATTAACGAGTCAAGTTTTCTCAAGTGAGTCACCTAAAACCAACTTTTGAATGTTTCCTTCATTTTTGACGTTTTTTTTTTTTTTTTGTTTAGAAGGTTTGGTTAAAAAGAACTTATTGAAGACCAGGAGCGTTTTTCAAATTCAAATTTTTTTAACAAATATGCAGGACAATGATTTTCGAATTTTCTTCAAAAAATCGATATTCCAGCAACTGCTTACTCAGAGCGCATGATTGTTTTTCTACGGGTTCGAAAACAAAATATTATCAAAAAAATCAACAAGAAATAATTTTGTACGTAAAAAAATACATTTGCAATGAACAATCAAGATTTATTCCACTTTCTCTAGCTAGTAAACAACTTTTTTTACGATCTGATGTGAAAATCGCCCTCGTGTTTAAAACTGGAAAAACTGTTTAATACAAGTCATAAATGAAAAAAATTATGAATTTTAGTGTCCGAGCGCGCATGGGCGCAGATGCACTTGATCTAAGCTTGACCAAACTGCAAAGGCTTAGTGCAAAATTGGAACACTTCAAAAAAATCTATAATCTCGTCTTAGATGTTTTTTTTTACTAATATCTCGATTTTTACTTTATCATCGAATTTCTTCATTCTTGTCTGATCAAAAAAACACACGAAAATTTCCTAATTAAACTATCGTGATTACATAAGCTCTCGAAACCTCATCAATGATAGAAACTCACGCAATTTGAAAAATATTAATTCAGGAAAAAAAAATGTATGACTGGAAACATGTTTCGATGATATCGTAAAATAATTATTCAAGTTATCATCAAATCAAAGATTATAAATAATTTTTAATTTACAAAGATTTATATCGAGTTCCAGTACAATTTTAAACGAATAAAATACACTTAGTAATTTTCATCCTTATAGAAACCTTTGAAAAAAAACGAGTATCTTATAGTAATTCAATTTCTTGTAAGGTGCATCTTATGAAAACTTTAAAAAAATTCAATCTTTTATAAGGTGACCTTCTATTGAAAGCTGAAATTTCTAAAGAATGAATTAAAAAATTTTTATTAGGTCTTATTCTTAGAAGATTATATCAAAAGAAGAAATCGGAGTTTCTTATACAGTTTTTATAAGGTCACTATTGAAAAAATCGAATTCTTATAAGGTTTCTATAAGTTTCACTTTATGAGAAATTGAATTATTGTGAGAAATTATATATATTTTTGAGGTTTTCATAAGGATCAGAATCAAGAGATCAAAATTACCAATGTTTTTTTTTCGGTTCTAAGAACCAAAAAATTTGTCAACTGTTAAAACCCTCTAGAATAATATTTGTGCGTCTCCAGGTCAAAAACGCCCGTTTTCTCTCCACTCAAACTCGTGTTTTAACCCATTGACGTACAAAAAAAAGGTTAACACCTTGGCACATTTGCCATCCTCGGACAAGGACGATATTTTCCTGTCCTCAGCTAGCGCTTTGGACGAAAAATAATCATCCTTATCCTTCGAACAGCAATTATTCGCAGCGGTAAACAATGTACTATACCTTCAATTTTTTTTCTTCTTTTGGAAAAACCTTTCGTGACGTAAGTAGCAGAAACTAAAGGTAGTTTAGCAAAATGAAATTCATGATTTCAGAACATGAAAATTATATTTAAAAAAAAAAACGAGTATTGACGATATGGTGAGAAAATCGTGAAAACGGTTCAAATCTTTATACAAAGATATTCTAAGAATGCATGAATTAAAAAAAAATGTATCGACACAAGATGGGAAAATTTATTGCTTTTTTTATAATATATTGAAAATTTTTTAATTCGAATGAATGCTTCTACAACAACTAAAATCGTTCGAATTGATCATTTAGCTACAGAAGTTTTAAAGAATCTAAGAAAAAAAATTTTTCGCCTAAACAAATTTTCAGAACATTGAAAAAAAAAAGAATAAATAACACAAATCATGGAAAAATCGTGGTAACGTTTAGAAAATTTAAGTTCTCACATTTATAAACTACAGAGATCTATATTGAATTAGAAATCGTCAGAAAAAATTAACATATTTCTCTTTGGTACTTCCTTTGTTTGTAACATCCTCAATCATAAGTTAATAGATTCACGTTCAACCTTGAAAATCTTCTAAAATCACGTACATCAACAGCCATAATTTCCGAAAACCCTTAAAACACCATGAACTGTATAAACCAAGGAAAATCCAGTGAATCGACAATTTTTCAACTTTCCGTTTCAAACGCCCATTTTGCACTAAAAACGTGGAGGAAATTGAGCCCGATAGAATTTATGTCCCATAGAATTTATGTCCCATGGACGTTACAATGGTATAAACATCGAGCGTATTCAAATGTATTCAAATGATATTCGTAATTTTCAGCGAAGGCACATCTTGTAACTCAGGATCTTTTAAAGAAGATGCAAGATTGACGGGTGCAACGAGTCTTGAATCGTATTGTCGGGCAATTTGTTGAAAATGCGTTTGGAAATGCGAAACGAATGACATGCTTTGCGAAACGCCGCGAAGGGGAAAGGGGGGGGGAGGAGGGTGTTGGGAGCAATTTCACGTGGTTTGAAGGAAAGGAAAAGGCGACGCTTGATCTATCGATCTTTCACTGTAATTATCAATCATCGCAATGTTTGAAATCGCGGCTAGGAAAACGCCTCTCGTGAAAGGGCTCTAGTAATGAAAGGTCCGTGTGTCTAATCATTCTTCCTGCATTTCGCGGCTATACTTAATCCATTAAAGCGCAGCACTTTATTTCACAACACCGCGAGCCAATGATACTGTCATCAATTTGTACTCGTTTCTGATCGAGACAATAAATCATGTATGTAATATAGACTTTCTATTGCGATCATTTGACGTCAATTTTATACATTTCTTGTCAATTTTATACATTCCATGACCTTCATTAATTATTTACCTCGATATGTAAACGAACACAGTTAAAAAAAAATTGGGGCATGTTGAATCAACACGAGTTATAAGTAAATAAATAAGCTTTTACTAGAATTAGAAACAGGCAACGATTTTTACAACGGGTACTTATTTGCAAAGACAGGCAGATCTTAAATGCAGGTCATATGTATCTATTTTCTATGGTATCAGATATTTTGAGTCATATAATACAGTTGCTATTAATTAATATCCAAAGTTCCATTACGAACTATATAGAAGCAGATGACAAACTAACACAAAATTTTTATATTTAACTGATCTATAGGATCGTAACATTTCAGGAACTAACATAATATTCCTTATTCAACGCATCATGAAAAAAATTGACAGTTTAGCTAAATGACTTTTTTTGCAGCGTACATTGAAAAAGGCCATGTGATATTATTGACGGAAATTTCGAACGATAATTAGCTGGAGCTGGCTTACAAGTGACACATGACAATGAAATTTCAACGCCTTATACAAAATTTGATTATGAAGTAATTGTTTCCCTTATTGAAGTGAAGCATAAAAAACCATATCTCCTGCATATCTATTTTTGAAATGGCTATTATTTTGCGCCAATTTTCGTTGTTACTGAAAATGACTGCTTTTTCCAAAAACAACAGAAAATGAACTAAATGGGCGTAATGAAAATAGATGTAGAAAAAAATTTTTTTCAGACTGTCGAATGCCGCAATGTTATATATTATAAATAAAAATAATATATAATATAGTGTTGCTTAAAATTAGTCAGAGTCAAATTATGTACTTGTTTATTGGATAAAAATAATTTTACATTATATATTTATATAGATAGCGTTTCATTTTTTACTCCACAAGAACCATGTTTTTGCACGTAGTGCAGTGCAGTAGCTACTCGACGCGTAGGCCCGCACGCTTTCAATGATTGTAAGTCCCTATTCAACAACTCCATGATGTATTATTGATCATTTTCAAGCTTAAGAAAAACCCTTTCATATGAACTGGTCGAAAAAAAAATCAAAAATTTTCGGAAAAAACGCAAAATAAGGTTTTTATCTACAAAATTTTTGCGAAAAAATTTTTTCACGCTTACGAGGTATTTTTTTTCGGAAAGAGCACGCAAGAAATTTTCAGAGTCAACATACGAACGTGTTTTCTTAAAAAGCCTTACACAAGCTATAATTTATTGAAAAAACACCTCTCTTATAAACTGGCCTATTTGGCGGCCTTGTATTTGAACGACAAGCGACGATATCGGAAAAAACTGTTTGCACTTTTGTTGTTTCATATTCATACAAAATTTCTGCAAAATTTCAAGAAGTTCGGTGACATCGAATTTTCTCACCTGGTACACTTAGCGTGTTTCGCCCCTAATACGAGTATTACGACTGTCATTATTTTCCGCTATACGCGTTACATCAAACGATGTACAACGGATATCAGATGAAAAAAATTTAGATTATTTTAGCTGCAATCATTATTCAATTTTTAAAAAAAAGGTAATCTATAAAGCACTGTAAACACAATTTCCGAAAATAATTGAGTATAGGAAAAGAGGGTGATTCAACAATACTGGCCAGACAAAAATAATTCGAGTACATTTACACAATCTGAATTTCAACATCATCCTAGCAAAATTCAACCAATCAAATTTGAGTACCGAACCCTTGCTGCACAAAAAAAAGCATTTGAACCCCTACAGAAAACGAAGTTTGAGAGATTTGAAATAATTGTTTAGATTGCATGGAAAAAAAATTTCCGGTCAAATTCCCATCAAAAATCTGAATGGCAGGACGAGGGTCGAATTTCTATTTTTGTCCTTAGCTCACTGATGGTAATACGAAACTTTATTCCTTTGTGCTATTAGGAAATGCCACAATTCAAATATTTATGGGAAAAGAGTTAGTTAGCATCATTTCATATTTAAATCCCTACTATTCACTGTAAGCTTATGGTATGTTCCCGGAAGTTTGGTAAAAATTGACGAGCTGAAAGTCACGTTGTACGTGGGTGTTTTAAGTGGCACCAAACTCTCTTGTATTATGAAAGGATCTCGTGGAGTTGTTGAACCGCGAACGGCCAATAAGTCGCAAAAGTCAAGCTCTTAGAAATTGTGGCCGCAACTGGGACGAAAGGGAGGGTTTCAGCTGTCTTTCGGAGTCAACGAAAATAAAAAATCTAAAAAAATCCTACTACGGACGACGCAACCCTCTCAGGACAAAGATAGACGTGGATAGACTGGGATAGACGAAAATACCCCAAGGCCACCATGACGGTACAAAAGGACGGAGGTGGAGGGGCGGAGGAGGAGGGAATGTATATTTTTAAGCTTTTTTTTTCAATTTCCCACGTTCTTCTGGTAATTTTGAAGATATCGTGTAGGTAAAACAGCAAATCTTAGGTAGCAGTTTGTAGAGACACGGTAAGTATTCCCACAAGAAATTTTTACCATATGTTTGGAACTATATTCTGTGAGTTGACGTTTTCCACTTACTCCAGTAAATTATGGTAATTTTTGAGGCACTTTCTAGCACGTGTTCCCAAAAATTTTTTTCCGTGTGAAAGAAATGGTCAAACTGATGATTTTTGGATTAGAGCATATGATATTGGACGAATGTTCGTGATTTTAATGGTCTTGAAAATGGTCACGTATCAATGGTCGACCAAAACGTCGACCAGATAATAATGAAAAAAAATTTTTTACCGGGAGAACGAGGACTTTTCAACTTATTTTCTATGTCGAAAAGATTCTTTAATCGAGTGGACAAAGTAAAATTCTCAAGACAGCAGCTAGAGCCAGTTAGATGCTCCAGGCTGTGCAGAGAGTAAACGGGAGGCTCTACTTACTCGTCATTTTTCTTCGAGGCCAAGGTTTCACTCTAGGAGATTGTGATTAACTCAAGCTTTCCCTCGAATTTCCAACGCAATCACTAGTATATTTTAAAACAACTTCTTTTATTTTTGTAAAGATAAGAAGACATTATTTGATCAGAACTAAGTTTTTCTCCTTAAATTTTTAATTAAATTTAAACCACTTTTCCATGTGTCTACTGAGGAAGTAAGCAATTTTGTGCTGGAAAATGACTTGGAGAAGCCATTGGAATACATTTAAACGTGATGTTTGAAACCTCATTACACTCATGAACCGCTGAAATTGCTTTGATCTTTTGCACTCAACTCTCGCGAGGTGCATGTTTTTTGCGTTTATGTGTTGGTAAATGTCACGGTATCCGACCGCCGCAACGCCACGCTGTAAATAAAACTCGAATTTCAGCAGAAAAATATACATATTTATCGAGCCGCAACTGATGACACATCAATTTCACGAGTGTCGTAAACAGCAATTTTCCTCATTTACGGGTTATATTGTGACAAATTCACTATCAAAACGGTATACTCTATGAAAAGTTTTTTTCATGTTTCTAGAGAAATGGGATTTCTACAATAATAGAAATGGATGTCATGAAAAAATTAGGATTGTAACATTCAATGTACGAATTAATCCACATCTACACATAATAAAAATTTTGTGACAATCTCTTACAATTTTTAAAATTTGTTGTTAGTTATTTGTTTTTTTATAAGTATAATTTAAGCATTCACTGAAGTAAATAACTGCATGTAAGGAAAAAAAATGTTTGTAGCCGAAATCTAAATGGAATATTGTCGAGAATTTGAAAATTCTTCTGACCATTAAACCTTCGGTAATTTTTACCTCAATACGGTACAGTTAATCAATTTTTTTTTTTCTCAAGGGTGGCATGAAGATTATTACGTTTCAATTGAATTTTTTTATTTATATCATAAGTGAAATGCGAATTATGGAAGTCATAATAAGAAGAATCATGTTGTGAGAAGCAAACATGAATTTGGTAGCTCAGGTTTATGAGAGTACAATTTCATGTGATTGTTGTGATTTGACTTCAGCACCTCTCGCAGTTTTTTGAAAAATATTTTGACAGCGTCATTTAGTCATTAGAGAAAAATTTTGTCATTCGCAAAATGACCAATTGAATCAACAATTACATTTTATGAAAAAAAATTCGTTCAAAGGATTCTCAGAAAGTTTGTAACCACAATGTTTAAAAATTGCATGATTTCTAAAACTTTTATAATATACATTCGTAGAAGTTGAAAATTAATAGACCATCATTTGAATGGCATGGAATAAAAGTCGCTAAAAAGTGCACTACATTCTCGAACATTGTAACAAGAGTAACTGTAACGCTTGTGGCTTTCACTCACTGAGGCCGAGACGTTTTGCAAGAAAACGAGACGTATTATAAAATTACTCGATAAAAACATTCTATTCTTCGCTTTTTTATGGACTGTGTAGGTTTAATGAAATGTTAACAACAACTTCAACACATGGAGAAAAAGAAGTTTATGATATAAACATTATCGTTTGCTTTAAATAAAAATTTCATAAGTGTCAAAGTTGACACTGAAAAATTCAATCACTCCCCGAGTCGAAATTTTAGTCCTGATTTGAACATTTTAGATCTTTTTAGTTCTTATTAGAACATTTCAAGCCTTGCAGCTCCTGTTTTGAACATTTTAAACTTTTGAGATATAGAAAGAAACTTCTTTAGACCTGTTGATCATATCCAAGTCAAAATTTTAGTTCTAATTTGGACATGAGGATCTTTTTGTACTTATCAGAACATTTTAAACTTTTGATATTAAGAAAGAACCTTCTTTAGACCTCTTGATCATATCCGAGTGAAAATTTTAGTCCTTTTGTTTGAGCATTTCAGATCGATTTGATCCTCAGCGCAACATATATCAGTCTTCAAGTTTCTGTCTTACACATTTTAAACTTTTTAAATATGAGAAAAATCTTTTCAAGATTTGATATGATCATATAACATGTGTTGACTATTATTATACATGTATTATAATCATACATGTATGTATTATTTATAAACTTTTGTAGTAAAGACAATACATGTTTATTGAAATTTTTAGACAGTTTCCGAAAAATGCTAAAATTATATATTGAATCCCAATCGCACACTCTGTGCTTCAATTTCATAAACTTAAATGTAAAAAAGTATATTAAAATTGATTCATTTCTGTACGAATTTTATATCAATAAGCATGTTCTTTGAAATTTATAAACATGTATGTGGAACTCTCAATACAAGCATTATTTTTTAATATATCATTAATTTAAAACAATTATGTGATAATTTTTTTTACTTGAACGCGTCATTAATTTTCAATAACTGTACAGTGTTTATTGTAAGTTCTAAGCCTGTGCATTACACCTTTGAATGCATATATGATCTGAAAAGAAATAAAATTTCTCAGATGTGACATTAGCTCAGTAATCAAAACGTATAGGCTGGAGCTATTTCGCAATTTTCCAAAGCTCGTAGTAAAATATACAGGAGAAAACTATCAAATTGTTTTTTTTGTTTTTTTTTTTTTGTTTATGCAGAATATGCATCCAATGTTTATGAAATTTCACAAACCATATGAAATTTCATATACTTGTATATGAATATTCTATATACAAGTTTATTAAAATCCGCTAACAGGTTTATTGAGATTCAAAAACGTTTATGCAATTTCAAAAACACCGTATAATAAATGAAAGATGTGTTTATATAAAAAACTTTCAACACAAGTTCATTAAAATCAATTCAAAAATTTCTGACAGTGTATAGCATAATGTTGGCTCAAGCATTCGCACTCATCAGCATCGCATACACATTTGAATATTTTGACAAAACATTGAATTATACCTAACATCTTTTCTTGACCCATATAGAATTCAACTACCGATGATTCCGTTTGTAATATTTTACGTATCATACAATCTCGACACATACAACTTGTTATCTTTTAACAATTAAAAATACTTCCAAATCAAACGATTATTTAATTCTATGCCGCTGTTTTGCATCGCATTCAATATAAAATCTGGCGAGTCTTCTACATTCTTGATGAACCTAATTAATGCATTTCATGAAATCCTTATTTAAACATTTTACACCTTAATATCCCTCAAACAAAAACCTTTTTTGACTACACGGAAAAAATTTTCGAGTCAAATTTCCATTAAAAACCGGAATGGCAGGAGCAGGCACAATGGTCTGGAACGCCCAAAAAGCTGGCTAAAAATAAAAAATTGACAATTTTTTTTTTTCGAACTTCGAATATGATATTTCAATAAGGTATGATATTTCATTGATTTCCTATTTTCGAACGAAAAGCTAAAAATGTAGAGCATTATGATGCCTACACCAGTTCTACGAACAGATGAAAAATCATATGTTTTCACCGAGTTTTCACTGCCTCCCAAGAATTCCCAAAACGTCAAAATTTGAGCTCAGTGAGAAATAATATTCCGATCGATGACAAAATGTTATTTGTAACTTGCGATACGGAAACTGTTGTTGGGGGTATGAACATTGACTTTTTTATTTTATATGTTAGAAATGCACGTGTTATATGCATATTGGCTGATATTAAATTGCTCGTATCAGAAATCGTAACCTGACTAAAAACTTTTAAATAAATATACCGTTAGCTGTTTCATTGGTGTCCATTGGTGACAATAGAAATAAAGAGATAAAGGTCTAAAGGTACGAAATAATGAGGACAAAATTGCTCCTTTTTGCCCCGTTTCTTTTTATGAATTTTTTTCAAGCGCGCGAACGTCAATGGACCAGGCGCTTAGGGGCCCTGTCCTACTGCGCGTATCAGCGCATCTCATCTCGTCAAGTCACACTGTCATTTTTTATGAGTAAAGAAGGGTATTCGAAGTAGGATTAATGTAAAATTAATAAATTAAAATAAATGCGGCCGAAAACCCCGAAAACCTCTCGGGTCTGAAAGTACTATAATTGTTACTGTCTTCCAAAGTTTGTTCGCCAAAACTTTTAGATTTTGACACGGAATCATATTCTGATGATGAGATAGAATTGTGACTTCATGAAGAAGAAGGAAAAATTTTTGTAATGCTCATGCAATAATAAAAATAAAATGAAACACAATACTTTTCAAGAATCAACTGTAAGTTGATGATGTTTTACTGATAATAGAATATTTTTCCACGAACGCATTTTTTTATGAAGGGAGTCCATCTTCGAAAAACGGTCTATTTCTATAATCGAGAAAATGATATAATCCTAATATCTTGAGCCAAAAGGCTAAAATTAAAATTTCCGTTAGTCTTGGAGAATTTCGCTGCGTGACGACACTTTTTTAAAAATAAAAAACCCTTATTTTAAAGTGGCTATAATTTTTTCTTTACAATCTGACCTCGATTTCGGAATTTTTGACTCTGTAAACCCCAGATAACATATTTTTACGAATCGGACAATAATTTTCTAGAAATCTGTCCGCCATTTTAGATTCGTAATTTTTTTTTATTGTCGACCCTACATTTGTATTCTCTGATCTTCAAAACTATTTTCTACAAAATTTCAAGTTGTTTTACTAACTTTCACATCTTTGACCAGCTTTTCGGGCGTTTCAGACCACTGTGTGAGGGTCGAATTTTTTTTGTCCTTAGCTCACTATAGGTAGTACGAAATTTTATTTCTTTGTGCTATTAGAAATTCCTGTAAGTCTAATATTTATGGGAAAAAAGTAATAAAACATCATTTCATATTTAAATCCCCACTATTTACTGTAAGCCCACGATATGTTCCCAGACGTTTGGTAAAAATTGACGAGCCGAATGTCACGTAATACGTGGGTGTTTTAAGTCCCATCGTAACTCTCCTAGACACTATAGGATCTCATGGAGTTGTTGCATCGCAACCGCGCAATTAGTCGCTAACGTCAAGTTGCAGTAACTGGAAACGCAACTAGGATGAAACAACACGCGCGTATTGTGTCTTCAGATTTCAACAAAAAAAATTCTGCTTCTAACGATCTTCTCGGGATCATGTGCATATTTCTAGCACATGATCCCAAAATTTTTATCCGTGCATTTTGAACCTACTGAATGCATTCAACGAAATCCTTATTTGAAGATTTTGCACCTTCATATTCCTCAAAAAAGAACCTTCTTTAAACATTTTGTACCTTAATATTTCTCAGAAGAAGATCCTTATTTGAACATTTTAAGCCTGGAAAGGAAATACTACTAGGTAAAAGGTTCAAATAAGGTTCAAAATTCGTATTTAATTTGATACAAACCAACATCCTGCTTTAATCATCTTAAACCTGTCTTTGTAGGTTTATCATGTTCAAATCAGGACTGAAATTTCGACTCGAGATCTTACTGAAAAAAAGTATGAAATGTCGCAACTGAGATATTAAGTCATGACATCGTCTTCACTGGAAAATTCAGTTGTATGAACTGAAAATATACGTTTTAATTATGTAAAATCTAAAATTGGCCGCAAAAAAAAATAACTCATTCAACAGCATCAATTTTTTAGTCGAAGAAACTTAAAATTCGATCGGAAGTACTCGCATTTTCAATGATGCTCATTCGAACCAAACTTCAGTAAGATCGAACAAAACTAAAAAATATTTTTCTCAGGTCAGTTCTAGCATGTCAATAGCAGATAAAACCAGTGATATTTTTGAAGTAACTTATCTACTCTAATGAAATTTTGGCAACCCAGGAAGTCTGAAGCTCAAGTAAATGTGCAAACTCTAAATGTTTTTTTTTTAACTTGTCACGCACATCGAAACCCCATGAGAATTTGAGATTACTTTATCTCTAACGAATAATTTATAACATTCCTATCACAGCGAAAAATCCGTTGAAAAAAATCGTCCTTAAAAAGATATTTTTTTATTCATCATTCGACTATATTAAAAATGCGTCATCGCATCATAAATGGTAAAATATTTAGATTTTTTTATCTTTTATCAAAGAAGTTTATGTTTTTTTTTTTTTTTTTTTTTTTTTTTTTTTTTTTTTTTTTTTTTTTTTTTGAAATGAGACTGCTCAGCCCCATGCAACTCTCAAGCTTCGCGAAACCGATAGCTGGCAGAAAATCGGGGCGGCGCCATCAGTGTTCGAGGTAGCTATATATATATATGCCACATTGCGTCCCCCTCTACTTACACTACTCTAGATTCGTATAAGGTTGCAGCCCGAAGCGGTCTGCTGCTTTCGGGATGCTCGGCTTCTTTCGATAGTGGTCGGTTCAATTCGGCTACGGCCCATTCTAATTCTATTTCCGTTCCGAATTTGTCTCGCACCTGCGGCTCGAGTAAGCTCGACAGTGCTGCCAGATGTACGGATTTTTCCGTATTGTACGGATTTTTAAGTCTTTTGATGACATTACGGATTTTGCGTACGGATTTTTAGCTATCCTAGTAATCGTACGGATTTTCGTACGGATTTCGAAATCCCTTCAATAATTTTTCGAATTTGATGGCATTCGTGACTCGTAACGAAAAAGAGACGACGCTAATCTGCTTGTATGTTGGTAATCTTGATATGTCATGACATATGTATGTTATATAACACAACACCTGACGACCTGACACTCAGAAGAGGCAAAACAGAGAGAATACTTATATACAGAGTCTTTATTGTTAGGATGGCACCAATGATATTCCCAGTAGTTTATCTAGGGTCAGCTCGATTTGTACATTGTACATTTTGTATGCTGATGCTGCTTTGTGCGCATAATCGTGTTTACGGTTGAGGTTTTGTGAATTTAGAAAAGTCAGAGTGTGTTTATGTATTAATAAATAAATCTCGATCAATAACTGTGACCTCATCTAGGCAAAACATGAAAGATCTCTCCGAGGAAGAGGATGAAAGTCCTTCTACTCCTCCCAGCAATCCTCCGGCAAAGTAAGTACATTGTGTTTTTTTTTCCGGCATGGGCTTAAACATAACCTTCAACAAATCATTTGATGTGTAATGTATGTATGTATGTTTAATCATTAGAAAAAAGAAAACTGGCGTTGTGGCAAAGCAGGGGCAAAAATCGAGAGCACAGGAGTACAGAGAGGCTTGGGAAAATGAATTTTCGTGGATAGCTAAAAGTAAAGGTAAATTTCTTTTCGATATTTATAGGCTTATTCTTAAAAAATAAAAATTGACACCCGTACATTTCAGGAGTATAGATAAAAAAAATTGTAAATTAAAAATGAATACAATATAATTGAATATATTTTTTGTAAAATTTTTATATTGATGATTTTATTCATAAATCAACCTTCCCTAGTTAGTTAGGTTTTTATGAACTTTTTAAAAAATGCCTTCAATTCTCCGTTTCTCTTATAAAATTCTGCTTTTTTTTTAGCATAGTATTCAAGTTGCTTTTTAATAAGAGCGACCTTTATAAAAGGTTTCAAAAATCTAGTTTTAAAAAACCTAGATTTTATGGGGTATTCCCTGTAAATTTTGTATGAACTCAATTTCCTAGGAATTTACTATAGCACTGAAAAATTAAAATATTATATGTAAGAAAAAATGAGTAAACATATAAATGTGTGAAGCGTGTAAAATAATGAAAAATATAATAAATATAATATAACATAATAAATATAACATGAAAATGATAAACAATTTTTTCAAAACTATTTTTGAAAATATTCTTGGTACAATCCTCAAATATTGTGTATCTATAGAGAAAAAATATTTTCAAATAAACAAAAAAAAAAATAGAAAAATATTCTTATGTATTACAAAAAAAAATTTTATTATATATAATATTTCAAAATCAGTTATATTTTACGAAATTTGTGTTGCAGGTCCATTTTATTTTCGCTGCAAACCGTGCAAGAAGGACCTTACTTGTAAAAACGATGGAATCACTTCGATAAAACAACACCAGAATTCTGAAGCCCATAAAAAAAATTGCTCTAGCATCAAAGGAGTTTCAAGCATTTTAAGTTGTTCGAAACAGTCAATAGAAGCAAAGGCTAAAGCAAATAAAGTGGAAGCGCAGATCGCCATGTTTATTGTGAAAAATGATCTCTCTATCTCGCTCAGCGACGAGCTCGTTGACCTCAACAAAGGCTTATTGTTAGACATGGACAAAACCACTCAGGCGCAAATAACTTGCAACAGAAGAAAATGCACAGCAATTATCAATAACGTCGTGGGTGAATACCAGTTCGAAAGTCTTGTCGCAGATTTAAGGACAAAGGAATTCGTCCTAATCATTGACGAATCAACCGGCATCGGCCTAACAAAACATTTGGCGCTCGTTGTCCGTTATGACACAGGAGAAGGAGTCCAGGACAAATTCTATGCCTTACTTGAGGTATAGTTACGATTTTAGGTTTTTTTTTTAAATTAAAAATGATGGAATAGTACAATATGTAATAAAATTTTTTCCAAAGTTATCTTTCATTAAACTACAAAAGAAGTAATTAATTTTATTTAATTAATAAGTATTATTTTCAAACTCAATATTTCGCCCACTTGCCAGCGTAGCATAATTTTTTTGTTCATTTTGTTCCAGGTCCAAAATTGCAGTTCTTTGGGCATTCATCAGTTGATTGTGAATTTTCACAATTCACATGACATACCGTACAAAGAAAAAATGGTTGGATTTGCTGCTGATGGGGCAAGCGTTATGTTTGGAAAACACAATTCTGTGGCACAGAAATTTAGAGCAGAAATTCCACATTTATTCACACTCAAATGTCTTTGCCACTCGCTTGCTCGTGCCGTCTCTTACGCGACGCAGGAGTTGCGACGGAAGTTGAGTCTTTGATGTGCGATACCTACAACTACTTCAAGAACAGCAGCAAAAGACGTGAAGAATTAGGGAAAATTCAAGAGTTGTACGATCTTCTAGCAGTTAAATTGGTGAAACTTTAAAAAATCCGCTGGCTTTCACTCGAAGGTGCGGTCAAAATATACGAGGGACATTATATTCCAATTTTCCAATTTTTCAAAACCGAACAAGAAAAACTAAAAACGATCAAGAAAAAAAAAAAGCTGCAGAGATTTCTGACCTGTATGCTCAGAAATGGAATCATTTGTATTTGAAATTTTTGAAATTCGTTCTTCCAATGGTAAACCAGAAAAATTTAGAATTTCAAGTTGAAAAACCGAAAATTCATTTGATTTACCAGCAAATGACGTCATTGTTTTTGTCAGTTGTTTTTTTTTTTTTTTTTTTTGAAATCGTCGTACGTCAGCAGAACAGATCCCGAATTCATTGAGTTCGATGAAAATTCCGACTTAAATAATTGGGAACCTCTTTCAAATATTTATTTCGGCCCTGACGTGAAGATCCAGCTGATGAAATTACCGGCTTCAGTTACCACCCAAGAAATTGACCGCTTCCGCACACGATGCCGTCGTTTTTATATTGTTTTGGCTCAGGAAATACGCAAAAGATTCCCTTTTGAAGATTACGATGTCAAAGTGTTGAAAGAAATCTAATTTCTTGACCCAATCAACCTAAAAAAAACCCGGGACATCGCTGTGCTGGCAGATTTTTTTCGATTCGATCAAACCATGATTCAGAATGAATTTATGGAGCTGAAAAACATGTTTCAATTCTCGGACACTGAAACTGATGTCGACACTTTTTGGATAAAAGTGAAGAAAGTTTTTCGTGGCGATGATACACCCCAATTCCCTATGATTTTGCAGTTGGTGAATCGAATCAAAATTCTCCCTCATTCTTCTGCAGCGTGCGAACGCATTTTTAGTGCAATCAATAGGAATGAAACAAAATTGAGAAATTGTCTTGGAACAAAAACAATTTGTGGCATTCTACATGGTAAAAGTTTTGTAGGGAAAAAAAATGTTAGCGAAATTGACGTCCGTCCTTTGCTACCAAAATTCAATAAGAACATGTATTAATAAACGAAATGAAACAGTTGTGACTATGAAATTTTGTTTTTTTATTTATGAAAAAAAATTTTACAGCGATATATAAATAAAAGACATACACATAGAAGTGAGGGTGATTTTAGAGACAACCCCCCCTCCCCCGAAATAATTTTTTTAAATTGTTTTCAACACTTTTTAGGAAAATTTGATATTTGACGACCTTTTTTTTTAATTCATAAACACCTCCCAAAAAAATTTCCTACTACGCCCCTGCCTTTGTGATATGTGTATCAGTTGTGTGACCTTTAATTTGTTCTCTGTCTCTCTTACGCCCATTGAATTATTGGCGTACGGATTTGTACGGATTTTTAGAACGCTCCCCCCACTCCTGATACGGATTTCTCGTGGGACAGATCTGGCAGCACTGAGGCTCGAGCACTCAAGCGCGCTAAGAAACTAATCATTGCTGATCATTGCTAACCATCGTCAACTGCGCAAGCTGACGGCTGATAGAATTTTTTTTTTTTTAGTTAAGGAAAAAAACCTGTGCAGCGGGTCAATTTTGATAAATTATTTTTATCTCGACGTTTTGGAGTCAACGCGCGACTTTCTTTTCAGGGAAAATTTAACATGCATTTAAGGATATAACGCCAGAACAAAAATAATTCATCAGAATTGACAACTGTGTAACGAGCGGACCTGACTCAAAGTCCTCGCTGGTTCGACTCTGTCCTTGAGCAATCTACAGTGATTCCCCGGAGACAGTTCCACATCGGTACTCGAGATAGGATCAATGCGAAACGGCAGCTTCGCTTGACCCTAGGATTTTAGAATGTCCAAAAGGGTTTGAGGGTATCAAGAAAGACTCAAGGTTACAATTTAATTGCCCTCTGGGCTATATTTATTTTACCTCACACTCAATACAAGAAAACAATTTATAACGCACGTGAATTGGTTCTGGCAATTAAATTAATTCTGGCAACGAGAGTGGCAGAGGGCCAAATTCTTTGGCGATGTCCTCAATATCCAAATTATCTAATATTTCATCACTTATTTCCATCGTTCCATCTAACAGTTTATCAAAAAATTCCAATCGTTCGTCTCAGTGGATCTTGTCGTTCTCGATGGTGGAGAGTCTCTAATATATGTCTGTTTCTTCTTACAGACCCCACATTTAATCTTAATCTTCTTGTCAGACAATTGTAAAGGAAGCCCAAAAAGTTTCCTAGCGTAATCGGTAACTCTTTCGTTTAATTCTCCATTAGAAAGCGGCTGGCTAGTTGGGAGACCTCGCAATATTTGAAATCTAACCCATCTCCCGAACGCGTTTTTCCTTCGGAACGTGTTTTCCCCACTCGATGGTTTCAATCCTAATTTCTTAGCATCTCTTGCCCATTGGTCCCATATTTCTCCTACGGTGACCACTAAATTAATTTGAACATGTTAACTTTAACTTAATTTTTTTTATAGATTAAAATGTTGGTTATTTCCTAAAAAAAATGGAAACGTCTTAAACAATCTAAAGGTTTAAACCGGAATATATTCGTCAAATGGTTAAGATTGCTTTTAGGTTGCATCGATTTCTACATAAAATACATCAAGGTTATTGAGTTGCCCTGGATCTGAAGCTGGATAGGGAAGGTAACCCTATCACTCAATATGAACCCGACGGATACTTGGAGCGATCGTGCACGTAGCAATCTTTCGTAATAGAGAAAGTTAAGAAGCATTACTTTTGATCGGAGGGCGAGCGTGAGGCCGTCATCAGGTCAGGCGTGAGGCTCGTGGGCGTGAGGTCGAGGCAGAGTAGGACGTGAGGCCTTAAATAAGGCTTGCGGTCGAAGCTCTGATCGGCGTGAGGCCTAAAAGGTCAGAGGCATCTCCTTGAAAACAATTGCATGAGGCCTAGAAGAAGGCGTGAGGCAAGAGAATTCTCAGAGACGACTCTGCCGTTACCTCGTTTCGCAGCGGTATATATACCCAAAAAATGTTGACGTGATTTTAGGATATCTGGATTAATCAGGAATATTGCGAAATCAACTATTCATTTCTTATTAGGCAATATCATCTATTCATTATTGTAAAAAGAAGTTATTTACTGGTTTTCCTGAGTCATTATTCTTTCTTTCAAAGCATCAATATTATCGTTTAATGGTTTTATTTTCGAAGCATATTGCGAAATCAAATGTTCGTAAAGAAAAAGAATCATTTATTGATTTCGCAATATTTCAATTTTTATGAAAGATTTGTCTTATCGGAAATGACTGAATCGAGTAAATTATTGTTGTTCATAAAAGCGGAAATCGCATTTTATTTTATCTTCTATTCTTCAATTATTTTTCTAAAAATATCTTCGTGACATTATAGGATCGTTCAGTTGAAAGGTATGCAATTCTAAATTTCTATATTCATATCGCTGATAAACTTAAACGCGTAATTATTACTTCATATTATCTTCTAACGATTTCTTGAAAATAAAGTCGTTTGTTCGATTTTTGTGTTTTCTGAATTTTTCGAAAAGAAAAGACGAGTGAGTAATAAGCTCGCTCGTCACAACTGCACCGGTTTTTTTCCCAAACTTGGAAAATCTGGACCAGTGATAGCAAATCAAATAATTTTTTCAATTGATTGATTTTCTCTAACTTTCCTATTTAAAATGCGACGAACCTAGTTATTTGGGTTTTGATGAAGTTTTCATAAAACTCCTTAGAAAATGTCGGCATTTTTTATAAAATTCCGCTTCTTTTTAAAGTGACTTTATATCTAATTTTTTAGTATAGTGGTGCGCGTGGACTTCTTATGAAACTGATGTGAATTTTCGTGAGTCAAAGTTCAGAGCATACTTTCAACCTTTTCTAATTATCTTCGATACTTTTCATGAAAACAAAAAAACACTAACGAAACCACAAAGTTTGAAAATTGTTTTACTCTATTCAGTGTTTAAGCTTATTAAATATTCATGCACTAGAAACTAATTATTATTAGTTTGACAAAATATAACTTTGGTCAATGGGAGCAGTAGTTATTATCATAAATCGACTGTACATGATCCTTCAAACATCACTGGAAGAACTTTCTGCAAAGTTATCTCTTGTTCACGAGTTATATAATTTATTTAATTCATAATTTTAGTCTGCCTTATTTTCCGTATACCCATATACATTAGGGTGGCCCTTATTTGGGCGAAGTTGGAAAATGTTACGTGATCGGCCGTAAAATCAATCAAAGTATATTTAAGCAAATTTTTCCTTAATTTGAGCAAAATCGAGTCATGTTAACACGTGCCCCTAGGCGACTGAAATTTTAAATAGGAAAACTGTATTTTTTCACTAAAATTAGTCAAGATTTTTTGTTAGCTCTTATGAATTCGTTTAAAAAATTGAACCTTTGCTTTTATTGTTGTACATGATATCAAATTGAAACTGTGATTTTTCGGGAATATTCCGAAAATTCTCTCCCTACTTTAAAGCCGTCTGTATATATCTGTCACATAATATTCTGAAACCGGCTGTAATATCGTGAAAAAAAACAAACGAATGACATAAAAAAGTTGATGCCTGAGAATTTGGATACACTTAATCTGAATATGCTATAAGTTTTATTCAAAACTAATTGCACCTATAAAAAATCGTTATAAACAATTTGTTATACACAATTTCTTCAAAGTTATTGTTGTTGATTAATCAAAACGTCTTTGAATACAGCATATAATTTTTTCCTACTTATAGAACATGAAATTTCACGGGAATTGAGAATAGTATATTTTGTTGTGTAACCAACCATATCAGGATTTCTTAGATATAACGGGTTGACCTCTATCGAGGCACGTAATCCTTTATTTAGGTAAATATTTCATCATTGTGAACTGATCTAGATTTAATATTTCAGGTTATCATATCTATAGCCCACACGACGTGCCACGGCGACGATGATAATACGCGAGGGGCACTATAATAAGGCCCCACTTCCAGCTCCGGTGCGCATAAAAATCGAACACTTACACCGCTTATAGTACGACGTTTGTAGAGTTGAATAAACCAATTTTAGAAAAAGTGAGTTGAATTTTCGTGAAGCCGAGGTGGAACCCAACAAAATGGCAACGAGGACAGGATCTCAAAACTAACTGTGTGCGATTTCAATCGCAAATTGAGATAGATCACCTACTGAGGCTGTCGAACATCCGATCTTATTTCACGTTCCGGCGGATTCTGAGGTACTAGCACACCTTCCCGGACCTGGAATAAACGACGAAGTGCAGCACTGACTCCTGGCTCAATCCTTCGAAGATTTAACGCTGAATTCCGGTGGTTTCTCAGGACTTAGCATCCCTGTCCGGAAGCAGTCACATCGAACAATTTCGATTCTTCGAGCCTGACCTTGGAGGTGCGGCATCAACTCCAACTCTACTTCAAAACACAACGCAGAATTCCGGTGGTTTTCCAGGACGTAGCACCCCTGCCCGGAAATCGACGCGCGGATTCAACTCTTCAACGACCTTGATCAAGAGAAGGGGCACCGACGTAGCAAAAATAAGCTTCGATTTTTCTGTCGTCACAAAAATCTCACACGCGTTTCTTTCAAAGCCGTTCAATGATTTCATCGTTATTCAGGAATATATGAATTCTCTTGTTATCTTTCGAATTTAATAGTCTGGGGTACTTTTATTTTCCCTTGGACGGATTTTTGATTTGTGGGACCCAGAGCGATCTTGTTGTTTTTGTCACATTCTATTTGGAGAACCCAAAGCGAAAGAAAAATGCCGGACGAACGTTCCGTTAATTCCACTGTTAGTGTCCAGCAGGAGACGTATAAAATCGAATTTCTGATAAAACTGATAACCGATAGGCTTGATGGCAACCGTCAAAAGGTGAGGAGTTTTTTTAAACAGGTAGACGCTGTTTTTGAATTAGCTACTGAACAGCAGAAGCCAGCGTTCCTGTTGTACGTGAAAAGCTTAATAATCGGGAAGGCGCGCGAGTAAATAGATGTCCATTGTAATTTGACTTCTTGGAAAGATGTTTCAGCTCTTTTGCTTAGCTTATATCATGATAAAAAGACCTTTGATCAACTTTTTGAAGAATTACACTCAATGAAACAGAGTAATAGTGAGTCAATTACAGGTTATTATCAGAGATTAGAGGATTTGAGTTCAAAGATTTTGGGAACAATCTATAGCTCGACTTCAGATAAAGCTCAACTACCCGGGAGAGTATCCATGGTGACGCTTATGACCTTGAATAGATTCGTTTATCATTCAATTGCCCCGATTTCTCAGATGTTGCGTTACAGAGAGTTTTCTACTATCAATGAAGCATTCACGGCCGCTGTTGCGGAGGAAAAGGCACTGAAATTGCATCAGAGAGATCCACCGAAAAATCGTAGATGCTCCATTTGTAGTCGAACCAATCATTCAGAAAGTCAGTGTTATCAGAACCCGAATCGCTCGCGCGGCGCTTATCATTTTTCTTCCAATTCAATGTCACCTGTGGCTCCTAACAGGACTCAATGTAAATATTGTAAGAAGATAGGGCACAAGATCGAAGATTGTCGAAAACGAGAGTGGAACAACAGGAATTATCATCGGAGACAAACATTCCCCCAAAGTTCGTATCAGAATGGGTTTCAAAACTCGAATCAATCGCGAAATCCTAATCGAAATTTATCTCAGAATTCAGAAAAAAGGCAGGAGAACGTCAATTTTTACTGTGAAAATTTTACACGGGACGGGCTTCAGGAAGATCCCCCGGATCAATCGAACCAGTGATAGTTAGATCAGGTACATGTGAAAGGGTTAATTTTGATCTTAACCACCAGTACACAGGGGTTTTTACAGAGACAAATGACTTGACCTTTGTTCTTTTCGAATGCGAATTGTCTATTTCACAGGATAAAATATTGAAATTTCTGGTTGATACGGGAGCTTCCGTATCATTGATAAAAACTTCAAGTCTTTAGAAATACGATATTCACGATACACGAACAATTACCTTAAATGGTATCAGCTACAACTCACCTGTATTTACACTTGGACAGACAAGACTGACTCTTACTATTCATGGTCATTCTTTTGAAAATGATTTCCATTTGATCGATTCATTAAATAATGTTCCATTTTACGGTATAATTGGTCACGAATTTTTCAGAAATCAGGAGTCAATAATTGACTACAGAAAGGCGACTTTTACTATTAAATCCATTCCATTCTTGATTCCTTTACAGAGGAACACGAATCAGAATTTGCAAACGATTTTAAACTCTCGGACTGAGACTGTGATCAAGGTTGACGTAGAGAACCCAGAGGGATTAGATTGTGGAATAATCTGTTCCCAGCACCTTGATAATGACAAGGAAATTTTAGTTCCGAACGCTATGGTAAGAATTTTACCTAATGACGAGGCTCTTATCACGGTTATAAATTTATCACGGAATAAGAAAATGATTCGGAAACCTTGCATTTCTATTGAGGGGATTCCCGAACGAAGTTCGATTTTTAGGACCGTTGTTTCTCAGAATGATGATAAGAAACGCATCGAGGAGTTACTTGATAATCTTAGACTCGATCATATTGTCTCAAATGAGGGTAGAGAATCTGTTATTGAGATTTGCAAAGAGTTCAATGATATTTTTCAACTAACTACTGATGGCTTTACTACAACTACGGCAGGCACAGCCGAGATTAAACTGAGAGACGAGAATCCAATACATACGAAATCCTATCGATTCCCAGAGATACATAGAGAGGAGGTGCGAAACCAGATAAAGAAAATGCTTGATCAAAGAATTATCAAACCATCAGTTAGCCCATGGTCCAGCCCATTATGGGTAGTGCCAAAGAAATTGGACGCCTCAGGGCAGCGTAAATGGCGAATTGTGATAGATTATAGGAAACTTAATGAGAAAACGATTGGAGACGCATATCCTTTGCCTAACATTGAGGATATTCTCGACCAACTAGGGCATTCTCAATACTTTACGACACTTGATCTAGCGAGCGGATTTCATTAAATCCCAATGAAACCACAGGATACCGCGAAGACGGCTTTTTCGACCCCGGAAGGTCACTGGGAGTATAATGTTTTACCAATGGGACTGAAAAACGCCCCCTCAATTTTTCAGAGGATCATGAATAATGTATTGATGGGTTTAACGAATACCCAATGTTTTGTTTACCTTGATGATACCGTTATCTATGCTTCAAACTTGCAAGACCACAATGTGAAACTGAGAAATGTTTTCACACGACTACGACAAAACGGATTTAAGTTGCAAATAGATAAATGTGAATTTTTGAAAGAGGCTTGTGAATACTTGGGCCATGTTATCACTAAAGACGGCGTGAAGCCGAACCCAAAGAAAGTGGAATACATCGAGAAAGTACCGCAGTTAAAGAACGAGAAAGAGATAAAGACATTCTTGGGCATGACGAGATATTATAGAAAATTTATTCCGAACTATTCGACTATCGCGAAGCCACTCACATCACTTTTGAAGGCCGATTCTGTGTTTGTATGGGGAGAAGAACAAGAGCAAGCTTTTCAGACCTTGAAAAATAAATTAATTTCGGAACCAGTATTACAATATCCGGATTTTACGAGAGAATTTGTTTTGACTACTGAAGCCTCGAATCTGGGGATTGGCGCAGTTCTATCACAAATAAAGGACGGAAAAGATTTGGCAATTGCATATTATTCGAGAACTTTGAATAAGGCGAAACAGAATTACTCGACAACCGAGAAGGAACTACTCGCTATAGTGAATTCAATGGAACATTTCAGACCCTACCTGTATGGTAGAGAATTCGAAGTGTATACTGACCACAGGCCATTACAGTGGTTATTTAATCTAATCCATCTTCCAGATTAGTAAGATGGAGATTGAGATTGAAAGAATACCAATACAGAATTGAATACAAACCAGGACGGATAAATTCAAACGCAGATGGACTATCAAGACTGATACTGAGGAATGAGATTTCTCAAATCAATCATATAACAACAGAGGGGCCATATTCAGAATTTATAAAATTTCATTATACGAATCAGATGTTATCGAATTTGAGAAGGAGACTTCTCATATTTCTAAAATACGGAAAGATTTAGTTCTTATCTGGTCCCAGGACTTGGATTAGAGTAATCAGTATTCGAATTACATTCAAAAGAACTTTGAAACGAGCAGATCATCTCCATCAATCAATACTGTAGGTAAAATGCAGGGCAAAGATCAGACTGTCTACCTATTATTTGTAAAGAATTTTCACCATGATAAATTGGCATATAAAGATATTTTTGAGGCACTCTCAATTTTGAAAAATATGACTGAGCACATCAATGAATTTATTTTTGTTCCTATTGAAAGAGATTTAAATATCAAACAAGTTCGAATCAATGAGATGTTGAGATTCCTGTTTCCGAAATTTAAGATTAAATTACTTGAGACCTCAAGGGTCACACCTCAAAATCAAGAAGAAATTAGTACGATTTTGAAGGAATTTCATGATAATAAAACTTCAGGACATAATGGTTTTCATAGGACTTATGCTAAAATAAAGGAGCGTTTTTTTTGGTCAGATATGAAGAGTGACATTAGGAAGTATATAAAGAGATGCCATTCATGTGAAATTAATAAGACTAATTTTCGACCTACGAGACAACCTATGAAAATAACAACGACTGCTGAAATGCCATTCGAAAGATTAGCTATTGATATAGTTGGACCATTACTCTTGACAGAAAATGGGAACAGATTTATTTTAACAGCTCAGGATGATTGAACGAAATTTTCATTTGCTTTTTCCATTCCGAATCATGAAGCAATTACAGTCGCGGATGAACTTGTCAGACTTTTTACGACTTTTGGTATACCTAAGAGTTATTTTTCAGACGAAGGGACAGAATTTATGTCAAAATTAATGAAGGAGTTTAGCGAATTGTTCAAAAGTAAGCATATTTCTACAACACCATATCACCCTCAAACAAATGGTGCACTTGAGAGGAGCCATTTAACACTGAAAGACTATTTGAAGCATTACATAAAACCGAATCAGACAGACTGGGATAATTATGTACATTTTGCAATGTTTTGTTACAATACCTCAATTCACAGGACCACGAATTACACGCCTTATGAATTACTCTTCGGAAGAAAGGCTTACATACCAACATCACTGACTAAAGTACCTGGACTTCTTTACACATATGATGATCATATTAAATCTTTACAATTTAGAATCAATAAATCATTTCAAATTGCACGGACTCACATGATAGAAGCTAAACAGAAAAGCAAAGCTAATTATGATAAAAAGATGAACCCTTCGAGTTTTGAGATTGGTGATAAAGTTCTAGTTTCGAAACGTGATTCTCAACTAGGAAAATCGAAGAAATTAGGCCCTTTGTATAAAGGTCCATACGAGATAACGCGACTCTTTAATAATCAGACCGTGGAACTTTTGATTGGAAAGAAAAGGAAAAAGTATCATATGAATATGCTTAGACATTATTACGAGGGCATATAAGGAGTATCTGAATTATGGAGTCTATTGGAAATGGATTCATTCTAAATGATTTTTAGATTCAATTTGAGATAGATTTTATTATTTTATTTATTTATTTTCCAGATGGTTACACTCAGAATCGCGATCTCGCTACTCTTTCTATTTATGAAAACTTTCGATGTTCAATCCGTGTCTTACGATGTCAAACCCATCGAGAATCCTGGTGGAATATTTTACTTCAAGAAAGGAATAGCGAGTATATTGAGTTCCAAATTGACACTTCTGGCTCATCTTAATACGACTTACCTAAAAAGGATTAGAAATAATTTTTTGATTCACCTGAAATTAACAGGAGTTTATTGCGAAAACTTCCAGGGAAAATTCAAAGATTAATTATCAGATTATAACTGTAGAAAAGATATTGATGTTTTTCAGAACGAGTATCGAATCATTGAAATAAAGCATGACATTTTGGAAGGACTTATATCAGTGAATCATAGGCTTACGAAACGCGGAATTTTTAATGGGGCTTCTTATCTTTTGAATTGGGCTTTTGGGATACCAGACGCTGATGATGCTAATTATTATTATGATAGTATTAATTGCCTTTTGGACGACGACAAACAAACGAAAACATTACCCAAGCGCAAGTTCAAGTTATAATGAGTACTATAAAAAACTTCAATATGACAATAAACTCGTTTAAAAATCAGGAGGTTATTCTTAATCAAAATGTTAAGAAAATGAACATTTTTATGGAGAAAAGTAACAGACAGTTTACGAAATTGGAACAGGAAAATGTAATTTTCCTGATTTGGCTGCACTCGGGCGCGTAGGGCCCGAGTGCTGCTAAAATTAGCCCGAGTTTGCATCACGAGTTCCGTCCCCTGATGTTAACTGTATTTTACTCGATGAGAGCATGAAATTTTGGCGGCTTGAGTAGCCTATATTAGACCCGCGAAAGTGCCCACGAGACCACGAACAGCTGGGAGCACGAAAGTAAACAACACAGGGGTAAATCCACTTTTGTGACTGTCACCTTTTTGTGGGCTGCATGTGGGCACTTTCGCGATGGTCTATAGGTTACGAAAGCCGTTATTTTCATGCTTGCGTCGATTAAAAAATTTTTCATAAATTTGAGCAAAATCGAACTATGTTAACATGTGCCTCTAGGCGACTGAAATTTTAATGGGAAATACATGTGTAATTTTACTAAAATTAGTCAAGATTTTTTACAGTCCATATGAATTTGTTTAAAACATTGAACCTTTGCTTTAATTGTCATACATGATATCGGGTTTGAACTATGATTTTTCTAGAATATTCCGAAAATTCTCTCCCTACTTTTCAGCCGACTGAATATATGGCTTTCTCACATAATATCCTGAAACCGGCTGTAATATCGTGGAAAAAACAGACGAGTGACAAAATAGAGTTGATTCCTGAGAAGTTTGGTGCACTGAATCCTAATATGCAATTATTTTTTTAATAAAGTAATTGTACATGTAAATAATTGTTATCAACAATTTTTCATAAACAAAAATTGCTATCAATTGTTGTCGATTCCTTAGGATTTTGATGCATTGAATCTGAATATGCAATAAGTTTCATTCAAAACTAATTGCACTTATGAACAATCGTAGTAAACAATTTGTTACAAACAATTTCTCAAAATTATTGCTGTTGATTAATTAAAATGTCTTTGATTATAGCATATAATTTTTTTCTTCGTATAGATGCTAAAATTTCACAGGAATTGGGAAAAGCAATTTTTCCGTGATATTGACTGTTTCCGACGTGCAGTTTTGAAAAACGTGTACAAATCGAAAATGCCAAGCTACAAATAAATACGTATTGTTTGTATACGCTTTCGAATCATAGTTTTTTTTGCACCGAAACCCCTTCTTAATATAATTACTATGATACATTGTTGAAAAATTGTAACAAGCGTATTGTTGTAAACACATAAACATGTAATTTTTCGGACTAATTATGATTATGCATAAATGAAACAATAATTCTCTATTTAAATTCGAATTTCAATGTACATTTAAACCCTTCATTTACACTGTCTGGTCCCTTTTTTTCCACCTCAACAACAACACTTTTGCTGCATTTAACCGACACAATTTCAACTTAATCACATTAAACCATAATTTTGCTGAAAATTGTACACTCGTATTTGAGTATTTAAGAATAATAAGTTATGGCATTCTCAACAAAAAAAGCGCGTACTCACAATAATAGAAAAAACAATAACAACGAAATATAAATTGACGAATAAATAATTTACTATCAAATACCGATATTTATTGATAATCAAAGAATTGCTAATCTCTTTGACAATAAAATCCACATTTGCTGTATTCAAAAGGAGTAAATATATAATATTCAAAATTTTCGAATATCGAAATGACGCCCTGAGAGTCAAAATGAGATACGGAAAATTCTGAGGAAAAACATTAAAGAAAATGTTTCGAGGAAAAAGTCAAAGAGAATCTCGAGGGAACAATGTATCTTAGAAATGTTTAGGCAAAACGTAATAGAAAATGTTTTGGGGAAAAAAGTTATAGAAAATGTTGAGGAAAAAAATGTGAATAAGAAAAAACTTCGAAGAAAAACTTAACATAAAATGTTGAGGGGAAAACGTCCTCTGGTTCATATTAAAATAAGCGAAAGTCGTGAGTGCAGGTAACTAAATTTGGGACCACTCTCGGCCCAAAAAAATATAGAGGTATACATCAATAGTCGAGAATAAGCCGAGCTATGCATAAATTGATGAGCCGGATCGAATAACCGGGCGGACGCGTGAAATCGCGTAAAAGTATTGTCCAAGCGAGCAATCTGAGACGAGAAAAATTTTTCGATGAAACGTTAATAAAAAAAATACAGGGCTATGCGGTTAACCCACGTGCATCTTTTTTCCTTTAACAATTTTTTTGTGCAGTCAATATTTGTTATGTTAACAAATAAAAACTCCATTTTCTCGGAACGTCAAAATTGATCATTTGAAAAACTAAACTCGCTCAATTTCGGGAAATTTTCGATGGATTTTCTTAAAATTTTGTAAGTAGCATCTTGAAACCCTAGCGTCGCCACTCAATCCGTCAAACACACAAAATTGTTTTAATAAACATAAAATTCTTAATAAAAAACGGGTTTCTGCCGAATACCGCGTTTTTAATTTTCGACCTGCGGGAAACTTTTTTTCTATTGAAACTACACTATACTTATATGCGTATCAATTGTTCAGAGACATTTGAAATATATTTTGGTGAAATAACAGATCGATTCGAGTGAAACTCTAATAGTCATTGATTTGTATATTCGAGCGTCGGAACGGCTTCGACGCCCGCGATCCACGCTGTTTGTCAAGGCTTTTGCGTAGCACTCACATCTTGTGTTAATAGTTGCAGATGGAATGTACTTGCTATGTATTTTACAGTAATATATTTATACACAATATACCTAATTACTTTGATATTTCCTCAATGCTCTTTTTTTAGGAAACTGTAATTTTAGCCCAGTATCTTTTTTTTTGCGATGATCGTTTGTTTTTCGGCGACTTTATTGTATACTATTGGAAAACATCGATCGCATTCTTCGAATGTTGTAACTTTTTTGAATATTTTGGGCAAAAAACATCATTTTAGTAGAACTCGTGTTGTTGTATTCCCAAGGTTGTAAGGGTAAATTCACAGGCGTTGATACTTGTCGTTATGTACAATCCGTTTATTTCATTGACAGATTATAATTTATAATAAAGAATAAGTTATTAGCTCGAACTGAGACCGTGAACTTCGAAATAAAATATGCCCGCCACTGACTGGGGGCCGCATATATATATTCTTCCGAATTATCGTTATCGAAGTCACGAGGGAAACGTGTCAAGATTAGAAATAATGCAACAGAGGAAATAGTTATAGTAATAAGACTATCAAAGATGAGTTTTGAAAAAGATAGAATAAAGTAAAGGAGTTTGATAAACATAATGGCACGTCAATATATCGTTATCGAAGTCGTCGAGTGATACGTTGAGAAACAAAAGTGATTATTTGGGAAATTGTAAATAAAAGGGAAACGAATCTATGATAGGACGTCGAAAATATCTAATATAATATCGGTACAAAACTCGAGAGATATGAGGTATACAATACCTCCTTCCTTAAAACAAGGAAAAGGCTTTTTACGCGATTACAAAAAGAAAAACCAAAAATTTTCTCGTTAGATTGGTGTTATGCTGCTGCGACGCATTCGGACCTTCGTTTCTGGTTGTGTTTTTTCTGGGATGCTTTCCAGGTCCTTCAGAGGTAGGGATATTTTCATCTCGGTCGTGTCGAAATCTACAGGGTCGTATTCAGGTGTTCTTGTGTTTTGTTTGGTCTCGATTTTGCAATTGACGAAGTTGAAGATCGCAGGCTTCATTATTTGCCCGCTTTAGAGTCCTTGGAAAAGCAGAAGGTTCGACGTAAGGGTGCCAACCAATTGCACGGGCAATAGCAACAGGCGCAGCAGATAATGATCGTCAAGGTGGCAGAACCTAGGATGGCTAGAGTGATCACGTACCATGGCGTATGCGAGATTGTGAATGGCTCGTTTAGGCGATTATCAATGATTTTCTCAGTGTCCTTGAGTTTCTTTTCTGTATACTTCAGTTCATTCAGGTCGATGTTGGTAAGCTGAATAGGTGTTAATTCTTCGTTCTTCGGTCCTTCTATTGGATTCAACGTCAAACAACAGTCATCTTCGATAATATTAGGAACTGGTATATTATATGTAATATTCTTGTCATTAAAACCTCAGGGTTCGAGAGTATAGACACTAGTATATCCACGACAAAGTTTGTTAAGTTTCAGTATACTAGATTTTGCCAACACAACGTCTTCGACATAATTAGAGTAGTCCTTGCACATAATGGTGAGTGTCGTAGGGTTGTCCAATACGTAAATCCAGCGATTGTCCTTCAAATATTGCCAGGTCTCAATTTTCGCATTCAGTGTTGTTGTACGACAGTCGGAAGGGATTTTCGTAATATGTGGAGAGAGTAAGAGCACTTCGCAAGGAACTTCATCGGCCAACTTCATAGTGGGTGCGTTGAAGCATACGTAGTTGGAGTCCAGATACTCGCTGCATTCTGCCAAATCTCGCAATAAGGAATGTTGGGTTTTGGTCAGAGAATCTAGGAGGAAATGGTTTTCGGGTTTGATGTACGAAAAAGAATCTCTAGTCTCATGTTTAATCGGTAGAGGTATCAAACAATATAGATTATAAGTGTGGCTCGTGACTAAAGGGAAACTTGGCGCAAAAATTACAATTTTTTCATGAAATATAACTTGGACGTGCATTATATCATAAAGTAAAGCTGTATCGATTTCCTTAGGTCTAATTAATAATTCATATTCGCCCTTGTAAATTGAAAGTTGCTCAACAATGATCTTCTGTGTAACAATAAAAGGAGAGATTATGCCTTTTCAACCCAATGTAATTCCTTCGATGAAATCCCTATACTCCTGGCTAACTTTTTCACTTAAAATTTCTAACGTAAGTTTTTGCTGCATCATCACTTCTTCAAATTCCAAATCAATAATGATATTCCTGGTATTATTCATAAAAATATTGACCTTTCTGATGTTATCATTCATCCTAGTTTCCTGAGATTTCAGGTTGAAAATTGAAGCGTTAAGATTTTTCAGAGTGCTCGATACAATCTGAATTTGTGATTTCAGTAAAATTTTAGTTTCTCTATCATCTCTCAGTAAGACATTTATACTATCTGTATAGTACTGAGCGTCATCGGCATCCGGTATTCCGAACGCCCAACGTAGAAGATAAGAAACACCGTTTATCAATCCTCTTTTTGCTCTCGCACCGCGACGAGAAATCAAGTCTTCCAAAATTTCGGAGTCTTTTTCAATAACTTGTATTTCCTCATAAACAGTTTTTAATATCTTTTGGCAATTAAAATTTACATTTTTCTTATTCTCTAAATTCTTTGACATCTGTGAACAAATAAGTTGAGCAAAATAAAATTGATTATTCAAAATAAGTTTACTTTTTTCGAGATCAGAGATATTAAGGTGGGTCATTAGAGTGAGACGAGAGGAACTGACACGAGTTTTCCCCAGCAAGTGATAAAAGATTCCACTCGATTTTTCTATAGGTTTGAGTTCAAAAAATTGGTTTCCAAAGACTTGGAGTGAAAGGAAATAAAGCAGGAAAAATGCGATTGGCATGAAATTCATCTGAAAAAGAAATACGATTTAAATTCATTTCCTATAAAAAAAAGTTAGATTGAAAGAAATAGAGAGGAAAAAGTTTAAGTTAATAGCATTTTTGAGAGTATAATTAAATAGTATTATTGGAAATAGTGTTTCAAAAGATTTTTATGATAGATTTTAGTCTTCTTCCCGATCAATAATTCCACAGTTTGATTCCTGAAAACTTTTGTGACCTGAAACAGTCTCTTAAATTTAGGTAGAAGTTTCTTTGATTTTCCTACGATTGTCCCCTTGTTCTCGATAAGGACTAAATCGTTGACCTTGAATTCTGTAGGGTTAACCTTCTTATCATAATATTCTTTACTTTTCAACTTCGAGGCCATGACATTTTCACGCGCAATTTTGAATGATGAGTTCAATTTAAATTGGAGAGATTTCAAATAGTCGTCATAGTTATATTGAATTTTCGGATCTTGAGTGATTGAGGATGGTAGATAAGCCTTTTTGCCAAAAACCAGTTCGTAAGGCGTAAACCCGGTAGCCTTATTCTTGGAGGTGTTATAGCAAAATATAGCAAATCCGACGTATTCATGCCAATCAGTTTGATTCGGGGTAACATAGTGCTTCAAATAATCCTTTAACGTCAAGTGCGAGCGTTCGAGAGCTCCGTTTGTTTGCGGTCTATATGGAGTCGAAGTGATATGTTTCGTTTTGAATAATCTACTAAGCTCTTTAATTAAATTAGACATGAAATCGGTGCCCTGATCTGTAAGAAAACTTTTCGGAATGCCAAACATCGTGAAAATCTTGGTCAAAACCCTTGCCACGGTAGTCGCTTCGTGATTAGGAACAGGGTACGCGAAAGAAAACTTTGTGAGGTCATCTTGTGCCGTAATAATAAAACGGTTACCATTTTCCGTGTCAGTCAATGGTCCAACTACGTCGAGTGCTAGACGCTCGAATGGGGTCTCAGAAGTAGTCGTAACTTCCATAGGTTGTTTAGTTGGTTTAAAATTGGTTTAATTAATTTGACAAGAATGACAAGTCTTTATGAAATATCTAATGTCCTTTTTCATGTTATGCCAAAAATATCTCTCTTTAATTTTATCGTAGGTTCTATTAAACCCACTGTGTCATGAAAGTTTGCTCGAATGACATTCTTTTAAGATTGTTTGAATTTCATCTTCATTTTCAGGAGTAATTTTTTTGTCGTGCATATTCTGACCTCGTTTTTTGGAAACAAGAATTGTATTATTTCGCTTAAATTTTCGATTTTTATATTGTTGTCATTTCTGGGTGGTACTATGACGAAACTCTCAGATTTTATCAAATTTTTCAGAATTGTAAGAGATTCAAAAATGTTCTTATATTCCAATCTATCACAACGAAAATTCTTGACAAAAAGGAGATAGATTGTTTGTTGTTTGTTTCTGAAACGCGACACTTCATTGAGAGATGGATTTAGTTTATCTAAATCAAAGTTTCGGTGGACATACCTGGAATATAAATTATTCTCATCGAAATCTTTTGACCAGAAAATTACAACATTACCATTAATCTTTTCAATGACTTTATTTTCAAGTTCGAATTGTTCAGGGTTTTGATTCATGTAGTGAAATTTAATGAAATCGTTGTAAGTTAAATGCAATATAGAGTTCTCTTGACTTGTAACATTTATCAATTCTTTATCTTCGGGGAATAACCTTGACAATCCGTCAGCATTGGAATTGACTCTGCCAGGCTTGTATTTAATTATGTATTGAAATTCACTCAATCTGAGTCTCCAACGAACTAATTTAGAAGATGGATTGTACAATTGAAGAGCCATTGCAATGGTCTATGATCTGTAAAAATGTCGAACTCGCGACCAAATAGATATGGTCTTAAATGTTCAATGGAATTTACAATTGCTAAGAGCGCTTTTTCGGTAGTCGAATAATTTATTTCTGCTGAATTTAGGGTTCTCGAATAGTATGCGACGAGAAGGTCTTTTCCGTTTTTGACCTGCGATAAAACACCACCGATCCCTACATTCGAAGCGTCAGTAGTCAATGTAAAGCGTTCTTTAAAATCTGGGTATTGAAGCAATGGTTCGTTAATTAATTTCTCCTTTAACAATTGAAAAGCGCGTTCCTGTTCGTTATTCCGAATAAACTGAATTTCCTTTCTTAACAGAACGGTAAGGGGTTTAGCAATCGTTGAATAATCTCTGATAAATTTCCTGTAGTATTTCGTCATTCCAAGAAACATCTTGATTTCTTTAACATTTTTAGGACGTGGGAGAGTTTGAATTGCCTTCAATTTGATTGGATTAGGTTTTACACCTTCGCGAGTTATGATGTGTCCAAGATAATGACAAAAATCTTGCAGGAATTGACATTTTTCTGGTTGCAATTTTAAGTTAAACTCTCGAAGTCTATTAAAAACGTTGCGCAATTTATTATTGTGATCGGAAAGACTAGATCCGTAAATCACGATATCATCTAAATAGACGAAACATTTTTTTGAGTTCAACCCCGATAAAACTGAATTCATTATTCTTTGAAAAATAGCGGGGGCGTTTTTGAGCCCGAAAGGCATGCGATTAAATTGATGATGCCCGTCCGGAGTAGTAAATGCCGTTTTTTCGGCATCCTCCGGGTCTATCGGTATTTGGTGGAACCGCTAGCGAGATCGAGAGTTGTAAAGAATTACGCATGACCTAGTTGGTCCAGTATCTCGTCTATGTTTGGGAGGGGATAGGCGTCACCGACAGTTTTATCATTCAGTTTCCGATAGTCGATGACAACTCGCCATTTGCCCTGTCCCTTTTTAGGTACAACCCATAATGGGCTCGACCACGGACTGATAGACGTACTTATGATGCCCTGTTTGAGCATGTCGTCTACTTGGCGTGTAACCTCGTTTTTGTGGATTTCGGGGAATCGATAAGATTTAACATGGATCGGATCTTTTCATTCAATTTAATTCTCGCGGTTCCGGCAGTAGTCGTTGAAAGGTGATCGCCAGGGAAATAAAAAATATCATCATATTCTTCGCATATTTTAACTATCGATTCTTTGAGTTCATTTGACTGTAGATGTTCTAATTTAAGTACATCTCGAATTTTGGTCCTTTTTTCAAACGAGGATTGGTGATTACCATTCGAAGCAGTATTATGAAAAATAAATTTTGATTCTGGTAAACTTTCAACATTTAATTCAGGAGTGTAAATAATTTTCCGGTTATGTGAAAGATTAACTATCGTTATCAAAGCTTCGTTATCTGGTAATGCATTTATGATAGCTCTAGGAACTTTCAAAGTTTTCTCTTTATTTAAATCTTGAGCCTCAACAATACCTTCGAGAATTTTTTCTGGATTATTTACTTCAACCCGCACAATCGTTTCACTTTGGGGGGTCAAGAGAATATACGGTTTCGAAGGTTGAATCGTATTTTGGAAAATTTGCAGCGTTAATGGAATTTTTCCGAACGTTATGGTCCCTTTTCCAAAGCTTATGTCGCATTTATGACTTGAAAGAAAATCACGGCCCAATAGGCCATCGAAAGGGACGTTTGTACTGGAATCCAAAACTTGAAATTCAGCAAAAAAAAATCGGTTTCCTGCCCCGATCTTGATAATGGTTTCCCCAAGTGTTTTAATCGGTGAATTTAGTGTGATTCCATTCAAAGTGATCGCTTTTTTATCGCAAATTTTATAATCAATCAAACTCGAATCTTTTATAAGGGTAACAGAAGCACCAGTATCAATTAGCATTTTCAGAGTCTTATCGGAGGCATTGGAATTAGGAGACTTCAGTAAGACAAACGTCAAGTCGTTCGTTTCAAGAAGGACACTTGTCCTAAAAAATCATCGTAATTCTCCTCAGGTACCCCGACGGAATGACTCGCGTTTTGAGCAAAAAGTTGACTGGAATTTTGAGAATGTTCATGGTTTTCAGAGTTTGGATTTCGATTCTGAAAACTCTGATTTTGGTGATTGGGAGTTCGAAAATTATTGCCTCGATTTTGGTAATTCGTATCGCAGTTTTGATTAGTTTGAGTTTGGATGTTCGGGTTGCGATCCCGATAATTCTGATTCCCTTTCTGGAAACTTTGATTTTGATAATGATTTCTGTTCAATCTTTCACGTTTTCTGCACTCTTGATAAGAGTGACCAAAAAGCTTGCAAAAAGAGCATTGAGTAGGATTTGGGCGCGTCTCGGAATTTGAATAAAAAATCTGACGTGAATTTGACTTGGAATTTGGAGAATGTGATCCACGATTTGGGTTGTTAAAACATCGGTCAGTGGTGTGATTACTGCGATTACAAATCTGACACTTTTTTAACTTATGCGAATCGTTTGAACGCAGGGATTTTTCCTCGATCGTTGCAGCGGTAAAAGCTTCGTTCATAGTCTTAAGATCGCGATAACGAAGCATCTGAGAAATTGCAGGGGTAGAGTGGTAAATGAAACGGTTGAGAGTCATCTGCGTGACCAGGGAGATGCGTCCCGGAAGTTTGGCTCTCGGGGCCTCAGAACCGTGAATAGTTCCTAGAACGCGCGAGGACAAGTCCTCGAGTCTCTGGTAATAACTCGAAATCGTTTCACTTTGACCCTGTTTCATTGAATGAAGCTCCTCTAGGAGCTGATCAAATGATTTCTTATCTTGGTATAGGTCGAGCAGTAATTTGGAAATTCCGTCCCATGTTGTAATATCGCAGTGAACATCGATTTGTTCACGCGCTTTCCCGGTAATTTCACACTTTACATAAAGTACGAGAGCCGGTTTCTGTGAGTCGGCAGCTAATTCGAAAATCGCGTCGATTTGTTTTATGAAACTCCGAATTTTTGCTCGATCACCGTCAAAATGTTGTGGATTAATTTTATTAGAAATTCGAAATTCTAAGTAATAGTCGTGGAGGAGGCATTTTCCCCATTTTGAGAGCTTTCGCTATTATTGACGGACATCTCGAAGAAAATCGTTGACTAATCTATGACAACAAATTGATTTTCTATTCGATTTCCCTCTATTCACTGAATTGCCGATATTTTACCAATTATTAAACACAGTAAGGAATTTGTTTTTGGGGAGGAATTGATCAAAGGAATTTGCGAGATATAACAGATTGACAATAAGTACCATGATGTTGCCCGCGAAGCGAGACGACGTTGGCCAAGAAAGCTGGACCGGGGTTGCTACTTCCCGTTGTTGCCGATTTCCGTTGTCGTACAGTTGTCGAGCGTCTTTTTCTTGTTGATTGCCATTGTCGTATGGCGTTTACCCTCTGGAAAGTCGGATCGTCCTAAGTAACGTTGTTACAGAGCAAATTCAGGGCCTGGACGATATCCCATCCTCGCCGCCAGTTTTTGTTGTATTCCCAGGGTTGTAAGGGTAAATTCACAGGCGCTGATACTTGTCGTTATGTACAATCCGTTTATTTCATTGACAGATTATAATTTACAATAAAGAATAAGTTATTAGCTCGAACTGAGACCGTGAACTTCGAAATAAAATCTGCCCGCCACTGACTGGGGGCCGCATATATATATTCTCCCGAATTATCGTTATCGAAGTCACAAGGGAAACGTGTCAAGATTAGAAATAATGCAACAGAGGAAACAGTTATAGTAATGAGACTATCAAAGATGAGTTTTGAAAAAGATAGAATAAAGTAAAGGAGTTTGATAAACATAACGGCACGTCAATATATCGTTATCGAAGTCGTCGAGTGATACGTTGAGAAACAAAAGTGATTATTTGGGAAATTGTAAATAAAAGGGGAAACGAATCTATGATAGGACGTCGAAAATATCTGATATAATATCGGTAAAAAACTCGAGAGATATGAGGTATACAACATTGTACGTGAAACATAGCTCTCGTCCATTTGTAGTATTCAAATGAAATGTATACGTATAATTATCAATTAGTCTACGGTTTTCCTTAATATACATTATGCAAACTATTAACTGTGTCGCTATTTACAATGACAAGTGAAAAAGAGTTGCAAAAAGGGCGAAAACGTTCAGTACACCCCGATTCTTGGGTTAATAATATTCGGAAAATAGCCAGAAACAAGGTATTTATTATTCTCAGAAAACATAATTATCAATAAGTGATACCGAAAATTTGTTATTTTGTTGTTTGCATTTTTTAATTCATTATCTTCATTATTATTTATTTATTTATGTTATTTCTTATTGTTAAAATTTGCTTCTTGTTTAAATAATTTAAAATTTCAACTTTAATCATTTTTGAGAAGAGAAATAATGGGAAAATTCGATTTCTACTTTATGGTAATTTTTTCATCAAGAAATATGTTTCTTTACATTATAAAAACTTTCTGTAGCAAAAAGTCGTAGAAATAAATATACGAATAATAAAAATTTCTATAAGTCCAAAAAAGATAAATGCATGAATCAACTCACTCAATATTATGAAAAATGAATTTTATATTAAAATGAGAAGTGTAAAAATTAAGTCACATTAAAAAATTTTACAAAAAATGTTGTGAATATTAACTCTTTAATTACTTTATCGATTCAAAATACACTTAATTGTCTACCTATCTATTGTTGAATATTACTTTGTCCCAAAGTATGTAAAGTTCCAATTTGAAATATCATTGTAAATAGGGTGAAGAATATGTTTCGAAGTCAGACCATATAATACCTGCAAAACAATTCAAGGAAATTGATGTATGCTGCAAGAAAGAATGTCACCTGAGTATTCCTGTTCATTTAATTCAAACTTGACGCTCAATAAATTGTATTTATTATTTCTCGAGTATTATACAACTTTTACAGGAAATTTTGATCCTCCAATTGAATTCTCAACATATTGCAAGTACTTCAATCACAATCTTTCTTATTCTTTCGGGCAACCACGAGTAGATGTATGTAATTTATGTTACGAGTACAATGAACGAATTAGGAATAATATTAATCTAGAGGACTTAAAAACTTCTTTCAAAGATCATAAATCATCAATCGAGGAATATAGAAAAATGAAGGCTCACATGAAATCTTTATGTAATTGTCTTTGTCTTGAATTTGGCTTCGGTCAAAATTTACCTTTGCCCAAATTACCTGTTTCGGAACAATTTTATCGTCGATTGTGGTGGCTACATATTCTAAATATACATATTTTCGGTGAACACGGACGTAGTTATATGTACACTTTTTTAGAAGGACAGTTAAAAAAAGGTGCGAATACTGTTTGCAATTTTCTATGGCACACGATACAGGAGGAAATAAAACTTGATTGCTACGACGAAATAGTATTTTATGTACCTCTGGCATAGAAAACGCGTTTCTATGCTAGCTCGAGATCTCTAAACGCGTTTTCTATGCTCTCGGTACATAAAATATCGTTCGTAACAGGCACGGATGTGCTCATAGGCAAAACGGGTTACAGTCCTCGGCTTCGCTTCAGACCGTAATTTCCCCGTTTCGCCAAATCGCACATCCGTGCCTGTTACGAAATATACTAATTCTCGGACTCTTGTGGTGGGCAAAATAAAAATTAATTCGTTTTCAATTTTTGTTTGTTCTTGTCAATAACATTGCAAATAGAAGTACAGCATTTTTTTCCCATCCGCGGTCACTCATACTGCGAGTGTGATCGTAATTTTGCAAAGTACGGTCGTCCGAAAAAAAACTGAGACAATAGAAACCGAAGATGATTATTTTAACATGATAAAAGGGGCCAAAAATCCACCATTCATTGGTATGAAAGCAGCAGATGTAAGCGTAAAAGACATGGAACATCTTTTTAAATCTCGTGGAGAAATCCCAACAGATTTATTTATAAGTAAAGCAGTAAAGATCGTTTACTTTCCAAATGGAGAAGTAGAAGTCCTCGATAAGTACGACAATTCTCCAAAAAAATATTTAGTCAAAGTATTCACCACAATCGACGAATTAACCGATTCCCCTATCCTCGAAAACTATGGGATATCGGCAGAAAAAAATGCAGGCGTTAAGTCGTTGTACAGATATCTAAGTCCTCGAGGCAAATCTGTCTTTGATAAAGTTTTTAAAGAAACTACGATCGAGGAAAATGTAAAACGCGAAACAGAAAAGTAAAAGAACTCCAAAGATGACAAAAACGTTTCTTCTGTGAAAAAAAATGGGAAAAAAAATCTAACAAAGGTCAAAGCAAAAGCTAGAAAAATTAGGTGGAGTTTTGTAACGACTGTAAAATAATTCGATGTTACATTTTATTATAGAATTTTGCACATTATAATTAGGTTTGGACAGTAAAATAAATATGGAAAATGAACAAGACTTTTTTTCATCCCCTATCAATTAGGGATAAATTAACAAATAAAGCAACAACTCAAAATATGAGATGTGCTACGCCAAAGCCTTGACAAACAGCTTGGATCGCGGGCGTCCAAGCCGTTCCGACGAGGTTCACTCGAATCGATCTGTAATTTCACCAAAATATATTTCAAACGTCTCTGAAAAATTGATACGCATATAAGTATAGTGTAGCTTCAATGGAAAAAAAGTTTCCCGCAGGTCGAAAATTAAAAACGCGGTATTCGGCAGAAACCCGTTTTTTATTAGGAATTTTATGTTTATTAAAACAATTTTGAGTGTTTAACGGATTGAGTGGCGACGCTAGGGTTTCAAGATGCTACTTACAAAATTTTAAGAAAATCCATCGAAAATTTCCCGAAATTGAGCGAGTTTAGTTTTTCAAATGATCAATTTTGACGTTCCGAGAAAATGGAGTTTTTATTTGTTAACATAACAAATATTGACTGCACAAAAAAATTGTTAAAGGAAAAAAGATGCACGTGGGTTAACCGCATAGCCCTGTATTTTTTTTATTAACGTTTCATCGAAAAATTTTTCTCGTCTCAGATTGCTCGCTTGGACAATACTTTTACGAGTGTACAATTTTCAGCAAAATTATGGTTTAATGTGATTAAGTTGAAATTGTGTCGGTTAAATGCAGCAAAAGTGTTGTTGTTGAGGTGGAAAAAAAGGGACCAGACAGTGTAAATGAAGGGTTTAAATGTACATTGAAATTCGAATTTAAATAGAGAATTATTGTTTCATTTATGCATAATCATAATTAGTCCGAAAAATTACATGTTTATGTGTTTACAACAATACGCTTGTTACAATTTTTCAACAATGTATCATAGTAATTATATTAAGAAGGGGTTTCGGTGCAAAAAAAACTATGATTCGAAAGCGTATACAAACAATACGTATTTATTTGTAGCTTGGCATTTTCGATTTGTACACGTTTTTCAAAACTGCACGTCGGAAACAGTCAATATCACGGAAAAATTGCTTTTCCCAATTCCTGTGAAATTTTAGCATCTATACGAAGAAAAAAATTATATGCTATAATCAAAGACATTTTAATTAATCAACAGCAATAATTTTGAGAAATTGTTTGTAACAAATTGTTTACTACGATTGTTCATAAGTGCAATTAGTTTTGAATGAAACTTATTGCATATTCAGATTCAATGCATCAAAATCCTAAGGAATCGACAACAATTGATAGCAATTTTTGTTTATGAAAAATTGTTGATAACAATTATTTACATGTACAATTACTTTATTAAAAAAATAATTGCATATTAGGATTCAGTGCACCAAACTTCTCAGGAATCAACTCTATTTTGTCACTCGTCTGTTTTTTCCACGATATTACAGCCGGTTTCAGGATATTATGTGAGAAAGCCATATATTCAGTCGGCTGAAAAGTAGGGAGAGAATTTTCGGAATATTCTAGAAAAATCATAGTTCAAACCCGATATCATGTATGACAATTAAAGCAAAGGTTCAATGTTTTAAACAAATTCATATGGACTGTAAAAAATCTTGACTAATTTTAGTAAAATTACACATGTATTTCCCATTAAAATTTCAGTCGCCTAGAGGCACATGTTAACATAGTTCGATTTTGCTCAAATTTATGAAAAATTTTTTAATCGACGCAAGCATGAAAATAACGGCTTTCGTAACCTATAGACCATCGCGAAAGTGCCCACATGCAGCCCACAAAAAGGTGACAGTCACAAAAGTGGATTTACCCCTGTGTTGTTTACTTTCGTGCTCCCAGCTGTTCGTGGTCTCGTGGGCACTTTCGCGGGTCTAATATAGGCTACTCAAGCCGCCAAAATTTCATGCTCTCATCGAGTAAAATACAGTTAACATCAGGGGACGGAACTCGTGATGCAAACTCGGGCTAATTTTAGCAGCACTCGGGCCCTACGCGCCCGAGTGCAGCCAAAACCGCCCTTGTCTGCAATCACTCAGTTTCGTCCCCTGGTACGTAATATACTATTTTATATAGGGTGAGAATTTCTCAAACGGGCCACCTAAATTTGATGAAAATTCCTTTTCACTTAAAAATGAATTTTTTAGATAGTGTTTACCATTACCAAAGTAAACCCAAACTGACTTCGCTGAAAAAATTTGTTTTGTTTATAATATTAACAACCAAAAATTTTCATCGATTTTTGTTATTAAATTAATTGCGGGTTATCTATTTTTTCGATTTTTATGCTTCTTGTGGCAATCGAATCGTCATTCAACATAGATTTATCATGAATTTTTTCGATTTGAAAACTTGCATTTTTATACAATATTTTTGTATTTGTTTGTAACAAATTAATTAACAAATGAGTTCTCAACCATATTTTAACTAGAAAAAAAACCGCATATACTTTATCTAGTTGTCTTTTACATTCCGTTAAGAAAAAAATGGATCTTATTTTGAAAAAAAGTTATTCAGTCGAGAACGTAGTCGCGCGAGCTGCTAAAGGTATGCCGTTTGTTCACGCGCATTTATTCTTCGCCGCGCAAATGCTTTTTGCTAGGTAGGAAAGATTTCATGGGTAAATGGATAGTAGAATGTTTAAACGTGTTTACGTATCATATAATCTTCGCATTATTTTATTTCAATTGAGCACAGAATCGGTAATATTGTCAAGGATAATATACTCCTTAAACGCATCACCTAGATTAGGTCGAAATAAATTTTCTATTGAAAATACATTTTCATTAAAGTGTTTGACATGTCAAAAATAAATTAAAAAATATGCGGTGCGAATATTTTATTGTTAACATTATTAAAAATAAATTTTTTTGTGTCAATTTATTATAATAAAATACAACCGGCGATGTAATCTGTTACATTTTTTTATTTTCTGATCGTGATGAAATTTTTATCAATGTCATTTCATTGTGTTTTTTATTTCAATGACAAATAATGCAATCAAGTGAATTTTTTGTTACATTGTAGATATATAACGAATCTGATTTCTCAACCATATTACATTTTGTCCAGCGTGAAAATCACTGAAAATGGTTTTTTCCGGGTATAATATGGTAGAGAAATCAGATTCGTTATATATCTACAATGTAACAAAAAATTCACTTGATTGCATTATTTGTCATTGAAATAAAAAACACAATGAAATGACATTGATAAAAATTTCATCACGATCAGAAAATAAAAAAATGTAACAGATTACATCGCCGGTTGTATTTTATTATAATAAATTGACACAAAAAAATTTATTTTTAATAATGTTAACAATAAAATATTCGCACCGCATATTTTTTAATTTATTTTTGACATGTCAAACACTTTAATGAAAATGTATTTTCAATAGAAAATTTATTTCGACCTAATCTAGGTGATGCGTTTAAGGAGTATATTATCCTTGACAATATTACCGATTCTGTGCTCAATTGAAATAAAATAATGCGAAGATTATATGATACGTAAACACGTTTAAACATTCTACTATCCATTTACCCATGAAATCTTTCCTACCTAGCAAAAAGCATTTGCGCGGCGAAGAATAAATGCGCGTGAACAAACGGCATACCTTTAGCAGCTCGCGCGACTACGTTCTCGACTGAATAACTTTTTTTCAAAATAAGATCCATTTTTTTCTTAACGGAATGTAAAAGACAACTAGATAAAGTATATGCGGTTTTTTTTTCTAGTTAAAATATGGTTGAGAACTCATTTGTTAATTAATTTGTTATAAACAAATACAAAAATATTGTATAAAAATGCAAGTTTTCGAATCGAAAAAATTCATGATAAATCTATGTTGAATGACGATTCGATTGCCACAAGAAGCATAAAAATCGAAAAAATAGATAACCCGCAATTAATTTAATAACAAAAATCGATGAAAATTTTTGGTTGTTAATATTATAAACAAAACAAATTTTTTCAGCGAAATCAGTTTGGGTTTACTTTGGTAATGGTAAACACTATCTAAAAAATTCATTTTTAAGTGAAAAGGAATTTTCATCAAATTTAGGTGGCCCGTTTGAGAAATTCTGACTCTATACCTTGATTGATTGTACAGCCGGTCCAGTAGCATTTTCCAACTTCGCCCAAATAAGGACCACCCTAATATACATATACACATGTATAAATATACCTGTACATATGATTGTATTATAACACATAATACACTGAAATTTCCTTTTAACGAGGTTAAAAAATGGTATAGTAATTCAAGTTTTCTTCAAAGATATTTTTTAGCATTTTGTGAATAAAGATGCAATTTTCGCCATTAATTACGAGTAAAATATCAATAAATTTCAGCGAATTTTGAGAAATTATCGAAAATGGTCTAAATGCTGGTACTAAATTAAACCCTCCCTAAATATTTATTTTCTCCTTCATTCCTCCCTAAATTGCAATAATAAAAACTTACCGTCCAACCGCCTTCGGCAATTTCCTGCTCGCAGTAGACCTTAAGGAACCAGTAAGTAGTGCCACGAATTTGTAAATAGTACACACCGCTGTCTTTCATTCCAGCGTTGAGTAAATCCACGCACGAATATCCCTGGAATCACAAAAGTCATCGTACTCATTTTACGCAGTAGTGCGTGTACCGCGCGTTCGTTTGACTATGTCACAGATTTCATATGTTATTCAGCTGCGAAAATTGATTCATGATTCAATTCATTCATTTATTGTGTTGGTTTTATAAAAAAAAATGACGACCCGATTGTGGTAAAATTATGTTTCGTCTGCGAAGAGAGAATCTGCTAAGGTACGAGCCTGGATTTGCTTAAAAAATTATGGAAAGTAAGCGCACTACGACCAATTGACTCAGATGGAGATTTCGTTATTCAATATCTCCTAAAGAATAAATTTTGAATCATTGTATACAGTTATAGCGTCATTTTCGTAATTTAGATCTTATTCTCATTTTTATATTTTCGTATTTCAATAAATTTAGAATTTTTTTAGCTTCAGAAGGACTCCATATTTAAAAAATGACTAATTCTTTTATAACACAAAGTTGGTAATTCAAATTTTTGAAGCAAATTGATAAAAAAAATGCCTATCAATAGTTTATTAAATTTTATAGTTCACATCGAGAAGTTCTTCCAGTCAACATGAAGCTTGTGATGCCAACCGAAGTCGAGAGTTGCAATTACATAAAATTAGAGAACCGTTTGGCACTTTCGAGAAAACACAATTTTCTTGCATAAATTGTAATTGATTGTCCTTCCATCGGCAGAGAAAGTTGATATCCAATAAATTAGACATCGTATGATACTGAACAATGTGTATTATAACACCTTGTCCATATTTTATACTCAATTTTGTCACGAGCGAATTATTTTACACTTGCCGCATGAGTGGCCGTAACCACTATACATGATAACGATCGTAATTATCTCTAATAAAAGTGAAAGACTCTGGAACAGAAAGAGTATAAGATCGAGCGACTTTTTCTCGTACTCCCGCGATGTGTTGAAGTTTTTGTCGAGTGGTTTTTTAAAAACGTTTCATTGCAAATTTTGTTGAAATCGGAAAAAATGTTAACAAATTTTGTAGATCATGTTCATGATCATATTTTTCATGTGTGAAATTTCAAAATTGTCGAAAAAATAACCAACATCGAAAATTTGATAAACTTCCAATGATTCTACGGAATTTGGAAAATTCGTAAATTTTTAGAAAACGTTCACAAATTTTTTAGATGAGGTTCATAATAAATATCATAGGTACTTCATCGAAATACGTATGTAGCAGAATATGTATGAATTTTCAATAAAAATCGGTAGACTTATGAAGTGTTGGAAAAAAACGAAAAAATTAAATAAATTGAGCAAATTGTTCCCAATTTAAAAATTTTTCAAAAGTTCGTCAACCAAATTTTCAAGAATTTTGAAAAAAAAAAACCGAAGTCGTTGAAGCTCTTCAATGATTGATAACGTTGAAAAAATTCGTGAAGTTTCAGAGTTCGTGAATTTTGTAAATTGTTTTTATTGCCATGGTTCCAAAAGAATGTACGATGATTTCTTTATATTTTTTTAGAATCTGAGAAACCTGTATAGAATTGAGAAGTTATCATAAATCTCAATAAAGTCGGAGAACTATGTATGATAAAATTTGAAAAGAATGTGATAGTAAAATGTTGGAAAGCTTGATAATTTCGTAAAATCAGGAAACATTAAATTCTTAAGATTGCAGATAAAAATTATACGAAATTCGTAGATTTCGTAGAAATTCTGAAATGTTTTTAAATTTTATAGATTTGTTAAAGATGTTATATTTTTCAAAAACGTAAGCAGAAATTTTCAAAAAATTTTCATTTGGCACGTTAAGAACTGTAAAAATTAAAAAAAATAAGTCAAATCTAATGAGTTCGAAAAATTTTTCTGACGTTTCAAAAGTTTCAAAGAGTATGTATATGAGGTTTGAAATATCTAGAATTTCAAAAGAAGAAAACATCATAAACTTTGAAAATTTACAATGCTTTCATAATGTTTGGAACTTGGAACATTTGTAGAATTTGGAAAAACCTTGAAAAATTTTTTAAATTCGTTTCATAGTTATATTTCTTCGGAATATATAATATTATTATTTTTTTTTATTTTTTGATAAAAATCTTTAGAAAAAGGAAATATTTGAAAAATATAGAAAATCTTCTAAATATGGAAAAATTTTTTGGAAATTGTTCATTGCTCTTCGATCTCTCGGAGCAATATAAAAACAAATCGATTGAATCCTTCACATAATTTTATTTATAATTTTATTCTTTAAGCTTTCGGCCTATGTTTCTGGCCCTCATCAGGAAGTTGTACATACACTGTGTGGTTTCTAGGGCAAGGGAGAATATCAATCTCGTGGTATCGTAACCTTAAATCCCAACGTGACCACCATCAACCCGGACCACTTCATCGTCAAAACTAACACCATCCTTGTAAAATTTGTATGGATAGGACAGGTATGTGGATAGGATCGTGACCGCATCGACATACCGGAAAGAATTTTGATTATTTCGATTGTTTTTTACCTCATTCGTAGAAGGATTGGGACGCTTATTTTTTACAAGGATGGGGTTAGTTATGACGATAGTGGTTGATAATGGTCACGTTGGGATTCAAGGTTACGATGTTACGAGATTAATATTCTCTCTTGCCCTAGAAACCACACAGCGTATGTACAACTTCCTGATGAGGGCCGAATGAGGGACGTAGGCCGAAAGCTTGAAGAATGAAATTATAAATAAAATTATGTGGAGGATTTGATCGATTTGTTTTTATATTGCTCCGAGATATCGAAGAGATTGAAAATTAATATTGAGGCTGAGAGGAAAAACCGAACAAGTAGAGATAGAAAACATGGAGTTTCACATTCATCTGTCTCTTACTAGTTCGGTTTTCTCTCAGCCTTTCAATTATTCATTTACCTCATTGGCTCCGAGTGATAAAACACTATGGATTTAAAAATTTATTACTCATTTAATACTTAATAATAAATATTCCGAGCAAATTTTCATTCTGGGAATATTTTTCCAGCTCCGAGCTCTAAAACTGACGTTAACAGAGCTTCATTCACCATGATCGTTAAGTTTCACTCGCCACAATGTAAATCATTTTTTTATAATCACGGGCATTTTTTCCAATCAATCAAAATGAACGATAGGAAACTGAGATTTTTTAATATCTCGTTTCCTTGGCGTAATCACGTTATTTACGATACGAGAATCCACAAATAAATCACCTGCGGGTTATTTATATAACTTACTAATATAAAGTAAATTCATTTTACGCTATGGACTGTATTTTATGTGTTTTAGTGCAAGAATTAAATTGCCGAACGCTGCAGCGTATTTCAAATTTGCGATTGCGCAACATTTTGAATAATTCACGGGAAATTCGGAAAATGCGATCAAGATTAGTAATGGACGCTCGAAGAAAGTTGAAATGCAACATTTAATGTTCAACTCGATCTTCTTGTTAGTTCCTCGAAAGTTTCTAAAGTATGCTATGGTTCGTTACGCAGAATTTTTTTTAAAAATATTTTTTGAGTTCACTATTTCACTTTTTGAAGTGAGCGATGAAATCTTTAAAATTAAAGTATCTAAACACTTGCGAAAATTTTTTTTACACCTCCATATTAAATTTAAAAAACTTTTTTTTAATTTCCATAACATCATTCACAATATTTATCTTTCGAATTCATTACTATTTATTACCAAAATTTTGAAATTCTAATTTTTTGTTCTCAGAATCATCTCACTCATGAATGATAGATTTAATTCTCATTAGAATGTTTTCTAATCAGTCTGTTTTTTTATCAGGGATTGCACAAGCAAATGGCCTAATTGAAAAGTGAGCTATTCCTTTTTTGACCTTTAATTTGCCAAGCTTTCAATTTTTTCTTGATTGAATTGGCAATGTTGCAACTCTGATGAAAATGATTAAATTTCAACATCTCCTACACGAATCGCTAGAAATTTTCAAGCATTGAATTTTGCAATTTGTGCGTACAAACATCACTGCTACTACAAATATTGACAACGGAACACTGACAGCTCTTGATTTGTGAAACTTGTTATTGGATGGTAGAATTTTTTTCAAATTTCACGAAAAACTTTTCGAGGAAAAAAAATAAATACAAGAAGTAGTAATCATGGGCCTAAAAATAAAGCAACCTTTCGGTTTTCGCCCATTTTTTTAATAAAAATTCTCCGGAGAGTTTTTTCTCTAATTTCAAGAAACTAAAGTTTATAATTTTCATACAAATTGTTATTTTTTCTTATATTTATAATTTATATGAAACATAAATATTATATTATTCAGATTTTATCCATACTAGATCAGATCCCGGGTAAAAAAACATACATGAAACATGTATGCATCATGTATGTCTAGTCATACGTTAAAAAGGCATGTAGCATACATGTAACATGTATGCCAACATGCATGCTGCATGCACGTCGAGGATGCATGTAGCATACATACATGCATGCTCGACGTATGCTAAAGCATACATGCTTCATGTATGGCTCTAGATACATGTTTCATGCATGTTCCATGTATGCTTCACGTAAGATTCATGCGTGTATCATGTATGTCATTTTGGGTCGCGAACACAAAAATGTTTAATTACGTACGTACTTCGGTTTAATTGTGTAACGATATATTGAATTGGCGGTATCATGATTTTGCCGATAAATTTAAATTTTGTTAATAAAAATTGATCACACAATTAATCAATTTTATTTCACTGCAGTCGGTGGAATTGGAAAAATTACGTCCATTTTCATCAAAAAATTGCGTAGCGACATCGGACTCGCGTATAATCTAATCATTATGCATAATACTTTATCTATTAGTGCTTAACTTGTAGTGTGAGAAAAAAATTGACTTCTATTTCGCAGATCTCGCAGTAAATACTGGTATGGCGCGAAATATTCAAATTTGAGCGCGACTTATTGAAAAATCCAGCGCCATACCAGTATTTACTACGAGATCTGCGAGATGGAAATCAATTTTTTTTCTCATACTACAAGTTTAGCACTGATATATTAAGGAGGGTTTCTACCTTGCGTAGCCGAAAAAACGAGCTTTTTTTGAAAAATTTTTTGGGAAACTTACTTAAGATAAACACTCGGGATTTATTTTAGTTGTAGGTAAATGTTTATTGTACAAATGAAAAAAGTTTTGAATAAAAATGTGCAAAGGGGGGGGGGGTGACCATCGAGCAATGGCGGCGCACTGGATGAATTTTTCCTACTCGCGAAAGTCCTGCCGCTGTTTGAGATGACCTGAAACATGAAAATAAAATTTTTTCTTATTGTATAGACTTTTGTCTATGGTTGGAACTAGGATTCTGAAAAAAGAAAATGAAAAATGAAAAAGCAATGCAATGTTAACTGAAAAACTCAATTTTCACCCACTTTTTTCAATAAGAATTGTTATGTTTAATTAAAAATTGTGAATATTTTTAAAAGATTCTAGTTCGGGCCATAACCAAGCCCTTAATGAATGACTTTAAAAAATTTCGTAGCTAATGTTCAATTTGTCTGGGATAAATCACTTCCGCATGGTCAAAAAATGTAGTTTTGAGAAAAACGCTTTTACAGTTTGGCTTCAGTATAAAGTAAAAATTTCTTAACTCACATCTAATCCGCTATGCCAGGACCGTACAGGCCATCTTCATGCTCCTCAAACCACTCGTCCTGTGCAGTCTGCTCCATCCTCCGCGAAGTCCTGGCCTCCTTTGATGCCTCGGTGCGCGCTGCTTTAGCCTTCTGCACGCGTTTGTCCGTTGCATCGGCGGTCGCTTTCGCGTGCGGTCCAATTTCGATGCCTATGAGATTCATAACACAGAGTAATGGTGACGTTCCCTCGTTGAACACGCATGCACTCAAAAATGCTGCCAACTCGATTGTCTTTGCGGAACAAAAAATGTGCCTTGGCGCCACGCTCCAGAGGACGGAGTTGAAGCTTTCGTTGTTGTTTTGCGTGTTCTCACCTAAACAACGCTCCAATAAATTATCTGAAGAAAGGTCTTCGTAAATTGAACGCAACATATTTTTCACTTCAGTGCAAAGTGGGGGTGGATGACTATATTCGCGGAGCTCTTCCAATGCCTCTGCTTTTCTCCACTTGCACCACAAGTCCGGACCGGAGGGGGCAATTGGGATGCTGTGGATTCTCATCTGTGGAGCATTTGTGGTAAAATATAGCGAAAATTCCTTTCTTCATGTCATTCGCTGAATTGGGATTTCGGACGATTGCCAATCCATAATAATTAGTCAGTTCGAGGATGAATTTATCAGTTAATTTTCCTACGCCTTTTCCACCAACTCCTTTCGTTTTTTTCTTCCCCGCTCTTTATCGTGATCCCATTCTCTTATTGACATGTCCGACGCACTCTGATTTTTTGACTACCAAATCTTCACCGTATGGCTGTATATCGAGGAGAGGTTTGAAGGTTTTAGTATTGCCGTCACCAACGTACGTAGCGTACTTGACATTGTGAAGCCTTTCGGACTGCATAAAAATTTCAATTATGCCATCGACCTCCATTTTACCAGCACTCCTACTGTGATTGCATGCACATTGCTCTTCGTGAGTTTCGAACCAACTTTTGTATTCGTCCGTGTTCTCTTTGCCCTTCCAATGGTCGCAGGCTTAACAAAATTTTGATTCTACAATCAAATCAAGAACTTTATTTGAATACTTTTTAATTAAAGTCACTACGCCAAACAACGACGTAAATCCTCTTCTGCTCCAAGTTCCATCTCCTGAAACGGTCAAATGAGACGGATTATTTCCTGCCTCGGCATTTTTCTTTGTCTCTTCTTCCGCAGCCCTTTCGAGGAGTACGTCGCACGTGGATTTTGCAGCAGCCCACGCATTTTCCATACAAGCGTAATAGGTGTTTAAGGCAATACCTCGACCCAAATCCATCATACCACGGAATAGATTTATTCCTCGTAAACCCAGTCCGAGAAGACGCATCACACACACGAGCCGTCGATTGATTTCAAATGATTTATTCGCAACTTTAGGGCACGAATCAATTTCAGCGGGATAGCAATCGCACTCGACACATATTTTAAAACCCAAACCTTGTTCACCTTTGACACTGAAATTTACGTCTTTCTCACAGATCTTGCATTTCACGAGGGTACTTATCGCGGAGAATACTTGAATAAAATTAATTATTCGGTACCCGTGGTCTGGATTTACGGTCATGTCATGATTCCCGGATTTTCTAATTTTTTTTCCCGGCGCACTCGCAAATTTCACCTCGTTTTCATTGGAATAACGATTGCCGTGGAAACGACGTTGACGCGTTTTATGACCAGGGCGTACATTGCGTGACGGTTTATTTTTGACTCTAATCATTGTAGCTTTCAAAAAATTAAAAATCTGTTCGAACTTGACACGTTTACGCTCGAAGTATCAATCGCGACTACAGGAGCTGCTTCACAGCCAGTGACACATAATACCCAAAACTATTTCAAATATTCGATGATTCTATTCGAACCAAAAACAGGGCTATTTTCGTTATCAGTTTTGGCACCGCAGCGCACCGGGTGATAGCGGTTCGGCGCGCTGGTTTGCACCGGCTCGGCGCGCTCGACACCGCTACCTGTTCCAGGGGATAAGTTTCATAATTCGAAAGATTTCAACTTTAAATTTTTTGGAGCGTATTCTAGAATCATGTATCAATCCAAAAATGCATGAAAAAAAAAAAAAAAAACAATTTTTTTGACCGCACAAGGTACAAACCCCTCTTAAGTATAATGCATAATGATTAGATTATACGCGAGTCCAATGTCGTTACGCAATTTTTTGATGAAAATCAGCTGAATTTTCCCAATTCCACGGATTGCAGTGAAATAAAATTATTTGATTGTTATTCTCCAATTTTTATAAACAAAATTAAAAATTACCGGCAAAATCATGATACCGCCAATTTACGGAATCGATACAAAGTTAAACCGAAGTATGTACGTAATTAAAAATTTTTTTTATTCCCGACCAAAAATGACATACATGATACATGTATGAATCTTACGTGAAGTATACATGGAACATGTATCTATAGCCATACATAAAGCATGTATGTTTCATGTATGCTTTAGCATACGTTGAGCATGAATGCCTAACGTATGACTAAGCATACATGACGCATACGTGTTTCATGTATGTCATGTTTTCCTGGATTAGCGCGCCCGTAGGGCGCGCGATACAAGAAGCATCATTTGGACAGAATTTGAAAAAAGTATATTAACTTTCAAAATAACTGACTATTGAATAGCGGTTTTGAGCAGACCAACCTGGTTTAGTTATTGAGCAAATGTTGCTGCAACGATTACAATATATGATTTTATATCATCTGCGTAGAGCGCGCTTGAGTTTTGCTCGAGAGGTTGTCGATTTCTTTGGAAGCGCCATTAAATTTATTAGCAATCGAACCATACAAATGAATCCGATGATTGCATTTAAAATATGGAAAAATTTCATTACAGATTTTGAAATTGATTTGGCAAATAAGTGCACTGAGAGAACCAGGGGGTACAAACTTACTCTTGTAAAGCTCGTTGATGCTTTTTCGGAGCGCCTCTGTTGGGCGAGGCGAGAGTAATAATCCGTTCGAACTGATGATTCGTGCTTAGGTGAGATGCGGGTGTAAGGGAAGTAGAGTGGTGGGAACGTATGTTGCCAAGGAACGCGGAGAAGAAGGAGGAGTGCAGGGGAGTGGGAGTATGAGGAGGGCAAGAAATCCTTGCATGAATTTTGCGAAGCTTGTACCCCCTGGAGAAAATTAAGGAGATACCATTTCTCCTTAGAGAGAAACATTTCCGCGAGTAAAGCAAAATGTGCATCAAGGAGGAATAGTTACTGCGCGGGGCAGAAAAGTTTCCTGTCTCGGGAGGAATTGTTCCTCCGTAAGGAAAATTCGTTTATACCGAAACTGTTCCTGTCTCAGGAGAAACTATTCCCGTTTAAAGGATGAAACGTTGAAACGTTCCAAGGGTGTTATTCGCAAGTAGAGTGTGCGCGCGATGCGTCAGTTGCCATTGTTTACATAATTTTGAAGGTTGAGTGCGTCTCTCTCCATTACTATCCATCTCTCTCTGAACGCGCGCGCACTCTACTCGCGCATATCACGCGCGGAACGTTTCCTCCTTTAGACAGGAATAGTTCCTCCCAAGCAAGGATACTAGAAGAAGGATGCCCGACTCACCACGAAATCTGCTCGAAAAACGGATCGTATATCGTCAGCTATGTGGAAGGAGTTTCTTCCATTTAACTAACGGGCGCAAGTAAGAAGAGATTATACAGCTAAAGGGAGAGAAATGCATTGGTTCCTCCCACATCGCTGACCGTATGCTTGCCACTTTCACTGTGGTGAGTCGGGCATCCTTCTTCCAGTATCCTTGCTCCCGGCACAGAAATTGTTTCTCCTGAGACAGAAATCGTTTCTCCTGGGACAGAAACAGTTGCGGTATAAACGATTTCTCTTTACGGGGGAAAAGTTATTTTCTTCGAGACAGGAAACTTTTCTGCCCGCGCAGTAACCATTCCTCATTGACGCACATGTTGTTTTTCCCGCGGAACCATTCCTGTCTGAAAAAGAAATGGTTTCTCCTTTAGGAGGAACCAGTCCTCCTCAGTTCTCTCAGTGTGTGGGCGAATTAAATATTTAATCAATAATTAAAAATTTTGGAACAACAAAAAGTGGAGTAAAGTTTTTATTCTCTTGAATAATATGGCTGTGCTCTGATTGATCAAGGGTACTAAGTATGAACATTTAATATATTAAGAGGATTGAGAGTAATTTTTTTCAAAAAATATTTACATACATTTAGAAATTTAATAGACAAAATTCATCTTTGGAAGGATAGCTTGAAAGTAATATTTTTTCAAATAAATGAAATATGCATGTATCTATATTTCACTTTTAATACATCACAAAGTCCGGAAGGACTTTGCCGCCGCTTTTTAAAAATAAACAATCTGAAAAAAACAATACCACATTTTATCATGCAATATACGGCCCTGACGAGAGCGAAGTCGCCCGGACTCTTATTTACCGCAAGCATCTTCTTCTTCTCCCTCTTACTAGAGCCGCGCGCTTTCTCTGTCCCTTTCTAATCGGCGATTTGCTCGTTTTCACTACGGTCGCTGTACAATCACTATACCTATATTTTTTTAAGACCCCATGGCTCAGATTAGGCTAGGTCCCTAAAACGCCCCGAATTTTGCCGAGCACGCATGACGCTACCCGATTCCGTTTATTTGCTTTCGGTTGTGACTCGTGCACAATCGCGCGTGGTCGCGCGTTTGGTAATAATCACCTATAATCATATCCATATTGATCAACATTGATCAATTGGATTTGTAATCATTATATATGGCGTGATATCTCGCGCGCGATAATATGCTCGAGTTCACTCAAGTGAACTCGAATGTCGTTTTTGGCACTTTTCGGTCGTTTTCAAGTGCTCGCGCATGTATCTTGTTGGCCCTGTTGCTGGAAGCTATCAGATAAGTATAATTTTTTGAATGGCGAAAAACAACATCATTAATTTTTGTCCTGATGCTTATTGATCTTTTCAATAATACCTTGGTGGAATTTTTTCTGCCAAGGTGAAAACTTGTTTATTTATCTAAAATTTGAGATTTTTGAAATGCAGTTCTTTATTCATGATTTTTGAAATAAACAAGAATTGAAGTATTGAAAATCGATTCGTTTCATTCTTTAAATTAATGAGTTTAAATTAAAAGCGAGCTTCTATTTCGATTTCGAAATTTTTTCTAAACTATTCAGTAAAATTTTAACATTAGCTCAATGTTTATCATGCACAAAAACATCAACAATCTTATAAAAACGTGGTAAGTTGTATGTTTTAATACATTAATATCAATATTTATCAGTATTTTTAAAAGTATATTTAACCTTCGCATTGCCTATCTTCATTTACTTTCATTTAACAATTGAGTACAGTTATAACGATGATACAATAATAACATTTATACTCTGTACCTTTGCATAAAAGTTATCCATAAATTATATAAAATTCTTATATTTATTGTACAACGTGTAGTTAAAAACATATTGATAAAATATTTACATACATTTTTACTATTCATACATTTGTGGGATAACGCTTTCTAAATTACATTAAATTCCTTATGTAACAGTTTATAACATTTTTTTCTCAACTTTTTCCTAGTAAAAAAAAACAATAAAAATCTTATAATAATATTCGAATTAATTTAAAAATAAACATTTTTTTCAAACTGATCAATTCAAATTTGATGTCCTTAAATTTTCCAAAATTTACCAAAATGACGACATAATTAATAAATAATGCTAAAAAATTGAAGTTTAAAGTAAAGCATTTCATAGAAATTGATGACAATATAAATAAATCAGAAAACCAAAAGTATTGAACTTTAAAATCTTTTTTATTATTATTACTATATATATATATATATATATATATATATATATATATATATATATATATATATATATATATATATATATATATATATATATATATATATATATATATTATCATGCATATTTGGAATCGCAAAATAAAAAATGAATTATCAAAACAGGGCCTATCATGATATTCTATATTTACTATCATTCAAACAAAACATTGATTTGGATGTAAGAATTTCATTTTATTTTTTAGTTTTTGCTGTGATATTGAATGTACTTCAAAATAATTTTAATTAAAAGACACTGAAAAATAAACTAACAAAAAGTACATATAATATTAACTAATAAGAATAAAAATATCACATACGGAAAGTTATTATCTTGATATTGTAGATAAAATATTTTTAGATAAGAATAGTCTACGTCTACAATGTATTGAAAAACCAGGACATGACGGAAGCAATATTTATAAGTAATATTCGAAACACTGTGAATCATTCATATGTAAGAAATAAATAAAGGAAAAAGACTTTATTCAATAATTATGTACGAATGTATTTGAAAACAATAGCGGATTACATGAAGAAATGATGCTTTTTATAATAATTTTAATTATATTATATAACATATATTATATTACATACTATATAACAATTTTAAAAAAACAGTATTTCATTAGGTGCCAGCAATATACGGCCCTGACCCGAACGAAGTCGTCCGGACTCTTACGAGGTGTGACAATTAAGTGATGAGACCGATTGTATTGCCGCACTTGTGGTAAACCTGCGACCTTGAAATTTTTTTCCCCTTTCCCCGGCATCCTTTCCCTCTCCATTGATGTATTTACCGTCACTCTAGCTTGTTTAGTTCGCCTGCTACGTCGTGTTGAGTAGACGTGTGTTGGTGGTGCTCGTCACGAAAATGGAGAAACAAAATCTAGAGCAACGCGTCGCGATAAAATTTTGCGCCAGGTTAGGCGAAACAGCTTCGGAAACGTACGCTAAAATTGTAAAAGTGCATGGTGATCTTAGTCGTGCCCAGGTGTTTCGGTGGCATAAAGAGTTTAAGGACGGTCGTGAAAACGTGGAATACGAGGCGCGGAGCGGGAGACCAGTCGAGGTGCGGACTGACGCGAATGCGCAGCGTGTGCGCGCCCTAATCCATGAAGATCGGCGTTTAACAGTTCGAATGTTGGCCTCGGAGCTGGGTATGAACCGTGAAATAGTCAGACAAATTTTAACCGACGATTTTCGGATGAAAAAGGTGTGCGCGAAGATGGTTCCAAAGAACCTTTCTGAGAAGCAAAAGCAGCATCGAATGAACGTTGCAGAAGACTGTTTGAAACAAGTGAAAAACGATCCCTCGCTACTTGATCGAGTTATTACAGGCGATGAGAGCTGGTGTTTCCAATACGACCCGGAAACCAAACGCCAAAGCTCACAATGGTTGTCTCCGCACGCCCCCCGCCCGAAAAAAGCTCGCATGAGCAAATCAAAGGTGAAAACGATGATCATTGCCTTTTTTGATAGCCGTGGAATCGTCCACAAAGAATTTTTTCCACCGGGGCAAACCATAAATCAAGTCTACTATTGCCAAGTACTCGAAAGATTGCGAAAACGAGTCAACAGGGTGCGCTTAGACATCTCTCGTAACTGGATCCTTCATCACGACAACGCACCGTGCCACACCGCCCTCAGCGTGTCCCAGTATTTGGCCTCTAAAGGGATTGCCGTGTTGCAACAGCCGCCTTATTCGCCCGATATGGCACCCTGTGACTTTTTTTTGTTCCCTAGAACAAAATCGGTGGTCAAAGGAACCCATTTTGAGTCGATTACGGACATCCAAGCGGCCGTGACGAAGGTACTCGCGAACATCCCAGTCGAAGCGTTCCAGAAATGTTACGAAGCGTGGAAAACGCGCTGGAATCGTTGTATAGCTGCTCAAGGGGACTACTTTGAAGGAGATGGCAGAGTTGTAGAATAATTTTTAAATATACGGTTTTTATGGAATCAGTCTCATTACTTAATTGTCAAACCTCGTAATATACCGCAAGCAACTTTCTCTTTCTCCCTATTACTATAGCGGCGCGCTTTCTCTGTCCCTTTTTAATCGGCGTTTTGCTCGTTTTCACTACGACAGTGTTGCCAAGTTAGGGGTTTTTCCCCTAAATTTAGGCGTTTTTCAGGCTGTCAGGAGGAATTTCAGGGGGAAAAAATTTGTAGGGGGAACATAGGGGGAAAAATTTTTTTGGGGGATAAAATTAGTGTTAATAAATTAGTTTCAGTGTTTTAAGTTTATTTTGGCTGAAAGTTCCAGGAGAAGGCACTTATAATGCATATTTTTCAATCAAATAGTAGTCTGTCATGTGAAATCTAAGAAATATATTTTATGTATGAATATAGTTATTCATGAGTTCGCCATTCTGAATATGTTAAGGTGCTATTACAATTTACATGCATGACGCCGCCGCAGCGCTCGCATGTAATTGCACCTTCAGTATCGCAAGTGTCCAAATATATGTAGGTACATACTAGTGTAGGGAATGCCAAGGGGAATAACCCAATGAAACTCCTGAATAACTGATATTGAATATTTATTACATAACACACTTGTACAGGGAGAGATGGAGGACCGCGAACCAATCGTGGCTTAAGTCAGATACCCAATGAACGAATGGACCAGAGTGTGTAAAGGTCAGTAACAGTGAGCGCTCCCCTCACAGGCAGGAACACGTCCCGATCATGCACTCACACGCATGCGCACCACCAGCCCACAATGCTGGGGAATCGCGCCACACTGAGATATCCCCACACTAGTATAATGCATTACCAACAGAAAATTTGCTGGTAAAATCAGGGAAGCGCTGTGCTATATATATTCATGAACCACACTGTTCAACAGTCAACTTCATCTTCGTCTATCTTCAGTTAAACAAGTTAAAATCAAAACGACTTTCACTGTTATGATAAACGAAACCTTAAAGACAAAAAATTACTTTATTTAACATTTTTTTTCATTTTTATTCATCGTGAAAGAATGGCTCCTTCGCAATCGAAGCACGAGTACGTGCAAAAATATTGCAAGGCTTGGGATAGCAACCCTTCGTTTAAAGGTTAGTTAGTCGAATTTTCTTTCGAAAACAAACTGTAATCGAATCGTACTATAAGTTAAAGAAATAATTGCTGTTTATTGTGCCTATAAAAACCTGAATAATTTTCTTTAAAGGTTGGTTAAAGGCAGTCTTGGGAGATGACGCTAAGGCCTATTGTTTATATTGCAAAAAAACTTTATTAGCGCATAAAAAAGGTCTTTCCGAGCACTCAAAGAGAAATGGGCACAAATCTGCATATCAAAATAAAACAGAATGCGTCAAAGCACCGAAAATCACCAATTTTGTGAATCCAAAAATTGATGACAAAAGGAAAAGAGCTGAATTGAAAATTGCAAGCTTCGTTGCCGAACATTGCTCAATACATTCAGTTGATCATCTGGGTGAAATCTTAGAAGACTGGGATGGTAATTCAAGAGTATTATCCGATATCAAATTGCATCGTACAAAATGTACAGGTAAAAAAATTACTCGTTTTTATTTTTATAAGTGATGATAAAATTTTTCCTGACTAACCCTTGTAAATATATTTTTTATGCGAGAATTAGTGAAAATTTTAAAACATGATGAATATTTCGATGATTATAAATTATCCGTAGTAATTTTATTTCTTGTGACTACCTTCCAAAAATTTCTTTTAAAATGACCTTATAAAAACTTGAAAAGAAAAATTTTTTAATAGAATTTGTTGTACGCGGATTTCAAAAAGGACTGTAATTTTAAAAAAATGTTAATATAACTGAATGTAAGAAAATAATGAATTAAAATTTTAGCATTCACAACAGAAATTCAGTGTAAGAATAAATTCTATAGCAAAATTTGAATTTCGTTAAAATTTCCGAAAATTAGAAAATTTTTTTTTAAGAAAAATATAGACTTCTATATATAAATTAATACATATACTTATAAAAAAGTATATTATTTAATATATAAATAGGGTTACAAGATAATGAAATTTATCCTTAATAGCCCTTGTGAATATACTTTTTATGAAAATAAATGAAAATGTTATAAAATGATAAATAATTTATTGAAAATGAATTATCTCTTGTAATTTTATTTTTTGTAATTATCTTATGAAAATTTTTTATAAGATAACGCTATGAAAACTTCACAAGAAAAATTTTTCAAAAGAATTTAAATTAAATAATTGTTTTCTACGCGGATTTCAAAAAGGACTCTTATTTATAAAAAAAATGTTGAGTAATAATGGAATGTATGAAAGGAAAAAATTAAAAATTTATAAAGAGCAAAAATAATTTTTTGGGATAAATTTTTCAGAAAAAATTCAAAATTTATAAAAATGTCCTAAAGTTTAGAAATTTTTTCATCAGAAATATATAATTTTCATACAATAAGAATATTAATAAATGAAAATAGTATGAAATAAATATGTAAATTCATAAAATAAACGTACCAAAAATGAATTTATTCAATAAATATATATGTAATGATAGAAAAATAATTGGTTGAAAAATCGTGATTATAAATATGATATACTTTCATTACTCACTTTTCCTAAAAAATGGCAAAATATTCACAATTATTTTCAGATTTTTTTTTCTTTCAGGTCTGATTTTGAACATTCTATCACCTTGTTACTTAAAAGAATTAGTTGAAGACGTTGGATCTTCGTATTATTCTCTAATAATTGACGAAAGTACAATGATTGACACAAAAAAGGTCATGTGCTTAATGATTCGATACTTTAGTAAAAAGCATAGAAAAGTTTGTACAAATTTCTACCGTTTACTCGAGCTGGAATCAGGATGCGCTGAACCCATGACTGAGACAATAGTCAGCCAGCTTAAAAAGGATAATTTGGAACTGGCAAATCTCATCGGCATTGGAATAGACGGAGCAAACGCCATGGCTGGGGCCAACAATTCTGTTCCATCGAGACTGACCCAAAAAATTCCTCATTTGGTAACCATTAAATGTTTGTGCCATTCTTTGCACAAATGTGCAGAGAAGGCTTGTGATGTTCTTCCAAGAAATCTAGACATACTAGTCAAGGAAAGCTGTTCTTGGTTTTCAAGAAGTACCAGCCAAAATATCGAATATGCAAAATTATTCGATATCATGTGTGAAAAATCTCCGAAAAAAAAACTGTCCGGAACTCGTTGGTTGGCCTTATTAGACGCCATCGAAACTATTCTTAATCAATGGGACGTGCTGAAATTATATTTCAATCAAGCTAGGTCATCTGAACGCGGCGATCAAGGGTATAAAGCAGAACAGCTTTATCAAATGTACTGCTCAATTGAGAAAAAACTGTATTTGATATTTCTGCGGTATTCCTTAAAACAACCCTCACGGAAATCTGGCGTGAGCAAAGTTAGCCGTGTAAGCTTACGCGGCACACGTCGCTCACGCGGCGTTAGTTTATTGGAGGATTCATTCTTTACCGGCACGAGATAAATGGGCTGAATTTTAAATTCAGCTGAAAATTTAAATTTAAAACTCTAAATTTCCCGAGGAAACAACATTTGCGATATAAAATAATATACAGATCAGTTTTTTCTTTTAATAAGCTATTTACGTGATGATTGTTTAATAAACAATCATAAATAGTGCAGTATCAAAATATGATGATTTTTACTCTTAAAACGGAAATCGTTCAAATTTGATTCTTGTTTATGAATTATGTTTTAATAAGTAGTATTTTTGATTTAAAAAACGAATTTTATATTTTTTTATTATTTTGTAAATTTGATCAATCATATCGAAAAAATTTGTCAAAAAATAAAAGCTAGCTCAACATATTTAGTTTTCACATAGACAAAAATTTTTAACAAAAAAATTATTTATCATTAAAAAATACTTCTACAAATGATTTTTCATTGTTCATAAGTAGGTTATGTTATGATAGGTATATTTCGATTTCTTCAAATTCACAATTTAGATGAAATGTCTTGATTGTAATAGATGCAAAAATTTTTTAATTTTGGCCGCGTACTAAATGATGAAATGGTGTGGATTATTGGATACATTGGATTTTTAACAATTTATATGCCTCAGACATGAATTTTCAGTAGGTGTGAGAATGCAAGGGTTACTCCAGTCAATAAGGCCTTAGTACCTCGCATTATTTTAGTAATATTTAATTGGATATCGTTTTCCACGGAATACTACATTAAGTCGAACTTTTGAATTACCGATTTCAACTTCAAGTTATCTGTCCGTTGTATATTGTAAAGCAATACAGATCAATAATCTCAGCTGAGTGATAAAACTCGTTTTGTATTATAAAATTCAATGTCTTCACAAATATAATCATCAACATAAAATAGGTCATTTCTTGTACAGCGGCCAAAGAATTAATTTTAACCTACTTTTATTTCTGAGACTATTATATTTTCACGAAACTTCGATTTTAGAAAGGTGATTGTATCTGAATTTCATATGAAACTGTGAGAATTGATGTTGGAAGAAAAATTTTTATTTGTTCATCATTCCAGTATAATTGTGTATCATTGAATAAATTGGAATCCTGTTTTCCCTATGATTTATTTACGTTTCGGGTTATTTGTCTCTTCAAGATTTGTCAATTATAAAAATTCAAGATAATCATTATAGCCATTTCAAGATTACTTGACAGTCAGATGTTTTCCTTGTATATTAATTCATTTTTGATTTCAATACTTTTGTATCGTCCTTTTTTCATCAAGTTTTTTCTCAATCGGAATTTCGCTCCATTTTTATTTATTCTGGTGTTTATAAATTGGCGATGTTGAGTGGGAGGGGGGGGAGAGGAGGTCCCTCTAACGATACGTTTAGAGAAATTTAATAACGATCTAACGTGGACTGAAGATGGCTTTTTTAGTCCAACCATTCACCCATTCACCGACCAGGCTGCAGGATTACAGCCATCTGCCTATCTTAACGCAGATAGCACTGCTCTGAAAATATTTGCAGAACTCTTTACTGAAGACATGATAGATTCAATTTGTGCAGAAACTTATCTGTATTATGAAAAAAAAATTAATTTGCTTCGTAAAGCAGGTAAATTGAAAGCTCAATCTAGGATCTTGAGCTGGAAATCGTTGCCACCTGACGAAATGTATACCTTCATAGCACTCATAATACTGATGGGAATAGTAAAAAAACCGTCTTTTACCATGTATTGGTCAACTGATCCCATGATAGAGACACCTTTTTTGCCAAATGTATGTCCCTTCGCAGGTTCCAAAATGATTATGCAATTCCTGCACTTCGTAGATGATGATGAAGAATCGAATGACAAGATTCGAAAAATTCCACCCGTTCTCGAATATTTAGTAGAACAATTTCAGGCAGTTTACCGGCCAAGACGGGATATTTCAATTGACGAAACGCTTTTACGATTGAAAGGGAGGCTTAGTTTCAAATAATGTAACCTCAGCAAACGAGCTCGTTTTTTTATAAAATTATACAAAACGAGTGAATCTGTAACGGGGGACGTATACAATTGCATAATATACACGAGGAAGGATGAAAGTAAGTCTCCAGCAAAACCAGGAATTGGAATATCCGGGGGAACTGCTAAAAAGATGCTTGGAGATCTTGCAAAACTGGGACGATGTTCATACATTGACAACTGGTATACCTCTCCACTGTTGTTCAAACAATTGGTCGATGAAAAAACCAACGCCTGTGGGATAGTTAGGATGAACCGAAAATTCTTACCAAAAGTGAATACGTAGCAGATGAAAGTTAGTGACATGAAGGTTTTGCATACCCCCAAGTTGTGTTTGATTCTTTGGAAAGATAAAAAAGTGGTAAGCATGCTAACAACTCATGAACGGCCTGTTATGATGACAACTGATTAGTTAAACCGTCGCACAGGCGAGTATAAACAAAAATCAAATGTAGTAATGTCCTACAACAAGAATATGGGTGGAGTTGATTTATCTGATCAAGTCTCACAGCCCTATGAAATGCTACGCAAGACAATGAAATGGTACAACAAGATGCTTTTCCACCTCTTGGACATATGGTAGCTATTTTCAATGCGTCTGTCATTTATAATTTTTTGCGCCCGGTGAAAAAGATGAAAAAAAGTCAACTTGATTTTAGACTTGCGTTAGCCGAAGAACTTGTCAAAAATCATGGCGGCCGAGAAACAACAGCTACGCGAAGAATTTACTCTCTGTGTTTTCCTGAAATTGAAGTACAAAGAACGCAAGCACTTGCTCCATGCAAAATGACAAATTCATCGGGAAAAAATGTTAGAAGGCGATGCGTTCTCTGCAAATCGAAAAATAAAAGAACAGACACTGCCTTCCAATGTACTAAGTGCGGTAACGAATCACTTTGTCATGCGTGTTTTGAGAATTATCACAAAGATCAGTAAGTGTTTTTTTTCACTTTCAATGACAAAGTTAGTCCTAAAAATTCCCTTCAATAATTATATTTTGAAAGTTATTATACCAAGAAATAATGGGAAACAAAAAAAAAGGGCAAATACAAAAAAGCACAAGAAAAGAAAGAAAATCGAAAGAAAAAATACAAAAAAATAGAAAAAAAAGGAGTGTTAAATCCTACCATCGCAGCCTCCTCGTGGCACACTCCGGGATGTGAAAAAATTCACCAGCTAATGCAGGGGGTAACAAAATAGTATCGTTACCAACTTCCAAAAATCTGTATTGGTATTACTAGTGGGGTAAATAGTTTCCAAACATATTACAGACAAGGCTTATATAATATATGCGAACTCGATTCGAAATTTCGTGTTCAGAGTCATAACCAGTAGTCGAAACAACCTATGAGTATCGTGTTTTAGGTAATCTATGTATAAAATTTGAATTTTTATTTCCTAAATCGGTTTGACATTTTGAATTTCTAAATTTAAAGTTTACATTCATAGTTAGGTACTCGAACTCACTCATGAATAAACAGATATATTTATTTATTTCTTTTTATTTATTCAACCAAAGTCCAACAGGTCAAAGACCCAATTAAAGGACAACAAATACAGATTATAAGCAAAAGAGCATAACTAAAATTACAATCAATATGAAATTAGAGATTTTGAGTCGCGTTAAAGTATTTAACAGTATTTTCGATAAAGACCTTCAAAGAATCAAAGAATAGATCACAATGATAAAGATTGCTTTGCGAATGAACATTGAATTCGTTACATAAACGAAAAATCGGGGAACAGTCAGCTACAAAACCAGAAGACTGAATGTAAAAAGTATCATAGTGACGCACAGATTATCGAGGAATATGAAATGAGATGATTGATAATAAAAACGGAGAGTCGACCATGTGCCGTATGATTTTAAACAAAAATACTAGACCAATGTATGAAAGCCTGTTCTCTAAAGTCCAAAACTTGAACCTTTTACATAACTCATCATAATTAGATCCCCTCGGTAAATAACTACTATTAATCCGCCACGATAAAAATTTCAAAAATCTCTTTTGACATCTTTCAATCGCTAGTTTATACTTCGCATGTCTCGGAGACCAAATTATTGCAGCTTAACCGAATGTAGACATAATTAGAGTTTTATACAACAAAATAATTGTTTTCGGGTCGCGAAAATCATGACAGATTCTGATTAGAAAACCTAGACACTTATTAGCTGACTTTATCAAGTTTTCAATATGTGAGGTGGAATATTGTTTACTATTGTAAGTAACTCCAAGATCTTTAATGACATCAGTGCGCTCCAACACTGTATCTCCCAACTTATATTCATATTTGTAAATTAAGGACCGTCTAGAAATAGTAAGTACTTTACATTTATGTGGGTGTAATGGTAATTTGTTAAGAGCACTCCATGAATCAATTTGATCTAAATTGTTTTGCAAACTCAAGCAGTCATCCGGATTAGAAATTGGTAAAAATAACTTCAAATAATCTATAAAAAGAGGATAGAAACATGTGAGTTGAGTACCGATGTCATTAATCAATACAGAAAAAAGTAATTGTCCTAAATTGAAAGCCATGAGGAACGCCTGAAGTAGGATGAATTTAATTAGAAGAGTAACCATTAATTTTTACTGTTTGAAATCTGTTATGTAGATAAGAGTTAATCAATGAAAGAAAATTATTAGACAATCCTAAATTCAACAATTTCCTCATAAGGATCCCATGATCAACGATATCAAACGCTTTTTTAAAATCAGAATAAATAATATCAATTTGATTGTGTGTAATGAATGCACTTGAAACTATTTGAAAAAATGTTGCGAGGTTTCATGAAGTAGATCTCTGAAGACAAAAACCGCTTTGATTCGGAGATAAGGTCATTTTAAATTTCTCGAAGATAATATCATACAATATTTTTTCAAAGATTTCGGAAAAGTTATTTAATATTGAAATCAGTCGATAATTAGAGATTGTGTGTAGTCACTGGTTTTAAACACTGGGCAAACTCTGGCACCTTTTCAAATACTTGGAAAACTTCCAACAAGTAATGACTTATTGTAAATGATCATCAAGGGTATGACGAACATGTTCGGAAACTTTTTAATCACAGAACTTGGAATTCCATCAAGCCTTGTAGATAATTTATCTGGGAGCATCTTGAATTTGATAAGAATCTCGTTGGTTGAAAAACTAGTGACGTCACCAATATTTTGGCCTAATGAAAGTTGCATTTGTAATAGCATTTGGTACATTAGAAGATAGAATCTACATCGTTGAAAAATATCGTGCAATCGCATTAACAATTTCATCTGGATCATGATATTCGACTTCATTGAATTTTATACCCCTAGTATTTAAGGGGTATAAAACTATAACTACTACTATAGAACCCCTAGTAATTTTGATCCTTACAAAAACCTTATAAGAAAATGTAATGTCTTATAAGAATTCCATTTCTCATAAGGTCAGTCACTTCGTGCAACTCTTATAAGAATTCAGTTATTTATAAGGTGACCTTATAGGAATAGTTTTAAACAACATGCAACATGCAAAACCTTGTACGCCTAGCATCGAATAATCATTTTTCGATTTTCTATTTATATTTTACATTTATGATTATGTTACCATTTTAGTAATCAACCAAGGTAGTATTGATTTACAGATTGTTAGGTGGATTGTTACATTTTCGGCAAAAAGTACTGTAAATCAAAATATTACTGTAATAAATATAATACAAAAATATTTTGTCTTTTTCATTTACAGACCATCTGACATCGCCAAGGAGATGTTTCCGAAGGCGTTGCCATTTTCAGAAGACCAATATCTCCCAGATCGAAACAAAAATCCTCATCCGCTCTCCCGAAATCCATCTTTCCCAAATCTCGTTCAAGATAATTGTCGGACTTTATTGACACGTACTCGTTCATTACCTAATTTAGGTAACATTGACTCACACGGCAGATACACAGAATCAACAAAAGTGGTGGATATTATTGCGTCTTACGATATGGGCTGGAGCAAGCGAGGCACTGAGAAACAGTACGACAGTCTGAATGGTTACGGTGCAATCATCGGTTACATGAGCGGTAAAGTTTTGGATTACGGTACGAGAAACCGAAAATGCAAAGCGTGTGACATGGGTGTACCCAAAGAAGAACATGATTGCCGGCTAAACTTCCAAGGCACAGCAAAAGCCATGGAAGCTGACCTTGGTACAGAGCTGATCGTCAACAGCCCCGTACTCAAAGAATCGAACTTGAGAGTACGAGTTGTCATCGGGGACGAAGACGCGAGCACAATGGCCGGGGTACATCGACACGCGCAGCATCGAATTTTCAACATTGCCGACAGAAATCACTTGAATAAAAATTCCATTGGAGAAATTTATGGCTTGAAAACTCAGAGAGTGAAAGAACTAACGAGGATGTCATTTCTCACATACAGACTTGTTTTGCATATGCTGTTGCCCAAAATCAGGGGCAAAGTGAGGAACTCCGAAAAACATTGCTCGCAATACCCGAACATCTGTTTGGGCATCATGAAAATTGCCAGTCATGGTGTAAAGCTTTTAAAAAAAAATCTCAAGCAGTGCTTCATACGAACGAGACGCTGTATTCGTCATTGAAGGCCATTTTCGTAAAACATGCTGAAAACGCTCAAAAGTTTAGCATTGCGGGATCAAGTCAGCCAAACGAGTCCCTAAATTCCATTATGGGTAGAAAATGTCTTAAGCAATACTGCTACTCGTTCAGCGAATCGTCCGATGCGCGATTCGTAAGCTCAGTTTTGGCCAAGAATGAGAGAGACAAATATTTACTTGACGTGATGAAAATGAAAGACTTGCCTGTTAGTGACAATCTAAAGAAATTTTTGAAAAAAACCAACGACAAAAAAAATAGAGCGAGTCATCGAGCAAAATCTAGAAAACAGAAAATCCAAAGAAAGCGTCTGACAAAGAAAAGAGAAGCGTTGCGCAAAATGAAAGAAAATAGGGAAGGCGTTCGCTATCAATCAAAGTTTGGCTTACAAATGGACATGGAAATGGAAAATATTACTCAAGATTCAGAAAATAATGTCTCCAGTTTGAACGACGTTGCGGAGGACGGTTTCGTAACAAGCACAGGAATTGCTGACACCAATTCGCAGGATGCTGCCTTCAATTTATCCGCTCTCGTTTCGACGGCAGGAAAATCCATTATTTTTTTTGATCTCGAAACTGGAGGCTTCGGGAAAGCAGCGGGAATCCTGCAGATTGCGGCGAAAATGAACGGCGAAGAATTCTCCATCTACATAAATCCTACGCAACGTATTTCTGTTGAAGCTACCAACGTCCATGGATTGGAAAATCGCGGAGGAGAATTGTTCCAACATGGAAAAAAATTAGACAGCGTCCCACTCGTCGAGGCTTTGCGCCGATTCAGCAAGTTTCTTCACATTCCACGGAGAAAAGTTGTGCTAGTCGCTCACAATGCTGGTTTCGACTCTACTATTTTATGCCAAGCCATCAGAACGACAGAAATGGAAAATTATTTTACACAAACTGTCGCTGGATTTGTCGACACGTGGTATACTTCCAAGCACAACTTCAAGATCGGCGAGGTCCAGGGGCATTCAAACTTTCAACTTTAGTTAACGATTTCATCCCAGATTTATTTGAGGAAACAAAATTTCGTGATGCTCTTTATGATGTTCAAATTTTGCAAGCACTTTTCTACAAGTTCGGCCAAGATGAGGATCTAGTGCCTAACTCAAAAACGTTTTTTTGGACTTTGAATAAAGACAGAATTTTCAAGAGCTTGAAACCTTTGGAGGCAGTGCTCTCAAAAGGAATGATCATGAAAATAGGAAAATTTGGCTTGACATTTGAAAAGCTTCGAAAAATGTTTCAAGAAAAAGGAACAGTCGAAGTGAGGCGTATATTATCGTCTGAGGATCCAATTTCAAAAAAAATGGCCATTACAAAAAGTCAAAAAATATTGAACGCCATAGCTACCTTCTTCAATGATGAACTCGGAACGATGGACATGACGTCAAAAAGCCTGCCGAATACTCAAGAACATCTCGAAACAAAAAAAAAATCAACACTTACAAATGCTACATATGTCAAGCAGTAAAAAGATCGGCCTCCAAAATTTGGGACAAACTTGCTACTTGAATAGCGTTATTCAAGCACTCTTCATGACGCCCAGATTTGCCACTGCAGTGTTGACATCGGAGAAATCTGAAAATGCACTTGCAAATGTAAGGGACTTGTTTAAAGACCTAACGTATTCAACTCAACCAACGGTGGATCCTATGTATTTTTGCAAAGCTACCTTGCCGACTCATTTTGCTATAGGAACTCAACAAGATAGCGCAGAATATTTAAGGTGCAGTAGCTCGACTTATAAGGTAGTAAGTCTCATGACAATGTTTTCTAAGGTAAATTTTTATGTTACAGACATCTTTTCTTCTTGTTGGACGATTATCTGAAAGATGTTACAAACTTGCCCCAAGAGCAACTGGGGCCAGCATCCAGACAAATGACATCTTTGCGACCGAAGCAAATTTTTGGAGGAACCCTGCAACATCTCCTCTGCTGCCTGAACTGCAATAATGCCAGTGCAAGATCTGAACATTTCTTAGAAATGGATTTATGCTTTTCCACACCATACAAGAGTACAGAAGAAGAGACTGTTTCTGTGCAGTACTTATGACAAGAAAACATACAGGCGGAACTTCTTTCTGGTGCCAACAAAGTTTTTTGCTGCAATTGTGACACTCACAGTGATTGCATCAAAATTACTGAAATTTCCCAAGCACCAGAAGTTTTGATACTCGTTTTGAAACTTTTTATGTTTGATGCTGCCAGAAATGAACGAAAGAAATTGGAACATCAAATTCGATGTCCACCAGAAATTGTATTGCCAGAAAAATCCGAAGGAGGTCAAGGCCACGTTGATATGCAGTATAGTCTAAGGTCGACAGTCATTCATTCAGGAAAGACAGATGCGGGACATTTTTTTACATATGCAAAAGATTCCCAAAACAATTGGTTCAAATTTGACGATAGCCGTGTCCACAAAGTCGCTATTCCAGAATACTTTTCTGCAATCTGCATTCCGTACATTTTATTTTACGAAAAAAAAACTAATGTTTGTTAAAATAATAATTGAAATTTTGTGTTCTTCTGTTTATATTAAGTATAATTTTGAAAATTGGCATTACTTAAAATTTTTACATTGTATTTTGGAACATCTGTCTGATAAAAAATTGTGAAATCATATTGAATTTATGTACAAAATGTATATTGGTATAATATTGCCACATTTTACAGTACAATGTTATATATTACACGTAAATAATTGATTTTCTAAACAAAACAGTGTTTTACTGTACAATACAGAACCATATAGTTCTACATAAACTTCCAAAATCTCATTTTGAAATAAAGTTTGAAAATTATGAACAATATAGGGATTAAATTATGGAATAGAAACAAGAAGATAAATATGAAAATCATCCAGAACAATTTAAGGTTAAAAGACAAGTTATTTTTAAAATAAAGTTGAGAATTTTAAAGCTTCGCACAATAAAAAAAAAATAATAAGTCAACATCCACATCCGAAGTAGCGTTTACATTATGTATTTATATACCGAACATTCAACAATTATGTTCGACGATGAGACTTTGCAGATGAAAACTCAAGCGTAAGTTAACAAAATGTTATAGATAAAATTTAAAAGTGGAAAGATTAATTTGAAGTCCTGTTTATAAATGAAACAAAAAAACGATTATAAAAAATGCTGGAATATTGATAGTTTTATAACTATCCGGAAACATACATTACATGGATAATTACAAAAATTGATGTCCTGTATTTAAAAGTCCTGCATAATACAACATGAAAAATTTTTAATAAAACAAATTATTCTAGGACCTTGTTTCAAAATAAAAATCCAATTTCTGAAATAAGTTTTATAGTTAATGAAATAAATTAAATTTGACAATTATCTTGATTCTTGAACAATTTCTAATTTAAAAGTTGTACATTATTTTTTACATTAAAAATCAAAACTCAATGTGGAATCTCAACATCTTTCAAAATGAAATTTTCATATAATAATCAATAACATACTTTTTCAATAAAAATGAGAGTAAAAGTTGTTTGGAATTTATTTCTTAAAGTAAAAAATGTATTCTTCTTTTCACTACAGTAACTTACAAAGAAGGAAATGGAAAGTCTCATAAAAACTCCAATACAATGCACATTATGGGAACGTTTGTCCAAGACTATAAAATAATTTTGAGTCACAACAATTTTCAATTCAAAACGCAGTTTTTACAAAATTTTAGCAACAATCTGAAATTCCAAGTCATTACAAAATTATTCATGAACTTGTTGTTGCTAAATTCAACACACACTAGAGTTTTTCTTAAATAAAAGTACATAAAATTATTTCGGAATGGAATTCAAAAATCAAAAGTTGCAATAAAACGTGACAGTCGAACGAAAATATGTACTTTTAAAATGAAATTTTTAAAATAAAGTTTAAAAATAAAATTTTAAAATATAACTCCTGCAAGTGATAAAATACAAACTACATATTTTAAATAAAATAAATATCGCGCATGACATTTTCGCTACTGATAGATTTCTGTGTTAGGTTTAATTAATATTTATACTTTATACAATCGTGGAATAATAATTAACTATAAGTGAACAAACTTCATTGACATTATTTCTGTTGTATTTTTGAACTTGTACAAGCTTCGAAGAACACATCCACGATGAGCTTTGTATTAGTTTTCATAAAAATTGTAATATCCTTCATTGTATCACGTTTACAAACCTTTTTATTGCATTTTTAAAACATTTTATTTATTTACTTGTTTTTATTATTTACTTGCTGTTCCACATGACCATTGGTTAGGTTGTATTGTTTATTTACGCACTGCGAGAAATGTCAGCAGATTTTGTTTCATTTGACAGATATGAAGCGAAGCATAAACGCCATAAACTTTGTTCATATTCGAAAATTCCCGCGTTACGTTGGAGCCTACATGTCAGTCATATATATGTGCGTCTGTGATGGACGGGGTACACTGTTGCCAGGTTTACTGGTTTGACGTAGGAACTGTCAAACCGATTGTTATTTTATTTTTTATTATAATAACTGTACGGTACGTATTCGCGCTGATTGACACAAATTTGACGAAGTGGACTTTTATGTGCAAGTGAAAAAGAATTTGGCAAATTCCTATGTGTAGTTTAGCTCAAAATTTGAAAAAACAACTCCTGCCCATAAGACTAATGTTAAATTTGGTAATTTTTTTATTAAAAAACTGTACGATCAAACAAGTTGTAATTTTGCAGGTGTGATCAGGGATGTATCAGGTTTGAATGTGATTTTTTTTATAAAAATCCTATGTCAAAATAAGTTTATGGAGGTAATACCTTAAGCCACAACACTGTTCAAACAAACTCGGCATTTTCGATCACTGTCCAGTACTTCGACGAAATCTTCATCCATGTCCGACATTGCAAAAAACACAAAAATTTCCAGCAAAACCGTTAAAATAACGAAAAACGTGGAAAAACTACTTGGTTATCAGGCGAGTTGGTAAACACTCGCAGAGCGACACAAAAGTACGTGTGACTCGTTCGGTTGCTCAGGCTACACTGAGCAGCCGAAATATTGAAATCAAGCCATTTTGTGGAATTCTTTTATTCATACTACACCCACTTTTTTTATTTAAAAAATTTTATTTAAATATTAATCAGCATCCTCAAAAAATTGGAAATAAAAAGCAACCTAAGTAACCCAGAAATTGGAAGATTTACTATATTTAAATGTTTTTGACAAATAAAACTTTAACGATTTCTTGAAGCGAGGATTCCCTTCTTCTTCTATTGTGAAAGAGCTTTTGGCCTCGTATTTTTATGCTCTTCAGAATACATTAATTTTTTTACAAACTCGACAAAATTTAAAATCGCCCAAATCAACCATAAGGCCAATAAATGTTCAAGAGTCATAAATCACCCTTTTTTTTTTTAAAGCGGAAGTAGTAAAAGTCTCTTTTACAGTATAGACACTTCGGTTCCATATGGTACTTAAAATTAGTACTAAGAAGGACTGAAGTGACGATACTGCGAAAAAGACTTTAGCATTTCCCGCATTTTCAGGAAGATAGAAGGATGATTTATTGACTTTTAAGCCTTTATGGACCCTACAGTAGATTTGGAGGGATTTTGACTTTTATCAAGTTTGTAGAAAGAATGGTGTACATATTCTGAAGAGGGCCAAAATTAGCGGCTGAAAGCAAGATCACAATAGAAGAAAAAAGGAATTTCGGCTCCGAGAGATTGTTGAAGTTTTATTTAAAAAAAAAACGAACAAACAAACAAACAAAACCGTAGTGTTCTACAATAATTGGATAATTCTACATATTGAATTCACCATTTTAAATTTTCTAATTTTGAGTTCAGATTTGTTACCAATAATTCGAATAGACAATAAATACAAAAATTTATTTAAATAAAGCCATTTTTCAATTTTTTTCGCCATATTGGATCCGCCATTTTGAATTTTTAAATTTTGAGTGCGGATTCGTAATGAGCACCCTTGAAAACCCTGATATACGAATTTTCGAGAAAAAAAATTTCTTGCCATTTTGGGCACTTTTTGTCGAAATATCTCTGCCAACGAAGGGGTTAATTGAATTTTATTTGGGAACCGAAGTAAAAAAATTACAGATTATGTCATTGAAAATAAATAAATAAAATAATAAATGGCAAATTCATTGAACTTAATAAACAGAACGAATAATTATTATCTAATCTATTATTTTCAATTATTTAATTATTGATGATTTGATTGTCATATTAAAAAATTGTCAATTTTTTTCAAAAAATATAAAATATTGATAATTGAAATAAATCATTCCCATTATTATTATATTGTGTATCAGTATTATTATTATATGTGTAGCAGTAAGAATTGATTTTGATTCTCATACAATTTCTGCAATATTTTATCGATATTGTATGTGTAACGAGCGGCGTACGACCGCTCTTCTAGTCTCATTAAATTATAAAGAAGAAAAAAGGGAAACAAATTTAGCTACATAAAAGTTATTTCATAGAAATATTAGGAATTTCAACAGAGACTATTTTAAAGAACAATAAGATAACGCGATTTACAATTACCCCGATACGAATAAATTCGATATCTAACTCGAATAATGAGCGGATGGAAATGGACTAAAATCGGCACGCGATAACGACTTCAATGCATTCAAATTATGATATTAAATAACTTTCAATATATCATCAGCCAAAACGGAACCCGTTTTTGCCTCCTCTTTACAAATTTTACTATTTCCCCTCAACCAAAAAACATATATAAACCCGCGCGTTTTTCTCAGTAGTCGAAGTGAAAAATCCAAGTTAGTCTCCTTAAAGCTCTTCACTGAGTCTGGACAGGAAGCCCAAAAATACGAGTCTTGGTAATTTCTCTTCCCCGGGCCCTTATAGAGATCCGACCTGAAGACGATCTCTCTGCCTCATCTTGCCGAGTACTAATTTGACCCAAAAGCCGGAGTTGTACTCCAGGCCCTCATAGCTGTTGGTACAAGGATATAAATTCACAAGTAAATATAAATTTTATCCTTAACACATTTAGTGCAAAATATAGATTGGCCAAAATTCGAGTGGAAGGGATTCATCCCTTCTAGCTTTAGATCCAGGGCAACTCGTCTCGAGGCAATCTATTATTCTTGTAGATTTCTCCATTCCTTGTTCTCTTGAACGTAACGATGATGTTAGAATAATTTAGAGAAAAAAATATAATATAAATAGAATGAAAAGACATAGAATAAAATAGTACTTTTACGATAACTACATTTATAATAGAGATCAAAGAGTAGCTAAATAACATAAAGAATAGACGAATCAAGGACTAAGAGAGAGAAAATTCGCGTATAAGATTTAATTGAATAGGCGCTCTTGAATTTAGAGATAATAAAAGTATGAAAAAGAGAACCCGATACGAAATATAGAAAGAGTTTTCATTGCAGTGCCTTTGGTGGAGGAATTGATCTAGACTATTAAAAGTCTGATCAAGAGAAAAAGAGTGAAACCTAGCGAGAAAAAACATGTATTTAAGAAAAAGGGAATATTGAACTTGTACCATATACTAAGAATATTAAAGAGATTAAATCCAAAAACTTCAACTTCTTGGGAACTGATAGACAACGAGTTAGCCAAGGAGACCTCGGAACAATTGGGGATTACATTGCTAACTCCCAACAAACAAATAACGGTGACATGCGGACATTGTGGGCATAAACAAACCCATAGTCTGAATCAGGGTACAGTTCATCGGGAGTTAGATCACCTGACGCAATTAGATAGTGAAACGGGGGCAGCAGTAAGAAATGCGGACGCTTCAGAAGCATTAATAATGGCATTAGCCGAGATGGGAGACTTATGGTTCTAGAATGTTGTCGGAGATAAGCAAATGAGCACGAATGTGGGACTGGAAATGCGAAATGTGTAAGTGCATCGTAACAAGAAATTGTGAAGCTAAGAATATTGATATTTGAAAATTTAATTATCGGGATATGCGGATAAATGAGAATCGATAAATCCTTTTTGCGAGAATGATCACTGGAAATGGAATAATGTTTATGACTTGGAAATAGAAACGAGAAGATTCAAACCCATTGTAAATCAAATTGTATAGAACAATGTTTGATCAATAAATGTTATATTATAGTATTAAATTAACTCCTAGTCTATTATTGCCTTTAAACATTCTTGAACTCCTTAAGGAAGTCCCAAACAAGGGTCTTCTTGGGCGGAGCTTCCATTGGGGTCCTTCTCTGTACCTCTGTACGATTGACTCTGGGTCTAACCATTGAATAAAGGAACTTTGGGAAATAACTCAACGCTGGATTCGACCAAATTCCTGATCTCGTCGCTGGTTGATCTGGGCTCACTCGTCACAGGAGAAAAAAAATGGTGCAGGCGGCAGGACATCTTAATGGTGTTATGGGACTTCTTGGAGGCAATAGAATGTTTTAAGGGCGATCTTCTTTTGACAAAATAAGCTACAGTAAGAAATCTGATTTGAAAAGATAACTTTTATAGAGTTTAGGCACAGTTGTTACAGTCGCCTTAAATCAAACCTTTTTTTTTCTCTCTTTCTTTGATAATCAATACCAAGTCATTTTTGAGAGAATGATATTTAGATGATTTTACATTCAGTAAAAACGAAATTGATTCGAAAAGATGACTCTGAAACCAGAAAAATTTCCTTCAGAGAAGATAAGACTATTTTCTTTCTGAATGAGAGATAACTATGACCTTCAATGTTTCATTTTTATTTTTTTGTGCTTGCGCCCATACAAATGCAAAAGACGAAATTCCTGTAAGAAGAAATGAAGAAATAAATAGGATAGTGCGGGAATTTCAACGTTTGGCTCGCACCGAACAACGTATTCAACAAGAGCGTGCTCGTTTAATGGCACTGTTAAGGCAATATGAGGCTTTGATTACGGCACAGAATAACTCCTGAACACATAAAATATCGACGGAATTCACGACAGATTGAAGGAGTAATTACTAGCACGAGACATCTCCTAAATGTCAAAACCCAATTCTATTCCGGTTTATGACTACTCACCCTTAACAAGAAAGAGCCGGGAAAATTTATCCCAAGAAGAACAAGAAGATTATCTGATTCGCCAATTATCTCTCTCCAAAACCAAAAGTCTGGAAAACTTGAAAGTTTCAGAACCAAAGGAAATAATAGACGATAGATAAGAAACTTGATAAAAAGGAACTTGAATTTAAAAAACCTATCGCAATAGCACTACCCGGAGGAGCATATACAATTCGTCTTAAAGACGCCGTGATGATGATCCCAAAATTTTCCGGAGATCCTACAACTGGAGGTACCTTTAGAGAATTTTCGATTGGATGTGAAGATGCCAAGGATATGTTGCCCGCTGCAGCCGAAGGAAGTCTATTAAAAATGATGAAAACCCGATTACAGGCTGGAGCATTGGAAGCTGTGCGTGGAGAAAATTTTGCTGACGTCAATGCTTTGCTTAAACATTTGAAGAGTGTATACGCACCACGAGAATCCAAAACACGACTAAGAGGCGAACTCGGTCAAATATTCCAAGGATATGATGAAAATGTTGCGAAATATTTCAATCGAGTAAGAGATTTGGGGCAAAGAATTATAGATGCATATAAAGCAGATCACGAAAATGCTATCTCAGAAGAGCAAAGAGCTGAAATAGAAAAAGAGACGGTTCAGGCATTTATCCTGGGATTACGTAAAGAAATATCCATACAAATGCCTGAAATTGAAGCAATAGGAGCAACTGGAAAAAGGGCTATTGAAATTGAAGACAAATTGCGTACTCAAGATAAATTACGTGCCCTCACCACTAACATGAAAAATCTGGACATTAACGAGTCCAAGAACAGACCGAATTTATGCCAAATATGTAGAAATCCAGGACACGAAGCCCTGTCATGCCCGAAATTTAAACCTGTTGGCTGCACTATATGCAAAAGGACTACTCACGCCACTGAAAATTGCCAATACCGTCCCGTGCGAGCAATTCAAACATACATACCATCGGGCCAACGCCCCTCATTTCTAGAGAACCACCATTACCAACAAAATTCACGCTCAGGTACTGGTGGAAATAGTCAACGCCCTCGTTACCAGAATGATTGCTATTATCAGAATCGAAATAATAGATTCTCAGACTGGACTTTCCAGCCTCAACCTCAGAATGACCATTTCAGGAATCAAAATTCGCGTTTTTGGAATCAAGATTCACGATTTCCGAACAACAACAACCTTCAAGGTTATGGGAATCAAGGTAACTCTCAAGGTCAAAATAATTTCGGTGGCAACTGGAGAAATTCAAACCGCGATTTCCAGGACTCTCACAGAAATGATGGGCAAAATTTCAACGTCCACAACCGCAATCAGGCAGGAAACCCACGGGAAAGTGCACCCTTAAAAAACGAGGAAGGCCTCCTGCATGGGGGAGGCGCGACCCAAAAAACCCAGTAAACACAGTCAGAATTCAAAATATTTCGATTAACCTGCTCAAAGAAATAGAACCACCATGCATTCAACTGAAGATCCAAGATGAAACTGCTATGTTCATGTTAGACTCTGGAGCTAGCGTTTGCCTAATAAAACTGAAAAAAATCGGAAATCATTGTATCAACCGGAATGAACAAATCCAACTGACCGGAATAACTTCCGGATACGTCAATACGATGTGAACAGTAATTTTAGATATCTTGGGTACACCTGCAAAATTTCATGTGGTGCCGAACTCTTTTCCCATAGACCCACACGACGCAATAGTAGGAAACTCTTTTTTCGCTAAAAATAAAGCAAAAATCGACTGGGCGAACAACCGTTGCGAAATAAATGAAAAGCGAGTTCTGATGGCAAACGAAGATGAGAATACCATAAGTATTCCCGCAAGGACAAGAAAAGTATTTCGCATTAAAATAAAACCCACAACATTGGAAACAGGACTGATAGAATCCATCGATACCAAACAGGGATTTTATGCAGGTAATGCGGTTGTGAAAAACGAAAATGGTTTTATCTTTCTACCTTTTATTAACACTACAGAAGAAAACATCGAAATAAGAATCGCTGATCAAGAATTACAAGAAATCGCGAGAATCGAAGAAACAAGGAAACCGACAATGAATCGGAAAGAGAACAAGAAAAAGAAAAACAAGAAAAGAAGAAATATCATAGCAAAAAAATGTTTCAAAATCGAGACGAGATCACGTTTTGAGAAAATCAAAGAACTGCTCCGTTTGGATGATCTCGGTCCTACAGAAAAGGATGAGATTCACAACCTCATTGAAGACTCAGTTGATTGTTTTCATCTTCCCGGTGAAAAATTGACAAATACACATCTACATCAGCATTCTATCCATACGCAAGATGACAAGCCAATCAACACACGCCAATACCGCTTTCCCCCAGTACTAAAAGAGGAATTGAATAAACAAGTTGGAGAAATTTTGGAAAATGACATCGTTAAACCTTCGTGTTCCCCGTATAACAAACCTGTCTGGATAGTCCCTAAAAAGGCTGACAGTCAAGGGAATGTACGTTGGAGAATGGTTCTCGACTTTCGAGCATTGAATGAGAAAACTGTAAGAGACTCTTACCCACTGCCCAATATTGTCGAAATACTGGACCAGTTGGGAGGAGCGAAATACTTCTCAATCTTCGATCTTGCAACAGGTTTTCATCAAATCGAAATGAATCATGAAGATGCACAGGAAACGGCTTTCTCTATGCCGCACGGACACTGGGAATTTGTCAGAATGCCGTTTGGTCTAAAAAATGCGCCCGCGACCTTTCAAAGACTAATAGATGTGGTTCTATCTGGGCTACAAGGCAACGAATTGTTTGTATACATGGACTATACAACTATACTAAATAAAAAAAAACCGGAAATCAAAAACGAAATTGACCGAAATACACAATTACGCAAAGACCAAATTCAAGATTGGATATTTCACTTACTTTTCGTAACCTGGTATTATTTTCAATGAAAATTATTGTTCCGGCAAAGGGTAGTTTGGATGGCTTCCAAAAATGCGCAGACCGTACCGAAATTTACTTGTAAGGCTTAACCGGATTCCCGACCCGTTTACGAATTTTGAACTGGACTGACTCCCGATTTTTAGACGCGGTGGTTTTTATATTTTCTTCAAATTTCAAGTTTCGTGTGCAAAAAGCCCGATAAAACTCAGCATGAGGTACCCTTGACCGGAATTGCGTAAAATAATTCTTCTTTGCTTTGAATAAAAGGTTGATTGGTATCTATTATCTTTTCCTATGAATTTATTTTGCTTGTTCTTATGTTGTATTTACGAATCATTATCGATCAAAGGCGTTCACTGGAAGTAATTTGTTTGTTCTTCGTTATCCCATTGTTTCATATATTCTCTTAGTTTTTATTTGCTATAACGAAACCTTCCCATCAAATGGGTTTTTCTTTGTTATTTAACTTTGATCGTCTCGTGAATTAATACTATTGTTTTAAATTCACCTGGTTTTTACTTATTCGAGAAGATATGGAACTCGAGAAATGTACAAGGTTTAAGGTTTTGTTTCTTTTTATAACGATATAAAGGTTTTTCAGTCCGTTCATTTTGATCGTTTGATGTTGGATCGACGTGACGATTATCTTAATCTGGATATTTTCTAAATTCACTGATTTGGAAGTTTTTCTATCGGTCGAAAGTTATTGAAGTGGAACTAAACGACAATCGGAACCTTGAAAATGTTAGATATAATCAATATGGCTATTTCTCAAGGAAAGAAAAAAAAGAATGTCACGTAACTAAGTTTATGATACAAAAAAAATTTACTTGGAGGGCCCGAATTTAATAGATTGGGAAAAACTTTATCCCATACATATGCATATATTCTCAATATATCACACCTCCCCAGATTTTTAGTCAAATGCTAATCACGTTTGGCTCATTTTAAACCTCGAGAATTAAACGTTAAATTTGGTTTTTTCCTTTCATCCGTTTTACATACTGTGAATTAATGAACTCTGCTTGCTATCTTTGATATAGAACGTTAACGACATCTTAACTCCAGTCATTTTCCATCTGTTATGAAGTACTATCAGACTATCTTACTATGATCAATGATTGTTAATTATAATTCTACCCTTGTTAATTTGCGATCACTGTTAACCTCCTCTGCTACTACTCATTTTACTTTCCATCCTATGAGTTTTCTGTGTTTTTTTAACCAACAGCAACATAGAGCCAATAGGTTGGAGGTGTGTCCCCTCAATTCCAGGTAGTTGAAGACCGTTTCGATGAGCAGTTTAAATAACCGGAACGTTACGTAAGCCCCCAGGAAGCTGGCGGATGGATTGCCAAATATTGTTACTTTATCCCAGATGTGTTTCAACGTACCCTGTGTGATTTTACTGAGCATATCTCCGTCCAGTAGGTTTATCATGGACACCCCGGAGGTGCTGACATCGTACCCTGCTAGTCGGTGTGTGATCACATTCAGAATACTGGGTTGTTCTAGAGGGAAGAGTATCCTTTCTCGAAAACGATCTGAATCTCTAGCAGTGTATATTCCGGTGGTGGCCAGATTTCCAGGGTTTTGATACTTCCATGTTGCCTTGGTCTGGGGATTCATGGGCTGTGGAGCTTAACTCTCTACTGGTTGTGGTAGGAATTTGTACCACTGACCGTGAATCTCGTACATAGGAGGAAGCGCAGCATTACATTTTACCTCAGTTCCCGTTTTTTTTTTAAGATGTGAGTCCGGGGTGTCAAGAAGTACGATTCATTCCTCCAAACTACCGGCAACTCATGGTAGCATTCTTGAGTCTGCCGTAGTTTGACATTCACAGGGGTGCAATGTATTATTTGTACTACTTCCCCGACAGTAAATGCAAGGTAACCTGGTCCACCCATGAGATTGTATGCGAATTCGTCAGCCTTGTTGGTTGCTATTCCCTGGGCGTGCGCATGATCCTTTGTTCCAACTCGCACTGTTTCTCCAAAATATCTCGATACATGTCTCTTAGTTGGTATCGGATATGTTTTTCAAAATAGACGAATTTTGCATTGATATAGAGAAACAGGTCGATCTCGTTTGGTGCTATCACCGACATTTCTCTGAAGTATCCTGTGTTGCCTTTTTCCAGAATCAGCAGTTTTGGGTGTTCGGTATCAAACAATTGATATATACAGTGATTGGCAGGCTGCTTTATGGTCAGCGCGAAAATTGCGTCACCGCTTTTTACCGCATAGACCGTAGCAGCGTCTGGTAGTCCAGTGCCAACGATCTTTTGGGCCCATCCTTCATACAGAACTCCATATTGGTTAAAGCCGCAGCGATCCTTAGGTATTAAATTCCAGAAGGCATGTCCGCCGCTGGAGGTTGTGCAATGTCCTTTTTGGTAATCGCAAGTTGTTCCTGTAGCCAGTCGCATTTGATTGGTTCTTTGCTGTATAATCCCACTGTAATCCGCCAGAGTGATGCTGACAGAAATTGTGAAGCTACGAATATTGATATTTGAAAATTTGATTATCGGGATATGCGGATAAATGAGAATCGATAAATCCTTTTTGCGAGAATGATCACTGGAAATGGAATAATGTTTATGACTTGGAAATAGAAACGAGAAGATTCAAACCCATTGTAAATCAAATTGTATAGAACAATGTTTGATCAATAAATGTTATATTATAGTATTAAATTCACTCCTAGTCTATTATTGCCTTTAAACATTCTTGATCTCCTTAAGGAAGTCCCAAACAAGGGTCCTCTTGGGCGGAGCTTCCATTGGGGTCCTTCTCTGTACGATTGACTCAGAGTCTAACCATTGAATAAAGGAACTTTGGGAAATAACTCAGCGCTGGATTCAACCAAATTCCTGATCTCGTCGCTGGTTGATCTGGGCTCGCTCGTCACGGTATGTATGTCAATAAAGAAATTTCGAAATTAAAGTTTTTTTGATCACCCTATCAAATTTAAGTTTTGAATTACGAAGTTTAAATATTATTATTTTAGAAAATAACGAAAGTTTTCCCTAGCGGATGCCGTGAATAGCCGTCTTCAGAAGAAGGCGTATTCAGAAGAGGGTGAAAGACGGTGGAAGACGGCGAGCAACGGCGAGTTCAGAACTCGCGTCATAATTATCTCGGGGCTATCTATTTTTTTTCGCTTTAATTTAATTTTCAAGGAAGAGCTGACTGGCCGGCGACGACCTTTCTACTGTCAATAGAAAATGATTTCCATAACATTAACTGAGGTTTAGAATTCCTTTTCCTTTCTTTTCGAAAATCAGCTGTTTGATGTAGACCTATATCATTATTCAAAGCTTTCGTCATTGTATTTATTTGTATGTTATTGAACGAAAAGTAGATTTTTTTAAACTGTTGAAGAACGTTGAATAATATGATAGTGGAGAAAGATGTAATAATATTGAGCATAATATGTAATAATATAATACCAGACGCTGTCTTGTGCCTTGCATGTTGCTTTTGTCCATTTTTCGTGCTGTTTATTCGTGCATTGTGGGAAACATATGTTATCTTTGCTGCTCTTCCAATGCTCAATCAATTTCGTTTCGAAGAATGTATCCATCCATGTGTACTAAACGATCTTTCCGTTGCTGCCGAAGAACATGGAAAATTTAATATCTCATGTGCGACTTTTCTCAACAAGGTAGATTTGCAGATACTTTTCCACTAGAGTCTCAGGGGAACAGTTTTCAGTGCCTCTTTGATGAGGGGTCACCCCAAAAACCTTTATTGACCAGAAATTCAGCCAATTCTTGAGTGATTTTATCGACATTAAGGCCCAATCTGCTCCCAGCTGAAAATAATTAAATGATTTCTCCGATTGATTCGACCAATATAGTAATTCGTAGGTCATTCATTATATTTTCTAAATAGAGCGACTGAATGGATTAACCAATCGGATACTCAATTATTTTACTTCATTAAGTAGATCCATAAGTCGATCTTAAGTCAGTCCATTGATCGACCAAATGGTTTACCACATGGATTGATCAACTGGTTCACCAGATGGATCAATCAACTGATTTACCAAATGGATTGATCAACTGATCGACCAAATGGATCAATTGAATTGCACCCAAAAATTTTTTTCATGTGAAAAAAAGAGTAATTCATCATGTATTGTAAAAAATAATCACAATTGGGTTTATAACAAATTAAAAAAAAAAAAAAACTATCTTGTATTGGTTCGAACCAGCGATCTCCGAAGTTACAGGCGAGTGTCTAAGCCACTCGGCTATCAAGGCTTCTTGTATGTAAGTGAAAACGAAAGAAAGTTATTGTGACCACGAGCACATTAGTAACAATAAGATTCATTTGTTTTCTCTGATATGTGAGAAGCTTCGATAGCCGAATAGTGTAGATACTCGCCTCCAACTTCGAAGAACAGTAGTTCAAACCCATTCAGGATAGATTTTTTTTTTTTTTTTAATTTGTTATAAACCTCAAAGTGATTATTTTTTACAATACATAATGAATTACTCTTTTTTTCACATGAAAAAAAATTTTTGAGTGCAATTCGATTGATCCATTTGGTAAATCAGTTGATCAATCCATTTGGTAAATCAGTTAATCGATCCATTTGGTGAATCAGTTGATCAATCCATTTGGAAAACCATTTTGTCGATCCAATAAGTAAACTAATTGATTACCCGATTGGTTTATCTATTTAGTTGTTCCATTTAGAACATATAATGAACTGCCCACGAATTACTATATTGGTCGAATCATTTGGAAAAATCATCGAATTATTTTCAGTTGAGAATTATTAATTTTTCGTTTAACAACGTACAAATAAATATAATATGACGAAAGCTTTGAATTATAATATAGGTCTATATCAAATAGCTGATTTTCAAGAAGAAAGAAAAAGAAATTCGAACCCTCGGGTCATGTTATGCAAATAATTTTCTATTGACCGTAAAAAGGTCGCCCAAGTAGCATGGATAACTCTTAAAGAACTCTTAAGACCTTCAACCGTCTTAGTAGTGACTTAGAAAAGCCCAATACTCTCTTGAAGGATCTGTGAGTTCAAAATTTCTAAGCGTTAAGCTTTAACAGGTCTTAAGAGTTCATAAAGTTATGAACGGCACTTAGTGGCGCTAAATTTGAGTTTCACTAAGAGATATCCTCTGAAGACTTCATCTGTGCTAGAGTCACTAAAGCGTTTTTGAAGACTGTGCGCATTATTGATAATGTATGTGACCGCGCGAGGCATTAGCATTTTTTTCTCCTCAGTATTAAGAAATAGTACATTTATCGTATCCAGGGAAAAAATAAATTTCTCACGAGGGTGAAGAAAGAAATTTTCCCTCGTGAGAAATTTTTTTTTTCCATGGTGTGAACGATTTTTTTTAGACTGCTGCCATAAAAAAACTTTTACCGGGTGCACATGATTCTTGGATTTGTCCCTGTTTTATCGCATTTTCGTATTTAAAATAAGGAACAAGAACAAATCGGGTAGTTTTGGGTTAGAAAAAAAACTTGTTCTTCAATCAATCAACTCATGATCAAGAAACGATCCCTACACTGCAAAAAAACATATATGAGACATGTCTCCGTAGAAGACGCAAGGACGCGAAATCCTTATCTTCAATCATTAAGTGTCTTACTTTTATGTGTCAAAAAGATATGTTTTAAACACATCCTTAAACGTCTTAAAAATGGCGTCAAAAAGTGTCTCGTGGCGAGACACCATTTTTTGCAGTGTATGTCAGTCCCTAATGAATTTGAATAAACGTAAAATGTAATCAAACCGAATTAAATCAAACCGCTCTAGCTCATATTAACCGTATGTAAAATTTTATCACCAAAAAAAAAGTAAATCAAGTTATCAATATGAATTTTTTAAATTCAGGTACTTTTATAATTACTAGAACGCTGGCGCGCAAAGAGTGCCGCATTCTAGACTTTCCTTTTTCTTCTATTCTAATTTAAATTCAAACTATCATCCAACTCTTATTATATACATAATGCCTATACATATTTTTCTACCTCTTTTCCTGCCTTTCATTTAGTTATTTACATTCACTTTTATTTAATGCTTTCCTTATTTTTATACTTTTATTCAACTCTAATGAATCCTAATTTGTATACGTTAATTTTTTAATAATCATTGTTATTATTTAATATAAAATTTTTTTAAATAAAGGTTCTCCTACATACTCTCATTTTTAAGTTTAATGTTTGAATCATTTATCTATATGAACTGCTTTTTTTTCACTTTACTATTCTCAAAAAACATTAACGAATTTTCGATGTTTGTTTCTTCTTTCGATTTTTATGTTTCTTAATGCTTTTTTTCTCTTTCTTTTACTTTCGTTTCAATACTTTTACTGATACAAGTTAGCACATACACACATTCTTTATTCTGTTTACTTTGGAAATTGTTATATTTTCCATTAATTGCCTGTATTCTTGTAATCAACTATCTAAAATTTTTATTGACGTTCTAGTTTCTTATATACATCATGCGTTTCTGTTTTTCTTCTTTGTTTCTACATTTTTCATTTTAAATAAATTTAAAATATATGCATATTTTTTATTGATCATGTTTTTATTATTGATGCTATAAAAATTTATGCAAATGTTTAATTTTCTTTACGATTTCAAGATCAAATCATTTTAAAAAATTATAAAATATCATGTGCAAAATAATTTCATTTAACTATATACTAAATCATAGTTTTGTTTTCTGGTTGAACTTGCAATATTTTATTTTCACATTTATAGGATTGTTTTTTATCATAAAATATATTTAGGCTGGTATTTTAAAAAATTTTCTTCGTTAGAACGATTTTTCTCGAAACAAAATTTATTCAAACCGTACAATATCGTTTATCAATAGTAATAGGAACTCTCATCGAATTTGCAATATTTATTTTTTAAATAACTAAAATTTTTATCGTATGTATTAGACTGTTATTAAAAATAAAGTTCATACTAAAAAAAAATTCCTTGAAATTCAACAAAATGATGTATTTAAAGGTAATAGGAACTCTCATCGAACTTGCAGTATTATTTATTTTAAATAACTAAAAGTTTTGTGAAAACAATAGTATTTTTTTCGAATATCTAAAATTGTTTTTTTAACCCTCATAGGGGCCCACTCATTACTCCAAATTTTCAAAACACCAGACTTGTCATATGTCCGAATGACGAAACTCTGGAAATGCAAAAGACCGTAAAAAAAATAATACGAAACCGCATCGCTCCAAAATACGATTTCCCCGATTTTTTATATCGCCGCGATCGCGTTGAACCGAATATTCATAGCGCCGATTGATAAAAGATCCGTAAATTCAATTCGCCAACATTTTTAAATCCCGATTTAACATAATCCCGGGTTGTCGTTTTTCCGCGAAAAAATTAATCCGATTTTTCGAAACACCGAAAGCTCAATTCACAAATTTTATTTTTTTTCCGTTTCCTAAAGTAACATTTTTTTCAGTTCTACGAATCGTCGTTTGACCAAACCCGCATTTTGCCGATTCTGAAAATATCCGATTCATCATACTTCCGAATAATTAAAAATCCGAAATATCAAAGCACCGAAAATTCAATATTTCGAATCACTAAAATACCAAGAATTCAAATCGCCTACTTGCCAGAGTTCCGATCTGTTGAAGTCGCGATTCATCGAAAGCTCGATCTTTTATTTAACAGAAACGCCAACGCCACGAAGAACTAGAATTTTATGGAGCGTCGACTCGAGTTAGCGGGCGGCTGCAAAACCGTCCACTGCAGAGGAACAAGCGGGGGGGACGAGTGGCTCGAACCGGCCGTACCGACGACGTCATTCGCGCGTGACGATTTAAATACTGTTGAAACTGCGATGCTGTGACTGTTTCAAAATATTAATTTAAACATGTTTTAATTGTGAATAAAGTATAAAACTGATTATAATAGGCTTTTTTTTCTTACAGGAATATGGAAATTTTCAAATAAAAAATGTAAAGCCATTTGAAACCATCGTTTTATGAGTTTTTTCATTTTTTTTATTTTTATTTTGAAATGCTTTTAATTCAAGAGTACGTCTCTGTTTTAGGATATCAAAAGAATAGCAGTTACGTAAAGAAAATTTTTTTCAATAATAAAAATTACAGACGCATGAATAGTATTTTGCAACTCTTTTGAGCTCTTTCAAAATTTTCGTTTTTTAATCACTTGTATACGATTTACCTGAAATTATGTACAAATGATAGCCGTCAAAACTTTAAAACTTTTCAAAACAAACAACGGCAAATAACAGCTGGTCAAGTTGATACGAACACGACGATCAGGGGCTTGAGAGGACAGGGGAAATGACGAAAACCAGTGCATGCGCAGTGGGAGCAGGTACGCTAGTACGCTATTTTTGTGGACGGTTTTTTAGCAATCGAGTACTGCCCCTTCCACTCAAGCCAATGCTCCATATAATTTTAGCTCTTCGTGGTTCGCCACCCCTCCGTTGCCGCGGAGACCGTGGGTAAGGAACACCGAAATCTCATATCTCCGTGGATTCATTCCTCCGTTCAGTTTGGGAGAGAAGTTGTATATATAGATATATTTGTATTAACTTCTCTCCCAAACTGAACGGAGGAATGAATCCACGGAGGTTTGAGATTTTGGGGTTACTTACCCACGGTCTTCCGCGGCAACGGAGGGGTGGCGGATCTGGGCGTTGACGTTTCTGTTAAATAACAGATCGAGCTTTCGATGAATCGCGACTTCCACAGATCGGAACTCTGGCAAGTAGGCGATTTGAATTCTCGGTATTTTAGTGATTCGAAGTATTGAATTTTCGGTGCTTTGATATTTCGGATTTTTAATTATTCGGAAGTATGATGAATCGGATATTTTCAGAATCGGCAAAATGCGGGTTTGGTCAAACGACGATTCGTAGAACTAAATAAAATGTTACTTTAGGAAACGGAAAAAAAACAAAATTTGTGAATTGAGCTTTCGGTGTTTCGAAAAATCGGATTAATTTTTTCACGGAAAAACGACAACTCGGGATTTTGTTGGATAGGGATTAAAAATTTTCGGCGAATTGAATTTACGGAGCTTTTATTAATCGGCGCTATGAATATTCGGTTCAACGCGATCGCGGCGATATGAAGAATCGGGGAAATCGTATTTCGGAGCGATGCGGTTTCGTACTATTTTTTTTACGGTCTTTTGCATTTCCGGAATTTCGTCATTCGGACATATGACAAGTTCGGTGTTATGAGTATGTCCCCCCCTCATTCAGTATGTACATACATTTCATAGAAATTTGATTTGCTTAAACGATGTCTTTTCTTTGAGTGTGGATAAGAATTATATTTTTCATTTGCATACCTAAATTCATATGTAATTATTCTATGAAGCGTTCATAATTATGAATGCCGAATATGCTGTGATTAAAATAAAGACGAAAAATGAGTAATCTTTTCTTTGAGTGTGGTAAGAATTATATTCTTCGTTGCAAATCCTGAAAATCATATGTTACTCTTTTATCAAGCGCTATTAATTAAGGATATCGAAAATGCTGTGATTAATATAAGCGCAAATATCGAATAAATGTATTCCATGATAAAGTTTATGTCGTATATATATATTTTTTTTTTTTAATCCTATTCCATGCACATATTCACTGCCCTCACACATGGTTGTATGTCCTGTGTATCTTACTTACATTTTTCTCAGATTATTTCAATCTTGATTTTATTTCTACTTTCATTTGCCATTTTCATTTCGAATAAAGAATAATAAACTCACAAATAGTGGTAATAATAAATATGTAAGCTTATTTGAATAAATTTTTCCATTTCATTTTAGATAACTTTTTTTCAGTTGCTTCTTTAAAAAATAAATATATAACAATAATTAAATAAAAGGAAATTTTATTACATACAATGACTCTAATACCTCTAATATATGGTACAAGATTCTATACATGCTAAAACACAGAAGATATGAAAAAAACAAAACTTTCACTTATGTATGAAATAACATAAAAAATGAGACATAAAATTTGTTTCAGAATAATATTATTCATTATTTGTAACAATTACTCATGAAATGTTATAAATATAGTAACCAAAATTAAAAATTTGTTTTCCGAAAAAGTTTGTCATTTTTAAAGCTCATTTTACTTTTTCCTCTTATTTGTCCAATTGATGTGTTATTTCTACTTTCATTTTCCTATTACATTTTAAAATTCTGTAACTTCTAATGCTTTTCCAATAAATAAATTTTTTTTTTTTTTGCATTTTTCCAATAAATTTTCGGATTTTACATCAAATATAAGTACGCATTGAGCCAAAAATCTGGACGCATTACATTTTTATTCAGCATGCAATTTATGTTTATGTAAGATTGATATTTCTTAAAATATTTCTTCCACATTTTATATACTTAATATTTCTATTTTCCTATCATTTGGAGTTGACACTTGTGATACATGAGAAGTTTTTCCGGCGAATTATTTATTTATTTCTTTTTTTGTTTGACATGAATGGCATGCATTTTTCTGTTTATTCGCCCCTCTCTGTACACATTCTTACGAATATATTTCTCTTTATAACCGTAATTGTCACTTAAATATTTTTCACAATGAATATTTTTTGCTTTCTTATTTAGTTAAAATAATTCATTTCTACAATATTTATCTGTCGTTTTCACATCACGTTCATAAAAATTAAAATTCTTGTTTGAATCCATCTTGATATTTTAACCAATCATGAGACGAATAAATAGTTCGCTAGAAGGAGAATTTTTAGGAAATGTAACTATCTTTACATAATAATCTATGTTTTTACATGAAAAAAAAATTAATTTTATCATAATTACGGGAGTCGTTTGAACCCCCAAACTGACAATAACATTAGATTGCGTTTTGTTTACATGTATCTCCTCTCTCTCTCAGCTGTCAACTGTCACTTTTATTTATATCTTGCACAGTTATCACACAAATTTCAATAAAAAACACTTCAACTCGGAATTTTCATACAATTTTCAATTTTTCGCGAATTACCACGCACTTTGATAATATCGGTTCGTATCGCGAAATTCCGATTCGTTCTCATTCGAAATTCAAATTCTACTATGCCGCCAACTTCACTTCTCAGTCAGCCAATCATATCACGAAAAAAATATTACTAATCTGAAGTTTGCCATTGGACATCAACTTTATTTTTTGGGATTCAGTTGATATGCTATTCACCGTTCTGAATACTTTATCAATTGAAATTTTCATTATTCGATCGACTTTAGAGAGCTTTTTCAATTTGGATGAGTACAAGTTCACAGATTTCGTATGAATATAAACTGATAAGAGATTTAAGTGAGCCATAGTAAACATTGATGAAATAAGCGAATAAGGATGTACTGCACAAATAAGGAAGATATTTTTTTTGAAAAAAGCATAAGAAAAATCGTGCTGTGTTAAACTTTTTTTTTAATTTGAATCGTTGGTGGAAAACCTACGGATTGAAAATGGTTTTTAAGACAGTTTATGACAGACCGACTAGATGTGTTCATAAATGGAATAGTTATCAATGGAATCAGATTCGTAAATAAAATAAAACTCTTTATTCGCGATTCTCTTGCTCGAGCAATGATAGAAAGTTTGTCTGTAGATGAAATAAATTTAGTCAAAAAAATGTAAAGCATTTAAAAAAATTATAAAATACTGTAAACACTGTATGTATAATATTGTGTTTGATATAAAATATGATATAATTCATTATGTATAATGTATAGTATAATAGACAAATATAATGCATATTTTGTAAACATTGCTACAGACAACAATAAATATTCAAAAAATAGTAATATAAAATAATTTTATATGTATAACATAATACAATACAATAGTGATTGTATATGATAACATTTAATTCGATAAACACAAATATGTACAAACAAATGATATTCACCAACTCGCTCTTTTTGGGTTGCGTATTTTAATCATTAAAATGGATGCAACAAATACATGAACATTGGAACATGCAGCAAAACCAAAAAAACGATCAAATTTCCAGAGTTAAACGCTGCACTATGAACTGATGCAGGTTTTTGTAATGGTTTAATCAAGACCATATAAAAATGAAAACCCCAATCACAGATTTACCCAGTTATATGATAAAACATTTCCCTGTTGCCAATTTTTGCTCTTTCTTCATTAAGGTTTAATGAAACGGTTTTGAAAGGTTGAAGGGACGGATAATTGAATTTTAAGCACATGCGCAAGCCAAATATAACAATAATGCAAGCAGCGATTCCATGTGCGCCTCATTTGATGCCTCAACTTTCAAAATTTTAGGTAGCTGAGAGGACTAAGACACGAGGCATCTCAACGGTCAGCCCCCGAAGTAAGAGGATCGATAGCGGTTCGAATCCAGTCTTCGCCAATAAAATAATACTTCTTCTTCAGATGCTAGCGGTGTTTATTATAAGAATCTCTTTACAGCCAAGCTGATGTGACGAGCGGGGTTTTTCCCCTCGTCTAGAAATACAAATTGGTATATTTTCGAACGATTTCACTTTACTAAATTCTAAAGTAATATTTTTCAATTTCAACAATAATGCGAAGTGATATCTGAATCATTACCGGCGCTGAAAGGAGATATCGTTAATAGCCGTCGCAACAAATTCCTCCGATAAAGCTATTTTTGAAAAGGATTTATTTACTACTTTAAATTTCCAAACATAAGAAATAAAATCATATTTTTCGAGAGATAATTTCCTCGATCATTAGACTTTAGCAAAATCATCGTTTTACGATAAATTTTATTTTTCAACTCGTTATCTTCTCAAATTCACTTAGTCATTTTCTTCCTTCTTAAAATACGAAAGATAAAAACTATTTTTGAATGGATGATGATTCTTCACCTTTTTTTCTAATGATAACCGGACATAGACGGACAAAAAGGGATCCGTTTATTTCCTCTAAAAATCGTATATAAACTCGCATTATTTTCAGCAAACTCGAAGTCGTTCTCGAGCTTCTGAACTGCTAGCTTCTCTTAGGAGAGGCCCAAGGGCTATTCACTATACGCGAAAGAAAAACTTCCGAGGTCCAAGGGCTCGACCTTACGACAGCCTAACAACCTCATATTGCCTGATATCAATTTGACCAAAAACCCAAGCTGTGCTTGAGGTGCCTATCTGTCGATAAAAGGATAATCTTTGAATTATTGAAAAGTAAGAATTGTATATCCTTTGTTATATTTGATAAAATCCATTTTGTACCATCATCTACTACTATTATTCAAGTGCCGAGACCTTGTCCCGACAGCGTACGAATCCGAGTGCAGCTTGACTAATTACGGTAGAGGACAAAAGGACCTCAAATTATAACCTTCATACCCAATGAATAAAATCCACATTATAATAGTCGAATTTGCCATTTAAACACTTTTATTGTGTTTTACGGAGAGTATGTCATTTTAAATCCTACTATGTCTCTTCTTTAGTGCCCACTGTCGAAAATTTGGTTTGGTCTATAAAAAGTATAGCTCGGCATCATCGGGTCAAACCCAGCGCAAAAAGGTCCATCTTTCAAAAAAAGGGAATACTTAATTTATTTTATCGCTTGCAAGTTTTGAAGATCTTGCCCCCGGAAAAGGAAATTAGTCTGGAGGAAGTTGACTCCTTGATAGCGAAAAGGGCTTCTTTAGAGTATGGGACTCTTTTCGTAATCCCAGCTAGGCGATTAGAATTTTCATGTATTGTATGCAAAGCACCCCAGCATTATGCTTTAAATGGTGTTTCCCGAGACAAAGAAATAAAGGAAATAGCAGATGAGAGATTCTACGGTGCTTTAGAAAAGAACTATTTTTACGACGCCAATTCTGATACAGACTTGCCAGAGTCATCGCTCAGGAAATTGCAAGCAATAAAAGAAGAGATACGCAACCAAGATTATTGTAATTAGATATAAGTTGACATTCATGTATAACAAGGACACAATAATAAGGTCCCGTTGTGACATTTAACTGTATTTCCAATTTGTAAAGTTATTTCCATCCTTAAAACAATTCCTTCGACTCCCTTTAAGAGTCGAACAAAGGGTCACCATAGGCCGTTGTCTATGGAGGGTCCTTTCCCGTTTCGACGAGATTAAGGAATAATAATTCCTAGGCGCATAGCCTAACAATACAAAAAAAAAATATAATAATATATAAACCTAATTATATATTCCGGGTCTCGCTCGTTACACTGACTCTAATAATCATAATTGAGAATAAATATTTAACAGTTAAAGTGTTGAAAAATAAATTTTTGATTTTTTTTTCTTCAAAATTACTTATTCTTAAAAAGCTTAAAAATCTGCACCTTAAGAGTACTTTAAAGACCCTCTAAGAGTTCTCTATTGACTCAGTAAAACTATTCCTAGACTTCTTAAAAAGCTCTTAAAACCCACTTTTATGATAATATAAGACTTTCCGATGAATACTATAAGTCGGAGAAGCAGGGCCTTGTTGACCTTTAAGAATTCTTTAATAATACTATAAGGAGGTTTAAAGACAGTTTTTACTAGTCTGAAAAAATAAGTTTTTATTAGTTTTCATAAAGTCACTTTATAAAAACTTTGTAAAAACTAATAAAAGCTTTATAAAACTTTCCTCTTTTTAAAAAGTGACTTTATAAAAAAAAGCCGAAATTTATAGAAAATACCGAAATTTCATAAGGAGTTTTATACAAATTCTCTAAAAATCCAAATCACTAGGGTAATAGGTTTAAATTACATTTTTTCACATTTAAATTTAACACTCGCTTAAATACGTCTGAATATCGTGGACATTGGTGTTTATGTTTTTGTTTACAACAACATAACCACTATTGCACGCCAAACTAAGCTGACGTGCGCGGTAAATTTCTCTAGCAAAAGCTCACGAAAATTTCGGGACTCATTGGTCTATCCCCTACAATGCCCTACAGCCCCTTTTTTACTCCTGACGCTTCTAAAAATCTTGTACATGAGTGCGGATTAGTAACGTTTCGAGTTCGACCGAACAGCGATCCAAAAAGGACCGAAGAGGGACCAAACTGGCCAAACAGCGACTGAAGAGCGACCGAAGTTCAGTCGCATTCGGATCGCTAAGGATCAAGACGTGAGCTGAGATTTTTTTGCATCTATTAATTTATTACTATATTTATTATATTACTATATTTACTATATTATTTAATGTATTACTATATTTTTTTGCATCTATTAATTTATTACTCATTTTCATAGCGAGTTCGCATTTTTTTTCAGTTTGTTTACAAACATTCGACATGCAGCCAACTTCATGGGTCCCCAAAGAATAAATGTCACAAAATTCAGATCATCATTTTAAGAAAGGATATTATTCATGTAGACTCTTATATTTATTTTTTGAGGTCTGAACGAGAAACTGCATTCTACAAAGTCTCTACAAAGTTTTGCTAATGAATAAGGCTCTTTTTACGATACCTTTCTAGATGTTCTGTAACTGATCATTTCTTGATTTTTATGGTATTTTATTTTTTTTTTTTTTTAAATAATTTTTCGCTCTTTTAATGAATTTCTTCATAGATTTCGAAAATATCATCGTCTAAATTGAAAAGTTATCGATTTTGAGTTTTTCATTACATTACTTAAAATTAAAAAACAGTTTTTTTCATTGTTTAAGGTATTTTCCGAAATTCTTTAAATTTAAGTTACTTTTGTGTTATCAGTAGTCCAAAAAATGCGAGGCTTTCTAAATATTTTTAAACCTTTTAATAGAGTTTTTTGGAATCGGAAGCTTTTAATATCAAAATTTATCAATTTAAAATATTTGAATAGATTTTTTTGAAAGTAGCTGCATTAAAGATCGTAAAAACTTTATATTACTTTAATGTTACACGTATATAAAGAGTATTCATAAACTTTCATTCTATTCTAATGTTTGATTCTTTTTTCATTATTACCTGCACAGACTACTGAAATGATGTGTTTTTTCATTATTTTGTTCAACGATCTTTATAACTTTTAAAACGTAGAGGAGAGTCCCCCAAGGTGGGTACCAATGCTTATACAATCATATAATCCAAACAATATTACATATTGTTTGGATTATTTGGATTACATATTGTTTGGATTACAACCAGGAATGTGATAACATTGAACGAGGTTCGAATAACAAGGGACATAACAACATGGAACGAAGTAATCAAGAGTGGAAGAGAAGAGGATTTTTTGATTGTATTCGAGATTATTCTGGATTTTATTCTGTTTCTTATTTAAAAACATGGATAAAGATTGTTCCTAATATAGCTGTTGTGAAAAATCAGATTTATTTTCTAATACAATGCAGAAAATTTGATATTTTTCCAAGACATCTTTTGAATGGTTGATACAAGCATTTGGAATTTCGAAGTGACTTTATCAATAGAAAATTTCGTTGTTATGATAACAGGATGAAATTGAAAATTTTGAATTTGAAAATAAGTGATGCACATGTGCATTTAAAATATTTGAGAAGAATGACATTTGATATTGAGGATAAATTAAGGTTTTTGTTACCGTCTCAACTTTTGAATAATTTTTATAGCTACAATTTTAATAGATATCGATTTGCGTTTGATAGGCAATTTAGAATACATAGATTAAAGTTTTTGAGAATGAAAGAATTGCAAATTTTAGACTCGGATATGGTTAGAGTGGATTTAGATTATTCTAATAAAATTTTGAATTTGACTGATGTTTTTATTCCGAATCATGTTTTGCATGTATTGAGCTTAGGCGATAAATATAATGCTCCTTATCAGAATAATAATAGTATTCCCTATCTGGAAATCATAAAAGATGTTGAGGCTAATGTTTGTAAGATTGATGAAGACAAGAGGAATGATTATAAGAATGTTATTGTTCAAATTTTACAAAGATTTTATAATAAAAGGAGACATTTCACTATTAAAGAAAAAATTACTTTTTATTATGTGAAATTGACAAAGGAATTTTTTAATATACATGATGAATTGTTTGTGACTAAATCTGATAAAAAGGGAAAAATTGTTATTATGTTACAGGATGATTATAGAAACAAAATGTTAGATGAATTAAATGATAGAGATACTTATAAAAAGATTAATAAGAATCCACTTAGCAAAATTCGAAAGGGTAATAATGAAATTTTGAAGGATTGGAAGAAGAAAGGTATTTTGACTAAAGAAACCTATTCTAGAATTTTAGAAACTGATGGTAATTTGCCGAGTGCCTATGGGTTGCCTAAGATCCATAAGATTAGGAATCCTTTGCGCGTTATTATATCGTCCATTGGAGGTCCGACTTATTCTTTGGCGAGATTTGTACATGAGTTTTTGAGGAATAATATTGGCCAGGGGATTAGTTGTATTAAAGATAGTGTCAGTTTGAAAGAGAAATTGAGGGGTATTAATTCGCCAAAGAATTATGAATTAGTTTTTTTTTATGTGAAGTCTCTTTTTAATAATGTTCCGATTAATTTAGTTTTATTGGCTATAAAAGAGAGATATGATTTGTTACTAGGTTTGAATGAGAAAATACCTTTGACTGAATTGCTCGGATGTGTCTCCTTTTTACTTAATTCCACTGGGTTTGTTTATGATGGGCAGTTTTACGAGCAGATTTATGGGACACCTATGGGGAGCCCGATTTCTCCCATCATTGCGGACTTGGTGATACAGTATTTGGAGGATAGATGCTTGAGGAATTTGTCTTTTGTACTCCTATTCTATTATAGATATGTGGATGACATTTTGACAGGGATTGCGGAAGATAAGATTGATGAATTTTTGGGTGTTTTCAATTCCTTTCATCCGCGTCTTCAGTTTACTCATGAGTTGGAAATGGATGGTAAAATTAGTTTCTTGGAATTAATGATTATACGATGTGAAAATTCTGTTATATTTGATTGGTTCAGAAAATCTACGGCTTCGGAGAAGTTAACGGATTTCTCATCGAATCATCCCCTTTCTCATAAGATACAAATGGTTTATAATCTGGTTGATAAAGTTATAGATTCAGGTGATCAGGAACTTTGGACAAAAAATTTTGAAATTGTGAGAAAGATACTTAGAAATAGTAATTATCCTGATGACTTTATTAAGAAATTTATGAAAAGAAGAATGGGAAAAAAAGTTAATATCGAGACTAGAAACAAGGTTCGAAATTTATATCTTTACCTTATGTTGAAAATATGTCAAGAATTTTTACTAGAATAAATAAGAAATTTCAACTGGGCACTGTTTTTCAAATAGAGAATAAAATTAATAGAGCAATTATAAGGAAGGGTAAGGACAGAATCTCCAAGGAGGATAATCAAGGTTTGGTTTATGAATTCGGATATAAGGATTGTGATTCTGTGCATATAGGCCAGACTAAGAGGAAACTGAAGACTAGGATTAAGGAACATGAGAACAATATAAGACGTCCTTCAAGTTCTCATTCTGTTGTGACGGAACACCGCGCTAGGAATGACCATGAATTTCGTTGGGGACATGTTCGAATTTTGAATAAAGGGAGTAATTATCATAAGAGACAGATTGCCCAAATGGTTTGTATAAAGACGAATATGAATAGTATCAACATACAGAGTGACACACAGAATCTTAATGCTAATTATGACAAGTTTCTAGGTAAAATTATGTCGAGTTGAAATATTATTTGGGTTTGAATCATCATTTGAGTTGGTTTGATTTGATACGGGTTTGATTCTATTGTATTGATTAGTTACAGTTTCGGATCCATCGCATACACACCTTTCATTTTATTATGTGGAGTTTGTCGCCCCATTATTTGAAATAATTTGACTTTGTTTGACGATGGTATTAATATCGGATCGACATTACATTTTCTGACTATTGACTTATTGTTGTGTTTTAAAAATAAAAAAAGTTGACTAGCTGTTTTATAGATTTGTGAGGTTATATTCCTTTTTGGTGAGTTTGGCATTGTATTTTTAATTACATCTGATTTTGAGTTTTTGAAAAAATGTTGTTGTTAATTTATTGTAGAGACATTCTGAAGAGGGCCAGAACGTATGGCCGAAAGCTAAATAATTATGAATAAATTTGAAAAGGAGGAATCTGGTTCCATCATTTCTCCTATCTTATAATGAAAATTCATATAGCTCTGTATGATTGTATTGGTTGAAGAAAGAAGTTAAAAAAATAATACATATCTTGTACACACAATTATTATTGACGTGAATGAAAAATTCAGTTAGTTTTACTAAAGATCTCTTCAAAAGTAAATAAGGGCCATTCATTTATACAATAATATGTTTGATTGTAATATCTGATATGTTGATATGTTATATCTGAGAAAATAGAGGACCAATGATGGACAGGCTGTGAACGGAAAAACGTTTTATTAATTAATAGAAGTACTGAGTTAAAATATTGGCAATGGCTCGTGATGGCTCGCCAAGGACTGGCTCGCGAGACATGACGACACTCGTGGCAAACGCGACATGCACTGCACATGCGCGCCTATGCGCGTATGCATTGCACATGTGCACCTGTATGCAGCACAAGAAACAATCATACTTTTTTCCTATGTAAATAAATGGTTTAATTGCAAGGTGAATTCCAATTCAGCCAGTAGGACATCTTATTGACTCATTTTTTTCTATCAATATCTTACATGTTTTGGGACATCTTTAGGGATAACATACAGTATCCAAACAAACGAAAAATTCATGTTTCAAAGAATGCATAAAATTCATCACACAATTCAATCAAGGTCATAAAAATTCTCATCAAAAACACTCACTTCAAAAGTCGACAGGCTGCGAATAACCAAAAACCTCTCATAATTTTTTTCTATTTTCTATAAGTAGATTTTTTTTACTTATGCGTAGATCTAGTTTTTTTCTTAGAAAATACCTGAAGTTCTTACGTTTACTGTAAATTTCAAAACAATACAACAAATTAGAACGAATTTCTAGATAACTTAATAAATTTATTATAGATAGAAGAAAAAGTTGGCTGAATAAGAATACAAAAAATTTGTCAAAATTTGTCAAAAAAGGTATGGAACCATTTCGACATTTTAGAAAGGGAAACGAAAAATTAGCATACCCTCGTTTTATCTACCTAAACAATGTATGTTTATTTTCTAGTAAAAACAAAGGTTTACAAATTTCGAAAAATTTTTGGACACAAGAATGTAAACATGTTTTCTTTAGTTTTTTGACTCGCTGAATTCGAATCCGTTGACGGTTTCCCGCTATCAGGTCATATCTCAAAAACATTGAGATATTCGATGTTGGTATTACTGTATTGTCGCTGAGACTTACAGCTGATCGCGCATCATCTTGTTCTTGTTATTGTTGAGAAAATGTTCTTTTTGACATTGAATGTTGAGCAGCGGTCGGTCAAAATGCCATGGAACGTATGTAAAGTAAGCGCAAAGAAGTTTTGTTATGTCTGTGACAGATGCATCGTCTCGAAACAGGGAAACGTGATGTCAGATTCGCTGAAAAATGCTTATAAACACTACTTTGGGTTATGTGTACAGGGGACAGAGAAAAAATGGGTGCCAGATTTGTTATGCAACGCATATCGAACTAAGTTGTACTAATGGTCGAAAGGTGAAAAAGCATATTTCTCATTTTCATTGCCTACGTTTTGGAGATAACCGCAAAACCACGTCGATGATTGTTATTTTTGCTTGACGAACGTAGTTCGTATAAATTCCAGAAACTACAAGACCCTTACATATCCTGATGTTTCGTCGGTGTCAAAGCCAGTTTCACGTCACGAAAATGATCCTTTGGCCATTTTCCCCCGTACGGGTACACTCAGTGTTGAAAATTCATTTGCAAGTAAAATGCGCAGTGGAAGTGAATTCGTGATGGACGAAAAACATACAATAACGCAAGCTGAACTTAGTGATTTGATCCGTGACCTGCAATTATCTAAACAAAAAACAAAACTACTGGCATCACGATTGCAGCAGTGGAAATCACTTGAGGGAGAAGCAAAAGTGACAATCTACAGAGATAGGAATAAAATGCTTTTGCCATTTTTTGCGAAAACCGATGGGATGTGTTTTTGCATTGATATTGAGGGTTTGTTCAAAGCAATGAAACATATGATTCTGATGCACCTTTTCATTGATGGCTCCAAATGCAGCTAGAAAGCTGCTTTTTTGCACAACGGGAATGAAAAGCCTTCTATCCCAGTTGCTCATGCACTCGGAACTAAGGAAAACTACACGACAATGACAAAAATCCTGGAGGGTATAAAATACGATGAACACAAATGGAAAATATGTGAAGATATAAAGGTATTCACTTTTGTAGATGATAACTTATAGATTAATTATGTCAGCATTTGTACGGAAATTATATAAAACAATATATTTTAGGTGATTAGCTTGTTAACTGGGATGCAATCCGGCTTCACCAAATTTCGTTGCTTTCTTTATTTTTGGGACAGTCGCGCGACTGAACAGCATTATCGAAAAAAGAATTGGAAAACTCGTCACTAATATACACCAGGACAACAAAGTGTCTCTGCTAAACCTCTAGTCGATCCGAAAAGAGTTTTACTGCCACCTTTGCACATCAAACTTAGACTCAAATTTTGTGAAAGCGCTCAAACGTGATGGGCCTAGTTTTCAATATTTGATCGAGCTGTTTCCGAAACTTTCTTATGCAAAAATTAAAGAGAGAATTTTTGTCGGGCCAAATATAAGGAAATTGATGAACGACGATATCGAATTCATAAAATGTTTGTCGGCCACAGAAGCAGCAGCGTAGATGTCATTTAAGAGCGTCGTTCGTGATTTTCTCGATAACGAAAAAAGTGACAACTTCAAACAGATCATTGCAAGTCTTTTGAAAAATTACCGTAAAATGGGCGTTCGAATGTCGTTAAAAATCCACTTTCTTCACTCCCATCTGGATTTCTTTCCTGACATCTTAGGTGAAACCAGCGACGAACAAGGAGAGAGGTTACACCAAGATTCACAGAAAATAAGGAAAAACTATCAAGGTTTTTGGGATAAGGGCATGCTCAGTGATTATTGTTGAACTCTTATGCGTGAAACCGATCCAAAAAATTACAAACGACAAAGTTCAACTGCAATTTACTTTGAATATTAAATTTTTTCCTTAATAAAGTTAAATATTTTTGTCAAAAATCGGAAAAAATTTGTTTATGGATTATTTCACAAACCTAACCTGATAAAAAAAACGGACTCCAGATTCGTGATCAGCATCAAAAAGTACACTAAAGTCAGCTTTTGGTTGCCTGTGTCCAAAACCTTGTAAACCTGTGAAATTATGCTACGGTTTACAAGATTGTAGCAAAGTATTGACGATGGATGGGAAGAAAAATTGCAAGCAACAAGTGTCGAGAAATAAGTCGTGCGTTTTAAATCGCATAATTGAAGGTGATTGCCCAGAACGATCGCGAAGGATACGTTAGCGCAAAAGCGTGCCGATTTTTCAGGGGAGCACCAAGAAAAATTCGATTTCTCCCGCCAGAGTGAAAGATTTCTTCTGCCGCCCGGTCTCTCGGTAAGATATTATTATAGAGAAACGAGTCGCTTCCAGCTCCGAGCTATTTTCGATCTGGTAGTTTTGTATCCGATCGATCGATCGATCGATTTTTTATGCATTCGTGCATTAATACAGCTAAAAGTATGATGAATTTCGTGAGCCTTCTTTCTAACACTTTTAATGTACTTCCCTAGCTGATACTTCAGCAGAAATTATCGCCCCTTTTCGACTTGTTTTCTTTTATTAAAATTTCTCTCAATTTTGCGAATATAGATTATACTAAAAAATTTGCGAAACTTCGAAATATCAAAATTGATAAAACAACCGCTGTTCTCTTTTTTCAGTAAATAATGATGCCTTGGTGAATACGTGTGAACTGTAACTTAGGGATATCATAATTTGCTTGTATTTTTATGAGGATATCAAATTTCGTTGTACGTTTTTTTTTACGAGAATTCGAGATTTTTATCGAGGTAAATATTTACTAGTATTTAGATAATGCTTAACTTATATTTTGGAGAATATGTTTCTACATATTTTGTTTTATAGAGTTTGCTCTTTTCATTTTGCTTCTAGAGTTCTGGAATCTTTAAAATTTCGAAAATTCACTTCCACGTAACGCCCCTTAAGAATAAATCTAATGAATAATTTTTATTTCCAGTACATTGAACTTTGCTGAAAACTGAATATACAATTTTTCGCACGAGAAAAGTAAAGGTGAAAAAGTGCTTGAAAACCGCGAAATCCAATTGCCGAGCTCGAATAAATGTCTTGTACACAAGTCATAAAAGTGAACTCGAAATAAGTGTAGTTTCGATTCGTCGAATCACGTCCAAGAAATTGAGTCATTAAAAATGAAATTTCCCCTGGACCTCACGCGCTGCCGCGACCCCAACGTGATGAAACGCACTTTCATTGAACTGACAAATCATTAATGCCAAACGTAATATTCCTCTTAAATTTGAATATTTGTTTCATGTTAAAACGTTTAATTACAGTCATTAATTATTACAATTTTTCGGAATGATGATATGCATATATGAATTCCCCCCATGCAACCAGGGCGGGATTTACCATTAGTGCCGCCCATATGCAGTAGATAACACTCCACCTTTTTTAAAATAATATGACACAAACATAGTAAATTTTTGAAAAAAGGCCGTCAAATATATATATATATATTAGGGTGGTCCTTAAAATAGCTTTGGTGAAATTTTAACGGTAAAGCCCCCCTTAAATCAGTTTCAAATATTTCAAAAACAATCCTAAAACTTTTTCATATCTTTATTTCAACATTAACCTGTGCCTGTAAAGCCCTGTTATTTCCCTTTTAAATAACATAAGATTTTGTCTTTATCTGGGTCTCTAATTTTTGTTGGGTGCACAATACGTCTTTAAAATCGGTTCGACACGTCAAATTATAAGACAAGTGTTGCAGTTAACTGTAAAAAAAATTTCGAAACCGTACAACGGTATTGAAAAAATTGAATTTTGTGCGAATTATTGGTATTTTTCGAGAAAGTTCATGTTTTCTGATAATTTCCGAATGATCTTCTATATTTACACTGCAAATTCGTCTCAATTACTAACTTCTAAATACATAAGGAAATAATTAGAGTAAAATTTACAAACTTACATTTGTTTCCACAAATTGTAGCTTACTTTTCATACAACAAAATCAATAATGTCGAATCATTCACAGTATTTCCAAATTATTCATTCTTCCTTAGTGAATGAACGATAAAAATGGACACATAAAGATCTAAACTCATTTTTAAAAATTATAAAAATGCGGACATGCTGCTGAATTGTAGTAAAATTGAAATATAAGCAATAGCAAGAACAACAATAATGAGGAACGAGACAGATATATATAATTTGTTAATAATTTGATCGGCTTATCAATGTGTTGTATCTTACGCAGTTTAACATTTTTTTTAGGTACAAATTATTAAAATAAATATGTTATTTTAGCATACAATGATATACCCCTCATGTAAATGAATTTTGTTCCTTCATAGAATGTATTATTGTCGTGGGATAAGTCAGCATTTTCTAATATTCATCTTTTTTTATGAACATTATGTTAAAACTTGTGGGAACAATTTTAAAATTCTAAATTTCACTCTGATGATATTTTAATATAACAAGAAGTTGGTAATTACGACAAATTTGGACTGTAAATAGAGAAGATCATTAATTCGAGAGTTGTTGAAGAACATCAATTTTCTCTAAAAATACCAATAATTCGTTAGCTACTAATAACATAATTAGTGATCGCTATCGTGCTAAATACTGGTGTACGATTTTGGAAATTTTTTACAGTTAACTGCAACACTTGTCTATAATTTGACGCGTCGAACCGATTTTTAAGACGTCTTGTGCGCCTACAAAAAATTAGAGACCCAGAGAGAGAAAAAATCTTTTGTTATTTTAATGGGAAAAAAAGAGCTCTCTAAGGACGCGTTAACGTCGAGATAAGAATCTAAAAAAATTTGAGGATTGTCTTTGAATCATTTGAAGCCGATTTGGGAGGCGTCACGGTTAAAATTCGACCAAAGCCATTTTAAGGACCACCCTTATAATATATGTATTGTCAAATTTTTCAACAAAGTTTTGGAGAAGGAATTTATGGCCTTTTTTTTAAAGTTTGTCCCAGCTCTTAAAATTTTCCAGCCCCCCTCCCCCCCAAATTTTGCCGTCCTGGGCAGTTTTCCATGTTGCCCATACAGCCGCCATACAGCCCTCCACTTATACACAAAGAATGATGGAGAGAAAATAAATTTTTCTCATCTAAAATATTACAATAATTAATTGTTTATCTTGTATTTATCACAAACTAAAACTCGTATTGTTAGGTACTCATTGAATTGATATTTTTGAAAAATTCTTTATTGCACTGTTAATTAAGGATTTAGGCCACCCCTAAGACTAAAAAAAGATGCTCAATTTGATAAATTTTTTTTGCATAAATCAAACTGTACACAGTTTATTTGGACTGATAGTAAATACGTTTCATGATAACAAATTAAAACAATAAGTTTTTATTGAAAATAGCTGTCATATGCTCGGATTTCTTCAGCTTTTTTTGCACGTCAGATAGAAATGGTGCTCACGGTATCTTAACTATTCAGCAACCGATTTTGAAAAAATTTTTTTCAAATGTTCATAAATTAATCGTTCTCAGGATGAAGTATCCGTTTTGCAGAATGTTAGGTAATTTTTAAACTATAACTATAAAGAATGGAAATGTATGTGTGAATGAGTGCTTTTTTTATAAATATGTCTGTCATTAATTGAAAAATTAAAATTTTTGGAAGTTCGCACGTCATTTAAAATAAGGACTAGTTAAATAGCAAAAAAAAAAAAAAAAAAAATTTGATTAAAATCGATTGAAAATTGGTGAAGATATCGCGTGCACCGTTTCTGCTTGACCTACGAGAAGATCTGAAGGAATCGAAATATACAACCACTTTTTTTGATCAAAATTTATTGTTATAATTTGTGTCAGTTATTCATTAGTTGTATAATATTATTTCATGTCCAAATAAACTGTGTGCCGTTTATTCTACTAGAAAAACAACTATTAAATTGAGCATCATTTTTCGGTCCTAAGGGGTGGCCTAACCCACTAATGCCTTAATAGGGTTGAAAACTCAGATAAGTTCAGAGAAGTATGATATATCGAAATTAATGTCCTTATGTGTAACCTTGACTTCTTGAATATAAAAAAGGTAACTCCCAAGGCTTCTTAAATGAATACAGATGTTAAAATTTTCAATAAAAAAAAACAATAGTGAAATTACTTATTTTAGCTATTTTTTCCTAATACTTCTGATTCGAAAGTATCATTACTGATTTTGACGCCGATAGAAAAAAAAAAAATGGCTGCGTCCAAGATTTTCTGACTACGCCTTTCTCCGGGACGGGGACTTGATCACGTACCAGGAATCGCCTTTTCCGCTAATTGTTTCCTTACGTATACAGAATTACGAGCAGCTCGGTAATTTTGTAATCGTTCAATGCGTAAGAAAATGCAATCTTTGGCTCGGGAAACGTGCGGAAAATGAATTCACAGCCGCAGATGGAACGAGACGATTCGTCCAAAAGAAACAACGTTCAGGTTTGCGAATGAATCGAGTTGATCATGAAAATTGCTCGTTACAATTAACCACGACATTCCAGGACTGCGGTGTAACCGTTTTGTAACGAGTTTCACTCGGTTTTTTCAAGGAGTAGGGTATAACATTTTATGGAAAATTGCGTGCCTAATCGATGATTTGAAATCATGAACTTTCGAAACTTTATTTTTATAAGTTTGAATCGAGAAACGAGGTGAAGGCAAAAAATGTAGGGTCTATTTTGTGTTTTTTAACATTTTTTTACCTTTTTTAGGTTGGAAGAAGGGTGACTGACACTTACAATGTTTGAGAAATTGTTAAGAAACAATTTCCTTTCATGAAACTTTTAAAAAATCATACCGAGAATGACTGTACGTGATAATGACTGAGAAATGTAAATTTAGGTGAAAAAGTTCTTATCGAGTTATGCAAGTAAAAATCGGTTCGGAACGTGAAACAGACCTTACACGTTTTCGGATATATCTTTTGCCTTGTTTTCAACTTGTTTTCAACTATTTATACACATATGTATAAAATTTGTATAGATAAATTTCAAGTGGGATTAATCGATGGAGTTTCACAAGATCTGCAGTCTTGTGAAATTCAAATGAATCAAAATAGGTGTAATAAAAGAGGCATCGGTGTTAACGGCTGATAACGTCAATTTTCGAGATTATCATCATTTGAACCAAAGGAATAATTAATCATGCAAGAGACCTTTTTAAAATGTGTTAGTATAAAAAATTTAACTGTATCATGTGAAATTAAAATTATGTAAAACATGTAAAATATGTGAAATGAAACTGCCAACTCAAGTTCAAGAAGGTAAATTTTCTTCAACTCTACAAAGTTCTGGAATTTTGTCATAATTCTTGACAATTTATGAAATTCCTAATGCTTTGATATTTTCCAAAAATTAAAAAGTAATTCAAACAAAGTATTCAAAACTTATTAAATTTTTTATTTTTCAGTTTTTTTGTGATCTTTCATATATTTTTCAAAGGAAAATAAAAAAAAATCTAACATTTTTAAATAATATCATAAAGAACACAATTGTGAACGTTGATGAACATTTTCTGAGATTTTACAAACTTTTTAGATTTTATTGAATTTTTAACTTTTCCTACAGTGTCTGATTTTTATACATTTTCGAAAATATAAACAAAATTAAAATATCCAAAAATTTTTATATTTCACGATAATTTGTTTAGCTCATCAACTCAATTGAATAACTTACGTCCTGCAACTATTTTTTTTTTTATTTCACTAATTATGCGAAAATTCGTCAGACCCATAACTATTTTTCGTTATTTCTTCTTAATCTTGACATTTTTCCGATTTCTATAGAAAATGGAAAACTATCATCGTGCTTATTTTGAAGGAATATGATAACGAATACACTCAATAAAATTCTTGAAAAATTTATAAATTTCTACGAATTCTCAAAATATTGGACTCTTTTTCATTTTTCGGATTGTATGGCGTTGACAAAGTTTTTCGTAATTTTGAAAAAATACTAACCGAGATTTGGGAATTTTCAAAAAACTATAAACCCGAATGGGGTTCTTCATATTTATATCATACTTTCAGAATTTTTCAAATTTATATGAAAAATAAAAAACCGAAATCGTATGCTCATTTTGAATAATGATAATGAAGTCAATCTGTGAAATGCATGAACATTTTATGAAATCCTACGAATTTCTTGAATTTTATAGAATTATTGACAATCTCTTTAGTTCAGAACGTTTTCTATTCTTCTAAATTTTGAAAATTTTAGGCAAAATGTTAACTTCACTAATTTTCATGAAAATTTGTCTAACCTTATAAGTTTCTTCGATATTTTGAATCCTTCTTAAATTTCCTAGTTTCTTATCCAAAATGAAGGTAATATTGCAAATTTCAAAGAAATTTGGAAATGAAGACTTCTTTCCCTGTTAATTGGTCATTACTGCACTCTGAGTAAAAATATGGCACTATCATATGGTTATTATTATTTAATAATATAATATCCTAGCAAACGCGGTGCTATCGATTTGCTATCAACTTTGATAGCAAACCGATAGCAAGTCGATAGCAGATCGGTAGCAAGTTGATCGCAAGTCGATAGCATGAGAAGGAAAAGCTTCATTTTTTGCAGATAACACTTACAATGCCAATGAAAACACTCTAAGCAGCCTTTCTAAAAATTTTTCTTCATATTTTCATGAATTTCAGCATGATTAATGTATTTTATACGGAAATGAAATCGGTGGAAAATAAAATAAAATCAATGCTCATGATCATGTCTAAATTCGTGCAAATAATAAGGATAATTTATGAAAAGGTTATCAAGGGAGTTTTCTTTAACATTGTAGGTGTTATCTGTGAAAAATGAAGCTTTACATTTTTGCGCGCTTACACGCTCTAAACGCTCTGTCCTTTTCTACGGCGCGCATTTCAAATTCAGAGCTTTAGCAGGTCGCTTTCTCGAGGTCAAAATCACTGTCGGCTTTGACCTTCGGGAACGCTTTCGCAAGTCGGCCGGATATTTTTTGAAAGGTGATTCGAACACCTTTCAATTGATACCAATTTCGTCCATATATACCAAGATAAACCCAAAAGCCAAATATTTATAAAAATTAATAATTTGTTAGAAGTCACACCTAGAACGATATGGATTATGCAGATATACTTTTTTCGGTAACCTACTTTCAACCTAAATTTTTGAGCAAAATTCAGCCATGGGACAAATAGACCTAAAAATTTGCAATGGGCTCCCGGACTAATAGTCGCAGTCACGCCCGACCGGCTGGGCCACAGACCGTGGCGTGCGATTAAAAATCACCCGTCATCACGACATGACGGCTCGATCGCGTCGTTTTATGGTGCAATTGTGTGGTAATGCAAGCAGCAATGTCGTATCAAGTGTCTGAAGAAGCGAATAAGTGCTCTATTCATATCTATCGTAGGCATACCTTGACGTCCTTGACGTTGACGAGCACGTCTGTGGTGAAGGTCGAGTTAGCCAGACTCGGTTTGTTTTTCACGCTTGGGAATATGACACCTCGATTCCTGCTTATCATACGCTGTTGCTGCGTATTCGTCGGTGTCATCGGCGTCGTCCAGATGCTCGAGGAACTTGCGCTAAAGGTTGACGTCGCGTTCGTCGGCGTCGGTGTCGTCACCGAAGCCACCGAGTTCGTTGTCGCTGTCGTTTCCGTCGATGATTCTTCCGTCAACGCAACATATCTGTGATTTTGTGGAAAATAAAGACGGTTTCACTTATAAAATTTATTTTTGCTACTGCAAAGTAAATTATAAAATTTTTCTTCAAGACATTCGGTTCCTCAAAACAAAGGAATGAGGATTTTTGACTTACATAATGCAGTAAAATAATGTATATTCTTTCAAGATCACAGGCCGTGACTCTCTTCATCAGTGATGTCAAGTTTTCCTAATTTCGAACAAGTTATTTGCAATCTTCTGAGAAATGTACACTCGAACTCGAATACAACGATCTCCGACACAACGATGCTTCCGATACAGCGATGCGCGTAACTCCTGGTAACTCCAATATATCGATGCGGATGCCTTTCTCTTTTTACCCTCACTCTTGATTAACATTCTACTCTCACATGTAAAGGCCCGGTTACACGACGCGCCAAGCCACTCCGAGCCAAAGCCATTAGTATATCTATATATACTATAAATAGATATACTAATGGCTTTGGCTCGGAGTGGCTTGGCGCGCCGTGTAACCGGGCCTTAAGACTCACAGCTCACAGACAGCGCGTACACATTGAAAATGATGCGGTGGTGGGAATCCCTCCAACTAAAGTTGTATCGGAGTAGGCTGTGCTCGAACGCTCCGTTATTTTGGAGTTCGAGTGTATTTTAATTCTCAGAACGTGAAGAAAGAATTATTTACACACCTCGTAGGATCATATTCGACAAGCCTGTCAATGGTTGGATCCAAGAGCAATTCTGCAGGAATGGGACGTTGCGCCAGCTGAGCTACTTCATCTTCTTGTTTCTTCAAGCGACTCTCTACACCGCTTAAGTTCTCGATTATCTGGTTTGTCTTTAACCGCAAATCTGCGTGGATCTCATTTATCGCTCTTTCTTGTCTTTGCGTTTGCGACAACAGTTCCTCGGATTTTGGAACAAGATGGTCCACGGAACTTTTTGTACCAACCTTGAAAAAAGAAACTCGTTTTTTATCTGTTTATCGGATATGCTTTCACCTTTTCACTGCTAATACTAAGAAAAAGGAAACAAAAAAAAACTTACAACAACGTTCCAGACTTGGTCCATTTTTTGCGTTACCGATTGCATGGGGTTGATTTGTTCAGCGAGTCGATCGATTTTGCTTTGACGAGTGCGAATTTGTCGATGCTGCTTCGTAGTATTAGCAAATGTTTGCTGGTTAGGAACTGGCCAGGATTTGTTGTCAAGGACGAGGACGGCCTCGTGGATGTCCTTCATCATACCGTAGACTGAGCTGAGGTTCGTAGAGACGAGGTTCAGGTGGAACTGCAGCTTTCTCTCCATGTTGACCGTACTCTGGCGCAAGTTTTCCATCTCAATGCTCACGTGGTTCATGATTTCGCCACTTATGGCCTTCGTAATCTCCACCGCGTTCATGCTAATAGGCTTTTTTTCACTAGCCTCCGCGTTTATGTCATCTCCTGGCAGAAAATTGTTGTCCAGCTGATTTTTCAGATTCACCAACTTGCTGTCTATGTCAGAGACCTTTTGGTCTAGTGACACCAGCTTCTCACCCAATGTCGACTCCACGCCCACAGCGTCATTGCTTTCGTGTTGGATCACCCGGATCACTGGCACTAAAACCCAATATGACATTCGACATAAAATTCACTGATTTTAATCATGCTATACCTAAATTTTGTAAGGAAGTATATGAATTTTTTTTATTGGGTTGAGAAATTGATAACTACACTCGTTCCTCGCAGGAGCGAGCTTTGCAGGAACGAGCCCTGGATCGAAAGAGCGCACGGAAATGAAAACTCCCACCCACGGCCTGCAGAGATAAAGGAGCAGTCCTCCCGCGCGTCTCTCAACCGCAACCTATGGGTTTTCTTATAGTCCGACGCGTTCGACTTCCGACTGACTCTCACCCATATCGCTTCGCGCAGTCCATTCGAGAGTGGGAGCCCCTCACGTGTTCGTTCTCTTCATTTTCTCGGTCCCGAGCAGCTCGCTCCAGCGAGGAACGAGTGTACACTTCTTTTTTGGATTTCTCAGTCAAATTTCATTTTCAACAAATATTCGTCAATGTTTTCGTCTTTTTCTTTAAGCTTTTCGTGATGTATTCAATGCACTTTAACGACACAATTCTTATGTAAAAAATAGACAAAGACACTTCAGTAAAAAACCAAGTATACCGTCTTATTACGTAATGTATATCAATGAAGGAATAAAATTTTCTTCAACTTTTTATAGTCATTGACTTTGTATTTTCCAAACCAGAACAGTCTTTCATCAACTTATTTACAATCTTTGCCGATTCTTGAGAAATTATTTTTTTTTGCACCCAAAAGGCATCCAAATGGGTGTATTGCAGGAATTCATAGGTTTCATTCATTAAAGAATTGAGTGCAACATTTGACTGGCTGCGGCTGTTTTTTTCTTAAACTTACAAAACCTGGACCAGTGATGGAAAAAATCACCCTGATAGGCGCGCGAGAACCTTAGAAGACTCTCAAAGACCGTAGCTCTATTGTTCCTACGGTCTTCTTGAGTCTTCAAGAGTCTTGGACCAGTACCCTACCAAAAAACACTATTAATGCACAATTTTGAGACCGCATATGATATTCAATGTATATATTTTGACTCAAGGGTTACGTAAGTACATTAATATCTAATTGAAACATTGAAAATCTTCGAAAATTGATAAATGTTTGTTTACACATAGATTTCTTTCTCCGTGATTATGTAGGAACTCTGAAAAGTCTGAAACTTCTCGATGAGCTTTCTCTTTTACCCAGGACATGGCAAGCATTCTTGTCCGTCGGTAAGCGAGGAAGCTAAGCGTCGCTAGGCGGCTATTCGTGGCCGCGCCCCTTTTAGACCCAATGGGGACCAAATGCGGAAGGCAACTAAGATGATGGCTTTCGATTCAAGGCTAAGTATGCTAAGTATCGATTCCAAGAACGTGGCCTGGTAAGTTACGGCATTCTATGCACTTGCATGCACTGCACTATTATCTTGTATTGATTTCATGTCTTCTGGTTTTTATTGAAAATAAATAACTATTTTCTCGAATGAATGATAATCTCTAAATAGCAGATAAATTGGCTGATAAATTAGTCCTCACCCTAAAAGCCACGCTTCTGGTGCTCGATACAAAATATGCAATTTTTTTTACTCTTCAATTTTCAACCTGCTAATTCAACGGCAAACATGTCGAAACTAACTGACTTACTGTTACTTTCACATGCTTCGAATATTTTTAAGACCGTTTTTTTAAATTTATTTCGATTTATAAGAGTACACTTCATGATAAAAGGAAAACTTAAAATCCAATAAAATAACTAAAACTATCTTCGTAACCAAATATTCTTTTTTTATTTTAATATTCTTTTTTTATTGCACAAAATGACTTATTGTTAATTAAAAAAGTTAATAATAAAGGTACCGTAAATTATTTTACAGAATGCTTCATTACTCTCAGGAAACAATCACTACTGATGATATAATTATCACTATAATCATTTATAAGAAAAAAAAAATTTTAAGAAATTTACGAAAAACGGAATCCTGTGCAAAATCAGTTATTGCCGATTTTATCGACAATATTATACCGTATATATCAAGATAAGGTGCAACCATATTACGCAATCATGACAGTTTCATTTATGCTACTCGAAAAGTTTCATCGTTGTTTCTGGGAAAGCTACCATATGTCATTAACCGGATGACAATCTATTCTTAAAAATAAGTTGTAAATTGTGAAATGCATTGTCTCCAATCAAACAGTGAAAAAATCTTTAGCCAAAGATGTTGCCTTTCGGGCTATTTTTACTAGCTCATCATCAATGACAGTGCACGGAGAGAAAATTTTAAGTAAATTATACTTCGGAGATTGTAATTTATATGCATTCGCAGTAAAGAAAAAATATTTGCGGCAATAGTACTGTACTTTCTCTTCTAAAAATAACGAAATATCTCGACAGGAAAAACGAAATTGGCGCAGAAATGGCCCAGGTCAGGCTGTCCCCACTTCTGGCAATGGCCAAACAAGGAAAACCTTGTCTGGGTCAGGCAAGGTTTTCCTGCTAACGCTTATTTTATACTGGCCCAGGCCAGGATTTCTGATCAGGCCCTCTTAAGGGTCGCTAGAAAGACCCTGGCCAGCATTTCAGTAGCTGGGCTGAAATCCCCTTGTTTTGAAAAAGCCTTATGTTTTAAATTTACAGTGAGCTGTCCATTCTGAGCAATTATAATCATTCTCCATTCACGTCAACAGAACCTTCATGGAGTATGTCATTATTATTCTTAAAATATTCTCAGAATATTTTCATGCGAAACTATGTGAACATTCGAATGTTAATATTCTAATATTTTTGGAAATATTTCTGGCATTATTCGATAATACTGTGCTACTGGAGAACGGCTCCTCTGAGTGATCAGATTACGGGCAAAAAATCATAGCCTAAATAAATATACCAGTAATGCCAAGGTTTATTTATTATGTTTTATTTATTATACATGCTTAATAATAATTATTTCCAAGCAATAAGTATTGATTATTGTGGGTAATTTATTTTGTTGAAAACATTTGTTTTTGACTCACCTATTTTCACTGCACTTTTTGCGCACAATTTTTTTTTTTGCCCACGACTTTTCGTTTCACAAGACGCCTTATTTTCTTTTATACATTTGTTGTTTTATTTTCAACTGCGCAATCAAAACAACTGTTCTGGTTAGGTTTACAATCACTTGTTCGACAAGATTCCGCGCATGCGCGATAAACATTGATCTGACAAGGCCCAATGCAGTGTTGCCTTATTTCACCCAATACAAGTTCGCCTAACATGGGCCCGGTAAGGCCCTTAAATAGCAGGCCTCTAAAAGGCAAGCCTGGATAGAGTCTGGACAGAATTAGGGTATGCCACGATATATTTCCAGCCGGGACAATAATATTGCCGTAAATATTTCTTTTTTACTACGAACGCATGTAGATTGCATTGGTGTGGAAAAATTTACTTTATTTAGAGTGCACACTGAGAAAAAAAGTAAATGCCTAAAAAAATAGTGCCTAATGTTTCCATGGAAACATCAGGCATTACATGACAGAATTATGTGATGCATCATGCCAAATCATTTTTGTTATTTTGAAAGCCTGTGCAGCTAGTGTGACTCGCACGTATATATATTATCAAGTCTTATTATCAAATTTCATGGTGTACATAACCCGAATCACTTCTTTGATTTCATCTTTCTTGATATCAATATATTATTACTATAGTAGCTCTACGTTCACTGCTCCGTGTCTGACGAGATGTTAGGTAATGCAAAATCTACAATAAATAGTATATTGACAGTTTTTGGGAATACCTGGTTCGACGAAACGAAAAATTGCAGCCTGAGGTGAAGCCGAGGGTTGTAATCGTTTCGTCAAAAAAGGCATTTCCAAAACTGTCAATACGATATTTTATCTGCACTGTTAAAAAAGTTCGTAATATTTCCATACTTATGTGTGTAATTATTCCCATACTCAAGCTTTTTCCATTTGAGTATGAGAATTTTTCCATACAAATATAAAACTATTATATATTGTAACAAAAAAATTTTATACAAGTGTGGGAAAAAAATGTGTGCTGAAATTTTTTCATAACGAATAGATTTTTTTTATTAGAATCTAAGAATTACCATACCTAATAGGTATTTCAGGAATGGTAATTTTCCATCAAGGACTGTAAATGTCATATAACTCCTGTAAAATGTTACGTGTTGTGCGGTAAATTATACGCATGGAAAAATTAAAATCGAGATCTTGAAGTCTCCAATAGGTATAGAAAAATTTTATTATTGCATGAAAGCAATCAGTGTTGTATTTTTTCTATGCTATGCCGAAATAATGACGCTAATATAGTACAGTGCCCATCTATGTATGGTAAATCTGACGTATGGGAAAACTATAATTAATTAAATGTATAAATTCAACGGATACAGATAAAATATAATATTGCATGGAAGTAATCAGTATTGCATTTTTTCCATGCTATGTTGAAATAATGATGTAAATATAGTAAAGTGTCCATCATTGTATGGTAAATCTTACGTATGGGATAACTGCAATTGATAAACTGGAGAAATTCAACGGGTATGAAAAAATATAACATTGCATGGAAGTAATGAATGTTGTATTTTTCAGTGCTATGTTGAAATAATGACGTTGATAAAGTAAAGTGTCCATCTCTGTATGATAAATCTTTCGTATCGGAAAACTACAATCGTTAATAGTAACTTTTCAGCAGGTATAAAGAAAAAATATATCATCTCACGGAAGAAATCAGTATTGAATTTTTTTGATGCTATGTTAAAACAATGACGTTAATATATTTAATATAGGTAATATAGTTAATGTAGTAAATTACCGTACCGAACGACTATGAAAGCATGTACAGCTTCTAATCAACATGATTGTTTAAGATAATTGTTACCATAAGTAGGTTAGCAAGAAAATTTTGGAAATTTTGGAACCATATTAATAACACTAGTTTACAGCGAAATGTAGCCACATCAAATTTCAATGGTTTCCTTAGTAAAATGACTCGCTGAATCCGAAAACGCAGTTCAAAAAATTCCCCGTAGGACGGATTTCGCGGTATTGCGAAAAAACTGTTTTTCGCATATAGAGAAAAAGTGTTTTCAGTCAATCGCAAATATCTCCGGTTCTACTTGAACGATTTTGATAATTTTTATATTAAAATGTAGGTAATTTAATAACCTATAAATTATTTTCCTGAAGTTTTACCGTCACATTCACGGTTTGGTTGCTATTCCGACATTTGTATATAATTTTTTGTCATTTTTGTTAATTTTTTGAAAAAAAATCCACTTTGAGCGAAAATTAAGCCGAAAAAAAAATTTTTTTTATCACTTTAATGAATGGATGTTGAAGCCCAATCGATGAAAAAAAAAAGAGTGGTCAGTTATCAAAATCAATGGGAAAATATAGAAGTTATAGGTGTTTTTCCAAAAAAAGGCAAAAAGTCCATTTTTCTCAACTTAATAGCATTGTCAATTTTTATTGATATTAAGTCACAAAAAATGAAAATTTAAAAATGAGTCAAGTCCGATCGTCTTTGTCGCTTGTGCATGTCTTCGCTGTCTTGAATCAAAAACCAGCAATAATCGCCCATCATTGTTTCATCCCAAAATCCTTGGTATCGTCTTTCCATGTTTTTCATTTGCTGATGGAAGCGTTCGCCATGTTCATCGCTTTCGTCGCCAAGATTTTTCGGGAAAAAATCCAAATGCGAATGTAAAAAATGAATTTTGAGAGACATATTCACACCTGTCACCGAAAAAAAGTGAGAAATAATTAGCATAATTTAATAGTATAGAAATGTAAATTTATATTAAAAACATACCTATTTTCTTATAATTCACTAGCAAATCTTGGATGATTTTCTTGTAGTTCCGACTTCTTGAGTTACCCAAAAAGCCATCGACGACAGAATGAAACGAATTCCATGCTTTCGCCTCGTCTCCTGTCAATGTTAAAACAAAATTGGAATCGCTGAGAATTTTTTTTATCTGAGGTCCCACGAATACGCCTTCTTTTATCTTAGCATCAGATAAATTCGGGAACACGGATTTCAAATAATGAAAAGAATGACCGTCTTTTCGCAAAGCTTTGACGAAATTCTTGAAGAGTCCAAGTTTAATATGTAGTGGTGGAAGTAGAATCTTGTCTTTCTTCACTAGAGGATCGAATTTCACATTTTCCTGACCTATGGTGTAATTGATTCGATTCGGCCAGTCTTTTTTCACATAGTGTTCATCTCTCGCTCTGCTGTCCCACTTACACAAAAAACAGCAGTATTTTGTGTAGCCTTGCTGCAAACCAGTTACCATGGCAACAACTTTGAGGTCAGCACAAATTTTCCACTCGTGATCTTTGTACTTAATCAAGTCCAGTAACATTGCCATAGATTGATATGATTCTTTCATGTTGACAGCATGGGCTACAGGAAGTGAAGGCTTCATGTTTCCTTGATGAATCAAAACTGCTTTTAAGCTTCATTTGCTGCTGTCAATGAACAAACGCCATTCGATTGGATCGTAATTTACACCAAATTCAACAAACAAACCAGTGATATCATGACAATAACAAACATTCTTTTCCCTCGAATAGTATTGGGCAAATCGTATATGCCGATCTCTATAGTACGTCACCTTCACGCCCGAATCCAGTAAGTTCCGTTCTTGCAAACGTGATGCCAAAATCTCCGAATGATATTTCGTCAGATCTAAGTCTCTTATCAAATCATTAAGAGCGAATTGTGTAAAAGGCTTTGAAACTTTCATAGGCTCTGTGTCAGTCGAATTGGATTCACTTTCTTCTGATGATGGTGTGTCGATTTTTCTTCTCTTCTTAGGGCTTACTGGATACGGAACGTCAGTGGAATGCGGAACTGGTTTTGTTAACGATGGTACATGCGGATATACAATTTTGCGATGACGTCCGTGTTGTTTTATGTTACATAAGCAGAAGTAACAGTCAACCTCGTGATTCGTTGGCTGTCGCCAAATTGCAGGCACATCGAATGACAAGTAGCGACTACGAAAAAGAAATCATATGAACTTGGTAGTATATTAAAGGGTTAAAATCAGAAACAGAATAGATGAATATATATTTATACGTACTTGTCACCTGCCATCCACAAAACCAAATTTGTTCTGCATGTGTTGCACATAGAACTCGGTGTCCATGCTTTATCAATATTTTCAGGTGAAACTTTGAAATACAAACTGTACGCATTTTGTAATGCATCCGTGAAATTCCGTGGTTTCGCGAAAATATATTCTGCACAAGAATAGCAGAACATATTCGGATCATTTTTGCACTTGAATCTACGTTTCTGGACACTCATCCTTCAAATTTCGATTTAATTTTCCGTGCCTAAGGTACCTTTCTGGGTCAAGCCAGCGCACCAATCAGAGCGCAGTAGGTTTTCCCGCGGGTTTTCCCCGGATCAACCAAGCGCACAAATCATAGTGCACCGCGGGCTGCGCCACGGAGCGAGCCAGCGCACCAATCAGGGTGCACCGTGGGTCTACTTGACCTACGTGTAACACGCTTATGATGATAACCATTGTGCCCTTTTGATAATATTTTCAAAAGTGCACTTTTGATCAATTTTAAAGTGTCCTTTCGATTATTATGCGCTTTTGATACGCAGTCATTTTTAAAATGATATTTTATTTGATAAATAATAAATACGTAAATGTAATTAAAAAATCATATGTACTATCAAGGTTTTTTCATCGTTTTGAACGAGTAGATCCCCAGAAATAGTCTCTTACTAATACAATTTTAAACTATATTATATGAATTACTTTCTCATAAAATTTTATAGGAAACCAAGAACAGTAAATTACGAATCTAAGGAAAATGGACTTTTTACCTTTTTCCAGAAAAACACCTATAACTTCTATATTTTCCCATTGATTTTGATAACTGACCACTCTTTTTTTTTCATCGATTGGGCTTCAACATCCATTCATTGAAGTGATAAAAAAAATTTTTTTTTCGGCTTAATTTTCGCTCAAAGTGGATTTTTTTTCAAAAAATTAACAAAAATGACAAAAAATTATATACAAATGTCGGAATAGCAACCAAACCGTAATTGTGACGGTAAAACTTCAGGAAAATAATTTAAAGGTTATTAAATTACCTACATTTTGATATAAAAATTATCAAAATCGTTCAAGTAGAACCGGAGATATTTGCGATTGACTGAAGACACTTTTTCTCTATATGCGAAAAACAGTTTTTTCGCAATACCGCGAAATCCGTCCTACGGGGAATTTTTTGGACTGCGTTTTCGGATTCAGCGAGTCATTTTATTACGGAAACCATTGAAACATGTAGAGGATACAAAAATTTTTCAAAATTTGTAAACTAGTGTAATCAGTGACCCAGAAAACCATTAGGAAAGCATGTACTTCTTCTTGTTAAAACTTTATTATGCAAATATTTGTAACTTAAAAAGTTCAAATAAATTCATTTTACAAAAATAAGACGCCACATTCAGAAATAGCGTTTCAAAAAAAGTTGGAGAAGTAAGTTCCTATAAAAAGCAATATAATCGTTTATATTATTGTTTAGACAAATAGTTGCAACAATCAATTTTTTAAAATCTGACACCAAATTCATCATCAGCAGCCAAGAAAATCGTTATGAGCAGATAAATCTTGAAAATTGCGTTTTTAAAAATTATTTATTTAAAAAATAGTTAAAACTATTTAGTTTTCAAATCAGGTGCCAAATTCGTAATCAGCGTATAAAACGACAATGAAAAGCATATGTATCTTGCAAAAAACTTTCCTACATTATTTATTACATGAAATGGTTTCAATAAATTCATGTTGTAAATCTGATACCAGATTATTGATCAGCGATTTGCAGAATATTAAGAGAAAACATCCCAAACAACATTCAATTTTCTCCATAATGAATATTTCAGTTTCGTCGAGTTTCGTCACACTTGTCGATCGACATAGTCAAAGTCTGAAATGACTTTCAACTTTCGCCTTGTAGATTGACATAGTAAAGTTCTCAACCAATTGACAATATGCGGTCCGATAGCGTAGGAGAAAAGGAGGTGAGCGTTTCTGGGAAAATAAGTGCGTGCGGAACCAGACGTTATCGGTTCGAATCCTACACGGAAAAAAGGATTCAAGAACGTTCGCTGAACGCGCAGGTTTGTACTCTGCAGAAGTCGATCACTGTGGGTCGAAGTTTTGGCTAAAACTAACCTAAAAAAAAAGTAGGAGTGTATACCTGTATATATCCACATATATATATAGATATACTTTACTGTCGATCCCTCTCGCCCCGTCACCCTACTTTTTTGGCCAAAAATTTCCTATGGACTGGTCGACCCCTCGTACCCTCCGCTAGTCAAAATTTCATGCAGTCCAGCTGAGAATCGCGGTCTCGCAGGCAAGAACACTAAATATTCAGGACGGAAAAGTATCGTATGAATATATATACTATGCTGTGTATCATAGCAAGGTGATCTTGTCCACGCGGCACCCCCACTAATCGTTCCGTCCCTCTTGGATGATCGTTTCTCTCTTGCGTTTTATGCCCTGAAACATTGACCGAGTGCGCAGCCTACTCGGCGCAACCTGTTTCAAGATGGCTGCTGCGGACAGCTTTTCGTGACCAATATATAGCACAGTTCCCCGTCCTGATTATCTAGAGTTCTTGCTCGCAGGGAACACATTCCTGCGCGCGCAGGAAATAAACCTGGGCGGCACAAGTTCCAAATCACAGGGCTAAGCCTTCGGCTAGCAACTGTAGATTCTGGACTCACATGTTTCTTTCTTGCATGCGCCGGTTTACTCCTTGTTTCGCGCGAGAGAGAATCGTTTACAGCCCAGGTTTGCGGCTTGTGCCGCGTCAGTTTTTCGAAAGCACTCGAGTTTATAGAAGCATGACTCGAATTCAAATATTGCCTTTAATTTGGTCTATGCTTACAATTCGTTTCAAGCGCGAAAATCTTTACTTAAGAACAATTACCACAATTCGAAGAAGTCATTATTGATTCAAGATATATCTTTTAATTTTAGGCTTGCTTGCTTAGAAATAAATTATATAATAAATTAGTTCTGGTTTTTTTTTTTTTTTAGGAAAGTCAGTGTAAAAAATACAAATATTTGCATCTAGCGGAATCTGGCGGAATTTCACCAGCGCCTCTAGCAGAAGAATTTTTTCCTCTCTGGCAACACTGTTCTCCATCCTTCTCGCTCGCCAGCTCTTGAACTAATCACATCGATCTAGGTCCGCCCTCGCCAAGCTCCAAGTCTCGTGGTTGATCTCAAATCGAGATAAGTCCGTATGATCTGGGAAGTTTCCATTACTCGGAATATTTAAGGCGAGCTGGCTTGCAAAACGCTATTTTTGCAAGTACATATTGGTACAATTGAAGGATCTGTCATCCTCGTTTTTTCATCAGCCATCAAACCTGTCTTAAAGGTAACAAATCGACGAGTTGTTTCCACTTCTGTGTTCAAAATAGTTGAGAGAATATAGGGGTTTATTTTGTGGTATTTTTTGTGTCGTATTGCAGAGGGTTTTTGTTGGGAATTTGATTTTTTTGTGAGCATTTCCATCCGAAGAGTAAATGCTCCTCGTGACATAGTTATTGCTCCCTGGAGTGTTCAATTGGCCGCCTAAAATCTGTGGGAATATTCGACACTCGTGGAGAACACGACTGAGTCCAGGGGGGTGCAAATCCATGTTAAGAGTTTGTACCGTTGAAGTATATGGCCGCTAGAGGCGCTGCGATCTTGCCAGGCGATTTTTCGCGCGACTTTGTGGGCGATTGTTTGTTTTATTGATAATTTCGGAAGATATGGAACATATGGCACGACGGCGAGCGACAGAAACCAATAAAAAAAGCCTGGCAAGACTGCAGCGCCTCTAGCGGCCATATACTTTAGCGGTACAAACTAGCCCATTTAAAAAGGCCGAAGTTGCACCCCCCTGACTGAGTCTAAAAAGCTGCCCTTTTCCAGGACATTAGGCTGAATTTTGCACTTCCACGCCACATCGAATATACGTCAAGTCCGACGCCCGAGGTTTTGTACACGGAGAAAAAAGCGCAGCTCTGACTACCGCACGCCGTAGCTCTGAGAGACGCGCACGGAAAAAATGGAAAAAAAACTTTCACCGCAGCGCTCAGCACTGCGGTAGCAGCCCTGACAACCATGCAGCGTGGTGGCCTGTATCGCAACCGCAGCGCTGAGAGCTGCGCTGAAAATTTTTTTTCCATTTTTTCCGTGCACGTCTCTCAGAGCTACGGCGCGCGGTCGTCAAAGCTGCGCTGTTTTCTCCGTGTACAATTAGCTTCAATTTCGGCTAGTTCCGACTTCTTGGTCATAATCAATTCGGTTTTCAATTGTTTTTGCTATTGTGTGTTTAATTGGGAAAAAAAGTTCCTATTTTGGAGTGGTTATTGCTAAGTGGTTATTGCTGTTTGTTTATATAACAGGTTCAAATCAATTGTCATATTTCGTGGGTTGTGTAATTTGTTTACCTCCAAAATCCAATCGGGGTTTAATTTGTTGGGGGTTCTGATGTCTGTTTACATCCTAATTTAAATGGGATATTTTCTCGTGTTCTTTTTTTTTTACATCGAACTGACTCCTAGCCACTTTGAGTTTCGTTCTCGGTACGTTTCTGTTGAATCTAATTGATACAATTTTGAGATGTACTGATTTTAAAATAATTTTCGCGAACATGTTGTGCCTTTTGTTTGCGTAGATTGTAGTCTCACGCCGATTACCACGTGAGAAAATCTTATTTGACATTTGATTGCTAATTATCAAGTCTAGAGTAAATAAGTTCCATAATTCAGTGTTCATAAAGGGTATATTGAATATCGAATAAATATCGATATCGAAAGAAAGTACGATTGTGTATTCGTGTTCGATTGGGTTCACCCCCTTTTCAGAGTGACCTGTGTTGCCAGCTGCTGAATTTTTCTCATGCCCTTTGTCACCGACCGAAAACTTTGTGTCCACCATCGTGAATATGAATTTTGTGCGGGAATATTTGAGAAATAAACTATAAAGTTCAATTTTTCCGTTACACCTTATTTAATGACTAAAAAAAAAAGGAATAAATAATCACATTTCAATCATATTACATAAATATCCTGTAAGTTATACTATCGATAAAATCAAACAAGATGCCCTTTTCCTATAGAAAAGGTTATAAGCTAGTTTTATGCTTTTTTCAAACATCAAAAATATGAAATTTTGAAACATGCGCTCAAATTTTTTACTCAGTAGTATTTCACTTTTTTCGTTTTGACATTAAGATTAAAATTCAAAAACTCTAAAAGATTTCAATTATCACAAAATGAAAATAATCTAATAGGAAAAAAGTAGAAGAATAATTAATAAGAATAATCGGAATACAAATAAAAAAAAGTAATACAGGTATATTATCCTCATTTTTATTACAATTTGACTGGAGGATAAAAATTTCTCATGAATTGTAATTATGCTTCACATTTTTTTACATATATGCTCGACAAACACAAAACGAAACGTGGTGGACAAATTCATTTGGTAAAATTTAATAAATTGATCAATAACATCGACTATTGGCCGAAGTTTCACTTTATGAATTTCCTTATTACAATGTAAGGAATTCGTGGAATTGCATTTATAGAAAAGTTTTAAATCAGATTACGTTTTACATGTTCCAAAATAAAAGAAAATAGTTTTTTTCTCGGAAATTGTATACACAAACAATCGTATTAATCTATATGTGCCAAAGACGCATTTTTTAATCAACATGGAAGTCCTCGTAATGTTTTGCGTGAATAATCATACATATGTTTGTCGACATCTGTCACTTCCTCACATTTTATCATAACTTCATATCATAATCGAATTCGTGCGCTTTTGAAAAAGGTACGCGGCACAGGCCTGCATAGGCCCCAAACCTGGGCCGTACAGGATTCTCTCTCGCGCGAAACAAGAAGTAGACCAGTGCATGCAAGAAAGAAACATATGAGTCCAGAATCTACAGTTGCTAGCCCAAGGCTTAGCCCTGTGCAATTCGGAATTCGTACCACCCAGGTTTATTTCCTGCCCGCGCAGGAATGTACCCTGCGAAACCGCGATTCTCAGCTGGGCCGCATGAAATTTTGACTAGCGCAGGATACAAGCCTGCACGGCCAGCGAACGTTCATGGATCCTTTTCTCTGTGTAGCGTGTGTGAGATTTCATATCAGGAAGAAGTTGTTTATAAATTTGTCGATGTACATTTTCCTTTTTCGCCGGCGGAGACACGCGGATGAGGGTTCGTAAAGAAGACGATGCTGGTCGGCGGCTAAGCAGCCTTGCGGTTGGCGCGCTGACCGCTCGCCGGAGGGTACCTCAGCGAGTGCCGACGAACTGCAGGGCATTATTCAACAGGCGGCTCTCCCTCGTGGCAGCCAACTCCAGGCTCCGAGGACCCTTTTAACCTTTTATTTATTTCCTGTTCTTCTTTTTTTATACATTAGAATTAAGTTTTAACCTTCGTGGTAGCCACCCTTGGCTCCGAAGTCGACGTTTTCTCCGACCCGTGCGGCCACCAGCGGTCTACGAGGTCCATCGCCGATAAGCAGAACCAGGCGTCTTCTCTATATATTTATTTGTTCGATTTCCTCTTCTCTCTGTATTTTCATTTCTCTTTCTCCTTTATATTTGTATCATTTATGATTTCGCAATAAATCACTAATTTTAGGATAGAATACTGTGTACTTCTTGCCCCGCCCATCGCTGACGTCAACCACCAAGTTGACGTTCAACAAATTTATGGTAGTCACAGCGTATTTGTTACAAAAAGTCTCCTATGTCAAAGAGGAAATTTACAGAATTATCTATTCTAATATATAAATTGCTATACAAATTTTTGTTTTTTTAATCTAAATATATTATTTCCATACAAATGTATGGGGAAATTACAATGAACGTATGGGTTAATTACTTCTGATACAAAATGGCATAATTAACATGAATTTTTCTAACAGTGTGTGAATGACGAGTAAAACGTGAATTAGTTATTCCAGACTACTGGAAAATCATCGTTTTTTGGTAGTTTGGTAAAACTAGGTCTTACTCTTTCCTTTAGAGAAAGATGAAACATCAATAAAATACGTATGGCTATAGTAAATCGTGTCTTAACCTATACGATACACGTGCTTCAACCAATAGAATAGGAATTTCTTTCCCAAAAATATAAAAAAAAAATAGAGCACTCAAAGTAATGTCCGCAATGTCAAAAAAAGTACGTAAATTTTCCATAAAAGTATTGCAAGTTCTTAACTTATATTCTGTACCTAAATTTCACCATAAATCGAACTGAAAAATTTTGATACGCTATGGGAATCCTTCCATAAATAATGGAATATTTTCAAAATATAATGGAAAAATAACAAAATTTCTACACAAAGATTTATTTATGGAAAAAATCCCATGCAAAATGTGTCTTAAAAACTTCCAATACTTTTATGGAAAATTTACAAAATTTTCTCCTACAGTGGCTCTTTGTAAATTTGAATTTAATAAATAACCCAGGTAAAAAAAGTAGATCTACATAGATCTCAACTAGATCTACATAGATCTCGAGTAGATTTCAATTTTGACCAGATCTACGTTGAATAGATCTCTGTAGATCTCTGTAGATCTACTTGCTGCAATGTTGAAAAAATGAAGAGTGACTTGTAGATCTAAGTAGATCTACATAGATCTCGAGTAGATCTATAGAGATCTATGTAGATCTATTCAAGATCTACGTAGATCTAACACTGATTTTTTAAAATTTTCGGTTACATGTAGATCTACGTAGATCTCGAATACATCTACAAAAATCTCTAGTAGATCTACATTGATATCGGGTAGATCAACATTTATCTCGAGGAGATCTACATAGATCTACTCGAGATCAGTGTAGATCTGCATGTGACCAAAAATTGAAAGAAAAAATCAGTATTAGATCTATTCGAGATTTACGTTGATCTACATGTAACCGAAAATTTCAAGAAAAAATCAGTGTTATATCTACGTAGATCTTGAATAGATCTGCATAGATCTCTATAGATATACACAAAATTTATTTAGATCTACTTAGATCTACAAGTCACTCTTAATTTTTTCAAAATTTCAGCAAGTAGATCTACAGAGATCTACAGACATCTATTCAATGTAGATCAACAAAGATCTTCATTGAATAGATGTCTTAGTTGGATGGAAGTTACAAAAAAGCTCTGTTAAAAACAGTTGGTTTCTTTCCCATAAAAGAATTTGAAATTTTAACCCATATATTCCGTATGAGATCTTACCTACAAAAGATACGGAAAATTGCTCATACGCTATGGAAATCCTCCCATTAATTATAGAAAAATTTCCATATGTATGGAATAATTCCATATCGTTCATGAATAATTCCCATAGGGCATCGAAAATTTTCCAGATCTATTAATGGGAAAATTCCTTACAGAATATAGGTTACAAACATGCTATACTCTTACAAAAAATTTACCTTTTTTTTCAGCAGTGAAAGTGAATTCCTAGTAACTCAAAAATGACGGTCAAACTCGCAAAAATCTTTCGGCATACATTTATATGGGTTAGTATAATAATAAAAATAATAATAAATAATAATGAGAAAAAAAAACCCTAATTGTATGTATATGATACACTCATCGACTTATTTATGTACCCATTGAGTCATTGCACTCTCACTTTAAAAAAACCAGTTTTTCCATTTAAATAGGCTGGTATTAAGAATATTCATATGCAAGTACATTAATATTCCTACACTGCTTTGTAAAATATAATAAACATTCCCTGTACGTTTTGTTTAAACGTTAAGAAAAAAAAACAATTTTATAATTTTTTCAGTATACCTTACTATACTCTTTCGATTATTGCGAAATAATTCCGGAAAAATTTTTTGCCTCAAGGAAAATTCGAACCTAATGTATTACCTTCCTACCTAAGCTACCTATTATGTCTAACAAATTTTCCTGCGAGAGCAGGGAAATGAAGGGCAGTTTATTTCTCTGAGGTGTATTAATACTTTAAGGATTTTCAAAAATGTTAAGTTATTTCAACATACATGTTGATTATCAACGGTTCATTGTCTTTAACACAATTTAAATTATATGATATGAAAGGTTTTTTATGCAAAATAACGTTTCTGTATAATTCGGATTTATTGTTTAGAATTTTTAATACACTCTTACCATATATTTACAAAAGCGTATAGTTTTTTTAATAGATATGTTTATTAATTACGGTTTCATTTACCATACGTGTTTATGATTACACAATAATAATCATTTTTATAAACAATTAATATGAAATATAAATATTATGGCGATCTCTGGTAATACTTGAGGTATTGAAAAATTATGGTTCAGTTTTCTATAGCGCAAACAAATTGTCTACGATATTCCTACAACAAATCTTTGCATCATTAATCAATTCATCCAAAATTAATGCACACATAAGTTTTCGTAAGAATTCCGCATCATTTTCAATGGCCGATAAGAGAAAGACCGATTTATCTAAAAAAACTAATATAACTATCCCAATGTAGAAATTATTTGCGTCAATAATTACATAACTATTTGTTAATGCCGACGAAAGAACTAATAAGAGTCCTCAGTAATGTTTGAGGATTCATTAAAGAAAGTCTATTTATAAATGTGCGATTCCTAATTTACCTCATTACCAGTATTGAGCTAACATCACAAAAACGAATGAACCCGTACAGGCTCGATTGTCCACTGAGTTGTAGCGCATAGATCATTTCCAGTATCGAACTAACATTGGCAGAACAAGCGAACCTGTACGGGCTCGATAGTCGAGCAAGTGATGACGCAAAACCTACTTACAGTACTAGGCATTGTAAAATGAAAGAATTAATTAAGAAATAATAATTAAGAAATTTTTCATTTCGTGTTAGGGAATTGTTTCAGAGAGCATTGAAATTTTGAGATAACGAAAAATGTCTTATACGCAGGTCACTTTACAACATTTTTCCAAGAAATTCACACATGTATAAGAACGTTTCTTTTCAAGTATGTGAATTAACAAATAGTGTATTTACAAAAGCATGGAAAATTTCAGAATAGTCACTTCCTACAATGTATTAAAAGTGTTTTTAGAGTGAAGTACAATATTTTCCCAATTACACTGTGCGACAAAATTTGATGAAAGTGATTCATCTGGGATTTTTCCGAAATGAAATGAATGTACATGAAGCCCATAACCTATTTCTGAAGGAATTTTACTGATCAGATTTTTAAAGAATTTGATCAAACTTGAATTCTTCGAAAAACGATGTTTGTCAATAAAAAGCGAGAACTGCTCTGATAGTTGTGGGTTCCGCTGAATTATATCTGTTTACTTAATGGTCCAGAGTTCAGGGCTAAAGAAGTTATTTGTTGGCTTGTTGGTCATTCATCTCCGGTTCCAAATTCTTTTTTTCATTGGTGACTGTAAATACTTGTATTATATGCTAACCACATTAAAGGAACATCTTATTTCTAGATTTGTCATGTTAAATAGGTGGAACTAATAAAAATGTATAGGCCACGAGTTCGGAAAGTCTTCAGTCCTCAAGTTTGTCCTGTTTATCAACAGGTATAATATAGTGAAACCCGAAACTTTTAATTGACAAACCTCGTTTTTGAAGAATTCGAGTTTGCTCAATTTTTTGAAAAGCTGATCAGTAAAATGAGTCAAAACGCCTAAAAAAAGTTGAGAAAAATTTTTGAATCATGAAAATTGGACATTAATTGCCCATTTACATCATCGTGTTTTCGTGAATAATATTAATATTTATACCTCGCTTATAGGAGCTAACCCGAAAACAATTCCTTAAGGAATGGGTTGTGGGGCTCATGTACATTCATTAAATTTTGGAAAAATCCCAGACGATTTTTCGTGTTGCACGGTTGATTTCACGTACTTGAATCTAGCTTTTACTACTTTGTATAAAAAGCAAATTATGACTCATACGATGCAAGAATAAAATATTTTAATAAAATGTTCGAATTAAAAAAAAAATGCAGTAACTCAGTATTTCGTTTATACAGCAATTCATATTCATGTACGATGCAGTTCATATACATAACAAATTTTCGAAATCTGTCGAATGTAACTTCTTTTTCTATTTTGTCGTTTGGATGAATATTGCGAGATAAAGCACTGATTGTCCGATTATTGCCGATTGCCGTTTCACTTTTGTTTCTACGGTGCTGCATCAGTGTTTTTTTTTTTTTTTTTTTTTTTTTCTTTTTCGTCATGTGCAGTTCTACGACCAACGTGCAAACAGTGCCAATTATATTACAAGTGCACCATAAATAAATGATCGACAATGTTAAAATCGCAAAAACTATAGAAGTAAGTGTAAAAAAGTATCGAAAATAGTCCTACACTTGTTATTGAATTTTGGGCATTATAATGACAGTGGGTAATATTATGTAAAATATATATTGTTACATTCATGGATAATGTTTGCAAAAATTTCAGGACTGATAGTTGACTCAGAATCACCTAGGTCATTTTCAAAATCACCAGTACTGCTTTTCGAAAAAAATTTCAACTAGTAGAAAAATGAGCCATCAATGTATGATTTTTTGCCAACAGGAATCAATGGAAAATAAATGGAAATAGCCCAACAAGAAATTGACGAACGGGCCGATACTGGGCAAATCACGGCGGCCGTTGTTCGACTGTCAGCATTCAATCTTAGCGCAGTACCGAAATGATAACGCCAGTCAATACTAGGCCAACACTGGCAACTATTTTAACGGCACCCATTACTACCTTAACATCCAGCCGGTACTGGTTCGCTTGAGTTGCTAATGTTGGCTTAATACTGATGGTGAACTCCGCGCCGGCACTCACTAAATAATCGTACATGTTCTAGTTCGACGGTTTTGCCGATATTGGCCACATATCGGCCGACGACGGTTATACACCGAAGTTTCGCCAATACTGGGCCAATCGTCACAATCGGCAAGACTACGGCATTTCTTGCTAGGTGATTTTTCCGATTTCATTCCTATCAGTTTCGCTTGGCGAAAACTCACTGCCAATGGGTCATTTTTCTCGGGGAATATAGTAATGGAATTATATTATCTTCCTACTTTCAGAGAATTTCGAAGTGCAGTTTATGATGACAGACAAAACGACAATCAAATCAAAACTGAGTCGTTGGCTATCTCAGGCTCAAAATCGTGAAGGTGGTCGAAAACAACGTCAGGAACAAAAAAAATTAAAAATCAAAGTTCATGAATGTGGATTTTCTTTTGATTTTTTACAGAATCAAACACATTTTTTATAAATATTTCATTATTATTGTTGCAACCTTTCCAAAATTTTCAGGATTTTGGTTCAGTCCTGGCATGCATACTGTTCAAAAAGATTGGTAAATTTTCCATAAAAGCATCAGAAGTTTTTAACCCATATATTGTGTGAGGTTCCTTCATCAATAATATGGAAATTTTTCTATACGCTAAGGGAATTCTCCATATGGGCGCAATGTTGTATTATGATATTGGCGTGACTCTGGCTGCCATTACCACGGTTGACATTGTCGAACCCGTATTAACTGGCGTTATCATTTCGGTACTGCACCGACGGTCGACTGTCGACGGTCGAACTACGGCTTGCCGTGATTGGCCCAGTATCGGCCCGGTCGTCAATTTCTTGCTGGGAACAAGAGCGAGTTCGCTGCTAATTCAGAGGTTCACTGGTGAATAACAAGTAAGCTTCTCGTACGCTGAACTCGTAAGCTCGTACTAAGAGAACTAATGAGTTGATTTTTCCAGTAGTTAAATTCCAAGAAATTCACAAGGAATTAAGGGGAACGCATTTGCACCCCTCTTCAAGTTTCCTATCGTATTTCAATGCGGGAAAGGGACATTTCCATCCAAAATTTCAGCTATCAAAGAAACATCGGAATCCCACATCGAACCTCGGCAAAGAATTACTCGACCGTGAGGTAGAAGGGGTAGCTTCCAAGGGATTCGATTTGAAATTGTATTTAAGGCCTCCTACAATTTCTACTATTTGTTTAACTTGTGGCTCCCACTCCGTGGTGCGACTCAATACAGAAATCAGGTCACCGCCGGCGCCTATCCCCGAGATATTAGCACAGGCTGCTAGAGAATTAGAAGAGATTACTTGTCCTCCAAAATCATCGACCAAAATACACGATTTGTTCGGCGATATTTCTGATATCTCAGACGGGGAATGGGTGCATGAATGAATTTTTAACGAAATCAATCTCAATTAGATCTGTAGAAGCTGTAGGGCAATAAATCATGTATGTTTAATATATATATATATATGTATGTATGTATGTATGTATGTATATATATGCCTTATCAATCCTTTACCCCAGTGCTTAGTAAAATAAGAAGTTCGAGGGTCAGGAGAAAGATTTCTGAATCTTCTCCTTGGTCCTCTCTGTTGACGAGATCGCTCGTCACAATAACGATCTATGGTTTTAATGGATAATAAATATGAACTATAATTTTAATGATTGTCTCGGGTACCACCTAAAGTATTGGAGAATTATAGTTCGGTCTACTTTTGTGTAAACCTTTAGGCTAAGATTTTCGTAAAATAAATCTTCGCATCAATAATCAATTTATCAAAAATTAATGCAGACTTGAGTTTTCGTAAGAATTCTGCGTCATTTTCGAAAGGTGATAAGAAAAAGATCTACTTTTCTAAGAAATGCCTGATAATGACTGCAAGTAAAATTTATTTGCATTATAACAACATGATTATCTGTTAGTTATGACAGAAGATCTAATAAGAATTCTGAGTACCCTTATGAAAAAAAACTCTGAATTATTGAGCGCATACGCCTAATTTTGAGAATATATGCTTCATTTTCAGTATATATTCCTAATATTGAGCGTTTAACCTCAACGTTCAGTATATACGCTAAACATTTAGGTGTATATATGAAACGTTAAACATAGACGCTGAACGGTTGGAAGTACACACTCAACTATTCAGCGTTTACGCTCGACATTTAGCATTTACGCTTAACGTTGAATATAAACGCTAAACAGTGAGGATTACACGCCTAACTATACAGCATTTATGCTCAACATTCAGCAGAGATGAGTGTAAACGCTGAACAGTTGCTTGATGTTGAGCACCTGTGCCGAACGTTTAACATAAATGCTGAATAGTGGGGAGTACACGCTTATCTATTTAGCGTTTATGCTCAACTTTAAGCATATACACTGAAAGCTGAACGTAAACTTTGTACAGTAAAGAGTCCACGCCCAACTTTACCGTATACGCTCAACGTTGGGCTTTATTTCAAACGCTCAACTTGACTGTACATGCTCAACTTTACCATGAACGCTCAACGTTAAGCGTTATGCTCAACTTTACCGTATACGCTGAACGTTGAGAATTATTCAAAACGCTCAACTTGACCGGACATGCTCAACTTAACCATATACAGTCAACCTTGAGCGTTTGAAACGATGGTCAACTTTAAGCGTAACGCTCAATAATTGAGTTTTTTTCATAAGGTTGGGTTACATAGTGGAGCAGCGTGAAAATTATATATGTAACTACGGCTCCACTAATACATTGACTGATAGGCATTATACTATTGTTGCCACACGTGCCACACTAAGAAGTTTCATTATATACCTTCCCAAGTATCTTATAGTAATTAGGTAATAATAAGTTTTTCCTTTTATTTTTTCTTGACTCTTGTATTCACTTCCACAACTGTTGAGTGTCGTCAGTCTAGTAGTTAGGTAGCTAGGTTAGTAAATGATAGGTCTTGAATTCACATCCCTCTGTAGGGGGGCAAGTTGTTCAGACTTTTAGAAAATAACGGCCGAACTTTTTTTTTTTTTTTTCGTAGAAAATTCTTCATACAGTTTATTTCGTTAACGAAACAGCTGCTGAATTATAAGGAATAAATCTGCTACAACAGAAATCTATATTATAATGACAGGATTACAGTACTCTCAAGTTAAGATTATACCCTCAAACTGAGAATACTCCCAAGTTGAGCGTACGAAAAAACACTAAACGCGCAATAGTTGTGTGTGTTTTCCGTAAGGGTTGAGCGTTATGCTCAACTTAAACGTATACAATCAACCTTGAGCATTCGAAATGATTGTCAACTTCAAGCGTATACGCTCAATAATTGAGAGTTTTTTTTCATAAGGGTAAAGCTCAAGGATTTATTTGGAAAAGTATTGTTATGAATGTACGATACTGAATTTCAATCTCATTTACGGTAAACTAATTATTGCATCTTTAATTATTTAATTTTATATTACCTAGCATGGAACCGGGGTTGAAGTACAATTCTGAGTATCTCAAAGAGTTCCAAATATTTTGAAATACTTATACGTCTTACCAATGTTTTCGTTGAAATCCATGGGTTTCCGTTTTACCTTAAAACTATTTGCAATAATGATTGTGCAATCTTTTATTAATTTCGCTAACAGTTTTCGATTGAGTTTTTTATCGCGCCACAAGAGGTGAGAATAAAATTTCTCTTTTATGGTTACGTAAAACCAATTGGTTTCGATTTTACTACAACAACATTGAAAAGTATTGTCGAATACATTTTTCCTCTACTTTGCGAGATCCTAATGTGACTTTAATATTTATTTACATCAATAAATGATGTGTTACTAATGTATGCTAATAATAACACTGGTGATTGATAGCATAAATTATAATGTAAATAATATGATAATTCTTTTTGGGTAGTGGTCAAAGAGTTTCAACTGGAATTCATCTTTTACCTTTGCGTCAACTTATCGCTTTTGAATTCTGTGGAAAAATTACGTGCATAAGTTAAAATTAATTTATCAGTGTCTCCTGGAATTTTGTAGAACTATTTGCAAAAACTGCATAGAACTCTGGTAATCTCGTTGCTTAACTGAGAAAACATATCGAAACTTATCAAGGCTGAATTTCCAGTGCTAATTCAAAATTAGAAGTTATGAACTTCTAGAGTTTAATTTTACAGAACTTATGAAATTGACAAAGAACTGCAAATCTATGATCTAGAACCCAAAATATCGTGCCTTTTTTCAATAATGGCGAAACCTAATTCATCGGAATCCTTTTAAAGCTGTATCATTTTAATGATTTTCAACCAAAGATTGTTTGTCTCTTTTTCACGACGTTATTTATCTCCTGTTTGAAAAATTGTCACATAAAAAAAAAAAAAAAAAAAAAAAATGAAAACTAATTGTCCTGCTGAAAAAAACTGATGACGTTGCAGTCATTTTTTATCAATATATTTTATAAGGGCTGCGCAATTCGTTGCTAAATTTTCATCATTTTTCGTAAGGTTTATGATGGTATTGAATAGATTAGGATTTATTTTCAGCTTTCATGAGGTTTAAAATATTTTCAACTTTTTCTAGATCAGTTTCCATAATTTTTCAAAGGTTTAGAATGGCACATAAATGCGCGTGTTTTTTAAATATTTGTTTTAAGAGTTTTGAGAAATGGTAAAAAACTTCTGTGTTTTTCTCAATTGGTTTCCATAACTTTTCATGCTTTTGATTGATGAAAAATTTAAAGTCTCTTCCAACCTTTTTTGATCGTTTTTATAAAGTTTTCGAACAAATGCTTTATCGCCAATCATTTTTTATTATAGGTAGATATACATCTAATAAAATGTTTTATAACGACAAAATAATATATTTGTAAACGAGTGCAAAATGTGCTTGTTTAGCGAGTGTGAAGTTTACAAGATGAGTCGAAGGCTAACTTTGCAATCATATTTGCTAAAAAAGCCCTTCTGCACAAGTTCAGGACTCTATTTTACACGAGGTGGAGTAAATAGGCTTTTACGAAAATCAGGATTTGAAAAAATGAGCATTTACTACACTGGGTTGTGCAAAAGAGTTATTCTCGATCACTTTCGATGACTGTTCATAATAAAAAGAAATAATACTCATTTGAAATATATTTAAAAATGTATATTGTTATAATAATCAACTATATTTACCTTTTTTTCTGATTAACGCTGTCTTGTATTATAGTTGTAGGTAAAAATCGTTTATTAACTGTTTAGAAAATTTTTGATTCGTAGCAGTTTTTGATGCTTACATATTCTTATCGTAATTGGACCGAAAAGCGTTGAATGTGTAAATATTTGTGAGTAATATTTTATTGCTCGTGCTTAATTTACAATTTTTCATGCAGTCATTCACGTAAATTTGTTCAGAGTTTAAAGGTAACAAATACGTGGTACCAAATCGTTTTTAATTATTATGAACAAGGCAGAAAGAAAATATGCTAATCAATTTTCATGAGGTCAATATGATTTTATTCCTGAAACTAAGTTATTTACCATCATCATGTTTCATAGTTTTTCGTAAAGTTGAGAATGGCACTGAAGTTGATGAATTTTTCTCAATCGTTCTCAATCAGTATTCATAAGTTACACAGATTCTAAGTTTTCCTCGATCATTTTCTATCATTCTTCTAATGTTCTGAAAAAAATTACCTCACTGTTAGAAATATTTGAAAGGCTGAGAGTAAAAACCAAACTAGTAAGAGACAGATGAATGTGAAACTCCATGTTTTCTGTCTCTACTTGTTCGGTTTTTCCTCTCAGCCTTTCATTTATATTTGTTTTATTAAGCAGTCTTAGAAGTTTTTTACATTTTCATGTTTTTAAGAATTAATGAAAGTGTTACCTAATTTTTTTTAACTTCCTGGGATCCCCCCCCCCCCAAATTGAATTTAATACATATTATGCTTGTGGCTTAGTATTTAGAATATCCAAGATTCATCAAGCTGATTTAGGATTAAAATATACTCTTTGCTGAAATTATTAAAGAAATAATTATTTACAATCGACACGTTTGTTTATTCCAGTTTATTCTACAAGTTTATGGATATCATTAACATGTTTACGTAAAAAACATCCAAAGCAGTTTATTAAAACTTATTACATTTTTCACAGTTAGTGTGTCAATTCTTTTTCATGTTTAAAAAAGAAAACTTTTTTATATTTTTGGTAATGCATGGCATCTTTGTATTGCATACACTTGAAAACCCAAATTTTTCATCATTTTTACTGTTTAATCCTAAAATTTCTAAAAACTACTGATTCAATGGGATGGAGTTTGAATTTTTTCAAGTCCCTGACTGAGAGCCAGTTTTTCTAGATCGTTTATCATTATTTCGTATGTAAAGGGAAAGTAACATTGATAAATACAGGTCAATTTCTGCGACTTTCGGTCACTTTTCGTAAAGTTTTGCAAAACTTCGAAAGGTTTATATCGATTTATATCACACTTTCAATAAGGTTTATTTTAGTGCTGAAAAAGTTAAGTTTTTCTGCATAAGTTCGAAAAAATCTAACATACTGTTCATTTTTGATCATTTAAAGTTATATCACGCAACTGGTGGAAAAGACCAAGTTTTTCTTATTTTGCATCACTTAATGAAAGAGAAGAAATTGCGAAAAAATTCCAGTTGTTTTCTGTACGTGTTGATAACATTTAATGAATAATGTAAAAAAGATATCATGAAGTATTAATCGTTATTCCCATAACTACTTGAACATTTTTCTGAACGATGCAGTACTTCAGATGCAAGGGATCTACATCAGAGATAAGGCTGGTAATAGACAGGTATTATATAACTCGGTTCTATTTTTTTTTATCATTATTAGAATTGTATTAAACAAATGAAAAAGACAACAGTTATAAATGATATCAACCTACGCTTCGTAGTTTCTTTACCATGAATAATAACACAGTCAGATGAAAAAAATGACCGGTTCTTTTCGGTGAAAGCATTTAATTTTACATGCCCTAAAAACAGTTCCGGAACAGATTTTGCATGTACACGTCCAGTTTTCGAGCAATAAATTATTTTAGTTTAAATAAAACCACAAGCCTAGAATCTACAATAATTGACCGATTTTGGTGAAGTAAAACTTCACATAGTGTTTTTCGATTGCAACAAATCCACTAGTGGAAGAATTTTTGCAAGAAAAAATCATTTTGCCATAATTAAAAATAAGCTGTGATAAAAGTGAGATCGTTCATTTTAATGTATTCACATTTCTCAGAAAGCCTCAGTCCCTAGGGGACCATTTAAATCGTCTCCTCCGGCCCCACAATAGATTTATGAAAGAAGGACTTCGGTTCCGGTTTGACTATCTGCCAAGAAAAGTCAATACCTCGGAATTGAAGATCTCAGCTTTTACATAGCTTTTTCAGATTATTGTAATATGATTTTTTTTGCAAAAGTTATTTCAAAAATGAATTCCTAGCATTCTAAAACCCCCTACACGAGTTTTTTCCCACCGAAATCGCACAAAAATTGTATATTTTATGTTTGTAGTTTTATTTATATTTAAAAAGATTTATTGCTTGAAAACAGGACGTGCCATGCAAAAAATCTTTTTAGAAATGTTTTCAGGTGTACTCAAGCTACATATTTTTTAAGAAATCATCCCGTCATTTTACAAAAAGTGTTTTTTTGTCGGACTGTGTAATAATGCGTGACTCCCATCTATTTCCCATTAAGCATTAAATGTGGTATGTTGTCTGTTTAATTTTTTTTTTCACCAAACATATAAATCTGCAACGATATATACAATTCAAAAACTTTAAAATCACTTTATGTCGATTATTTAAGTACCACTTTTTTTGGGCCTAGAAATTCAAAGGTAATGTAGTTGTACTAAAAATTTCCCTTTTGTCCAACTATAATCCGTCGTTAAAAATTATCCTCCACAAACTTGATGCATAACTGACGTTGAAACATCGGGTATAATTTTACCAGTGGTATTATGTTTATATTTTTTAAAATTAGTGAAAAAATGAGATCTCATTTTGCTACCTTTTATTCATGTGTTTCTGGACGTTTCTACTATATATTTAAGTGGATTTCAGAACACCTGAAAAATTGTCTCCATTAGTTATTTATCTTTTGATTTTTATTGATGAACAAATCGTTACAAAATTTTCTCAAAAACATATCAAAAACCTATAAACGGTGTTTGATAGGTAATATTCAGTAATGATACTTATAAAATTTTCCTGAAATACAAGCGTTTGAATTTCGCTCAATATTAATACTTTGCGATTAGCGAAAACTAAAATATAGCTTGAGACCACCAAATCAGTTTCGATTGAGCTCGAAATTTCACGAATTCCTGTTTTTGAATACTATGCTTCATTAATTGGGTGTTCACATTGTAAATAACAAAATTTTCTTTTTTACTCACTCTAATGTACATGTATAAATATTTTTTGATTTCTTACCAAAAATCCTATAAAACATTTCACAAGAAGTTTTGTTGTAAAAATCCAGTATACTTTCTAACTAGTAATCTAGTTAGATATTAGATTTAAATTACACATAAATTTTATAAACATAAATCTAGTTACCTTCTAAACAAGAACTCTTCGAGTTCCGGTTGAGTTTGATTTTTTTATTCGTAAATCAAACGCACTTGATTGTTACACGTAGCCATTAAAGTGGATGAAAAGTATTTCATTTTTCTTTTACAACTACAAGTCTTATCAGACTACTTAGTATGTATGAAGTTAGATTTCTAAAAATAATATCACATCTATCATTCATGTACTGATTCGAATAGTTTTCTTAATAGAAATCAAGGAACACTATTGAACAGAATTTTATTTTAATCCAAAAAATATGAACTTAATTACGTTTTAAACTAGAAATTTTTCAAAAAGTATTATTTCATTTTATAGAAATAATACGCATTTTAACTTAAATAACACAATTTTCATTCAAGCAATACTGTCCGTAAAATTGTTAAAAATAAAAAGTTTGTAAGCTTCTCTGTATTATGCCATAAGCATACAATTTTGTTGAAATTTAATCACCATAGATTCTACTATAAAATCGTGAAACTTTTCGAAATATCAGCGCTTAATCTATAGTGATTAAATTAGTTCACAGTTTACTGGAAATGTAGCAAATAGTTTTGCAGAATAGCAATATATGTATTTTATGTGTATTTTTCTCTCCGCAGGCAGCCTTTCCGCCAACATTATGTGAGATATTTTATTTGACGAATGAGATTAGCCAAGATCAGCTTGAATTGAATTGAGGATGTCGGTGCAACGACCGCCTCTGATACTCGAAAGTATCGTGAGTCCCTTTCACTTTTGGAAGAAATCTTATTCAAAAAAAAAAAAAAAAAATGGGACAATTACGAGCGTCAGAGGCGGTTGTTGCACCGATACACTCAATTCTTGTCAGCCAAGGACACTAAGCTTCTTCCCTAACAAGATTTAGGACCGCCTCCATTCAGATTCTATTCACCATAACAATCGACCCAGGCACACCTTCTGGGTCTGAAGAACGAAACGGGGCACAAAAAAATAGTCGTGAATTACCTTTGCCTTTTTGCCCCAAAACGCGCTACCGGCACCACAACTTGCCTACTCGTTTACCGACCGGACAAAAATGCCCGGGTTACCCGGGTAACAAAAGAGCTCAAGTACAAGTTTCAAATTTTTACATTACTTCGGAGAAAGAACTTTTTACTTGTTTGTTTTTGTTAATAATTTATAATTTCTCTATAAAAACGATAAATTTATAAACTAATATTACTCTCAAGTAATGAAAATGGCATGGCATATGATATGCAGTCTCTAAACTGTTCATTAGGGTTATTCAAAAAAAAACTTTTTTTGAATTTGAACCAGCACTAGCCTGAATTATAAAATTTATGTCAAAACTAAGAGATAAAGCCAAAAAAGTCGAAATCAAAAAATATTTAGAGGTCGGTATCAGCGATTTTTGTATTTTTGCAGCTCCGCATCGCAGAACTAACGCCGAAAAAAATATTATATGACTGCTTTATTTTTCACTCAAATTGAGTGAATATTACAAATGTTTGTGAGAAATTCATACTTTTCATGATAATGTATGCTATTTCTTGAAAAAAAAATTTTTTTTTCTGTTTTTAATTGATCTCTCCCTACGAGAGCTACATCTCGTGTAACGAGTAACTTTCCGAGTAGACCTTTGACGATTTCGGAAAAAAACTATAAAAATTAGTAGAAAACATTTCGATACACGCAAAAACTGCTGAAGCTGATGTTTCTCGTTCTGTCGATTTTTATGATAAGTACCGCGCAGCTTGGTAATCACAAGTTTGAATTTCTTAATATGGTTTCATGTAAAAACAGCAACTGAAAATCGTTATGATTAGAAAACATTGGAGTTAATTAATTTTTTCTGGCATTTGTCTTATGATTAGCTCCTACACAATAATTATTATTGAACAAGAATTACTTTCATGTAAGCGTTATTTTAACGCTAGGATCAAAAAAATTCGGTAATGTTTCCATTAAGAATTGCAAGTTTTTATCCGATATTCTGTATGAAATTTTTTTTTTTTAATAGCTTTGGAAGTTTTCCTTGCGTGACAGGAATCCTTCCACGTTTAATAGAAATTTTCCGATACATAATATTCTACGGTTATGGCAACTTTTTCATAATTTGCAGAGATTTCCCATTGCTTATAGCAAATTCCTATATCTGCTTTTGATATCAATTCTATACAAAATATGCGTTAAAAATTTTTATGCTTTATGAAAAACTTACTTTTATTTTACCCAACGGCGTAACAAAAGTCATTCTTGTTTATCAAATACCTCTATGCTTAGATGGTCCTTTTATTTTAATAGAAAGAAAATGAAAAATTTTATAATAAAATGTAAACTACAGCAATCGCACTAACGATATTTATAATTTCATACCGGATATTTGAGTAAAAAACATTTTCACTATCTATATTTAATGTCATCAAAGTTAGATTTCTTGAAAATACGATATTTGTAGACATAAACTTTTTGACTATATAATAAGCTTTAGGTTGCGAAAAAATCGTTGTAATTTTTTATTTTCATTCAATTTGTCCAAAAAGGCTTTCTTGTTAGCGCATGAAGATGATTTTTTACACTTAGAAGCAGATTTTGTTTCTCATGCTCATTTACATATACAAAAAGTTGTATTTTTTAATTAATGCAACTCCACGCTCAGTCACATCGTTCACTAATAACAAGATTTCTGTGAACTCTGTTACGCTTTTTGTAATTTCTGTCATTAAACCATTCAGAAACGTTTTTCTTAAGAAATGAGTTAAACCTCATTTTTAAAATTTCGAAAACCGAATACAGTTTTTGTAAAAAAACTTCTTAAACCTACTCCATGGAAATCTTACGTGGAGTTCTTTCATTTACCTATTGTTTTATGTGAACTTCTGTTGTTTCTTTCATCGCATTTTTACGTAAAAAAATTTTCAAAATTACTCTTCTAGAAATGGTTGACATTAACAATGTTTACGTGAAGTTTACATCCTACTGCATCCGCACATCAATGTAAAGTCTACGTTATCATGACTTTACGTTAACTTCATGCAAACATCAGGTAAAATTCCTGTAAACTTTACATCAACATTGTGTTAACAGTTTACGTTAACTTCATTCAAACATAAGTCAACTTCCTGTAAACTTGAAGTTAACATTCTACAACTAGTTTATGTAATCTGTTTACATGCTGTTTACATTAAATTTACGTATACGTTTTTGCAAAGGTATTTTTTCTTTCGTTTCAGTAAGTACCTAATATCGAAAAAATTACATATAAATTAATTCTTCCGATGAATACCACTCGTGAAACAAAATTTATAAAAAGCAGCATTGACTACTTAGGAATCTACAGCTTTGTAAAGTTACAGTTCTTTCGACGTTTGCAAAACATATTTGAGCGCGCTACTTGCATCTGGAACTTAAAACCAATAGAATACGTGTTAATTAAATTACAAAAAGTATTTATAATGGATTGTCATATCGTACTTTCAGAAAAAAATTATAATCGGTTTAATTTATACAAGGGAAAAGTCCAAATGAGTGCTGTGAATATTTGATATAGGTAGAAGATTGTCTCATTTAATCTACAGAAATAAGATCCTACTGATTGTTATAAGTAGAGAAAAAGAAACAACTCTATCTGGACTGAAATAAGACAACGTAAAACACACTAATATAAATTTGAAAAGAAATAAAATTAACCTGGTTCTCAAAATAATCTAGCAGCAGCGAGGAACTCAACTACATAGTATATCAGTGGAATCATTGCTATAGCTGCATATAAAAAAAATATAGAAGTATATAAAATGCCTGCGAAACATAATGTAACATGAATCTTATCTAATTTCAACGATTTTCAGTTGCTGTTTTTACATGAAACCATATTAATAAATTCAAACTTGTGATTACTAAGCCATGGCTGAATGGCTTAGTTCAGAATTTTTTTGATCCTAGCGTTAAAATAACGCTTACATGAAAGTAATTCTTGTTCAATAATAATTATTGTGTAGGAGCTAATCATAAGACAAATGCCAGAAAAAATTAATTAACACCAATGTTTTCTAATCATAACGATTTTCAGTTGCTGTTTTTACATGAAACCATAATAAGAAATTCAAACTTGTAATTACCAAGCTGCGCGGTACTTATCATAAAAATCGACATAGAACGAGAAACATCAGTTTCAGCAGTTTTTGCGTGTATCGAAATGTTTTCTACTAATTTTTATAGTTTTTTTCCGAAATCGTCAAAGGTCCACTCGAAAAGTTACTCGTTACACGAGATGACGCTCTCGTAGGGAGAGATCAATTAAAAACGGAAAAACAATTTTTTTTTCAAGAAATGGAATACATTATCATGAAAAGTGTGAATTGCTCACAAACATTTGTAGTATTGACTCAATTTGATTGAAAAATAAAGCAATCATTAAATATTTTGTTTGACGTTAGTTCTGCGATGCGGAGCTGCAAAAATACAAAACTCGCTGAAGCGACCTCTAAATATTTTTTGATTTCGACTTTTTTTGGCTTTATCTCTTAGTTTTGACATAAATTTTATAATTCAGGCCAGTGCCGGTTCAAATTTAGAAAAAAAATTTTTTTTGAATAACCTCCTGTCTATAAATAGTATTTTTCGTAAGGTCTTGGGCCCACCCTAGCAACATCGGTCCCCAAACTGTCATCAAAGAATGGCAACCGTTTAGCGACACTTTGAGGTGTTTTGGGGACAGTTTGGCGACACGGTGAAAAATGCATTCTAGCTTCATGAAGGATAAAAAATGAAGCATGGTATGATATTTACAGGCAGTCACGTCGAAACGAAGACATAGCTTTGTAAAAAAATATTTTTACTAACATATTAAACCTAAATTTCCAAATCCGTACAATCTGTAGTAGTAATCTGTACTGTTTATTTTCGATGTTCTATCTTGCGTAGGTAATGTCGGTAGGACTTTCATGTCCCCTTTTGTGCATATGATTTGTTATTTGTATACGATTTTCACTATTTAAATAATTGCGAAATTTTTTATGTTAAGTTATTAAAAAATTTGCATTCATACAAATCACTGACCAAGTATTTTACTTTTTAAATTGTTTCTATAGTTTCAAGCTTATGATTTTTGAGGACTACGTTAATTGCAACAAAATATTGTTATTTAATCCCACGTCACTGGTTTAGTTCACTTGATTAAGTGAAAAAAATTTTTTTTATTTGAAAATATGAAGTTAAGAGAATTTCAAATATTCTTGTCGTCTTTTATTATAAAAATAAATTTTTCGAAAGAAAAAATTGAATGTAAGGTATGAATTTTAGTTTATAAATATGTATCGATAATAATTTCAACCGCGGCATGAACTTGAAACTTTCTCTTGGAAATTCTCAGTCGAAAATTTGCTGTTAAATTATATTTACCAGTTTATGGCAGTCAGTAATGTAAGGAATATTCGATTAATCATAAGTGAAATAACAGTTCGCTATCGAAGACATTAATGATTATGAAAAATAGAAATTAATAAAATTTTTCGTTTTAATACAGCTAAAAATGCAACAAAGTAACTGTTTTTAACTGATATACGATGTCACGAAATTAGCAATAGTGTTTCGTATTACAAAAAAAGAAAAAAAATAGCACACAGAAGCGTGCCGTTACGTAGAACTACGTCTTTATACCACATGGTAATGTAAAATATTGAATAATTACGTTAGATTTCATGGTGTTAAACACATTTTCATGGCATTCTACCCCCCCCCCCCCCCATTCCAGGCCCCCCTTCGTGACATTCTGCTACCCTCGTATATATGTCCAAACCGAGGAGAAAGACGTAGTTCTACGTCAAAACTGTGCTTTCGTGCTTGTCGCCAAACTGTCTCTAATGGTCCCCAAAGTGTCGCCTAAGTTTGGGCAGAACTCTAGAAGACTCTCCGAGAGTCTTCGCCCGCCCATCAGGGACAAATGATTATCTAAATTCAATAAAGACGCTAAGTATTTGTTTAATATATACGTTTGACAATTGTTGAGTCAAGAATCACATAGAAATGAGTCTTTAACTGTTACCAATATTTTTTTAGCATTGCTGAATATATAAATTGACCTAGGCTAAAAATCCAGTTTTTAAAAAATATGCGAGTAAAATTTCTGTGAAGCAAAAAAAAATTGCTAATGTGTTCGCAACAAATGTTTGCGCAAAGTTTTGGGCTGAAATACATGAAATTTTCAAAAATCGTTAGGCGTACAAAAAGCATACAAAAGGCATATGTGGCAGCTGCCTCAAAATCGTCAGGATTTATTCAAGGTGATAAAATTTTTTCTTTTTTATTTTTCTGGGATTTTACATATAACTTCAATTTACAGGAAAAATACGAAAATTCCAAGAATTCACAGCATGTGTAACTGCGAAAATATTAAAGCATTGTATTTTATCATTTTCATGTGTCAAATTTGACTTCTGTGTCGGACTTTTTTATCAAAGACATATTTCAGCAAATTATCTTTCGCGAAACAAAGATTAAATTATAAAATTATCCTAGTAAAACTCATGTCCCACTTGGACTTTATGATCACTTTATTAAGACATTCCATTAATTTCTACGGGGGCGTAGGCAGAAAAATTTTTGAGTCTGGTTTTTCGAAAAAAATTTTACAATTCAGATTTAAAATTTTATATCTTTTACAATCTAGTTGTGGGAATACAATTCACTAATTTTTTGAATTTTGCGATTGTACAGTTGAGCAACATTTAATATCTAGGGTCGAATATTTTTCATGTTTGTATTTATTCTGCCTAATTACGCATAATTCTATTAATGGAATTCGATTTTTAGGATTTTGAATTTTTCCCAATACTTTCAGTATTATTTATTTTTTTTTTTTATATCTTTAGTATTTCTGTAACTTGAAGGATTTTTTTAATATCGGTAACGATTTCTAAATAGCTTTTTGGAATTCTTTGCCCTTAGGAACAATGTTCGAAGAATTTGAAATTCGTTTATATATTTTTGAAAAAATAATATCCCTACAGATTTAAAGTGTTTCATGCATTTTTAGTATTTTGTACTGTATATTGTAAAATTGTGTAGTATATTCTGGTATTTTTATAAATATTTTAAGTTTTTGCATATATTAGTCCTTAGATTTCTAGAATTGAGTGGTATAGTTAGCTTACTTAAAATAATTATAAAGTATTCAATTTGGTTTTGCAGAAAACTATATCTTTTGAATAAAATATTTCAGTATTTTTTTCGTATTTTTATGGTATCTTTCGTAAGATTGACAAAACTGTTAATCAGCTAAACACACTAGCCTTTTCACGAATTTCAACTACTTATGAGTTTCACGGTCGTAAAATACAGAAAGTGATTTTTGTAAAATAATGTTGGTTAAGTGCGTTAATGAAAGAATCTTCTCATGCAAGTAATAACATGTTGGACAACACGTTAGATTATTACCGGCACTTCTTATCGCGCGTGAAAACGTTTAACGAGCTTCATGGACGTAACTCTTTGAAATGTCTTACTCCTCTTCAGCGATTTCCCTTATTTTACTGCTCCTGGTACTGATGAATCGCGGATTTCGACTCGCAATTTTAGCTTCCGCGAATAAAACTGACTCTTTATAGTACATTCGCCAAGATATTTTATATCTCATTTTTATGAAGAATGACGTTAGTGCGGAGGGAAAAATCCGTTTAACGGGATTCAATAAAACAAGTAAATTTTTGCATACTTGATGAGCTAATGTACAAGTTGAATACTTTATTATTGCAAGATGAAACTAAAAACCGTGCATGTCTGTGTTAAGTGAATGTAGAAAAAAAAGATGTGAAAAAGTAATGATGACAAATGGTCGTAATTTTTCAGTTTATTGATTATCCTTTATCTTTTTTTAATTTTCAAAGTGCAGTTGTTGACTTACGAATTTCTCCTTCTTGTCAGTGACAATCTGAATCTTTGATTTTAAGAGATTCAGAAAAACTAAATTTAAACCCATTCTCTGTATATTCCATTTGCAACACTTGCAGTATAATATACTATTTTCTGAAGAGTGTTAGATAATGGTCAGGCCACCTTCGATGTCTGGTCTGCTCCTAGTTTCGGCAATGCGTGAAGCTTCGGCCACCTCGGGCAGAAGAACCGGTTGCGAATGAAACAATTTGAAATCCAGGGTCCTCAATTTTGTGATAACCGCTTCGGTTTTGTCAATGTTATCGTTGACTCGCGAATCAAGAGCTTCGACTCGCCTCATCAGGTGCTCTACCGCTTTGTCCAAGTTCTCAATTCGCTGCAACTTTGACTCCAAAGTAGAGACTATCACCTCGAATACGTTGAACAAGTATTGCTCTCTGAAAACATACAAAACAACATTTTTAGTTTAATTTCTTTGCTGGTTTTTCATTTTTTTTAAAGTCCTGTTGAACCCAAGAGAACGCAGTGGAACACAAAGGAACGTTCCTTTTGCGTTCCGTTTCGTTACAAATGGAACATAGAAAGGCATAAGAATAGTTCCAAATGGAAATTTAATTAAAATTTAATATCATCTATATCTTCTTCAGTAACTATAAGATAAAGTCTCTTTTTTTGTTCGCTATAGAAACCGACACCGTTTCGAGTATTCTCACCAAACTTTGCACACGTATTCTCGACTCTTTCGGACGCGTCGTAGGCGTATTTAGAACACTTGACTTCTGATTATTGTTATAAAATGATTGCTTTTATTTATCGCATCCCATTTGCTTTGACAACGCTGCCATCTTGAAAAATATGGATTCTCTCATCTCTATCTATCCATCGATACTCGATAGATTAAGATCGAGAGAGAGAGAGAGAGAGAGAGAGAGAGAGAGAGAGAGAGAGAGAGAGAGAGAGAGAGAGAGAGAGAGAGAGAGAGAGAGAGGTGCGGTCCAGAATGCTCCAGACCAAGTTACCCTCGCCATTTTCCAGTGCCATACACTGAGAGAACTAAGGAGAAACTATTCCTCCTTAAGCGGCTTTTACATGGAGCGATTTGCGGTGGTGATGGCGATAGCGATGGTCGCCAGCTGATTATGGCCGATCGCTTGCGACGATCGCCGCGATTGGCCATGCAACTATCGGCTATCGCTGTCGCTGCCGCAAATCGCCGAGCTGTGCCAAGCGATGGCATAGCGATTTGAGACAATTTCAGCTAGCTACGTGAATTCTAGTTTCGGTGATTGTCAATAACCATCATGGACAGTTAATTTAACTGTAACGCCTACTTGAGTGTAATTATTATATAATATTAAGAGTGATATCGTGAATACCGGAAAAAATATTAAATACAATGGGAGAAGAGTGGCTACGTGAGTGTACAAGAATAATAAATGCTCACTCACGTCGTCAAACAGCTATCAACGGTGCTGTATTAGCAATTGCTAATGAAATAGCGAACGTGGAAAATAATCGTAGAAGACCACGTAGAATTTGGGTCACGCCTCTCCTGCAGCTGAGGGCAGTACACGGTTTCTATCGTTCAATTCTACCTACAGTGCGAATGGAGATTGCGTCGTTCAAAAACTATATGCGAATGTCAGCCGAAAAGTTTGAAGAGCAGTTATATCTCGTCAGCCGATTCATAATAAAACAAGATGTTGTCCGAGAGTCGATAACACCCGGAGAAAGGCTCTCTCTCACGTTAAGGTGTTTAAATTTCGTCAGATCTTTGTTAATGTTTTCTAGTGAAATAATATTGCCAATATGTACTGTGTGCAATAAGAAAAACTATAAAAAAGTTAATATACCTTACGAAAAAGTCTCAGAAAATTGAGTTTTCGTACAAAATGTGTACGATCATAAATTAATATTGTTGAAATTATGTTAGATTCTTAGCTTCTGGGGACTACATGATGTCTTTAGTCTATAAATATTTATTGTCTGCTGCATCCATCTCAAACATAGTCCGCGAAACATGCGCTGTAATTTGGGACGTGCTTAGTCCTGTAGTTCTTCGGATGTGCACCATCGAGGATTGGAAACAGTGTGCCGAGGGTTTCGAAAACAAGTGGAATTTCCCCCATTGTTGTGCAGCTATCGATGGGAAACATGTCACCATCGAGGTAAGCACAATTAGATAAATATTTTTAACTTCCATTTTCAACTTACGTGTCTAGAGTGTGTTCAAAATTGCAATTACAATTTTTGGTAACTATAAAAACAGGTGACCGAATTATATTATCATTTCGACAGTTGATAATAATATGAATTGAACATACTATGTTTGAGGTGTAAAAGTTAGTATTATGAAATGTATAATATGTTGACAATTAGAGTTAACTAGTTTCTAACAGTAAGTATTTTTACTTAACACTGTCTGTATCATACTGGAAACTACTAAAACGGTCTATTTTATTTTATTTTATCAATAAAGTACAACTACAGGAATTAATTTTTAAAATATTGAAAAAACTAAGTTCATGATGCGTAGAAAAAAAAATTTCTTATAATTGTGTGTATTTCTACCTCATACTTTCGGTACCATACTGGTAAAAACTAAAACCATCTATTTCCATTTCATCAATTAATGAAGTACAACTTCCGTGATTATTTCTTCAAATATTTAAGAAACTAAGTTCATGGTGCGTGGTAAAAAAATATATTTTTTAATTGTGTGTACTTCCACTTGACACTTTCTGTACTATACTGGTAAATACTAAAACAGTCAATTTTAATTTTATCAATCACTGAAATACAACTTCCATAGTTATTTCTTCAAATATTTCAAAAACTAAGCTCAGGCTTGTTACAAAAAATACAATATTTCTTATAACTGTGTATATTTACACTCAATATTATAAGTACCATTCTGGTAAATACTAAAACAGTCTATTTTAATTTTATCTGTCACAGAAATACAGATATAAAAAATAATGTATTTTTTGTAGAGATCATGAACTTAGTTTTTTAAATATTTGAAGAAATCATCACTGAAATTATGTAACTAAATGATAAAATAAAAATAGACTTTTTTAGTATGTACCAGTGTGGTACAGAAAGTATTAAGTTGAAATACATACAATTTTTGAAAACATTGTATTTTATGTACGGATCCTGAACTGAGTTATTGAAATATTTGAATAAATAATCACTGAAGTTGTATTTGAATGATTGATAAAAAAAATATGGACTGTTGAAGTATGTACAAGCATTGCACATAAAATATAAAGTGTAAATACATACAATTTTTAAAATATTCTATTTTTTGTACGGACCCTGAACTTACTTTATGAAATATTTGAATAAAACATCACCGAAGTTGTATTTCAGTGATAGGTAAAATAAAAATTAACTGTTTTATTATTAACCAGTATAGTATAGAAAATATTCAGCGAAAATACATACAGTTTTTGAAAATATTCTTTTTTTATCCGGATTGTGAACTTTGCTTCGGAACTATTTTAAAAAATAATCACTGAAGTTATATTTGAATGATTCATACATTGAAATTGACTGTTTAAGTATGTACCAGTGTCGTACAGACAATATATAGTGGAATTGCACCCAATTATAAGAAATATTCTATTTTTTGTACGCTTCTTGAACTTAGTGTTCGAGATATTTGAAAAAAAATCACTAAAGATGTATTTCAGTGATTGATAAAATTAAAATCGACTGTTTTGTTACTTACCAGTATAGTATAGAAAAATTTAAGTGGAAATACAAGCAATTTAAAAAAATATTGCATTTTTTTGGACGCTTCCTGAACTTAGTGTTCGAAATACTTGAAAAAAAAATCGCTAAAGTGATTGATAAAATTAAAATTGACCGTTTTATTCTTTACCAGTATAGTATAGAAAATATTAAGTGGAAATACAAACAATTTTAAAAAATATTGTATTTTTTGTACGCATCTTTTTCAGTGCCCTGGCAATGCTGGGTCTGAGTTCTTTAATTACAAAGGACACCATTCCATTGTTCTAATGGCCGCTTGCGATGCAAACTACATTTTCAAATGCGTTGACATAGGCTGTGGTGGACGACAAGGTGATGCTAGTATTTTTCGGGAATCAAATATTGGCCTTGCCCTACGGAAAAACAAAATGAACCTGTCACCACGTGAACCACTGTACGACGAAGGAATGCCTCTTCCATATTTCTTTGTTGGCGATGAAGCATTTCCACTTTCAACGCACATGATGCACCCGTACGCAGCAAGTAGTGGGTTGACGGACGAAAAGCGGATTTTTAATTACAGGCTTTCACGGGCGCGTAGAGTGATCGAAAATGCGTTCGGAATTATAAGTAATCAGTGGCGAGTATTCCGCAAACCCATTGAGTCTGACGTTTCCACGGCTTGCGACATTGTAAAAGCAATTGTTTGCTTGCACAATTGGTTATGATTAAGTGATGAATCAGACTATTTCGAGCCTTGATAGCGAAGATAACAATGGTTTGCTTCGACCAGGCGCATGGAGGCGTGTTCCAACTGCTTTGGAAGATATTTCTCGATCCCGTAATGTCGGTAGTTATACTTTCCAAGCTGGCGCGATTCGCGATGAATTTAATCGGTATTTTAATGACGAAGGCGAAGTTCCTTGGCAAATCCTTAACATATAACAAAATTAATACTCTAGCAAGATTGTGTTTTGAAGTTCATGAAAATTGAGGCACTTCTGAAAATAAACATATTAACCAGGCCCATGCAACTCTCCAGAATCGTCTTTAGGGACAGACTCTACTCCCAGAGAGCGCTCATAGCTAGTAGGCTAAGTCGTGAAAATCAAGAATTGCGGGGTAGGTATAGTGAGGGCAGCGAGTTTGAAAAAAAGGTTGAAGAAAAAAGTTTGAAAAAATAAATCATGAAAAATCATTCAATTTTCCTAGAAATCTATGAAATTACTGAAAATCGGTCAAAATTTTAATTCTGTTCCATCGAATTCTAAAAATCTTTATCGCAATCTACGAAAATTCTCAGAATTTATGAAAATACTAGAAAATCATTAAAAATTTGATAAAAACTGAAAAAATGCGAGAAATATTAAAAATCTATTATTACTCAAAAACTATGTATGTGGATATCATTTTCTTAAAAATTTTGAAAACCTCGAATCCAAGAGCATGTAATTCAACTGCATTACATTACAGGTATAGGGAGTTGCACGGGCCTGATATTAACTGTAATGTGCCCAGACAGTACACATTTACTACACAACTTTTTGAAGAAATCTCTGAGAACTTTTGCCAATTTTGTAAACTCTAAAAAATGGAAAATGTGTTATAGGCATGTTCTATTTTAATGTAAGTGGACGATGATATGCTTCGAGAAAAAGTAATAAACATTAAAAGATTGGGTGAAAAGCATGATGACGGGTATATAAAATATCTCATTAATGTTGTGTTAAAAATATAAAAATTTATTAACCCAACTTCCTAGTAGGAGTTGTCACGAATTACACTCAACAGTTGGGTAAAAGTGTCATCCAATCTGTCCGGCGCCAATTTTAACAGGCGTGCCCGTATAACAATGAGCATGCCATCAACTTCGCTTTGCATGGGTGGTTGTGGCAGCTCAATTTGCGGCTGATTCCTTATCGCTTCCATAGGTCAGCGAGGGAGTCCGAAACATCAACCCTCGTTTTCTTTGCCGGTGGTGTAAGTGGTAGCTGATTGTCGGTGACGACCTTTTTGTCCACAATGATGCTGGTTGTTTAATTTCTGTAATATTCATTGCAACGTTCATTACACCTGTTCAAAGATGTTTGCAGACAATGTAATACTAACGGCAATTTCATTGACTTCTTCAACACAAAGCTCATTCGTTGGTAGAACGGCCATGAGTCCTGATTGTCCGTGGCCCCCGATCCACTGACGAGTTTCGCTTTTGTGGCACATTTTCGCATAAACGTATCACGTAGATTTTTAAATTTATTCCTACATTCTACTGGTGTGAGCTTATCTGAAAGACATTCATGTAATAATCGTTCGACAATAAAGGAACATTTCATCTACAGTAGTTTTAAGTTATTGTATAACATTATCTACGAAAACTTCCAACCTCAAACAAAAAACTGCTATTTTGCATATTGCTATGTAATTTGCAAAAGATTTATACATATACTTACTATCCAGTTCCTTCGATACTTCGTCGAACAGTCGATCTTTCAGGTTTTTCGGCCTGTCTTTTACTTTCAGTGTGATGTCCCAGAGGACTGGACGCATCTCGACCTCATCGACGAGTTTGAGAAGCAACTCATTTTTGTCGTCTTCTTCGGTTGCTAGTCCTTCTTGGCGACTGTCATCAATTTCCGAATTGTCTTCGAAATTCCAGTTTTCCGGAGATTCAACTAAAGTTGCTGCATTAGAGGTTCCTGGTGATTCAGCTGGACCTGAGTAATGACAGGAACGCGAAGATTCGGCTGAGCCTTGAAGACGTTTCAGCAAATCTTCTTCGGGCGTCCATCTGAGCTTCCTTTCGTTTTTTTCTTTGATGACGTAAAGGCACATTCCATCCTCTACAAGAAATCAACTATTTGATACTTCCTAACTTCAAAGTCAGTTTCTTATTCATTTACTTGAAATGTCTGACGAAATATAAGAACTCAAATAATTTTTCATAATGCTACATCATTTCAGTAACTAAAAATTATTTTATTATTTCATTAAAAATCATTTTTTACCATTCCCCATAATTTCTAGTCGTTTCCCATCATTCACAATCATTTCCCATGATTTTCCATAATGCTACATCATTTTCAGTAACTCAAAATTATTTCATCATATCTAAAATTATTTTTCAACATTCACCATAATTTCCAGTTATTTTCCATCATTCACAATCATTTCCAAAAATTTTCCATGATTTTCCATAACACTACATCATTTTCAGTAACTCAAAATTATTTTATCATTTCATTTAAAATCATTTTTTACCATTCCCCATAGTTTCTAGTCATTTCCCATCATTCACAATCATTTTCCCATGATTTTCCATAACGCTACATCATTTTCAGTAACTCAAAATTATTTCATCATATTTAAAATTATTTTTCAACATTTACCATAATTTCCAGTTATTTTCCATCATTCTCAATCATTTCCCATCACTTCCCATGATTCCCTACAATGCTCAATCATTTCCAATAATTAAAAACTATTTTATCAATCATTTCCTAAGATTTCGTTTTTATCACTTATGAAAACTTTGATAACCAAAATTCACAATTGAAATTCTTCGTGATTCCAAAAACATTTTTCACATTTGGAAATGTCAAGTCATGCGATAATTTTAATACAGCAATAATAATAAAATTAGAAAAGAAATTGATATTTGCATTAAATAATATAAAATATACGAAATTACAAAATTTGATAAAGCTCCATAGAAATGTCGAGATTCTGCTAAAATTTGGCGAGAAATGTATAAGATCCGGGATAGCAAGGGTTAACTACTGGAAGTACCTATACATATTTTTATGTTTAAAGTTTTGTTCATTTCAGTCAACGTTTTTGTTGGTAAGAAAAAAGGGAAAGTCATGTATAAAATAATCTTTGAGTGTTATGAATGTACAATGGTCACATTTTTTAAGCCTATTTTCTGGAAATGATTTCACCCGATTTTTTCACCTCGACGAGGGAAAAAAACGTTTTCCAGGCCAGTTATGTGGAAATCAATTGCTGCTGCGCAGTTTTGCATGCATTCGTGTTGCAATACCTGGTTACATGGTACGGACAAATCGCACGCTCCACACGTGTACACTGACGGTTCCTGTGGAGAATTTTTTTTTTTTTTTAATGTAATCACGAATTTTGGATAATTTGCTTACTCACCGTTCGATATGACATGTTGAATTGCTCAGAACAACAGCTTCCAAATTAATTAAAACAACTAAAAAATCGCACAACAAATATTTGAACAATAATACACCACTGGCAATCTGTGTAAGATAGGTTTTGAAACCAATCCTGCGCACAGGGTGGCGGCGATCGCGCATAACGTAATGGCGACGATCGCCAGCGATGCCAACGTGATGCTGCGACAACCGCTAGCGTCGACCAATCGTTGCTGGCGACCATCGCTATCGCCGTCGCCACCGCAAATCGCTCCATGTAAAAGCACCTTTAGACAGAAATGGTTTCGCGAGTAAAGCGAAATGTGCGTCAAGGAGGAATGGTTACTTCGCGGGCAGAAAAAGTTCCTGTCTCGGAAGAAACTGTTCCTCCGTAAAGAGCAAGGATACTGGAAGGAGGCCCGACTCGCCACAGTGAAAGTGGCAAGCATACGGTCAGCGATGCTGGAGGAACCAATGTGTTTCTCTCTCTTTAGCTGTATAATCTCCTCTTCCTTGCAGTCGTTAGTTAAATGAAAGAAACTCCTCCCACATAATTGACGATATACGATCCGTTTTTCGAGCAGATTTCGTGGTGAGTCGGGCATCCTTCTTCTAGCATCCTTGGTAAGGAGAAATCTGTTATACCGAAACTGTTCTGTCTTAGCAGAAACGATTTCTGTCTCGGGAGGAACCAGGGGGACCAAACTCTTATAAGAATCTGTACTTTCTTTTTTCCGCAGTGGCACCTTCCCCAAACCAGCGACTCTACCAAGATTTTCCCAACTCTACCAAGCGGCAGGGATGGATTACCTACGCGCTTCTTCCCCTACTTTTCAAAGAGAAGGGGAAAGCAGGGGAGGCAAAGTCGGTCCTGTTCGGATCAAGCATCTGAAAACATCGAGGTTTCGGTCCCCCGCTTCTTGCTTAATATCGCTTACCCCACGTCAGCCCCATGACTTGAGCAGGTTTTTTAACCGAAATTGCGGCGCGTAAACGTCCCCCGGCCACTAGAGGCGCCACAATCATCTAGGGCTCATTTACCCTTGCCCTTCGCTCCCTTAGCCCTCAATTGAGTCACAGCTGATTGCAGCTGAATTGTTTTGCATCATTTTTGATCATTTTGAATGTTGTCAACACGATTAACGATTGTCGGCCTTAGGTTTTTTATATACAAATACAAGTAATCTTATTATTTGGGATATAAAACCCTACCTGAAATTTAGAAGATGATCAGTATTCTGTATTAAATAACACGGGAAAGGTATGTGCCAAAAAGAAAACTTGCAATATGTAAAGTCGAAACTTATGACAATCAAAAGAAAAATAATAGAACAAAATAATTTGTACACTGTGAGTGGATATTGTGATTGTGACGATTAAATCCTGCTGAGAACGATAATATCAAGTTGCACACGCAATCTGGGGAGATTCTGCTGGGAATGATTTCATATATGGGTAACGGCAATACACGTATTCTTGTGAGCGTATCGTGACGTTCAGGATCTTATATACTTGTCACTATTAGACTTTAAAGTCCTGTTTGAATTGAATTTCAGTAGATCAGAGTCTGAAAATGGGTTCCGAAAAAATGGTTTCTAGAAAACAAAATTACTGAAAAGTTTTTCAGTAATTTTTCATCATGCATTGCAGCTGGTACCTTGAACTTTTGAAGTACACATTTCTTTGCCAAATACAAAATTAGTTTTTTCCATACATACACAGCAATGTCCACTTTATCGATGCGATTTGCGGGAACAACGCCCTCTTTTTTGGATACCCGAGATGACATTTCTCAGCGAAAAGTAATCTCCCTAGGGAGCAATCACTTAGATTTTTTCTGCTGAAAAATTCATCGCGGATACCCGAAAAAGCAAAAATTTTCACTGTTGCTGCAAATCGCGTCGACGAATTGGCCATTTCTGTATATGTATGGAAAAAAATATTGTATTCGCCATGGGAGGAAGTGATTTTAACTCGTGTTTTGTTTACCTCGCTTCGTTGGGACACAAACACACACTCGTCGAAATCATTCTCTTCCTCCCTAGGTGGAAGGAAGAGGATTCTCAGAAAGGCCTCCATTGTTGAACAATAAAGCTAAATGCTCTGTGAAGAAATTAGCATAGAATATAGTTGCGATAACACTACCCGACCGCGATCTCCAGCGACTTCAGGTGTGGTCTTACGTGTAATAAAGTCGTGTTCTGTTATTAAACCCGGACGCCACAACTTGCTGCTTCTGTTGCTTCGGTTGCTGCGTGTGAAATATTATATTGCCATTTATGTAGCCACCACTTCGACTCTTCACATTTGCATCACAATGCCCAATTTTCGTGCTAAACACGATTTCTCTTTACGTGAAAGCGTGAATTTCATTCATGAACGCGAAGGAAGTTTTTGATCATTTCAATCAAGGATCGAGGGAGAGTAACAAATTTTTGCTTTTTTATTTTACTATTATTTTGAAAAGAGTCGGTTCTGAATAAAAATTCTTAGTTATTATATTGAACATAAAGAAAAATGTTCAAATGAACCTCTTTAATATGACTTTTTGCACTTCTAAGGTATTCAGTTTCCGGTCCCTAAAATAACGTTGAATCAAAGTTTTAACAAGCTTTAAACAACTAATGCTGTTTATCGACATTGGCTAGAATGTTTGATTTTATTTTGAATTTTCATAACTATGTACTGTCGCTGTCTAATAAAAAACTCTTTGATTATGAGAGATTTTGTGAATATTGGAAGTTTTCTGAAGACGTATGGAGTTTTCCGAGTTTTTCAATATCAATAAAATTTGATAATAGTCCCGAAAAATCTACAACTTTTTCTCAGTTTCAAATATTATTGGGTATCGTGGGAAGTTGGAAGGTTTTTTAATTTTTCGAAATTTTCGAAATTTCAAACATACCTAATACCAGTAACTCGAAAAATTTTCTCTAAAAATATAATTTAAAACATAACTTGAAACTTTTTCTGAATTTTTATAGGTTTTTCGCTTTTTTAAAAATCATAAGGAAACTACTAAATTTTCAATGATTTTCAATTTTCAAACATTTTATAAATAAAAAACGCAATACAAACTATTAAAAATTTACCAAATTTGAAAAAAAAAAAAAAAAACTTTTTAGGATTTTTTGTAATTTTTAGAAACTTTTCAACACGAAAAAAATCATTTTTCATCTTATTTTATACACATATTACAAATATTACAGATAGGGTAAAACAAATTATCCTAAATACGTATACCACTGATATTGTTTTATCTATTGTACCAACTTTATGTATAACTTTGGATAATTTTTTCAGCTACTGAAAATATTTGCTAAATCTCCTGCTTTATCTGAAATAAGCACACACAACTGCTCAATGCTGATCATTGCCAAAGGAAGAGGCACACGCGAATTTAAGCAAGGTACGTACTAATTTCAAATGTATCAATTGCTCGTTTTGCGTCGAGACGGAAAATTCTTTTCCCTTTTTTTTAATGAGGGCGTGTGCTTGCCTAATGTCCAAGTCAGCACACTAAAATACAGATGCTTTTAACACGCATGCTTTGATCGCTAGTGTTTCTTCAAAATCTTGAAAAATAAGCGCATTTGAGCATTATTAGCCCTAAATCGCTTACTACCAAAAAGTTTAAATAAAGTCAAAGTCGGACAGAAGTGAATCGGTTCTCTATCGTTGAGAAATATATTTGATGACTGTGACGCCATTGCCGATGCCTGACTGACTACCTCCCTTACATAAGTTTCAGATCCTGGTTCCAGGATCTTTGTCCAGCAGGTTTGAATGACATCCTTTCCAGAGAAATCGGCCCGACTGGCTCACGCTAAAGTCCGTATATATGAATGTCTGGACAGATCCATATATTCGCGTGAGTTGGAGTAAGAACTATATATCCTTTTCTTCCCTCTCCCGTTTCGAGCTGAAAATGGCGACCGTGTGACATCTTTGCTATAGTCACATGACGAATGCTATATGCTCTATACTATATGCACACCATGACCAAGTGATACATGTTTGAATTTTATCAATTTTAAGAATTAATCCAATTGAAATAAATAGAAAATCTTTTCATTGTCCATTATCCACATGACCAATGTACATGTCCAAAAAAATTGAGTCGGAAAGAATTTCAAAACGTTAAAGTATTCCATGCAGATAATATAACATTTATGATGAATATTTTTGGTATAAATTATGAAATGATATATATGTAAGTACATGCTCTTAGTGTAAGATATTTAATATGCCTCTTTGGTTTCATTGGTTTAATGTGCCTCTTCCTTTGGCGATGATCAGCATTGAGCAGTTGTGTGTGCTTATTTAAGATTATGGGAGGGTTCTACTTTGTTAAGTCAAAAAATTGATTATTATTTTTTTTGTTTTATCGTATAGATAAATGTGTTAAGAGTATGTTCATGGAATTAAGAGTCAAAATCTTTCGAATCACAAAAGTAATACACCGTTTCAAAGCTTCGGCCAAAGACGCGCTGCAGCGGCGAAAACCAGATTCGGCGATTGTCACCGTTTTGCATTTTCTGATAAAATCACAATAATTTTGTTTATTACATTTTGTAAAGTGACCTTTAAAGAATACTCGTGTTAAGTTTTAAATATGTACGTTATGTTTAACTACCTCAACTACATCAGCAAAGTCATGCTTTATTTTTCAGTCCTTTGATCCTTACTAGGTTGAAAACTAGAAAAGCATTTATCTCAAAACCACGTATTTCGAACTTACGGAAGGGATTCAAGACGTTGTAATCAACCAATCGTCACTAAATCTGGCACAAATGTGCATCAGGGTTGTGCGCAGAAAGTGAACTACGATCATAAAAATATAATAACAATTACTCGTTTTGCACAACAATTTGTGAAGAAAAATTTGAAAAAAATCGAGTTCTTTTTATAAATGTATAATTGTTTCATTTTTCATGATTTTTTTATAATCCTAGTTCATTCCATGCAAAAATCGTTACAAATTAAGAATATGTCAGGTTTTTGTTTTTTAAATCATCCGTTTTGGCTAAATAACTTCCGCTAGCGAGACATCTCTTTGAGGATATATCGCCATTGATCGACGTCCCCCCTCCTCCCTTTTTCATTTAGCCATTGAAAAAAAATTTTAATTTGCAGAATAAATGTTCTTTGATAACCATGCCAAATATAAAAATTCTATCTTTAATAGTGTACTTATACCGGATCCCTGCAAAAATTACGAATTTTCGGGTCAACAAAGTAGAACCCTCCCTTAAGCTTCCACATAACGCTGTATTTAGCAAAGGAATTTTTCGATAAATTTCGAGTTAACGTACGTAATCATCACTAAATTAACACGAACTTGGTACACTTGTTGAATTCCGAAAATCACACAGTTGTTACTCAACTGTGTTTCTCAACTGTGTTTCTCAACTACTGTTTCTCACAAAGAAATTTGACTATGAATTTTTAGTTAAAGTAGTTAATAAGGGATAAATTGACACAAACTTCGTAGTTTTCTTTGAATTTGAAAATTGCAGGCTGTGTCCCGATTTGAAAATTTCACTTGACACACGCAGAGAAGGTAACGATAATTTTGGTAAAATCCGTCGTCATAGCTTTTGTGTTTTCTAATTGACGTGTGCTAACTTGACTGTAAAACTATCAAATCGTTGTTGCTGAAGAAATGTGAAAATAAAATATTTTGTGTGTGTATTAGTAAGCGATAAATACGTACTAATTTAGTACCATATACTAGTTTGATTTTGGAAATCGCACAGAGTGTGCTGGCTTGATCATTTAATTAGCACACGCAAAGTGGGTAACGATACTTTTGGAGAAGTTTGATGTAATGTATGTTTTTTTGGTGTAATAAATTAGCATTGAACTATTCCTGAGCAAAAAGTAATACTTTATGTATTTTCGAATTGGCTGGCATGTGCTAACTTAATCACTAAGCTAGCATACACACTCATATCTGGCGAAAAAATTTGGCAATACATTTTTTTTTGGCGTGTTTAATAAGCATTAAATTACTCGTAAACAAAAAGTCATGGCTTTTGTGTTTTCGAGTTGACGTGAGCTAGCTTAATTACACACACGCATATCTGGAAAAAAAATTTTGCAATAAATTTTTGTGTGTGTAATATATTAGCACTGAATTAGTACTAATTTAGTAAACTTCCTTTAATTGCGTGTGCTACCATCGTTGTGCCAGCCTAAGGGACATTATGTATGTCGATGGTCGCGACTGTCAAATATAGTAATCTGACTACCTCTATTCTGTTTTCTATTTTTTAAATAACGGTGATTTTTATATGTATACGTTGATGTAAATATATTTACCCGGTGAACCAAATGAAGTTGGATTTGAGGTAAAGTTGCTTAGTCGAGTTGCGCAAAATTTTATCGATTCTAGGACCACAGTACCACCCTTTTTTTTTGGCAAATACGTTGGGTGAAAAAGTCGAGTGAAAAAATGCCCAACTTTTGGGCAACGTGACTCAACTTTACGGTTGGTCCACAATTACCGCACGTTTTGCCAATTCTTACGCATATGTCATTGTATACCGAGAGAAAAACCGTGCATTTGAAGTATGCTACGGACCCATACAGTTAAAGTACCACGAAGTTTAAGTTTTTATGTAGGGAAAAAATCCTTTTTTTGTATGGTATGCAATCATACTGGCAATGGTATGTTAACATGGTTTGTCAGTATGCGGAACCAATGCAACACGAGTACAACGCTATGCATACCCCGAACGTTCGGGCAAGCTTACTATTAGAGTATGGGAGACCAAGCGTTTCATCAACGCTGTGCACAGCGTTAGTGATTGTACACTCAGAGAAGTGATTTTTTAAGAACAACTAAAATTTATTCCAAAAAAATAAAACTTTAGTAGTTGCGTATGGGAAAAAATTGTTTAGTTACTTAGACGAAAATATCGTGAGTTTGACTAAATTTCCCAATAATTAAAATAAATAATCTATTCTAATTCACAATATTTTTGTCGAAATAACTAAAAAAATTTTTTCCAATACGCAACTACTAATGTTTATTTATTTTGAATTAATTTTAGTTGTTCTTAGAAAATCACTTCTCTGAGTGTATTAAGCATTAATATATTAACGCTTGTAAAACAAATAATAATAAATTTATACAGGGTGTACCAAAATCCCCGTGACAAAAAGAAACCTAATATTCCTTATTCAATAACAAGTCGAAAAGTCCTCTACCACTTTTTATAAAACTCAAAATTTAAAAAGTTATTCAAGCCTAAAATTTAAACAATAAATGACTTCTCACGACAAGTGGTGGTAGATTTAACGAACCAAACTTTTTCCAAATTTTCTTCATATTTTTCCGAGTCAAAAAGTCCTTTGCCACTTTTCACAAAACTCGAAATCAAAAAAGATATTCGGGTCACAAGTTTCAACCAATCAGATTTCTTAGATTTCATTTTCAATTATCTTTTTCGATTTAGAGTTTTGTGAAAAGTGGCAAAGGACTTTTTGACTTGGAAAAATATGAAGAAAATTTGGAAAAAGTTTGGTTCGTTAAATCTACCACCACTTGTCGTGAGAAGTCATTTATTGTTTAAATTTTAGGATTGAATAACTTTTTAAATTTTAAGTTTTATGAAAAATGGTAGAGGACTTTTCGACTTGTTATTGAAAAAGGAATATTAGGTTTCTTTTTGTCACAGGGATTTTGGTACACCCTGTATATTAAGCATCATACATAATACTGCCCTTGTGATTTTGATTTTTCTAAAAAAAAGGGAAGTTTTGTATAAAAATCAGAAATTTTTTTTAAGAATTCCGTTTTTTATAAAGTCAACCTTATGAAATTCTTGTAAAAAAAATTTTTTTTATAAACTGACCTTGTACAAACTTTATAAAAAAAATTTTTCTTATTAAAATAAGAAACAGTTTTATAAAAAAATTTGAATTTTTCATAAAAAAGTATTTGAGCCTTGTACTTTTTTTACAAATTTAGATTTTTTTATGAGAAATTTTGCAATTTTATAAAAAATCATCAATTTTTGAAAGTTTTATTTTTATTTGAAACTACTTTCAATAGGGAACTAATTTTTATGAAAAATTACTTTTCATAAGAAATTCGCATTTTTTAACGAGAAATATTGCAGAATACGAATGTTGAATGTCGATCTTCAATTCCTCGAGAGGATTAGAGTGCATTTTAAAAACTGCCGATATTTGATTTAAATATGAGTATAAAATAAAACACTTATAATCCACTAGTTTAAAAATTGATATAAGCGCACATTCATAACGAATTTTTTCGTTCTGCAAGAAACAATGACAAGTTAACCACAAGTTCATCATAAATTTACTTAAATCATTCAGTCATTAATGAAAATGAGATATGAAGTGTAAAATCATTAAAAATCATAGAAAATCTAGAAAATTTTTATCTTTTTTAAACAGTTCTTTACATTTTTTCAGTATTGAAACCACAACGTAAGATGGGTATAGAAAAATAAGGTTATGCCCAGTGAACTCGAGAACTTGAGTGAAGCCCACATAATTTTCGTCTTTCTTTCCAATTTCACGTGATCCTCAAGGACTTAGTAATAGATAAGTTTACTCGAATAAAGGACGAAAAAAAGCAAATTTTAATTGAAAAACAAAAAAACATTTTCCCACTTCTCATCCCACATAAACATATAATTTATGTAATAGTTAGCAGCATATGATATTATGGTAATTTTGGATACCAATTCTAACTGAGTAATATTGCGTTGAGTAATCGCACTTGACGATAAACTTGCGTTTCAGAATTTTTGAAAATGTACTAAAAAAATATAGGCCAAATGAAAGTTTGAAGACTCACAGGAGTCTAACCAATTTATTTTCTAAATATCCATACGATTCCTTATACTAAGAGATTATTACAAATTGTATCTCGTTGCCACGAATTCTTCATCATTTTTAAGAACATACAAACATGGTGGAAAGGATGGAAGTAATTCTACATTGGTTAGAATAGGCGCAGATATTATATTCGAGGAGACAGAATACGCATTGTATAAGCGATTGAAGTACAACGTATCGTATTCTCGCAGCAAGAAATAAATTTCGCTGTCATTTCAATAGAAAATATTTTCAATTCTTCCGAATTTCGGTCCATAATTTTCAATTATTCTGGAAACAAGCACAGTGTTCCGAGAGAAAGTTTTCCCTAGAATGTACACTTCTTTCAATGTTTGAACTTTCGTGTTGTCATTAATGCTTGGAAAAATTGTTTTTAGCAAAGAAAAAGCATTTTTTTCGTCAATTTGCCCCAGCGTACAGTCATTTTGTGCATAACTTTGAACGAATTCTGAGAAGTAGCATGTTTGTAATTGGTGCCTGATACTAATAGCTAATGGCAAATTAACGTTAGATGTTGTTCCTGCTGCAAATTCTTTAAACTGTTTATTCTTTCTTTCGAATTTTATTGAAGAAAAATGTATCAATGGTCCATACAACTTCATAGCTTTACCATAATGTAGCCAAATATGCATTTTTGGCTTTAATTTTCCAAATAGTGTAACATACAAAGAGTTGTGTTTTTGAATGAGATTTTGAACTTCATCTATCTCACTATGGGTCAATTTTGGTGCTGCGAGAATGCCAACAATGTGTCGGAGGAGCTGATACAATTTCCAATATTCGTTTTTTGCGGGAATCTTATCACCTATCATTAAGCCCAAGTAACGAGTTAAGCAGAGCATTTCAGAAGAGGATAGCTTTATTTTTAATTTTCGACCCCCTTTTGCTGCAGTAAAATATAAAGGCCTTGGTTTATTTGCTTTTTCAAGTCGCTGTACTGAAAAGATTCTATTCTCCCATTAATAAATTCTAGTGACAAAACTTTATCCTTTATCAAAGCTTCAAGAACCTTAGCTGTAACATAAACTGCTATACCTTCAAAAACGTCATGCATGATATCGATTGTCCAGTTTTCTGCAATGTGAAATTTGTAAATTTTGTTAAAGACACAAATTTTCTTGATACCAGTTTTAATGAAATTACGTTTCAAAACATCGATCTCATATGATTCAGGTGATCTTATGAAACTTTCATCTTCATAAGCCATAATTTGACTTTGCTCACTTCCGACGGAACAAATTCTGCAAAAGAATTTGGCTTGAAATCCCTCTGCAAACCCACAAATGCAATTTAAACCTAAATTATCTCCCAGTATTTGGACACATTCAAAATAAACTGTGTAAGCGAGACCGTCAATATTAATTAATATTCCCTTTTGTGATAAATCATTCAATTCGTTGATTACTTTACCGAAAACTGCTTCAGTATCGAATGCTTTTAAATGCTTTGATCTAAAAATGGTTGACAAATAGATGTTGTTCATTTTTGCGGCAAATTTTGGAGGTAAGCAAGCAAGACAGATGTAAACTCCACCCATTTTCTCTTCTCCTGCGTGACTACCCAATGCATTTTTAGTCTCGAAGTCATCGAAAAATAACCAAAGTGGAAGAACCATTTTATGACTTTTTTTGTTTTTTTTCTGCCACAATTCAGCTTGCATAATATTAGATATTTCATGTGTATTTTCAGAAAGGAAAGTGACGTATTTTTGTATTTCTCGAAAAAGACCAGGAAGTGACAAAACATTTTTCAAAGTGCGACCCAATGGAATATATGATGCAAAAGCAGTTTTGGAATGAACTTTAATATGTCCATTATCATTAGCGACGAAAATATTTTCATTTCCGAGTGGGAATGTTTCAGGAGGTATAAATAAACTCTCGTTTTCATAAATTTTGAATCTGGAATGTTCTGTTGAAAATTTTTGAAATAAATTTTTATTTTTTTCTAAAATGAAATTGACTTTGTTGACAGTTTCCAAACTTGCAGTCTGTCAGAGTTCCCAATCCGTTTGACTTTGAACAAATGGAATGAAAGAAGCAGAAATAAAAATGTTAACTTTTTGAATGATTTTGTCGACTGCATTTCGTGGCAAACAGGGATGATTGTACAAAAAAAGAGAAAATATCATGAATTCTTTATCTAGTTTTTGTTTGTCCAAAGTATATAACGTACGTAACTTAGAAGAATTGTCCATTGTGACTTTGTATGTTGAACGTTAGAGTCTAAAAAAGCAGATTCGGATCAGAAATTGAAATGCGATACCAAAATTTCTTAAAATGAAAATAATAATGAATGATCTAAATCATAATGAAATGGTACACATTAGTTTTCCGTCTGCTTTTTTAGCTGGTCATTAAGTGCTGCTACAACGGTGCATATGTTCGGAATATTAAAACCGCAAACAAATCGTTCAATGAATTGCCACACATGATTATTAATCAAGGAAAATTGTTTGTGAAAAACTTTCACGCTTTGAAAACAAATTTCCACTGCTGCAACTGCACTCGCAACTTGATAAATGACATCAGCTATCACAACGTACGCTGAAAAGATGTTTTCCAAATTCGGTGCATTGATGACGACAAAAGGTCCTGCTGTTAATTTGTGATTCGAGTGAAGTGTTTCAACCTCTCTGCGGACTTGTTTTAAAGAGTCGCTAACATTGGCGGTACCCTGAAAAAGTTAATTTTAAAAATTTAGATCGTGCGACAAGGAAGTCATCCAGCTATTATTATCAGGTAAATAACAGCAAATAATCACCTTTAAATGGTAAACGAAAGTTTTGAGGATTTCTGTTTTTGTTGGCGTCCATGGACCAGATTTAGACTTAGCAGTTTGCTTCGTTATCTTGCGAAACATGTATGGGAGAAGAATGAGGGCCAAGACTTCATTTCGACCTGAAAGTGAAAGTGTACTACGGTAAGATGAACGTACTGGAAGTTTTTTTTATAAAATACAGCATTTTTTATGTGCTGCAGTAGACCAGTTAAACAGAAATCTTAAAGTACACTAATCCCCCACTTATCGGGAACTCCACTTATCGGGACCTGGTTTCTTTGTTTATCGGGAATATTTCAATGCTCTTAGCATATTTTTTTTAGTGTTTCGTGTGTAAGGTATCATTTATGTATATTGATAAAGCTTTTCAAATAAAGTCCTTTACAAATTTCATACTTCAACTAATGCTAATATTTTAATGATCGATTAGATCATGGAACTAACTAACCATTTGCAACAAGAGAAGCATGTTCTTTCAGTAGATTTTTAACGTCAGAGTCTCCCTTTTTTGTTTTCGCCAATTGAACAATTTTAGCGGCAATTGGTGGCCAATGTTGCAGAAAAGAGTCAATTAGTTTGTTGAACAAGAGAGTAAAGTCAATTTGGATCTGTAGAAGTGATAAACGTATAGAAATAGTTTCTTATGCATAAAACTCGATGAAGTTGTGGAAAACGTACAAGTGAATATCCAATTGGAGAACGCAAATTCAATAACTTAGTGAAAATGTCCTCAATTTTGGTTTTCTTGTAAAATTCGAATCTTTCTTGAATGGCTGCTTTTGACCATGTCTCTTTGAATTTTTCGTCAATAAATTCAACCACAGAACATATCGATTCGAAATTTTCGGTGAATTCCTCAGGTTCTAGAAAACAATTGTAAAACTTACATTTTTCCGCAAAAATAACAATGCGCATAATAATAATTTCTTTCAGCATAAAATCTAACGTCTTTAAACATTAATTTGGATACATAAAATGAATAATATACGGGAAAAGTATGTCGTTTGTATGAAATTTATATCAAAATGTAGTTTTGAACAAAATGTCATCTTGGATGATTGCAAAACCTCATGAAATTTTTTGGCATAACTTTCAAAACAGTTTCAGTGAAATTACAAAAATAGTATGATTCGCATCTTAATATACGTACTTTGACTCAAACTACTTTTTTTGCCTAATACAACACATATTTTTTCAATTGCCAATAATTGTTCTCTACGGTGAATGTAGAATGTATAAAAAGCTCCTTTCGCGTTGGAATCTTTTACATGAGGGGAATAGAATCTTTCTTGTGAATAGCTGGGAAATAATTCAGCAGCCCATTGAGCTAACTCGTTTAATCTTGCCCCCATGATTCTGGAAAACAAATGTTACAATAATTATTACGAGTTCATAAATGTCAACAATGTAATACCTGGTGATTACTATTTTTATAACAGCTAAAATCTCATGAAAATTAAAAATCCCTTACAAAACAATGCTTTTTTATCAGTTATTTTTTAATATTTATAAGATTTCAGATGTTTCTCACAGAATCAAAATTATTAAGAATGTTATAGGGACATAGAACGCTATCAAAAAGTCAATTATACTGTACTGACGTATAATTTCATCTGTAAAATCAATAATAATTCAAAATAACCCTTTAATATTTAAATAAAAAACTCACGTTCGTGAACCCGTGCGTCGCATTTCGTGAAGCACAACAATTCTCGCTACCTTATTAATTGAAGAATAAGTTCTGTTCTTTTTGGCTTGCAGTTTTGCGCGTCTTTCAGGATCATTTTCATAATTAAAAAAAAGCAATTTCGTCTTCTCCTTCTTGTGTCTCCATCAAAATTCCAAAAATGTAATTTTGGGACCGAGAATTAAAATTGATCTTCTGGGCGTCTAGCAAAGTGGCGCACACAGAATTATTAGTATTTAATATTAATTTCCGTATAAAATAAAAAAAGACTTTTACGAGAATTAATTGCGAAAAACCAATGTATCTTTTGTAATGATTAAGGTGTACATAACATAAATGCAATTATCATAATTTAATTTTTTTTCACTGTTCGAAATCCTGCATTTTGGAAATTTTTTATTTACTGACAGTCTTAGGTTATTCCTACATATAAAGAATAATTTTGATATTTGGAACATGTTTCACCTACTTTCTCAAAAATATCTTTCCTTCTTTTATTGTTGTGAAATATAATAAAGATGGAATTTAACCATTACATTACTTTAAAAATCTTATTTTTTCGGAAAATGTAATTTCTTAATTACAATGAACACGGTGAATAAATATAATTTTGGTTTCTTACTGTGTGTATTAAATATCTGAACTTATTACGAATTTCGATTTTTTTTCATTGTAAATAATCGAAAAATACCTTGTGTTTTTTCTTCCTGCGAACCAAGCATCTCTGTTGGTTTTTTGTGTAAGAGAGGTTGGGAATGTTTATCTATTATGTGTGCCAGGGACATGTTTTTAGAGGAATTCCCATTGTCAAAGTTATGTTCTTCGATTGTGGTTGAAGAAGTGGGACGGTGGTGTGAGTGTAATGTTCCACCAAAAGGTGGAACATTTGAATTATCAAAAGTGCCATTTGCACCAGTTCTGTGCAAATTGTCGAATGTCAGCGAATAATCAAAATTTTGTTTGGTATCTAACCCAACCACAAATTCTTCACTGTATTTCGATATTTTAATAGGGATTTCTTCGCAAATTTCTACATTTTCTGAAACGGATTACAAGAGTTCATAAAACGTCATGACGAGTAAGAATGCAAATGAGTTCAACACACTGAGAAGCACGTATAAAGCATAAATAATATTATTGTGTATAATGTATCATAATATTATTAACATCAATTTATAACAATATAATTATACGATATAATAATAATCTTTTTAATATTATATGTAATCATATGGGTCGTTTCATCTATTTCTTACACTCAAATTTTAAATTTCATTGGCTTTTTTTTCGATTCTATATCAAAAAATATTAGACACGAGTTTTTTCTTTTTTTTTAAAGCTTTTATTGAGAATGATGATTTTTCGAAAATCTTAAGCTCTTCAAATCCTTCCGTTTTTAAGTGCAAGTCATTTGAAACCTATCAGTCGCACAAAAAATTCTGAGGAAATATACAAAACACTTAAGTATCAAAAAAAAAAAAAAAAAAAATAACAATTTGAAATTCACCTTAAACGCATTTCATTTTATTAATAACGTGTATGAAAAATGTACTACTCTGGGCTCCAAAAATTGTTTAACTGTCAAATCAAATTAAAAAATTGTTCAGAGATTAACAGTTATAACATACTTGAGGAATCTTTTTTTTTCTAAAACCCCTCCCGAAAATTTTTTCTGACTACGCCCCTGACTAATATTATGTAAAAAATAATAATAATAATATTATTATATATTATACATAATAATATCTTCAAAAAAGTTTGATAATAAAAAAATTTCAAAAATGAAAAAAAAAAACAAACCACTTTCAATGTTGGTCGCATTCTGGAGATGAGCTATGACTTTATCCATGTTTGTTTATTCAAAAAAGATTATTTATGACTGAACTCATCGAGTTTTAAATATTTTTCTTGCTAGTGAGATTGCAATGAGAAATATTATAAGCTCAGAAAGTATGAATTTTAATTTTGAAAAATAAAAAAATGTACATTAATATACTTAAAATAATTTTTAAAAAATTCAAATGGAAAATATATATTTGTAGTGAACCTATATATATATTAATTACATTTTATTTATATAAGTATTTATAAGATTTTTAATTTATAAAATTTATCCTTTTTAAATTTTTAAAATTTTTATGAGAATTTATAAAATAGTAATTTGAGGAAAAAAGGAATTCAGGAAAATAAAATTGTGATCTTTTTTTTCATTGCAGTACAATAATTACGTTTCAAAATACCATCGCGTTTTATACGGTCAGAATTTGAATAATAATAGAGATTTTTACTAAAAATCCAAAAAAATGGCCAATTTTTTTATGTGATTCACGGAAGAGAAGCCCTCTTTTTGGCGGGAAAAAAACCCTTATGACATTTTTTTCTGACGCAATGTCGTGCGTTCCTGAGTCACCTGTCGCCGATGCCACCGATGTGAACTCGTTGAGCGCAATTTACGACTGTTTACGACTGAATTTTTAGTTATAAAAAAAAAGAATAATTTTTAATTACCTTTGAAAAGCAGTGATGAAATCTTGTGCGGGATACTCCTCGGAATGTTTACACGTTTACACTGTTAATGGTTTGATCACTCTCAATCACTCTTATCCGGGTCGCGGCTACAGTTTTTGGCGCGGAAACACGCGGAAATGCTGAAACAGCTGCAGTTGATGCCCGCGTGCCCACGCAAAAGATGGGGAGGGAAAGGGTGTATATACCCCCCTCTACTGTGTGAATGTTGCCTTACTCGAGTGGTATGGGCTCCCATACTATCGACGTATACATGCGTATTGTGCAATTAAAGTAAGCGGTCTGAACAATTTGTGCTAAACTTTTTAGCTGTAGGAGTATGCATGATTTCGTACTACGATTGCATTGGATTTCAACACACTAAATGTATGGTTTTTCTCTCGGTGTAGAGCATGGTCCACGAAATCGTAACATTTGACCAACTTTTTACGACTTTGAAACGCGATTCCTCGAACTGAACAAAAGTTGATCAAATGTGTACAAATAGTTGGAATGATGTTGAACTGGAATGCAGCATAAAAATCGATTTGTTTTGATAAACTTTTTGATTATTTCTTCAACACTTTTTAAAAAAAGAATATAAGTTTCAGAAAAAAAAAAATTTACATTTCTCATTTCTTTCACTTCTACTATGAAAATATGATTTTTTTTGGCACATCACATGAATACGTCAATTGCACTTGCAACACCTAAACAATATTTTCTCTACCGCTCAAACTCGCAAATTTCACGTTTCCGATTACGAGAACTCCGAAAATACCAAAAAACGCATTGTAAACGACACGTCTAATCGCTTCAAAAACGATGCACTTTTTTCATTTAACAGCAAGGCACCAAATTTACCCGAAATTTCACGTCCCCGACATATTCGCGTAGCACTCGATTCGAAAACGCGCTTTTACGTGTGACTACTCGTGGGCATGAAATGAAAACCCCAGGGGTCGTCAACTCTCATGTTAACAGCGTTCGCAGGCATAGTAGAATTCTACTACGGTTGTAGAAAAATTTACACGGAGTTAAATGGGCGTAGTAGGAACTAGGCTAGGGGAATCTGCGAACGCTGCATGTTAATTTGGTGGCGAAAATAAGCGCCGTCTAGGGACGCCTTATGGAACTAATATATTTTGCATATTTGAGCTACAGCCAATGAAAAATTGCTCGGATTCCGCGGGAAAATTTGAATTTGTTGGAATGGAATATTAAGAAAATAAAAAACGTTACATTTTATGCCATACACTTGTACGGCATACACTTTCATGGCTATTTGGGAAATTTTGACTTATAATAAACAATTACACTATTGTAAACATAAATATTGATCTCAAAATGTCAAAAATACAGCTGACTACAGTGTGATGTAAACTCGACGACAGCGCTATTTCTCCGCCTACCGCCGCCAAATGGAAACTTTAGAATTTGCCAAACCTTCCATAAGAGTTGACGGCCCCTGTGAAAACCCGAGAAATATACAATCTTTCAAACGTGTCAAACTGATGCTAACGTAAACACGGAGCCCGATAAGCACTAAAGCACCTGACTAGCACTGATCTGATTAGTCGAAAAAGAAACCGATCGAGCCGCGCAGCGCGGGGCCGAGGAGATACCCACGGTCGAGCAATATTTATTCATATAAATGTATTGTTGGCGATTATATATTTACTAATATTGTCAAAATAGGATTAAGAGAAAATGACATTTAGGCTAGAGAACACTAGAGAATAAGATGGAATACGATAGAATGATATAGAAGGAAATAGAAAGTTCTAGAACACGCTGGAACAGGGTAGCGGCATTAAGAAGCTACCAGATACTTCTAGAACAGTCTAGGTCCATACAAGGTTCCCCTATAAATAGTGCCGTCGACACTAGTAGTTCAGTTCAGTCGTGATTCGAACACTGTCGAGTGCGCGTTAAGTTGGCAATCGGTTGTAGCCGAGAAAGTTACCGTGAGTGAGAGTGAGAGAGAAAAGAGAAAGGGTCGTAGCCATTTCTCAAGTGCAGTGATAAGTGCGCGAATTCAAATAGATTCAATTGTAATAGTGTAAAAAAGTCCAAGTGAATAAATCTATCTTTCATATTTGTAATTTTCGGTGTTTCATTTCCTCTTGACCCAATTTAGCTTACCTAGTAAATCTTGAAATCTTAAATAATAAATTTCTAACAATATATATTCATATTTTTATATATATTACTACCTATATTTACCTAAACCACCAAAAACTAATCTACCCACAAACGCTCAATTGTATCTCAACATTTGCCTGTTTCTTGACTTTTTTTGGAGTCAGCACAGTTTGGGCAGAATTTGTATGGTTCTACGACCGCAGAACCACACAACATTTGACGAATGCGACTTGGGCAGAGATTGAGTGAAAAACGTAAATTTGATGGTCAATCGTGGAGTTCTACGTAAAAACGCTCTCAATATGTAGCTGTTTCTTGCTCAATTTTTCCCCAACGCAACACGTGGAGTAAAAGTTAGGTGGGCGTGGACTCAACGGTTAGTTCACAGGGTACTTGCACAGATAAACTGAAAATAGACATTAGCCTTAGAACTGTCTAAATCGCTGAACATTGTTTGAAATAGAAATAGATTTTTAATACTAGAAATGAGTGTAAATTTCATTTTGATCGTTTTCGTATTGCAAAAAAAATTGTTTAAATTTAAAAGCAGAACTGTGAAATTTTAGGTAAAGATGTATTTTTTCCTCGATTTTTAGGTATTGCAATTAGAAGGGTCCTTTACAACTTGATTGCGGGAAAACCTAATTTCAATTACAAAATATGTAATTAAAAGTCCTTTTTTACTGCAATTTGTTTATTCATGTTATATTTACAATTTATTACAATATACAATGTATATATAATAATATAATATGATATTATATTCATATTTTACCATACAATCAATTATTAATGAATTAATTTACAATAAATGCCTACAATTGTTCATGTTATAAATAAACATGAACTGTTGAATATTACACGGTGCAATACTGAAAATACACCTGACAAATTACATAGTGTAGGCTGTTTATATGGTTGGATAATGAATGAAAATATTTTTTTATATTTTTTATACCCTCCAAATTTTATTTATTTACAAAAAACCGTTTTTACAAACTTTACGCAGTAATCTTTAAATATCTCAGTCATTTGTTTAACGATTTCTCAATATGTGATATGTTTTAGAAAGAGCATTATCAGACCTTTCGAATGATGTATGTCAATTTATTGTTTAAACTAATGAGTTGTAAGTTTTTATCGCATAAATCTTGAAAAATTGATTTTTTTCTTAATTTCTTTAACTTTGACCTTTTTTTATTGCATAATACAACAAAAAAATTAATGAAGTCTAGTTATATACTGAGAGAACACTTATTTACGAACAAATTGGTGTATTATTTTATTAAATTAGACCAAAACTACGGAATCTACGCTATTTTTTCGAAACTAGAAAATAAAGCCTTGATTATGCATTCATTTGTGGAACTATACTTTTTGAATTTAATACTTTACTCGGAAAAATCACAATATTCTTTAAATATTGAGAATTGATCGTGAACAGTTACAATTTATTTCAAATTATAAATAACAATGTATTTTATGTTTTTCGGAATTTGAATTCAATTTTTATAAAAGATGATAAAATTTTCATTCTTTCTCAATTGGCCTTTTTTTCTAGAGTACTCGAAATTCTATAGAAGGATAAATAGGCTAACGTCATTTTTGATCATATCATCATACTTGTCGAGTGTGAAAGCTGTGTTATTACACAACGAAAATCAGTTGCCATCCGCACCTTTGGCATATGCTACCAATATGAAAGAGACATATGAAACTCTGGCGAAGATCCTGAGAGTGATAAATTAATCAAAACATGAATGGGAAATCGTCTCTGATCTCAAAGTTTTAACGCTTTTTTTTGGAATGCAAGGAGGTTGTACGAAATATCCCTGTTATTTTTGTGAATGGGATAGTCGTGCAAGCAATCACTATGATCGAAGAGAGTAGCCATTGCGAAAGATTTTTAAAATCGGAAAAGGCAATGTTGTAAAAATTCCATTAGTTGGAGCTGATAAAATTATATTACCACCATTGCACTTGAAACTAGGCTACATGAAGCAGTTTGTGAAAGGACTGGATAAAGACAGTGAAGCTTTTTTACACTTCAAAGCGACGTACTTTCCGTTTCCTAAGCTGAGTGACGCCAAAATCAAAGAAGGTATTACACTTCAGATATCAAAAAGTTTCAAAGAAAGTAGCAAACAATAGTCCAAAATAAAATAAACTTTTAAATTATTTAAAAATTGTTTTTATATTCCATGAAAATATAAGTTATTTAATTGTTGTATAAAATTTTCCAATTATTGTACAGGAATACTTGTTGAACCGCAAATTCGCAAAATCATGAATGATAGAAATTTCAATGAGAAATTGAATCAGGTGGAAAGAAGAGCATGGATGAGTTTCATTTCTCTTTGTGATAACTTTTTGGGCAAAAAAAGAAGTGACGACGACGTTGCCATCGTGGATGTGAATGAATTTTTACAAGCCTACAGAGACATGGGATGCAGAATGTCCATAAAAACTCACTTTTTGCATTCACATTTGGACTTCTTTCCGGAGAACCATGGGAAATTCAGTGATAAACAAGGCGAAAGGTTTCATCAAGAAATGGCGTCAATTGAACAGTGTTTCCACGGAAAAAACAAAATACATATGTTAGCAGATTACTGCTGGTCGCTCAAACGCAAGTCGAGCGATTCTTCTCTGAAACGACGAAGGTTGGGTAAACATTTTTGAAAAAAAGTTATAGATGTGAGAAAAAAAAATAAATTCTTATAAAAAACAGAATGATTGTTGTTTTTACTCTAAATCAGAACAACTTTACCCCAATTTTAAAGTTAAATAAAAATTCGTGACGAATCCATTATACACACTGCAATACACATGATAGGCCATATTTTCTAGTTACAAAAAAAAAATAAAATGATGAAAAAAAAAATAAAATGATACACCAATTCGTTCGTGAACAAATGTTCTTTCAGAATATTAATTAACTTTATTGATTTTTTCGTTTGATTGTGCAATAAAAAATGGTTAAAGTTAAACTAATTGAGAAAAAAATCACTTTTTCAAGGTTTATGCGATAAAAACTCACAACTCATTGTGTAACGGGCATTTTTCGCCCGTTTCTTAATTTTTGATTTTCCCGGATGTAATCTAAAAAAAAAGGGAGAATGTGGGGTCCGTTGGCGTCGTCACAGCTGAAAGGTAATTTTTTTATCCTATCATGGTTATTATTAATTTTTATTATTTGGCGAGGAAAGAGTGGGTGTGCATGTGTGCGATATAGTATATTTGAAGAAGATTTTTGTTTTTGTAATAATAATAAGCTCTGGAATAGCGACGTGCTCCTACAATGTTGGTGTATTTCGGATTTATTTTATGGGAAATCGTTCTTGGGGTTTTGTTTTTATGTTGGAGTATGGTGATTTTTTTTGTTGGCTTTCACAAGCGTTTTCAGAGTTTTCGGGCCCGAAGGTATTCGCCACTTTGCAGGGTGCGAGTGGGAATAGAGGCCAATTGCTTGCCTAAGGGTCAGAAATAGAATTATTTTGAGTCTCTTCATTTCATGTGGGCCATTAGGTGTTGGAGGTTGCCGTGCTGAGCCTCCACCAAGCCATACTTGCCGTCCACGGGAGTTCTTGTTACATTTTCCCAGGGCAACCCGAAAATAGTAGGGGCCTTCAATGTCGATTCGGGGCAAGGGGGTTTTGGGTTCTGTTGGAGAGGCATGGTGGAAAATGTGGTGGGGCCGAGACTTTTGAAAAAGAAGGAAAAGAGACGTGGCTGGTGAAAGCCTTGGGGCTTTTTCCTGTGAGCCTTTGAGATGTGTGGACGCCTTTGGACTTTAGATTTTGAATTTCGATTTTGAGTAATAGTTTTTTTTAGTTTTTTTTCCTTGGATTGAGAATCGACATTGTGAGAAGCTCGTCGTTTTTTCAGATGTATTTGTTGATTGGGGGTGTGTTTTGTGATTGGTTGAATCAATTTTCATTTTCTGATTGTTTTTTTTTGGATTATTTTTTTTGAATCAATTGTTATCACTGCGATATTTTGGTTGTTTTTATTTAATTCAGAATAGATTTGGAGAGAATTATACGATATTTTGTTTGTTTTCATTTCATTAAGAATAGATTTGGAGAGAATTATTTTGGCTACTTTTGGGATTGAATTTTGCACATCTTTGTTTAAAAACGTACTGATTTTTTCGTGAGCGCATTTTCTTGTATTTTTTGATTGAATTGAATCCTTACGATTATTTTGATACTTGTATGATTTATTCTGAGAGGAGATGAATCTTTACGATGATTTTGATACTTAGATACTTTTGATATTATTTTGTTTTGATCTTTTTGTTTGAGGTTTGGCTTGCGAATCATGAGATTTGATATGCGAATTATAAAATAAAGGACTGATACTGTTGTGTTACGGATATTTTTTCTGTTTTATTCTGTTGGAATTGGCCTACATTGTACTGAAATTTAACTGATCCTTTCCTGGAATTTGCTGGCCTTCTGCCGGCAGATTCGTTTGAAATAGAGTTTTTTTTTGTTTTTTTTTTTTTTGGACCTTGGACTTATATTGTTGTATTTTGTTTTGTTCTCAGGATTTGGTCTATTTTTGGTTTTTTTGTACGTTGTAAATTTTGCCAGCATTCTGATGATTTTTTTGTAATTTTGCAACGTTACAATTGGTTTAAACAATTAATTGACATGCATCATTTGAAAGGTCAGACAATGCACTTTCCAAAACATATTACATATTGAAAATCGTTTAAAAAATCACCAAGATATATGTAGATTACCGCGGAAAGTTTGTGAAAACGATTTGTTGTAAATATATAAAATTTAGGGAGTTTAAAATTTATAATAAAAATGTTTTCATGCATTATTCGACCACATAAACAGCCTACAATGTGTAATTTTTCAGGTGTATTTCATTTTTTTTTTTGTAGCACAGTGTTATTAGAAGATTTATGTTTAAAGGATTGTATTCTACAGTAGTGGGTGAGGATAAGGCCATTGAAAAATTCATTAGATGTTATTGTATACTCAATAAAGTCGTGCAACTCGAGTGTTCATGATATTTGAGAATTCTCGTCATGCTAGAAACGCTTTTTGTATCGTCATTATTATTTTGTAATAAAATTCATTGGTTAATGAATATTTATTATTTGTTTTCAATAATTTATCAACTATTGAAATTGATTAATTTCATTCAATTTTGTACTACTCGTTAGGATTGTTTTAAATCTTCCATATTTTTGAAATTTTTTATATTTTTTCTTAATATAAGAAAAACAATAAAATATTTCGAAAAACTGTAAAAATAAACACCTCTTCTCCAGCACATTGCTTTGGTCTAATTACTACCCATCCAAAAAAATGTTGTTCCACCTTCCATGACCACGATGTGGTTGGATTTACGTGCAACATCAACATAAAAGGAAGGCAGATTTTATTTCTCTCTCTCTCTCTCTCTCTATATATATATATATATATATCGTCATTGACAAATTAAGAGCGACAACTGTCAGCATTTTTAGCGATGTTTTCACTTGGTGAGCCAAGCGAAGCCAACGTCTACTACTGGAAGAATAACTTCCTTGATCTGACGTTACTAAGATTTAGAACCACGCTCAAGGATCTAGAAAAAAGACCAACATTGACATTCCTATTAAAGGGAAATCTCTAAGTATCTTTGTGTTACTTGAGCAACATTTATGAAGATATCTACAATCTTGTACCACGTGAAATACCAAAGACTTTCAATTTTAGAACACAAAGTTGACAATTTTGTAGCAGGAATTGAGAAAGAAATAGAGAAGTTTTGAGTAGGATCACATTTCAAGCCAAAAAAAGAGTTTAAAATGACATAAGCTGGAAAAAAAATTGTACAGATATAAAAAAGGTAGTAGATGGGCTAAGCTGGAACACTTGAGTGAGGGGGTCCGCGGAGCGGAGTCCCTCCCCTCTCCGAATCCCATCACGTGACCTCCTCCCCCATGCCTTGCCCACCACCACCCATTCCACTGATTGGTCAACGCCCTCCCTGTAACAAAACGGATTCGATTCTTTGAAAATGAAGCGATCGTACTTAAGTGGCCATCAAAAGCGGCTGGAAAAAAAGCGAAAAGAAAACACTAGTATTGCGAGTACGAGGAAAATAATCTCATGGTTGAGTAGTGACTTGAATCAAAATATTGTTCAAGAAAAACATCTCGAGAAAGTTTACGGTAAGTGATATGAATTGAAAAGTGTTGAAAACGATGTGAAAAATAAATTTCAATAATAATTTGCAACAATAATCTGAAATAATGTGAAAAATAAATTGGAAATGGTAATAAATTCTCAAATAACAAGCTTTTCTGTATTCATTTTCAGAATCTGGGAAAATCGAGACATGTTTACCCAAATCTTCTGATACAGATATAACTGTGTTGGATGGTGCTAATACAGCAAAAAAATCCACAATCGCTTTATCGGACACGGAGATATCAGATGATAATTCTGTTATCGATAATGTCGACATTGATAATAGTCATGACTCAGACGAGGTAATTTGATCTTACTTTTTTGTTGATATAATAAAAATCAATCAATTATTTTACAAATCGTAATATGCAAATTTAATTCAAAAACGATAACTCGAACTTATAATCGATTTAGGAATTGAGAATAGGAAATAGGTTTCAGGAATATATATAAAATACAATAAATATATATGAATATACATATAAAATATTAATATGTATTACAAATAATATATGTAAAAATAATATATATTTAAATATAGAAAATAAAGATATAAGAAAAAAATAAATAGAATACAATGTGGGAATAGGAAAAAAATTATTTTTGATGCGTTAACTAACAGTTACTGATTTGTAAGCGATAATTCAATTTATGTGTTCCCTTCCTTGCAGGGTACACTTTCTTCGTCAATTCCTCTTGTTGATAACAGCAAATCTTCCCTGCCTTTTTTCCCGAACGTCATTACTGATCCAAAAATAAAACGTGACATTATTGTATCCGGTTCACGTAAACCACAAAGCCCTTTCCCACGGGATGAAAATCAGAACAATCGTTGTTTTTCGGTAGTCTATTACTACACCATCGCTAAATCTGGATTGAAGTTAAATAGAAATTGGCTATGCTACTCATCCGAATTGGATTGTTTCTATTGCCAACCTTGTTGGCTTTTTCCTGAAGAAACAGTCGTTGCAGTGGAAAATGCGTGGATCAGTGGTGTAAGGGACTGGAAACACATATCGGAACACATCAAATCCCACGAATCTGCACAGCACTATACTGATTCCTGTGTACTCTACGAACAATGGCGAAAAACTGGCACAACGGATGAAGCACTCGAGGAAGATTATAAACGCGAAAAAAATTTTTGGCGTAAGATAATAGAGCGACTTCTCGATGTCACATTGATGTTGGCTTCTTGCAACCTCCCTTTCCGTGGGAGTTGTGAGAAGTTGGTGGATCGTGGGAAGGGTAATTTTTTATCCGTTGTAGAACTTCTCTCAAAATATGATCTTTTAATGAAAGAATTGCTACAGCTCCAAAGTAGATCTGTGAATTACTCGAGCCCTCAAACACAAAACGAATTAATCCCAGTCCTCGCTAAACAGGTCACAGATGAAATAGAGAATGAACTACAAAATGCTCTTTTTTTTGCTATGATTCTAGACTTTACTCAGGATAAAAGCAAAATTGATCAATTAAGTGAAGTTTTCAGGTACGTTAAAATTGATTACGATTGTTTTGGAAAACCGCTAGCGCTTAAAATATGTAAAGTATTCACGGGGTCTCAAGAAATTCACGATCCATCTGCGCACGGCCTTTCACAACAGATCGTAAAATCAGTTGAGAAAAAAAAGTTGCTAATGAAAAAATTTTGTGGGCAAACGTATGATGGCGCGGCTGTCATGAGCGGTAGATTGAACGGAGTTCAAAAACAAATAAAAGAAAAAGCTCCTTACGCATCCTTTGTACATTTTGCTGCGCATAACTTAAATTTAGTTCTCAATGATGCAGTCAACTAAAATCCTGAAATCGGCCATTTTTTTGAAGTGATTCAAGATGTCTGCAATTTTTTCGGAAAAAGCATTGTCCGCTGGAAAGATCTGCAGTTCCCAAACGATGACGAATCTTCCGAAATTACTCTCAAAACATTAAATCCCACCCGTTGGGCTGGTCAACATGATGCGGTTTACGCGCTGAAGGTTAGGTTAGGAGACGTTTTGAGAAATTTGTCACGTATTATCCTTACTAGTAAAAAAGCCAGTGAGAGAAACGAAGCTTTAGGGCTCCAAAAAAAATTAGAACGATTGGATTTTGTTTTATTGCTAGTCATCCAATGCGGAATATTGGAAAAAGTGAACATAGCATCTCAAGCTCTCCAGTCGAAAGGATTTGACCTTTCTGTAGCTCATGAGTACCTTGAAAATGCTCTCTCAGAAGTTACAAAAATGCGTGATTTTTTTGCTTTCAGCAAATTGTGAGAAGGAATGAGATTACTCTTTGAAACTTATAAAGTCGTGCAACCTCGATTCATCGCGAATACAAGTGATCTTGAATAAAGGTTAGAAGCAAAAAAATTTGTTCAGAAAACTCCTGATCACATATCTGAATCATTTCTTTCACAATTGCTTTCTATAAAATCCGCTTTCAATATTAAAATCAAACAGATGAGAACCGTTAAAGAGCTCGCAGATTTTTTGATGGTTGAACACAGTTCACTGACATCAACCGTTTCAGATGTTTGCACTGCTTGCATAATGTACCTTACGATACCAGTGACAGTTGCGACATCAGAACGTTCATTCTCAAAATTAAATCTGATAAAGAATTATTTGCGAACTTCAATGGGGCAAGAAAGATTAAATGGATTGGCCATTTTATCTATCGAGAATGAGAGGGCACGAAAAATAAATTTCACAAAAACTATAAACGATTTTGCTGCCATGAAATCGAGGAAAAAATTGTTCTAGATGTAGATAATTCGTTAGAGATAGATACTTACTGTGCAAAAACCTTATTTCTAGCGGTAATTTCTCTGTGATTCGTAGACAAAGGTATAACTTTAGCAATTGTAGGTTACGAGGTATTTTATTTTTCATGATGACTAGTCGTTTACTTGTAATTCATGGTTGTGACTTAATATTTTTGACTGTCTGTGAAAGAAAAACACTTGTCACACTCTACGAATGTGAAATTAATGTTTAGACAAAGTTCAAGAAAGAATAAAGAGTTATTAAAATTATATATATGGACTACGTGTTATTTTTTGAAATGTATTTTGTAGAAGGCAATTTCAAAATTTTTGATCGCAAATGGACTTTTTTAAAACGTTGGTTATGTATATGAAAAGGAGAGATTGATCTTCATGCTATGAAAAATAAATCTGCTAAATAAACACCTTTTTTTTTTCTTTTTGAAAGTTTGACGACCTTTTTTTTTTAGAAATCGATTTTGAAAATTTCCGCTGCGAAAGGGCCCTTCAAAAATTTTATCCCGAGACCCCCGAGACCGTCGCTACGACCCTGCTTCTATTACGAAAAAATTCAAGTCAAATTTTCTTAAAATTACGGAGCAATTCCTAGCAGACTGATGTATCTCGAATTTGGAGTTGCTGGATTTTCGGGCGTGATACCATCCGTTTTATTTAATTAAAATAAGAAACTTTTTTTTCTTCATTCTATGCATTTTTTTATACATGAACCTCAGCAACCTATGTGGAATAAATATTAACAAATTGATACTGTAAACATCGAAAATGACGTTTTTGTGTGAAAACTTTGAGACGTTAATGCATAAAAAAACTATCAAAAATTGATGAAATAATCAATTTTTAAGGTTCACGTAGAATAATGGACAGAATCAAACAAAAATATTTCCATGAGAGGAAAATCAGTTATATACTTTTTGTCAGGTGCGTAGGGAGAGGGGGTTACGGAGGTTCAAAGAAATAATTGTTCCCGAAATCGTAATAAAATTACTATTAAATGTAAAAATAATAAAAATTAAAACAATCATTAGAAAAAATACAAATTATAAAGAATAATTTAGGAAAAACTAAGTAAGTAGAAATCCTCATGAAAGCACTTACTGAAATCTTGAGTAAATAACAAATGGTTTCATGTAAGCACTTTAAGTTAACAGTATTCAGGACTCTCAATTACACAAAACACAAAACTAGCAATGATGAGAAGTTTTTCTTAAAAGAAATCCTAATCATAAATGTTTAGTAAGTATAACGAAGTACGCAAAAATTTTTTAAATTGTTCGAACCTAATGAAATAATGCAGAAAAATTGAAATATACAAAAATATTAGAAATCTGAAAGAATTCAAACCCTGGAGGATCGAATTGTAGAAAGTAGCAATCTATTAAAATACTGGAAATCAATGAAAATACAAAAAAATTATAAAATAGCATCAATATGAAGTAAGAAATCTATGAATCACAAAAAATCTACGTAAGCATAAGTTTCCTAAAAATCTATAAAATTTATCAAAATCGTTTTAAATTTAAATTCTAGAACCTCGAATTCGAGAAAAGTAGATATACTTTTTAGAAATTTAAAAAAAATACACACAATATATGAAAATACAAGGAATAGCTACAAAATCTTTTAAATACTGAAAAAAATACAAAAGTATAAAAAAATCTATTGACACCAACAATCGATATAGATGTATTTTTCTCAAAAATGTACAGAATTACTGAAAATCGACTAAAATTTTATTTCTACAATATCGAATCCTAGAAATCTACACATACTTTTAGAAAATCTAAAAAAACACATACGATCTCTAAAAATACAAGAAAAAGCTGTAGAATCTTATAAGTAATAAAAAAATACAGAAATACAAAAGATCTATGAAACACAGAAAATCTAGGTATATAAAAGCAATTTTTCTAGAAGTTTTTGTAATTATTGCAAATTGATTTTATTTTTAATTCTAGTAAATTATATCGTAAATTATAATAAAAATTCTCCAAGTTTCATAAATGATAAATAAGACGCAAGAAATACTGGAAATCATTCAACACTTGAAAGTTATGTAAAAAAAATTTTCTGAAAAATTCATATTTAAGTTCTAGAGCAGACAATTCTATAGTAATAGAAACTTCTTCAAATGGTTTGGATACTAAAAAAATATGAAAAAGAATCCAAAAAGAATTGTAAATCTGAATGAACGATACTGTTTTTTTGAAAAATAATTTGAAACACTGAAGAATGTTGAAATAATAATACAAAAGCATCGACTGATAAGAATCTGAAAAAATACTTGAAAGTATTACAAAATTGTATAAAAAAACATTCAATACGAAAACACCGGAAGTTTACGTAGACTGAAAATATTTTACGTATACTTCTCTTTAAAATATAGAAATATATTGAAAATTTATAAATTTTCATTTCTAGAGCATCGAATTCTAGAGAGCTATATAAAAATTCACTTGTTTACATTAGAAAATCCTTCAGGTTAATATATATAAAATTACAAACAAATTATGAAAAACACCGTAAATACGAGAAAAAAAATCTGAACTTCACTAACTTGCATAAACATCACAAAAATCAAATTTAATTATATGAACATGTAAATTGCACTACTCTAAACTTTAAATGTCTCATAACTTTCAAATCCTGATATGCGAAATATTGACACCTAATAGGAAATTTATTTTTTCGAAAACACTTTTTAAAAATTTTGTCAGCTTACACCCCTACTTCATCTACAATTCTTCTCGTAATTTGTAACATTTATGAAATTTCGAAAAATCGAGCTTTAAAGTTTGAAAAAGGTTTTTTTGACAAAACCCAATTTACATTTTGTTATGTTCTAATCAGCTGCTCCAAATTCACACATCAACTCTTCTGCTTCTTAAAAAAATCATTCTGTTGTATTTGCTCGTTTATACGTGCATATTCCGTAGTGACACAGTGTATAATATACTACAGTCTGACAGTGCAGTATTTCACTGAAACATAAAATTCAGATCTCGCGAGTGACATAATAGCCTTCTTCTGGCGCGTGATGTATTCACGTCTTTGGAAATGTGGCTCGCGAAATCGTCCTTTTTTGCCCACGTCAAACGTTACCGAAGAAACTGGTTCGCCCGAATTTCACTTTCGTTCGCATATGATCGTGTTGACGAAAATTGTGAGAAATGCATGGACCATTTTGCAAGTCAGCTTGCACTGCCTTACATTTTTATTTCTTACTCCCATTTTTCCCTTCTTTGGCCAGCATAATTTTTTTTTCGCGATCCTTCGCCTTTGACTTAATGCAAATTATTGTGCAAGGACGTCGGAAAATTCGCTCACAATTAAATCACGACAAAGGCCTATATATTACGCACCAGCTTTATAGCCTAGAAAAACGGAATTCTAAGTTTTATTTTTCTTAATTCATACATTTTTTACATTCGTTTTGCACTATAAAAATTATCATACGTACTATATAGTTTTTGCTGCTCTGAATCAAAAAAATAACTATACCTTCATTTATAATTTACTCGCAGGGAATGTCACTTTCACAGAACAATTATTTGAAATAAAAAAAAAATGATAATAAGTACTTTCCAACAAGATTATAAAATTCTCGTCCATTTGAGAGAGTTGTAATAAATAACCGAAAAAGTAAAACTAAAGTTACAAAGCGCATATAACGAGTGACCTTTCAATAGGCGATGGTCAAAAAAATTATCAAATACATCATGAAGCGAAAGTGGCTTGGCATTGAATCATTGGACGGGATGAAAAGAATCTAAATGACCTAATAATTGTATAACTGAACGATCATGTTTAATCTCGTGTAGGTACATGTTTTCCATCTTTCAATCTTGCACTGAGAGAACTAACCAACTTTTTTTTGTGTGTAATTTAACTTGCAGTAGTTCGCCGTGAGAAGTTTCACTTCTCTCGCGAGTTTTTAAACTGAAACCAGATTTTTTTTCTAAACTTTGTTGATTATTCTTCATTTTTTTATCAAAATCTATCATTTCATGTTTGAAATAATATTCTTGCTGCATTTTCATTATAATATTAACTAAATAAATACATTATTCAATAGCCAATTTTTTGAAGTGTTTTATAATACCCGCACATTTTGCTGGATATCCACATCTTGATATGTTTTGTCTTTGAAAAAATGGCAAACAATTAAATTATTGCCAACAGTCATTTTGATATCGTTCTACAGACTTAATACAACCATTTAGAATGTTCAATGGATTTTTTTATCTGAGTAAGGGCAAAACCAGAAGTAACTTAAGGGGGGAGTAAGGGATAACTTCAAAAAAAACACACACTTTTTTTGCTGACTTGTCACGGATATATAGTCGAAGCAAGTTAATTCAAACTTTTTTTAAATTATAATACATCATCTGAAGAACATTCAGTTACAATTTTTTGATCAAATATTGGAAAATCAGCCAGTGACATAGCATTTCCCAAAACGTCTTTTGAAAAAACCGTTGTGTGCGGTGAACACGATAGCTCAGTGTAGAATCATCTAAAATGTAAAATATTGTAAAATTTACTTGAAATATGAGTTTATTCTCCCCCCTCCGTCGTTTTTTCCTTTCTATTTACGAATTAAAGTGGTTTTTCACCTACAAAATGGCGAAAAATTTAGAGGAAAATTGCATTTTTTGCTTTGAACGGCCACGAACAGTTAAAAAATCTAAATTAAATCTTAAAAACAACGGAGGGGGTAGAATAAACTCATATTCTAAGTAAATTTGTCAAAATTTTGAACTCCAGATGATTTTACACTTAAATATCGTGTTCACCGCACAACGTGTTTTTCAAAAGACGTTCTGGGAAATGCTCTGTCACCGGCTCATTTTCCAATATTTTAGCACGAAATTTCAACTAAATGTTTTTCAAATGACGCTTTAAAATTTAAAAAGAGTTTACATTTATTATTTTCAGCTATATCTCGATGAAAAAGCAGCAAAATTACTGTTTTTTTTTTAAGTTATTCCTTACCCCCCCCCCCCCCCTTAAAGGAAAGTGGCTTTCCCTATATCGAACTACACAGTTCAACGAAAAAAATGCTCGAGAAGTTTTCGAAAAAATGTCAACCTTAAGTCATCAATAAACAAACCCCAAAAAAATTTTGAAACTTTGCATCGATTTTTCGGAATATCAACTATAATAAATGAAAATTGAAAAATCGCTTGAATACGTCTAATTTGAGAAAATAAAAATATCATAATGACCTGCTTGACGCGAGGAATTGACTTCTACAATTTTATTTTTTCCGTGCAAAAATGATTATTTTTATCAGTCACCTCGGACCTGATTTATTTCCGAGAAATGAACCATTATCGTCACGACGGGGCAGCCTTCCCAAATAGACTAAATATATTCAGTCTATTTCCTGTTCTTACTAGATGAAGGAAATGAGTGACTTGCAACTCGATCGCTTAATACACAGTTCGGCATGAAATTTGGGATGGGCAAATTTCATCGAAAACGTATAGGATAGGTTGCAAATTAACGATTCCCAAAGCAATTTTGTTTAGTTAGCTTCTGTTTCCGAAAAATGAATTTTTTAAATATTTTATTTTCTTGAATATTTAAATCCGTTATTTTTGACCGGTTTACGTGAAATTAGACGTATTATAAGGGTTTTCCTTGGCGATGAAACCGATTTCGTCATTATTTTTGCAAAAAAAACCAATGTTTCGAATTTTTAAATATTTCCGCAATTGTAAGTCTTCATCATTCGTCACGCTCACAATAGGAATAACGGGATACTGAAATTTCCGAGCCGATTTCCAGCAGCATCTGAATAGTGAAAGGTCTCCATCACGTTGCAAGCGTGACAAATGATGAAGTCAGAAAAATTTGAAAATTCGAAACATTGGTTTTTTTACGAAAATAATGATGGAATCGGTTACATCGCCTAGGAAAACCCATTAAATAAGACTAATTTCATGAAAATCGGTCAAAAATAACGGATTTTAATATCAAAGTAAATAAAATATTTTAAAAATGTATTGTTGGGAAACGGGAGCTAACTAAACAAAATTGCTTTAGGAATCGTTTATTGGCAATCCATCCTACACGTTTTCAATAAAATTTTTCCATCTCAACTCCGAAAGTCAATTTTTGCTGAACTGTGATATTCGGTCTATTCGGGAAAGCTGCCCCGTCGTGAAAATAACGGAACGTTTCTCGGAAATAAATCAGGCCCGAGGTGACTGATAAAAAAAATCATTTCAGCACGAAAAAAATTGTAGAAATGAATTCCTCGCGTCAAGCAGATCATTATATTATTTTTATTTTCTGAAATGAGACGTATTAAAGCGATTTTTGAAGTTTTATTTATTATTGTCAATATCTCAAAAAATCGATGCAAAATTTTCAGAATCCTTTTGGAGTTTGTTTATTGATGACCTAAGGTTGTCATTTTTTCAAAAACTTCTCGAACTTTTGTCGAACTGTTATTTATGTTACAATGGAATAAAATGAAAATTTTCGCAATTTCTTATAACACTCAGTGAGAATTAAAAATAAAGCAAATGAAGGTCTTTTGGAGCGAATTTCAAGTGCCAAAATTGCACATAAGTTAAATGAAATTGCTCTAATTTAAAATCAAATAAATATTGAAAATAAAAATCTTTTTGCATATAATTGGTTACTGAAAGGATTGATCACAAGATTCCAAAAAAATGTAAACAGTAGTGTTATTCATTTTCGATAATCGAAACGACAGTCTCTAAAAGCCTATTTCAAGTGCAAAAATTACAGACTTATTAGATTCAATTCCTGTAATAATTGAATTAATATTGAATTGTTGATGAAGTTGGCTCCTCAAGATCATTATTTCCATAATTTAAAATAAAAAACACTATACAAATTGTTTGGGAATCTCATGATGGGTTCTCTCAACAACCGATCAAATAAAAAAAAATGTTTTTTTTCGGAGACTTCACCATTCACCGAGCAGCCAAGGCCAGAAAAAAATCTTGGGGAAACGCCCGTATTATTTCAAGTACCGAAGCAGCTGCAATTACGCGGCACTCTTGCACTTGCGCTTATTACCGCACGCACCGCATAAATATCATGCAGGTGGATCTACCGACCACCACACATAAAATCGGCATTTAAGAGAATGGCCCGTGACGCAACTCCGCGGACTTATAATACGTCCTGTTATAGTTGCGCAATGCTCGCTGCTACTGCCTCTTCTTTCTTTTATTATCATCATTTACGAAAGCCTTTTTTTGCGCATTTTCCTTGCATTTACAGTAACTATCAGCTCCAAATACGCACACAAATGATTTTGTGGAATTCTTTAACAGCTATATGTCAAGCAAAAAATATGTTCCAAGAAAAACTCGTAATAAGTTGCGACGTAGAGAAAGGTTGAAAGTATTTTTTGTCTCTAGAGATTTATACAACACTGAGAAAAAAATTAGGTACTTATGAACATATTTATGGTGGAAATTAATGCCATTCATTTCATTTGATAAATTATTTTTTTTTTATTTATTATTATAAAATAAATAACTTTCATATACGTTACAGAATTTTCGATCTAACTGCTAAAATTTCGTCCGGTAGTAAACTGTACAAGTCATAAGCAAAGTACATGATAAATAAAGTGACACATTTGTCTCGTTTGTACCGTACATCAAACACTAAACATGAAAATATTATTGCCTGCAAAGGAAATGATACATTGACACCTAACCATTTATCTTAACTCGTTAACAAATCGTAACATGGAATAACGACGTCATAAATTACAGAGTTACGCTTCTAAGCGTTTTTCAATTTCTAGACATTCAGTGTGTATTTGACTTGTGTGTTTTCGAAAATGAAATCGTGGAAAGCTGTGTAGCTAATAAATAACGAGGAATGAGGTCAGAGAATGTGATATTGAGGCTATTTCATCGCGTTTCATGGTTTTTTTTCTGCGTTGCTCAGAGAATGGCCAGAAAAAAATGTTTACGCAATGTATTGATGAATCAACTTTTAAGAGGGATACAAATTAGTAATCTGGTAATTCACAGCATTTTAAAATATTTTTGATTATTAAACTTGAATTTTCATGTCGTTTGAAAACGAATAGATGCATTACACACAGCTCTGATACTAATTGTGTTAAAATTTTGTGAAAAGAATAAAATGGTGATTTTTCATTATTCTGGTAAATCCTATGATTTACAGCGATATCGTTGGTAGAATGCTTGTTTCGAAGTCATTTTTTATTTGATTTTATTAATCCAAGAAATTTCAAACATATCCTGGAGACGAAATTTTTTTATCATTAATTTCAATATGGCGTTGGAATCGTTGAACACGCACAGAGAAAAAAAATTTCCAGTTTTCATTGCTCCAACTGAATTTTTGTAAGAATAGGCATGATTGAAAATTACAGTTGCGCTGATTGAAGTTTCAGTTGCGCTGATTAAATTTTCAGTCGTACTGATCGAATTTCCAGTCGCTTCAACTGAGCACAAAAGTTGGTGCTGTTCAATAAATAAACTTTCTGTCGCGGCCATTTCAGATTTTACATATAACAACGGAAATTTTCAGTTCTCAAGACTGAATTTTTCAGTTGTGACGGTGTCATAACTGAAAATTTTAGTTGCGCCGGTTCCAACTTTTTTTCAGTTAGAATGATCGAATTTTTCAGTAGCAGCTATAACGCCAACGGAATTTTTCAGTTGGAGTAAACGAAAATTTCCGTAACATCAACAAAATCGTCTCCTAAGGGGCTGTCCACATATTACGTCATCATTTTTCATGTGTGCGTCTCTTCTCTTAACTGTCGAATGGTATTTGTGTCTCTTTCTAATCTGTTGACGTAATATGTGGATAGCCCTTAACTGAAAACATGCAGTCAAAGCAACTGACTCGATTTTTCTCTGTGTGTGTGAGATTAGTAAGTTCAACACTTTTTTTTTCTTTTGTTTGTACTCTGCTGTTTGTTCAATTTTTTGACGTTTATTATACACATTGGATCAATTTTGAAGTGCTATTACAGTAATTTTAGGAGCCAAAAGAACACTTGAGGCAAAAAAATGATGCCATGATGAAATCAAAGTGAAATAATTGTTCTTCCATTGTTGAAACAATGAAATGAAATGTAACAAAAATTTTTTTCTAAATAACCTTTCTTAACAAGGCATCGTAACATAAAGTTTTATAGTTTATTTTGTGATTTTGATAGGGTGTTCCACTTGAGAACGAAAAAAAAATTTTTCCTATTTCAGGCTCTTCAGCAAAGTGGGCATATTATTTTGTTTTTCAAGGTAATCCAAAAATTTTGTCATACAAATTTGTAGCTATAGATACGCTCTTTAGAACGGTATGATAACGCTCGCAAAATATTAATTTAGAGATAAGTTATGACGAAAAAAGCTAGGAGTGTTCAATTTATGGACCTCTCCCCTATACATATTTTTTTTTACCTAATGCATTGCTATGCTTTCACTTTTGATTTTGAAAATTTTTCTATTTTTTCATTTTATCATTTCCCTTTTTTCATCGTTGCTCCTGAATTCAAAGAACTTAGATTTTGAACCAACTTATCTTAAAATTTCCATGACTTCTCGTTTTTAAATTCAAGAAAACAAATTTATAACCTGGCCCTTACGTTAAATTACGTTATTTCAGTAAATTTTGTTACCAATTACTTTCTCGGTCAAACTTCGGAACTTCCGAACTAAATTTTTAAAACAAGGAGAAAATTTAGTATAAATGAGACAGAATAAACAAGAGACTTCAAGTGCAAAAAATAACAAGTTCAATGAACTCAAGTTCGTATTGCAGCAGAAGATGAAGGAAAAAATACAAACGAAAGGAAGAAAAAGCCATTACTGTGGCAGAACCTCGAAGACTTGATTATAATACTCACGATTATTATCGTATGCGATGTACACCGAAACCCTGCAATGCAAGTGTATTATATGAAAAAAGGGGTGCGGCGATTCTGTTTAGATCTGCTTGGGCGCGGTAATCGCGGAATAACAATGTCTCGTTGCATCGCGTCTTCCTCAATGGAAGCCGCAATAACCAGGACTAGGTCGTTCATTCATCTTGACATTTTCTAGTCTAATGTCAGGAGCAAAGTCGGCGATCCTTTCTTCCCGAGGCCAATGCATTGTCGATGATCTTGCTTTGCGTCAGGGTCAAAATTGTTGCTACTCAAAGATCTTGAAGACAAAGAGGAGATTTGAAGTTTCATACTCCTCAAGGAATTCAGGTTAAGTTAATTATTATTTAATACAAAAATAAGAAATTTACGAAAATGTCTGATGATCAGAGAAAATGAGAATAATACAAAGTCAGGGGAGAAAGAAAATATGAGTATGGTGGGTAAAACTACCACCTGAAAAATTCTGCATGAATTCTCGGCTTCGCCTCGGACCGTAAACTTTCGTTCCGTCAAAAAAGGCAATTTACAAAACTCACAATATACGAGGCGCATGTTCTTCCGACCCGTCCTAAAAAAACCACAATAGGCTCATAAAGACGGCTGTATAGTCCTCGGACCATAATATACTATTAAAATGAAAAGTAAGATGGCAATCATTTGATTTATTAATTCGATTCAATGAAGTTTTGATGGACGATTTAATTTATTGATTTGGAAAAAATAGCCTATAAGCTGTTCAATACGGTTAATATATGAAATTCAATAAGTAATAGTATTTTATGTGAATAAAAATATTTTCCATTATTACATTATTTGAATAATAAATTCGGAAGCATTTTATACAATACATTCAAATATTGATTTTTTTATTATTTTAAAAGTTCAATTCAATATTTTAATAATCATTACAAATCTTTTCACGATTTCAAGATAAAATTCAGTACGATGACGTATTATGTGTAAGTGAAAAAATGTATGATTGGATATTTCATTACATTTTGGAAATTCTTCGTTCAGGATATCCTTTAGCAGATGAATTGTAAATGTATTAAATGATAAATATGTGTATGATTTTTTTAAAGTAAATTGCTCTCTAACATACAAAATAATAAAAACCTCCTTGATTAATCATATCATAGCCATGCTATTAGAGAGAATATAAACTTTACTTCACTTTTTATTTGTCCAAAATGAGTGGGTTTAAAATTTTTTTAAATTGTTTCTTTCAAAAAATTTTGATTATAATTCGTCGCCAAAAAAAAACATAACAAGCAGACAAGTGAAAATTTGGATTATGATTATATGAAAAAAATTTAAATTATTTAAAAACAAAAACCAAGAAATTTATTTACAAAAAAGCATCATTTGTTCATGATCCCAAAGTATAATCATACGTATGACTACACTTTGTTATTCTGTACAGGCAGAATAACAAAAAGACGCATTTTAAAATTTCAAAAGCGGGAAAAAAAATTTTTTTTATTTAACTCATCTTTACTTTAGGTAAGGTGAAAAATAGTTAACGAATTTTCTCAAGGGCATCTTACTTGTTCTCTTACTGTTGAGAAAAGTTTAGTATATTAAAGTACACAATACACCCCCTACCACCAAAAAAAATTATTGAATCATTGATTACCCACCTGGAAAAATCACGTTCTGCCGTTCTTGTACAAAATGTTGGATAAGAATAATTATAAGTATAACTAAAACACTATAAAAAAAGTAAAAAAAAGTTTGGCGACTTTCCAGGTTGAAAAAATAGTTATCGTTGCTTATTTTTTATAAAAACTCAAACAAGGTACATCAAGAAAAATCATTTTTAATCTTAGGTGTAATGGTACATTTAAATCTTTACATTTAAAAAATATTTTATTACAAAAACCTCTGATACCATGATGACAGGCTTTCATTATGGTTTGACATTGGCATGCAGCACACAATGATGTGTGTAATTTTGACATGGTGTCGTGTGAGAGGAGTATTGCATTAGAACTTTGCAGAAAAGTTCAAAAAAGGCCCGACAACCCGCTTTGTTTGCTGTAATACTAACTTGTTACGTTAATTACGTAACAAGACATTGAAGTCTTGAGGATATATATTTTTCAAATTTAGATTCGTAAGCGTTAATTCATGAAAACTTATCATAAAATTATGCATTCTAATAGTTAAGAAAAATAATAAAAAAAAAAGGGAAGTTGTTAAAGCAACAATAAAAAATAACATAACTGTTTATAGGATATACAGAAAAAGGTTCCTAATCATTATTACGTTAATACATATTTGCCCTGTTGCAATAATTTGTTACCTGCCGAAAATTGTACTAATCCTATTAGCAAAGGTTTTGAGATGATGATTCGATAAAATATATTGGAATTTTCATCAGATTGTCATAAGATTTACATACAAATTTGTAAAAATAAGAAAATTATCAAACAACATATTTTCAATTTCTTCGCAGAAAAAATCATTTTTTAAATACTCCCAGTAAATATAATGACTTCTGTTAGTAAATTACATTTGCGAAGCTATTCTATGCAAAAAATTACAGTTAATATAATGTATTTGTTATTATAACGCTATATAGTATCGGCAAATAAAGTAAAAAATTTCTTTATATTAGATAGACATAAAGCGGGTCGTCGGGCCTTTTTTTAACTTTTCTGCAAAGTTCTAATGCAATACTCCTCTCACACGACACCATGTCATAATTACACACATCATTGTGTGCTGCATGCCAATGTCAAACTATAATGAAAGCCTGTCATTATGGTAACAGAAGTATTTGTAATAAAATATTTTTTAAATCCCTATCGGGCAGGTCGCAATAGTCGTGCAATAGACAAGAGGCAGCAATAATCAGAAACAAGTCAGCTAAGAAGTGACAGAAGGCGATATTTTTTCCCTCTCTCCACAGCCTCGCTGCTTCGGGGAGCGAGCGATTTTCCCTCTCTACTCGCCTGGCGCGTCAACGGCCCCCGCTTACCTCTCCTCGTATGCTTGATAGCCGAAATTGAGAATTTTTCGTGCTGGCTCGCCTGAATTGCTTGAGAAAAAAAACCTGTTTTCTCTAATGCAAAGCAGCCACTGGCCTCGTGTTATATTATTTCAGATTTAAATGCCGCGATGCCGCCTGAATGTTTTCCGTGGTCAGGGTTTTTCGCGCGGTATAATTTATTATTCCAATCAATTTATAAAATTGATCTTATTGACTGATCAGTCGTTTTAATCAATTTTCTCGATATTCCAGGAATGATTTTCATCATGATTTTATTAATTACTGTCATGCATAACAATAATTAATAAAAAAATTTTCTTTCATCTTCTTATGTTACTTATATTATGCTATTAGATTGCTTTACTTTCATAGTACGAAAAGTGCATGGCTCACCTAATTATTAATTTTATCCATACATTAAATAATTATGACCGTTGAAAAATATTACCTAACGATTATTTGGTTTATTTCATGTTGCTAAGTAAAAAATTAATCATGCATCCATTGATAAGTAAACCACTTTTTAGAAAAGTTATAGTTCCAATATATATGTTGATTAAATTTGGAAAAAATACACGATTTCCAGTATTATACATATTTTTCACTATTTCACAAGGACTAGATATACTCCAATAAACAACAGCAAAAATTCTTGAGCAATAGATCAATTTTTTTTACGCATGAAACCTTTCAGGTAACATAAAAAAAATTCAATACAATCAATCGAATGAAAATAAAGTCCGATAAATCATCATTCATTTGTTTCTGATAATTGCATATTTATTCACTTATTTGCAGATGAATGATGTACTCTGACATTTACAAGTACCTTAATCCTGAAATAATTAAGTATGCATCCTACGATTTCAGTGTATCTTTAAAAAATATTTTCGATTGCACTTTCAAAATAATTCAGGTATTTATTTTAAAAATAAAAGAACGTACATTTGCTAAAAGGTGTACATTAATTTTATAGTCTTATAAACAACAAAATTTCAAAGATCGAAATATCTGAATTTCATAATAAATGAACTGTGTTCTAAATGAACAACTTGTAAGTACATACTTCTATTATTCTACAATCCTCAAATAACCAAATTGAGCTCTCGGTTAATACGGTACTTTGAGGTAATTTCTACGCCACCCAGGAGGTAAAGTCGAAGCGCGCTTTTTTGGTAACGATTGTCTTCCTAATCACAATATTTATTATCCATGTAAGAAAATGTTTTTCATCAAATAATAATATTCTACGATGGATAATATTTATTGTCATTAGGCATACTCCACCGCCTATTTAAGGCCTATTTATTTTATCTGTAATTGGCTGAAAGTAAAATTGTTCAAAAATTAATATGATGGGACAAAAATTAATCAGAAGGTAAGTGAGGACTTTAATTATATGATCTCTAGATGGTTTTAGAAATGCTTTATTCGAAATCATAGATGCAATGTGGTGAAACCGTTTTCTACTCAGTCGTTTTTCCACTGGCGTTTTTTCGAATTTCCTCTGGCATATATCTTCCAGGTATATTAGAGCGACAGCAGATGTAGAATAGTTTTATGGAAAGTTCGGTATTTTTTCCCAAAACCTGCCTACACAACATTCCTTCGTCTTTCGGATGTAGCAACCTTTCTGTAATTCTCGGGATTTTTTTTTTTCTAACTCACTGAGGAGCTTTAAATCTCAGTTTTCCACCGACTTGTCACGCGATCGAGTCTATTCCGTGTTAACGTTTCTTTATGTTTTTAAAAAACGTGCTTTGAGGGGATTTTATTAATTTGAATGTTTCAAAGTGTTCAAGTGTATTTTCGTTATGTTTCGATTAATTACATATTCACGTGCCTTTAATATTCAAAATACGGGCTGTTCAAAAATTAATTTATTCTCAAATTTGGAAAGCCGCCAAACTTTTTTTTACTTTTTTGAAGTTTTTTTATAGTGATATCAGTTGTTTTTGTAGAAAAAAATTTATTGAAGTGTTTTTCAATGTCGTTTTGTTTTTTAATGACGAATCTGACCGACGGTAATAAAACCAAAGTTTCCGGGTTTCACTAGTAAAAATTTTCATGGGTATCATCACAATTGTTTCAGTTATACAAACCACTTAAGTTAAGGATTTGTATAATTTACGGATTTGTTTTAAGCTTTAGGGTTACTTTCAACATTCAGGGTCTTTGTGAACCTTTAAAATCTTGGATTTTGCCAATAAATATAAACAATTAGATAATGTTTCTATAAAAAAGTTTTAGTACAGAATAGAAAGAAATTCCAAGTAGAAAAATTTTATTTTTCATGATTTGAACTCGGTTCATTTAGACAGTAACCGTATCGCCAATGTCGACATCATTGGGTATGTTATGAGGGTAATTACGATTATTCTGTGTCTTTTGGAATTACTTTGTAAGACATAAATATACGACTTTTATCTAAACCTAAATCATTTTTGAAAAAATTTATATTATTTGAATTTCATCAGTACTATATTTGATATTTTGAGGACCACTTCTACATTTGGATTAGAGGGAAATTAAAAAAAATTTCCTCCTCCTTATTCACTTTAAGAGTATAACCCTACAAATTTTTGTAATAAGTTTGAGGGTGAACAGGAAATAACTCGATAGTTCTCCTAAAGTTACAGGGTAACCCTGAACAAAGTTGTGGGTACCCTGACTGTGAGAAAAAAATGTTCAGATTTAAGGGGGTCTTCTAGTTACGAGCTCAAATTTTGAGCGTATTTTTGACGATGGATTGCAAGAAAACTAAAGATGATTTTGAAATGCGGTTTTTTTTATTGTGTTTGTACATCTTTCTACTTCAAATCTATACATTGAAATTATTTTTATATCGAAAATTGTGACTTTGACGTGGCCTCAACCGCGCCTCCGAAAAGAAATCACACCTGACTTTGTGGCAAACTTCCTTAGGTTGGGGTCGATGAAACTGGGAAAAAACGATATTTCTGTAATCGTTATATCTTTCCCTATAGTCTGACATAAGCCTTTTGAAAAAAGTTGAAAATTCTAAAAATGGTCGATATAAGAAAAAAAAATCGTTTTTTTACCGTTTTTTCAAGCTGATAAGGGCTGTCAAAACTGGAAAAAATTTTTTTTTTTCAAAAAAGCTCGTGTCTAACTATAGCGACATCTCTACTGAACAATTTAAAATTTACAGACACCCAATATTTCAAAAACTCTAGTCAGGCCCTTGCCAACACTTATGAAAAACACGACTTTCGGGAAAACGCGTTTTAAGTTCACAATGAAATTAAACACGATGTTCGAAACTTAAAGTTCAATCGGCTATGCGAGGTCTATAGAGGTCTTCTTCCCCGTCTTGAAGAAGTTCTCTATTAATCTATTGAAAAAAACCGGCCATTCATCAAAATTTAGTAGATGAAGACGAAGTTACAGCGTGCCGCGCTAGCGCGAGAAAGGACAGAAAGTGGCTAATGGGGACCCATATCTTGTGACAGATCCTGTTTTGGGTTAAATACTTTATAAGGTACATTTATAGTAACATGTTGATTCGAAATATGTATTTAAAAAAAAATCGAGTTTTTTAAAACGCGTAACTAGAAGACCCCCTTAATCGATATTCTCGAATAAATCGAAATTATATTAGATCTAACGTGAAAGTTGTTTTGTAGTATGTGTTTTAATATGGCACCTATTTTATGATGATTAAATAAATATTTTACATGGTGTCAAGAGAGAAAACAAAAAATTATTATAATTTTTCTATGATTTGTGGAATATTTGCTATTACGTACGGAAAATTTCCAGAGCGATCGATAGGAAAAATTCCATTTAGGGTATGTGTCCAAAATTTCAATATTTTCAATAAAAATATACTGATCTTTTTACAACAGTGAGACAACAAGCAAGATGCTCTCGAAAACGTATGTTAACTTTTTTTTACCTCACTTAAAGTATAGACGAGTTGACTGGAAAAAAAGAAACTTTTTGTTACCTTTTTTAAATTTTAATATGTGTCTTTTTTTATTTTGCCTGTATGATTATACGTTCGGATCATGAATACTAATTGCTATTTTGAAAATGAATTGTTGATTTTTAGTTTATAAATAACTCAAAAACTTTTTTTCATATTATAATTATTCGAATTTTAGCTCGTCTACTTGTTATATATTTTTTAGTGGTAAATTATAATCAACATTTTTTTCTAAGAAACAATTTAAAAAAAATTTAAAACGCACTTGAAATTTTGAAACAATAAAAAGTGAAGTAAAGTTTATATTCTCTCAAAGAGCATGGCTCTACAGCTATGATTGATCAAGGATGTATGTTAACATTTTTTATATCAATATACAAAATGTTCATATATATTCTTTATTGATTAAGAATAAAATTTACTTTGCAAAAATTGAACAGACAGTAAGACTCGTCGTATTGTCGGTCTCTCTGTCTTTGTCGCCTGTTGTATTGTCACATTAGAAAACCGGTTTGGCAATGGGACAATACGACAAGCTACGAAGACAGAGAGACCGGCAATACGACGAGTCTTACTGTACTTTATAAAATTTATTTCATCCCTGAATAATCTACTGAAAGATATCCTGATGAACTTAAAATGTTGAAAAAATTATTGAAACACATTATGCATTCATACATTTTTTACTTATACATATGTACGTCATTATTTCTCAAATTTCATCTTAAAATAATGAAGTAATTTGTAGTCATTATTAAAATATTGAATTGATTGTTGAAATTCTAGAATAAAATAAATAATATCCGAATTCATTTTATGAAATGATTCAATTTTTATTATCCAGATAATGTAATATTTTTTATATCATTAATAATTTGATTTTTGTAAAATACTATACTAATTGAATTTTATCTGATAACTGTATGAAACAAGTTGTAGATTAATTTATGAAAAGAAATAAATTAGATAATCCATCAAAACTTAATTGAATTAATTTAATAAATGAAACTATTCCATCTAATTTTCTATTTACAATATATGATTCAATATTCAATTTTCTACTTTATTGAATTGATATAAAATTTATAAATTCTCAAATTTCAATAAACACATAATTAAGTAATTATTGTCAAAAATCACAAAATATAAATAATTGACATTATTGAGTATGTTTGGTTTTTTGTCAACATATGTTTTGTATCAAATATTGTTTTTGATGTAAAAAAAATTTATAAAATTCTTAACTGAGCATGTACTTCAAAGTCCCGAAAAAATTTCGAAATTTGAAGTGAATATTTTATCATTGAGTTTTGTGTTCTGGGTTACAAATGCCTTTGCAAAGCAACTTTTACACTTGTCACAGAATTCGCGAACTTCATTTCGCGGATTTTACAAGATTTCACGTCGCGCGCGATCGCTGTATTGTTATTGGTTGTTATTATTGTCGAAACCAGCACAAACGCAACAAACTCTGACATCTGCGCGAGTTGTGCGCGAGTAACAGCGCCTCTGTCGGAATTGTGCGCTCAACGGACATTATGTGACGAACCAATCAGCGTAGACGCTGGAGTCAATAATGGCGGACCTGTTGAATACGCGACCGCCATTGGGCAATAGTGAGTGAACAAGAACACTCATTGGCTACGCACACATTTACATATGCATGTGCTAATAACTGAAGTAAAGTATCCGGCTTCTTTTACTTTAATAGTACCTGAAAACCCGCTGAAGTAATTCGACCGAATTGACTGATGAAATGTAATTGATGAAAATATGAAAAATATGTTATGAAAATAACTTTAAATTATAACAAATGTATCAACCCCAAAAATCATAACTTCTTTAAAAACACCATTTGGCGCGTTTCAAAAAAAAAAACCTAACACAAGAATCTCGCTCCTTCCAAAAAAAAACCATTTCGCACAAAGATAAAACCTTACCTATGAAGTCTCATCACTCTGTCCAAAATACATACAAATATTATACTCCTGAAAATCATTATTTGTGAAAATGGCCATTCATGAGAATAGCTTTCTTGGAGATCACCAATATCATAGATATTCTGGAAATTAAACTTTTAAAGCAAAAAATTATTAAATTATTTAGTATGGAATTTGAAGCTCAGAGTTTTTTTTATTTTAGAACCCTATTTCTGTAGTTGTACATTTTGGAATTCGCAAGTCTAAAATTCAGAATTTTTTTATCTAAAATTCCATTATTCAATATTTTTCACTTTGTTTCTACAGATTGTATTGATATTACTGATCTCATGGTTCTTGGGTGGCAGCCCCCAACCCCTTTTTATTTTCCCTGCTTCATACCAGGTGCACTCCTAAGTAATTTCCGGTTATTATTTTTTCAATGGATGGCGTTCTGTTTTGTACCGCTGTTGGTAACACATACCATATGTCATTTTGTTCAGTCATATCGAGTGCTTGAACTGCGTTGACATTTTCTCGAAAAAATCTTCCAGTAAGTTTTTATTGCGCTTCAAAAATGTCGAATTTTGTACCGAATTTTGAGCATATGCGCGATGCATTGCTTTTCATGTTCAATCAGGGGAAAAAGTGTCCGAGAGCCACTGTGCGCTTGTGGAAGTTTATGGTGATCGTGCATTAACACTTCGAACATGTGAAACGTGGTTTCGACAGTTCAAAAATGGAGATTTCGACCTGAACGACGCCGCACGCTCCAGCAAGCGAAAATCGTTCGATGACGCCGAATTGCAAGCATTATTAGATGAAGAGAACACGCAAACGCAACAACAGCTTGCAGATGCGTTGGGAGTTCAACAGCAAGCAATTTCCAAACGTCTGCGAGCCATGGGAAAAATTCAGAAGTGTGGAAAGTGGGTGCCCCATGAACTGACCGAGAGACAAATGGAGAATCGAAAAGTGACCTGTGAAATGCTGCTTCAACGATACAAAAGAAAGTCTTTCCTGGATGGTATTGTTACTGATGATGAAAAGTGGATTTTCCTGGAGAACCCTAAGCGCAACAAATCGTGGGTGAGTCCAGGTGAAGCATCGACATCGACGGCACGGCCAAATCGTTACGGTCGGAAGGTCATGCTGTGTGTGTGGTGGGACCAGTCCGGTGTTATATACTTTGAACTGCTGAAACCTGGTGAAACTGTGAATGCCGTTCGCTACAAACAGCAAATGAAAGATTTGAGCCGAGCCATTGTGGAAAACCGACCAGAATATCAACAACGACAGAAGAAGGTGATTTTGCTCCACGACAATGCGCCGTCGCATAAGTCGAAAGTCGTTCGTGACACGCTGGAAAGGCTCAAGTGGGAAGTGCTTGATCATGCGGCTTACTCACCAGACCTGGCGCCATCCGACTACTACCTCTTTGCCTCGTTGGGCCATGCCCTTTCTGAGCAGCGCTTCGACTCGTACGAAAATGTACGAAAATGGCTCACCGAGTCGTTCACCTCCAAAGGCAATGATTTTTACTGGCGTGGTATCCACAATTTACCAGAAAGGTGGGAAAAATGTGTAGAAAGCGATGGAAAATACTTTGAATAAAATAAAGGTTACGGTTTTTTTGGAATTATGTGTTTTATTTGCAAAAAAACCGGAAATTAATTAGGAGTACACCTGGTACAAATGTACCTTTGGTATCCTATATAACGAGAGCAAGAATTGATCTTAAACACCTTTAAGCAAGGCCAAAACCGCTTTCGAAAATACCCTCCGTTTCAAGTTCGTCTTACTCTCACATGCTCGTATTCTAATTAATAAGCTATAACTAACACGTCAAACTTTTCCAAAAGTGCTTAGAACGTCAGGCAATAAATCTCATCAGCCTGGCCTGAGGCTCGTTTGCATACGTTTCACATCGGACTTAATCGTGTTTATTTTTTATAAACCGACACTGAGTAATATGAAATTTCATTTCTGAAAAATAGACGACTTTCAATGACGCTTTTCCACGTGCGAAAGAAAAATATTACAGCTTTTCCTTGCCAATTTAAATCTATTGAATATGGATTTTCATTTTTCACAAGATAGAATAAATTTTGCAAGTTATTGTGACATAGATGTTGGAAAAACTGTTTCGTAATTTTTTTTTTTTGAAATATAATAAAAGTCATTTTCTATCAAAACGTTAAAATTTTCTGCAGGCGCTCTTTCTGAAATATGAAGTAGTTTTACTGTCTAGAACAGCATTTAATAATGTCTTTAATACTCTCAAATGTAATGCCATATCCATGATTTTCAAATTCTTTATATTATCAAACAAAAGATGAGAATTATAAAAATGTATATTAAGCGTTATGCACACAAAATTCAATAATTTTAAATTATCTTACAGTGTTCTCATTACGAACAAAAAATTCTTGAGAAATAAATCAAAGGTCACTAGGATAACGCCTCAAGCACGGGATTTATCGCGAAAACCATAAGAATATTCGACAACGAAAAAATTGTACGTTAGAATCACCTCTTTCTTAACTCGGTAAAAGAAATAGAAACTGAAGAGAAAAAAGGCTATTACAATGGGGCTTAGAAAACTCGGCGAGATCGAGATGACATCAACTCGACTCGCTCCGAAGAGATAAGACATCTCTTGAACAAGGCGCACAAATGTTTTACACCTAACGTCATTTCATATCCGATCAGCTGCAATATAAAAGCGAACGTTTTGAGTCAGCCGAGCTCCGGCCTGTCAACAATTTAACGTGGTCGTTATTTCTTCCCTCGGGTTCGCTAATAAATAAGCTCTCACGAAACCACGCTCATGATTGAATCCATGCTTCGATCACACGTCCCATAATTCTTTTGCTATTAACAATTTTGTTATTAGTATTGTAATTCTGTACGAAAGAAAATTATTTTGCAATTGAGAATACTGGAAACTTGTGTCTGATGATTTTAACAAGGAATGAATACAATGTGTTCATTCATTTTAAACGTTAAGGAAAGTTGGGTACAGTGGGCTACCCATAGATTTAAATAATTAGTTCTGTATAACTTTTGAATTTACACGCTATCCTTTTTAGGCGCGACTAAACGTAATTTTTCCCGGGGGGGGGGAGGTAGCAAATAACTCAAGTATTGAGGGGGGGGGTCATATCGTAATAATCCGAAATACTCATGATAATGTTTTTAGATTTTTATATGAAATAATGAGAAAACTAAAATGTCCTTTCTTAAGAGGACCCAGAGGCTGCTGAAGTGTGAGAAAGACGCATAGAACGAAAAAAAAATAAGTGGAAGGAGGAGGCGGAGAAAACGGTTTTCCGTTCTATGCGTTTTTCTCGCGGGGCACTTCAGCAGCCTCGGTTTCTCCTTAAAATGATTAACTGAACTTTGTGACATTTATTTCTGTGAACACATGAAGTTGGCTGCATGTCGATTGTTTTGTAAAATAAACTGAAAAAATTGCTAACTCGCTGTGAGAATGAGTAGTGACAAATTAAAAAATGAAAAATAATCTCAGCTCACGTCATGATGCTTGGTTTTTCTTCAATTTTGTTAGTAAATATAGAAAAATGACATGTTATTGTTTGTGTGTGCATAATGTAAGTTTGAGGCTAATATAGATTCCGAGGTTGACATTTGATGAACTGTCATCTTAATAGTATATTATGGTCCGAGGACTATACGGCCGTCTTTATGGGCCGATCGTGGTTTTTTCAGGACGGGTCAGAAGAACATGCGCCTCTTATATAGTGAGTTTTGGAAATCACCTTTTTTAACGGAACAAAAGTTTACGGTCCGAGGCGAAGCCGAGAATTGTAATCGTTCGGTCGAAAAAGGCTATTTCCTGAATTCACAATATACGGCACGCATGTTCTTTCGGCGCATTCCGAAAACACCACGATCGGCACATGAAGACGGCCATGTATTTTCCGAGGTGCATACGATATTTTATGCAAAATCAGCAATAACGAGCGATGAGAGTCGTCTGTGAAGTGATCGTAATGTTCTCGTTTACCGACTGTGCGCATAATAGTCAAAATTGGCGATAAAGACCCCAGTTGTGACCCTCAAAAATTGGACATGATGAGATTTTTTATTTTTTTTTTTTTTTTTTCAATTTTGGAAATACCTATTTTGACAGAACGAAAATTTGCGGTCCTCGGCTTCGCCTCGGACTGTAATCGACCTAACCAAACTGCATGTTTGTTCACAATTTTAATTTTTCAAAGTGATGTTCAGCAATACGTCTCATTTTTTCAGTGTGACACATAAAAAATTGTTTTTTCAATTTCATTAATCTCAAAATTTACATGAAATTATACAAAAACTGTGGTTTTTTTCATATAATTTCTAAAACTTAATGATAGAGATTTGTCATCCAAAACCTAAATTTGAAACGATATAAAATAAACATGAACTTCAAAATTTCTACATTGACATACAAAATCGATTAAAAATTCCATGAATTGTTTTTATCAAAAATCAATTTTTACCGCTAAGCATACTTTCACGAATCGATAATAATAAATAGTTCAATCATTCATATTTTTATATTTTTGAAAAAAATTATTCGTTCTTGTTTTTACGAAAATAAAATCATTGAATATTTAACACTCGAGAATAATAAATAAGATAAGAATTATTTGTTTTATTTATTAATTTGAAGGAAGTCATGATTCATACTTTTTTTAAAAATATTGTCAATGACATAAACTGTAATTTGTTCACTTCAGTTATCTAATTTGTTTTCGCGCCGCATTTCGGTTAAATACTGGTTTGGAAAAATCTTAATCAGAACTAAAGACTAAAAATAAAAGTAAGAAACATTTACTTGCAGTAATAGTAAAAAGGTGATTTGCAAAATTTGGATTCGACCGATTAAATACTTGAATGGTTTCTTATTTTCAAAATGGCGGCCTACTTGAAAAGTTTGACGTATTGAGTCTCAAGTGTCATTTCACGAATTCGCTTATTGATTGCTAAATAAATAATGCATGTTTTCGAGTTCGATTAACTGTTTTCTCAGTTTTGGATATGAGAAAAGAGATTGAAAAAGAATTCGTTACCCGCAACCTCTTTTAGCATAAAATATTTTATGCTAATAAATAAGATGTATCGTTTGAATGTAGCTCTTATGAAAAATAAAGAATCAATCAGTTTAATAAAGAATATATCTGAAAAAATTATATAATTATTGATAATTCCGGTGAAATATCAAGTTTGGAAAATGGAGTGTACATTTTCTAACTTGTCAATTGTTAATTAATTAATTACAATGCTTGTCATTCACTGCTCTAATTCGTTAACATAATCCTTGGAGCTATGAAAATCGCTCTGGGCGAGTTATTTGCAAGTCATCTAAATAATAGGAATGGGCAGTTTTCTCGGGTTTGGTTGTGCTTGAATAATTTAAACGTGATTGAAGGAAAAATAAAATGTGACCCGATGAAAGATAAAAATAGGTAATATTCGTTGCGTAAGGGGCTTTCATTATTACTGAACAAGAGCCGGCAACACATTCTCTTGCTGGGCTCTTATCGAACATCAGGGAACGAATCCTTGCAGCGTCTTTCGTTCACCGCTGATCCCGAATGAAAACGAGGCTAATTGCGAGGAGGTAAACTTGATTATTCCCGAGGAGTATATACGTGTGAACGTAGCGTCGCGACGCCGCGAGAGATTGACGGCCGGTGCTGTCGCAGTTGAAAGAATGTCAATTAAGATGCCAGGGCCGAACGCGAATTCCCTTTTCATGAGCCGCTTTTTTTTATTTCTTCACTGAATCTCTTCAATGATCTCAATAATACATATTGTTGCGCTTCGCAATTGTTATGATACATATTGGAGAAGAAATAAACAAAAAATTTCACAATTAAGAAAAACCACGCCTAGTGCAGCACTGCAATTCACAGGGTTTGTAAGTAACGCGTTACTCTAAAACATTACATTTTTTACTGTAATGATAACATGATGCGTTACATTAATTAACAAGTAACGATAACGGGAACGAGTCACTTTTTTCGGTAACGAGAAACTGAAATCCCGTTATTTTACGTTACTTTTATCTGACTTATTAGGTTTTTAGCACAATTGGTAACTTTTTAAGGAATGTTCTAAAACTAAGATACAATTTATTTTTAACCTCTTCATTTTCGAATATAAAATTCTGTAGTCATAATTTTTAATGGAAAAACGTGGAATATTGCAATTTGTGTAAAAATATTGACAAAGAATATCTGTGGCTTCCTGGCATAACCGACAAAGTCACACATGCCATAAAGTTAAAAATTTTATCAGAATATCATGTAAAATGAGCCTTATAGCATGTGTGACTAGACCGGTTATGCCGGGAAGCCACAGATATGCATTTTTTATTTTTTATTAAAAACTTTCTCAATCCAAAGCGTTGAATGTTAGAAATTCGTATGAAAATATATTAAAATACCTAAAATATGTAGATCTTTTTTAGATCTTCATATTAATATATATGATAATAAAATATAAAAATTTTATATGTATTTTCTCAAGTATAAAATATAACATTTACAATTTTTTTTCATTTAAGAAAAAAAATTTCAAAAAACAACACGCGTTAGAAGTAAAACTCCTTATGCTGTTTTCTTTAAGGTTCACATGTATAGATTGTATTCCTCTTGCCTTTTAGTTCTAACAGATCCCTCAATTTTTCTCGTATTTTAACTGTACATCTGTTAAAAAATTAATTTTCTTCACAATTTTTAGTCGAATCTATCAATGACATTCTTACACTGTTACAGTGTTACAGACTTGCGAAATCTCAAAATTACTCCTTACACTCAAAACACGCTCGAATATCATCGACCTTCAACTATTCCGATCTAACATTATCCTCCTATAGAACTACAGGTTCGCAAAATCTCAAAACTACTTCCTGCAATCGAAAACATTACACTCTTACATCCTACAGTCTTACATCTTACATCGTGTAATGATTAAATAACTCCCTGCGTAAATTACATTCTAGAATAAATTACATTCCTGGATACATTACATTCCTGAATAAATTATATTTTTGAAAAGTGATAATGCCGCCTAAGAAGTTTTACTTCAAAAACTGAAGAAATAAGTAGTGGTATAAGTAAAAATCTATCGAGACACTGTTTTCTGAAAAATATTGCAAAACACGAAAAATTTCATTATGTTTAATCTTGAGAATTCAAAATTCTTGAAGTGTATATAAAAATTTACATTTTAAAAATATCAAAATTATGTAAAAATACTAGGAAATTCTGCAGATTCTGTCATCCTGAAAAATACGAATAATTTCAGAGATACTTAACAATCCTTCAAATGTAGAAAAATTGGAAAAGTATTAAGGAAACTAAATGGAATGAAAATCTTTATAGACACTAGTGTTTGCTGAAAAATCTTCTAAAATAAAAATGATTTGATGAACTTTGAATTCTAGAGCATGAAATTCTTGAAATCTATATACCAATGTACAGAAAAATAGTACGAATCTATAAAAATACCAGAAAATCCCACAAGATTTTATACCTACTGAAAAATACAAACATATTAAAAAATTATGAAAATCTGGGTAGGTATCAAGATTCTCTCAAAAATCTATCAAATTTGCGAATGTTTCCGTGTGGCTAACATTGAGTCAAATGTTATATTCAGAAATTAAAAAAATCTAAACAAGCTGATTTTTTTTCAGGGGTAAAAAGTACAGATAAAATATTTCTATAAAACAAAACCACGAGTACGTTAATATTATTTTTTTCAGCCTTAGTTTTTCAATGTCTTGTTATTTACATTCAATTCATTCTAAAAAGTAACGCGAAAGTAACGGGATATTACTTTTTTAAAAGGTATTGTCAACGAGTTACTATTTCTTCTCAAGTAACGGTGAAGTAACGAGTTACTAATTTTTTTTACATCCTAATTCTCATATCGAAAACTGAGAAAATAGTCAGTCAAACTCAAAAATTTTGCATGATTTCTTTAACTATGAATAAATGAATTCATGAAAAGTCACTTGAGATTAAATCTGTCAAACTTCTTAAATCTGTCAAAGTAGGCGGCCATTTTGAAAATAAGAACCACATTCAAGTATTTGATCAATCGAATAAAAATGTGGCAAATCACTTTCTTACTATCATTAAAAACTATGCAAATGTTTTTTTTCTTTTTTTAAACCTTATAAACACTATTATTAAACATCATTGGTATTTAATTATTCGTCTTTTATTTTTGTTACGATTTTTTGAAACCGCCGTTCATCCGAAATCCGGGGCGAAAACGAATTTAGAAAACAATGACACTTTACATGCTTGTTCATTTATTGCTAACAAATGCTGCATCTTTTAGTGATTTGCTGACTGTTTTTTTATAATTTATTCAATGTTAAAAATCGTTTATTTTTAGAAGAAAAATTTCTTTAACACTTTTTGCGCAAAGTATTTGAATTCTCCAGACTTGTATTCCGTCCGAGCAGCTCACGAAGAAAATATAAAATTGTCAATTTTTTTTACAATTAACAAAAAAAAAAAAAAAAAAAAACGATTGCTTAATTTTTTTTATACGCATACTTATTTAGAATAAATCATACTTTTTTTCCATGCATTTTTTTCCAATATGAGTTTTCAGAAAAGTTTCATAAAGGATTCATAAAAATTTACTGAGTAGTTTAAGTTTTTTATGACAATACCTGTATTACAGACAATAATTATAAAAAAATACACCCAACACCGTTTTTTGGGATTCTGCTTTGTTTTTTTTTTGTGGTCTCATAGATTTTTGCAACATTTCTAAGAAAAATTATAAACTTGTTTCACCGTTATTTCATGAACTATTTTTTAGTAGGAGCCTAAGGGTTTCTTTTTAATATGAATATTTTTCATGATTTCATTTGTCAAACATCTGCAACTTCGGAGGCAATTTTTAAACAATAATATAATTTCAGTTTTTCGATGTCCAAGTCAAAATATTTATTCACATTTTATAAAATATAAATAAATATTTTGAGTGGGGAATCGAAAAACCGGAATAATATTTTGAAAATTCACCTACTGATGAATTTTCAATTATATTTTTGAACAATTTTAATTTTTTCTACATTCTAGGACCATTAAAGTTGAATTATTTTTATAGAATGTACTTTGGAACGTATTTTGTATGTACCCTTCTTTTCATGAAAAAAAAAGAGAAACAACAAACAAAAAGTAAAAAACAAAGCAGAATTTCGCAAAACAGTTCAAAGTGTATTTTCATGCAGATATACCACTTTCCACAATTTTAACTCTTTTAAAGAAAATACAATGAATTTCAGTGTTACACTTTTGACACGGTTTGACCCTTGACATGTATGGAAAATTGAGGAAGTTTGAACCTCTTCTCATATAAATAAGTCTATTTGTTTCTAAATACATATTAAAAAGATGTAGAATCGCGATATACCTTATGGAAGTTTCACGATTTTTTGTTAATTTTTATCAATAGCAAATACACAACTTTTAGTGTCCTACTATAACTGTAAAATTAGGTTCAAACCTCTCATGATAAGGGAGGTTTTTGGAAAATTGCAGTAATGTTGTTTAACAACGGTAAAAAATTTTCCTCCCGACCGCGGTAAATGAACTGATTCAATTCAAACAATCAACGGAAATAAATGTTCCTGACTACGCTCCGAAAAAATGTGTTGAATCAGTGAATGGGAAAAAATGTAAATTACGTCGATTTGGTTAGCGTAGTATCGGTCAATTGATTAATGTTGCCAATAGTCTAGGCGGCTTTCCATCGAAGGTTATCTGTTGTCCAGCAGCTCTTGCAGATTCGAAACACGGTGGTACCATTCCCAAGTGAATAAATTTAGTCATGAGCGGTCAATACACCTTTAAGCTGCTTGCGCAATTTTCTCAACTTTATTATTATAATACTGCAGCAACAATGCTCGTGAGAACAAAATTATTCAACTAAGGCCTTGCCATTTCCCTTAGAGAACAACGACTTGCAAACGACGAAACAAGTTTTATTTATTTATAGTAATTTTAAAGTAAATAAAAAACTTGGCTCTGTCTAATTATGGTTGGACACCACTTAAACAATTATTAATTCAAGATTATTCGAAAGTTCTGTGATAGAATAGCCGATAATCGACAATAAAACTAAAAAAAGTGATGCAAATTTGTTGTTTCCGATCAAAAAAATACTTTCTTATATGTTTCAAGCATTGTTTCATTTTTCATTGCATCACAGAATGAAAAAATGGGAGCCAATAGGGGCGGAACTGAATACTTGAAACGTAAACTGCAGACTTTGTAGTGCCCTGGTCGGACAACATAATAATGTACTTTCAATCAAATGCAGGACGAATACATTCAGAGGGCATTATACATTTTACGTAATATAACGAGAAATTCCATTCGCGACTCTGACTCGATAAATGTTGCATTCACTAGAAACGCTTTATTGCATATATCATGGTTGTGATTTTTCGTAGAGTTATGGTTCATAATGTGCTCTAGTGCCCAGAGAATCGTATTTCTCAATTTCGAAAAAGTTGCTTATCAGGGGTATAAGCTACTAGGTGTTTCAAATATTGAAAATGTGAGTATCATAGATGAAAACGGTACAAGGCAACATTTTTTAACCCTTAGCTACATACCTTTCGTCATGTGACGTAGCTACATAACTATGTTAGGCCAAGTTTGACAGCTTATATCTTCGCATACAAAAATTATTTCTAATGGAAATATTGGAAAAGTTTTGGTTGCGACGTAAGATGCAAGCATATGTTATAACATGTATCATTACTCCCATCGTAAGGAAAGAGAAATGTACCGAAGAATTGGTTATTCGATGTACAATAAGTAAAAGGTACAGTCATCGAGTTGAAATGAGGGTATAATATGATAGTGAGATTGCACGTGTATTCGCGGTCGGGGAATATAAAACCGGTACGCTTCCCTTGACCTAGAATCGACTTTTTTCTGTCATCTCTTGCCATCATCTCTCATTCTCGTCAGATCTTCTTCTCCTGCAGCTCAATGAGAGCTCTCGATGTAGCTTCAATTTCCACTTTGGTAAACAATGCACCGAGATTAATAGCTGCCGCTGTGTTCGTGAACGTGCTGCACGTCTCGACCCGTTTTTGCCAACTGCATTACACCATTATCATAACCGTCACCATCATTATTGTCATCAACGTTCACTCGTTATAGTTGTTATTTTTATTTCTCCGAAAACTTACTTCAGTCATTGATAATTTGTTGCAGACCTGTTTCACCTTTTATTTTGACATCTTTTTCTTGATTCATGCATGTTGACCCTTTCGAAACGCAACTCGGATAGCTATAACGAATGAAGTTGAATCGGGAACCATTCGAGACATGTTCCACATGTTTCAGCTGCGGAGGCAAAAAATGGGTACTCTGGAAGCACGATATGTAATGGAAAACTCACGATCGTTGATTACAGAGCAGCGAGAGATAAAGTTGAAAAATCGAAGGCTCTTGCAACAATAGACAAAGTGTGGATTGTGTGGAAACGAAAGTGGGAATAGAGCGTAATATATGAAGCCTTGCAGCCTCAACTCACGATCAAACTGGCCTGGCTCCATAATTGTATTATTATCTCAAGACCCTCGATAATCCACTGCGATTGAGTTATCTAGATTCTCGGATACTCGCTCAATCCGCAGCCTCGTGCAAATTCAGCTGTCCGCCTCGCCAAACCTCTTTTTCTTTCAATTACTCGTTGCGATACGATTTTTCATCAATAATTATGAAAAGCCACATCCACCGGATGGTTATCGATCATATTCGATCTCCTCAAGGTTCTAATGATTAATGGAATATTCAATTCTCATTTTATTTATCTAATTGTCACACAATTGTCGAAATGCATGGCAAACCTTTGATTGAAGCGCAAATGATTTGTCTTAGGTATGTCATTAATAACCTCAACATCGTGTAGTTGATGACGAATTGGGCTCTGAACTTAAGGATTGCTGACTTAGGTAGAAAAGGTTGGGCATTTACCGAGAGAGAGAGAGAGCAAGAGTGAGACCATGGGGTGATTGATGATCGGGAAATTGAAGGATCTGGAGCAGGGTCGAGTGTCTCAAGCAGTATGGATTTTCTTGCAGCATTTTCAACATATTCTAGTTTTTCTTAAGATTTTCTCGGCACATTGCTATGCGTGCCTTTGAATAAAATAAATGCATTTTAAATTATATATATTGGGTGTTCCGTACCAGATCGCCCACGATCAACGGGTCATGTTTTTGAAATTCTTGAAATTTAGAATATCGATAGAGGAGCCTGAACTGTAGAGTTTTAGAATTTTCGGTCTACTTTTATTAGTCTACTACAAATCAATGAACAGTTTTCAAATTGTGAAAACATTCATCAAATCATTTCAAATAATTTTAAAAATGAATAGAGTGACAAACACGTTTGTAACAAAATTAAATTTTTTTCTTAGTAAACCATCTTCGAAAATTTAAAAAAAATTCTCAATAATAGTCTTAATGTTAATGCAAATTTTGGTAGTTCAGCTTTGATGATACATTAAAAATTGCGAGACTTATACATTTTTTAGTATATTGGTGTGCTTACGAAATATTAGTGTGACTTTTTACGAAACCAATGTGAATTTTTGTGAGCCAAAGATCACAACGTACTTTTAACTTTTGAATCGTGGAGAAGTCATTGGAAAAAGTTCGTTTTTGAATCGTGGAGAAGTCATTGGAAAAAGTTCGTTGACGGTCAAAGTATGTATTTTGAAGAATTTTAAGGTTTTGTACAAATATCTGAAATCAGTGAAAAGGGTGAAAATCAACCAGAGTAACTGCGACACTGAAGAAATGGTGACGCATGAAATTTAACGCATGATAATTTGAATAAAAGTATTGTGTCACGTATGCTCAGATGTTACAAAAAAGAAAAGTGATTTTGAAATCCAGTGAGTGCAAGTAGCAAGAAGCTCGTATGGACTATGGAAGACCTAGGAGAATCTTGGAGCAATTCTGTCACCCAGAAATTTCAGAAACGGTTTGACTCATGATGAATTTCACGACTCCCTCGAGCGTATCAATCACAACTTGAAGCAGAAGCAGAAACGAATTGTATAACTCGCTATGAGCCGTAACGCCTTTTTTGCCAGGGACCACACGACACCGCAACCTCCCCAACTCGGCACCGTACATGGCTGCAACCCGAGACAATTTCCTCGTATTAGTGAAAGTCTCTTCAGCATCTTTTCACTTGAAACATTGTCACAACTCAATTTTATAAATCGATATTAGTAATGAGAATATGAGAACGTTTCTGGGTTATTTCTGTCTTCGTCAGAGGCGTGAGATAAGGCATTCCTTTGCGGTGTTATCATGTAATGCACTGAAATAAGAGTTGAAAAGAACCTCAAACACTCATTCAAAGAATTCATAAACCTCGTGGAAAATCGTTATCTACTCTATTTGGAGAACCACGATTCAGTAGCTAAAGTGTTTATAGTACCCACCCACGTCCAGTAACGGGTAAAAACTCTCTGTCTCACGAGAAATCGAGAGCGTCAACAAGAATCGTTTGTCGGAGATGGTCGAGTGATTGCACCATCCGTTGTTTTTTTCTAGTCGATCGAAAGAATGACAGTTCTTCGGGTGCAATTGAAATCCTAACGTAACTTGGCCACTAATGCCTGCCGCAAAAGGCGGATCACGACTGGTTTTAGAACCGGTCGCGAGTCATGAGTAAATGACTTTTTTCCCCTTTTTTTTCCCTCAACTTCCTCACATCCGCGAGGGATCGTGTTTTTTCCCCCGTAGCAATGTAAGAATTGCAGGCCAATTACGTGAAGCGCAAGGCACGCCTTGACAGATCGTTCTTAAGAGAAAACGTGGCCTGAAAAGACGACTATTTATCGAGGAATTCGTCATTTTCGAAAACGAAATGATGGGGCCATATAATGGCACAGGGTTGTGGGTAGTTAATTCAATGACGAGCCATCCCCTAGAAGACCTTATGGTTTTTTTTTGTCGTAATTTGTACGAATTTTTAACCCTTCAGATTCTGGAACTTTTCAATAATATTTTTCTGGAAAATAACTAGATTGACCATACAAGACAACATAAAAAACAGGTGAAACGATCGAAAATGTAATAGACACATGATAAAAATTGCAGAAAAAAGAAAACTTGTTTGAAAGGTATTCTGATGCTACACGTGGCTGTCGCATGAAAAGAAATCAATCTCGATTAGATTGATTTGTACAATTGCAATAAATTACGCGTGAATTGTTTAAGACGTGGGCTCGATCGAGGCGTATTCCATCCCGGTTCCAGGGCCAATAAATCACCGCAAGGCTTGCGAAACGTTATCATTGCAGCGGCACAAGGGGCAGCAGCGGAATCGGATCAAGAGATTTTATGCCACAGCGCATGGGGGGGGGGGGGCGTTTTCTCTTCCACATAACGACATAACTGCAGGCAGTCGCGGGTTGCATTAGTATCGCTATCGAGCCAAGTGAGAGCTGCTCACGAGCTGCTGGATCAAAATGAGGCATTTTTTCTACTTGAGTGTCGCGTCGTGCACAATCGTAACAGGAAGTACTTGGCGGCGACTCAAAAAAAGGCTAAGAGAGGGCTTGTTCCGTGAGGGAGCGACCTTTCATATCCCCAATGGCAAAGGAAGACGAGACGAATAAATACGATAACCTTTTCTTAGGAGACACTTCTTAGATGCCACTTTCGACATTGCGCTTCCTAAACCATGCTTCTTGTTATGTAGTACATGAGGTTTTAGAGCCTTTGGTTTGGCAGGTTGCTTCCTGGCAAGTCGATTAGAGAACAAAGACTCAAGAGTCACATTTATAAGTCCAGCGTTTGGAAAGTTATCTAAATAAGTGTTACGTTTAAGGTTACAGTTACTTGAAGAGAAATAGTCGTTACCGTTACCACTTAAAAAAAGTAACGTTCTGTTACTCTCATGTTGCGATGTGAATAACAAGATTACCCTGGCGCTCCGTGGAGACCGTAACTTACGGTCCCTCTTACGGGTACTTTGTGCAAAAAAAACCCGTAAGCATATTTAGGTTTTCTAGAGAACTACGCAATAAAATAAATTATGGTTTAATCTTAATTGATGCTTGAGAATATGTTATACCTTTCTGAACATACAAAAATTTATAAAAAAAAAAACACATGTTTATTCATTCAGAAAATAATCGTGTCCACGTTACGTTGGACACGAAAAACCAGACAAGCCAGTGCCAACTCCACGAAAGTCGTGTCTATGTTTTCGGCCTACATGTGACTCATTTTACAATGTAAATAATTCGTCAAAATATTGGTATTTGTTGCTGTTATAAACAATCAGACTTTTTTGTAAGCCTTAATTAAAAAATTCACATCTCCAATTAAACACCTCAATATAATCAAATAAATTTTTTTTCGTGTATTTGTACGAGTTTGTTTTGTATTATAATCAAAAAAAATTTCACAATTGTTTAAACAAATAATTGTCAACATAGTTTTTCATAAACAATTGTATTTTTGAACGCTTCCTTGATGCTGAAAAATTAATTTTTTTGGCCGATAATACGGAAAACGTTTACCTTAAACAATACATCAATAGAATTTTTTTTTTTGTTCTACGGATATATAAATTTTTTTATGTACCTCTGGCATAGAAAACGCTTTTTTCGTCCAGTTCAAAATCTCAAAATTCGTTTTCTAGCCCTCGGAACATAAAATATCGTACGTAACTAGGACATACTATTGTCGCGCGTTCAATTTACTATCTGCGCGCTCGACACGTTAAGCAATATTGCTTTTACAGCGTCAAATTTTGCCTTTTGCATCTCATCTTACATTACGAACGAGATAAATTTAACAATAAATGACTGCAGAATTCTGAATTACTATAAAATAATAATTTTCATTGCCTACATTGGCCATGTCAACAACAGAGCGGCACGTGTTCAAATTTCATTCGCAAACAAATACATTTGGTCAATTAACAACGAACATTTTTTATTAGTCAAAGACGTCATTATTCAAATCGGTAAGTACTTACCTAATACTACAAGAATGGTTGAAAACGAAACTTAGTAGGGGAAAAAATGTATGTATATAAGACAGCCCTAAACTATTTCAATGAAAACGCCGGTTACACACTCTTTGAAGTAAAAATTGAATAAGTTTCTTGTTGCATGACTCACAAAATAACTATATTATTTTATCTTTAGTTCATGTATATATGATAACTTAATATTTATAAGTTATATTTAACAATTATTTAATGATTTCTTTATTAGATAATATATTCCCCTTATATGGTAGCAAAGAAACTCAAACTGAGTTTCTTTTCGAACACTCAATGTGGGTCTACATGTTATTGCTTATGGAAACCTAAATTGGGTGTACGAAATAAAACTCAACTGGGTTTGACTTGAGTTTTTTTCGTAAGGGTCGTTTATGTAAATAGTCCTAGTTAATTTTGACTTTAAAGCGCGCATATAGTTGAATTTACGTTGTAAGAGATTTACAGGCGTCTTTCGTTCAGCCTTTAGTTTTTCCAAGTTTTGTTTTCAACCGTTCACATTACAACAAGAAAGATAATGTTGCATAATTACTCATAAGAAAGTGCAATGAAGTGTAACAACTAATTTAACTATTTTATATTCCAAACTATCTAATATGAAAAAGATAATAATTTTCAAATTGAAGTTTTTACATAAATTAAAACATTGTCGTTGTTAATTGAATGTATGTATTTGTTTGCGATCAGAATTTGAACATACACATATGGTTTGTTCGACGTGCCGCTCTGATGTTGACATGACCAATGTAGGCAATAAAAATTATTATTTTATAGTAATTCAGAGTTCTGCGGTTATCTATTGTTCAATTTATCTCGTTCGTAATGTAAGATGAGGTCCAAAGGCAAAATTTGACGCTGCTCTACCGGATTAAATCCCATTTAAGCCCATTTTAAAACCATTCCCAGAATGGTTTTTGACGTCATTGACAGATTTTTCATTTGTTTTCTAGCAGTGTATACTGCTGGAAAACGAATCAATGACGTCAAAAACCATTATGGGAATGGTTTCAAAATAGGATTTACTCCGGTAGGGCGTAAAAGCAATATTCCTGAACGTGTCGAGCGTTCAGATAGTGAATTGAGCGCGCGACAAAAAAATTTATATATCTTTAGAATAGAAAAAAATTCTATGAATAAATGATTTAAGGTAAACTTTTTCCGTAATATTAGCCAAAAAAATTCAATTTTTCAGCGTTAAGGAAGCGTTCAAAAATACAATTTTTTATGAAAAACTATGTTGACAATTATTTGTTTAAACAATTGTGAAATTTTTTTTGATTATAATACAGAACAAACTGGTACAAATGCACGAAAAAAAATTAATTTGATTATATCGAGTTGTTTTGGAGATGTGAATTTTGTAATCAAGGCTTACAAAAAAGTCTGATTGTTGATAACCACAACAAATACCAATATTTTGACGAATTATTTACATTGCAAAATCAGTAACTCAAAGACTATAAAAAACAATTTTTTTCAAAATTCCGTGATGAAGTGGAATTTTCGTGACACACTTGACACGCTTTAATTCACTTTCAGAATTTATTTAAACATTGTCCAAAAGAATCCAAAAGCTATAAAACCCTTTTTATTATCTAAATAATACCTAATTTATTTCTGTTAAATATGAAAAACGTGATCCCATAAAAGTACAAGCTCTTTCAAATGGATTGATTTCTGTATAATTTATTATTATATAATATGATACATAATTATAAGTAACTACGTTAATTACATATCCTTTTGCGCTACATAAATACTATACATAATATGTAATTCTTGATGTCAAATTCGGTCTATAATCGTTTTTTACAATAATCTAATTTGAAACTTATTCGCTGTAAATTTTGAAATTTTAAAATAATTATTTATATCGTAAATATGAAAAATATATATTTATTATAATATATAAATATGCATCATCTAATATAATAGATTCATCATGATTTTAGTGCTAAACGCAAATTTGTGTTTTACTAAATTTCAACAATCTTATGAATCGTTTACGATAATGAAAGACTGATTTAAATAGTCTCACGTGAGCAGCCTAGATTCATTTTTTCATATTAAAAAAGTCTAATAATAAATTATACGTAATACTACTGGCACTTTAAAACTATTTGGCACAAAATGAATCTTTACATATTTTTTTGTGTGTTATTGTGATTCAAATGTTTTATTTCGAGCGTTTTCTCTTACGGGTCTTTTTTGCACAAAGTACCCGTAAGAGGGACCGTAATTTTAGGTCCATCTTACGGTCTCCACGGAGCGCCAGGGTAGACGTGTTCAATTTTTTTTTTAAATACAGCAAAACGTTTAGCTTGAATAAAATATCATTTTTTGAGAAAGGTTGTTTGCTAGGAACTCTTGAAGAAAAATTTTTCTGATTGAGGAAAATCCGTATTTTTCGACCATGAGCAAAAAATTAGTCAGCTTGTAGGAATGTTAAGAATTTTTTTAGTTCAAAAAATTTCTCAGTATGAAGTTTCGTTTAATATTAGCCGCGAGGATATTGTACCAATTTAATAGATATTTGAGAGAATCTTCACAGGTAAAAAAAGTTGATCTACATAGATCTCGAGTAGATCTACTCGTCGAGATCTATGTAGATATAATCATTCTGTAAGACTTTTTTAAATTTATTTTCACAAATTCAAAGTTACCCGTCAACTTAAATAGATGATGTACAGGGTGTACCAAACTCCCCGCGCCGAAAAGAAACTCAAGCTTCCTCATACAATTTCGAGTCGAAAAGTGCTTTACCACTTTTTAGAAAATTCAAAATTTAAAAAGTTATTTAAGCCGCAAATTTAAACAATAAATGCGCTCACAGGACAAGTGGGTGTAGGTTTCACGGACCAAACTTTTCCCAAATTTTCTTCATATTTTTCAGAGTCAAAAGTCATGTGCCACTTTCCACAAAACTCAAAATCAAAAAAGATATTCGTGTCAAAAGTTTCAGCTAATCAGATTTCTTAGATTTTATGCTCGAATATCTTTTTTGACTTTAAGTTTTGTGTAAAGTGCTAAAAAACTTTTTCACTCAGAAAAATATTTAGAAAATTTAGTAAAAGTTTGGTCTGTGAAATCTACACCCTCTTGTCGTGAGAGCGCAATTATTGTTTGAATTTTAGGATTAAATGACTTTGTAAATTTTGAGTTTTATAAAAAGTGGTAAAGGACTTTTTGACTCGAAATTAGATGAGGAATATTTGGTTTCTTTTTGGAGCAAGGAGTTTGGTACACCCTGTATAGGTTTTAATTCAACTAAACTTAATCTCTGTAGATCTCTAACCCCCCTCTACCACCCCCACCTAACATTGCCAATGTATAAATGCTAGAATTAATAAAAAGAGAGTGTAATCGTACTCACGAAAAAACTTCATGAAAAAAGAGAGATACAAAAGTATTGAAATCAGTACTAAATTAATGTATGAACAGGGAAAGTATATAATTATCATGCAATTATTAATGATTATGCAAAAAAGGGATCAGAATTAATTATATGATATACGTCATTATACTTGAGTGGTATAGAAAACAAAACAAAAAATTAAAAAACATCAGTGTTTATCGTTTTTCATACAAAACTGTAAAAACTAAACAACCCCAAGATTGCTCTTGCTGAAAAATTCATAGCAGATACTTTAAAAAGAGGACACTATCCCTGTAAATCGTGTTGACAAATTGGCCATTTCTGTATATGTATGGAAAAAACAAATATTAAACATAGGAGGAAGTGATTCCAACTCGTGTGTAGTTTGTGGCCACGCTCCGCACGGTCACAAACTATACAATTACCGGGATCATCCTCTTCCTCCCTTGATGAATAAATATCTACTTCAACTCGAAAAAGTTACACTGCGAAAATGAAAGGGGTGTTCATGGACTGCGCAAGGATTATTCTTACTTCTTCTGTAGTTCTTTACCTAACGATGAGAAAATTATGTAAGAGCAATGAGTTTACTTCTTACATTAATCTCAGCCATAGCTGGGCAAACATAGTATTGGCCACTTACTGATTGCAAATTTGTAATAACTAAAAAATGCATTATTAGTACTTAATAAGATGGAAATAGATTTTTCGTTATATTTGCAAGATTTATTATTCTTACGAAAATTTGAAAAAAAAATAACGCTTGCAATATTTAATGCATATTAGTTGATTCGTTCGCTGATTACGAATCTACCTTAGATTAAGAGAATATATTTATGTACTTATTTTTTCATTTTTAGTAAACAAATATTGCGAGATTGAAGCAATTAAAAAATGCACATGCTATCCCTTGATTTCAGGAGACTAATCAAGGAATCAATGTCAGATTTTAAAAATTGATGCATTCAACCCTGAGAAAAATTTCACATTGACAATGTACATTTGTCATTGTAAACTCTATCGAAACTAAATGCAAACAACAATTTACGTAAAGATTCCATTGAGTTCACAATGGCAAAGGAATATTGCCAATGTAAGGTATTCATCAGGGAGTCTGTATTTGTAAATGAAATTATGACAAATAATTGGATTTTGTACGTCTCCGGGCAGAGAATCTTATATTAACCTTGGCGCATTTGCCATCCTCGGACAAGGACGATATTTTTCTGTCCTCGGAACAGCAATAATGTGCCGCGGTAAACAATATACTATTTTTTCACATGCGAATATTTTTCACTGATTCATAATCTTCCTTATTTTTTATTTTTCATTGTTTATTAGGTTTGCTTATTACAAATTTGGCATCCGGTTCGCGAAGATAATTTTTTTAAAGTAAAATGACCTGACTTTCACGCAAAATTCAAGTTCTTGCAAGATGCTTAAATGATTTTCCGGGTCAATAGGCCATAATTAGGTATATTACTAAATATGTACATATAATATAAATATTTAAATATTGTTACATTTTTCTATTCTATAACAGTATTTAGAAGAAAATATTCATATTATTGACTATCCGCAAGTTTAATTCCGAACTATTATATGTGTGTTTCATGAATTATAATGAAAATTCTTACCTTACAATTTGGAAAAAACATAAATCATATGCATCTTCCTGAAATTTTAATTCCCTAATTATCTGCTAGAAGTTTAAACGGATTAGTTTTGCAATCAAGGTGTAAGATTTATAATCATCGTACCTAAAAACTATAAAATGCATATATATATATACATATATATATGCATTTCTGAAACAATGTTATTGTTATATAATGTATGTTTTATATATGTTACATAATTAATGTATGTTGTATAATGTAATTTGTTCAACAAATATTTCAATGAATAAATTATCTAACCTGGCACTAGATTCATGACCAGTGACCTTGAAGACTAGGAAAGCATATTAATCTAGCAAAAAATGCTATTTCGCAAATAACATTGAAAAAATGTTTTAACAAATCAATTTTTAATGTCTGATTCCATACTAGTGATCAAATTACCAAATAAATTTAGAAAGCGTTTGCACATTGTAGAAAATATAATTTCAATGATTTATTTGTTTAAATAAATAGTTATTTACATAATTTTTTTCAAATCTAAATCCACAGATCGCCTGATAAATGCTCAGGGAATGGTGTAGAGCGTGAATCTCGACCAAAATCGGTACTTTTTTTCTGTGAGGGTCTCAAAGCTTGTAAAATATTACATTGAAATGGTCTATAATTTGCAAAAAATATTATTAATGTAAGCGCGTTACTGTGCGATGCTTTACATCGTTTCAATGTACCGGAAGTATCGAATCGTAGCTAATAGCAAATTTCAATAGCTTTTATCGGTCAATTACATTCTACGTAAAAAAAGATATTACAGGAATATTTAACTTTCATGCATTTCTAACGAAACTTTCCGTACACAAATTATGTAAGTTTTTAATAGAATCAATCGTAGGAATAAAAAACAATACAATGTATGTATATTATAGTTTTGTATAATCATGTTTGAAGAGGAAAAAAAAATTCGCTCCCGATAGGAATCGAACCAGGGACATTTCCAGAATGCAAGGCGGGCATGCTCTCCACTACGCCACTACTCCATTACAAAATTAGGAGTTAATGAAGTAATATACCGCGCCGTGCTTATTTATTTCCCGCGAGATCATGAAGTCCTGACCGTTTCGACTTTCGATAGATAAGATGAACGCAAATGTACGCAAATGAACAGTTATGTGTAGTTGTGTGCTGTTGTTTGTAGTAGTACAGTCACTGCACTACTACTATATATATAAATGTATGCGATCGCGCGACATCGGGCGCGGTCGGGCAAGCTCGGAAAAGTTCAGAGTGTCCTCAGTGAATCTATAGGCAGTACATGTGTACTGCTGTGTACGCTTATACGCTATATGTATTATAGTGCCGTGAGCATATTCCTTGAGTTCTATAGTACGTGATAGCTAAACGCTACAGGTAACACATTAGGTACAATACGTGCTAATGCTGAAGGCAAATTGATAATCCATGCTCACGAGGAAGTCTTTGTATATGTAAGTCTCAGTTGACTTGGGCAGTAGTTTTGTTTTGGTTGTTTTTTTTATTAATTCTTTATAAATATAAAAATAAAATACATTAATAAATGTCAATATTATTTGACACAAATTATCGTATCATTAATTGCCTTTCAATAAGGTTTTTTTTTTTTCAAAATATGCAACGAATAAAAGTATGTACTTCGGTTTCATTGAGTTACGATATGTTGAATCAGTGAAATCATTATTTTGATGATAAATTTGAATATTATATATTATAGATTAAATATACAGATTTTCAATTTTGTTTCAACGCAACCGGTGTAATTGAGAAAATTCCGAACATTTTCATAAAAAAATTGTGAAACCTCATCGTGTTAGCGCATTTACGAATCATTAATCATTATGCATTATACTTAATGTATCAGTGCTAAACTTGTAGTATGAGAAAAAAAAGTAGATTTTCCTCTCGCGGCTCTCGCAGTAAACACTGGTATAGTGCTAGATTTTTAAATATGTCGGGCTCAAATTTGAATATTTCAATAAATATACTAAGGCAATTAATAATATGATAATTTGTGACAAATAATACAACAATGAATTAAGACAATTAATGAAGGTCAACTGGCAGCAAGCTGGCCACAAACTGGCAGATTATTCCTTCACTAATCGCACACGAAGTCCAACAGCCGTGCCCAGTATCCTCAACAATCCTTAACGAGGGGACATTGCACATAACAAAAGACTACTGTAACAACCTTTGAAAGCAAGCACCCGTTTCGGCGGGCTTTGCAATCTTGAAGCAAGTGATGAATCACCTGTCGGCACCCCACTCAGTACTAAGGCTGCGAATGTGAAAAGGGCCGTTCGCGCAGCTATCTGACATTTCTTGGAAAAATTAGGACGTGCTCACCCCTTGCGGGGCTAGCGGAACCACTTAGCAGCGCAGGCAAGATGGCAAGCCATCGAGCTAACACTGACGGGGAAAACCACGCCAAGGTGGATCCCTGGAAATCCTGTCTTAAGGCAGGATTACCAACACATACACCAAAATGGCGATGAGAGTCTTTGATACAAGGGGGCTACAACTCTCATGGCTCACGTCATAGGGGCTTAGCCATGCACTACTGAAAAGGATAGAACAGGAACGCACGTTGCCATTTCTGTCCCGAAAGAGGTAGGGCTACACCACTTCAACATCCACAGTCCCAGGTCAAAGGCGAACCAGACCGCACGACCTCGGTAATGGGAGAAGGTAAAAACTCTCCACCACTAAGGCGGAGAGCATAAATGATTACGAGACATAGTATCATTGCAATCAGCTCTCGTAATTCATCTTCACCGGCCCCGGCCAGAGTGACGAATCACCGGGACCCAGACACATCGGAAGGCATCAGGTCTTCGAGGGCTCGCTCCTCTTTTCGAACCATTATATTCACCCTCCTCTGAGACCAGAGACGATAGGCAGACGATAAAAGCAAGTCAAAAACAGGATTTACGCATACTGCAACGCTTTGTATCACACGCTCGAGAGCCCTACTCGCGCCCATAAGTGCGTGAACGAAACACTGGCGCCCCGAGAAGGCGGTTGCGTACTTGCCACCAGCTCTACGAATCCTGTCGGAGTCAGAGAGTCAGGGTTCCTGCCAAGCTGGCTGCTAGAGACGTGGTTAACTGGGTTTATAAAATTATGAGACCAAATACGATTGTTAATTGATTGTTAATCAAATGCTTCATTTTTTTAGTGATCTGCTGACTATCTTCCTCATGTTTTCTTAGTAATTGAAGTAATTTGAAAGGAAACCTAATAATTTTTAAGCTCTTTTAAGACGACTCGCAAGACCTTCTCTTTTCGACCTTCTTTCTTTCAATTGAATCCCGTTCTAGGCGTCTTTCTCGCACTACAGTAGGTTGCGAGTCGTCTTAAGGAAAGTATTTCGATTTAACAAAGATCTATTCTCTGAATTTAGCTCATTAAGAAAATTAAAAATATTTGAATTTCCCGATTTCAACAAACAATTTCCAGCATTTTTAGTATGTATTCTAGCTTACAAAATACAGAGAATTAAAGAACAATTTATCCCGCGAAGATTACCTCAGTTATCTGACCGTGAGCCTAATACAAAATAAAAGTACAAATAATTTTAAACATGAGCTCAAAAACCAACATCCCCACAAGTAACACTGATTCTATATCAAAAAAAAAAAAAAAGAAAATACAATAGATGCCCAATCACAAATTAGTACGTAATGTCAGAGAATCTTAAAAATTTCATTTCTTACTTTTTATATCATTATATACATCCACAATCACTACCTTCTTTTTTAACAAAAATCATCCACCACATCCATTAAAAATCCTCCTCATTTTCTCTTGTTCTTAATCCAAAAGCCAAAAACAATGAAAAATATTTTAATGAATTTAGCAGTTGCGAGAGAATTGATTTGCATGTCCAGTACAATGAAGCTCAAAATAGACAAGGAAATGAAATTTTCGGAAAATATCACGAGATTCATAAAATCGTGATTGTTCAAAGGACATGCAAGGAAGAAAATTTTGCGTCATCTTGGAACATGATACGTACTTTCGAGCCCAAAAATGTGAGAGTTCAAGATGCCAAAGTATCAGCAGCTTAATGGGATAAATAATATAATCAAAATGATTTCATCAGTTTTCGACATTTCGTCATGTAATTTTCCAAAAACATTAGTTGTATGTGATATAAACAGTAGTGGTGGCGAAATCTCAAAATTGCTCATCATCTGCTTAATTATAATGATCGTGATTGAAAAATGAAGTCATTTGGTTCCGAAATGGAAGCACACTCTCATATAAGACAAGAAAAAAGTAGTAGAATTTGTCAATCTCAAGTTTTAAATTTTTAACCACTTTTTTCACAGTCTGAATGAACTGTATATTTCAAGTAAACGGTAGATTATCTTTTGATCAATTTAAAATAACGATTTTAAAAAAACGTATTATAAAAAAAAAGGAAAAAACTTGATGACTTCCATCGCAGCAAGAGAATGAAAATCCCACTGAGCATAACCCGGAAATATGTGGGCATTACCCAGGAGAATAAATTAACGAGGATCGATTAAATGCAGTCTCATGTTTCTTAGCTGTTTGGCATGAACAAATGTTCAACTCGTTTTCCTTCGAATCAATTATACAATAACAATATAGTTACATGTTTTTTGTCTATTTCATGACATAACTATTGAAAGAAAGTAGGATTTTTTCACTTGGTATATGTTCCTTCCCGAGTGTACATACTTGTTTTCTCGTTTGATGGTTGTTTCAGGATCTTCGTACTTTTCAACACTTTTTTGATTCTTTTTTAACGGACCAACTTGCCTGCTTTTTTTTCAATTTGTTTTCATCTTCCTTTTTTTCCCGGATTGATTCCATCATGATTTTTATGTAATCAAGTTTGCAAGCAAAAGATAAGACATGGGAAATGAGTCAAAAAATAAGAGCTCAATAGGACCAACAATCTTCTAACAACACCTTTCGAAATCGACATCTCCATTCAAATTGGTCACATCTACATTATCGCGTGCACTATACGCCGGTGAAATTTTATGCCTGGCCCGCCAGTAATTACCGCAGGAAAGTCACAATGCTATGCAAAATGTATGGCACGGCTATTGTTTTGGCTGTTTAGCATAATCGAATAATTCGTCAGGGGTTTTCAAAGGGTTTTCAAAATTTCTGGGAGGGACAACGCCAGTGACGCCTGGAACTAATCAAGCCTCATTATGCATAGGAATTTTACATTGAGTTGATTTCTTTTCTCCCATCATTTCCACTCTTCTCGAGGCTCGACATTTTTCGACAAAGATGTACTGCAAAAAAAGCAGTTTTGAGATGTGATGTTTCACAACAGATTCTATGACAGAGAAATTCTTTTCGTTTTTTCTATTCAAGGAAAGTTTGTGTTTCTCGCGTTTTTAAGTTTGGAATCATAAATGAGTGGGAAGTTAACTTGTGGATCACTCCTTTACAAAATTTTTCCAGCAGAATTGACTGAAATAAGTTAGTATGTGAAATATGCAAATTGTTTTTCATCAAAAATGTTCTACTTGTCATCTTTACTTGAAAATTTTTAAGAAAACTGTAATTAGTAAATTTTCTGTAAATTTTGTTCTGCACGTACTCGACATGTTTTTCAGTTAAGGGGGGAGATACACCTAAACGGCTGAAATCGTTCACAAAATTTGCGCGTGAATTACGAAAAAACTATAAACGATAGGAACTTTACACAAATGAAGTTCATTTAATATATTACAAAGGGATAAATGTCATTTTGCAAAAATGTTGCTTTGTTTTAGTGATGGCCGATATTTAGGAAAAGTAATCGATGCTCGATACTCAATACTTTTAAATAGACGAAACCGATCCGAATACAATACCTATACCCAAAAGCATCGATCTCAAAGTATCGAGTAAAAGTATAGGTGCTTTGAATGTGCATGAAAGTATATATACTACTACGTATATTTTAACATATTTAACATGCAACGGTGCGGCCCTATTTAATATGGTTTAAACAACAATGTACATGCATGTTATGAAATAAGTTTACACACCTAATTATTCACGTATCTTAGAAAAAAAAAATTGTAAATTCTATTTGAACTGTCAATGAAAGAAAGTTTTATTACTTTTAACTTTTAACGGGGCTTGAACGATTGTCTGCCAATTTTAAACTTATAATTGATAAATTTGTTCCGAAATGAAGAACTGAAAATTGTGTTTGTAAGCAAATTATACCGTGTGTGCCACGGGAAACTGGGAACCTGAGTTGAGGTTGGTAGCACTGATTCTATAAGGAAAGCAATGATCAGCGCTACACCTCAACTCAGGTGTCCAGTTTCCCATATTAGGACAATCGATGTAGGGAAACCTGCGAACATTGTTTCTGATACATCCACATCCATTCTGGGATCCACGTAATTTTACTAAGATAATAAAGTTAGCAGTATCATTGCGCGCGTGTGCTGTACGTGTCATACAAACAAAAAACTTTTGTTTCAAAAAAGAAAATAATAATTGCGTATCGAAACTCGATACCAATAATAAAAGTATCGAATACCGATAGTATCGGCTTCTTAAGTATCGGTATCGAGCATCGAAGTATCGAGTAAAAAATATTCGATACTCAAAGTATCAAGTAGGCATCGGCCATCACTACTTTGTTTGCAAATCCAAGCCTTCAAAATTGCACCTGCACATTTTGCAGAGACAAACGGTGAGACTTGTAAAACTTCGGGAACTCAATCTACAGATAAATTTTTACACAAATTGCTTAGGTATTTACGTCTACTATAACTTTACATTTTTGATTTTAAAATAAAAAATTTTTTAATCAAATAAAAGCAAAAAATGTGAAAAAGTAAATTTTTTGTCGTTTTTTGCAAAAAATTGTTCAAACAATTTTCAAACTTTTTTTTGCAAAATCAGGAAATGTCAACTCATGGAGCATTGTTTTAGGTTTATAATATAAAAAAAAATTATGAAAATCGGTCGAGCCGTTCTCTCTCTACTTGTCCCACCATTTAAAAAAAATGATTTTCGGGAAAACGCGTTTAAAGTTTCCACATATAAAGAAGAAATTTTTGAAGACGTAGTCTCATGGATGTTGGTACAAACTTCATTCGAGCCAAATTTGGGGTTCCTATCGTTTATATTTTTCCCGCAATCCCCACGCAAAGTTTGTGACCGAATTTCAACCGTTTAGGTGTATCTCTTTAATTTTCCGATTTTTGATGTCAGAATTGTAAAATTCAAAATGTCGGATCCAATATGGCCACTGCATCAGGCTAAATTTAATGTTCTTATTTATATGTGGATTTGCAACAAATATGTTTAAATTTCTTAAATCAGAGAAATACGAGAGGCAGTTCGTTAAAACTACTTTTCATTAGAAAGAGGATCTATAATAGATCCTTTTGCTGTAGCAAGTACAGATTTTTCAATGCACTGCCGGATAATGTTAAGAATCTAGATTTAACAGTTACAGGTAAATATGGTATAGGCTCAAGCGACTGATTAAACAGTGGATATAGAGTATTAAGGATGATGTAATAGATAGGATGTTAGAGAGATAATATATAGGATATAATATGTATTAATGCTGACCATATACATTCACGTTTTTTTTTTTTTGTTGTTTTCCGCTTTAGCTATAAGTTAGTTATATTTTCAGGCTCGCGACAGATTTTTTATACTTATCTTGCGGGTAGTATGTAATATACTGTGAAATACTACACCTGAATAAACATTACACAGTTCGGCAAAAAAATTTTTGACAGGAACGTGTAGGTTGGGTTGCCAATAATCGATTCCCAAAAGATTTTTTCGTAATGTGCTCAAGTTTCCATGTAGTTAATTTTTGAATTATTTAAACTTTTGATTGGACGAAAAACATTTCTTTTTGACGAATTTTCTTCAAAAAACACACAAATATGTGTTGTTTTCGAAGGCAAGGAATTCATTCCCGTCATTATTTTCACGAAAAAATTAATTGTTCAGAATTTGGTCCATGAGATGGAATTAATGGGATTCATCAATTGTCACGCTCGCATCAGGGGTCGACCTTCAATAGCTCAGCTCAATGCTGGCGATCGACGCAGCAAGTCGGGGTACAGTTCGAGAAAAAATGTACAGTTATTTTACAGTACAGTGTTTTGATTTTTCTCATACGAAAACAAAAAAAACTACTGAGTAAACTGCCAAGAACTTCAGAAAAAATTGTACATGAACTTTTTATTGTCTACAAAAATGTAAATTACTGTGCAGAACGTCTTTTTCGTTTCGATGGCATTTCCTCAAACTCTTCACTTTCGGAATCAGAAGGTTCCAGGAATTGATTTTCGAAGTTGCAAATTTTTGCGGTGTCTTTCTTGCTTCCATGTTTCATATGAAGCGACCAACAAAGATCTGCGATCATGGCTTTTAAAGATTGCCCTTTGAATCTTTTTTCCATTGGCGCAGAAATCTGGTGGAAACGCTCACCGTGTTCATTAGATTCCGTTGCCAATTGTTGGCTGAACTGATCCAAATGATAATGGAGAAAGTGCATTTTCAACGACATGTTGACACCTGTTCAACAGTATAATTTTTTACGATGGTAGTCTACAGTGTTCATATCAATTTACAAAGCTTTTTTGGAGACATATTTTCTGTTCTATGCATTATTTTGACTATAATATATGAATAAAAACAGTTTCAAAAATAAAATAATAATGACATAAACTTATTAGTATCTCAATATTGGCATACCTAATTTTTCAAATGACTTGAGCATTTTTCCGACTGATCTTCCGAACGATTTTTCCCGAGAAAATTATCGATCACTTCTTTTGTCGCATTCCAGGCTTGTTTTTCGGTTCCGGATAAAACTTCAGCAAATTCGACATTCTGCTTTAATTTTCGAATGTCGGGACCCGTTAAAACGCCTGAAAAGCATCAAAGAGATATAGTTTTTTTTTACTTTTTTCATTCATTCATGCACTATTAACACAAATTCAGTATGATTTCGACTTTGAAAAATATCTCTCAAGCAAAATCTAATCACTACAATTCATTGAATTATTACTCGATTACACAATGTTTAAAAACAAATCTAGAATTTATTAGACTGAAAAATTGATGAAATTGAAAAACTCTGGAACAAGATTTTATATTCTGATCAGATTTAACTGACCTTCTTTGATTTTGGTGTCGCTCAGTTGTAGGAAAATTTGCTTCAACGTTTGTGCAACTTCTGGATGTTTCTTGATGATTGTTTTTATCAAACTTTTGACGATGCCAAGTTTTACATGAAGTAGAGGTATCAAAAAATTTTCCAATTTTATCAGTGGACTTTTGATCATGTTGTTTCCAATTTGCACTATTCTTTTAGTCCAGTCTTTTTTTTGGTATTGATTTTTTTTGCACCGTGAGTCCCAAAGACATATACTACACATGAATTTTGTATATCCTGTTTGCATTCCACACAAAAGAGCAACAACTTTCAGATCGCTTAAAACTCGCCATTCGTGGGATTCATTGTTGATTGACTGTAATATTTTTTGCATGGTTTCGTAACTTTCTTTCATGTCAGTGCTAAAAGCTACTGGAATCGAAAGTTTTTCATTCAATTCGTCCAACAGAACTGCTTCCAAACTTGTTTTTGATGTATCTATAAACAACCGCCAATCATCACTGTTATATTCTATATTCATAGCTCCCATCAATCCATTTATATTCTCGCAATAAACATATGTATTTTTTTCATCAGCCGTAAAATACTCTTCATAAGATTTCTGCCTCCAGCGATTTTGACGTCCGGTTGCAAGGCGTTTTTTTTTTTCAAAAAAGAAGCAAGTTTGATTGATTTGTTTTTCGGCAAATCCAAATGAGCAATGAGTTTGTTCAATTCTTCTTGCGCTATCGGAATGAATTCTTGAGAATTGCTTGGTCCAGGTTCATATAAAGGATCATCAGATTCATCGAATTCTTCTACCCATTGTATAACTTTTTTTCGAGCTTGAGGACATTCAGGAACATCATCTTTCGCATCTCGAGGCACGGGTAATTGTGCACTTAGAACACCTTTGTGTTCAAAATTTTTTTTCTATTCCCATAACTCACGGAAATATTCATGCACGCATAACAATTTTCCGTATCATGCTCGGGTTCAGGATTGCTCCAAATCATCGGCACTTTAAATGGAAATCCTTTTTTTTCACCATGCCACCAAGATATCAATGTATTATAACAATTATTGCACACCACTTCAGGAGCCCACTTGACATTTAGAATCATTTCACGATTAAAATACTTCACGTACGCAAGCTGAATTATTGAGGTGTTATCCACGGATATTTTTCGTGGATCTACGTAACACTTTTTAGAAGAATATCAGTCGAAAAAAGAGGCTTAATTTTATCACCTTCAGTATCTTGTGCACACGAAAGAGAATTCTTGAATATTTTTTACCTTCACCCTCGAAAATGATAAATAAGTAACGACGTCGCTAGGAATTCTACTTGTTCACCTAATAGTTTCCAAATCTGTCAGAAATTTCTATCACAAAATTGACCAAGATCTCGGGATGATAAACTTGTATACCTTTTCGTCATCTCTTTATACTACGTACACCAAGATGAAATTCTTAAAATTTTTCTGCTTCTATCTTGAAAAAAATCCAGAGAATATAAGCACAGAGAACTACGAAAAACTTCGGTAAATTTTAAAAAATTTTAGGAACTGAAAAACTCAACAACACTCCAAAGTTAAAATAAACCAAAAAACTTTTGAAAAAAACATAATTTTAAACTTTTAAACACTTTGAAAAACAAAAAAAAATTGTGGGAACAGTGCCGTCGTGAAATTCCATTTTACTTCGTCGATATTGATAAAACGCTTTTATTTCGAGACCTTTTGCATTCTAGGGATTAGAAAAAAGTTGGAGGGAACTATATCCAATGAGTAATGTGCTCGAGTCAAGATTGTCGTCATCATTAAGGCCAAAAACTGTCTGAGAAGTGAGGGCCCAAACTTTGCTGCCACTCCTTGCGTGCCCAAATCATCGTTCAAAATAGTTCAATTTAGCTCTACAGTAAATCGGATATTTGTTCCAGTTCATCTATAATCTCACGTAAATCTTCATAAATAAGTTTACGGATTTTATCGATGTTGTCGTCAGTTTGGGCAGTTAAAGAATGACCGGAGTAGGTTTGATCATCAATGGCCATTGCTCTTTCTCCAAACCAAGAAAACCATTCATAGCCTTAAATTTTATTGACAGCATGTTTTTTAGAAACTGCTTGTATCTTCATGAAGCTTCCACCACGTTCTTCCCAAGTAAAAAATAAAGCTTGAAAAGAATCCTATTGCTCCTTATTTTCTTTAATCATCTAATTGTAAAATCGATCCGAGGAGCCAAATCGTTAAAAAAACAAACTCTTCATCCAATCTCCTTTTTGATTTTTTATTCTAGCTTTCGGCCCATAATTGTGGCCTTCATCAGGAAATAATCTTTCTACATTCAATTCCACATCGTAAGGGAGAAACTTTCAAAACTAGGTCGTTGGAACAGAAAAAAAAAAAAAAAAAAAAAAAAGAGAAGAAGCCAAACCCTTTGCAACTGCGGGACACATGCCAAGTCAATAAATTACTTTCTTCTCTCTTACGATTTCAAAGACTAGAAGTGCAAAAAAAACACTTTATAAAGTTTTACTAGTCCCGTCATACTTTATAAAGTGTTTTTTTTGTACTTCTAGTCGTTGAAATCGTAAGAGAGAAGAAAGTAATTTATTGACTTAACATGTGTCCCACAGTTGCAAGGGGTTTGGCTTCTTCTCTTTTTTTTTTTTTTTTTTCTGTTTCGACGACCTAGTTTGGAAAGTTTCTCCCTTATGATGTGGAATTGAATGTAGAAAGATTATTTCCTGATGAGGGCCACAACAATAGGCCGAAAGCTAGAATAAAAAATTTAAAAGGAGATTGGATGAAGAGTTTGTTTTTTTAACGATTTGGTTCCTGGGATCGATTTTACAATTGGATAATTAAAACTTTAGAGCTGCACATTTTTCGTAATAATCAGCCATTTTTTAACGTTGAGTATAGGTTAGGGTGTCTTAAAAACCCCAAAAACCTTCTTCCTCCAGATATACGCGTTTATCGTAGAAAGGGTGATTGTTCGTGCGTTCGGCCCCCCTTCATAGTTGCACGTTCGAATTTCGCAAACGAAAAACGAAACGATGCCAAGCAACAACTCGCGCTTTGAAATTAAAGCGGTGCAGCGGCAATGCTGTGACGAATTATATTATACGAAAGCGAACCAAGTGTCTAGTAAGTGTAGTTATGTACCACCTTTTAGTGAAAGTACAGCTCATGGTGTGTGCAGCGGCAACGACATATGCGCCTTTCGCCACCCACACTCGTTTATATTATTATCGCAAGCCATAAGTCGATCGAGCTTGTACCGCATCGGCGTATACCATTATCATCAACATCATTGTAGCCACGTCTTTTCGTTTTCACACATTATTCCTCTCGAATCTCGGCAGCCCGTAGCAATCTGCATCGATATCGGAAAGATTTCTCAAGTCCCGCCGAGAAGATAAAGCCATGGCTCGGTGACGGCTTGGCTAATCGTTGGGAATCGCCCCTTCACTGTGAGTTGAAATTTTCATGGTGGTGATAAGATACCGTAAGGGACAATACTTTTTAATTGCCCTAAGAATTTGGGCAGATGCTGCAAGGAACGATATCAGATCCCTACCAAGACAATAATACAATATGATTTCGTTCCAATAAGAATACATATCTATGTAACAGGCAGATGTGTTCTTATGTCAGGCGTTGAAGAGAAATTAGAAACGTATTGTCACCTTGAAGATTTCCACTTCCCAGTATCTTTTCCAGCTTCCTCCGACTATTTACCACCTCCTCCTAATCCTCTCTTTGCAATGTTCAAGACAGACAAGACAGTCCATGTCTTTACCTAACGATTCAATTTCATCGATTAAAACCATTTCTCGCAGCCATTAACGTGTGCAATAGATAAGAGTCGCGGCGCCGAAAACGTTAGGATTCGAAAAATAGCTGTGGACCGTGAGAAAATTCGAGTTACTTTCTCGGCCATTTGCGAGGGTTATATCTCGGGAGAGACCGAGTTATTAACGACCATATTTCATAATTTCTCGTTGATTGCCCTGATTCCGAAGAGGTGCTTTGGAGGGATGGGGTATATCGGGATATCGATATTTTTGACGATATATCTGACTTTTTATTAAGATATATTTAATTTTTTCGTTGCGATATTAAACTATACCGTCTGTATCGCAACCTCATTCAGTTAATAGTTACACTTACAATCTACGAAACTTTAGATTCTAAAGCATGAAATTATGGAAATTGGTATAACAATCTATATAAAAATACTAAAAATCTTCAAATCTTTAATATAATCTTACGAAATTTAATAAGTACACAAAAATACTAAAAGTACTAGCAATTTGAAACATACTTGTTATATTTTGTTCCAAACGATTCGAATTATTCCTATTATTCAAGTATAACAGTAACATAATGTATGAGAGTACAGTAGATCCGCACCGATTTGGAATCCAGCCATCTAGAACGTAATGAAGTGGAACGGCAAAAAGACGCGTTTTGGACATTTCTGAATCAACAGTGAAGCCTCTTGTCTCGGAATCTTCATTGTTATCAGTGCCGTTTTTCATGCTTGAATAGATTGTACCATTTATTCTTCATGCTTTAATAGATTCACCGATTTATAATTAACCCCCAAGCTTTCTAAATGCGTGAGACTCTACTTTACATATATATTAGGGTGGTCCTTAAAATGGCTTTGGTGGAATTTTAACCGTGACGCCCCTTACATCGGGTCCAAATAATTCAAAAACAATTCTTAAATTTTTTCAGATTTTTATCTCAATGTCAACTCATGCCTATAAAGCCCTCCTTTTTCCCATTTAAATAACATGGGAGTTTGTCTTTATCTGTGTCTTTAATTTTTTGTAGGCGCATAAGACGTCTTAAAAATCGGTTTGACATGTCAAAATCTAGGTAAGGTTTGCAGTTAATAGCAAAAAAAATTTTCTAACCGGACACCAATATTTTGCTAGTCACTATCACGAAGAAAATTAAGTCTTAGGGGCTATCCGCATATTACGTCATCAATTTTTTACCCATTTTCGACCCCTTCACTCCCCATGTCATCAACCGTCATCATTCCGTAGACCCCCTCCCCAGGTGTTGACGTTAAAAAATAAAATAATTTTTATCGTATATGAGTGATCCAATCTTGCCGAATGCGAATATTTTGGTGTTGTAAAGCTCATATACATAGATTAGGTACTATTAAAAGAGAAAAATTAGATGCAATTAATAATATTCAAATTTTCACTAACACATTCTATATCGGATTTCAATCAAATTTTTACATACTGTATTAAAAAAATTTTCATTCATACTTGTATAATAACACTAATATAAGATAATTTTTTGAGAAGGTATATTGTAAAAAGGTGTTTTAAAAAGTCGAAAAGGCATGATTTTTGTCAACAAATATAAGAAAATGGTTTAAAAAAGCTCATGAGTTTGAAGTGCTAAGTTTGAAAAATTTCTCAAACTTTATGAAAAAATTTTTTTTTATGATTACGTCATCATCTGTGGAACCCTCTCACCCCACTACGTCATTATCCATTATCAAACTTAACAACCCCTTACCCCCTAAGAGTGATGACGTAATATGTAGACAGCCCCTTATGCGAATTATTGGTATTTTTCGAGAAAATTGATGTTTTTCGACCATTTTCGACTGATCTTGTCCATTTATAGTGAATATATGGAATAATGAAAATAATAAAACTATGAAATCGGAACCAAGAAAGTCTATGCAATTCATCAGTATACCGAAAAATTATTCAAATCGTGTGAATAAATAAATATTGAGGAAATGCGAAAAATATTAAGAAGACAATGAATCTAGAAATCCTAGTCAAGCAAAAGGAATCAATGTTGCACCCATTATTTATCATTCTAATTAATACATGATGGTGAAAGACTGGGACCACAAATGCGGCCTATCATAGGTCTTATTGGACCTCTAAAATGGTCATTCATGTGGTCATTTTGACCCATTCACGATGATTTTCTGGATTCAGCGTGAATGTTAGAGTATTTGCCTATATTTTAGTATATTAATGTTTTCAGTTTGTTTTTCTTGTCGAAAATTAAATAAAAAATGTTCAAGACCTCAAATGACATTAATTTTTGTTTGAAATTAAAATAATATCATATACAGATTTTTGTTTAATTCCCTTGACAATATTGTTGTTCTAACTTGATAATAATCTAGCCAAAATTGAGCGGCAAATCACGCCAGGCAGACGTTTGGTGCGTGATTCAAAATTATAAAATCAAATGTTTATCAATACACAGTATTAAGCATACTTTTTGGGCGGATTACATTGTAAAATGGTTGTTTTAAACCTCAAAAAACTGTTTGAAAGTAACATAATTGACAAATTTTAATATAAATAATATAATTTATTATTTATATCATAATAGAAAAAAACATCCTCAAATTTTTTGCAGATTTTCATCTCAACGTTAATCCGTGCCTATAGAGCCTTCTTTTTTCGCATTTAAATAATAAGGGATTTTGTCTTTATCTGGGTCTCTAATTTTTGTGGGCGCACATAAGACGTCTCAAAATTCAGTTTGACACGTCAAATCATAAACAAGTTTTGCAGTTGACTTTGAAAAAAAATTTTTTATCTCACACCAGTATTTAACACGTTAGCCATCACTAATTATTGGTATTTTTCGAGAAAAATTGAAGTTTTTCGACAAGTTTCGAATGATCTTCTACATGTACAGTGCGAAATTGTCTTTATTACCGACTTGCTGATACATTAGAATGTATTAGAGTGAAATTTACAAATTCACGATTGTTCCTAAAAATTGTAGCCTACTTTTTATACAATAAAATCATTTATATCGAATCATTCACAGTATTTCCAAATTATCCGTTTTTCCTTAGTGAATGAACGATAAAAATGGACACCCTAAGATCTAAATACTTTGTCAAAGTAAATGAGAATGCTGATATGCTGCTGAAATGTGATAAAATTCAAATATAAACACTAGCATTAACAAAAACAAGGAACGAGGCAGATATATAAAATTTGTTAATAATTTCATGGACTTATCAATGCATTGTATCTTACGCATTCCATTTTTTTACATATTAGTAGGTACAATGAATGTGCTATTTTTACATACAATAATGTAAACAAATTTTTTTTATTCATAGAATATGTTATTGTCGTGGAATGAGTCAGTATTTTCTAATATTTATCTACTTTTTTTATGAACATTAGGTTATAACTTGTGGGAACAGTTTTGAATTTGTGAATTTCACTCTTATAATATTTAAATATAGCAATAAGTTGGTTATCGAGAGAAAATTGCGGTGTATAAAAGAGATTATTCGAAAATTGTCGAAAAACATCCATTTCTCTCGAAAGATACCGATAATTCGTTAGCCATCAATAACAAGTGATAGCTAACGTGCTAAATACTGGTGTATGGTTCTTGAATTTTTTTTTTCCAGTTAACTGCAATACTTGCCTATAATTTTACGTGTCAAACCGATTTTGAAGACGTTTTATGCGCCCAAAAAAAATTAGAGACACAGATAAAGACAAAATTTTATGTTATTTGAATGGGAAAAAGGAGAGCTCTGTAGGCACGGGTAAACGTTGAGATAAAAATCTGAAAAAATTTGAGGATTGTTTTTAAATTATTTGAAGCTGATTTGGGGGGCGTCACGGTTAAAATTCCACCAAAGCCATATTATCATAATTAGGTATTATTATTATTATTATTATTATTATTATTATTATTATTATTATTATTATCATCATCATCATCATTATTATTATTATTATTATTATATCTTTATAACGCTAAGCCACATTTAAGGGCCACCCTAATACATATACTGAAAAATCCTAAGACGTTTTATACATACTGAAAAATACATCGGTATATAGATATTTTCTTTCTGATACATTTCTATGCTTCTGTATATCGAATGAACCTTACCTAGTTATATTTAATGTGACCTCAAGACATCCTTGTTAAACCTTTTTTTTTATAATTACAACTTAAAAAGAAATAAATTATGAAAAAGTCAAATTCAACAACTCTTAACTAAAAAGGTAAACGTCCTTTCGTGAATGGCCTAAAGCTGCCACTTGGCACAATGCAGCAGCAGCAACACAGCGTGAAACGCGATACTCCCGCGGTGAATGAAGTGCAGGAATTTCATAAGAACCCTGCACATTCTCGCACTTATGTACATCCTCACGGGAGATGTTTTGACATTACTCGCGCCGCAAATTACCATTATCTCGAATGATGGTGATGATGATGACTATGATGACATTGGCTTCGCGTTACGAAATTTAAATAAACAAAATCAGCCAGCGTGATGCAGTCATTTAACGACCCACTCTGCATAATGAGAACGCTGTTGAGCATATCTGATGGTCAGTTGGAGCTCGTGGAAAACTCTTAGCGTACGTACGCTGAAATCATTCGATCGGTTTCACAAAACTGCTGCCATTCAATAATACAAATATACGTTATGAACTGTTATTTCCTGGAATTACGTAAATGCTGCTGCTACTGCATTGTTCGACGATCCGTGAGAAATTCAAAAACGTTCTTGATATCAGCTCTTCCCAGACAACGTCTTGTATTTGTAGCCAATATACGTCGTTACGCAATGAATTAACCTCCAAATTACATGATGTCGCGACTTGTTTTGCGTTGGTACCATGCATGCACAATTAGGGCTACCATGTCTTAGGATAGGTTAGCATGAGGTGACCAGGCGTCCTCATATATCAGAACATGTTGGGGAAAGTGAGGAATTGTGAGACACAATTGTTTTTTTAACAATACTTTGCTCTAGATTTAACATTTTGCACATTTAAACATCCTCTAATATAGTACTCTGCAAGAAATAGCTTTTTGTTCTAGCTGTCTGATGAAATTTTAGTTTCGTCATAAAAAATGTTACGTTTTCAAAATATTGATGGAGAATTGTGAGACCATGTAAAATATTACATAAAAATGAATAATTTTTTATTACAACGTTTATTACAAGTGTGAAAATAAAATATATCGCACTTATCTATCGCAGAGATCGCACTTAGTGAAACTATAAATAAATACTTTAATATGTGATCAAAGTTTTTTTAAAGAAATTTGTATGTATAAAAATACAAAAATGCAACAAGCATTCGAAACGATATGTAATATGCCAAATACTATGTATCTCGTATTTACCCACCGATATGAAATGAAAATGGTCGACCACGAGTCACCCATTGAAGATTCATGCAAAATTTATTTCATGAGACTCAAGTTGATCATTTTCGATTATGATGAAAGATTATTATTACGATTATTATTATTAAGTTTTCCTAACTTAATTGTTAAGAAAACTTTGAGAAGATAAAATACGAATATCAGTAGCTAAACAAATTTAGGGAACACGGATTTTGAATTCTATTCAACAGAAAGCTAACAATACGTTATTCATCGAATGCTAAAATAAAATTAATTTTTACTGAAACGAACCGATGACAGCTATTTTTATGTGTCGAATTGCCGAAACAAACGAAAATATTGAAGTTTCTTAAATTACCCCGTATCCCATTTTCCCTGACATGAGCGTCGCAACGAAATTTTACATGGAGGAGCAAACTTGAATTTGAGAAAAGTCAATGTAAGTTCATTTTATTGTATCAAGTAATATTTATTCTAGCAGTATGAAATCTTGTGAATCGTCTTACGATGTTGAAGACTTAAGGCGCGTTCCCAGCTCCGTTTCAAGCAAAGTGTCGTGTCGCGACACAAAACATAAGACATGCTTCGGGTGCCCGACGACACTTACGATTATTCACGATCTCTGAAATAAATAATAGAAAGTGTCGTCGGGCATCCGAATAACATCTCATGTGCTGTGTCGCGACACGACACTTTGCTTGAAACGGAACTGGGTACGTGCCCTCAGCCTTTTCAAAATGTATAACTTTTTTTTGATATCACAACATCTCATTTATGAGACCAGTATTTATTTTTCAAGTATTTATGCCATTTTTATCATAATCTCGCATTTTTAGAAATTCCTATATATATTCATAAAAATTGTTACTAAAGGACGCAAAGTATAAAAATTTTAATTTTTTTACATAGATTATAAAAAAAATCATGTATACATAAATTTATCGTATTTCATGGACTGCTTATAGTTTTTTATTTATTTGTATTTATCGATATTCATAAAACTTTGTAAATTAATAAGTATTTAAAAAGTTTTAGTTTTTTTTTTTCATTTCTATATTTTGAGAACTTGATGCTCTTGTATTGAAAGTTTTATGCATTGTTAGAATTTTTTATATTCCATCAAGTGTAAATTAGTACCGTCAGTGTTTTTTGTATTTCTTCGGTATATGTGTATACGATTTGAACAAATTACAATTTTAATAGTTTTCTCTAATGATTATCAGAATTCGATGTTCAAGGATTCCAAGATAAAAAAAAAATTCTCAATGTGTAATTTTTTAAATTTTTAGTTATTTCACAAGTTTTCTTTAATGCAAATCTACATAAATTTTAACTATTTTACGAATTTTTCGTGTCATTACTGTTTTTCGCATTTTGTACAAAGTATAGGATTTTTGCAAACTCTCTCACATTTGTATTAAATGTATCATATTTTTCTAAACTGCTATATGGATTACTAAAATCAGACACTTTAGAATTCAAAGTTCAATAGTTAGCTATTTATTCTTTTGTAGTATGTGATTTTTTGGAAAACGTTATTTTCAAACAATTGTATTCTGAAGATCCCTAGTACTTTTCAGTATTGGTTCTGTATTTTATACTATTTACAGGATTTTTTCGAATTTTCATGATTTTATATACAGATTTCTAGAAATAGGTGTACAATTTAAGTTACGCATATCTTTAGTATCGTGATAGATTTTGAAGACAAAAATATGAACATAGATTTTTAGTATCGTATAATAATAATTTTTATTAAGGTGCAATAATTACAAAGTAATTACAAAATTAATGTCAAAATATTTGTCGCAGGCCAGATACTATTTAACTACTCATTTACATTCGATCGTAACAGTTCAAATCGTCGAAATACAATCAGAAATGAATGAAGAATGAATTATGGTGTAGTATATAATGTATTTGTATGATCATTAATTATACATAGTTATTATTTATTTTTTATTTATTTATTTATTCAGGTGTATAAATTTACAAAGTGTATCATACACTTCCCGCAAAATTACATACTGATCTGTCGCGAGCCTGAACTGAAACTATCTTACATACTAAATCGATCTCCTTTTTTAAAAGTTCTGAAGAATACAAAGCGATACAATTAAATCCTATACCTCTATAACAAATGTACAATCATTCGAAAATCACTTGAATCTGAATATCATCAAGACCTCGAACCCATATCTTTATTAAACTCCTCAATTTAAATCTAGATGTATCATTCAATCCTGTTCTCTTAATATCTTCTGGCATGGCATTGAAAAATCTATATTTCGCACAGCAAAATGATTTACTATTATTCTCTTTTTTCATACATGGCAATTTTAGGGTCAGAATTCTGGTGTTCTTATTGTTTGATAAGTTAAGATATTAGAGTTTTAAATCTGCGAATTCCCGAATCAAGGTATTATACATAAAGCACCTCCGAACCTCAACAATCCCATGATCTTTAAATAGTATGTCAGACGGATAATTCTTTTTCTGAAAATACTTGTCTCAAATTATAAAATAAATAAATTTGATATCTTAGTTTTCCTACAATTGTATCTATATGCACTTTCCATCTCATATTTTAATCAACCGTAATACCAAAATATTTTTTGCTGGGGACTCTTCTGATTTCTTGGCAGCTAGAAAAACTTGCTTTATTATTTAAATAGTCATGACAATAAACACATAATTTATAATGTTAAGGAAAACTATCTTTATACGAACCAAATGTTATAAATACAGTCTTATCTAGGTTTAATGTTAAAGAATTTGTTGAAAAAAATCTTCTAATGATATTTAATTTTTTTTCTGTTAGCGATTTAAGCATTACCCATGTTTTTCCTTTTATGATCTTAGCACTATCGTCAGCAAAAGATACAATCTGTCCAGTCGGAAATAGCTTGAACATATCATTCACGTATAATATAAACAAAATTGGACCCAGAATTGTACCTTGAGGTACTTCGAAGTTTACTTCTAAAGAATCACTTCGTACATTAATGATATTAACTATTTGTTCCCTTTTATGTAAGTAGCTACTTAATAATTTATGTGATAAGCCCCGAAACCCATAATCGTAAAGCTTATTAAGTAATATCTTTTGATTCACTGTATCAAATGCTTTAGCCAAATCCAGAAAGATTGCCAAACAAGGTACCGTGTTATTTATTGCTGTTTATACTTTTTCTGTTACACAGGAAATCGCATCTGTAGATGATTTATTTTCTTGAACACCAAATTGCATAGGATCTAGTATTCTTTCCTTTAATACAAAATCGACTATTCTTTTCTTTATATTTTTTTCAAATAATTCGGCAAAATTTGAAATTAATGAAATCGGTCGATAGTTAATCAATAAATCTTTATTCCCCGTTTTCAAAATAAGTGTTATTTCTGCTTTCTTCTATTCTGTAGGCCATATTCCTTGTTCAATCGAATTATTTACTATATGTTTGAGTAGAATTATTATCGTTGTTGTTTGTGTAGTGCACTGGGTTTCATGAATGTAGAAAAAATAATAGCGAACTCCCAGTCAAATAAATATTTATTATCAAAGTCGACGTTTCGGCTGCTTTTGAGCCCTTTTCAAGACCTGCATCATTCACAATACACACATAGATAAGCATTCAATTCTATTAACAATTACAAACGATTTCTCAACTTTAACAATGTTAACACTTACGTCATATTGATTTATAAATTCAAATATATAGTCGAACACCATCCTCGTAATTTGGACATGTTTACAAATTATATTCACAAATAAATCTTTTCAATATCGAAGCAACGTCAAAAGACTACATGTCACCTATTTGGATTCACGTTCGACACTAAAACTTTATCTCACAATGTGTTACTTAATATAAATGGGTGTATCGAAAACAGGAACAAAGAATTAATAAAACAGCCATGTGTTCTTAATAAAACCATGCAATCATAAATATCATTCTAATATTGTAAATCCTTCTGTTTGTTCATTGTTCTTTTCTCATACTTTTTTATAAATGCCATCTCTGTGAATAGTCTTTTTTTATAATTCATCTCTTTATCTAAAACCACAACATTTTCCCAGTCAAAATCATGATTGTTGTCAATCCTATGTCCACTTATCACAGACATCTCAACACTGGTTTGATTAATATTATTTTGATGTTCCTTCATCCTCTTCTCAATGTACCTCTGAGTTTAACCGATGTATAATTTATCACATTCTTTATATTCTATTTTATATACTACATTAGATTGTTTACTAGGATTAATTCTGTCTTTACCTTTTTTTATAAATCTATTTTTCAATTTTTTATCTATTTTGTAAACTACTTTCACATCACATTTTGAAAGTTTCTTCATGATTCTCTCAGATACATTCTTAACAAAAAGGAGAACGATGTAATGTTTATCATTATTTATAATTGAGGTCCGGACATGTTCCATGCTCCCTTGTTGGAGTCTCCTTTGTAATGTCTTCATTCTTTTCTTAATTGTCCTATCAACCAACTCTTGCGGATAATTGTTTTTAAATAAAATCTCTTTAACCTTGTGAATATTGTCTTCATGATAACATTCATCTGACAACATCAGTGCACGATCAACTTAACCGACAATAGTACCTGTTTTATGAGTTAACGGATGTGATGAAAGAAAATTTAAACATCTCCCTGAAGCAGTCGGTTTCTGATACCAATTTGTCTTAATTATTCCATTAGGTCCCTCAACAACAGTAACATCAAGAAAATTCAACTTGTCTTCATTTTCTAATTCAACAGTGAACTGAAGTCTATCATGATATGAGTTAAAAACACTAATCATAAATTCAACCTGATCTCTCGGAATAATCATAAAAATGTCATCAACGAATCTGTAGTATTTTATTGGTGTGAAATTCAATCCATCAAAATAATCTATCTTCAAATCCTCCAAAACCATGTCCGCAAAAATAAGAAGATGGTGAACCCATTGGACTCCCATAAGACTGTGAATAAAATTGACCATTAAACTTGAAGAAAGTATTTTCAAATAACATTTTAACTGCTAATAAAAACTCACTGGCAGAGATTTTCGTATTTTTCGAAATGTATTTCCACCTCTTATTAATGCTATCAATCACCATAGCTTGCGGGATATTTGTAAATAAAGAAACGACATCGAATGATACCAATACATGATCATCAGGCACAATAACTCCCTTCAATGAATCAACAAATTTCCAGCTATCTTTTATATGTGATTTTGGTTTTGGAATAGATTTCCATGTCAAAAATTTTGAGAGGTTATATGTTGGAGTATCAATAGAGGAAACAATATAGGTTTCCCTCTTTATGAATCTTAGGGAGCCCGTAGCATCCAGGTAAATGATGATCATCGTTGGGTGACCTCAAATATTTATTTGTATTTTCATCAATATATTGTCTGCACCTCCATCTTTTCACGAAATCATTTATAGATTGTTTCATTCTATTTAACGGATCTTTGTTAATTTTATGATACGTCGTATTATCTTCAAGCATAAATCTCATCTTATCATTATAACCCTCTATATTCATAACAACAGTCATATGACCTTTATCAGCTTTAGTTACAAAAAGATCTTCATTCCTACATAAATACTCATTTGTTTCTCTTTCCATCATTTTTAATTTTTTTTCAAAAGATTGAATGTGTATCTTCTCATCAACCTTATTATTCAGTAAACCAACTACTATTTCCGTTCTTAATTTTGGTAACATGTCTAACTCAATTTTCCAACTATTATATTCTAATTCCTTAGTAAACTCCAAAATCGGAAGTTGTTTTTTATAATCCGTAATAGGAACCAAACTTATCACCCAAACTCAGGACCTCCATTACAGAATGAGAAATATCTTTATCTGTTAAATTAACAATCCATTTCTTTTCTATTTCATCATTAAAAAATCTTTATACCTTTAAGTTCTGTCTTTCAATATGACGTAAGTGTTAACATTGTTAAAAGTGAGAAATCGTTTGTAATTTTTAATAGAATTGAATGCTTATCTATGTGTGTATTGTGAATGATGCAGGTCTTGAAAAGGGCTCAAAAGCAGCCGAAACGTCGACTTTGATAATAAATATTTATTTGACTGGGAGATCGCTATTATTTTTTCTGGAATTAATATGTACGATTGAATCATTTTAATCATTTTAACAGTAATATGATCTATTCCTGCAGCTTTTTTTTCCTTCATACTAGATATAATTTTCTGAATTTCCAATTCATTCGTAGGATATTAATATATAGAATTCTGTACGTATGATGGTCCATTGTCTAAGTAATCAGTAGTTGTATTTGATTATGCTAATCTCGGTCTAATATTATTCAAAATTTATTGAATTCAGATACAATTTCTTTTGTTTCTGTAATAGTTTTGGTATTGTCCTCCGATAGAATACTAAAAATACCATTCACCTTCTTGTTTCTTCTATTAATTAAATTAATAACATAGTTCCATAACTTCCTCGGGTTATTATTCGCTTCGTTTAATTGTAACATATAGAAATCATATTTAGCTTTTTTTAACATCTTATTCAAATCATTTCTAAATTTATGGAAAACAATTCTAAAATAATCATTATGTGGATGTTTAATCATTCGTTGATATATTGCATATCTTTTTTTACACAACCAAACAATTTCATTCGTTATCCATTTCTTTCTGTTTTAATTTTTTTTAATTGTATATACCTTAGTGGATTACTTTAAATGATTTTCAATGCTATTTGTTCAATTTCTGACTATAGAATCTACATCTCCTTCATTAAACTCTGTTTGCCAAGATTCTTCTGAAGTTGATTTAAAAAAATTTTTGTAATTAATCTTAGTTATTTAAACCTTTTCCTTCATTTTACTATTGTCTAACTTTATATTTATGTGCAGTAATATCGAATAATGATCCGTGAAATTCATTTTTAATATAAATGGTGTCATTAAATTCGCTTCTACCAAATATATAGTCTATGCAAGATTCCGTCTTTATCGTTACCCTAGTGAAACCAATCATGAATGATAGATATCCCTTTTGATAATAATTGTTTAAATAATTATTGATAAGAGTAGTTGATTTTTTAATGTCTAAATTCATATCTCCCATTGTAAAATGGTTTTTGATTGTACTGTAGGGGAGCGTAGGGCATAACGGGGTAAGGGGCACAACGGAGTGAAATTCATATTTCTCCTACAATCTTGTGTCATCTGTCCAAATTCATATGAACATAGTTGGACATTATATCCGTCATTTTGTAAGTAAATCCGACATAATAGTTGCATCAGCATATTTTTTAAGACATGTGTGTTGTGTTTTACGGCCGAATTACAATTTTCGATGTTTTTTAAGTGCAAGTTAGTAATATTTATCAATATTTTATGAAAATCAGGTTCGATCCAAGTCATATGTTATTTCCGGTTCACGTTGCATACTTGCGTTTTTTATTCCACGCGTTAGTTTATTTTTGACAGGTGCATATAAAAAAAGTGTTTCTGGGGGCATAATGGGGGATGAGGGAGGGGGGGCATAATAGGGTACCATCTACTGTAGTAAGCAATTTTCAAATACAATTGACGATAAAAGCTGTTCTTTATTTACCTGTTTTCAAAAGTCAATATATTTATTTTACTGGTTACTTATCACAAAACTAAAGACTCAAACTAAAAAACAAAGTCGAAGGAGATCCAAAAAAGCTTGAAGGTTTTGCTCTAGAAATTTTTGGTAAAGCGTAATTTTTTTACATTGTTAAATAATGTAAATACCTTTCAACAACAACTGACTGTGTTACTTATAAATAATAAATACCCCTCATGCAGTTATTAGCAAAGAAAATAAGTTTTTTAACATAGAGAACCAGGTACCCCGTTATGCCCCATGCTCCCCTATTTATCTAAAAAGTCATCTAAATTTTGTACAAACTGATTTTTATTAACTGTATGAGGTTTATAAAATGTTGTGATTAGAAATTTCATTTTATCTTCAAAAATTTCTATATTAAAAGCTTGAATTAACCAAATTTGAACATCGGACACTTTGAAATTACATTTATTTAAAATATAAAGAACAGTACCCCCGTTTTTATTATATTCACTTTTTCTGTAATAAAAATCGTAGTTATCTAATATAAATTCTTTCGCAAATATTGTCTTAAATGATTTTGTACAAATAATGATATCCGTTTTTTTATACATAATAGAGATTCTTATTTTTAAATCCCCAAAATGTTTACCAAGGCTGCGAATATTTACATGAAAGATGTAAAAACCATCTCTCGGAATTGTTCTATCCAAAATTTGCAGATTATCACAATTATAGTTTCAATATTTACATTATTATTTAGGGGCACACTCATTACTCCGAATTTTCAAAACACCTGAGTTGTCATATGTCCGAATGACGAAACTGCTGAAATGCAAAAGACCGTGAAAAAAATAGTACGAAACCGCATCGCTCTGAAATACGATTCCCCGGATTCTTTATATCGCCGCGATCGCGTTGAACCGAATATTCATAGCGCCGATTAATGAAAGCGCCGTAAATTCAATTCACCGACAATTTTTAATCCCGATTCAACAAAATCCCGGGTTGTCGTTTTTCCGCGAAAATATAAATCCGATTTTTCGAAACACCGAAAGCTCAATTCGCCGATTTTGTTTTTTTCCGTTTCCTCAATTAACATTTTATTCAGTTCTACGAATCGTCGTTTGACCGAACCCGCATTTTGCCGATTCTGAAAATATCCGATTCTTTGTACTTCCGAATAATTAAAAATCCGAAATATCAAAGCACCGAAAATTCAAAACTTCGAATCGCTAAAATACCGAGAATTCAAATCACCTACTTGCCAGAGTTCCGATCTGTCGAAGTCGCGATTCATCGAAAGCTCCATCTGTTATTTAACAGAAACGTCAACGCCCAGATCCGCCACCCCTCCGTTGCCGTGGAAGACAGTTGGCAAGGAACACCGAAATCTCAAACCTCCGTGGATTCATCCCTCCTTTCAGCTTGGGAGAGAAGTTATATATATATATATATATATATATATATATATATATATATATATATATATATATACTTTTATTAACTAAAAAATTCAGGAAACACCCATTAACATCTATAATTTACTTTTAACTAAAATTAATCAAAGTTAATCAAGATTTTCTACAATCAAAACAAAGATGAAAAGCATTATTCGTAGTTTACCTTGCTAACTCTTAATGTTTTAAAAAGTTTATAAGTTTCATCAGATGCCTCGTGGCTTACATCAAATTGCTTCTTACATTTCTCTACCTGTCTGATGCAATCAGTACATTTCTGTTCGGTTCTGTCAGAACATTCCTTACTAGGATGATTTCCTGCACACGTCTTGCAAGTTGGTTGATTGGTATACTTTCTTCCACTATGGTAGTGACCGCAACGATTCCAGCAACGGCATAAATTTAAATCGTCGTATATTTTACATCTTTTCCATCCAATGTAAATTTTTTCTTCTCTCATCATTTTTCGAAAACAAGCTGGACTGATCTCCGCGTAAGCAGTAAAACTGTTTGAATTCCTAATTTTTTGTATGTGTTTAACTTTGACGTTAATTTGTTCTTCATTACATACATCATTAAAGTTTTGTTTTTGTATACAATCTTCTAGTTCATTTTTTGTGATCTCTTGTTTAATTCCAATTATTTTTACTCTTGGATTTCGTAACTCTTCCACCTTTACATTATAATTTTTTGCCAGTGTAGTTTTCAATACTTCCTCCATTTTTTTGACATCCTCATAACGTGCACATTTGATTTTTATTTCACCATTTTTGACTTCTTTGAAGGAATTTATATTGATTTTGATTTTTCTGGTGTCAACTTGGGTTGTAACTGCTTTTCTCGTTATCAAGACATCTTGTGTTTTCTTGGGTTTGAAGTGTATCCAGGGAGCATTCAAAATTGTATAAGATGTTTTTGTTTCGGTTGTAGTTCCGGTGACGTCAGCGTACGAGAGATGGAATGTATCGTTATGTTTATGTTGTACTGCTTCTTCGAGTAGTGTTTTATTTTCTTCAATTAACTTCATTTTACTAATCAGCAATTCATTCTTTCCATCTTTTCAGAAATTACAGTTCCAAGCAATGCAATTTCAATATTGGCTTTGTTGAACTTAGCACGGCATTGTTGAAAATCAATCTTAATTTTAACGTAATTTTTTTGCGTTTCGATATATTTCTGTCTAAGAGCTTCATATTTTTCTTTCATACCCTCAAGTTCCTTTTGATGTTCATCACCTGTTCTTTGTTTTGTTGTTATCTCGGATTCCGTACTAGGTTCACAACATCTGTCACGGAACTCATCGATACGTTTTATGTTGGAGTTATCTTTTTCAAGGCAGGTTTTGTGGAAATACCCACAGCAGTTTATGCAATACACAGCTTTCAGCTCCTTCCCGCCCCTACTAATATTGATTCTTATAAGACTCCTTATAAGAATCTAATATTTTATAAGATTGCCATATAAGAAATTGAATTCTTATAAGGTGACCTTATAAGGCGCTTATAAGAATTTTTTTTCTTATAAGGCGACCTCGTACTATTCTTATAAGACTCCTTATAAGAATTCGATTTCTTATAAGGCTACTTTAAAAGAATAGTATAGGGCCGCCTTATAAGAAAAAAAATTCTTATAAGCGCCTTATAAGGTCACCTTATAAGAATCTGATTTCTTATAAGGAGCCTTATAAGAATCAATAATTGTAGGGGCAGCATTTGTAAGTCTTCGAGTGTTCTTTTTTTCCTTTCCCTCAGATTCGTCCGCCATACTGGTCAGTTTGAGGTTATGTTTTAGTCCAAATAAGTAGTCCGTCAAATCAGGGTGATTTCGCAATATGCAAAGCAAACTACTATAGAGTCGGGTGCATTTGCGCACCCTGAAACAGATTTTCCCAAAATAGGCTTGAAAAACTGAGTAAGAACTCACAAAAACAATGACAATCTTGAGAGCAATGTAAGGACGATGTTACTACTTACGTATCTGACCGGATCATTTGTAAAATGATTTATTAATGGTATAAAATGTAGTCGTATTATTATCCAGAATAATGTTTTAAATTAATTTCTTCCGGAGCTAGTAAAACAAGCTGTCACTACTTACATAGCGCACGCGCACTGACAGATCCAGCCACGATATGAAACAATAACATCCGTTATGGTATCATCAAATAAAGTATCCTATCTACAATCACGCCATTCAAATTCAGAACCCAATGCTTTATTTTGATCTTAAGATAGGGTCCTTCCCAGAGTTTCAATTCATAGCTGATTAAATATTTCAAATCTTACATAGCATAATGATTTCCTGAATTATGTTTTTCTAAACGATGGTATACTTATTACTCTCTTTCGCCTGTGAAAATCATTTGGCTGATTTAAATCATTCTTAAGTTCATTGTGGATGTATTCAATAGCTCTCTCTATGAATCCTCTCCTTATGCTAAGAATCCGTTGTTCCCTAAATAATAATATTGATGGATATTTTCTATCTTTCCTAAAAATAATTTTAATCATATGTTTCTGTACTATTTCCAACTGTCTCATAGCGGCTCGGTCCGCACTACCTCAACACATCAAACCATATGAAGCCACAGACCAAAATAAAGCATAGTATATCTGCAGTAATTGTCTCACATTCATAACTTGCCAAAGGCTGTAGAATACGTACAGTAGATATTTAGTCCTGTCGGTAATACTCGCCACATGCTCATTCCACTTCATATTTTCATCAATAATCAAACCAAGATATTTTGTACTATGGACAAGGCCGTAGCTAGAACGGGGCAGGTGGGGCGGTGCCCCTGACGAGAAGGTGCCCAGGGCCCCTGACGGGAAGGTGCCCTTAAGGGGCCTCTTCTCATCTATCACTTTTTTGGCCCTGAATGAGCCGTACCTCGGCGAAGACTTTAGGGGTCCTTAAAAATACCTCAAATTGAGCGATCGTCTCCTAGCATAAAACATTTCTACCTTTTTTTCTGTAGTTTTATTAGATGATGTAGAAAATAACATATTTTCTTATCATTTCAACAAATCTTAGTATCTTAACCTATGAATAGTATTACGAACGCCGCTTTCTCAATTTGCATGCCGCAAATTCGTTTATCGTTTCGCTGGGATCGATCTTTCTTGCTCGCTCACTTTTAATCGATTATAATTCCAACCCACATAATCGCTCTTGTCCTATAAAAGAGCTTTTGAAATAATTTTTTATCAATTTTAATTTCGAAGATCTTTCAGCCGATGCAACTGTGTCAGGAAGTGTCAGGAACATGATACAAGCAGTGCATACACCAGAGTAAAACTTGACGTCAAGGAACTGTTTTCCATTATAATGATTTCGGCAAGTTGTTTCATACTATCAATCTGACTAATTCTTTCCCTGAGCATTGATCGAAAAAAGAGTAATTGCGATGGAAATGCAAAAGAAATAATGTGATCATGGAATATTTTCTGAATTTTTTGTCGGTTTCTAACGAATTTTATTCATCAGTCGCATAAATCATAAATTTCGAACAATTTTGTAGACATCTAGAACAGATTTCATACCTTCGAATCGCTAATTTAGTTGAAAATAAGTACTTTAAGGAGGGCACTTTTTTCAGCGCGTCGAAAAATGGTGGTTTTTGTCGATTTTTTTGAGTCAGAAAACTGGTTCATGCTTGAACTACAAAAAAAAGTTTATTTTCATAAACAAATAATTAAAAATCATGGATTAAATTGGAAATCCTGTATGGCAGCTCGCAGAAGATTGCTTTTGCGCGGTACACGCTGGAGTCGAAAGTTCTCATCTGAATCATGAAAGCAATTTTTTTAGATTTCAGCAGACTTTCCTCGAGAAAATGAATTATTAAAACTTTTCAAAACCCGTTTAAAAAGTAATAAAGTAATAGTTACAAAGAAAAGTTTCGATTTTCACATCATTTTTGTTGCTATTCTTAGCTGAAAACTCAAATAAGAAAAATTCTTCTCAACAATATTAGATATTCATGCACTCAAAGAAAGTCTATTGAATTGTTAAAAAATTGCTTGTATGTTTCAGATAAAAACTATCGACTCCAGCGTGAACCACGCAAAAATCCGAGGTGTCATACAGGAATTCGAATAAATCCGGTATTCCCAATTATTTGTTGATGAAAAAAATTTTCTCCGCAGCCTCAACATATACCTAAATATGTGCAAAAGATGGTTTGTTTGATAAAAAAAGATGATTTGTTGTTGATTTTTGTGAAAAAAATCGCCCAATAACTATTATTTTTTGACACGCTGGAGGAAGTGCCCCCTTAATATTTGAAAAAAGATTTCCGTATGGGGGGCCCTAAATGTCCTTGTTGCCTCAGAGCCTCCAAGGCTCTAGCTATGGCCCTGACTATGGAACCTCTGAATACATGGACAAACACAACTTTCCCGGTCCACATAACTGCATCGACCCTCATGAATTTCAATTCTTAAGTTCGCAGGCGTGCTATCTTTATACGAACTAAATGCGATAAAAACTATCTTACTTAAGTACATAGACAGACAATTACAGTCCAGCCAATTCTTAACCTTATTTACATCCTTATTTACATCTCTCTCAATTTCCTGCCAAGAATTCGCCATATTCACTACAACAGTATCATCCGCAAAAAGAACTACATTTCTGGAATCATTATTTAACAGTAAATCATTTATTTAGGCGAGCATGGGGCATAACGGGCTCAGGGGCATAACGAAGTGAAATTAATAATTCCTCTACAATGTTGTGTCATATGTCCAAATTCACATGTACATAGTTGTACATCATATCCGTCATTTTGCAAGTAAATCCGGCATAATAGTTGCATCAGCATATTTTCTATGACATGTGTGCTGTGTTTTTAGCCAAATTACAATTTTCGATGTTGTTTAATTGCAAGTTAGTAATATTTATCAATGTTTCATAAAAATCAGGTTCGATCCAAGTTATGATACTTTGTTTCCGGTTTACGTTGCATACTTGCGTTTTTTATTCCACGCGTTAGTTTATTTTTGGCAGGTGTAAATAAAAAAAGTATTTCCGGAGGCATAATGGGGGATGGGGGGGGGGCATAACAGGGGACTATCTACTGTAGTAAGCAAATTTCAAATACAATTGACGATGAAAGCTGTTCTTTATTTAGCTGTTTTGAAAAGTCAATATATTTATTTTTCGGGTTACGTATCACAAATACGAAGATTCAAATTCAAAAACGAAGTCGAAAGAGATCCAAAAAAGCTTGAATGTTTTTTTTTCTTAGAATTTTCTTATGTAACGTCATTTTGTTGTATTTTTAAATAGTAAAAATACCTTCTACAACAACTGACTGTGTTACTTAAGGAAAATAAATATCTCTCATGCAGTTATTAATAATGAAAATAATTTTTTTAACAAAGAGAATGAGGTAACCCGTTATGTCCCATGCTCGGGGCATAACGGGATAAAAAATTTTTTTTTCTAAATCGTCAGAAAACATGATTACCTCACATGATCTTTGAACTTCGAAAGTTGTTTTTAATACAATATGAGTTACTTAAAATTCCTGAAAAGAAAATTGCACAGTATTTACATTTTTTATGTGCGAAAAAAATCAAAATATAAAAATCACCCCGTTATGCCCGATGCTCCTATGCCTCCATAATTTGTACGCTACTTGTAATACCAGAGCCGTAGCGAGCTTCTTTGACGCCCGAGGCAAATGAGAATATTGGGCCCCCCCCCCCTCCAAGGAAAAAAATTTTAACAATAATCACATTGTAAAACGTTTTAAAAAAATTATCTTTAATTAATCACAAGACTTACATATAAGTACATACAAGGTTTTACAATTTTTTACAAAAGCTTGAGTGAAAAAAACCCAATTATCAGGAATGAATTGTTTTGTCGAAATTAGAGTCGGATCTTTCGAGATTTTATTGCAGCAAAATCGTCTATAATCTCATCAAAATCAATTTGTTTCGCGACTTCATATTCAATTGATTAAATTGCTAAATTTGTTAACCTCTGTTGACCCATAGTTGACCTCAAATAATTTTTAATGAGTTTCAGCTTGCTGAAGCTACGTTCACACGTAGCTATAGTTACGGGCATTGTTAAAAAAATTTGGAATGCGATTTCTACGTTCGGATACGACTCTCTCAAATTATAATCATGAATTAGCTGAAGTAATTCGAGGACTGTTGCCGATTCAATGCGACCAGAAAAAATTGATATGACAGCATGCTTGAAATCATAAATTTCATCAACAAAGTCCGCTACATTAATATCTCTTTCGTATTTTTTTGCTAAGTCAGAAGCTGCTTTTTTCAACTCTGTCGTACTCATCCTTTTTAAAGAATCGCCAGACAAAAACCCGAAATCCCTAGCAATTTCGATTAATTTCTCATACCTCCAGTTTATTTGAGTTATCAGGATATCAACTGCTTTGTTGATACTGATACGAAGTTTTTGCGCTTCGGAAACGTTCGGCCCATTGTCTTCTCCCTCGTACAGCTCCAACCGTTTCTTCTTTCTTGATCGCTCGCACGAATTTTCTATTCCCAGAGTATCAGCCAACGTAGATGAGCGTGTGAAATTATCTTCAAATTCTGTATGACGAATTTTTTTAATTGAATTTTCCAATCCACGAATCAAGTGGGCTGTTTTTTCCAGAGACAAACCTTTTGCTTGCAAAGCTGTAGTGACGCGGTCGATTTGACATAATATCTGATTCCAGGCATCAAAGAAGAAAAGAAACTTTCGGTCAATGTTTTTCAGAAGATTTTTTGCAGACAACGTCGTATCAGGATTGATTGGGTTGGTGATCATATCTTGAAGTATTCCGTAAACCAAGTTGATTTGGGTATTTAGTGGTTTGATTGCATTTGCCTTCGATGTCCATCTCGTATCTGAGTGCCCTTTCAACGAAATCTTCAATGTCTTCATGAGGATATTCCATCGGATTGTGGAGCGCGAAAAAAATTTGAAAATGCTTTCGACGGTTTCGAAAAACTTTTTTATCTCTGAATCGGCTGAATCGGAATGTACCCCGGCCAAATTCAAACTATGGCTTGCACATGGTATGTAAACAGCGAGGTTGTTTTTACCCTGGATGCGAGCTTGTACACCACGATATTTTCCCGACATATTAGCTCCATTATCATACCTTTGGCCCCTTACATCATGGACACTGAGCTCATCCTTCTCCAATTTATGATTATATCGGACGCTAATCCTTCGCCAGTTTTTTCTTCAGTACAAATAAAATCGATGAAACTTTCTTGTATAGTCACTTTTCCATCATCAACGTAAACGTATCGAATGATTTCTGCCATCTGTTCATTGTGAGAGACATCAGGTGTGCAAACAACAAACCATAATATTTAGATTTTCGGATTCTTGATAAAATCTCTTTGCGAACATTCTGCCCCAATAGAAAAATGAATTCATTCTGAATTTCAGGTGATAAGTAATTGACTGCTCCTCTTTTATGACCCGAAATGAGCTCCTCCAAAGTTTTGTCGTACTTGCTTTGTAGTTCAATGACGTCCAAGAACACACCAGCTTCTGTTGTGCCGATTTGTGACGTTGACCCTCGTAAAGCTAAATTGTTTTTAGCGCAAAGCATGATGGAATTCAAAATTGCCCGAAGAATATGACGCCACCGTTCTTTTTCTAAAAGAATATCTCTTTGCAACTGATCATCAATGCATTTCGAGTTTTTCAATCTGGCTTCAAAAATCTTCCACTGAAGGAAAAATTTTCGATGATCTGGTGATTTTTCATGATCTTCAATTCGATTTATGTTTTTCCAATCCGAAAACCCTTCTTAACGATTTGCAATATGAGGTGTGTTAGTTGTACGGACTTCAAAGAAGCAGCAACAGAAGCAGAAAACAGCATTCCTATTTTTAGAGTAAATCAACCAGTTTCTATCCACGGTTTCACAGTTTGGTAATTTTTAGGAACCAATAAGGAGAAAATCGACGTCCATCTCTTGCTTTAACGTTTTTGAAATCTATATCTTTGCCTTGATCTGGTCCATGTAATATAAGATGTGTTCTCATTTCGTCTGTCATGCATGGCCATGATTGAGGGTCATTGTAATCGATTACTGGTTGTGAAACAGAGATGTTGTTTGAGTTTTTTGAATACAAATCTTCAGCGTTTTCAATCGTTTCAGATGTCTCCAAAAGTGGCACTAAACTCAAGGTTGGTTGTGACGATTCTTGATGGTCTGGTTTTGAAGTTACTTTTAGGTTTGTTGTTTTTTCTACACCATCAGAAGGTGAGATTTCCAAGGATTCAAGAATTGTCGGTGTATCAACAGTTTCTAAATTCGAAGTTGCTAACAGTTCTTCGTTGGTTCCGAAATTGCCAAGGTTGCCTTGTAAAACAACTGAAAAAAAAGAAAATATCTACACGATTAAATCATACTTGTTAATAAGTATAATGAAGTATAAATCATACTTAACTATGTTTTGTAAATTTTTTAAAGAATTTCTGTCAAACTTTTTTATTTTGAAAAATTATGCAGGTTCCAAGAATCTCGCAACCTTGTAGCATGTTAAAGTTTTTGAAATTTTTCCAAGTTGTTAAAAATATTCACAATTTCTAGCAGTTTTTTCAATTATTTCAAACTAAAGCTTATCCTAAACATTTTTTTCATTTTCACTTGAATCACAAGAAATCTTATATAACTAATTTTTCTGATTATTGCAAAATGTTCATTGAAGTCTTTACAGTATTTTTAATATTTTGGTGATTTCCAATCATTCATCACTGCTCTTTAAGTTCACAAGAATCTAAAAAAATTGAGAATTTTTGCCGCTTTTCTTAATTTCACGAACTTCCGCCCGGTATGATGCTCACAATTATTTGTTGGCCTTTTTTTTTTAAAAAACTAACTAACTTTTTTTTATAACCTACAAATCTACATATTTGCAATCTGATTATTTTTCATATTTGCAACAATTTTGAAAAATAAGAAAACTAAATTATTTCAAGTGATTATTAAATTTTTTATGATCTACCGAAACTTTTTTAATTTGGAGATTTTTAATATTACAAAAATTTTTGAAAGTTAGAAAATTTCTCAGAAAAATAAAAAACCAGTGGTTTTGGAAATGGCAAACATCTCTAGAATCAACTGACAAATAGCAAATTCTGATATTTTACCGAAATTACACCGAAGTTTTCTGGTATTGAAGAAATTTTGGAAGTTTCGAAAATTGACAAAAAGCTTCAAGCTTTATTTTCATTTTCTTTACTTCTGTTTTTCTTTCTATTTTAATGTCCTTAAATATGCATTTCCAACAAGTTATGGTAGCTAGGAGACCCTCTAACATAAAGCCTGGCCATTGAGTCCAGAGCTTTTATTGGCGTGGCCATGTTTTAGCCTTTTTTTGAAATGCGCCAATGAGAAGCTTGGCATTTCGACATACGTGGACACACGCATTGGCACGCAATACGCATATATACGCGTACACACATCGATACACATACACATTGACAGAGGACGACCATGTTTTAACCTAATGGCCAGACTCTATGTTAGAGGGTCTCTAACGGTAGGTATCGTCAAATATTGACACTTGAAAATAACAAAAACAAAACTGAATAAATTACATCTGTATCACGAGAAAACAGTTTCTAAACTTTGACCAAAAAATTGATAATTTAAAAGTATTCCGAGCATCTCTAGTAATGTTCGTCGCAAGTATGTACGGATCGACGCTAATACAAATTTGTTTTTCATCACTTGCCTATTATTTATCACTCTATAAGTATTTTTTCCATTATTTACTTACCAATATCATTCAACGATGTACTGGGATGACATTGAAGTTCTTCAGTTTGTGGTTTCGAAAGCCACTTTTCGAAAGAATTTGCCAATTTTTTATCTTCAACTTTCCTTTTTTTTTCTTCATTGCGATTTTGTGCACCACTTTTTTTCTTTTTGGTTCGAACATATCAGAATTGGAAAGTTTGGGAAAATGTGAGTCGTGACAACACCTAATCTACAAAAATATTGCTCTGACGAAAACTTCGATAATGTTCGATACTTGATGTGTCAACGCACCAAAAAAACAATATATAGGTCTTTTCGATGACTCTTATAGCGTTTTCGAGTGACTGCTTTCAGAGTGCTTTGAGAGTAATTTTTGAGCAGACATGAGCAGCTTCTGAGCAGACCAAATCGCTCTGGAGGTCAGAATCAAAGCACTCTTGACTCTGAGAGGAATCACTCGAAAACGCCATTAGGCGCTTGCGCGGCGCCATTTTAAAAAGCCGCGAATCATGAAAGTTGCGGGCACTTCTATGATATTCATCAATAGTTTTGCAAAACATCGTTACCTCTCGATATTTTTTGTTATCGATTTATTGCATCTCAATCATTACTCTTGAGTAATACAAAGTTAAGACTTATTGAAACTTTTTAAACGATCTGAAAAAATATTCAGAAGATTTCATTCAACTCGACCATATAGGTACATAGTATCTATGAACTCGACCAAGTTTCGGCGCCCCCCTGCGACTGCGCCCGAGGCAAACGCCTCGGTCGCCACACCCTCGCTACGGCACTGTGTAATACCATTTACTCTGACTACTTCCTGTTATTTAAGAAACTGGAAAAAAGCTTAAGTGTATTTACCCTAAACCTAGCTTGTCAGGCTGAAGTTTAGATGTTTGAAAAACCATCCGACACTATGGCAAAATACCCTTTGAGAGCCTCTGACAGATTCAGCCTCAGAGTCAGATGGTTTTGCAGACGAACTTGTCAGATTCTCTGAAGATTAGTAGATGAATGTTTCAAACCCTCTGATACTATTTTCAGAGGGTTAGATAAAACCAGAATCCAAAAGAGCAAAATAAAATTGCGTTGCACCTACACTTTTATTTATTTTTTGATAAAAATAATTACCGTAAGTAATTTACAGTTTTGTTTGTTGATAATTTGTATAAGCTATCATGATGTTCTCGACGATTATACTTGAAAACCTATTGAAAATATCCTGAAAAACTGTTTGACCAAGGCGGGGATCGAACTCGGATCACTGGCGTGAAAATCTGCGTCGCTGGTACCTGAGCCATTCAGTAGATAGAGTCTCTTAGGAAAACTTTCTTGTCTCCGGACTATTTAATGAAGATTAACTACCATATAATTTTTTTTTTATTATGTCTATCTCAACGCGACAAAAGTGTTTGTTAGAGGATACCAGGGCGGTGCATGGAAGTGGATGAAAATTCGTTATAGTTCAAATTATTTGAATCGAAATTATTCCATTACACAAAAGAAATTTTTTTCTCAATTAGGATTAACCCATCTCAATGCAACTCAAAAAGAAACGTACATACTGTCAAATACAAGAAAATATAGAAGATTAGTTTTTACTTTATAAAGCAAACCGAAATCCTTTTCCATAAAATATGAATCCAAGATTTTTTTCATTACATTTGAATCCTAATATACAACATTGTAAGTTATTATGTAATTTTATGTATAAACATGAATCAGGTGCGTAGATATACCTATCTATAGATGGGAGTTTCAGGAGCTCAAACCCCTACCGAAATTCTGATAAAATTATTATTTTTGTATCTAAAAATGAAATAAGTTATAGGTACCTATTGCAAGAAATAATGTATGAACTTTTATTAATACAATTTTGAATGCAAATTAATTTAGAAGATGATCCCTGGCGGCGACAGTAGTTCGATTGAGATTTCTTATTACTACATTACAATGCATATTTATGTACTAGATTTTTTATATAACATTCGATTTAATTACTGTTACCAAACATATTAAACGAAATCTGAATTAGAATTCAATGCAAATCAATTATGAAATTTTAGATGAGTTAAAGATATTTTATATTTAGAAAAGAATTGCATATGAATTTAGTTTATTTAAAATTTTTGAAATCAATTATTACGTAAGAGTATTTCCAAATAAATGCATTTTCCTTTGATATTCCATAATTTTAAATCTTTCTAGTAATTTCATAGATTTCTAGAATGTTCGTACTGTATGTTATTTATCAAATTTCGTATTTTTTTCAAGTATTGTTATAAGTTTATAGTATTCCTATGGATCGCTCAATATATTGAGCAATCCATCAATTTCTATAAATCTGTAGATTTATAGAAATTGAGGCTATAAACGATTTTGAATATTTATTATGATTTTTAAAAAAAGGTCTCTTTTATGTAGACTATCAGTCTCTGTTTTCATATTTTTTTTGTAGGTACCTATGAATAAAATTGAAAAAATTCTTTATTTTATAATACTAATGTAATGTTGGAGGAGGTGGCTAGCATGACAATTGACACGGACGTTACAGTATCAATATTGAATTATTATTAATAATAAATTTTTATAAATAATTGAATACGTTGATATAATTATTCAATATTGAATTATACATATTTTTATTGTGTTGCATATGAATGTCCGGAATAAAATCTAGGATTACATACCTATATCATTATTTAATCATATATAATTCTGTAATAATAAATGTGGCGTGGACTGAAGAAAGCATCCTAACAGCACCTCGCTGCTTTTCGAGAAAAACAAGATTAAGAAGATCAAGTCCCTATGCATAGCATGGTCTGTCCAAGTACACGGAGAAAAAAAAATATAGCTGGGCTCTGCGAACCGCGCAGCTGACATCCGCGATAAGCAAATTTCTCCTCGATCAAAGAGCCCTGGAGCTTGGCTCGCGGAGCTGAGATGCGCGAGTAGCGCACGCTAGCACCTTGGGTCGCGGTTCTCTCAAATCACAGACGTAGCCAACCCGACTCGCGTAGCTGACGTCCGCGAGCCGCACTCGATCGTGCTGCCAGCCGCGCATGTCAGCACCTCGAGTCGCAGCTTCTTGAATCACGGACGTAGGTAACCCGGCTCTCGCAGCTAGGATCTGTGATCCGCGTAGTCTCGCACCTTGAGCCGCGCATATCAGCGTCTTGGGACACGGATTTTAAAAATGGATGTCAAATGAACGACACACGAAGCTGCAGACCCCATGGGGTTTGTGACATTCACGTCTAACAAGGGGTAGAATCTCACCTTGTCATCGCCGATTTCGATGAAAGTTGGCAATTATGTTCCTTTTGGTACCCTTGATGAAATCCCAAAAACCATTCGTGCCAACGCTCGATAGTTTATTTAAATAATTTTTTTGTACCACTGTGATCAGGGTTATAGTCTTCACTTGTACAGAGGAACATAGTTAATGACCATGGCTCAAGTGGTAAGGTGCATGAACAGGAAACGTAGCTATCACGGTTCAATTTTAGCAGTCAACAATTTTTTTTTTTTTATTTGACTACTTTTATTATTTCTGGTCATTTTTACAACTGAAGTGAAATGAAAAGTGAAATGAACACAAAAAAAATCGATGAATAAATTATAAAAAAAAAAAACAGGTTTTGTACAAAAATGACAGCAAGGTCATTTTCTGGAAATCCTCAAAAATACTAAATTTTACTTGATTTTTATTATTAGTGTTCATTTCACTATTCATTTCACTTAAGTTGTGAAAATGACCAGAAATAATAAAAGTAGCCGAATGATATAAAAAAAAAAAATAATGTCGAACGTTGAGATCGAACCGTGAAAGCTTCGTTTCCTGTTCTTGCACCTTACCACTTGAGCCATGGTCACTGACTATGCCCCTCTGTACAAGTGAAGACCATAAACCTTATCATAGTGGTACAAAAAATTATTTAAATAAACTATCCAGCGTTGGCACGAATGGTTTTTGGGATTTCATTAAGAGTACCAAAAGGAACGTAATTGCCAACTTTCATCGAAATCGGCGATGACAAGGTGAGACTCTCCCCTTGTAAAATACGAGTCGTATGCATTTCAGAATCAAAAATTTATTTTCACTTTTCAAAAACATAAAATTTTCCTGATACGCTGTTCATTTTAATTCTTTTATGGTAAATTAACGTGAGTTTTTAGGTTTCTCAGCACCGCGAATCCGCGCTCCCTACGTCCGCGACGGACAGATTTCCAACAATCTGAGCTGACATGCGCAGCTCAAGGTGCGACACAGCGCGGATCGTGGATCCCAGCTCTGCGAGCCGGGTTGCCTTCATCTGCGAGTGAAAACGAGGCGGCCCGAGTATCTGACGAGTGCGACCGACTCGCACATCTCAGTTCCGCGAGCCGCGCTCTTTAAGTCAGCGATATGCCATAGTTCTCTAAAAATTTTTCTAACTTTCACTGACCGCGGATGTCAGCTGCGCGGCTCCTAGAGCCTAGCTACATTTTTTTTCTCCATGTATGTACCTCACTTTTTTATGAAATGAAAAAATCATACATTTTCAAGAGTAGACTCGTTCGATAGAGCAGGATTTTTATACTTAGAATCACTGACTATCTCGAATTCGATTTTCGGTGCTGTTAGGGCCCTTTCTTTAGTCCACGCAACAAATATTCTCCAACATTGAAAGTTCCATAAATTGTCGAGAAAATTATGTATTCAAAGTTTCTAGTTTTTTACGCATTTTCTAGTACATACGAAACCTTGTAGAATTTCTCTGTATTTTGATATGGTTCTATAAAATTTAACTATATAAATATATAGTGATATAAAGTTCTATAGAAGTATTTTTGTATATTGCTTCATAGATTTGAAAAATTTGATGCTCCAGAATGCGAATTTCGATCTATTCCCAGTAACTTTATAGATTTATGAGAAAATCACATAAATTTTGCATACGATTTATTACGTTCTTGTTTTTTCGTATTTTGTGAGTATTTAAAATATTATGTCAGCTTTTCTAAAATTTTCATAGATTTATTGTACATATAACCATACGTAAAATATATTACTGTTAAAGTATTTTCAAAATTTGATGTTCTAAAATTCGAAAGTTTATAGACCGTAGGCACCGTATGCACTTGTTGAGATTTGTCAGAAGTCAGTTTGCTCATACATTTATATTACTTGTAGTACTATAAATACGTATTTCTTCAGAGTTTGTATAATTCGAACAATTTCCTAATACTTTTATATAGATTGAATGTAGATCTACAGAATTTGATGAGATGAAACTCGAAGTTTTCGATATATTGATTATTATCGTCGATTTTTATTTTCCTTCATTATTCTCTGGGTTGAAACAATTTTGCAGATTTAAATTTTGTATGAAATACTACCATGTTAATTTTTTTCTTTATAAATATACCACATATATTGCTTACATTTTAATGCATTATTCCTAATACTTGTGTTTTGACTATTTATTGATGTTTGAACCAGGGGGGTGCAACTCCATGTTAAGAGTTTGTACCGTTAAAGTATTTGGCCGCTAAAGGCACTGCGATCTTGCCAGGCGTGATTTTTCGCGTGAACATTCGAATCGATTCTTCAAATTATACTGTAAATTTAATGTTTAAACAAGAATTTATTTTCGAGTACGTTACATGTTTTCTCATAACATATATTTTCTCCAGAATTGTCAATAGATTAGTTTTTTCATAAAAAAGTTTTCCGATATTTGGTTGGAAATATGCGTTAAAAAGTGACAGGAATAGACAGCTTTCATGAGAAAATATTTTCTTCGAAATCATCGAAAAATCGATAACTTTTGACTGAAAACATTTTTTTTTTTTTTCTTAGAATATTTAAAGTTTTTCAAATTTGTTCTTAATTTGTTGCATGTTTGACTTCGTGGGCAATTGAAGGCACCGATCGAATAAGGGGTTTCGCGCTCGGACCTTTCCTTGCCGCTCCAAGCCAAGGTCGAGCGCGAAACCCCTTATTCGATTGGTACCTTCAATTGTTTGTTTTGTTGATAATTTCGGAAGATATGGACCGCCGGCAAATGACGGGAACCAACAAAAAGAGCCTGGCAATACTGCAGCGCCTCTAGCGGCCATATACTTCAGCAGTACAAACTAGCCTATTTAAAAAGGCTGAAGTTGTACCCCCTGGTTTGAACCCTAATCCGCCCCCCCCCCCTTTACTACCCGTTCTCTAAGTACATATTCTTTTTCTAATTCTGTTTCTTTCCTAGTTCGATTTTAACTATGTTAATTACATCCGACTATTAATTGGCAAGCATAAATAAAAAAATGTATTGCGTCTTCTATTGAACATGAATGTATAAATGTATATATATATTATTTCCATTATTGGAAAAAATCTGTTTTGAAGATTATTTTATTATTAATTATTATTTATTTATTTATTTATTTATATTATTATCTATTATTTATTTAGATTATTATCATAAATAAGAAACAAAATCGAAACGTTGTTTATAACAATAAAATCAGATGCAATGAATTCAAGTCAGGCACTCTGAAAATTAAATTTTCCAATTTCCGCCTTAGCAAAAAGTTTTTAAAATGTCCCACCTCGATCGAAAATATTCTAAGTTCATCCTTAGCCAAAAATATTTTAAGTCATACTTCTAGCTAAAATTTTTCAAGTTCCGCCTTAGCAAAAAGTTATCTAAATTTCACCTCGATCGAAAATATTCCAAATTCCTTAGCAAAAAATATTCTAGGTCCAATTGGATATATGACATCATTGCATCAATTTATGATGATTATAAAAAAATTCAGAGACCAGAGGGACTGTCAAATTTTTTCGAGTCAAACCTTGTATTCACACGGTTTGAAAAAAAAAAATTCTATCCATCACATTGATCAGACCCAAATTCAGATGGCGTCAGATGCGTCAGATGTAAATTCAGGGGTTGTCAAATGGATCAGATGGTATTTCAGATTTTATTTTTTGACTCAGGCTCTTTCAAATTTTTCTAATAGTAGTTTATAATTTACTGTATCAAATGCCTGAGCTACATCTAAAAAAATGGCCACACATGGTTTAGATTACAATCTATTGTGTCATAAATGCGTATAGATTAGAGGTCTGCATCGGGTCTTGAAAAGCCCAAAATACCCTAACAAACCCAAAAGTAAACGTTATTGGGCAGTCTAATAACCTAAAAGCCCGAAAACGCAAGGGAAGAATAATTTTGTTCACCTCAGGTAATCAGCAAAAGTTCTATCCAAATGTAATAGACTTAGAAAAATTGTGCCAATATGAGCGAGCCAGTTTTGGGGTCCCCAAGGGGACCTGAGGAATTTCATCACGCGCGAGAAATGAATAGTTTTGTACTTAATGTGTATTTTGAGATTTTTCTATTCATCTCGAAAGACCATAAAATTAATGTCTATGCCAAGTCAGCAATGCTGACAGATAATGACTTCGACTTTACGATTGTTCCCAGGTAGAAAACCTATATTGTTGATAAATGAGCAGAACATTTCGTATAAGATTTGAAGAGTTCGGGTTTTGAGCAGACTCCGTACTCCCAAACCCGATTTCGGGATTGGGATTTTTTTTCTTGCTGAGCCATTTATCTCTTTGGGCGTCATATTCCTGCCTACACTTATTTTTTGAGCGGGCATGGTAGAAAAGATTCAAAGTTTGAACACAACTCACTGGGTCTACCTATCAAGTGCGAATAACGAGTTTCGGGTTTTGTGACGAACCCGACCAATGCAGACCATTAGTATAGATTTCTAGTATTTTTATTTTGGTAGATATTTTTTCAATATTCATACTTTTTAAAGAATTGCATCAAATTTTTAAGGGTTTCTATACGAATTTGTAGAATTCCATACTGTACAATTTAGAGTCACATACATTTTTAGAATTTTGAATGAAATTTTTGAATAAGCTATAGTTACAAAGATTTTAAGTATCCTATATATTTTTAGTCCTTTTTTGGGTTCATAAAAGGTTATCAAGTCCTGTATTATTTCCATATATTTCTAATTTTTCAGAAATTATTTGAATGAATAAAATTTCTTCAACAAGACAGTTGATTATGTCAAACAAAAACATATAGAAAAACAAAAACATATAGTCAAAGGTACACCCAGTCTCAATCATTCGTTTTTTATTTGCCTGATTTCCCTAGATTTAACAAAAGAAATCTAGGGTAATCAGGCAAAGAAACGAATATAATATAATGAATAAAGAAACGAATCATTGAGACTGTGTGTATGGTACAATATTTCCGATCCTCAAAAAAAAATCTGGAACTTCGCACAGTTACTCATTGTATTAACTGAAATAAGTTCTGTAACTTTAATTTTCAGGCTCACAATTAGTTAGCTTCTATCTCCATTAATCAAAAAATTATACTAATAAAATCGATCAAACTAACGTAAACACTTCCTAACTTTAAATCTGTTATTTGTTCTCAACTTAAATTTTGAATTTCATCTGAATTTGACGATAAATTCTGTTCTCATAAAGCAATTTTTTAAAATATTATTTGGTCATTATTTTCAAAATCAGTTTGGTCGTCACTAAACTAGTAAACTAGTGTTCAAACATACATTTTTTTTTATTTCGGGATAAAAGTTAGTTTTTTTCGAGAAATTCAGTTTTTCAAGGAAGCTGTCAAATTCAGAGTAACCTCACTTTTATGAAATACTTTTTTATGAATCTTTATTTCTTATCGTTAAATCTACGGATTTCAATCATTTTTGTATGAAAACGTTTGAAATTGTATGATATTTATGAATAATATATTATAAATATTTCTCGTAGCGTTGTTGAATTGTTATTAGCGTAAATGAAAAAAGTGTAAAAAATCTTTTAGTGAGTAATTTTCATACTGCATCATTTTTTTTTCTTCCAGTTTTTTTTTTTCATTAATTGGTAAAGGTATAAAGTACATTCTGTAAAAAACGGTTACATGCCAAAACGTTTCGTTTGTAAATGAGAATTTTGTAATTTGAATTTCCAATCTGTCATTGCCAAGTGATAATGAAATTTTATTATATTTTCACTTTTCTTCATCGTAAGACACTGTAATATGTTCCATTTAATGGTAATGTATATTTTAAACGAAAAAAACAAAAAAAAATTCCTAACTAGATGTTTAACAGCTGAGAATACACCTTGAAATCAAGCTTTCGCTCAGATCACTAGATTGCTAAAATACTCATAATAATTACACATAATTTCATAAGAATACTTTCGTTTTTATTTATCTTAAACACTTTATTAAATTTTTATGTTTATTAAGAATTATAAAGATTTTAATTATAAAGGTCTATTATGTATCAGAAAAATGTAAAACTGTGGAATTATGCGATAATGTCATTATTATTTAACCAATATTTTAAATTATCTAAAAAAAACTTCCTTACATTTTTAAGCAAAACAAATACATACAAGAAAGTTTTTTCATGTTTGAAAAATGTTCATTTTATTTTAAACCGAAGTAATTATAAAATATGTTTACGTTGTTTCAATGTTTTTTCGGTAAACAAAGATGTTTTCAGGGGCGGATACAGAGCTATATTTAAGGGGAGGGGGGCGATTGAGGTCAAATTGTTATAAGTTTGAACTAAATGGGCGAACAACACTATCAACAGGCGAGTCGATATATTGAATAACAAATTAAATAAACTTCAAGCATCAGGCTTGCCTTATCAATGTTCAAACTCATTGTTTTATTCGTTCAAATGTTTTCAATTTCAAAGACATTCGAAATTTTGCCACCCTGAAGGAAGGGCGATCGCCCTCACCGCCCCCCCCCCTGTATTTGCCCCTGGATATGTTTCGTCATTATACTACACGGAGAAAAAAATCATAAGAAATTTTAGTATACCTTCTCGGAATGCAATCATACCTCAGACCTATACCTAAAAATCAGTATATTGGTTTACTAAAATTCAGTGTAGGATAGAATACTTTTTGTTCGGACATCTACCAATAATTATTAAATCGTATGAGAAATTTCATAAGACGTACAGTATATTTTAGTATACTAATCCATTTTTTATATATGGACCTGAGGTATGATTCTGGTCCGAGAAGGTATACTACAGGGTGCGCCATTTCTTATGTCGGCATGTAAACATTGAATAACTTGAAAAAAAAACAACCGATTTCTGTAAATGAGGTATTTTTATTTAGTTTGGTCCTTTACAATTTATTTAGACTAGTTTTTGAACACAACATCAATCAAGTGGCCGCCCTTATTGTTCACAGCAAAATATGCCCTTTTTGCGGCGTTTTCCATTACCTTTTCGAGCATCTCGGGTGGTATAGCAATGATTTCGGCACGAATATTTTCCTTAAGCTCTTCAATGGTCTGCGGCTTGCTGGCGTACACTTTACTTTTCAAATAACCCCACAAAAAGAAGTCTGGAGGGGTCAAATCTGGAGATCTGGGTGGCCATTCAATGTCGCCTCTTTTTGACATCAGACGTCCAGGGAATTTTCGTTGCAGAAACTGGATTGTTTGATTCGCAGTGTGGCAGGTCGCACCATCTTGTTGAAACCAGTAATCTTCAAGACCTTTTTCACGCATTTGTGGGCAGACATAGTGAGCCAACATCCACCGATATCGGTTTCCATCGATCGTTTGGTTCTCTTTGAAAAAATAAGGACCAATGATGGTTTTGGCGCAAACGCCGGCCCAAACAGTAACTTTTTGGTCATGCAATGGCGTTTCATGGATCTCGTGTGGATTCTGCGTTCCCCAAATGCGGCAATTTTGCTTATTAACGCCTCCAGAAAGTTTGAAATGTGCCTCGTCGGTCATTAAAATTCGCTTCCAAAAATCAGGTTCAGTATCAACTATTCGAGCGATTGTTTGTCCATATTCCAAGCGACGTGGATGATCTGTAGGCAATATTCTTTGTGTTAATTGCATTTTGTACGGAAACAAATGCAAATCATCTTTCAAAATGCGCCGTAGAGTGGTTCCACTGATGCCGAGATGCTGAGCGCGGTGACGATATGAAACTTTTGGGTTTTGGGCAACGCTCTCTCTGACAGCTTCAATCAGTTCATTTGAACGTCTTGGTCGTTGATGAACGGGTTGTTCGCGATCTTTCACTGTCCCGTGGTCACAAAAATTCGACACCAAACGACGAATAGTGTTGTCAGATGGTGCCTGTTTGCCAAGATATTTTCGACGATATGCTCGTTGAGTTAACACAACTGAACGACTATTTTCAATGTACAAAGTAACTATTTCAGCGCGTTCTTTTGGTGTGAAGCGATACATGGTTGAAATTGTACTGAATTGACGTTTCCAAAACAAGTGAAGTCAAGTAAATCGGTTGTCAAATGTTTAAGTTATTCAATGTTACAATACCGACATAAGAAATGGCGCACCCTGTAAAATTTCTTATATTTTTTTTCTCCGTGTATTTCGTTTAAACATGGACACATCGAATTATTTTTAAGAGAAATCTCAATTTTTAGAATCTCATTTAGGACATTTCTTGAATTTCAGTATTTTTCATGTGTGAAGACCAAAAGTATGAAATCTGGTATGTAACCATTAATCAGTTTCTTGAATATCTCCGCGTTTCAAATGCATTTTATGAATTTCTATACATTATTTTTATTCAGTCATCATCATCTATGAATAATATGCAAAGAAATATTACAATCAAACCAAGTCCACGAAAGTAAATATAAATATAAAAGTTATTCTCAAGAGACACCCACGAAAATTTGATTTCATGTAATATTCCGTGTAATGCAAAATAAAGATAGGAAATTTTTATTTAAAATAGACATTATTACCGAATGGAACATACTACAGTGTTTCAAGATCAAGAAAAGTATAAATATATTAAAATTTCATAATCACATGGTAATGACAGGTTGGTAATTCGAAAAAAAAATTCTCACCCACGAACGAAACGTTTTGGCATGTAACGGTTTTTACAAAATGTAGTTCATACCTTTACCAATTAATGAAAAAATTACGGGAAGAAAAAAAGTGATGCAGTATAAAAATTCTTTACTCAACATTTTTTTACACTTTTTTCATTAACGCTAATAACAATTCAACATCACTACGAGAAATATTTATGATGCACCATTCATAAATTTCGTTTAATTTCGAACGTTTTCATACAAAAATGATTGAAATCCATTGATTTTACGATAAGGAATAAAGGTTTTAACAAAAGTTTTCGACGAAAGTGAGGTTAGGTACTCTGAATTTGACAGCCTAATTGGAAATCTGAATTTCTCGAAAAAAAAAAAAAAAAAAAAAAAAAACAATTTTTAGCCCAAAATAAAGAATACGTATGTTTCAGATGTAGTTTACGTATCTATATAAAAAATTCGAGATAAATAGGTGATTTGGTCAGTGACGACCAAACTGATTTTGAAAATAATGACCCTATTACATTTTAAGTACAAACATTAATAAATTACAAAATATACCTACATATTTCTACTCTAAATTGCGAATTTAATATTCCAGTCTCGAGTAAATGGCGAAAAAACCAAATCCATAAATCGAAAGAAGTCGAAAAAAGTTGCTCCAACAGTAGGTCATGAATAACAGGAAAAAGGAGAAATTGTTGTAAATATGAGCGAGGGCACGACTAATGCGCATAAAATTCAAAAGAAGAGCTATTGTTCTTAATCTCCAGTTTGTGAATAAGGATAATCAATAAATAAGAAATGGCTAAGTAATGAATTGTTGCAGCTATGAATTGCCAGAGTAACAGCTACAGTAAGGCGCTCTGTATTATAAGGTTATTGTGGCAGGATGGCGAATTTTTGCAAGAGCTTACGTGATATCGGCGATTGAGCGTGTATCGAAACCGGCGCAATTTTCGTAATTTTTGCGCAACTGACACGCAACCCGACTGCATGCTCCTTATGTAATCGATTGGGACGAGTTACATGAGATTAATTATGAACTGATGCAGCAGCTGCAGGAATATCAATGCTTTCGGCTTTTTTTCGATCTATAGGAGATGAATTCTGGGGCCTTGTGAGTACTAATTCTTGGGTGATTACCTTTAAATTGACTTTATAGCCCGAAAAATATATGATTCCATTTTTATTTTAAAATTATTTCATCTAAAAAATTAAAGAAAGTTATTAAAAATTCTTAACATATATGTAATGAAATATAACGTATGAACATATTTTGAATAAATTATCAAATGAGTTAAAGGTTGTGAATAATGTATTGAAAGACCGGGGCGTACCGGAGAGTGCGAATAAATTGTAAATGTAACATGGGAAAAATAAAAAAAAATTATTTTATGTTGCCTCTTAGGTAACTACTAAAGGAGTCTGGTCAATTTCACATCTAACCTTTTTTTTGTGGTGGAGTAAATGTGTTTTTTGACACTAAAACAAAATATTTTAACAACGCATATTTTACTTCAAACTGTAGTTTATCATTGAATACGTACAGAGGAAAAATCCAAAAAATTCATGTCGGGATATTTAGGAATGCAGGGTTAAATGCAACAACTTACCGAAAAACAGGAATAATGTAAGTGCAAGAAAGAAAAAGCTAACACAAAACAAAAACCTACTAAAAAAATTCAAAAAACAACCAATGAAAAAGAAGATTCAAATACAGTGATGAACCCAACAAGGAAGCAACCAGCACACAGAGGACTTCCAAGAATACATATATCAGCCAGAATTAAATATTTTTTATGCAACATGTGGCAAGTATTCAAAACAATGAAGTACTCAACACCAGATGAGCCTTGAAAACATATTACTACATTTTTATGGTATTTTTTTTTTTGCTTATAAACGGCGAGTATCAAATTGCCCCGGTACCAGGGCAATTAATGACGATGTGCACATTTTACTATTTGACAAATATTACTTATTACGTCTAAAATAGAAAATCCCGTTTACAAGATTCATCAAAGTAGGGTTCAAGCTTTTTGAAAATATATGGTGTTTAACAAAAACCCTGTTAATGAGTTTGTTCAAATTCACAATATAAAAAGTATCCCGAAATGCCCCGGTCTCCCCTACTTACTAAACTCAATAGTGCATTATGATCGTTTTATTTATTTTATAAAAGTTTAAGAATAGAATTTCTAATGTTTCTGTATCAAAAATAACAATAAATCAGCTTCAGAAGAATTTTTTCCTTAACGAAATTCTAATAATGAAGTTTTGGCTAGAATAAAGTATAAAACAAAATTTTATATAATAAACAATCAGGAAAAACCGGTCACTCGAAGCCAATGATTGATTGATAAGTCCGAATCTTGTGTACTTTTTTTTCTCTTTCTTTTTCCAAGCTTTCGGCTGAAATCCAGCCTTCCTCAGGGACTGCAATTGTTATACAGTGATTGCAAATCAACTTTGAAATGAGTTAAAACAAATAAAAAAAAAATGAAAAGTAAAAATATTCACTTAAAACAATAAAAACAATTAATGTAAATTCACATCGTTAGAAAATCCAAGACAATCACGTCGAAATTCATGGTTCACGTCACACCACTTCGTCAAATATAAAAAAACCGAAGTAAAAAACAGTTAAGCAAATAGAAAAAATCGAGACAATGCGTACCACGCAACGAACCACGACGTTCTGAAGAATGAAACTGAAACGTCGATTAGAAATCCCCGAATATCAAAACTTAATCAACAAATCAAATTTCAAAATAAACGTACAGGTGATCAAAACAGTCGAAAAGAACAATCCAATTCAATAATTTAAATACTCCCCAAAATCTTGTCATATATGAGATTCTAATTCTTAGTGTCATTTTGTAAATTAATAGTCCTTTTATTCATCTTAATGAATAACATCTCAGCAATATTCCTCTTATAATAATTGTCTTCTTGATTTAAAATTATGACGTTATCCCAATCAAACTCATGATCAAATCTTATTTGGTGTTCAGTAACCACAGAATGTCTGTCCAAAGGTAACTTAAAATTATTTCGATGCTCTTTGATTCTAGTTCTGACTTTTCTCTTAGTTTCCCCAATGTAAACAAAATCACAATTCTTGCATTTAATTTTATAGACTGCTCCTTTAAGGTCATTCTAAAATAAAATATCGTTCCCTCTTTTTATTATATTAGAATTCAATTTATTAGATACTTTATAAATAATTCTTAGATCCTGTTTTTTAAACACACGATTCAAATTATCAGACAAACCTTCAACGTATGGTAAAACTAAAAAATTTTTTTCCCTATCTTTTGAAGCCGAATTTTATCTAAAAATGACCTTAAAGGAGTACTCTATAAAATTAAATGCAAGAATTGTGATTTTGTTCACATTGGGGAAACTAAGAGAAAAGTCAGAACTAGAATCAAAGAGCATCGAAATAATTTTAAGTTACCTTTGGACAGACATTCTGTGGTTACTGAACACCAAATAAGATTTGATCATGAGTTTGATTGGGATAACGTCATAATTTTAAATCAAGAAGACAATTATTATAAGAGGAATATTGCTGAGATGTTATTCATTAAGATGAATAAAAGGACTATTTATTTACAAAATGACACTAAGAATTAGAATCTCATATATGACAAGATTTTGGGGAGTATTTAAATTGTTGAATTGGATTGTTCTTTTCGACTGTTTTGATCACCTGTACGTTTATTTTGAAATTTGATTTGTTGATTAAGTTTTGATATTCGGGGATTTCTAATCGACGTTTCAGTTTCATTCTTCAGAACGTCGTGGTTCGTTGCGTGGTACGCATTGTCTAGATTTTTTCTATTTGCTTAACTGTTTTTTACTTCGGTTTTTTTATATTTGACGAAGTGGTGTGACGTGAACCATGAATTTCGACGTGATTGTCTTGGATTTTCTAACGATGTGAATTTACATTGATTGTTTTTATCATTTTAAGTGAGTATTTTTACTTTTTATATTTTTTTTATTTGTTTTAACTTATTTCAAAGTTGATTTGCAATCACTGTATAACAATTGCAGTCCCTGAGGAAGGCTGGATTTCATCCGAAAGCTTGGAAAAAGAAAAAGAAAAAAAAGTACACAAGATTTGGACTTATCAATCAATCATTGGCTCCAAGTGACCGGTTTTTCCTGATTGTTTATTATTACCAATCTGACGGAGAGTACCGTTTTTAATTTATTAAAAATTTTATATATTGTTTTAATTTTTGAATTAGAGAGGAAATCAGAATCTTTCAAAATGCTAAAAATCTGAAAAACTTCGAAGCCTGGAAAATCGAGTTCTAGGAATGTTAATGAAAATCCATTACCATACCAGTGATTCTTTCGAATGATATAAACATTAAATAAATACTGAAAATCATAGAATCTACAGAAAAACTGTTTTCTACAAAATCTACATACATAATAAAGATCTATATATATAGTCTGATATTAAGGATAAAATATTTTTATATTAAACTTCGAATTCTATAGCAATTAATCATATAATAATCGTACATACTGGTACATATCAGCAATTTATGTAAATACTATCAATCTATAAAAATACTAAAAATACCACAAAATCTTTCCAATACTTAAACAATATAAATTTATACCTGAAATCTACATTACGTGAAAAATATTTTTATATAAATGCACTTTTCCCCGAAATCTACAAATTACTTAAAACGATTTAAATTTGAATTCCAGATCATCGAGTTCTAAAAATCTATACCAGTTAAAGAAAACGCTAGAAATATTGAAAAAATACTAAAAAAATCCTCCACAGTTTCGTAAATACTAAAAAAATGTGAGACATGATTAAAATTTTTGTAATACTCAATAACTAACGTTCGATACAATTCTTTCAAAAATTTATCATACTTTGAATCCTTGAGCATATTATTCTAAAAATATATACATAGGAAACCATGAATAAACTATCAGTTCAGTTTATACAAGTTACAAAATTGAACATTCGTATAAGTGAATACAAAAAATATGATGAAAAACTACTGGAAATCTGCATTTAAGATACTATTTTCTGGAAAATCAATTTACATACTGAAACTTGTTGAAAGTTTCAGTACTACAGCATCAACTTCCAGAAAGAGTGATACTTTAAATTACTAGAAATTATTAAGAAATTCTATAAAATACGATACAAAATTTTATAAATAAAAGACAATAAAAAACTTCCGGAAATATACATTGATCATTCTATATCAGATTTAGACCACAGATTTTTTCAACCCATTACTACCTAAAAGTTCAAAAAAATTTCCTCAACTTTGCCAATTACTTTATTGTAGTTAAACATGTCGTATATGTTTGAAATTCATCATACTTATGTTTTCAAGATCGCTCTACAAGATAAAGTTGTCGAAATAATCGCTTGTCCCACAGGAAATGAAATATGGGGGCATGTTTTAAAAACAAAACCCAAAAAAATTAAGTAAAAAAAATTTTCGCTGATGCTTTTTGCATTGAAAAAAATTTTCCATATCACCAATTTGGTGCACAACAGTGCATCAACTTAAGAAACCTTCGAAAAATGTAAAAGTACAACTTTTAAATTCAAGAAGGATGCCTCAAAATAGCGAATTTGTTGATAAAAATTTTTATATTTTTACATTCATAGTGACAGCAATGAATTTGACCGTCACCGAAATGACATATATATGTTTTTCATGATTTTTTGGGCCACAGTTTACGCGTCAGGTCTCGAAATTGCGGAATTAATTTGTTTAACCAATTTTTTTAAATAAAGTTTTTGTAAAAAACATTATTTTCGAGATGTATATGATGTTCATGGTTTTTGGACCCACTGAATCCGAATCTGGCGTCAGATTTGCAAAATTAATGCGTGTAAGCAATTTGTTACACGATTTTTTAACAAATTGTTGTAATTATTAATTTTTGCAACATGCATATGCTTTTTATGGTATTTGTATGCGCTGATCATGAATGTGGCCGTGGAATGTCAAAATAAATTTGTTTATGCTATTTTTTTAAAAAAATTTCTACTAAGAATCAGATATTTATGTTAGATAGCGTTAGTGATGGTACTTTGAATCAATCTTTGCCAATTCGATTTGGAATCAAACTTCGGGGATTGTGTACATCAGATGGATTTTTATTGAATTTTGATTTATATTGTGGAAAAATTACGCTTGTATTCTGCCCAATTCAGTTATGGACGAGAAGATATTGAATTCAAGAAATTGAATGACAACCGCTCAGCCTTACTTAGATTTTGCAAGATCCAAAAGAACAATGAAAAGAATCCACGTTGTGGCTTACAAAAAAATAGTGACTTGCTCTTCAATTAATACGTTACTAGAACTACCAAGTACTGCAAAACGTGCAATGTAGCCTTGTGTAAGGCTTGCTTTGATCTCCATGCTATCGGATGAATATCAAAAGATAGTTGATTTACGAAAAAAAAAAAAATTAAAATTATGAAAACGAAAAATACAAGAAAACAAAAAAATTAAAATTAAAAATACAAAATACAGAAAAAAAGACTCTCGAATAGTTAACCTCCCCGTAGTGAAAGTTAGTAACATCTTTAGGGCGGCAAATCGACGATACGTTTGAAGCATTTGGAGCAATGTAAAATATTTAAGTATGTAGCATTCAATGACTTCAGAAACTTGTACGTACCTTATCAGTTGGTATCATTTTCGGCATGAATTATGCAGATCTGATGCAAGATTCATACTCAGTGGAGCCAAAAACCATTGCAAATATATGCATCTCATAAACTATCTAATGCTGCGTAGAAATTTGTTTAAAAAAATAGCATAAACAAATTAATTTTGACATTCTACAGCCACATTCATGATCAGCGTACACAAATACCATGAAAAGCATATGCATCTTGCAAAAATCAATTATTATAACAATTTGTTAAAAAATCGTGTAACGAATTATTTACACGCAATAATTTTGCAAATCTGACGCCAGATTCAGATTCAGTGGGTCCAAAAACCATGAACATCATATACATCTCGAAAATAATGTTTTTTACAAAAACTTTATTTAAAAAAATTGGTTAAACAAATTCATTCCGCAATTTCGAGACCTGACGCGTAAACTGTGGCCCAAAAAATCATGAAAAACATATATATGTCATTTCGGTGACGGTCAAATTCATTGCTGTCACTATGAATGTAAAAATATAAAAATTTTTATCAACAAATTCGCCATTTTGAGGCATCCTTCTTGAATTTAAAAGTTGTACTTTTACATTTTTCGAAGGTTTCTTAAGTTGATGCACTGTTGTGCACCAAATTGGTGATATGGAAAAATTTTTTCAATGCAAAAAAATTTATTTTCAATAAAATAATAATAATAATAATAAAAATAATGATAATAACAATAATAATGATGATGATGATGATGATATTCATCCCATTATACACAGGTTTTGAATTCTCCATAAGTACATCATAAATCACATCATAAACCATAAACATAATACTCCAAAAATAGGAGTCGATGTAATTTTGCATAATTACCCACCGAATATGTCCTGAAAATTTGAAAGTTTAGAATCTAGTGCTTTTTGATATATAATCGATTATTTCAAGTCTAATCAGCTCGGAGCTCCGCACCTCGCACTGACCGTTCATTCCAAACGTAGGATTATGATTGATCGTACTGATTCATTCGAGTTTAACTCGGGGTGGGTAAACTTCAAAGTAAGAAATCGAAACAAATAATGAATTATGTTGCGAATTTTACTTTATTATAAATAAATTGTTGGGAGTAATAATTTTTTTTTTTCTAACCAAGACTACTGCGGTTAGGTTTTTTTTTTAGAATGCGCAGAAAAACGTTTTTTTGAAGCCAACTTCAGCCTGTGGAGATCTGAGCCCATCCCCTTCACAAGAACAAAACTTGTTATAATTAAAGCTACTTAAATTTTCAAAAGAAGTCATTGCACAAATTATCATCGATTTTAAAATTTTAACGACACTCTGAACCCGCAGAGTTCGTGGGCACTCCAAGAGAGACGTATCGAAAGGTGGCAGCAAAAATTGCAATCATTGGGCGCCTATGCGGACACGGGTCATGTACATATTGTATAATGAATACATGCATATGGAGCTCTGCTCATTATGCAATCGGTTGCCAACCGATCAATCGAGCCTGATTCGAGCCATGGCTACCAACGACTATAGTGACTCGACAAACAAACCGGCTTACATTTTTTTTGAATCTGACGCCGAGATTAGAAATGACCTACAGAATAATCCGCTAAACGAACGTTCAAGGCTGGCGATCGGCTAGGAAAATGTGGCATTTTTCGTGCAGTATTTCATATGTTGCAATTATCTTTCGAGGAACGGCTTTCGTATAACTATGCATGAGCTCGAATACGAATGTTTCTTTCACTTCTCAAAATAATGAACAGACCTCGTTATTTTTTTCCAATCCATTGACCAGCTCTTTAAATAGAAGGAACGTACTTGAATTTTGGATTTTGAAACCAACAGCATTTTTGTTTTTTGCAAAATGAATTGCATGACCGTGACCCTCCCTCAACCTAGTCATAATCCTATTGTCTTCGCACCATTTTTCTTGTGATAACGGATCATCTTGCTCATTTGTTGCTTCCGTTGCAGATGCGTTCATGGGAAACACGAGAAAGTTGAATCAGCTCCATGAAAGTTGAGTATACATTATTCGTGCGTACTACAGATAAAGCCGCAGATGAATCTGTATGAATTTCAGCTCCAGAATTACTAGTACCTCGTGATCAACATAAAAGCCGATTGAGATTAAAAGCTCGCAAGACAAGACAATCGAGATGAGGCGAAGGATTCTTATTCCATCAAGGCACTTCGAGAAACACGTAAACATCGTCAATTCATCATCCTCGTCGTCGTCGTGCAAGTAGTGCACACGCCATCTAATATTTGTTATGCTAATCATGCCACTCAGAAGGTGAAGACTTCTTCAGAGCAGTAACTTCAGACCCACCTTTCCCTTTTTCTCAATACGTCACTCTCTTAGCTTCTACTCTATCTAGCTACTGAGTGACCCGAATCGAAATTAGAATCAAAATTATAACCAACCTGAACATATGAAAAATAACTTATAACCTTCATGACCAGTGAAGTCTGAAATAACACGAAATAAAGTTCGTCAATGGCTTGCTAAACCGTATGAAGCTATCGAAGTCAAAATGGAGATAGAAATCACGACCAACTTGAACCTATGAAATCATACAACGAACATGCAAAGATATATGAATATTCAATCAAGCAGTTACTCGGTGGTCATAAGTTCGTTATTTACACAACATTAGCACATATATCTGCAAAATCCGGTTATAAATGTTTCGTGGATAATATTAGGCAATGAAACATCCAACAGGTCCTTTTTTTACATTCACCAAATCTTTAAAAACAATGTCACTGAGAATAAATTTTTTTGATGAACTATTGTATACCAATTTTAAATACACTGCAGAGAAAAAATCTTTGATGACCCTATAGAAATGACACTTACAATCAAATAGGGGAAAAAAAAAATCATGTGATAGTCAGGGCGTACCTACATTCTCGGAACAAGTTGTGTGCATAGAATAAAGCCCGGAGTCGTGTGGAATCAAGTCTACTGAAATTTCACTCAACATTCTAGAAAACGCTTCTCCTAGGTAGCTCACGCACACGTTCATTACTACACGCGAATACAACGAGTTTCGTAATTGCGCGTAATCCCCAACGAGTTCTAACAATTATTTTCGATGCAGTCCACGTCCGCGAAAAAATAGCAGTCACCTGCAGCGCACTCATTAGTTTTATTATCTGCGCCTCTGATAAAAACCTGTTTTTAATTTTGATTTTTTTTTTTTTTGGTTTCTGGAACATCTCGCGAATTACGAAAATATTGAATAACCCTTGATTATTTATTCATCACGATCAATTAAACGTGAAATTACTACAAAAATCGAATGATATTGTTAACTAACATTGAAAACTCATAATTTCGAAAGTTTTCCAATCAGAAAGTTCTTGAACCAGAAGTTTCTTTTCGAAAATTCCAAATACTGGAAAGTATGAAAAATTATTTAATAGTCTAAAATCTTAATGTCATGTATAAAAACTTAGTCATTAGTTCCGAAATTGGTTAACAAAAGATACTGACAAGTGACGGAGCTTTCAAAAAATTTCAAAAGGATACGTAGGTGGAAGATGTAAGATTATTCATGGAATAAAGAAAAAAAAAAAAAAACATTTTTAAAAAAGTTTGACATGGCTGAGCTCTTCCGTGAGGAATCATTATCTCGAAAGCTATAGAGGGATTTATCATAGCGACATAAGCAACAGTAATACACAATATATATTCATATAATCCAAATGCTCGAGCGAAATCTCTGCACCTAATAATCTCATGCTTAAAATAAATATGTGGTGACTTTTAATGAGCTCACGTTCGAGTTTTAGTTGGAAAGGCCGCCTCCAACGCCGCCTTATCAAATCCAATTTATCATGTTCACATTTTTTCCGTATTGCGAACCACCAGAAAAATGCACATACGACGCTAAGTGAATTATTGTGTTGGTAAGTCCTCCAAACATGTGATTCATGTATTACACTCGTCAGTTTTTTGTCGTCAATTTTATTTTTACCGATGTTAACCGAAAATTTTTGGATGTCACCGATTTTTATCGATGAAATCAAGCTAGTTAGTCATAACCATAACCAACGATAACTAATATCAGTGATTGTCGATTTTCAATAGTCTAGTCACCAAAAATTTAAATCAATCGATTGCAAAATGTAGCTGCAAACTCTCCGGAGGTGTCCTCGGAAAAAATTTCAGCAAATGCTACAGAAAATAGTAAAAGTGGAAGTTCATTCAATAATACCCATGCGAAAAATCATAAATTTATAAATTGTAGTTTTATCGACTTTTTGAACTTTTCACAACTTGCAGAATAGATAAAAATTGTGTAAAATTTTATATTTTTGGTGAAAACTTTTTGATCTTAAAAGTTTCAAAGATTACGCGCAGTTTCTGTTTCGAAAATTTCTACTATCTACAAAGTTTACGTGCATGTCGTGCAATTTTTGGAACTCTACAAATTTTTGGAATTTTTCAGAATCATCAACAACTTTTAGAATTTGGAATTTATTCTGTTTTCAAAAAATTTTTCAACTCCAAACGTAATAGACTATTCAATTTCTCGCATATATTCTGAACATTCAATTTTTGAACATATTCTGAAATTCTACAACAATTTTGATTTGTCCAGAATTATTGACAGTTTCTGAAATTTCTAATGTGTCATCATCTTCCGAATTTTTCAAAATTTTTGATATACGAACTAATCGATCACTTCCACAATTATACTTAAATTTGTGCAACTCTTATAGATTTCCTGTTGATAGTTTTTAAACTCTTCAAATTTTTCGATTCTCTTTAAAAAAATTAAAAGCACTATTATATATACTTTAAAGAAATAAAAAATATGTATATGAATGAAAAATACATACAATCTTATTCAATAATTCATGAAATTCAAACAATTTCTCGAATTTTTTTTAATCATTGGCAATCTCACGAATTTTTAATGTTTTCTGATTGGCAAAAATTTTCCAACTTCTGAACGTAATGAAGACTAGTTAAAATTTTCAAAATTTTATGAAAATTGGCTAACTTATCAAGATTTTTCTTAGTTTTCAAATGCTCTTCAAAAACTGTAAATTTTCATGAAAAAATTAAAAAAAATATTTTTATGTATACCTTTTTAATTAATAAATACATATAATAAATAACAGAATTTGAAAAATGATAAATGTTTCCTGGAATTCTACAAAATCTGATTTTTTATGCTGAATGTCAGTTTGTAGAATTTTTAATATCTTACGATGTCTGAGCATTTTGAAATTTTTCAATTTTTTTTTAACCTATACCATATTATTGTTTAAAATATATAAAATATTATTTTCCATATTTTGAATACATATAAAACACAATTCGGAAAATAATAAGCATTTTCTGAAATTCCACAAAAATTTTGATTCATCAAGATTTATTGACATTTCTATAAATTCTAATATCTTCTGTTTATTCAAAATTCGCAATATTTTTAGCATGTTGCCAACTACTCAAATTTTCAAAATGTCATAAAAATTAGTGTAGCTCACAAAGATTCCGTTCGATTTTCTTGATGGTACTTTTCAAGTATTTCAAATTTTCGTTTAAAATTTGAAAAACCAGTATCGTGCATACTTAGAAAAAACACGATTCTCAAGAAATCATTTCAAATTTTTTTAAACTTCATGAGTTTTGGAAAATTATTGACAGAATAAAAAATTTCGATTTTTCGAAATTTCAAACTCATAAACAACTACTACAAAATTTTCAATGATCTTAAAAAATTAACTAAACTCAATAGGAATTTTCGTAATTTTTTAAGTTCTGCAGTTTTTTTTATTTCAAATGTAAAAACATTATTATGCGTGTTTCGATGAAATACAATAATAACTCCTCCCCCCTTCCAAAAAAAATAATTAAGTCACTGACTACTTACCCGGAAAAATCACATCCTACCGCTCCTGAGCGATGCCCTCTTTGAATATCAAGCACTTTTCAGAATTAAAAATCACTATCATATTTCATTATATTCTTTTTTCCACAAAATAAAATTTTTAAATTTCTTATTTTTTTAGAGGTAAAGTGATAATATATTTTTGAGGAATGTTTTAGTTATACAAATTTTCCCAAGGGTAGGGAGAAGTTTTTGAAATTCATTCAAATAACTCGAGCAATTTAATTTAAACATTTCGAGAATACATACTCAGAAGTGCTACGTTGCTGCAATTGCGAATCACAGTCAATCGACGCAGGACGCATTTCTTATCTTTTGCTCTTGGTTTTATCGCCACGAGTACCATACGCCTTTTTCCCGCATTAGCGTAATAACGATGATAAAAAGGTGGAGAGAAAAGAAAACGGTCCAGAAAATTCAGAAGTCAAAAGTTGGCGTCGTTAAATGTATGACTTGGAAAAAGTTGGAACAGTTGGGGTCATGGGACGACGACGAAGCTCTTTGATCTTTGGCCAGGCGAATCAAAATTCAAGTAATTGCAAAAATGAAAGCGAAAAAACACCTGGATGAGATAGAAAGTCGCGTTCTAACAATGTAGGGCAAAATTTAAACTCATTTCATCGTGATTTTCGATACGCTTTCAATATTTCGCGAGGGTAAAATGTCGGCTTGAGTCGAACAAGTGGAATCAATCTCGCGGTGAATGAATAAAGTTGGAGTTCTCAATAGAGCTTCTCAAAATCACAACAAATAAATCGCTTAATGCACGAAAAACTTTTACTCAAATTACATTCGTCTAGTCAAATCCTTAAATCTGAAGATAAGCTTCTTTTAGAGGATTCCTTTTCTATTAGGACTAGGGAATGAGACTTCCGGAAACAACTTGTTCGGAGGATATAATATTCAAATAGCAGCTTCGTTCTTCGCGAATTAGTACGCTCGTTAAGCACTTTCACGCCGCTGAACGCGCGAGAGATTAAGTATACGTTACGTCAGAGCTGCTAAGAGTGAAGCAGCAACAGAGCGAAGGCACGTAGCCAGAAATATATCGCGATTGTTATCACTCAAGTATCGGAGCCGCCGAGTGATCGGCTTGAACGCCACGCTACATGCAACCGCAACAGGAAAAACAAGATTCTACAATGAAGCTAATACTAAATTTTGCAATTTATCAGGATTCGTCCTAGTTTTTTATATTGTATTGCCGAATCTTGCGTCAAACTTATACTCTTACTTTTGACCTATTAACGCTGGGGAAACCTGGTTTAGGATGTCAAAAAAATCGATTCTTCCTTTAAGTCATCTCATTCGACCAGAAATGTAATCAAAAAAATGTTGTCCAAATTTCAGGACGAAATTCCAAATAGTTTCATAGCTGTAGTATCATAGCATAGTTTCATAGATGAACAGAGTTTGGGAGTAATGCGCTACTTGCAACGCGTTACTCTAAAACGTTACATTTTTTACTGTAACGGTAACGTAACGCGTTACATTCATTAACAAGTAACGATAACGGGAACGAGTCACGTTTTTTCGGTAAAGAGTAACGAAAATCCCGTTATTTTACGTTACTTTTATCTGTCTCATTAAGTTATTAGCACAATCTGGAACTTTTTAAGAAATTTTCTGAATTTATGATGTAAGTAATTTTTAACTTCCTCATTTTTAAATACAAAATTCCATATTTATAATTTGTAGTAAAACAAAGTGGAATATTGGTAATTTGTGTAAAAATATTGACAACGAATATGCTTTTTTACTTTTCATTAGAAACTTTCATAATTTCAAGCGCTGAATTTAAGAAATTTGCATGAAAATATATAAAAACACTTAAAATCTATAGATCTCAAAATATATAGCAGGATTTGTAAGATCTAGAGATCCTGCTAGAAAATTTTATGTAATATAACGAATAAAAAAAAAAAAATTATTAAATTAAATACGACAAATACTAGAAATATTAGATTTTATTCAGTTTTATGTACTATGATTTTAAAATATTTTATGAAATTTCAGGAATCAAAAAACTTACATTTGAGCCTAGAATTCTAAAAGTTTATGTTTATAGAAGTCTATAAAAAAATTAGAAAATATTTCTAATCGTATATAACGCTGTGAAAAATACAAAAATATTGAGGGCACTATAAACATATAAAGAAACAGTTTTCTGTAAAATCGATCGAAATATACTTCAGAAATTCCGAACCTCCAATTTTATCTCATGCTGGAAGTTCGATGAGATATTTTCAAAAAATCTAAAAAATTCCACAACATTCTTTAAATACTTAGAAATATAGAAAGAAAATATGTTCAGAAAAGTACGTACATACATATAAAACATTGAAATCTTTCAAATTCCAGAAATTCATACAGCAATATATAAAAATAATGAACGATCTTTGAAATCATAGAAAAGCGGAAGAAATATAAAAAGTACTAAAATAAGTAAAAATCTATCAAGACACTGTTCTCTGGAAAATCGTGTAAAACACGTAATATTCCATTATGTTCAAATTCTGGAATTTGAAATTTTTGGAATGTTTAGAACGATTCATATCATAAAAATACTAAAATTATCTTAATAAAATAATAAAATTATGTAAAAATACTATGAAATTCTGCAACATTCTATTATATTAAAAAATACGAATAGTTAGGGATCATCCATAAACTAGGTGACGCAAATTTCGAGACTTTTCGACCCCCCCCCCCCCTTCGTGACGCTATTCCCATGAGCGTTAACACGGAGCGTGACGTTTGATCTGCCCCCCCCTCCCCCTAAGAGCGTCACGTAGTTTATGGATGATCCCTTACAGAAATACTGAACAATCCTTCAAATCGTAGAACGATTGAAAAAGTATCGAAAGAATCAAAAGATATAAAATTCTTTATAGACACTATTTGCTGGAAAATCCGCTCAAATACAAATAACTCGATGAACTTTGAATTGTAGAGCATAAAATTCTTGAAATCTCTGTTCCAATGTACAGAAAAATAGTACAAATTGATAAAAGTATTAGAAAATCCTGCAACATTCTATACATACTGAAAAATTCAAAAAAATTCGAAAATTCTGAAAATCTGAGTAGGTAAGATTCTCTAAAAAATCTATTAAATTTGCAAATGTTTCCTTGTGGCTAACATTGCATCAAATTTTCAGTTCAGAATTTTCGTGGACTTGAAAGAAATATAAAAATTTGAACAAGCTAATTGATTTCTTTCTCAGGGCAAAAAGTTCAGATTAACATTTCTTATTATACCTGAAAAAAACAATTCCTATACAACAAAACTACAAGTACATTGATATTGTATTTTTCATCACTCTAACCTCGAAACTGACATTTTGAAGTGACTTTCGGCCATCGTGATGGAAAATATCTCACGTAAACAAGTACGGATGTGCTTATAGGTAAAACGGGTTACAAACCTCGCCTTCGGATCGGTCCGTAATCACCCCGTTTTGCCAAATTCGCACATCCGTACCTGTTACGTAATATACACTATTTCAGCCTTATTTTTTCAATGTCTTGTTATTTATATTCAATCAATTCCAAAAAGTAACGGGACGTTACTTTTTTTAAGTCATAACGGTAACGAGTTACTATTTCTTTTGAAGTAACAGTAACGTAACGAATTACTTTTTTCACCTTTGTAGCGGTCACGTAACGCATTCCGTTTTTCCAAGTAACTTTCCAAATCCTGTTGAATTGTATGGGCATATAGATAAAGAAAAAGATACTAAATATGATTTAAAATTGAGCTCACAGTCAAATAGCTCTAAAACCCCTCTTCTCTTCTTATCTCTTGAAGGCCTTGCAATAGCCTAGCCTATAAGTAATCTCATCAAAACGGGATAAATAATCTCGCACGATCAAAGAGGGAGTGTTCGGCAAAAATAAATGATGCATAATTTCTCGAGCTTCCGCGAGAAAAGTGAGGGCGGCGGCCCGTTGCGGAGCTGATACGCAACCCCAGCAGTCAAGCAATGCTATATATCGGCTCTAACGACTCGACTTTCTCAAATCTTGTCGATCCGATCGATCGAAAAATGATGCCCCATTCCGTCGTAGCTTTCTTAATTTCCGTCTAATCGAGGCCAAGTTACGGCAAGACGTGACGCGCCTGTAAAACAGACATGTGGAAAAGAAAAAAAAGAAAAGAAAAGGCCTCTTCCGAAAAAAGAGATTTTTTAGTTCCGGTAAAAATGGAGAGCGTATGTATATGCAGAGAGAAAAACTGGACCAATAAACTGGAATTTATAAAGACGATCTGTAACGTTGCTGTTGCTGCCTAATTATTGCTGATGCGACGCACATGAAATATCCCTCGCAACGCTCAAGAGCAATTCAAACAACTTTCGGGCCACGTGAATTACGAGCTCGGGCTTGTAAAAAACGCGGGAAAAATGCCAAACACTTTTATGGCTCGACCGAGCCCCAGCAGCAGTCTGAAGACCATTTGAATTTCTTGTACTTGGCGAAAGCGGAATATCAGTGGCGTCGGAACCGGGTCCAGGGGCAAAGGGGGGTCGAGCCCTCTAAAAGAACTGTTATGGAGATGCTGAGGCCCCCTAGGTTTTCTTTTAGAACGGAAAAAATTTCGTCTGTTTGCTGCAGAGTAAGGAGTAACTTTTTTAGGATCTTTCAAGTACTTTGATTATGAAATCGGCCATAATTTTGCCTAACCAGCTCCTTACTTTTGCGATATTGCAAAAAAAATGGGTTTTTATGGGAGTACTCTTTGAAAATATGATAATTTCATTTTTTTTTTTGCGTGTTTGGATCAAAAACTGTTTTTTTCTGCAGCTACAGGTATCTACTAGTTAAACTTATTAACTTCACTTCTCGCACATTCGCAGTTTTTTTTATCTAGAATCATGATTAATTCATGTATTATAGAAAACGAACTTCAAATATACACCCGGGATCGCCCCGAGATTGTTCTGTGGCGATCATATTATGAATTTCTAAAAGAACTCTAAAAATATTGAACTTTTGGGCAAGACCATGCCAAGACCATGTCAAGAATTTTGGTAGTGAAAAATTTAATTCTTGGGCAAAACTATCTCAAGACTCAATCAAAAATCTTGGGCAAGTATTTCCATCATTTCATTTTATGAGCCAATGTTTTCTACAAGATTCTTTCTGGAGTCTTGAACAAGATGGGCAAAAGAAATTTCATGAAGAAACTACATCCAAACTTTCCCAAGACTTGGACTAGAAAATTCAAGATACTTGTGCAAGAATTGGGCAAGTATGCGGAAGTAGTCTTGGTACAGACTTGAACAAGATAGAAGTCAAGACTTTCGAGCAAGACTTGGGTAAATCTTGCTCACATTTGGTTTTACGGGCATCTTCGTACAACGAAAATTTATTTTTCAGCCAAAATTTAACAATTTTTGTCATTTACAGAGCTATAACTTACAATTTTTATAAAAAAAACTGTCTTGAGAGCTGTCTATAAATTGAGTCACACAAATTTCAAAAATTTTAAACACCCTTGTAATTTCGCTATTCTCCATTAGCGTTAACGTGGGTCGCCATGTTTGGTATGACCCTCCACCCTGAAAGCCTGACACATTGTATGGACAGTCCCTTTGTAGCTTCATTTGTCATGTTTATTTTGTTTGAATTTCATTATGGTTAGATTAGAATTGACAAAGCGGTATCTAATTTCTGTCTTTGATGTATAAACATCACGTATTATGAATTCATTTAACTAATTTATGAACATAAAAATTTTTTACTAGTTTTAAAGCAAGAAATTAATTCTGCTCCAAATAAAAAATTGATACATCTGTCTTACAAATAAATGCAAAAAAACATTGAATGGTTTTCTCTAATTTATTGCACTTGAAAAGCCTATCAGTAGACTTTAACAATTTGTTGTTTCAAAAAAATTTCTGCGGTTCTACATTCAAATTTTCTCAATGATATATTTTGAAAATTTCAAATGTTTGATACAGTTTAAATCCAAAAATAACAATCGAGGATATTAGACGCTCGAAAAAAATTGACCAGTCAATTTTTCTTTGGTTAAAAAAAAATAGGAATGGCCCTAGAAATAGTGTCGAAATCACTGCAAGGGAAAACGAGAGTTAAAATCCTTGCAGGTATGCTAACGTCGCAATCACGCGCCTTTCACACAAATACGTGTATCACTGTAGTAAGTAAAAACTTGGGAAACTTATTTCCCATTGTGCAGAATGAGAGTGAAAAAAAAAACGAAGGTCACGTGTATGTATGGAAAGGGACAAGACTTTTTTTTCTCGAGTTAACATAAATAATGTAACTAATATTTGTTTAGAATGCACAATGTGCAATTGATTACATGTAACTCATTTATTTTTCAATTATAAACGTAAAAATAAATATTAATTTTGTTTTCAATTTTTAAGTACTCTTTACTATAAATTATAAATTATTTCCACTTTATCGAAATGAATCACAAAGTATACCAGTCAAATTTGATTTATTTATTCTGTTAACATCTTTTTCCAAAGTTTCGGCTTAGTAATTTTCTGGCACTCATCAAGGAATAGTTATCTACATAAAAATCAACACAAAAAGTTCAAGAGCTTCATCAAATAAACAATTCCGCCAAAGAAAAAAACAAACACAACCTTTGCCCAACCATGGGATCATCCCAAGTAATTCCCACGTCCAACATCCATAACTCCATATTGAAGGCAGTATACATATTATAGAACTAATGACTGTCAATATTTTTTCCGAATGTAATTCATCGTCAATTAAACCACCAATCAAGAATTATAATAATTATAGTCAAACAGTGTATTGTTTGGGACGTGAAAAGTCAAAACGCCTATTGGAATTCAATAATTCAATAATAAATAAGTTATTTATTTATTTATCATTTCTTATAATGAATTATAGTCTTAATACATTAAAATTTACATAATATCTTTACGTTCATTCTCATCATTGATCTGTTAAATGACTATCCATTTCTTAAAATCCATCGATGTTGAAAAAAAAAAAATAGGAAAGTCAAGATAATTTTTCATTAAGTAACCATTTACAGAAATTTTTCACATTGTATTTATTAAACAAAATCAATCAAAAATCATAGCATCGGAAAATTTTTTCATAAAATAAAATGAATTTTCAAAAATCTTCAGAAATGCGTGATGTAATTTTATTTCACGAAATCCTAATAAAGATAATGAAGAATGTTTTGTTTTTTTTTCATTTGCAATTTTAAATTTCTACAATTTGAAACAACGTGAATATACAAAAGCCCGGAAGGCTTGTGAAACTCATGAATTGTAATATGCATCCAATACTCTAGGTGATTTAAGTTTTTACAAAGTTTCCGGAATCGCAGGTTTTTTAATTCATATCTTCAAGTTTCTACGTTACATAGCTACATTGAACCTTTCGAAAACGTTGAAAACAAATTGAATTTCGCAAGAATTTTATTTTCCCTATAAAATTTTTTAACTTTTCGTACCTACAAGCATTACACATGAAAATCTCCATTTCCAAAAATCTTTCACCGAATTAAATTTAATAATTATTGAGAATATCAATGTCAGTCGATAAATTCTGTACACAACTTTCAATCAGTTATTTCTAGGTTTTGTAAAGTTACATAAAAAATTGAAACGCTTTACGTTACAATTTAATATTAGCCAATAAATTACCCTTTATTTAAATAACTTTATATGAACAAATTAATTTTACTCATAAAATAACATTATTACGGACCTTTACTTCCATACTATATGAGAACCGTTAACCCTCGCAGTCAGGGATCTGGAACCGAAACGAATATATGTTCTGGTTCCGGTTCCGGTTACGTGAAAAAAGGGTCGTAATCGATGTAAAACTACCAAACGTGTTAGTCGTTTTACCCACGAAAAAAAAAGAATTGAATGCAATGAAAAAACGCAGTTAAACCTGACTCACCGATTTCTGGGCAGAGCGTTACGGGAAACTGGCGACGGTGGCAAAGGGGGTAGGGCGCCAGCACTTCCGGTGGTCACGTTGTTACTGTAACGGACGCTGCGCTGATCGGCCGATGTCCGAGGCAGCCTCGGGCTAGCGGCGAGCGCCGAACTTTGCCAACAACAGCAACAGCACAATAAAGACAACAACCAAAACAACCCCTGCCAGCCTTGCTGCGACTCCACCCTCCTCCAGCAGCTCCTCCGACTCATAATCGACGATTTGTTCATCCCTCCGGAAACGGAACACACCGACCCCTCACTCTTGCTGGCTCCTATGAGCCACTGCACTTCCTGCACCACCAGCAACATTCATTGCGAAACACGAAACAACGATCAACACCACATCACACGATTCCGGAAATAACGCGCCGAATTGGTTGCTGTTGGTCTCACGATAAATTAGAAAGACAGGGTCGAAACAAGTCAAAGGTCTTGGAGCTTCTTCAAAGTTCCTCTGCGATGAATACTAACTTCTTCTGGAAGGGGTGATTTTTTTCAGACCAAATTATTCTCTTGGAATTAAATGATCTATCGGGGAGATTTCTTAGGGCACTCGTGAATGAAGAAATGCACCAGCAGAGAAGTCTCGGAAAGTGTTCTCTGGAATCACTCACAGTCACTTGAGCAGCATTCGCTAGGCAGTACGCTTGCTTTGCTTTACCAAGATACAACCATAGTAGGCACGCGTTCCCAGTCAACTAAGATCGAGACTTTCACACAAGACCCATGCCCGCCTGCAGCGGCTGACTTTTATGAATGGTGGGGCGGCGGCCCCGCGACCATCGGCCCCCATATCTTTAACGAAAATGGATTTTTTAGGGTTGAACAATCGACGTTTCCAGGGCTACTCGTGAACCTTTCAAGGTCCTTCCCTGAAGAGTTTTCAGGACTGAAGTACAGGATTTTTGAAGGCCTGTTTGAACTATTGGCCCGAGTCGAAATTAGAATCAAAATTATAAGCAACTTTAACCTAGTAAATAGAACTTAAGACCTTTATGACCTGTGAAGTCTGAAATAACACGGAATTAACCTCGTTAGTGGATTGTTTAAGAGGGTCTTCTAGTTACGAGCCCGAATTTCGAGCGTATTTTTGAGGATGGAGTGCAAGACAATCAAACATGATTTTGAGATGTGTTTGTACATCTTTCTTCTTAAAATCTGTACATTGAAATTACTTGTATATTGAAAATTGTAATCTTGACTTGGCTTTAACCGCGCCTTCGAAAGAAAATCACACCCGACTTTATGATAAGCTTCCTTAGGTTGGGGTGGATGAAACTGGAAAAAAACGATATTCTAAAAACGGTGGATGTTTGAAAAAAAAGTTCGTTTTTTCACCATTTTTTTCAAGCTGATAAGGGCTGTTGAAACGAGAAAAATATTTTTTTTTACTCGTGTCCAACCATAGCGACATTTTTACTGAACAATTTGAAATTTACAGACACCCAATATTCCAAGAATAATAGTCAAGCCCTTTCCAACATTTTTGGACAACACGACTTTCGGTTAAACGCGTTTTAAGTTTAACAATGAAATTAAACACGATTTTCGAAACTTACAGTTTAATCGGATATGCCAGTAGGTTTACTATGATTTTTCTTTCACGCGGACTAAAGTCCGCGTGAGCGTACAAGAGACGTAAACGTCTCTTGTACGCTCACCATACGTTTCCTGCCTGCCCCAAATTCTTCACGCGGTTTGAACGCTCCATGAATGCGGAACGTACGTTCGATGAACGTGGAGCGAACGCTGACTTTACGTTCCCTTATTCCTGCATGAGGAATGTACGGGTACGCCGTCTTCGCTCTCTCTGAACTTTGTGTATTTATTGCGTTTCATTCATATGGACTTGGTTTTAATTATTGGGCCTTATTGTTTTTTGTTCGCAAGTAATTTCGAAAATCTTCAGATAGGTTTAATTGAAAATTCAACGAGATTTCGAACATTTACGAAATACGCACATGAAAAGTTGTTTAAACTCAGTGAATAATGCGCACAATTGATGGTTGCGAAAAACACAGTCGAATCAAATATCGAACTTGTTGATAAAACCATTTTTTTAATTTCTTTATAGCACTCTAAAACTTTCACCGATCTTGAATTCAATCGGTGAAAGTTCAAAAGAAATAATAGTACATTACGTAACCAAGACTTAAATTTTCTATTTATGAGTATGAAGTTTGTAGACGGAGGTGAAGTCGAGGTTTACGATCCCAAGAGTGAATATAAAATTTCTGTCCTAGTTACGTACGATACTTTATGTACCGAGGGCTGGAGAACGATTTTAGAGAAATTTGAACTGAACGAGAGATGAGTTTTCTTTGCCAGAGGTACATAAAATATTTTGATAGATTTTTAAAGGAATTATAACCCAGCTGATTTCAAATATTTCATATAGTTCTAAAAATTTTATATAGTATGTTAGTGATCAAATTATTTTATTTATTTTTTTTATATGTTCTAGAGGTTTATGCTATAGTTTAGAAAACTTTGACGATTTTTAGGATTTTAATTCTTTTTTTAGAGCACGGTATCTTTTACATTGAATTACAAGATTTTCATTTACTATTTTTTTGGTATTTATACAATTCAAGAAATGGTAATTGTATGACCCGTACAAATTCAATTGAATTTTTTTTTCTCGCTTCCTATTTGAATTAAAAGGATAAAATGTAAAATGATTTATAATTGCGCATTTAATTATATATATGTAGAAATTTATTGACATATTTTCTCTAGAATTCGAAGTCTTTTGAATTCCTAAAGGAAAATTATATCCTAAAGTTTTTTGTGCATTAAAAAAATTCCCACTATTTTTCGCATTTTTCTAGTAAGTTTATACGAAACCTTGGAGGACTTCTCAGTATTCGCATATGTAGATTTTTGATTTTTTTGTGGACATCTACCCATATTTATAAAATTTGATACTTTAGAATGCGAATTTTGACTTATTATCAGTAATTTTAATGATTTATGAGAAAATGACATTTATTCATCAAAATTTTTCATGTCTTCTTAAGTTTTCATTTTTTCGTGTGCATGAGGTATTAGAAACATTTTATCGCATCATCTAGAATTTTCAAACATTTATAGCATAGCTATAGAGTGCTACATATAACGCTTTTTATAATTTAATCCTCTAAAATTCAAAAGTTTGTAGTTAATGCTTAGGTATTCATTAAGATTTTCCAAATAGCAGTATTTTCATCCATTTCGACTATTGCTTTAAGTGTATATTCAAAGTTTATTTGATTCGAAAGATTTTCTGAAACGTACCTACTTTTATATGGTTTTTACATAGATTTTAAGAATTTGATGATTTAAGATTCGAAGTTTTCCAATTTTTTACCATTTTTATAGATGTCAATTTTGTGCATTATTATTCATTGGGTTTACACAACTTTTCGTATACGTATTTTCTGAATGTTCGAAATCTCGTTGAATTTTAAATCAAACATATCTGAAGATTTTCGAAATTACTAGCAAACAAGAAACAAAAAGGCCCAGTAATTGAAACCAAGTCCACTTAAATGAAACGCAATAAGTACACAGACCTGGATTTATTATACGACGGTGGATCAAATATTAAACGACCTGTCACTGTGATTGATGTATGTCATTGATCGAAATGCCATCTAGTGGAGTGTTGGCTGGAAGCCTAAGGAACTTTTCTGCACTACCGGCTGTTCGTACTTCACAGTGATTTAGTCTCCTTTGCGATGAGTGAACAGAAAGTCCATCCACGTGTTGCGCGACGCATTATTATCAAGTTTCTAGCGAAAGAAAATGTTGGGCCCATCAAAATTTAGAATAGATTGAACTCTTTGGTGCATTTTATGGGCATAATATAAGAATATACATCTATGCTATCATTTGAGTGTAATGCTGAAGAAGAAAAAATCACATTCAATTTTGTTCTTTTCAAAGTTTTTAATTTGCACATATTCACAAACATGTTGAATAAATTCGTAAAATAAATAATGAATTAAAGAAAATACATGCATTTTTTCTCATAGTAAGACATAAAAAAAAATTAATTATTTCTTAACTTGAAATATTTATATTCTTTTAATTTACTTATAAAATATTACAATAAATAGAATACACCGATTATATTCAAAAACTTTTTTTTATTTTTCATCTACCATGTGCTATTTTCTATTTAAAATTGATATAAAAAAGAAAGATCACTAATTTTTATTTTTAATTAACTTCAGAAATTATAACCCCCCTCCACCACCCCCACCGAACATTGCCAATGTATAAATGCTAGAATTAATAAAAATAGAGTGTAATTGTACTTACGAAAAAACTTCATGAAAAAAGTGAGATACAAAAGTATTGAAATCAGTACTGAATTAATGTATGAACAGGGAAAGTATTTAATTGTTATAAAATTATGAATGTTTGTGTAAAAGCGGGATCAGAATTTATTATATGATATACGCCATTATACTTGAGTGATTTACAAAACAAAACAAAAAATTACAAAACATCAGTTTTTACAGTTTTTCATAGAATAAAGATACGGTAGACTTTATCAAATTAAAGTTTTGTAAAAATCCAATAGTCTCAGAAGTAAAAGTAGGTGAAAATTAATTCGTGGGCGGTGCCGCCCGAGTTGCGCCTATGCCTACCTGCTCGAAAAAATTACACCGTATCTATCTTCCGTGTTGCGCCCAAGTTGTTATCAGGTCCCAATGGGTTTAGGTCCTGATCGTTTAACGCTTGTTTAAACATGTCCGTGCTTGCACATACACGCCAAAACTTATTTTCCGAAAGATGAAAATTGAAAATTTTACTCAGTCTACGTGCAACTTTCATTGAATCTAGATGATACAATGGCTACGCCAATAAAAATGTTAAGTGAAAAAGGCAAGAATTTGCTAGTTTTTGATCAGTTCAAGTTTCGTGAACATCGATTGTTGAAGCAAATGGGTGAAATGTGTTGGAGGTGCACGAATAAACAGTGCAGTGCAAGATTGTATACGCTTGGACATAACAACGTTTTTTCGAGAATACTGAACGACCATTCGAATCACGTTCGTGTTACTGAACAAGTTCTTTTTAGACAAAATATCAATAACGCGGTGAGGAGAAAAGCTCATAAGGGCTTTTTTAACGAAAAAGCAAGAAAAATGATAAGATAAGTTACCAAATGTAGAAAAGATGTGCATGATTATTTACGAATATGTCCAGTGACGTCCGTGAAAGATGAATATTTGCTTTTGTACAATGATGAATTTTTTTGTACAATGTACAATATTACGTGTAATATCATCATACTATCCTGCGACAGTAACTTACAGTTCATGTGCAATGTGGATACTATTTTGGTTGATGGTACGTTCACTTATTGTACAAAATATTTTGTACAAATGTTCACTATTGTTGGGTACTCAAACGAAAGATATATCCCACTGGTGTACAGCTTGATAAATGATAAGAAAGAAGCGTCATACACGACAGTGTTTTCCGTTTTGAAACACAAGTGTTTCGATTTGGGGCTTGTGTTTCCACCGAAGATTGTGGTTTCTGATTTCGAACAAGCCATTTTATCGGCTAGTCGTCAAGAGTTCGAGAATGCAACACTGGTTGGCTGCGGATTCCATTTGGGCCAAGCTTGGCAAATATTCGAAATAAATTTTGAAGTTTTTTATTTTTTAATAACTTTTTCATGATGCAATTTACAACATGAACAATATTTTTTTAGGTTAGGTGCGGCTCTTTAGAAACTTATAATTAATTTATTACAAAATAAAATATTCGTAAACTCTTTTTCAGGCAAAATCTTACGTAAATTTTTCAACTTTTGTATGATTTCATACAGGTGGCGAAAAATTTCTGAGTTAGGGCTAGCACCTGACTATAAAGATGAAAATTCAGATATTGGACAATCGCTTCGTTTTTGCTTTGAGTTAACTTTCCTTCCATCACAAGATGTTTCAGAAGTTTTTATGGACCTGATTGGAGAACAGCCTGAAGATGCGAGGGTGACCAAATTCGCAGATTATTTAACTGATAATTACATAGACGATTCTGCTCGTTTTCCACCGATACTTTGGGCAGCTCTGGATCCCAGTGTTTGGAGAACAAATAAGGGATGTGAAGCTTTTAATTCTAAGTTCGGGGCGGAAGATTCATCTGTTTATCCTAATATTCACAGTATTTGCAATCAATAAAGAATGTGCAAATCGATTCTAACGCAATAATGAACGCAGTTGCTTCCAATGAAAAACTTGTTAGAAAAAAACGAAAACGCGAATTTTCGGCCAAAAAAATTGAGCAATTTGTTACAAAAGAAATTGAAAAACTTGCATTTGTGAAATGTATGGCATTAAAATATAATACAATCTGAAGTTTTTTAAAAATAGGCATTATTGACAAATAGGCGCAACTTGGCATTTTTTTAGGCTAATTATAGCGGTCTGGGCGCAACTCAGTAGCAACCTCGTGGGCTGCAGTCACGATGATAAAGCTACTGTTTTATACGCATAATAGTAAATGCGTAGTGGTGCAAGAATTGCTATCGTATTTTGTATTTACTCTGCACATGTTTCTTTTTCCTTTTTTTTTAGCTATTTCATCTATTCAAAAATTTATAACTTCACAAATTATAAAACTACCTCAAAATGCAGTAGAAACACATGATTTGAGAGCAACAATCGGTTCCTAAATCAGTATTGTGCTAACTGGGTCTCATTCAATAATGGAAAAAGCGCGTCAGTAAATTTCAACGAATATATACAACTTTCATGGTATTCGCATTATTTAAGCAAAATTTTTTATTGGATATCATTTTCCACGAAAAGCTGCATCGAGTCAAACTTTCGCATTACTTATTATGTATTCAAATTCCAAGCTATCTGTCAGTTATAAGTATAAATAAAGTAATACGGATCAATAATCTTAGCTCAGTAATAGAGCTTGGTTATTATTATGAAATTTATTGTTAATAAAAAAATTACTATCATCATGAGATAGGTTGTTTTTTGCACGGCAGCCCACGAATTAATTTTTACGTACTTTTACTTCTAAAACTATTGGATTTTTACAAAACTTTAATTTGATAAAATCTACCGTATCTGTATTCTATGAAAAACTGTAAAAACTGATTTTTTGTAATTTTTTTGTTTTTGTTTTTTATACCACTCAAGTATAATGGCGTATATCATATAATAAATTCTGATCCCGTTTTTGTATACGCATTAATAATCGCATAACAAATAAATACTTTCCCTGTTCATATACATTAATTCAGTACTGATTTCAATACTTTTGTATCTCACTTTTTTCATGAAGTTTTTTCGTAAGTACAATTACACTCTCTTTTTATTAATTCTAGCATTTATACATTGGCAATGTTCGGTTGGGGTGGTGGAGGGGAGATTTCATTTATTTGTTCATTTAAAAAAAAATTGAAGTAATTAAAAGATGCATATGCTATTCCTTGATTTTAGGAGACTGGTCAAGGAATCAATGTCAGATTTTAAAAAACGATGCATTCAACCCTGAGGAAAACCTTACATTGACAATGTAAATATACCATAGTAAACTTTATCGAAACTAAATGTTGAACAGCAATTTACGTAAAGATTCCATTGAGTTCACAATGGCAAAGGAACATTACTAATGTAAGGTTTTCCTCAGGGAGACTGTATTTGGGAATCAAATTATAACAAATAATTGGATTTTGCACGTCTCCGGGCAGAAAATCTTATGTGTACCTTGGCGCATTTGCCATCTTCGGACAAGGACGATATTTTCCTGTTCTCGGTTAGCGCCGCGGTAAACAATATACTATTTTGTCACATGCGAATATTTTTAAATGATTTATAATCTTCCCAATTTCTTATTTTTCATTGTTTATTTGGTCTGCTTATTGCAAATTTGGCAACATAATTTTTTTAAAGTAAAATGACCGGACGTTCACACAAAATTCAAGTTCTTGCAAGATGCTTAAATGATTTTCCAGGTCAACAGGCCATAATTAGGTATTTACTAAATATCTACATATAATATAAATATTTTAATATTGTAACAGTTCTCTATTCTATTACAGTATTTAGGACAAAATATTCATATTATTGATTATCCGATAGCTAAATTCCGAACTATTGAATGTGTGTTTCATGAATTATAATGAAATTTCTTACCTTACAATTCGGAAAAACATAAATCATATGCATCTTCCTGAAATGTCAATTCCCCAATTGTCTGCTAGAAATACCAATTGAAGTTTAAACGGATTAGTTTTGCAATCAAGGTGTAAGATTTGTAATCATCGTACCTAAAAACTATAAAATGCATATATATGCATTTATTGTTTTACGCAATTTGTTAAACGAACATTTAAATGAATAAATTATTTAAACCCGGAACTAGATTCATGACCAGTGACCTAGAAAACTGGGGAAAGCATATTTATCTTGAAAAAACTGCAATTTCGCAAATAACATTGAAAAAACGTTTTAACAAATCAATATTTAATGCCCAATGCCATACTAGTGATGAAAGTACCAAATAAATTTAGAAAGCGTTTGCACATTGCAGAAAATATAATTTCAGTGATGTATTTATCTAAACAAATAGCTATTCACATAATTTTTTTAAATCTAAATCTACAGATCGCCTGATAAATGCTCAAGGAATGGTGTAGAGCGTGAATCTCGACCAAAATTGGTACATTTCTTCTGTGAGTGTCTCAAAGCTTGTAAAATATTATATTGAAATGGCCTATAATTTGCAAAAAATATTTATAAATGTAAGCGCGTTACTGTACGATGCCTCACATGGTTCCAATGTACCGGAGGTATCACCGGAGGTAGAATCGTAACTAATAGCAAATTTCTATAGCTTTTATCATTAAATTACATCCTATGTAAACAAAGATACTACAGGAATACTTAACTTTCATGCATTTCTAACGAAATATTCCGTACACAAATGATGTAAGTTTTCAATAGAATCAATCGTAGAAATAAAAAAAAAATACAATATATATATTATAGTGTTGTATTATCATGTTTGAAGAGAAAAAAAAATTGTTCCTGGCTGGGACCAAACCAGGGACCCCCGGAATGCGAGGCGGGCATTCTCTCTACTACGCCACTACTCCATTATAAAGAGAAGACTTGATGAAATAATATACGCACCATGCTTATTTATTTCCTGCGAAATCACGAAATCATGACCGTCCATGCTGTGTACGCATATACGCTATATGTATTATAGTGCCGTGGTGGCGCGTTGGCCACGCTGCCTCGCGGCAGAAATCGGCGATACCATTCCTTGAGTGCTATAGTACGTGATAGCCAAACGCTACGGGTAACACATTAGGTACAATACGTGCTAATGCTGAACGAAAATTGATAATCCACGCTGACGAGGGAGTTTTTGTATGTATAAGTCTCAATTGACTTGGGCAGTAGTTTTGTTTTGGTTGTTTTTTTCTTATTAATTCTACTAATCCCAACTGAGATTATTGATCCTAGATTTGTTATTATAAAATATATTGACTTATTTTATTTTATACAGTCAAGTCTTTGAATGATATCATTGCATCAGCATAGAAAAATGAAAATTTCATTTTCTAATACATTGCATTGTAGGAAAAAAAAAATTAATTTTGAAGTATGGATTGATAAAAATCTTTACTATGATTCGAGTGTAATGTCGAAGAAGAAAAAATCGCATTTAATTTATTTCTTTTCAAAGTTTTTAATTTTCAAATATTCACAAAATTGTTGAATAAATTCGTTAAATAAATAATGGATTATAGAAAATACCTGAATAAATACATAAAATATATCAATTCAATTAAATTAAAATATTGTATGTTTCATTTTAAAAGTCAAATGGAAATAATAAGTCCTTATCATTACCATTAGATAAATATTACTTACCAGTAAATATTTATCTAATTACTTTCATATATTATTTGATTATAATCTGAAATAATTTAATAAAATCTTCGATAATTCAAAATAAAATAATTTTATCATGTTTTGTACTTGATGAAACGTCATAACGATGAATAAACTTTTGTTGAAAATATAATTCCAATTATTTTTATAAATCTACATATTTTATAAACTTTGTTGTCGAGGAGTAGCCTTGCAGTATTATTGTTATATAAATAATTTTTTATGAATCAGAAAAAAAAATACAATTACCCCTTCTTACATTTTTCGTATGTTCTGATTAAGAATGTACACCATTTGTGGAAAGAACGTTTCCAAGTCTTCTTAGTACCGCTGGTTACGGAAGGGCAGTACAAATAACACAGATACAATAGATGTGAGTCATTAAATTGCACATTTAAACATCTTCTACCTTACACGATAAAAGATCTTTAAATATTAAATTTTCAGCCTCGAACTTGTTTCTATGAGGAAAATCATAAGGAGGTTAAAAATTTTGAACGGGAATGTCTCCTTAATTATGATGATGCTGCAATAAGCGAAATGTTGCATTGCAGTAAGTATACTCTCAATGCTGTTGAGAAAAAATTATCTTACAATTAGTGCAGCTATCCTTAGTACTTTTGATCCTTATAAAAACCTTATAAAAAAATGACATTTCTAATAAAAATTCAATTTCATATTAGATGCACCTTATAAAAACCTTATGAAAATTGAATGTCGTATGAGGTGACCTTATAAAAATCTTATAAGAAACTGAATAATGAATTGATAGAATAATATTATAAGTTTTTTTTTTTAAGATTTTATCAAATACATTCTCATTAGAAATTTCAGTTTGTTATACAGTTTGACCTCTAGATAGAGCGTCATTCTGTCTTCACTCACACTCATTAGGCGTTTATGGAAATAAAAAGAGAAAACCGACGCCCTATCCACAGGTCGAACTGTAGTTTTTATAAGGTCACCTTATAAGAAATTAAAATTCCCTCAAGGTTTTTATAAAGATCCAAATCACTAGGGTAGTAAAATGTCTCGCTTGTCGTGCCAGTTTACCAATTTGAGTAATTCTTCGTATGTCATAATGATAACAATTGTTATGACGTCATATCTACTGATGAAATGGAAAAGCCATTCGTAGGGAACGATGATTTGTTTCAAGTATTGACCGAATGCCAACTACCGCAAACATCTAAAAATAAAATATTGCAAGAGAGTACACAAATTCTGCTGATATACATCAGCTGCCTAAAGATTTCCGTACAGCTGTTGGAGCTTATCCGGAAACAGAGATAAAAAATATTGATATCCAAAATATGAATGACACTGAAATCCCGGTTTTTTACCAGAATTCACAGTTTATTTAATTTGGTATAGAACAGTGTATGAATAATGATTCTGCTAAGTTTGATACGTCAACTCAGTTCTTAGACATTTCTATTAACATTGATGGCGTTACTCTTTTTTGATTGTCTACTAAATCGTTTTGGCCTATTCTTGCTCGGTTTGATAAATTTCCTGTATTCATTGTAGGTTTGTACTATGGCAATAAAAAACCGATAAATAGCAATAATTTTCTGAAGGATTTTGTGAAAGAGTATAACAGATTACATGCTCATGGGAAGGTAGTACCGGGTAAACTTTATTTTATCAATCTGAAAGGCATACATTTCGATAGTCCTGCTAGGTGTTTTATTTGAAATACCCTATATTATAATTCAAAAACAGGTTGTTATAAATGCGAAGTAATAGGTTGCTGGAAAAACCATCGCGTCTATTTCTTAGATCTGGATGCCCCACCTAGGACAATAGAGTCATTTCAGAACTTCGAATATCAATACAGCGATGAACTTTGTGAACTTTCGAAAATATCGGAATACGATCCAATCACACAAAGTCCACTGGACTGCATGCATGTCATAGATTTAGGCGTGATGAGAAAATTTTTGCGCATGTTGTGGGATAGTAAAACTAAGTTTAGACTTCGCTCAAGCGTCAAATCATTATTGACTACAACTTTTCAAAAACTAGCTCCTTAGTGTCCTTCTGAAATTCACCGGAAACCAAGATACCTCGAAGAATTGGCCTTTTTCAAGGCAAAAGAGTATAGGAATATTTTACTTTATACCGGACCAGTAATATTGAAAAAGTTTTTGCCCAAATCATTGTATCAACATTTTTTGTTTTTACATGTAGCTTATCGAATTTTAAATGATAAAGTTACAGTTACACAATCCGGAATGCTTGATTATTCTGAAACTTTACTTCGAAGCTGCGTTATGGACTTCGCGATTTTGTACGGTGAAGAATTTGTATCTTTTAATGTACACTCACTCATTCACATTGTAAATGATGTTCGTAAATATGGGACATTGATGTCGTTCTCTTGCTACAACTTTGAAAGCTACCTCGGTCAAATAAGCTCCCTTGTACGATCTTCTCAGTTTCCAGCTGTACAAGTTGCGAATAGGTTACATGAAATCAATGTGTTCGGAATTAATAGACTCAAAAAGTCGATCGAAATAGACAATTTAATACCTGATGTCACTTCTGCCCTTCTGAGGGTTTGCCCCTCAATTGTAAATTTTTCATGACGTACCGAACTGCAGAATATTGTTTCCGGGGTAATTAAATTGGTGACCGCTACTGTCAAGTCTCAAATGAAAGCATTTAGATGATAAAATATTTTGCTTTAAAAACATCATCTTCTATTATGTATGTTTGTGGATACTTGCTTAAAAAAAAGACCATCTTTTTATGATGTTCCTTGCCAGTCTGATCTGGTCAATGCTGTGGTTGGTGAGCATGTTGACAATGCATTGCGTTTTGCGAATGCTAAAAAAATCACTGGAAAGTTTTTTCCCATGCCGTACAATGAAAATCAGCTTGTACTAGCTAAGATATTTGCATGTAAGTATTTCCGACGAGAAAGTAAAACAATCAAGTTCTAATTTCTGTGCATTACATTTAAAGATGTGACCTTTAAAAACCTATAAAAAAATTCAATTTACATATAGTGTTATAATGTTTTTCAGGACATTTGAGTCGTTTTCAATATGGCGCTAGAAGATAAACGTCAACATTTGAAGTACTTGGTCATCGAGGAAATCGAAAAAAACAATGGGGTAATTTTGACAATAATCAATAAAAATTGGATTTCTATTGAAGACAAAACATTTTGGTGGCCTTCGGGTTCTAAGGCGATGGTATTCGATTGTTTGACCGATGATACAGAGCCTGACGAGGCATAATGGAGTTGCCTGAAATATTCTAGAATATTATTTACTGCTGGTAATAATAAATTTCTACGTATAGAGTAAAATTCCAGAAGAGCAAGAATTGTAAACGAAGTTCTACTTTCAGCTAAACATGGGCAAGCCACGAATTTCGTAATAAAAAGGATTGAGGGCGAAATGGAAGAAGAGTCCATTCAAAAAAATTGCTCCAAAAAGGATTCTTCTAAAACAAAGTAATTGAAAGTTTATAAATCCGATATATATGAGAATAACAGTAACAATCACTATTGCTTCCATGGTAACAGTGGATAGTTTCAAATTCGTAACATGAAATATTGTTTATTCTGTGAAACGAGATCAAAAAATCTTATGAAAAAGATGAATAATTGTACAATGACAACAAATGTTTAAATGGTTTAAGTAAAATCTTTGTTACATTTGTGACGTAGTTCGCTGTAATGTATCTATCGTTAACTTCAAAACATTTTTTTTTTACAGAAATGACGTACGAAAACAAAAACCAAAAGTTGAGAACGTCCAAAACATGTACGATTTTTTATATAACTATTTTTCTCATTTATTGTATCTTGAAGATTATGGAAATAATGTTCATTTTATCACTGGATTTCTAGCAATCTAGCAACTTCAAGGCCAATTCCTCTTCCAAAATTGGCAAAGGTTGCCAAAAACAAATACACCCGAGGCGGGTCAAAGCAAAGTAGCTTCGTATAAAGCTCAGGAATCGTCTATCCCGAAGACAAGGGAAATGTTGTCAAATGAAAGGTGCGTGGATTTCACATATCGCTTTATTATTAATGACATCTTGTTTTTCAAAGCTGTGGCATGTTTCAGGGTTCTTTCCACTGAAAAGGAAGACGAAGTATAAAAAACATAGGTTTACATCTATTCTGCTAATCTAAGTTAACTCTGACCTGTTCGACAGTAAAAAGTCATATAGTTGTGATAATGATCGGTTGAATTGTTCAAGTATTTGTACAAAAAATGATAACGCCGATCAATCTTCCTTCAATCTTGGATCATTTATTTAAAAAATTTTTTTTTCCATTAATATCTAGCTTTCGGCCTTACATTGGGCCTTTTCAAGATCTGTATAACACAAATTGATAACAACAATAAATTTCGTAACGAATATCACCAAAAACCGAACTAACAAAATCACTTACAGAAAAAATTTATAATGACCACGAATTGGATCATGTCCGCACTAACAAAACTTCCTTAATAATAATCAATTTTACTCTTGTGAGTTACAACGTTAGTATTTAATTACACGATGCCAATACAACAATTATAACCAAAATTGCTCCATACGAAAGGACCAATTTCTGAAAAAAAAAAGTAAAAAGTCATATTTTAACATTTTAGGCTTTCGGTGGAAAAACCTGATGGAGTAACAAATATATTTCTCGTGTTGCAACATAAGATTCAGTGAGTCCGATTACTTTGTTTCAAAACAAATATGAGTAGTAGGACAGTGAGAGTTCTGCCCCCCCACTCCTCCTCCCATCACGTGATCCCCCTCCCCTCCTCGGCCCCGCTCACTCCCCCCTCCCTTTGCCCCGCCCACTCCCCTCCCCTCGGGGTTTTCCCGCGTTATTCCGGGATTTTCCCGCGTTGTTCCGGGGTTTTCCGCGAATTTGCGCAATTTTCCCGCGAATTTCCTAGATTTTTCCCTGAATTTTCCACGAATTTTCCGCAGTTTTCCCAGATTTTTTTTGGAATCTTTGCGATTTCTCGCTAATTTCATGCAAGTTTTCTCAAAATTTCCTGGAATTTTCCGCGATTTCAACAGTTTTCCAATCCTTTATCGCAGTTTTCTAACCCTTTTCCGTTGGTTTTTGCAAACTTTTTCTACCCCTTATCGCGGATTTCCTCCCTTCAAAACAAGATGGTGGACAGAATAAATTGAAAACAAAATGGCGGTTTGCTAGGCATGATGGCAAACAGAATAAATTAAAACGAAAATGGCGGACTTATGAAGATTGAAATACTTACCTTTGATGTATTTTTCCCCAGAGTCGGAACGTTGATAGCACTTACACGCACACTCACACACGCATACACATACCCATGCAAATTAATACACAGAAATTTTACATTCTACAAAGGGCCCCACCCCGCCCTTTGTTGTGGAGCACAACCAGCTAATTGCTCCTCCATTTTTATTGTTCAGTTTTTTACAATTGTTCTTACAAAAACTCACAAGCATTGAATTTACCACCAAGGAATCGGAAACTGACTGTTAGCTCTGACTTCACAGCGTCGACAAGTTTTTGAAGCTGATCCGAATCCTCTTGTAATGATTTGCCAAGCCTTGCCGGGAGAAAAATCTCGAATTCCGTATCCAGAGTGATGAGGAATTTCGATCCATACTTGGTTGTAACGGAGCGAATGTTGGTGACGGTGTAACTTTTATTGAGTTCTAACTTGATAATTTTACGCGTTGGCAGAAAATTCTCTACACGAGCTATTTTGTTCAGCTTCGAGAAGTCCATGTTGCTTGATAAATATTTTTCTTAAGACTGACGCTCTACCGCTCGCGCATCCGTATTTCAAGGATTATTTGACCTTGAAAATCTATTGCGCAGTTTCGAAAGTGATAGCGTCACCTCGACAAGTTTAAACAAGTCGCCGGTGTACTGAGTGTCGGTAAGGTAGTACGAACCAATTTATACCGCTTATTATTCAGTCTTAAAACTAATATCTACTGATTATTGTTCAAATCTTTAGCTTTTCTACGTAAAGTAGGATCTAAAACACATTCAATAAAAGCGATTCGTCGTTGAAACCTATAACGGTCACGGGCCGCTTGTTCCCATGGACCCCGTCTCGCTAATCTATGCGCAAAATCCCACACATACAGCACATATACTGTAGGTGGGTTACAATCAAACGTAACACGCTTCATAGTTTTCTGACAATTCCGCTGATTGGTTGGTATTCTATGATACGATCATGTACAATAAGACAGTATGCAGTAGTTGCAGCTGGGAAATTGGCTCCTGATTCAAACTCCAGACGAACATCAACTGGACCAGTGATCAAGGAATCATTTTGTTGAGCACAGTCGATAACAACAAGAGGCGCATTATCTTTAAATTGAGTTTTTGTTAGCAATGGAGCATTTTTTCTACCATAATACGATGATTGAAAATTTGCAAACATTTCATATAACGTTGCAAACTGGTTTCGTCGAAAATCAATATGAAGATTCTGATAAGGATAATATTGTGAATTTAAATACAATTTCATATCACGCAAATTACACGTATCAAAGTTGCTCATATTTCCAGTTCTCACATTTTTTCGTCTAACTTGGAATCCTATGATGACGTATCTCGGCTTTTCCAGTTGAGTTGTTGTTTTCATACTCCATACGTGCTTTGTAGTTTGAGGTAAAAGTGGATACTCGTAAAGTTCCCAGCTTCGGAAACTCATGGCGATCGTTGGATCAGTAGCGATGAAATTAAGCATTCGAATTTTCTCCAAGTCCGAAACTTTGACGTATGGAATTAACCATTCAATTTTGCTAATGGTTAGCTTGTATTGTTCTTCGTTCGCAGCAAGCTGTGTGATTACGTTGACGTCGGTGTTGGCTCGCAGAATAATGAGTTCATGTTTTGCATTGACGATAACTCGTTGATAATCTTCAGCAAATCCGAAGATGAAATTCAGTGGAATGCATATGTCAAAATATCCATTGTTGTTAGTTATATGTCTAGTGTCGTCAACAATCCATCCAGCATTTTCCATCATATCCTTTTGAGTAGGAGTTTGTGCAGTGTAGGCCTTCATCGTTGTTGTGAGACCGACATTCTTGACTCTTTCGATCTCTACAGTATTCAGCTCATACCGCATTTCTTCAAACATGTGGCAGATGTCATTGTTCACAATCGATGTATGAGCAACATCAGTTCCATCTGCTTTTGTCAATCTTCCTTGTATATGCAGCGAACTTTTGCTAGGCAGTATATATGAATCCTGGTTTTGTACGCTGATGCGAATCTCATCGTTGTTGTTGAATGTTGATGAAGCATATGGCTGGTGCGCGTGTATTTCATATTGCGTTATTGACTCGTCGAAGATGACTTTTTTCTCGATAGATAACATTGTATCAGACAGATGAAGCAGCAGAAAATTTTACTCTTAAACCGAGACTTTTCAGGAACTGCACGTTTTGCGGTGTTAGCACTTTGAGTGGTTTGTACCGACTGATGATTCTTGGACGTGCTGTGTGACTTTTATAGTCTCCGTAGACGATTCCCATTATTCACTTTTCACATGAAGTCTAATAGTGATGACTTCTCCTCGAAAATTCACCAACTTGCCGTCTTGATCCACAATACGTAGCTGGAGATGATGTATTGCCTGTACGGTGATCGGATGATAAATGACGTGAGTTGGTAGTTCGATCATCTTATATCCTGGTGGCACCACGGGAAAAAACTCATGAATAGTGTGCATTTTCTTCTCGTTTATATACGCTCCTGTAGTGATGTTACACTCGACACGTAAGGCGTTGATACTGAGTATTCTCACGGGAAATTGTGATTCATGTTCCACGTCAGCAGCAATGACTACCTGATCAAAACCTAATAGTAGCAGCGTGCTACTATTCGCCCGTAACTGGAGCTCGATACTTGGTGGCAGCACTTTTTTCAAATAACGCTCAATGTTCTCCAACTCATAACTTCCCGAGGGTATAGTTATCACTTTATCGTCAACATAGAATTTATTGTTGCCGACGTCGATGTTGGGGATTGAATTGAAAGTCAGCAACTGGACTAATCCCAATGAATACTTTTTTTGAGGTGACAATTCGATCGGAGGAAAGTAATTAGTCTCCAATACAGATGAGGTGCCAGAAAGTGTCAATGTCAATGTATCCGCCATGACTGCTGATTGTAGACTGATACACATTCACACACCATCGATGCTTTTATCGAGTAAAAACTTGAGACACAAGTGTCCACAGATAATTTGATTATAGTTTTGATACTGATCACGATTGTATTGAATTATGCTACCGACACCGAAATAGTCTACAAGTTCGCGAGGTGGTTGTAGATTGCCAAAGCTATCAAAATACATGATTTTATTGTCCGTTTTCCTGTAGGCGACCCAATGAGTTCCATGACTATTTTTACCATCCAAATTGATAATGACAGCTTCAACTCTCCTGGGTCCATTTTTCGGTAAATCATTTCTCATGTACACACCTCGAAAATGTGGAATTTTTAACAATTTTGCATATTTCAACAAATCTACGTTGCTGAGTGCTCGGTGCGGTAGCTCTATACGTTTTTTGAATGCAATCTCATGCCAGTTCCCCTTGGTGTTAAATACAATCCTTTTCCCACGGCGATTGATTCCATTTTGAGGTTATGACGTTTTGATTCCTCCAATTGACGCTTCGCAGCTTTCGCATCGTTGATAGCTTTAGCGATGCTTGCAGCGCCACCTGCTAACGCTCCTGTGGCACTCAATCCAGCGAAGATTGGTAGTAAAACTGCTGGTAAAATACCTCCAATTTTGTTTGGTACGGGAAGTACACGAGGTACTCGAACATTCTTCTTTCCTCCAGCTTCTTTCACAGCTGCTCGTGCTTCTTTCAAAGTAGATTGTACAGAGCCAGTAGCTTTAGCTGCTACTTTCGCTGCATCGATGACTTTTCTCAAGGAAATCTTTTTCTTCTTTACCACTTTTCTGACTTCCTTCGCTACTTTCCTAGTTTTTTAGTCCCATTCCGAGTTTTTTCTTCAGCCCCATAATGCTGGCTATACCAAGTGCTGCTGTTTTTTCACCAACTGCCGAATCCTTGGCAAAAACACGTTCGACTGCTCTTTTTGCGAGCAATTGATCAGCTTCGTGTCTAGCTGCGAGATTTTCACGATTTTTTGAATAAGCTATATCGTGCTCCCTACACGCTGCGTCGAGTGGATTGATTCCACGATCCCCACGTGCTAGCCTCTTAGTCAGCTTTGTGCCTGGACCGCAAAATTGATATCCAGGTATATGAAGTTCAACGGGGAGCTTGTTGATGATAGTGTTGACGAGACCTTGTCCTCTCACAGTCATTGCTTAACTGAGTTCGCGACTATAAATACCTCGTATTTATACTTTTTGTGTCAAACGTTCGCGAACCATCATGGAGTTTATACAGCAGAATGTAAAGTTACCTGTTGTTAACTTTGATAACGTGACAGAGAGGCGGGAAAAAATCAAACGTCATGGAAAGCTACTACCGAATACAGTTCGCGCTATCATCTGTGGACCTTCAAATTGTGGAAAAACTAATGCTCTGCTCTCACTTCTTACCCATCCAAACGGATTGACATTCGAGAACGTCTACATTTACTCGAAATCACTCGAGCAGTCTAAATACAAGTACTTGGAAAAAATCATTGAACAGATCAAAGGAGTTGGATATTTCACATATAGCGACAACGAGCAAGTTGTCAGTGTGGGGGATGTTAAACCAAACTCTGTAATAATATTCGACGATGTGGCGTGTGAAAAACAAAACAATATACGAGCATATTTTTGTATGGGACAGCATCGTGATGTGGATAGTTTTTATGTCTGTCAAACATACGCACGCATTCCCAAACACTTGGTGCGAGATAATGCGAATATGCTCATACTGTTTCGTCAAGATGACATGAACTTGAAACATGTGTACAACGATCATGTCAACACTGACATGTCTTTCACACAATTTCGAGATTTATGCGCAGCATGTTGGAATGATAATTATGGTTTCATCGTCATTAACAAGGATAGTGAGCGTGGACGTTACAGAAGAGGGTTTGATTGTTTCTATAAAATAAAGTGATTATACAAAATGATACCAGTATCGCCTTAACTCTGCTCAAAGATGGATCGTAGAGATGTACTACACCACATTGCACAAGCAAGCGAAGCCATCCGTCGCAAACATCGTCTGCTGAAACGTGGGAGAGCTGCTGTAGAGACGTCGGTGCGAGAAGTGTTCAAGCCCATCATCGATCCACTCCAGTCATTGACGAAACGGGATATTGCAATGAAAGAAATCAAAAAAGAAGAAATGAAACAGGAAGAAGTAAAAGAAGAAGAATCAGCGTTGGAAGATAAAGAGCAACAGAGTGAAGATGAAGAGCAACAGAGTGAAGATTTTGAGAGTTTTAATCAAACCCTCGGTGATCAAACATTTGCACCAAGTAATGTCAGTTCACCAGCTCCTGTTAACACTCTGACTAAATACTTGAACATGTTAAAAAACAAGTCACAACGAAAAAATCTCGATACGCAGTATGGAGTACGATCGCTGGAAACTGGATTGCATATTGGAAACGCGTCGATCAGTTTTGCGGTAGACACTGTTCATGTAGGAATGGAGGAGTTTGAGAAAACGCCAGGATTAATCGAACTGCTTTTCAAAAAAATACCAAACAGTTCAATCGTAACTAAAGTCTACGTGGAAAACTATAAGCAAATCATTCGTCAAACGAGTGCAGATAGAAAATATTATCGTCCTGACGAGAGTCTTCGTGGAAGTAAAGATTGGAAATATCTCACATACATTGCTGACAAGAAAGTGGGCACAGGAGTATACAACGTGGTTAATCGCGGACGTGACATCGACTACGTGCATTGGGATGATCCGGACGAGCTCGTTGATCGCCTGCGACTTATACTTGCGTCACAAGCGGCTGGTAACAACAGTCACATCAACGAAATCAACTCAATCATCGAAGAACTGAGAGAAGCTGAGATTATATATTGAGGGGATTGCATTGTACAACTTCATTCGCAAGCTAGACAATGGCGAGTGTAGACGTTTTTGGAAAACATCTAACGAGAGCTCAAGGACTTCGAGGCCCTCCAGGTGTTGGATTCCAATTGACCGCTGAGCAAAACTACGATTTGATGGGAAAAAGGTTATGCAACGTTGGCAAATCGATGGAAATGATGGATGCAGTGAACCTCGAAGAAGTAAATAGAATCGTTGGAGATGCGATTCAATCACTGAGATATGTGATTGGCATTGTGACTGACAATTTGACAAAATCGCTGGAATCCTTGAATGATATGTATCAAAAACATATGCTTGAATATTCGAAGCAGATTAACGTTATTCTACATCGTCAGCAACTCATTGAGGAAGTAGTACATATCACACCCGAAAAAAATGAGTTTGAATAAAAGCAAGTATACAAACGCGTCACCCTCATTACCAACCCAGACATTGTAAGGATGGATGCGAAAGAAGCTCTTGTAGAAGAGTTCCAAAAGCCTGCAAGGAAAAATTATCGACGACGTCATGTGGATATGCGTGGAATTGATGAAACTTGGCAAGCTGATCTCGTCGATACGTCCACTTATGCTGACAAAGGCTACAAGTTCCTGCTCACCGTCATCGATGTCTTCTCCAAGTATGCATGGGCTGCTCCTGTGAAATCTAAAAATGGTCCTGACGTCACCGCTGCTATGAAGACTGTACTCAAGGATCGTCAACCCAAGAATCTACACGTCGATCAAGGCAAAGAGTTTTACAACAAGAACTTCAAAGCGCTCATGAAGCACCATGAAATCAACATGTACTCTACATTCAGCGGCATGAAAGCATCCATCTGCGAACGTTTCAACCGCACTTTGAAAAGCAAGATGTGGAAAAGATTCTCACTCCAAGGACATTACAAATGGATTGACATTCTACCTGAATTGATGTCAACCTACAACGCTACTAAACATCGTACTATCAAGATGAAGCCAAAAGATGTTACTGCATCTGATGAAAAACGTTTGCTCCGTGAAATTTATCATACAAAGGATCAGAAAGAGAAGCATAAATTCAATATTGGTGACAAAGTCCGGATCAGCAAGTATAAACATGTCTTCGAGAAAGGATACACACCCAATTGGACAACGGAAATATCTTCCATAGTTGCTGTGAAACCATCGCATCCAACGACGTACAAACTCAAAGATTACCAAGATCAACCCATCGATGGAAGATTTTACACCGAGGAACTCGCTAAAGTGAAACATCCTGATGTATATCTCGTGGAGAAAGTGTTACGAAAGCGTGGAAACAAACTATATGTAAAATGGTTGGGATTCGATAATACCCACAATAGTTGGATTAATAAAACAGACATGTAGATAAAAAATTGTTTTATTCATTTCCGCACCACCAGAGCCCACATGGGGTGGTAGAATATGTGGCGCGTTTTTGGTAACATGGTATCCCCAGTAGGCCTAATCCACGATAGTTGCATTGTTTAATGCAACTGACTGTACATATTTACATATATATATTATTCATATGAACGTAGACATAAACGCTCGTTTATTTACAAACATAATCTATTCGAGCTCCATTAATTCAGGTATTTTGTAATGGCCGTGTGCCAAAGTGTCCGTTGTATCTGACAAAATAAAACGTTTGTCATCAAACGGATTTAACGCGAGTTTATTTTGCTCGATTGTCTGGATTTCATGGAGGTGTGAACGAAACAGTCGTTGGGAGCAGAATTTTGTAACTTCGTTCTTCAAACAATATACATAGTCCATGAAATCCAGCGTTTTCGCGACAACTGACATTTTGACACCTTTGGCTCTCTTAATTCTATCCTCGCCTTTAACACGTAAACTATACATTTTACTTCGTAGACCGACAAATTCTGTAATGATTTTCCCATTACACTCATCTTTCATGAGACCCACGACTTTTTTGTTGAGCTGTTGAATTCCAAATTGGTTGTCCGCGGGGTAATCTGAAGTATCGAAATGTTCTGCATGGTCCATCATCAACGTATATGGATTGAGATTTTGAATTTCGTAGATAAGACTATCACAATCAGTATCACAATTGTTCAACTTTTTAAAAAACATCATCTAGTAACGCGTCAGAATAACGATCACGGAAAAACTAATGTTTTTCAACCAAAAAAAAAAACTAATCACTAAATACCACAACAATTGTTCAAAAGCACTATCAAACAACTAGTCAATAGAACTTTTGCGAGAGAACTAATGTTTGCCAAGTGCCACAGTATGCATCGCGCTACAGTGTCACGCTATGGTGTCGGGCTATGGTGTCGCGCTACGGTGTCGCGCTATGGTATCGCGCTACGGTGTCGCGCTACAGGGTCACGCTACTATGACCCGTGATGATTTCGCGTTATGGTTTGAAAGTGTAAACTTCGAAACGTTCTGAATCAGACTTCTGATCCCAGTTTGAAAATACGCAACTTATATACTTTGAATTGATTCATTTCTTATTGAAATTTTATGCTTAATTATGTTTTCTATTCTTTGAATTTCCATATTGACTGATACTTCTTTTTTTCCAAACTTTCAGAGTTCATAGTTACGTAATAAACATTCAAGGTCCTATTTCATAATATATTTCTTATTTCATATTCTAATTTTCGGTACGTAAAATAGGCTAGGAGCAAATTAATGTTTCCTGTTCCATTAATTCAAAAGAAAAGCTGTCGTTTCTATTTCTTATATAACATTCGAAAAATAGATTACGTAATAGAATTTCAAAGTTATATTCGCATAATTTTTTCAACTGCTTGAAAACATGTTTTCTCTTCTTTGAATTTACATACTGTATGATACTTATTTTTTTCCAAACTTTTAGAGTCGTTAGTCATGTAATAAATATTCAAGGTTCTATTACATAATAAATTTCTCATTTCATATTATTATTTTTGACGTATGAAATACACTTAAAGCAATGTTATATTCAAATGTTATTGAATTTTAAATATAAGCCGCCGTTTCTACTTTTTATCTAACGCCTAAAGTGATAGATCACGTAACAGAATTTCGAAGTAATATCAACGTAATTTAATTCACAGCAAAAAATAAATCAATGTTTTTTCCTCTAAAAATGAATGCGTTTAAACTTGATGGAAATTTTTCATCGAGAGTAACAGATCTGCGTAAGTGAATTTATAACGAATTTCGTAAAATTTGAATATGCTTTTAAGACTTCGCGGATGATATCATGGAAACAGTCTTTTATGACTATTCCGAACTTGGTCAATGTATTGACATATCTTATACCGTTTCCTGTTTTCTATCGTTGCATTCTTCAGCAACATAAATGGATTATCTTCGATTCTACTTTTACTTTCTTCTCGACACACGTGCTACATCGCATCACGTTGGATTTACGGAATATATTAATGTACTCGGCGTCTAGAAGGCAAGCGTTTGCTATCGAGACATTAATCGCTCTTTCAAAATACAATTGTTTTAAAAAGTGAACGCTCGCATCGATCGCTTTCCTTTAAAATCAGAAAAAGTGATTGAGGTAATAAGAGAACACGCTTCAAACTGATTTCGAAAGAACACAGATTTTTAGAAGTTGGACAAAACTATAATTCATGAATATGATGTAAGCAATCTTCTTTTTTCTAATTAGAAACTTTTGAGAGTGAGGAATTAGAGGTCATTTTTCGAAAGCATTATACTGCCCTACAAAATTTGACTATATAAAGTGATGCTAGATGAAATGAAATCAGTCACGGCTTTATCATGAGATTCGTGAGTAAACAAAACGTTACCCATGAAGTAGTGATGGGATATTATAAATTAAATTTAATTAGTCGACGTGAGTTTCCAGTCAGATTTGGACGAAGTTTGGCTGCAGTGAAAGTTTACCTTATGCAGAGGAGTTGTGAAGAAGGTGAAAATTTCAGCCAATGGTAAGTCGTTGTTTATTCAATTTTCAGTGTTCACAATTTTGTTTTGTCGATATTTTTTAATTATTGTGAATTGTTTAGGGGACAGTCGGGTAGAGTGGGAAGTGTTTTAATGATGCCACATAAAATGCAAAAGAATATTTTTTTTTTTATTTCAAAACTGTATCGTGGAGAGAAAGTTCATTGATTAAAAAAATATAAACATTTCCTGTCCAACCGACTTCCCACTCCACCCGACTTTCCCCTACATATTGAGTATATGATTAAAAAACTACATTTATATTGTTTAGAATTTTACTTTATAATAATGATTATTAATTATATTCGATGATTATTTATTCAATGAATGTGATTTTTAGAAATTGTCATTTAACAAGTTCTTTGTAATGATTCTTACAGGTATCGAGACACATTCAAAAACTTAGATCGAACGTTCCAAAAGACAGCCGTAGACGCATACTATATAGGAATGGAGGATACGAGGGTAGCACTGCAGCAGTTCGTGGATGAAACAATTGCAGCTACAAGTCGGAAAGAGGATAGACATAATAAAGATGACATCCCAAGGAGGAGGTCCAAAAGAATAGAAAACAGGAAAAGCAAACAACCGTACAGGAAGTGTAATTGTTTTCACTAATTAAGATTATGTGAATTTGAAGAAAAAATGTAATTTCAAATAAATGATGTCAAAATTGTTTAAAGAAATTTTTTTTTCATTATAACGTTAAATCTCCCTATCCCTCTAAGATAATTTAATTTAAATATATACTGACCATCAATAAGATGTAAATTATCAATAATGTCGACATCTACCTTAGCGACACTCAGTACATTATCGGCATCTACCTTACCGACACTCAGTACACCGGCGACTTGTTTAAACTTGTCGAGGTGACGCTATCACTTTCGAAACTGCGCAATAGATTTTCAAGGTCAAATAATCCTTGAAATACGGATGCGCGAGCGGTAGAGCGTCAGTCTTAAGAAAAATATTTATCAAGCAACATGGACTTCTCGAAGCTGAACAAAATAGCTCGTGTAGAGAATTTTCTGCCAACGCGTAAAATTATCAAGTTAGAACTCAATAAAAGTTACACCGTCACCAACATTCGCTCCGTTACAACCAAGTATGGATCGAAATTCCTCATCACTCTGGATACGGAATTCGAGATTTTTCTCCCGGCAAGGCTTGGCAAATCATTACAAGAGGATTCGGATCAGCTTCAAAAACTTGTCGACGCTGTGAAGTCAGAGCTAACAGTCAGTTTCCGATTCCTTGGTGGTAAATTCAATGCTTGTGAGTTTTTGTAAGAACAATTGTAAAAAACTGAACAATAAAAATGGAGGAGCAATTAGCTGGTTGTGCTCCACAACAAAGGGCGGGGTGGGGCCCTTTGTAGAATGTAAAATTTCTGTGTATTAATTTGCATGGGTATGTGTATGCGTGTGTGAGTGTGCGTGTAAGTGCTATCAACGTTCCGACTCTGGGGAAAAATACATCAAAGGTAAGTATTTCAATCTTCATAAGTCCGCCATTTTCGTTTTAATTTATTCTGTTTGCCATCATGCCTAGCAAACCGCCATTTTGTTTTCAATTTATTCTGTCCACCATCTTGTTTTGAAGGGAGGAAATCCGCGATAAGGGGTAGAAAAAGTTTGCAAAAACCAACGGAAAAGGGTTAGAAAACTGCGATAAAGGATTGGAAAACTGTTGAAATCGCGGAAAATTCCAGGAAATTTTGAGAAAACTTGCATGAAATTAGCGAGAAATCGCAAAGATTCCAAAAAAAATCTGGGAAAACTGCGGAAAATTCGTGGAAAATTCAGGGAAAAATCTAGGAAATTCGCGGGAAAATTGCGCAAATTCGCGGAAAACCCCGGAACAACGCGGGAAAATCCCGGAATAACGCGGGAAAACCCCGAGGGGAGGGGAGTGGGCGGGGCAAAGAAAGGGGGAGTGAGCGGGGCCGGGGAGGGGAGGGGGATCACGTGATGGGAGGAGGAGTGGGGGGGGGCAGAACTCTCACTGTCCTACTACTAATATGACTTGATAAATTTTAATAACGCATCTAATACCTATGCTGATTCCAGAAATGATGACCCAATCACATTTAATGACATTGGCCGTGGACTTATTGCCTGTCATTTAGAAAACAGTGAGTTACTTGAGAAAAAACAGGTTAATGTATTTAAGACTGTCGATATTAATTGAATGTTATTTCTTCTTTTCAGAGAAACTGATATCATCATTGACAAACATCAACCATTTGCTAACTGTGCATTTTTCACGTGCTGTCGATAGCACTTCAAACTTAGACAAGTCGAAGCATGAGATTCCCTTTGTGACATGCGAATCAACAAACAATTTTGAAGATTTTCTTCGAACTGAGAAGAACAAGATGAATTCTGTAAGCTGCAAATTTTCCACGAACTCGCACCTGTTCAAACTCTGTACCTTACTAATCAAAAACTTTTGTTTTTTCTGTTGCAGCAAGCGTACTTGAAGACTTCAATTGTAAAAAACAGGAAGAACTTGGATGACGTGCTCAAGTCTTTATATGACGAGAGAATTACTTGTTTCTACAGCTGGGGAGGGCAAATGAAGGAAAAAAAAATTTTTTCTACCCTATCTTCCTTGCAATCTGTGTATGGTAAGATATGTTAAATTCTTTTTCAATCAATAATTATTCAATATCGATTTTACTTTCACCATTTTTCACATATTTTAGTTAGTATGATTTCATCAGTTTTGGTTATGTTCGACTTGAATAAAATTGATGTGAAACTATCAAAATTTTAGCCTTGTTAAAAACTCCAATTTTTTCGTAAGATTATATTGTTTCACATTCTCTATGAGAAATGGGGCAATAGTTTATAATTAATGAATCGCAGCTGAATCACAATAACCGCTAAAGATATATTTATAACAATTAATTTTGTACACTGGCTTACCAAATCTAACGAAATTTTTGAGAATTATAGTAATTTTAAAAACTTTTTCAAAATGTGGAAGATTAAAAAAAAATAAGTTTTAAATTCATAGAATGTAAATGGTTTATGAAAATCTGGAAGTCTTGAAAATATTAGGTATTCGAAAAAGTAAGCAAGATTTTAGATACTTTAAAGAGTTGTTGATTATTAAAAAAATATTTAAAAATTGTGGAATTCAAGTGTAATAATAAAAACTTAGAAAATCGAGAAACTTTGACAAAACTTATAAATTATAACACTGCTAAAAGATGTAAGATAAGCTGTACATTTTGATCGGAGAAACGTGAAAAAATGATTTCATATTTTTAGACTTTTGATCAACCTCAATGTCCTCAATGAATATTTATACTTATATTTCAATTATTTAAATGTTAAGTTACAATAAATTTTCAAGTTGTCATATTTTTGCTGATACTTGTCCTAAATTAGTAAATTTTTTTATTAATTAAGAATTAACAAAATTTATAAACGTTTTCTGAATTTTACAAATTTTTCTAATTATTGAGGATGTTCTCAATTTTTTAAGATTTTAAAAATTTTTGAAACTTTCAAAATTTGGAACATAATACAGACTTTTCAAGACTTACTAAATTTTATAGAAATTTGACAATCTATTAAGATTTTTCGTAATGTTCCAACACTTTTGAAGTTTTTTAAAATTGTTATCAACAAATTAAGAAATTATCATTATACCTAAAATTTTACATATTTTTCGAATTTTCTAGCATCATAACCTTAGCCTTAAAAATTTTTAATGTTTGTTAAATTATTCTAGATTCTCAAAATTTCAAACATCAAGCTAATTAGCTTAAATTTTTTATTATGAGGTAGTACATTTTGATCGGTAGACTATAGGGCGTTCAAAAAAAAGGCAATTAAAATTTCAGGATATTTAAATCTACGTATCTTTTCTCATGCTGAGTTATTTTTTTGCAGCTGCTTTTGAAGAGACAATAGGCACGCCCCAAGTGGAGCTTAAAAAAATGCAAGAAAATGGTTTAAAAATATAAATCAAGTAAGAAAACGGTACCACGGCATTCGTACACCTCCAAGAGAATTGGAGATTCGTACACCTCCAAGAGAATTGGAGGCTCCTGAAATTCGATGTGCGAAGTCATGTAGAACTTCAATTGAATAAATTTACTTTTAACGATTAGGTACGAATATTTTCTTAACTATCCATTTGCCCTACAATCTGGGACGTGCTACACTGGAAGCACACCCGTCAATATTTAATCTAGTAGCGCGCTACCCTGTAGCAAGTGGGTAGCACTTTTGGTAGCACGCTCTCCTGTAGCAAAAAGAGGGAGTGCTACTTAGTAGCGCTACTGTAGTGCTCCAGTAGTGTACAGGCTAATCGATAGCAAGTAGGTAGCGCATCTAGTAGTGCGCTCTCTAGTAGCGTAAGAAATGAGTGCTACCTAGAAGCGCTACCTAGTAGCACTACCATAGTGCTCCAGTAGTTCACAGACCACTCGGTGGCAAGTAGGTAGCATATCTAGTAGTGCACACTCTAGTGGTGTAAGAAGGGAGTGCTACCTAGAAGCGCTACTGTAGTGCTCTGGTAGTGCACAGTGGTAGCACAAGAGTGCCACTCTTATGGGAATGCTACCAAGCGCGCTATCCTTTCACTGCCCGGTAGTGTAGGGGTTAGCATGGCTCCTTAAAGTGGTAGCGCTTTGCTAGCTGGGTATGATATGATTTAAAAAATTTGGAATTCTGGAGGATGAAATGCCTAAAAGCGTACATATAAGAAGCGTCATATTATAGTTACACTAAAATTTAATAAAACCCCAACTAAACGCGACATCTTGGAGAAACTTACAACCCGATCGAAATGTTATTTATCTTGAATGGAGTTTTATAAATCTATACCTATAGCACTCTAACAAAAACTGTAGAACCCTTAAAATTGTCATCATTAATTGTACCGAAAAATTTGAGAAATACTGAAAATCTATTGATACTCAAAATCAGTGTGGATGAAATTTTTAATAAAATTCATAAACACTCGAATCCTAGAGCATATAATATGCTGAATTTTTACACAGAAATTCAAAAAAATAAAATTCATAAAAATACGAAAAAATCCTTCAACTCGCATGAATATAAATATGACATACTGACAATTTATTCTGCAGATAACTATAAAATAAAAGTATAAGTTGAAATTCTCGAAACTCATAACACGATGTACAGTGTTTAATTCTAGGAAACCCATGTAAGTACTCAGAATCAATGAACATGACATGAATATTACGAAATTGTATAAATAGCATGTAAAATGTAAATTCTAAAAATGTATATTTAAAATCAGTTGTCATAATTCTCTCAAAAATCTCAATGTGATCTGAAGTGCACGCGATTTACAGGACGCAACAAAACTGAGGTTTCAGTGTACACTAGTCTGTGTAAGTTATCACCTGTTTAAACGATTAAAACTTTACATTTTGTATCTATTCAGTGCGATAGAGACATCTATACTGCCCTGGTCAACTTACAAAAACTTAGGTAACTTATGATATTTGCAGACGACAACCATGGCTTTGGTGATCATACCCAAAGTACGATGAAGGGCCACCTATAATAAGTGATTTGATACTTCATGTGGTCGTTCTTCACCGTTTTTGGTTATGTGTGCGAGTCAGTCTTTTTGCCTGTGGCTGTCAGTGGCTGTATCGTACGTGAAGTGTTGTTTTTTTCAGTTATGAATGGGGAGATTCGTGAATTTATCTGCAAGAATGGCTTACATAAATCATAAAGATTTTGGTGTACTTTGTAATAAATATCAGTATCCCAAATCCCAACCTTGTCAAAAAACACCTTCACAAAATTAAGGATAAGAATTCTCTAAGTAACCTACAACTTAAGATTTTGCCCTTCATTTGATTGTTTTTCCCTGAAGTTAAGATCTAATTTTAAAAATATTATTTATGGCATTTTGTTGTCCTTTTTTTACAACAACTAAAGTATTAAGAACGCGAAAGTATTTTTTGAACAATAAACAAAATCGTAAGTCTTTTGACTTACAACACATAAGAAACAGGAAATAACGAAAATTATTTTTGTATCGTAAACAAAAGATTTGTTTTCATACAAACACAATATTGTATAAAATGTAAAAAGAGCTATTGAAATGTAACGCAAAGTATTGGTTGTCACTTCCAAGCTAACTTTATACATAGATTTTGGTAGTCACAACCAAAACTTTGGTGGTTCTGTATTTTACTATATACTTTGGTAACGATACCCAAGATTTGGTTTTTGAAACCAAAGATTTCTTTCCGTGTATAAGGTACTGCACAAATTCTTATCTTTCTTATGACAATGACAATAATATCAAACCTTTGCTAGGTCTACATGGCTTAGATAGTTCAGTATTTCTCCCATCTGATTTTAAATTTTAGATAATTTTTAAACTAATATTTTTTTAAACTTCTTTGACTTACTGAATCCAAGAAACACGCGTATTTCAGATATTTCCATACTTGGTCTTAATAAAACACTCCACATTAGATTATTTTCAATGAAAGCTCTCCTGCGAGGAGTGGAAATAGAAATTACGAACTAAAATTTACCTATATTTTTTCAAAATTTTTAGCATTGACAATTCCTTTTCAACTGGTGACAAAACTCAATATCAAATTAAACTCAAACAGCACACAGAAGTGTATCGTTACGTAGAACTACGTTTTCATGTAAAATGCTAATGTCAAATATTTAATAATCTCGTTTGATCTAATAAACATGAAATTGAGTAATAAATGATGTCAAGTAATTCCTTACTTATTTTAAAACGTAAGAAAGTATGTCTGTTGTTTTAGTGATGTTGAAAATATTTTCATTTCCGGCTTAAAAATCGATTATGAAAATAGAAGTTGGATGATAGTCTACAGACACGTGCTATCAAGTTGCTGAAGTTTCAAATGAGATACATGTATTTTGGCTCATGCTTCACTTTAAAATTAAGAACTTTTATCAGAATTAACAGAATGTTCTAAAACGGGGCTGGGTTTAGGCACATGGTATTTCATATTTTGCAATCACTGTGGAGCAAAATTTGGGTTTTGTCAAATCCAAATAATCACTTTTAATGCATCAGGTAGGTATATTTCACTGAAACACGCATGCGAAAGGATTTTTAAATTCATAGTAAAATTTGCGAGTTGTAAATACCATATGTAAAGGTATGGTAATGGAAAAAACCTCTTTTTTATCCGAATTTGCGAATTATAAATGTTTACAGACTTTAAAATGTAAAAAATTCGGATCCTTCATTTTCCATCCTATTCCAAAATTTTAAAAACAATTTATTCTGTTTTTCTGAAACAAAAAATCTGAACGAAATCGCGATCGCATAAATACTTTAATGCGCGAATTCCCTCATGAAATTTATTTTTTTTCTCGTCAGTCTTCCCTTTCAATACGTATCGAATCATGTTTCGGACTCATCGATACTTAAAAATGGACGAGACACAGCTCGAGCTCCTAAATGATCATTTTGCAAAACACGCAAAAAAATTGTACTTCGAGGACCTGTAAAATGGCCGCATTGAATACAACCATTTCCGACCGGCAAATGCTTCAGTCCCTGAATACACGCATTGAAGCAAAAAAAACACGCACTGAGGCATTTCTCAGGCCGAGGCTTTGCCTCTGCCTACAAACTTCCTACACGGAAATAAACATATTGTACCGCGGAACGTAAAGTAAAATGATAATTTTTGTTTATGACGATTGAAAACACCCGCGATGGTGACGTACAACATTTTAGGAACAAAATTTTGTAACAAAACTATTTAACATATTTAACAAAAAAAGTAGTACTATCTATTTTTACGTTTGTTTTATTGTAAGTAAATATGAATCGATTTGATTTTTCATTGCACTGCGTATTCAAAACTATATAACATCGAAAAATGCTTTCATTTTAGACAATTTTTTTCTGGAATTCCTAAGCATTACCAAGGCTTCCAAATAGTTTACATTGCTTTTGTCATTGAGAATAAAAAACATTTAAACGAAAACGGCTTCAGCGAGAAAATTATTATTAACACCAACTCAAAACCCAAAAGAGATCCAAAAATATGGTATACATTGCATAACGATACGACAACCCTTTCGGTAGAGTACCTCTGACTTGATGTCAAGTCAGAAATACCCTCGGAAAAACTCATTTACGGGAAAACGGCAAAGGCCTGAACTTTTTAATTATCACCAATTAGTAACCCAAAAAAGACCCCAAGTTATGATATGCATCACATGAAGCTTACACAACCCCTTCGGCTTGGGGAATTCTCACGTTGCGTGACGTCAGAGATACCGAATAGATAAATCATTTAAACGAAAACGGCTTCACCGAGAAAATTATTTTTAACACCAACTGAAAACCAAAAAAAAACCCAAAAATATGGTATACATTGCATAACGATACGACAACCTTTTCGGTAGGGTACTTCTGACTTGACTTCGAGTCAGAAATACCCACGGAAAAACTCATTTACAGGAAAACGGCAGCAACCCAAAAAATTTTTAATTATTACCCAAAATTTACCCAAAATTCTGATATATAATAAATCTAGGTCTGGGGTGGGGGTACTTCTGACTTGACGCACCTCATATCCACCCTTATTTTTTATCGCAACAACATTATCAAAAGTGTTGAATTTGTTTGTCGTGACGATCGTGTTTTGCTTGAGAACAAAAATCTAAATCGGTGTTTTTGAAAAATTCTGCGGCCCATTCAAATAATTTTCGAAGTGTATTTATTGGATCACTCTCATTATGAAGAATAAAGTGTTTAAAACCAAACAAATAACTTTTTCGTTGCCTTTTTCAGAGATCTTGCTTCTATACAGGCGAATCTTCGTTTCTACATTTCGACTTTTGCATCAGGAAATTTCACTTGCAAATAAGTCGAGCCTAAATCAGAAAACTGATCGAAAAGCAAGTTGCACCGATAAATAATTGCGGCATTTGCCCTACTTTTATACATTCAGCAGCAACATTTTCCTTTCCATTATGTTGATTACAAATCGCAACGCCCTCCTGTTTTAATACTTTTTTATACACGTATGATCGTGTTATAAGCTTACAAATATTAAAACAACAGAAGAATTTTATAACTTGAGGTAGAACGATCCTCTTCTAAAAACTCCAGACAAATGAATTGTCTATATACGAAATATTACAGACAAAGATGGAATCTCATCGCAAACCTTTTTTTTCAACTATGCAACAAAATTATCGTTCCATGGAAATTTCCAAGTGTGTTCACGTTGAACATGTTAGATGTACCAAACAACAATCCAAGATACTGGATATAACTTGGGCCTGAGGCCAGCAAGGTAAATAAATGACTTACGTCCGTAACTGATAGAAATTATAAAACTAATTGATAATCATCACTTAAAATGACTAATAGGTAATTAATTTTATCGGCAGCGCTCGATAAATCGTGCTTCGCAACAACTACGTTCCCATGCTCTCTTGGGCTTTACAATCTAGCTGGCTCCATTTTTTCCATTTGCCACTTCTCTGTATAGCAGTAGCCCTTCGGCGGCATTGTGGATATATACAATACACAATCACAGGAATAGCGCTTTATTGCAAAACATGGACTAAATTGTGTATTGTGCTAAACACGTACATTATCGCCGCGCGAAGCCAGCGACTGGTCCAAGGTAATGCATGCAGCACACTTCCGTTCTCCTCAATTCACGTAGAGAACGGTTATCTATAAAAGCAAAGGTGGATACTGGGGGTGGATAGATAATTGATGGTGGTGGGTAAAAAGATATTCATTTTATAATAGTCTCTAACAATAGAATGCCTCATGCTCTGCTAATTTCCATAATGTAAAAACCATCCAATCTTGATCACTCAGAACCAAAAGAAATAAAGGTTATCCTCTCAAAAACTCCATCAAATAGTGTGTAAAAACATCTTTGTATATTTCGGCCACTAATTGGCCGAAATATACAAAAAGTTACTTAATGTTAGGAAATTACAAAATGTCATAAATAACAAAATGTGACATCACAAAATTTCATAATTAACAGAATGCGAAAAAATCACAAAAGAACACAAAATCGCAAAATGTCATAATCAAAAAAAATCCCACCTTGATATCACTTTAATTTGTATAACTTTGTGATTTTGTGACTTTTCCTGATTTATAACATTTTATGATTATTGGGTCTTATATTTCATATTTTCAAAAGTGCAGCAAAGGTAGAGGTGGAGGAGTGGGCCATTTAGTTCCTTAATGAAAACATGCCTTCTACCTTCTCAAGAAAATGGTCAATAAATGTATTAAATTTTAGGAGGTTTTCTGCAGTAGTTTCTGAGTTATAAAGCAGATAATAAAAAGATTTTTATTTTTTCATATCAAATAGATAATTTTGTCAAAAGTATTTGAAAAGAAATTTTATAAGAGGAATAAAAACTATACATAGGAACCTTTTTGAAGTAAAATTTCTTAGTCAGCATCATTCAACTGATTTACAGTTTAGAAACGAAGAAAAATACTACACAGAAAAATTGAGGGATCTGTTACAACTAAAAATCTATAGATCGGAGCCTTAAAGAAAGTAACTCGAAGTTTTATTAAAATTGAATGAATAATTCTAAATAATCTGTAAAAAATAATTTTACATTTTATGAATTATCGATTTTGACAGTATTTTTATTTATCATAAACACAAATGAATTGGTTTTAATTTATACACCTACAAAAAATGATTACACATTTCATTCATCGTCAATTTCGACGATACATTTTTATTATAAGTGCCAGAATGGCAGGCATGTAATTTCGTTAATTTTATTTATCAAATAAAAAGTTTTTAATTATTATAAGATTATTATTAATTTATTCAGAAAATTTTTGAAATTGGAGAATTCAGACAATTTCGACTGACAGTTGAACAATGAAGTACAAGAATTATATTAAAGTTGTAAAATATATGAAATTTATATACATGCCAATTTTTTAGAAAAAGTTTTAAATAAAAAATTGTAAAACTTATTCACATCCGTTTACATTGGAAAATTTTAATTTTTGAAAAATATATCTATAAATATTCAAAGAATTTTCAGTTGTTTTCAAAATTGAACAGCTTTACCACTTTTTCAACATCAGTGTGCATGAAATTTCCATGATTATTATCATATAACACGTTGAATTTTGGAATCGTGAAAAGAAAAAATATTAACTAAACCTACAGCATTGGTTTTGTAAAATCCAACAAATTCATTAAGTAATGTAAATATCAATCCAACTTTGTAAAAATTAATGTACTGCACAAAATTTATGACAACTCTAATTTCAAATTCAAGTTGAAATTATCATTTCAACTTGAACAATCAATTTGGCACTTATGTATATTTATTGTTTACGTTTATGTAAGCATAACCCATATGGCAAAACAGAGCAAAAAAATATAAGCACAGTTGTTGGTAAGATAGGTTTTTGCGAACTGCACATACCTGTTTTACCATGCGCCAGTCATTTCTTAATAAAATCCATACTTAAAAACTCGTAAAATCCGCGGATTCAATTTTTCAACGATCGAATATGAATAATTGGCGGCTTTGCAAGTCGCCAAAAAATGTTTTTGTGATTCATTGTTCATGTAGGAACTGCCTGCAAAAATAAATCTGTAAAATATTGACCTTATTAGAAAGATACAAGGAAAAGACGAATCTGTGACAATTCAAAACCAAGTGTTTTTTGTAAATATTACTGCTCGGTGCGAGAGTGTGGGGTTCCCCCTCACCTCTCGCTGACTACCGCCAGCAATGATCTTTATGAAAACCTTATGAGAATTCAATTTCTTATAAGAATGTATTTGATAATATCTTATAAGAAAAAAGGCTTATAAAATTTTGTTGATGAATTCTTCATGATAAGTTGAATTTTTCTAAAGTGTCTATAAAATCACCTTATAAGAAATTGTATTCTCATAAGAAATTTTCTTTTCTAGAGAGTATTATATCATAGATATTGTTATTTATAATCATCATGATGATTATCTTTAATACATAAATTAATACCATCACGAACATCAAATCTTTTTTAATAATGGAATAATTAAATTATACTTGTTGATTCAGTGGTATCAACGTTTATTGATTATTATTATTATTATTATTATTATTATGAATGTAATTTTTATCATCATTATTATTATCATTAATCAGATGGTAATGGTTTACATTATTGTTTCACAGGATCTATTCTACTTAAATGTGTGAAACTTGGCAAAACAGAAAATCATTTCAAAAAAAGAACCTCTTAGGAATTGATTTTTTCCTACAATTTAGTAATAAGTTTAATGAATACTTTTCTTACAGAGTCAAATTTTCCCCAAGTGGGCTACTAAAAATCAACTTTTCAATTTTTAGGTCACTAGTGGCTTTTTTCGATATCATAGAACAATATAAGTGCTCACATGAAATTGTTTTTCGAAATTCGCTTTTTTTCAATAACTTATAATAAACAAATTTCTCAGGAGAGTTTTTTTTGGGAAAGGCAATATTTCAGTAACCAATCAAGCAAATCATGTGAAATTTTTAAGGTACATTAGAAAAATGATCAAATTTTAGGATATACTTATCTTTTTGTAATTCTATAAATTTTTATTTATAAAAAATTCAATTTAAAATAAACAAATGCGAATTTTTTCAACTTCTCATATAGGTAGAAAAAAAAATTTTGATGCACTAGACGCGCAAATCTCTCTGTTTTAATAGAGTAAAAAAAATTTTTTGTCCAATTCATAAAAAAAAAAAGAAATGAATTTTATTCTGTGCACGCGCGAACGCTCGAGTGCGTCCAAAGCACCTCGTGCGCGCCAGTTCTGACGCAATTCGTTCGTCAATGAATATCAGTATTAGGAATTTTATTTTTTGATGACTGAACACTATGAATCATCAGACCTGCTTTCTATTTCCAAAGAAAAACTCATTCGAGTAGATCGTTTCTGATGCACGTGCTTCGAGTTGTCGTTTTAGTTAAATATCGGTACTTGTGAATTTTCAATACTTCCAAAATTGTAAATGTTGCAATGCCTCCACCACCAAAGTGTTGCAATCCCTTCAATAAGAAAGGCTATAGTAATTTTCGTGAAAAGTTAACTTCATTTATAAAACGATGAAAACTGGAAAAGAAAGGAACTCATAGCAACGAAATAAAATCGTTAATGCAGAGCAACGCAAACTGAAAAATTGTACTCGTAATCGATTAAACAAGTAAAATCATCAGTAAAAAAGGGAAAAAGAGACACAGAAAATTTGTACGTATGGTCACAGTACAGTGAAACAGGTTAAAGTTAAAAATATCACATTCTTTGAACCAGAAACCTTGAAAAAAAAAAAAAGAAAAATAAGCAAAAGAAAAAAAAATAATGCTGAAAAAACCTCCAGAATCAAAAATTCTGTAACAACACAGAGACCATTCCGTTCCGGGGTTGAAAATTCCGAAAGCGAAGATTTTTAAGCACATATAAATGTAACGTAGTTTACCGAAATTTAAGCGATATTTTTTTTTTGCTTTTACAAGTTTTTATTTGTGGTAAATCATTCATTAAAAAATCAAATTTACTAAGAAGTTAATTTTTTTCATAATTTCATAAAGAGGAGAGTGGTGTGAGAGGGAGGACAAAATATCTGATTGTAACACCAGAATTGATTCTGGAAAAATAAACGTAATAAAAACGCTTTTTTATTCACGCAGGGGTGCCGGAAGAACAAAATTTCGGGCGGGATTTTTCTAGAAAAGATATTTATTCAACGCCGTGTGAAAAAGCCTACTTTTCTGTACTCTTAGACGATGCAAAACTCGCATTTTCACACATTTTTGTATAAAGTATCGTTCTTAACAGTTCTTAACTAGCGTGGAACAATTTTTTTTTCTCATCTGATTACAACGCTCACCTTCGGCTCGCATTGCAACCGTCAGATTCGTTCAAAAGAACTTTTTCACACTAGTGAAGAAATATACTACTCTTCGAAACTGCATTTTTAAATTTTCAACCTATCACAATAATATATGGTTACAAGTGAACAATTTTTCAACTCATCGCACTTCAGAATTTAAGAATTGAATAACTTTTAATGCTCAGACTCGCACATGTTGGTGTACAATTAAATTCAATTTTTGTGATTTTTCAATAAGTGACAGAGTTCGAATTTTTTTTTAATAATACTTTAGAAGTTAATTAATATTCTGATTTTCTTGTTAATTTTTATATAGCTTTCTACTCGAGGAATGACAGTTCGAAAAAATTATATTATACCTATTGAGGTCGATTTTTAATGAAATCATAAGAACCATAGACAAATTAAAAGTATTATGGAAATTTCATAGATTATATAATTAATGAAATTTGGTAGTATTTTCAGAGATTTGAAGTCAATATTTCGATGGCTCGCTCAATAATTTTTAGAAGTTAATGCTATTGCTATATGTACTACGTATTAGAACTGACAATTTCAACGATTTCAAGTATTTAAATGGTTTTTCCAAATAACAATCTTCTTGACATAGATTTTCAATACTTGTATTCAATATTTTTTCAGTATATATACGATCAACAAAATATTCAATTGTAAAAACTGTGAGTTGTAAATATTTATAATATTTGCATAGTTTTTATGTGTTGAGAAATCAAATAACCCAGCCGGGTTATGAGAGCTAATTCAAAAAAAATGTCAAACCGGCCGAGTATCTATTCTCCAAACATTAGCCTTGAAATCAAATAAATCGTTTTTCATCACATAAAACATTCAAACACCGCACTAGAAACTTACCACGAATTTTTTTTTTGAACACGATGCACCAAAAATCACTTCATTTAACGCTTTCGTCGCGTAGAAAAAGGCTTTTAGATTTTTCATTTCGCGCAAAATGCTGGATTTTTTTCGACGACGACAGCTGAGCTCTCTATATCCGCCATTTATTACGTCTACGTTTTTATCCTACAGGCGGCGCTATATTTTGTTTTGTTTACATCACTGTCACACACACACACGCACGCACGCACGCGCACACACACACGCACACACACACACACAAGCATGCACAAGCAGTGTTGGGAACAGCGTTCCCAAAAGTTTATCTTTTTCGTACTTTCATGTTTTTTGGGAGTGTTACCTATGTGAACGTTTTATTTAAATAATAACACTGCTCGACAGCATTCTCTAGCATAAAATCCGACCTTGTTTTTATTTAAAAAATCCTCAAAGCAATTCACACAACCTTAAGGGTCAAGTAGAGCCGTTGCTCTACATTAGTCCTTTTCTTGACATCGTGGGGCAACGTTGGTTTTCTTCCAATCGGGGTCTCGCGTGTCACAACATATTACACATGGACCTTGCGGAATATTTGTCTGTCATATTAAAAAATGAAATACAGTCATATCATTGAAAAACCAAACAGGCTTCTACTTTTACTGCTGTTCGTTATTTGGGAGAAAATACTGAAAGTTATGTTGTAGTTTCTGATGATTTAACTCACGACTCAGCGCACGCGTTATTGGCAATCGAAAAAATTCCAATAAACTTGGAAATAAGATTCTCAAAAACAATTTTGCAAAAAATGACAAATATATCCGATGGAGCACCAAGCCGTTTTAAAAATCGTTTTCATTTGAACGAATTCAAAAGTGTAATGATTGAAAAAAAAAAATAGATATTTTCTGCGATTGGACATGGGAAAGGCGCATGTGATGGTGTAGGGGGCTTAGCGAAACATTACGCTACAAAGCATAATTTATCGGTAGATCCCACTGAATATATTCAATGCGCTAAAAATTTCGTAGAGAAAATACAGAAGAAAACGCCGAAAAATAGACAAATTTTGCGGGATCTTCATGAACTAGCCATTTTTCGTAAAAAAAAATCGAAACATGGGAGAACACACCTGAATTTCAAGGCATTTAAAAACACATGTCTGAAAAAACAAATTTGTATAATATGAAAATGAAATTTTTACGGTGAAAATTTGTATTCCAGAATGAAGAATCGTGTGACAGTAGCTGATTTTATCATTTGCTTGTATAAAAATACTCCATTGGTATATTACAACAATCTTATATCCGGAAATTTCGATCCTTTACATATTACATACTAGCTCAACTATTGAATTACGTATTATCTACCATATTAAGACAGTTTTGCAATCAGATAAAATTCAGTTTGCTATCTCATATCCAATACCCCATTTGCCTATACACATTTATATGTAGATACTATAAGACTAGAAATGTTAAAAATTACACAGGACATTGAACATGAATTCTTTGTTCGATTTGTGAGTATTCTTACTCTGGATGATTACCTTCATCTTTATGTATCATTTCACAGACTACTCACTTAAAGTTTGGAAAATATTGGACGGTACGGAATTAATATGGAGAAAAACGCCTTTTTTTCTAAAAATCATTACTCCTTAACAAAGCGTTTTGGTCGATTGAAATTTCTTCATATGAAAGTTCAAACGGTTATCCTGATCGCCAAAAAATTAGAATACATTTTTTGAGATCCATAATTTTCAAAAAAATTGCACTGATCATTTATTGTTAAATAAAAAATTTTCAACAACAATGAAAAAATTTTCAATACAATCATTGGAAAGTGGCTCTCAGCACTTTACGCGCGAACGTGAGAGTTGTGCGCCGCAGCATAGAGCCTCGCGCCCACATATTGTTCTTTGCTTTGCCCATACAGCAAAGAATACTTTTTTCGTGTAACACAGAGAGATACGCGGCGCAATGGAGAGTCCCGCGCGTTGCAATACTGGGACTCGCGAGCACATGTTGGTCTCTGCTTAGCATGTTACGGTAGATATTAAACGCTATTAGCATGACGCAGAGGAAATTCGTCTGTATTTGAAAATCTAAAACATTTTACATACTTCACAACATTTTTCAGCACATCCAGAAAAGATTTCATTCTTAAGAAGCATTTGACTAAGACAAAAAAAAATGTCGGAAATCGTTTAATATTCATACATGATTCATTATAAATAAATACTTAAACTCAGCAAAGTATTAATAACATCATTATAAATTATTAGAAAGACCTATCATTTGAAAATTAGATGAAATAGTTTAGGATTGAACTAATCATCAGTAATTCAATATTCGATATTTCTATATTAAAAAAATTATTAGAATAATATTGATTTTAATTATATATTATCGAATGTTGAATATATTGTTTGATTTCGAGTGTTGAGTTACAAATTGTTTATAATTAATTCTCTTTAATTGTAGTCTAATAGTGAAAAGACAATTTTTTGTATTGTTCTATGAAAAATACTTCAATTCGTGAAAAACAAAAATTATGCAACAAATTAAATAACTACGTGTTGTTAAATCGAACCTAAAAAAAATGTACAAGTGAACAATTGCATGATAGTTCGCTTTTTTCGGAGCAAAAACTAGGTACGATTGATCATATTTATATTTAAATACATTTTCTGCAAAACATGCAAGAAAAATTTACTTCGAGGAACCGTATGGCGGCATTGAATACGTCCACTTACGACCGACAAATGTATCAGTCACTAAAAACACGCACTAAGGCAAAAAACACGCACTGAGGCAAAAAAAGCTCTGATTTTAAAATACAGACGAATTTCCTTTGCGTCATGCTAATAACGTTTAATATCTACCGTAACATGCTAAGCAGAGACCAGCAAGTGCTCGCGAATCCCAGTATTGCAACGCGCGAGACTCTCCATTGCGTCGCGTATCTCTCTGTGTCGCGAGAAAAAGTATTATTCGCTGTATGGGCAAAGCAAAGAACAATATGTGGGCGCGAGGCTCTATGCTGCAGCGCACAGCTCTCACGTTTGCGCGCAAAGTGCTGAGAGCCGCGCAAATAACCACTGTGGCGCGCTACCCTGGAAACCACGCAGCGCAGTGGCCTGCATCGCAACCGCAGTGCTCAGCACTGCGGCGAAAGTTTTTTTTCTTCGCATTTCTCTCAGAGCTACGGCGCGCGGTGGTCAGAGCCGCGCTATTTTCTCCGTGTACTCTGCAAGCTCGCTGGCGAGTGCGCGGCGTGCTCGAAAAGGGGCGGAAATAATAAAAATGCTGTGAGCTCGCAGCGAGTTTGATTTTCACCAGTGTCTGTAGACTCGGAGCCTTTCTAGCCATCGCATTTCTAGTTCATCCCACAACTGTAGAGGCGCTGATGGAGCTAAATGTCCTGCCTCTTTTCCCCCTACCATACACCCGCACCAACCCACACGCTGCGGCAAGCGCAGGTGCACGTGGATAATAGAAACTGGAACCGTCTACTTGTCTTCCGTCCTTTAGTGAAAGTGTATTGCGTTCTCTTTCTAGTTGTGGGAGGGCAGTTGGAAGGGGCTCGAATGCGATGGTCATTGTAGGCAATGGGAGTCTACAGACACTGATTTTCACACTCACCGCGAGCACGCTGCGAGCTCACAGGTTCACTTGGTTTTACATAACCAATTTTACTAGACTGCTACGCGCGGCGTACTGTGCATTCCAGTGTAGTAAAATCTATTTCGCAAAATGAAAAAACTTTCAACACAAAATATCCTTTTCCACTCTTCAGCACAACAGAAAACCTGACGCGTATTGCAAATTTTCTATCTATTAATTTATCCAACACTTAAACTGTTATTCACAATACGAGTATCGCGATTACGAAACGGATAGCGTATCAAAAATTTATAAATGGCTGTTAAGGTGCTTAATATGAATTGGAAACTGTACAAGATTTACCATCTTGGTATCTTTTTGGTGGACAATGTAGTAATTTTTAGAAGAATTCTGTTAAACAACAAAATATTTTTTTTCTCACTGTATAAATATATGTGACGTGCCAGGAGAAAACGGACACATCGCTCCAAACGAGAATTTTACAGGGCAAGCGATAGAAGTCAATCAATTCTGTAGTGAAAGGTGACTTTCGAAAATTTTCCCCCCCTTTTTTTGAAAGGAAATAATGTCCGTAGAATTTTTCTAATATTTGTGTTGGATAGAGCAACTCAAAAACTATCAAAAGATACAAAAAACCGGTTCTCGATTTTTGGAGCGATGTATCTCTTTTCTCCTGACACGTCACATATTCATTATATTTAACGAGCCGCAATAGTCAATTTTAGTGAAGACGAAAGTCCCTGACCGAGACGAAGCTGAGGGTCTGAATCGTCTTCACCCGATTACTGCATATTCCGATCGATGACCAACGGCCCAGCAGAGCAACATTTCAACTCTTCTATGGAGAGACCAAAAATTTGATCAATTCGTGGAGCTCGTCAAAAGACAGACAGTTTTTTCGACGCGGAATTATCAGAACTATCACTGAAACAATTTTTACAAGTGAAAGAAAGATCCGAAGTTCGCACACGCCTATCATGAGCTTATTTGTGACATTCTATGCATCGCTTGTTATCCAGTTGAGAGGCAATGGTTTCCAAGCATACGCAACAAAGTTCATCTTCTTCTTAGGAATTCGATTCACTTTTCAATATTCTGTGTCGTACTCCATGGGTTTTTGATGCAGATTTTCTGCTAATCAATAGTGTGGAACTGCCCGATAATTTTTAGGGCTTCGTTTTTAGGTTTTGAGATTTCTGCCTCGTTTAAACTCTCAATTCCTTTTTTTTTTTTTTTTTTTTTTTGCTTCAGTTTGTTTTGCTGCCAAAGATTTCATAACTAGGGTTGCAATTAGCACAGGTAGTTTTTTACTTTTATGTACGACCTTTGTGACACTTTGCGAGTACTCTGTTTTCTCAGTCCTGCTTTGGGGAATAGACGAATATCTTGAAGAATTTCGTAAATACGTGCAGAATCATCTAGTGGACGACAATCAGTATGTGTTCCAGAGTTTGGCGAGGCAGCAGCAACTTAGAAACAAAGTGGGTTCCAACCAACAAATTTTACTTTATAAAGGAAAAAAAATTCAATCAATCGTTATGAAAAAACCACTAGGTTTGCTAGTTGCTAGTTTTGTTTGCTTTAAATAACAAGGAAGAACGTGCCTGTCTGCATAGGCAACGAAAAAAGAAGACTGTAGACGTTTTTTTCTCAGATTGCAAAACTCAGATTTTTAGGCTCTGGAACGTCAGAACAACATTCTTATATATATTGCGTTCGAACCATAATCAGAATTACTAGCATTCTTTCATAATTATGTTTTTTTTATTTTCAAAAAATTTTGGATTTCACTTTATATGAATACTTTAAAACACCGGGTGGGAGTATTTGACCCGGTCTCCCCAATATATATTTTTGAAATTAAGTGATGTAAGAATCGAAGTCTTACTAATTTTCAGAATTTTGTATAGTTTAATAATGAGAATCCTATTCCTCTCGCATTATATCAAATTCTACCAAGTCCATGTTTTCATCGATTGTTCAATTTTTATTCAAGCAATATTGTTCTGGGTACACACTACCACAATATATTTGAATGCATGGAACAAGGAATTTGTACACAAGTATAAAATATATTCCGTTTCATTGTAAACATACATGCGATACTGTTCAACGGAGAAAAATTATAAAACTGATTACAATGCAATTCGATTATTTGCATTACTTCTATCACGATTCGGGTTTTTTAACAACTTCAAGATAAAAACAATAGCCTACATTATGTCTACTCGTGTACATAATTATAATTCTGCGTGTCAAATATTAAAAACGTTAAAATAATAAAGTTTAAGATCATTTGTTACTTTTTATTGTTGCTAGCAATTTAAAACTTGCTGCACAACAAAAATTTCACAAATTGCGTCACTAACCCTTAGCGGCCACACCTATGACGTCGCCCAGTTTTCTTCTGGAGCAAGACCTAAGTGTGGCCACAAAGGGCTGAATTAAAAAAAATTTTTTTGAAAAACGAAACTTATTTGACAATGTGGCGTGGTGCAAAGAAATCGACCTAACAGCTCCAAACTTTTGAGCTTACTCTCTAATGTCCTTGAGTAGGATTATCTGCTAAAATGTTAGGGGCTGTTAAGTTAATTTCTTCGTACCACACCACATTTGACAATAATCAATTATTGTACATGTCGAAATTGACATACAATACTACATATTTTTTGGACAAACAATGCATACATTAGGATAAGATATTGAAAGTAATTTTGGGAGAACTAAATATTCCAGACGTAAGAAATTTATCTTACATAGCTCACTGTTCATTCAGTAGTATGGCCTCCTAGGATTATTCTGAAAAAAAAAAAAGAAAAAAGTTAATACATATAACACAGATTTTTGTAGTAATCTAGATGAACGAAAGGATTGAAGAAATCAAGACAATAAAAAATATGTCCATAAATTAAGAAAAGATCATAAAAGTAAGACTGTAAGAAAAATAATAGCAAATTGTTGTTCACTTACCAAAGGGTTCGGTCTAAATCTATAAGCTAGCATCATGCGTTTTCTATATGCTTCGAATTCATCATCGTCTTGAGAAATCCCATCTGGTCTGTCAGACCCCAGTCCAGAGCTGTCAAGTCTATTAGCAGCTCTGCAAATCAAAATTTACTTTTTCAATAAAGCTGCCTTTTCAAGACTAGAGATCTGGATCGCATGATACGCTATTTAAACAAATAAAGTATCAGTATGACAAAAATGCAGTGGAGACAAAGTACACATGAAAAAAAAAAACTAACTTGTTAACTGGCTCGGTTCGGCCACTACCTTCGCTGCCTAACCCTTGTCCTTGATTCCAGCCGAGTTTTTGAAGCATTTGAAACCCTAAAAAACAATGTTAACATTTGTGTATCATGAAAAAAAAAGAAACTTACGTGGCAAAGGTAAAAAGTAACGAACCTATGTTATCTTCTTTGAGCTTGTGCTCTTTATAATCGCTCAAATCAGGCTCTATTCCCTGCTTGATAGCGCTGTAATTTTCCATAAACTTCTTGAGCTCTTCAGAGGGCAAGAAATCGCCAATATGGTGTTTCCCCTCGCCATTGGCATTCAATTCCTCGGCCTTCGGAAGCGTGGACTCCATCTCTGCTGAGCGTATTTTGTGTTCCCAAGTTCCGCCATCCACTTCCTCGTCACTGTCGTATTCGTACTTGTGTTTACCTTGCGCTTGCAAGCGTTTCCGTTCTTCCTGTTTTTTCATTTCGTTTTGGTAAAACAGGTTTATCTACAAAACAATGACACAATTTTTGAATGTAATGTAATGTAGGAATTCATCAATCGCAAATTACAAAATCGGTAATTGGAGAAAATATAAGAAATGAATTTTTTTCAAGTTTTTCGGTATATGTGGTCCTTAAAGTTTTACAGTTCTTCTGCCTTTTCGTTAATTTTCAATGTTTTATAGTGTATTTCTGAAAATTTGTGTAAATTGTCCAAGTTTTTAGAGATTCACTTAAGGTATGAAAAGTTAAATGCTAGGTTCTAAAAGAACTAGGATACAAATGATGAACCCTAGATTTCAAGATCATTTTAATAACTTTATTCTAATGTTACAAGTTTTTGACACATTCTAGTATATAATATAATGCAGGAATTTGTCGGTCGCACATAAGTAAATCGAGAATTAGTGAAAATATTGGAAATGAAACTTTTCGAGATTTTTCGATATTTATGATTCCTTAACTTTTACAACTTTTTCGTCTTTTTCTGGCCTCCTATACACGGAGAAAAAAGCGCAGCTCTGACGACCGCGCGCCGTAGCTCTGAGAGACGTGCACGGAAAAAATGGAAAAAAAACTTTCAGCGCAGCTCTCAGCACTGCGGTGAAAGTTTCCATCTCCGACAAGAACAACAAAAAAAATGATCTTGTAAGCTCAGATTATTGTATATTCGGTGCCGTATTTCATAAAAGAGTCCAGAGTTTATTGATAATCCCAGAAAATTTGAAAATAAGTACAGGGTGCGCCATTTCTTATGTCGGTATTGTAACATTGAATAACTTAAACATTTGACAACCGATTTACTTGACTTTACTTGTTTTGGAAACGTCAATTCAGTACAATTTCAACCATGTATCGCTTTACACCAAAAGAACGCGCTGAAATAGTTACTTTGTACATTGAAAATAGTCGTTCAGTTGTGTTAACTCAACGAGCATATCGTCGAAAATATCTTGGCAAACAGGCACCATCTGACAACACTATTCGTCGTTTGGTGTCGAATTTTTGTGACCACGGGACAGTGAAAGATCGCGAACAACCCGTTCATCAACGACCAAGACGTTCAAATGAACTGATTGAAGCTGTCAGAGAGAGCGTTGCCCAAAACCCAAAAGTTTCATATCGTCACCGCGCTCAGCATCTCGGCATCAGTGGAACCACTCTACGGCGCATTTTGAAAGATGATTTGCATTTGTTTCCGTACAAAATGCAATTAACACAAAGAATATTGCCTACAGATCATCCACGTCGCTTGGAATATGGACAAACAATCGCTCGAATAGTTGATACTGAACCTGATTTTTGGAAGCGAATTTTAATGACCGACGAGGCACATTTCAAACTTTCTGGAGGCGTTAATAAGCAAAATTGCCGCATTTGGGGAACGCAGAATCCACACGAGATCCATGAAACGCCATTGCATGACCAAAAAGTTACTGTTTGGGCCGGCGTTTGCGCCAAAACCATCATTGGTCCTTATTTTTTCAAAGAGAACCAAACGATCGATGGAAACCGATATCGGTGGATGTTGGCTCACTATGTCTGCCCACAAATGCGTGAAAAAGGTCTTGAAGATTACTGGTTTCAACAAGATGGTGCGACCTGCCACACTGCGAATCAAACAATCCAGTTTCTGCAACGAAAATTCCCTGGACGTCTGATGTCAAAAAGAGGCGACATTGAATGGCCACCCAGATCTCCAGATTTGACCCCTCCAGACTTCTTTTTGTGGGGTTATTTGAAAAGTAAAGTGTACGCCAGCAAGCCGCAGACCATTGAAGAGCTTAAGGAAAATATTCGTGCCGAAATCATTGCTATACCACCCGAGATGCTCGAAAAGGTAATGGAAAACGCCGCAAAAAGGGCATATTTTGCTGTGAACAATAAGGGCGGCCACTTGATTGATGTTGTGTTCAAAAACTAGTCTAAATAAATTGTAAAGGACCAAACTAAATAAAAATACCTCATTTACAGAAATCGGTTGTTTTTTTTTCAAGTTATTCAATGTTTACATGCCGACATAAGAAATGGCGCACCCTGTAGAATTCCATAAAATAATGATCAATTTTGTAAATTGAATAAAATTCTGTGATATTACATAAACTTTAATAGTGATAATGAAGTCGTTACTTGAGAATACTTTAATGCTTTACAAGATGCAGCGCGGTGAATGAATGAGCAATTCGCAAAAGTACTGCCAAAAATGGAAAAGCAAGAACCTAAAACTGAAATTTTATAACACGATACACAGAAATTCGGCTTGATGAGGAAAAAAAATACCAAGTCAGAACCGGAATCGAAAATAAACGCTAGTAATAATTACCGTGATAATGATGAAGAATCATTAGATAATGATCCCAACATCCAAGTTAACGCGAAAAGAATGCCAAAGAAAAAAAGAAGCGATAAAACTTCTTTACACGCGGCATTAGATACGATTCGAGAATTCGTTGGAAAGAATATGTGCGTCAAAACATTAATCAAAATGTTAGAAAAAGCATCACCATTTGTTGCACGAAATGAACGCGAAATTTTCAAAAAATTAATTATCGCAAAAATAATTACAGGCCAAGCTGCGACGATGATTGAAGCCGCCGCAGATTATGAAATTCATGATTTTCTGGAAAATTTACGTACAATATTTCCACACGAAGATTTGCTTGAAACTTATGTAACTCGACGAAGTTTAATAACACAAAGAGATGATGAAAGTATTTCCCATCTTGGAACTCGGTTCACGAAAATCAACACTGCAATTATTCGATAAATAAATAACCAGAAAAAACCTAACAGCCACAAACAAATCATAATCGATCTTGAACAAGAAGCAACTGTTAAAGCTTTTATCGCAGCTCTAAATGATCGTGAAGTTCGGCAAAAAGTACGGCTTTCCTAACCGAAAACTTTAAAGGAAGCCATTGATTTAGCGAACGCCAGTCAAGCGCAATTAAAATTGATCAAACAAAGGCAAAGACAAAAACCACAAAAATCACAATATCAAGAAAAACATGGGCAATTCAAACGTTTTCAAAATTATGGAAACTCTTCAAAACATTTCTGCAAGCTTTGCAAAAGCACTTCCCATGACGAGAAAAATTGCACATCAAAATCTCATACGTCAAATTTTCACAAACGCGCCTCATCCAATCACAAAGACCTACCGAGGAAAACTGATGGAAATAACAGACATTTCGATTCAAGACGACTACCAAAAATATCTTTCAACGTCAGACTCCGAGGATTCGACGTGTTACCGAAGAAATGTAAGTTCAGAAACAGACGATTGTTGATTGAAATGCAGTTTCAAAATATGGCAAAACCACGTATTTTTCTATTAGACTCAGGAGCGGAATACTCTTTTATTAAAGAAAATATACTTGAACAAAACTGCTTAAGAAAATCAAAAACTGCAATAATGATTCAAGGAATAGCAAAACAACCAGAGATGACTGAACATAAAGCACTTTTGTCATGGAACAATAAACGTTTCAAAATACATGTGGTACAAGAGAATTTCCCTTTTCGTCAGGATGGAATACTTGGAATAGACTTTATATAATACTGTCATCGATTTTTCGAAAAATAAAATGCAAATCAACGATCAACATTTACAAATTTTAGAAAATAACGAAGCTCAAACTCTTATTCCGCGACTTAAAGTAATTCCAAAAAGTTTAAATGCAAATATCATTCCAGCAAAAACTTCGAAAATCGCTTCAATTAAAATACAAAAAGAAGACGGTGATGCGATAATACGAATGGCACGACACACGTACGCATGAAATAAATTTAAAAATAATAGAGCCTTAATAAACATCAATAATGAGACGATCATGATAAAGACGCTCAAGACTTAAGTTTTTCGATCACAGATAAATTCGACATTAAAAACTTTGGTGAAACAAAAAATGAAGAATTTTCGCGACTTGATCTACTTAACTAAAGTACTCGACTGAATAATCTTCTAAAGAACGAGCAAGAATTAATTTGGAACATCATAAGTAAATACCCGGACATCTTTTCTCTGCCTGGTGATTCGCTTCCCGAGACGAATCTGGCTCGACGTGAAATATTCCAACAACAGATGATGCTCTAATCAATGTGAAACAATATAAATATCCAGAAGCACACGAAGTCAAAGTGAACAAGCAAATGCAAGAAATGGTGGAGAAAGTTATAATTGCTAATAGTCTATGGCCATACAATTTTTTGTTATGGGTTATCCCGAAAAAACAAGATGCGAGCGGAAACAAAAATTGAGAATGGTTATCGACTTCCGGAAACTGAACAAGAAAACCATTCATGATGCGTATACCCTCCCCAATATTGATGACATTTTAGATAAACTTGGTAACGCACAATATTTTTCAGCATTCGATCTTGTCACAGATTTTCACCAGATTCCGATGGACTCTAAAAATTATCGCAAAACAGAATTTTCAACACCTTTAGGTCACTACAAATGCAAAAGTATGCCATTTGGACTTAAGAATGCTCCTGCAACATTTCAAAGGATGATGCTTTGACTGGATTAATTAGAATTGTTTGTTTTGTATACCTTAACGACGTCATCGTTTTTGGGAAATCGTTAGAAGAACACAATCAAAAACTTTCTGTTAACTTTCTTCTTTCTTTTAACTAATTTTTCTATTAACTAACTTCTTTCTTTTCTTTAAACTTTCTGTTCTTAAACTGTCCATTCTGTTTAATAGACTACGAACAACTGGGCTTTAACTCCAACCTGATGAATGTGAGTATTTGAGACCTGCACTCGGATTCCTTGGACACGTCATCTCTGAAGAAGGTATTAAACCTAAATCTCGAAAAAATCGATGCTGTAAAGAACTTTTCAACACCAAAAAACCCTAAGACTATAAAGCAGTTTCTCGGATTAGCAGGTTACTATCGAACATTTATATAAGATTTTTCTAAAATAGCATTGTCTCTCACGACACTTTTGAAAGTATCTATATCATGGCAATGGGGTCCATTAGCACTTGTAACATCCAAAAATTTAAAACACATAATAACATCATCACCTGTTTCAATCTACCCTGATTTTGAGAAAGTTTATTCCAGGGGTTACTCACTCCCATTCAATCCTATACATAGGAGAATGATCGTCGCGCCACCATGCTTGGCCTATGCCAGCGGGAACTAAAATTGGAGAGGTGCGTGGTCCGCAGTGGTGGTCAGGAGTGCGGGGGGAACAGGGGGAAGTATGCGTGTGACTATCGCATGCTCATAAAATTCGTCTGGATTTCAGGCCGAGTGAGTACCCCCTGGTTTATTCTTACCACAGACGCGAGTAATCACGCTATATGCAATATCTTATCGTAAGGAGAAGTTGGAGAAGATCGACCAATAGCTTTCTATTCGCGAACTCTAAATAATGCTGAACGAAATTATTCCACTACTGAAAAAGAACTTCTAGCAATAGTCGCATCTGCTAAACATTTTTGTCATTTCTTGTTTGGAAAAAAATGCAGAATTATGACTGACCATAAACCATTACAATGGCTGATAAATGTTAAAGAATCAAACTCAAGATTAATGAGATGGTGACTGAAACTTTTAGAATTCGATTATGAATTAATATATAAAAAAGGAAAAGGCAACACTAACGCTGATGCACTGTCGAGAATCCCATACGTAAATACTGCAGTGGAAGAGCCAACGCTATATCAAAGTGAGATATCTAGACAGCAAATTTTCCCAAACTTAAAAAACAGTCTGAAGACATTATACACCAAAGTACCAAATGTTAAACTATGAAAAACGGGATTTCTAACCAGACTCCCGCTATCATACTAGATATGCTGAAAAACCCTAGAGATAAAATCTTTTTGGATCTGATTGGACCTCTAGAAGTAACATCCAGAAAGAATAGATACATACTTGTGACTCAAGATTTTCTTACTAAGTTTTTGATAATTACACCTTTAAAAAACAAAACAGCCGAACAAATTATTCACAAACTTCATGATGAACACATTTCCGTATTTGGACCTCCAAAAATTATTCTATCTGATAATAGAAAATAATTTGACAATCAACTGATGGAAAAATATGCAGCCATGCTCAGTATTAAAAATACAACTACTACTCCTTATCACCCACAGTCCAATGGATCAAATGAAAGGACGCATGCTTTCATCAAAGACATGATCAGAGTACATGAAGGAGACTGGGAGAAGGTTTTAAAACAAATCAGCATTGCATACAACCCCTCAGAACATTGATCCATCGGAATTACTCCGTCTGAATTCCAGTTCGGAACAAAATCCTATTTTCCGAATTCTCTACGTTCAGCAAAGATCCAAATCAGTGAATTGTTGAAAAATATCAAAAACAGGACCCATAAAATAATAACAGAGGCTTCGAAGAAACTGGGAAAAGCACAAATAAACAATAAAAAACACACAGATTCCAAACTTCACACAAAGTACTTATTTAAAGAAAAACAACTCGTATATTACAAGAATTCTGCAGCAACAACATTAGACCAGAAATAGTTTGGCCCAACAGAAATTGTAAAGTTAAATGATAACGGAACTGCATTTATGAAATATAGAAATCGACAATTTTCTCTGCATTTGACAAAATTAAAACCGTATTACTGAAATTAATTAAAATTCTCAAACTCAACTGTTCTTCATTAAATGCTATTGTCAATTTTCAAATTATATTCAGTTATTCATTAAAAACTTTAATTTTAATACTTTCTACATTTTATAGCACGGCTCAGTTTTCACGGAACAACTGTGACTTGCTGTATTAAGTTTGTTTCCATTATAAAAATAAAAAAAAAAGTTTGACTGAATCCGTCATTACCATGAATACTATTAATCATTGTTATAAACATTTTATTAATTTTTTAATGTGTATGTTGTTTACGTATCTATCTTTTTAACACTGAATTATTTATAGAGAAATTAAATATTTACTTATCTTTCGTTTGCTCTGAACAGCGATCTAATGTTATAAAACATAAACAAAAATTATTGAATTGTTAAAGAAAAACTAGAATCATTGTCATTTGATTGTTATCACGACGTACTGAATCAGTGTAAACTTTTATTCATATCATGATTGCCATTTAGGTATATTTTATTGCCGACATAATTTGTTAGTTTTCTATCCTATATTGTAATTTGTTTGTTCAAGATAGCTAAGTTAATATAAAAAAATCTTTTCCGGACAATAATTTGCTTATATCCAATCGACATTGTTAATGTATTTCTCTACTCCATAATTAATGTTTTGATTTGCCATTAATATTGTTATGTATAAAGTTTAAAAACCTATATTATTGTTGGTATTGCTTTGTAAAAACTTAGAGGACCAAGTTTATTGTTAAGGGAGAGTTGTCGCACAGCTGTGACTTGATCATTTTACTGGAGAACCAATAGCGTGCGACCACCGCTCTGCACGAAACGCTACGCTTAGAAATCAACTTAGTCAACGCCAGCAAACGTCAGTCTCAAATTAGCACCCGACGTTGTTGAACCAGAGGCCAACTTCGTATTCAGAATCCGATTAAATTTAATAAAATCTTGTTAAAATTATAGAAAGGTGTTTCATTCGTGCAAGGCACGACACATTGAGTCAAAGTCTTAATATTCCAGAAAAAAAAAATTGCGTCAAACAAATACTGCCCATATTTAGAATAATTAAAAAAAAAAAACTAGCTGACACCCGCGGGCTTCGCTTCGCGTTTACACTCGGTTTGGGTTTTGTCATTTGTATATTGATTAGCATTTTAATATCTTTAACCCTTTAACTTCAGAAGGACACCTTTCTCATGAACTATGTACCAGCGCATTATTCACCTCGAAATCGAATTCCAAAAAAATCTCCGGATACCTTTTACACTATTTTCGAGGTCGATCTTTTCATTGCTACCATTGAAATTCACCATAAATGAATTTTTCCTGTGCATGCAGAAAAAAGGCCACTTTTTTTCCGCGATACGCGGGAACAAAGCCCTCTTTTTGGGGTATCGCTGCTCGCTTGGAGAGGGGGTTACTTTTACTCTCTCGGGAGCAATATTTCCCTGGAATCAGGGTTAAATGTTACTTTAATCGACGCGAGCATGGAAAATGGCGGCTTCCGTAGCTTCTAAGCCATCGCAAAAATGTCCACATGCAGCCCACTAACAAGTGACGATCGCTAAAGTTTACGTAACCGTCTATAAAGTTCATTTTCGTACCTACTTTCGCGTACCAAGGGGCGAAAATTTTTGCACGAGTACGCGAAGTTAGGTACGAAAATGAATTTTGACAGATACGTAAACTTAAGCTATCGTCACTTGTTAGTGGGCGCATGGACACTTTTGTAATGAATTATCGGCCACAAAAGCCGCCAGAATTCCATGCTCTTGTCGAGTAAAATACGATACGCACCAGTGGACGGACCTCATGATGCAAACTCGGGCTAATTTTAGCAGCACTCGTCAGCAATCACTCGGTTTCATCCCCTGGTACGTACTGTACTATTTCTACCGTGCGAACGGGGAAATCGGAGCGGAAGTAGATGTAGACATTCAGTTGTTTCTTACGCTCGACAAGTCCATGTCGATGACAGGTGACTCGAAAACAATTGAAGCGCATGACATTTCGTCGTAAAAAATGTCATTGGCGTTTTTTTCCCCAAAAAAGAGGGCTTTCCTCCCGCGGATCGCGGAAAAAAAGTGGCCTTTTTTTACATGGGAAAAAATATTGTATGCTACACGGGAATAAATATCTATTTGTGATGATTTTTTTTAAATAATAACGTAAAAAAACACAAACTTGTTAGATACATTTTTTTTTTTTTGATAAATATTTTCGGAGCTTTATCGATCTGCCACTCAACTATGATGTGCAAAAATCGTGTAATCGATTTTTCAAAATATGCATTGAGTTTTTTTTCTCTAGAGTGATTGTTGCTAAAATATGGTAATATTATTAACGAATCGGGCTTGCCCGTTGATGTGAATAAAATAATGATAATATTAAAAATAACAATATAAATTTTTCACAACTTGAATAGCATTGTAACTCCGTGACTTAAATCATGCGAAAATATAAATTGTTAACGGTTAAGATAGTTTTTTATGCTGTTGACAAAGTAAATAATATTATTAACTTGAAATAATTCTTGAAAAATTCTACGTTTTTTCATGATATGCATGTTTTCCATGGTTGTTTCAGTCGCAGAATACAAATTTCATGTTTTTCTCACAAAATTAATTTGTTTAAACAATTATTTTCAAGAAGATTTTTACTGATTTCATGTTTTAACTTGATACCTATGCCTACATGATTTTTTAGGCCACTGAACAAGAATATGACATCAGTTTCACGGAACTCATTTGTCACAACAGTTTGTTTTAACAAATTGTTGCAAAATTCAAGATAGCACATGTTATACATGCTCTTTTATTGTTTTTTTTATCGTTGAACTAGACTTTGACTTTGTTTTTGTGAAGTGACTTGGTTTGATGAATTTTCACTGAGAAACCTCAACCAAATTAAGTAATCATTTTTCATTTGTATTAGCTGATTAAGCGAGATGCTAATCTGTATCACTAGGGAACGCATGCTTTGCAATTATTGAAGCCAACTCACATTTTACAAATTTTACTACAGGGCGTGCATACTAATGATAATCGGTGATTCTTTTTTTTGTTGCGGGTTGGGGGTGGGATAAGAAGGGGAGTGCAACTTTCTCACATATTTTTCAAGTGTATTTCGACTTGAAAATTTTTTTTTTCCTTTTTTCGACAGATTTTGTCTGTTGGTGAATATTTCAGGCTTGAATCGATTCAAAACATTTCATGCAAAAGTATGCCTCACAATCTTTGCAAAAATTGACGCTCCTCATACTGCATTTATCTCTTGAGCAAAATCTTTCAAGTTTTGTGGTTAGAAGAGTGAGATTTTCGAATTTTTCTCTATCAAATGTACTCAGGTAATGTTCACTGATTTTCAGAGCAAAGTCTTTGGTCCATATTTTTTTGTCTTTTTCATGGCCGAATTAAATAACACTGTAGCGTTCGTTATCGATGCTTGCAAAAAGTCTCGCAAAAATTACCCACGTCCATTTCTTTGATCGAAAAATCGGCATTAGTTTGTTACAATGCTGATCATGCAAATCGACTCCACCCATGAAGCTGTTGTAAACTTTGAATGCGTTTGGAAAGGGTGTTTGTACTTTTTTTATATCTTTCGTGTCATGACGTTTTGCATTTAAAAGGGGTGTAACGCCGGCAAGTGTAGTAAGAATAGATACTAGTTTTGAGTCAATCACTGTAATAAAGTTGATACCACTGTTTTTATAATGCTTAAATTTAGACGTTCCCCTTGGTACGTTCGCATCAATATCATTAGATTCTTGTATTCTTTCTGACAGTGCCAGTCACTCGCAAATTCAATGTCTTCAAATGCACTAGCAAGTCGGGACTGCAAAATAAATTGTCGAAATAAATGTGATATTTCAGAATCTTTCGGGAAGTGTCGTAAAAAAATTTGTGGAGCATTTGCATTACAACTCGGCTGCCTTGAACACAGTTTGGTAGAAAATCATCTTTCTGATTTTTTCCACAGTAAATTTGACAGTGAAACAAATATCTATTTGAACTGCATAATGCCCATTCCTTTATCCCAAATCGTACCGGCTTTGACTTGATGAATTGTTTGAAACTGATTCGTCCATAAAATTTTAGCATCATCTCATCAGCACAAAGAGCACTAAAGAAAAAACCGAAACGCTTGATATTCTCATTGAAAATATTTATTATATGACAGACACGCCATATTTTATCATTCGCGTTTTCATCGCTCAATTTGTGATACTTCATATGTGATTTTCTATCTTCAAATTCAATGCGTCCCATAGCTGATTCTACTGGATCAGCTCTTAGCAACGGACTGGTAGACTAATAATCTCTTTGAGATAATCTTTTGTTGAACATTGTAAAAATAATAATACCTAAAAATGTGTCCAAGCGATGAGGTTTCAGCTCATATCCGTGTTCTTCAGTAGCATCATAATATATTTTTTTATTGTCTCTCAAAAAAACATTTTAAATAAATCTGTTGGTGAACACGCTAATATAGTTTTCTTGACTGTTTGTGATAAAAGTATGTTATTCGATAAATCACCGTCATATTTGATCTCTCCATCAATCCATTGATAGACATGTTTATCTGCCAACTTTTTCTGATTCGTTTTATAATTATCTGAAACTTTACGATATGATTGAACTGGATAATCAACATGAGGATCCGGAACATTTTCACCGTCAGTGGATGAATCACTTTTGGATGAATCAGTATCATCATCGCAATCAGATTCGCCAGAATATTCCACATCAGGGATCAATACTGATTCAACGTAATCTTCCTCTTCAGTGTACTCTACTAATTTGATTTGTCGCTTTTTTCTCACATTCACTGTATAATTTCGTTAAAACATCGTACTAAGTAATGGCTCAGCTGCGTGATATGACTAAACAACCCGCAGTCATTGGACAAAACAGGTTGAAAACTTTGAAAATCACAGATTCAACTATAAAAAAGAATTTCTTGTGCAAGATGATCAATAAACATATGACTACTGAAGCTGCTGGCTAACGTTGGACTGATGTTCGAAGCACGTATGGCGTTTTGTGCGAACAAAAAATTTGGGAAACGATACCATAAATATCTATCTAATAGCTATCAAGTCATGTATCAGATAAAAAAAGGACCTCTGGATGAATTTTTTGTGTTTCTGTGAATTGTGGTCATCAATTTTCTAGATTATCAGCTTGATGAAATAGTGGGACTCACATTCTTCGCATACAGGTATTCATTAGGAAAATGCCTGTCATCCCAAGAGACATACTTGCAGATGTTTGACGCAAAAATTTGATTTCGGGCGGGTACAAACGCATATCATTAATCTCACTAAAAGATTAAAAGATTTCACATTCTTCTTCAGCCACCCAAAAAAACCGTCTAAAATACATACAACTTCTGGGTATAGTCGATTTCTACAACAATTAAATTTAAAAGTTGGCGAAATAAGGTATTTTTGGCAAAAAATAGTGGAACCATTAATGCAGTAGAAAAAACTTTTAAACACCGAAAACTCATTTATAAAGTAAACCTCATTTATATTCTCCTCTTTCTTATTCACTCTACTGAGTAGAGTAGAATCTACTCTTATTGTTAGTTATATACAAAAATCTATAGACACTAAAGATATTACTGAGAATAGGGAGAGTAAGAAAAAGACGATATAAATGAGGTTTTAGTGTATTGATAATATTCGAACGTTCTCATCAAAGCTTTCATTTCAATACCTGAAAATTGAGGTACATATGCATAAATTTTTTTTCCGTAAACAGCCTTCATTTTTATCTCTTTTTTTTCTCACCTAAAAATTGCACAAAAACGAAGACGTTAAACATACTATATTAAATCCTGATTTCCAGAGTTCGTAAGCATAAAGGTGATCAAATTGCAGCGACTTTCGAGTGTTTGACGATTTTTCTTGTCTGGGCGAGTTTTGTCATTTCAACCACACCAATAGCAAAATCTTTAGTTTTTAACGTGAGCGTCAACAATTCGGCTTCTACCAAGCACATGAGCCCGTCTTTTGTTATGTTATGTGACCTTGGAAAAACAGATCAATAAACTAAAACAACTCAGTTTTTGACTCTTCAGAAAAACTCGAAAACGGTCAGTGTTTAATAAAGCTATTGTCACTTAAATGAGATTTTTTAACTAGTCAAATTAACTAGAAAAATTTTTTTATTTGTTTTTTCTTGTAAAGATGGAAAAATTGTTTTTTTCGAAGCTTGAGCTTTCATTAACTTTTTAATTTCTTTTTTTATCAGGAATGTACATTTAGAAATTGTGACTGTAATCAAATATTCAGAGTTATGGAAAAGTTTTTTTAATTTTGCGTATTTGCATACAGAAGTTCTGAATAATTTGGTATGTTTTACAATGTGACTCAATCTATTATTTTTTTAAATTACATTGTTTGAGGAGAAACATATTTCACGCCACTTTAACCTCAAAACGGACATTTGGATTCGGTTTTTCGGTTATCGTGGCATAAAATACTTCACGTACCAGGCATGAATGCGCTCGTAGGCAAAACGGAAGTATAATAGACCAAGTCAAAGCCGAGAACTATTATACTCCCGTTAAAATCGTTTACGATCAGTATTGTGTACAAAAATCTTGTTTCGACTGTTCCAAGATTAAAGAGATTATTTCACGCCTAATGCCTTCCACCTTCAACCCGGAGAGGAGCGAAAAACCTGTTAAATGCTCCGCTCCGGAGCGGAGCGTTGAATACTTTAGTCGCTCCGCTCCAGGCTCGGAACGGAGCCCGAAAATTTTTAAGCGATCCGCTACAGAGCGAAGCGTTCAATATTAAAGTCGCTCTGCTCCAGGCCTGGAGCAGAGCGTTCAAACATTCTCGTGCTGCGCTCCGGGCTGGCCCGGAGCAGAGAGCGAAAGTCAGAAAAAGCTTCGAAACCCTGAAAAAAACCATCAAAAAAGTCATGAATGATGAATTTCAATGGCAACAATGAAAAAATCGACCTGGAAAATAGTGTAAAAGGTATGGGGAGATTTTTTTGGAATTCGATTTCGACACGAATAATGCACTGGTATATAGTACATGAGAAGCGTGTCCTTCTAACGTTAAGAGGTTAATGGATTAATTTTTATCATCTGTCAAGACGAAGGTTGGAAAAGGGAAAGCGTAGGAATCAAGAAGATGTTTCCAGTAATGATTTATAGTTTATTTGGCTATGTGAAATCTATACCTCTTAACAGTCTTTTCGTGTGTTGCTTATAAAATTAGTTCACTGAAATACTCACTAACCTAAATTAACTTAATTTTCAAGGAACTTTGTGAAAGAATGTCCTGATTTGACATTGCACTTCATAACACAATAAACGTCGATCTCGTATTTATATAAGCACAGCGCATTATTTTCAAGTGTTTTCATCCTAATGTAATGTTTAATCAAGTAATTACAAAATTCAGTCATTACTTCAGTGATTACATGTTTCAGGTTATTTGGAGAAAACTCTTTAAAGGCTCGAATTCAACTTAAAAAAAATTTAGATCCAGTAATCTTACCTTTGAGTGTACTTAAGTTTTGACTTTTCACTTTCATGTAGTAGATCTAGAAATGATAAAATTTTGGTAAAAGTAAGTGTAGAAAGGCTAGTGTCGGGTCCGTAGGTTTCAATAGAGAATCTATACTCGGTACTTAGAATTTTTCTCTCTTGTATGCTCCGTACATCCGTCTCGCTGCACGGTCCCTCTGAGAAGACCGGAGGAGAGCGAGCGCGCATGAAACAACTGCGCGCCGACAAGTTAAACCGAGAGCTGTTGCCCTCCACAATGTTCCGACACTCCCTCCCGAGGTTTACTTATCTATTACACAAATGAACACATGTATCCTTAAACACAACTTATAATTAGATCTGCGTAGAACTGACCGAAGATTCTCCTCGTCTCGTTCAGTTCCCTGTCATTAGTCGTAAAACTTTATTAGTAAATGAAATCAAAATCTCTGTAAAGGTGTTCGTATCGTTCATGCAAACATTCTTTTATAATTTAATAGTTTGTCCCACATCTTTGTGTGAGTTTCATAACACAGTGCTTTTGTCATTATGTCTGCCCACTGTTCCCTCGTAGAGACGCAGTGAACATTTACCCGTTTGTGCTTTACACACTCTTTGACATAATCTTTGTGCACTTCTGTCATGTGTCGCAGTTTGTTACCTCCACTCGTTTGTGCACAGACATTTGCAGCTCTGTTATCACACATAAGTGAAGCAGGGAGAAAACCTTCGTTTATCATGCGTTTTAGGGATTTTTCAATTGAGACAATTTCCTGATATGCGAAGCTCATTGCTACATACTCGGCTTGGCAAGTCGACAAGGCCACGTAACTTTGTTTTTGAATCTTCCATGCGATCGTGTCACCAAAAAGTCGTATGACATATCCACAGGTGGAAATTGATTCTTTGCAGTCGACAAAACTTGCATCCGAAAATGCAATCAAATCGTCTCGTCGGCCGTAATAGTTCAGGCCGAAATTTGCCGTGCCCTTTAGGTATCGAAATACTCTTTCGACCATTTGCCACTCGTGTTCGGTCGGATTCAGTTGGTGCCTGCTCAAAACATTGACAGAGTATGTAATGTCAGGTCTCGTTGTACCCGCAAGGTATAGCAGGCTCCTAATTGCTTCCCGATACGGGGCTTCAATTGTCGTTTTGTCATGAGGCAATTCGTTTTCTTCAGTGTTTTCTCTTTGCTTGCGATCCCTGTTTTGTCGTCATTGGTGTATTCTGTGGGTACTCGTTGTTGAACCCAAACTTTCCAACGATTCGTTTCGTGTACTTTTCTTGTGTTATCTGCATTCTTCAACTTTTTCTATCACGCCGTATTTCTAAGCCAAGAAATTCCTTCGGCTCTCCCAAATCAGACATTTCAAAGTTTCCCATCAGTTCGCCTTTTATCTCAGCCAGCTTTTCTGCGTCGTTGCTCGCCAAAAGCATATCGTCAACATAGAGAATGAGTATCGCAAATTTTTCTCCCGAGTTCCAAGTAAATAGACATGGGTCGTGATCGTCACTCGTCAGGCCTAAGGTCTTGGCCACATCTGTAAATCTTTCATTCCAACGTTTGGGACTAATTTTCAGACCATACAATGCTCTTTTGATTTGACAGACCTTTCGTTCACGCATTTCTTCCGATATCTCAATTCCTTCCGGGATTTCCATATAAATTCTCTCATCAATAGTCCCATTCAGAAATGCAGTTTTAACGTTCATTTGACACACACCGAGATCAAAGTAATTTATTACGGACAAGACTGTTCTCAACAGTGTCATTCTTGATACTGGCGCGTATGTTTCTTTCACTTCATATTCGTTTCTGCCTTTGAACCCTCTGATGACAAGACGGGCTTTGTATTTCATGTTGCCGTTTGTTTCATTTTTCTTTTTGAAAACCCACTTTGAATCAATGATATTGGGTCTTCCGTTTGACCCATCGTTTTTGGGGCGATCCACAATTTCCCACACTTCATTTTTCGTCATCGACTCTAGCTCGCTATTGATAGCTTCTCGCCATTTTTCTTTTTCGTCCGTAGCCATTGCTTCTCTCAATGAAATTGGATCTTCGTCAATCGTGGCCAAGCTAGCTTAAACAAGCTCATGAAATTCGAGTTTTTCTTTTCGTTCTTTTTCTTGCTCAAGGGCTGTGGGTTTTTCGCAATTTCCATGCACGGTCGAGAGCATAACCTCAACAAAGCTTGTGTCTTTTATCTTTCTGTTTCTTGTATTGTACGGGTTCCTGTGTTTCTCTGTATCTTGTTTGGGAATCTTTTTCATTTCTTTTAAGGTCTCGTCAATTTTTCGTTTTGGAGGTCTCCCTCTCCCTCTTTTCGTTTCACTTTCGTTTCGCTTCTTATCTGTTTTTGAGCTTTGTTCTCCATCCGTTTTTGAACTTTGTTCTCCCTTCGTTTTTGAACTTTGTTCACTGTCGTTAATGTTCCCAGGGTCAAGATTGAACAGTTCGTTTGCTGGCAAAGGGTAATCGCTCGCAGATTTTTGAAACTTATCTCCATATACCAATTTTTCGTTGAATCTGACATCTCGTGATTCAAAAAACTTTTTCGTTTCCGGGTTCCAGAATTGGTAACCTGTGGGTGTGTACCCTACTACACGCCACGTATTGCACGTGCCGAGAATTTTGATTCGGCCTTTCGTGTGATCCTCCAGTACGCTAGAGATCCAAATTGTTTAATTTGTGTAAGATCGAACTTGAAATTTCCCGTAAATTTGATCATTGGTGTCTCGTAATTTATTGACCTATTTGGGGTTCGATTGTACTCATACACTGCAGCTCCAAGAGCTAGATCCCACATATTCGTTGGCAATTTAGAGTCGAGCATTAGTGCTCGAACTTTGATTTGAAGGGTTTTGTTGAAACGTTCGGAAACGCCATTGTGTTGAGGGGTATCTGGGCAAATGGACTGTCGTTCTATGCCTTCTCGTTTCAAAAACACATCAGTGTAACCTCCCGTAAATTCAGTTCCTTTATCGGCACGCAGGTAACATACCTTTTCGTGTTTTTCCAGGAGATTTCTAGTACTTTTTAGAAATTCCTCCAGACAATAGCCTGTCAGGTCTTTATTTTTCATTGGATAGGCCATGGCAATGTGAGAATAATCATCGACAAAAATGACTACGTATTGATACCCGTTGGGGTGAGTCATTGGAGAAATTTTTCCCATGAGATCAGAATGAATCATTTGGAGGGGTCGCGTCGCACGGCTACGTTCGTTCGAGAAAGGTAGTCTCTGCATTTTTGACATTGCGCATACCTCGCATTCTAAAATCGTCTCATCAAATTTGACTTTCCGTAGTTCCTTATTATTCGACCAAATTTTCTGAAGTCTTCTCAGATAATCTAGGGAAGCATGTCCCATTCGTACGTGCCACAGCATTGCTATATTCGATTTTTCAAACTCAGCGTATGTTCTTGAAAAAGGGGATTCACACTCGATTAAATCAGTCGTTGGTAAATCGTTGACGTTTACGATTTTTCTATCTGAAATGGTCACATCAAAGTCTGAAATGAGCTTATCAGGATTTGGGGAATTCGCAATCGTTTCTGTCTTTTCGCTCGAATTTCTCGTGATCTGATCAATTGTTTCATTCTTTTCGTTCTCGTCACTCTGAATTGTTACTTTATCTTTACGCATGCCGACCTTAGATTGCTCGTTCTCGTTCGTCCGTTTTTCAAGATTCTGTTTTGACTCGTTTAATGTACCAGATACATCTTCAATTTAAATTTCTGAATTAAGTAGAATATTTCCAGCATTCGATTGTCTTTGGAACAATCTTTTCAATTCGTGAACCTTCGTTTGATTTATTTCAAACTCTATGAGCCAATACGGGCTATCATAGACGCTCGAAATAAATGTTTCATTCGTATCTGGGTCGTAAATATCAATCCGTTCACTGTCCAGGTGGATGCTCCACCCAGCCTTGGCGAATCGTCGTAACGATATCAAATTTTCCGCTAAAGATTTTGAATGGAAAACATTGTCCAGTACAAAACACTTCGTATTATTGGAATCTGTCAAGAATTTCAGATTCCCTCGCGCTTCAATCTTCAAATTTGCCTTATCGTCTTTGTTCGCGCATTTTATTACACTGAGTCCCACTTTTTCGAGGTCCTCTAGTATATCTTTTGAATTTGTGAGATGTTCGGTCGCGCCCGAATCTGCCACAAAAGTAGTCGTCATCCCTCTTTCATTCGAAACACTCGTATCAAAATCGTTCATTCCAGTATTTGACAAGAAAACTTTACCTCGATCGTATTCTTCGCCAGTTCCAGTAGCCGCAAGGTTGGCTTTCGGTGAATTGTATCGAGTTTGACCTCGACCACTCCCACCTCGTGAGTTGAACGTTCCTCGACCTCGGTTGTTTCCTTTGCCTCTACCTCTGCCTCGTCCTCTGACAGGGATCCCCCGGCTATTCTGGTTGTAGGGTCCCGCGTGTTTGAATGATCGTGAGTTATGTGAGTGTAAGGGGTGATCAGGTCTTCCCTAAGTAGAATTTTGGCCTCTGCCACGGCCACGAGCCAATCTAATCATTCTTTGGCGGCACTCCGATGCCTTATGTGTGCCAAATTTGTTACACTCGTAACATTTTTTCAGACCTTGACCCTTGCGGGGACAATCGTTTTGAACATGACCGTAATCGTCACATTCGTAACAGCGCACTGATTTCGGGCGAGCAGAAAAAGCGGAAGCCGGCTGAACTTCAGCGGTTTGCTGCTTGTCAGCCTCGGCTTGGATGATAAATGATTTCAGCGCATCGTATGTAAGTTTCGATCCGGTTTGTTTCTCCATCATGAAGTTCAAAGTGCGAATTTCTGGAAAAGCCGGAAGAATTGCATTGTAAAATGCGTCTCTCTTCTCATCGTCTGACAGTGGAGTTACATCAGGAATACACTCGTACGTGCTGATCAATTCCTCGAATCTGTCATAAAATCTGACAGCTGTCTCATTTTTACTGAAAGAGATCAAGTAAAGTTCTGTCGGACACTTGCGCTCGTGACATTGTTTTCACATCGTTTAAAGTCTTTCAAGATTCTCAAAATTTCAGTAGGCTCCTTAATTCTCAAGATTTTCGAGTGATAGACCGGATCTATTTTGTTGATCAAGATGTCACGAACTCTGTACATTTGTTTTTTTCTCAGGGTCTCATTAATCCCTTTCGGGGGTGAAACTTTATCGTTAATAATGTACAACAAATCGTTAGTGCGCAATTCTGAGGTGAAGAATTCGAGAAAATATTCAAACTTATTATCGGGACCTAGCTTGTAGTCCCGTTTCGTGCCCGAGTCTTTACTGTGTATTTCAACTTTTATACATTCTTTGATTTTGTTTTCTACATCGTTTTTCTGAATGTCGTGAGTGTCGTTATTTTCTCCACTCGATTGATTTTTCGGGAAAATAGGATTGTTTTGGAAGATGCTTCCAAGTTCCTCCTGAATGATTTTTCTTATGGTTTCCTCTTGAGGTTGAGTTTGTGGAATGATCTGATCAGGTCGTGGGATTGTGAATATTGATCTGATTATGGGCTTGGTCTGGATGGGATTTTGTGTGGAATCAGTAGGATCCATCGTTATTTGCGAGTTCTGTTTCGTTTCAACATCGTTTGTTACTTGAAGACTTCGTTTTACTTCAGTATCGTTCAAAACTGGGACATTTTGCCTCTTTTCCATGAATTTTTTCAGCTCGTTTTGCGCCTTTAATTGTGCCTCTTTGGCTTGGTCTAGTAATTTTGCGAGCGCTTGGGAATCAAGTGTCTGTGTGTGAGTGTCTGAGTTGGAAATATTTTCTTGTGACAGTAGGCCTTCGTCCATGACTTCAGAATCCAAAATATCTGCAGAATAGACACTTACAGTTAGCAGATTCGTTTTCTTCGTTCTCATATTCCATATATTTCCGAGTTCCCAATGAATTTCGTTAAGTCTTTCTCGTCAAATAACCTGTCATTATTTTTGTCATTCATCGTTATTGTCATTTATCATAATTCTATCGTTATGTTGTTTTATCTCTTTCTCTTTTCTTTCTTTTTGTACTGTTGTGAAAAATTCTGACGTTTCTTTTTTTACATCGTTAAAGCCACAGAAATTTATCCCAGAAATCAAGTCTACCTTCCATACTCGATTCGTTTTGCAACAAATTCTCGAGACCGGATGTCTCGTGCCCGTTATGATTGTATTCTCCAACCCTTCCGTGATCTTTACGTCATCCATTCCATTTTGCCTGGAACCATCGCCGTCCCTTCGGGTTTGAATCTTGCTTCTAATTGTCTCTACCGGACTGCAAGTACTTTCAATTGAAACAAACCACACATACACACATGTTACTACCACGCATGCCTGTAATGGCCCTAGTGATAGCAAGTCCCAATGCCAGTGAACACAACTAGAATGGAAAATACTATCACCCGAGAGGCAGGTTTCAGTGTCTTTTCAGTGGGAATATACATATAAATCCAATAAATTATGTTTATCAGCTGATAATTCCTCGTTATCGTTACTTTCCGATCAATTTTCGTTCTGCTAATCGTTAGTACTTTCCGTTTTCATCATGACTTTAAGTTCATTCGTTATAAGCAATTTTTCTATACTTTAAGCATCGTGAAATCAACTCTTTTCGATTAAATCCGTTCAACTGACCCAATTTAAATGACTGCCTCTTTAACGACGGTCGAATATTTAATAATTTGCCATTATTGTCACTATTCTTTTCAAATTTGAGGTCATTTTGTTCCTTAATGTGGTCGAGTGTAGAATGTATTTATGTATACATAAATACGATTTCTCACACCCACACCCTACTCACACACACACATACACACACACACACCAGTAAGCATTATTGTCATTTCGTCCCAATTATCCTCTTGTTAGCATTTGTTGTCGTCAACCTTCATTTCAATTTATGTCCGATTCCAATTTCCAAACTCTGTCAAATGCTCTAAAATTATCATTATTCCTTTCCACCCTTTTTTTTAAATTAAATTAATTAATTTAATCCCGTTAAATGTTGTCTTTATTCCTACCCTTCGTTATCGATCCATGTATTCCCCTCTCGTTAATCATTCCATTTTCCGTCTCAATTCGACAATTATCTTTCCGCAATCCGCCTAACTTGTCACTAAATATTCGAGTCCCGTTCACAAAATGTGCGCGCGGCCCTGAGCGAAACACACTCGTCGGCGGACATGCCCCGGGCCCCGCGTTCCTATCCCAGCGGGCCTGGGCGTGCGCGGCGGCGTTCTACAAGCACGTGGAAACCCACCGAACAGGCCCGAGCGTGTCCGGGCCGCCCGCCACTGTCGCCAGTGCTGACGTTACCCGACTTGTCCTAACACGCACGACGGCGCCCCGCGAGCACTTGAAAATTCCCGACTCCCTCGCGGGGAAGAAATGCACGGTCGTCCAAAATTTCACCCTTCAATTATTAGTCGCCCGGCTTATTTCCGTTCGTTCTAATTTCCCATCAATCCCGAAAATTTCCCTTCCCGTTTTTAGGTTGCGTCATTCATCGTCCGTCCCTTACTCGCGAGATCATGTCGATCATTTTTCACTCGCGGGACCACATCGTTCGTCTCCCACTCGCAAATTTCTATCATCCGTTCATCACTCGCGAATTTCCGTCACCCAGTCCCCATCATTCGTCACAATACATAGTAAAAAATTCGATCTCCAAGGTTCCCCTCAAGTCACATTTCCAACAAGCCCAATTTCCTTTCCTCCTTTTCCCATTTTTCATACCTTGTTTCCCAGATCCGTCCCGTTTTTCGTTCATTTACCTTTGTTCCCGTAGGATGCGTTTCCAGGTGTACGTTTGGCGAAGCCGTCGCAACAAGTCGTGGCGGTGGAAAAAAAAACACGTGGCTGCGTGATTTGTCCCGAACTTCCCAGTTGGTCCTACGAGCTAAATTTCTCACTCCCGGGATTAGAAAAAAAACGCGCAGTGGAAGCGTGCTGGGCCTATAACCTGTAGAAAGGCTTGTGTCGGGTCCGTAGGTTTCAATAGAGAATCTATACTCGGTACTTAGAATTTTTCTCTCTTGTATGCTCCGTACATCCGTCTCGCTGCACGGTCCCTCTGAGAAGACCGGAGGAGAGCGAGCGCGCATGAAACAACTGCGCGCCGACAAGTTAAACCGAGAGCTGTCGCCCTCCACAATATTCTGACAGTAAGAAACATTCAAAATGTTGAATATGTCTGAGACATTCGAAAACTTTTTGAAATTTCCTGAAATATTGAGAAATTACTTAGATTGTGGAAAATTTTAACAATTTCATCATGTTACAGTAGCTGTTGAATATTCTGAACATTCTCAAATCAAAAAATTTTACATCATACGAAAATCATCAATTATTGTAACGGTTTCGATAACGATCGAGAAGTTATGAAATTACTAAAAAACGAAATGAATTGAAAATGTGTGGCAGACATTTAATAAATCGCACAAAATCGGGAAATGTGTAGGGTTCTGAATATTGATTAAATTTTAGAAATTAAATAAAAGTATAGAAACTGTGTGGTATTCGAAAAAATTTTTTTTTATTAAAATTTATTTAATAATACAAGAATCATCGATTTTTTACAACATTTCAATGAAAATGTAGAAGTTTCGTAAAATTGAATGACATTGAAAATTTGGAAGATTGTCAACGATTTTTAAGAACTTGAATTTGTGTGATATTTTATAAAACTACAGATATTGTGTAAATTTCCAAAAATTTTCAAAATATCACGAAATTTTTTCCGTACGGTAACGCCCGATAAGTAAACCGAGCGAGCGCCTAGGCAAGTAAGAAACGGAGGAGATAGCGCGAAGATTAGGACGAAGCAAACGCCGATATCAAAATTTTTCAAATTCATTACTGGAACTCGTTTGGCTTCACCGATATCGTCAAAATAAAAAAAAAAATTTTGTTTTCACATATTATTAATAATTATAAATAAGACATTTACAGTGTCATTACAAAAGGTCCTCAGAATTCACAATTATCCCAAATTACGTATTAACAATTTTTGAATATAATGAAATAGTTTTTTTTTTTAATTCGATTAAAATCGATCAATAACACTGTGCGATAAAAAAAATTTTTGTTGCTATAGATCTAAATGCATAAAATCGATTCCTAATGACCCCTCAAACGAGCCTGCAAGATCTTTTCACGAAGTTAGAGCAAGTTTCCGAGAAATTATTTATGCGAAATTTCTCGTAAACTTGCTCTAACTTCGTGAAAAGCTCTTGCAGAATTGTTTATGGGGTCATTAGGAATCGATTTTATGCATTTATATCTATAGCAAAAAATCAATTTTTTTTTGTCGCACAGTGTAATCGATTTCGAATAATTCGAGAATTGGCGAAAATGTCGTTAAAGTTTCATTTGTTTGGTTTTGAATTGTTACGATAGTAATATTCTTCGACAATACACTGAATTACTACTATAAGTGCATGTTTTGTTTCCCAAAGAATATGTAACTGCGCTGTAGCGAAATGTTTCCATTATTGTAACGATACTTGCTTACCCTTAGGAGAACGATACAAAATTGTCCATTCAAAGTTATGGATACTTAGAATCACAATACAGTAAAGGAGTTACAATACAATAAAGTTCACATAAAAATATGGAATATCTCATGTGACAGTATGCTCGTGAGAATACGCGTATCGTCGCGGTAGCAATCTAATATTTCTGATAGCAGAATTCAGCGAGATTCTGATTATGAACTTACAATACTATCCATAGCAGGATATTTTCGTTATGATGACGATTACCATTCTCAGTGGATGGATATTTCGATTCGCTCTAGTAATAAAATGAAAACGTACCTTGTAATGATCTTGTGCTTGCTCCCATTGCTCTTCAGTAATATCCAAAGAACCAAAAGTTTGCCTGGCATACTGTATAAGTCCAGGATCATTTCGGGAGACCTTGGTCAACATAGGACCTGCTAATTTGCTGGTGCCAGCTTTCGTTGGCAGAATGTTGCCAGTGACTGGACCAACTGGATGACCCATGGTTACTAGTCCTGGCTGCTGCTGGCCCATAACTACTGCTGCAGCTTCTATTGGCAAGATTTTAACCTTATTGTCGGGATCTCCCCAGCGACTGCGTCTTCTTCTTTTACGCTCTTCTTTGCTCTCAACTGTTAACAGACATAGCTCATATTCTCACTAATCAATATTCTTCATTTCTACCTAATTGAACTTTTCTAATAACCGTATTTGATCCTAATTCTCCCAAAATTGGCTAAACTTGGCTAAAATTTCTGTTTTTGCTCTAACAAGTTACCCGTTACAATTCGACTGTCGAAATGTAAGTTGACTTTGTAACAGCCAATGTTAGAAGAAACAATCAACTTTAACAGTTGACAGTAGGGATGGGCGATTATCCTCGATTAAATCGGAAAACGAGTATCAATCGGTTAATAATCGATTAATCATGCGATTATTCCAAATTCACGATTAATCGATTTTTGATTATTTAAATGAAAAATCGTAATCATTTGCCACTTAAGAACTATTTCCAACAATTCTAGGAGATACAACAATTTTTGAGAAATCTAGCAACAAAATTTTATCTTTTTCTTTAAATGTTAAAAAAAAAAAATTGTGTTCGTTAAACTTGACTGTTTACCACCAGAATAGGCTGCTTTTAGTCGAGCACAACTAATAAGTGATAAGTAATGTTGACAACATAATAAAGAAAAGGTCAATAATCGAGTAATAATCGAAAACGATTAATTTTGGTAATAATCGATGAAAATTTAATCATGAGAAAAAATAATCGATGATTCAACCCATAGTCAACCCATCCCTAGTTGACTGTAATTTTATAGTCAATTTAAGTTTAATAAAGAAATCATGCCTTTTTTTGAGGTTGTACTGCATCTAGAGTCGAATAATGAGAATTCGATCAAATTCACATATAAGTAGTTTATGGCATCTTACATCACGGCGTTAAATTTTCAAAGTGATCTTGTCCTAGGGGCTCAAAGTTGAGGAAAAATACATGGGCTCTTATGGGAGCTCATGAATTTTACCCTTCTTTCTCCAAAAACAACCACTTGCAGAAATGAAATTTCTACGAAAAACGAGTGTATCATAAAATAAGAGCCTTTCAAACTACTATTCAATGTTTCAAAAAGATTGTATCTGCGGGAAAAAGGGGATAGTGCATTTCGTCGGCGAATTGCGACAAAAGGGACTTAAGGACCATAAGTAGAATCTCGAGAAAAACGAGTTTGAAGTTCGAGTCGTCTTTGATTGAGCAAGCGTGGAGGGGAGCGGTGGTTCCTCCACTATCTCACTCAGCGATAAAGCGGGCTCCGCCTGCCACCTGTCAAAATTTCTTGCTTAGGGGTCGTTTCGGTTCACTTGGGCTCACTGGCACGCGCCAAAATTTTGTTCATTTTTATGTTATTCGTAAATAGGCCGACAATGATTTTTGGAGCTAATAGAAGTAAAATTTTATTTGAATAATTTCGAATCATATACATTTATGTGAACGGTAAACACTGATATCCGTGGTTCATTGTGAAATAAGCGCAATTATTGATACTTAAACCAGGGAAATATAATAATCTTTTTATTATCTATTCAGTTGATGCATCGAAATTAAAAATTGAAAAAAAAAAATGAGGTATGAAGTTTCTTCATCTATTTAGAGTTTTTTCATCAAAGCCCATAAAATTATTGTAAGTAACATTTTATTTTGTGTTTCAATTTTTTTCGACGTTGTAAAATATTTTGTTCCATTCAAAACATATTTTATTACTATTCGTTCACTATAAACTGATTTTCACTTATTTTCAATTCATCGTAGTGTATAGTGATTGAAGTTTTTTGAAATTAAAGCATAAACATGTTACAAAAAATGCACGAAAATATAAAAATAAGAGTAAATTGCTGAATCTTTCGAAATATTCACGAATTTCAACTGGCTTGGAATAACGTCAAAAGTTACTTTAAAGTAAAAAAAGTTGAAAAAAAGATCTAGAGGAAAAGCGGCAAAAATTGTTATGAGAAAAGCTGGGGAAGATGTTTCTTGAACGAGATTTCAAACTAGACTGAAAAGACTTTTTTGTGAATTATTTTTCATCTTTATAACCATTACTTTTCAATCTTGCATGAGTATTCTTTGAACGCATTCTTCCGAATTCCAAAAAACCTCATCAAAATAAAAATAGCGCTAATGAAAGTGCGTGATATCATCCATCTATTTGTAGATAACTTGCATTTTCGACTCGCATTTTTCTTCCTTCATTTTTTTTACAGGCGAAAATGCCCAAAGTACAAAAATTCTCAAAACAAAAGCTATACAAAGCCCGATTTACCAAAAGACCATTACAGTCCATGAAACAGATATGAACATGACATATGACATTTATCAGTATTGAGCTACGCATTACCTTAATAAATTCAGCAAGGCTAAGTATGAAAATTCTTTTCTCAACAATCTTATTTCTTAATCTAACATTTTTTTGAAATCGAAAATCAAAATTTTCTTATTAATATTGACTATCGTTAATTAAAATTTTTAATGAATTTATTAATTGCAATTATCGTTAATTAAGACTGTTTAGCACTACATGAATTTTTATAATAAAAACAATGATTGATAAATTTTCTCAGTTAAATAACAAGATTTTTTAATATTAATATAATCACGAATTAAAGGAAACTTACATACACCCTAAACATAAAATGCACCCTCAATCTGAAAGAGTTAATATTTGCTAAAGTAGAGTTTTAGGTTCACTAATTGCAATGAGTAGATTAACACTTTTTTATCAGTAAAATTTTTTTTGAACAAGTTATTTTCACGTTGAAAAGTGAAACCTACAGTAAAATGAGCGTTGATTTTTTTGAGGGTAAATGTTGGTGATCTTGTCCAGTAATTTTTTACCTATAATCTGTAAATGAATCATTTTTTCACTTACTTGTAAAGTTCTTATTTACGAGAGAACGGGTTTCCATTGAGAATCAATGAAATCTTGCTGATTAAGAAAATTGAGATGCAGAGTCAGTTTTTATTTACTTAATTTATCTTCATCTCCTGAAGTCAAAAAACTTTAATTTATGATTTCAATGATCACTATACTCACATTTTTGTAATAATTTCAATTGTAAACATAATCATAATATACGATGACTGATTTTTATTGTTCTCATAAATCAATGTGAAATCAGTATTTGAACCTAAGTGGAGTGCAGAAAAGAAATAGTTAAATTTCATTTATCAATCCTTTTTTTAGCTTTCAAATATCAATTTTCCTAGCGTGTTCCATCAACAACAATGTCAACAATGCCTTTCTAATCACAGAGTAGACATGATTAGAAAAAAAAAAAAAAAATCAAAGCGAAAAAATGACGAAAAGCGCGTGAACAAGAGATGCCGCTTGAAAGTATCATTGAGAAGCGCGATGACGCCCTTTCCACAAACTAGGTACCGGGTGACGTGAACAGAGGGAGAAGAGATTCCGAGAAATAGAGTTCCCCTGCGTTGGCCAGCGAAAATACTGTATCAAGCATTTTTGATTACTGCTCGCTAAATCACAGACGTACAATATTGAGATATGGCTCATTCGATAGCCTGTTTTCTAAGGAATCCGTTTATGCATAAACTCGATATCGATTTTTTGGTCCTTAGGTCCCTTATGTCGTTCCACGCCACATTTATCGTTGTAGTTAACTAATTTCGAAGTCTTATACATCAAATAAAAGGTAATTAAATTATCTATCTTTGGTAATTCGGGTTTTTTCCTGTAAGATTCACCTTTCATTTGCTATATTATGAATTTATCAAAAATTTTCTGTGATTTTTAGCAGAGTTTTAGAAATAATTCCGAATCTGAAGGAAAAAAGTTTTGCTGAAGATCTTTTTTTTTGGATGTTTTACACCAGTCTATTGTGATGAAAATAACGTATTGCTTTCAAAAATCGCTTGAGATATAAGAAAGTTATTGGCGGTTTAATATCAGATCACGGAAATAGAGATTTTTCTAATTTTTATGAGTTTTTGAAGCATGGTGATTCGAATTGAAAAGTTACAAAAAAATATTGTTCATACAAAGTTTTTTATACATAACTCATTGTCAAATGTGTTTTTCAATGGTTCATAAGAGACTAATTTTTTCTATTTGCTTCGTATTATCAACATTCTTAGAAAAAATGAGAAATTGACCACTCGGAGCCAATTTTGTTATGATTAGTGATTTCTTATCTATTTCTGTTTTTTAATGTATATTTTTCAATGTTTCAATGACTTGAGAGGCTTGTTGAAAGGTTTATAGGATATTTCGAGATTTTGCTTGTTTTACAGATGGACATGTATATGGAGAGTAAGACTGAAGAGGCAAAGTGCCAACTCAATAAAAATAAAAATTCTCATGCAAATATAAAGTTTTTAATTTTTTTAAAAAAAAAAGAGTCTGCTGCGGGTAACTTTTGAACATAAGAAAAGATGTCTTAACGAAATTTACTCGCTTCAAGAGAGACACTGCTTGATTTCATCAATTACCAACAACATGACTGAAAAATTTGTTCTGGCTTCTCAGTTGTTGCTATTATAACTGAATTACAACAAGGATACGCATAATGTGTTTTTCTTATTTAAGCAAGCGGAATATTTGAGCACGTCATCAAGATTAAGCACGTAAAAATTAGCTGGGCTGAGTTGATTTTACCATGGGCAAAAAAAGTCGAATTCCATCCACTTGTCAGAAAAAAAACGTTACTTATATTCCTTTGCATGACAAACTTAGGTTTTTCAAAAACTTCAGAATGGCTTTGAAAAAAGAGGTGAAATTCAGCTAATGGAAAAATATTTTTCTAATCTTATATGTCACAAAGAATGTTGAAAGTACGTTTGTAGACTACAAATCAAAAAATTATTAGAAGACACAAAATTCTGTTTTATTTCATCAAAAGATAAGGCTGAGGTATGAAAATTGTTTCGTTGTGTTGTTTCTTTTTTTGGGGAGGCACTTAAAAATCTCAAAATAAAGAAAACTTGGACATGATTTGCTAAAAAACTATGCAAAAATAGGCACCTATAAAAATAATAATTTTCATATTGTAAAAGTTCCATGCGCCTCTACATTTTGTACATTATTATGGAACAGGGGTTAATATGCCCTTCAAGATACACTTCCTTCATTCTCATTTGTATTTCTTTTCTGAAAATCTTGCATATGAGAGTGATAAATATGATTAACATTTTTACTAGAGAATAAAGGACATGGAACGTTGCTATCAATGATTTTGTGACGAAGCGATTAAAGACGACAATTTTTGATTTCTGACTCGGAAAGTTTTTGCGCAAACAAAAAAAAATTCAATGAGAAACATTTTTTCAATCATTGCAAATAGGTTTCTGCACATTTGAAAAGGTTTTGATACTTTTCGTGGTAAATGTATAGATATTATTAAGATTAAGTTCACGCGACTTTTCAAACAATCAAATAGAACTCTTATTTTTTTCAACTGGTTTTGTGAAACGATATCTCGTTTTCATCATATTATATCTAAGTTTAACATGCGATCGATAAATTGTATAAAAAAAATTTTGTTTCCTGTGATTCAGCATCGGTTTTTTTTTTTTCTGATATTGTGTTACAAATGATAGAAAATGAATAATAAATCAACAGTGCATAAACGAAAATATTAAGAATATTTTTTTCATCACTTTAACCTCAAAACTGACATTTTGAAGCGACTTTTCGGTCATCGTGATGAAAAATATCTCACGTAAACAAGTACGGATGTGCACATTGGCAAAACGGGTTAGAAACCTCGCCTTCAGCTCGGTCCGTAATTACCCCGTTTTGCCGAATTCACACATCCGTACCTACTACGTAATATACTATTTTTTGGTAGCTTGTGGGGAAGTAATTAACCTTTCGATTCATATAGGCAACTTCAAAATCTGCTTCATAGAATATTCATAATACCAGTTAACGCACTTTTTCAGGACACCCATGAAACAAGAATTCAGCAATATCTCAAAACTGTTCTACTTTCTCAAGTTTTAACTTTACTAGATCAAATTAGCGCGTCCGTAGGGCGGGCGATACAAGAATCATAATTTAGACAGAATTAAAAAAAAGTTTATAAACTTTCAAAAGGACTGACTGTTCAATAGCGGTTTCGAGCAGACTAATCTGGTTTGGCTAGTGAGCAAACGTTGCTACTAACAATTAGAATATTTGATTTTACGTCATCTGCGTAGAGCGCGCTTGAGTTTTGCTCGAGAGGTTGTCGATTTGCTTGGAAGCACCATTAAATTTAGTAGCGATGGAACCATACAATAAAATCTGATGATTGCATTTAAAATATGGAAAAATTGCATGACAGAGTCTGAAATTGATTTCGCAAATAAGTGTTTGCCAAATAAATATTTAATGATCAATCAATAATTTGTTTTTCCGCAAAATTTAAATTGAATAAGATCTGTCAAAGCTGTTTTGTTGGGAATTAATATGGTACGTATTATATCATGGTGAAAGAATGATTCAACATTATTTCAATATACATAGAACAAACAACAAAACATTATAATTTTAACAAGATTTGTGGAATGGGTGCTATAAAGTATAGATAATTTCAAGAACAATCATTGGGAAAAATTCCATTCAAGGTACACGTTAAGAACTTCAATATACTTTCATGAAAAATTCACCAAACTTTTACAGTGTAGCAACAAATAAGATGCCTTTGAAAAAATTCGTTAACGATTCTTTACCTAACCTGAACCTGAAATATAAATAAGATGAATGAAAAAAAAGAAAAACCCCGTTTTATCTTTTTGATATTTTATTATATGGATACGTCTTTTTTTATTCTGCCTCTATAATGATACCTTTGGATCATGAACAAAAATGGCTATTTTGAAAATAAATTGTTTTATTTTTGTTACTCAGTGATTTCAATATTTTTTTTCTCGTTATAATCATTTAAATTTTGCTTTGTTCACTTGTTATGTATTTTTCAGTAGTCAATTTTAAACACCATTTTTTTCTACTCTTGGAACATTTTTTGAAAAATTTTAAACTCACAAATTCCGGAACAATAAAAAGTTAAGTAAAGTTTTTAGTATATCCAATAATATATATGGCTCTGCTATGATTGATCAAGGGTATTAAGTATAACATTTGATATAGTGTAAGTAATTTCTTTCAAAAATATTTAGATACATTTGAAAATTTAATAGACAAAATTCATCTTTAAAAGGATATCCTGAAAGTAGAATTTTTTCAAAGTAATGAAAAATGCAGATATATTCATTTTTTACCTCTAATACATATACGTATATGTCAACGTACTCGATCAAAAAATAATGAAATAATTTGTAATTATAATTAGAATATTGAATTGATCTTAGAAATTATTTAAATATTAAATGATTATATTGAAGAACATGATTCGGAATTCATAATTTAAATGATGTGATACTATATTATCAATGATTCGATGTATAGTACAGGGTGCGCCATTTCTTATGTCGGTATTGTAACATTGAATAACTTAAACATTTGACAACCGATTTACTTGACTTCACTTGTTTTGGAAACGTCAATTCAGTACAATTTCAACCATGTATCGCTTCACACCAAAAGAACGCGCTGAAATAGTTACTTTGTACATTGAAAATAGTCGTTCAGTTGTGTTAACTCAACGAGCATATCGTCGAAAATATCTTGGCAAACAGGCACCATCTGACAACACTATTCGTCGTTTGGTGTCGAATTTTTGTGACCACGGGACAGTGAAAGATCGCGAACAACCCGTTCATCAACGACCAAGACGTTCAAATGAACTGATTGAAGCTGTCAGAGAGAGCGTTGCCCAAAACCCAAAAGTTTCATATCGTCACCGCGCTCAGCATCTCGGCATCAGTGGAACCACTCTACGGCGCATTTTGAAAGATGATTTGCATTTGTTTCCGTACAAAATGCAATTAACACAAAGAATATTGCCTACAGATCATCCACGTCGCTTGGAATATGGACAAACAATCGCTCGAATAGTTGATACTGAACCTGATTTTTGGAAGCGAATTTTAATGACCGACGAGGCACATTTCAAACTTTCTGGAGGCGTTAATAAGCAAAATTGCCGCATTTGGGGAACGCAGAATCCACACGAGATCCATGAAACGCCATTGCATGACCAAAAAGTTACTGTTTGGGCCGGCGTTTGCGCCAAAACCATCATTGGTCCTTATTTTTTCAAAGAGAACCAAACGATCGATGGAAACCGATATCGGTGGATGTTGGCTCACTATGTCTGCCCACAAATGCGTGAAAAAGGTCTTGAAGATTACTGGTTTCAACAAGATGGTGCGACCTGCCACACTGCGAATCAAACAATCCAGTTTCTGCAACGAAAATTCCCTGGACGTCTGATGTCAAAAAGAGGCGACATTGAATGGCCACCCAGATCTCCAGATTTGACCCCTCCAGACTTCTTTTTGTGGGGTTATTTGAAAAGTAAAGTGTACGCCAGCAAGCCGCAGACCATTGAAGAGCTTAAGGAAAATATTCGTGCCGAAATCATTGCTATACCACCCGAGATGCTCGAAAAGGTAATGGAAAACGCCGCAAAAAGGGCATATTTTGCTGTGAACAATAAGGGCGGCCACTTGATTGATGTTGTGTTCAAAAACTAGTCTAAATAAATTGTAAAGGACCAAACTAAATAAAAATACCTCATTTACAGAAATCGGTTGTTTTTTTTTCAAGTTATTCAATGTTTACATGCCGACATAAGAAATGGCGCACCCTGTACTATTATACAAATTGAATTTTATTTGATAACTGATAAGTAAAGTGAACGAATTAGAGATTATGTCATTGAAAATAAATAAATAAAATGAAATGATAAATCACAACTTCAATGAACTTAAAAATAAAACAAATAATTCTTATTTATTTTCATATTTTCAATCATTCAATATTCAATGATTTCATTTTCATATTAGAAAAAAAAATTAATAATTTTTATAAACAATATAAAATACGAATAATTGAAATTATACATTATTATTATTTTGTGCAATTATGCTTAGCAGTAAAAATTGATTTTTATTAAAAAAAGAATATATGGAATTTTTAATCGATTTTGTATGTCAATATAGAAATTTCGAAATTCAAGTTGATTTTTGATATCCTTCAAATTTGAGTTTTGGATTACAATGTTTGAACATTTAATTTTTTTAAATGATGAAAAAATGACAGTTATTGTATATTTTATGTAAATTTTAAAAAAATGAAATTGAAAAAACAATTTTATGCGACAAACTGAAAAAATTAAATGTATTTCTGAACATCACTTTGAAAAATTCAAAAAGTAATCAAACATGCAAGTTACGTTTTTCCAAGGAAAACAACAATAATTATTGATGATTATTTTTTTGGAAGCACTTCATATTGTATTTTCTTCAAGCACGGAAAATTTTTTAAGATGACATTTAATCAAATATCAACCGCGGAATACTCTATATTAGACTCAAAATTTCATTATGCACACACAAACAATAACATGTCATTTTTCAATATTTACTCTCAAAATCACAGAAAAACCAAGCATCATGACGTGATGCTGAGTTTTTTTTTCATTTATTCATTTATCACTATTCATTCTCAGAGCGAGTTCGCAATTTTTTCAGTTTGTTTACAAAACAATCGACATGCAGCCAACTTTATGCGTCCTCAAAGAATAAATGTCACAAAATTCAGTTCATCATTTTAAGAAAACATTTTCGAAATGAGCACATTATTTCACTTTAGAAATTACTATGAAATGTCATGGGTCAGAAAAAAAGGTAAATATTTGTAAACTAGTGTAATTTAGAACAAATAAAATATACGAAATAATTCATGTACCACAATTATCGAATGCAGTCCTCCAGATATTAAAAAAAGGATAATAAATATTTATTCAATATTGCACAGTGTGCGACAGTCGATTTGGTTGTAACAAATAAAAATTTAGAAAGCAACAATTAACTGTACTGTATAACTGTAAATGCTGGATTGTTCAGTCACATACATTGACTGTTAAGTAGAAAATTTTTTACTGTCAACTGTCAATTTAACTGTAAAATAGTAAGAACATGAATGTTGAGTCACATGACTATCAACATTTTTCAAAGTTTGCTACATTTTGACTATCAGCAGTCTATTTGATTGGTAAAAAGTAGAATTAATTGTTAAATAATCAAATTGACTGTAAGAATGTTAATATTCTTTGTCAATTGTCAATTAAAATGTAAAACAGTCATTTTTTGTACTTGCCCTTTCTCGATTTTCACGGATATTTTTTTCTTTCTTAATGTTTGCGAATTAGGTCGGCTTATTTAGGATTCCTACGTATCAAACTTTTTCGAAAACTTGTAAAATTCTAAAGCCATTTGAGATTTCTTAGATTTTTATTACGATGTTTGACAGTAATGAAGATATTTTTAACTTTTTGATTATTTTTTCACATAACTCCAAAACCATTTAAAGAATTTTCAGATTGCCAAAGTTGGTTACTTTCTCAGAATGTTTGAAGGTACATCTTACAAATTACATACATTTTCTATACTTGTCAAATAATTTCCATAGATGTTTGGAAAATTTTCTCCATAGTATTAGTCTTCAAAAAACTATTATATCTCATGATAATTTATTTTAAAAGTTTGATCAAGCCTTTTCCATTTTCTCCATATTTCATAAATTATGACGAAATCAAAGTTTTTGACTATCATTCTCCAAGATCAGCGAAAATTCATACGTATATTCACACAATTTTTGAATTATACAAACTATTAAAGAAATTAAATCATACAGCATTTGATGAATAAATCGACCAACCTGTTTGAAATTCTCTTTATTTTTAATCTTCCCGCCAACTTCTATAATTTTTCAAATTCCTGGTCAATTTGTACTAAAATTCATAGATAAAACATAATTTTGATGTTTGAGAGTCAATGAGACTGCAGAACAGTGAAATTAACAGCTAAGCAATCCAATTCCTTTCTTAAAACGATAAACTGAATTTCATGACATTTATTCTTTGGGCACGCATGAAGTTGGCTGCATGTCGATTATTTTGTAAAACAAACTGAAGAAAATTACGAACTCGCTCTGAGAATGAATAGTGATAAATGAATAAATGAAAAAAAAAACTCAGCATCACGCCATGATGCTTGGTTTTTTTTTTTTTTTTTCAATTTTGTGAGTAAATATCGAAAATCGACATGTTATTGTTTGTGTATGTCTAATGAAATTTTGAGTCTAATATAGATTCCGCGGTTGACATTTGATGAAATGTCATCTTAAAAAAGATTTGGTGCTTGAAGAAAATATAATATGAAGTGCTTTGAAAAATTAATGATTAATAATTGAACGGCTGAGAATGAAACTCAGAAGAGTAAGAGTAAGAGACAGATAGATACGAAACTCCATGTTTTCTGTCTCTACGTGTCTCTACTCGTCCGAGTTTTATTCTCAGCCGTTCAATTATTGTTGTTTTAATCTGAAAAACCGAACTTGCATGTTTGTTTAGTTTTCCATTTTTTCAAAGTGATGTTTAGCAACACTTCTTATTTTTTCAGTTTGCCGCATAAAAAATTGTTTTTTCCATTTAATTCATTTTAAAATTTACATAAAATTATACTAAAACTGCCGTTTTTTTAAAAATACTTTTTAAATTAAATGTTTAAAGTTTGTAATCCAAAACTTAAATTTGAAGGATATAAAGTAAACTTGAATTTCAAAATTTCTCTATTGACGTACAATATCGATTGAAAATTCCATAAATTGTTTTTAAATGAAAATCAATTTTTACTGCTAAACATAATTGCACAAAATAATAATAATGATTAGTTTGAATTATTCATATTTTATATATTTTTCGAAAATTTATTAATTTTTTTTTCAATACTAATTGATAGATAAGGATTATTTGTTTTATTTATCAAGTTCAATGAAGTCTTGATTCATTATTTTTTTTGATTCTTTATTTTCAATGGTATAATCTCTAATTTGTTCACGTCAGTTATCAGTTATCAAATAAAATTCAATTAGTAATAGTACTATACATCGAATCATTGATAATATAGTATTACATCATTTGAATTATGAATTCCGAATCATTTTCCTCGATATAATCAAATAATATTTCAATAATTTTTAAGATTAATTCAATATTCCAATTATAATTAAAAATTATATCATTATTGTTTGATTAAATTTGAGTACGATGATGTATACATATGGGACGTGGTTTCTAGAAAGGTACCTATTGACCAAAACAGCGTTTCGAGAAAAACGTGTTTCAAGTTTCAGTCTCCGAAGCAGGTAAATAGATGCGTATTGGTTCCTTCCTTTTCTATTTTCTACTCTATTCTTGGACGAAATAGGCGTAAGCTAGAAGATGTCATTAATGATTCGACACAATGAAAATACAAAGGGACCAGTCCCCGAAGGACCGTTACGTACGGACACCTAATAGTATAGCATGGGGCGTGTTCGAGTGACCTGCTCTGGAGCAGATCTGGAGCAATTGCTAGGCAGGTTCGAGCAGATTTGAGCACATATCAGCAGAAAAATTTGCTCCAGATCTGCTCCAGATCGGGTCACTCGAAAACGCTAATAGCATAGTAGCAAGTAGAGTGAGAGAGCGATGCTTTAGCCAGATTTTACCGAAAATATTATTGGGATATATATTCAGAAAAAATTTTTCCTGAGCTCAATTATTATCTTAGAAACGTGAAACTGATTACAAATGAAAGAAAATTCGTCGTGGCGCTGTAAGTGTGAACACACCAACTTAAGTCGCTCCGTTGTAAAACCCAAATTTCTAGTTACTAATACACTCTTTTTAGGAGAATTTTGTTTGTGTAGTTTTGTGGGGTGTCTGATCCACCCACCATCGCATTTCCTTGGGTGGCATTAAGGCGCTCGTATTAATATTTCGGTTTTTCCTTGGATAACCTCAATCATTGGAAATGTTGGGCATGTCGTAAAGTTAGGACTCCTTCCATATAATACTTTATTAACAATCTTAGTAAGTTATCATAACGAGTCTACTTTAATAACTTTGTACGTGCTGCTTTTTATCTTTACACTATTAATACAACGAGTGCCGGCTAATGATTTTGTACGTACTACCTCTATCTATAACGAGCGCACTCTAATGATTTTGTACGTGCTGCTTTTTATCAGTATTCATTTTTGTCAGCGATATATAAATACTCGCTGTCACCTTCAGCAACCAGTGACGATTTTGCTTCCAATCTGTTCAACACTGCGTATTGAAATAAACTCAATATATAAAAGAACAAAGTCTTTTATTCGTACCGATTTACGGTACGACATTCTGGTGGCAACGGTGGGATATTTGTGCCAATTCAAGCCCAGGACCACAACGGTATCAGCGGCTGCACGAAACGTCCCATACCTCATCAACACAATTTGCAAACGCCGTTTTGCAAATTCAACACGAATATCAACGTGGGAATATCGCTCCATATCTGTACCAGATAACAAAGGTGAGCCCAAAATGAGTAAAAAATCGTCACGCAGTAGTTCTCCCCATCCCAGTGAAACCAGTGCCATTAATGCTTTGGAAGATAAAATCGAAGCCATGCAACAGTCAATTAGTGTGCTCACTGCTCAGTTTTCCCAATTTCTTTCTAATTCACCTGTGACCTCACGAAACATGAATAAGGCTCCTGAGAAAAAAAGCGCCAATTTCTTTCAAAGAATCATGGGGAAAACAGAAAATTTAGAGACAGAACCTCTCACATCAGACGAAGAGGACAAAATCAATGAATCTGTTATGAGGAACACCAAAATTAGAGAAGATGAAAGAAAAGAAAAAACTGACAGTGAAAAAACTGAAACTCTCAGTATGCGCAACGCAATCGACTCAATCCGTGCTTTCAATGGAAAAAATATGGCTGTTGAAACCTTTATTGCTATGATAGAAAACGTCCTACCTTTTCTTCCAAGAAACCAATGGCCAATTTTCAAAAACCTCATAATTGCAAAGAAAATTGATGGAGAGGCCGCAACATTCATCGAGGCGTCAATTGACCTGGATATTTTCGAGCTAATCGAACAACTAAGAACACTCTTTTCGGACAAAAATTCTCTTGAAATGCACCAAAATCAAAGACAATTGATCGTGCAAAGAGAAGGAGAAACTATTTCGCAATTGGGCACCAGGTTTTCGCAAATAAATGCTTCAATTTTTAGAGCAATCAACAATACTAAATGCTCTTCTACTGAAAAAAAAGTGCTACAAAAATCGGAAACTGCTTCAACTGTAAAAGCATTTATATCCTCATTACGCAACAGAGATGTTCGACAGGAAGTCAGATTGTCGAAACCAAGTAGCCTGAAAGAAGCGATTGATTCAGCAAATTCAAGCACCGCTGAAATCGAAATCACCGAACGAAAATTTGGACGCCACTTCAGACCTCAATCCGAGGACAAAAAAACATCGTTCAACAAAAAATTCGAGAAAAGGTCATATTCCCAATCCAACCAAAATTTTCGCGTACCAGCCTCCCAAATAAAGGATCCTCCAGGGGCAACTTCAAGAAATTTTCCGAAACCAAACAAGGATCTACCAAGAAACTTTCCGAAAACGAAACAAATGGAAGAAGAGTCCTTAACATCAGAAGAAGAGGACTCCGCGGACTACCAGGAGTTATTTCAGGAAAAAGACTTGGAAGCCGCAGATTACTAATTCAACTGCAATTCGAAGAAATGACAGAGCCTAGAATATTCCTTCTTGACTCTGGTGCAGAATGTTCCTTGATCAAGGAATCAAAATTAAAGAAGATTTTCCCGCAAAAACCAAATTCCAGCACGCTGATTCAAGGTATATCAGCTCAGCCAGAAGTCACAAAAGGGAAGGCCCTTTTAAAGTGGAACAACAAGTCACACAAACTTCACGTCATCAGAAATGAATTTCCTATCCGACAAGACGGAATTCTGGGAATGAATTTCATGGACAAAACCAACACCATCATCAATTTACAAGAACGCGAGATCGTAATTGATAATAAGGTATTTAAAATTGTCAGAAACTCATTATCCCCACGCACATTGGTCGCGAAGAAAAACTTGACAAATGATCCAATTGTTCCAAATGTTATTCCACCGAGATCATCAAAAATTGTTAAAATTCCAGTTAATCAACCTAATGGTGATTCGATTATACGATTGAAGGAGAATGTTTTCGCACTTGTAAAAGTCAAAGATAAAGAAACTCTCATCAATTTCAACAATAATGAAGATTCTGAGAAAAATATCAGTAACTTGAAATTCCCAGTTATTAATAGTATTTCTATACGTAACTTCGATGATCGGTGCGGCGATCAAAATTTTGACAGGCTTAAAGTTTTAGAAGCAAACACGCGATTGAATCACCTGTCAGGACAGGAAAAAGAATTGGTTTGGGAAGTAGTCAGCAACTATCCTGAAATTTTTGCTTTACCTGATGATCCCTTGCCAGAAACAGGCCTCACTGCACATGAAATAAAAACGACAGACGAGTCCCCTGTCCACGTGAAACAGTATTGCTATCCCCCTGCTCACAAGGTAGAGATAACTAGACAGATGAACGATATGCTTGAAAAAGGAATTATTGCCCATAGCACGTCCCCCTACAATTCACCATTGTGGATTGTACCGAAGAAAGCGGACGCAAGTGGCATCAAGAAATGGCGTATCGTAATAGATTTTAGAAAACTGAATGATAAAATTATTCAAGACGCATACCCATTGCCTAACATAGAGGATATATTAGATAAATTAGGAAATTCCCAGTATTTTTCAGCTTTCGATCTCGCATCTGGGTTTCATCAAATCCCCATGAAACCTGAGGATGCGCATAAAACTGCATTTTCCACTGCAGATGCTCATTTCGAGTACAAAAGAATGCCATTTGGGTTGAAAAATGCCCCAGCTACGTTTCAAAGGATGATAAATAACGCACTCACTGGCCTAATTGGTGTCATATGCTTTGTTTACCTCGACGACATTGTTGTTTTTGGTAAAACGCTCGAAGAGCACAATAAAAACTTAAAAATACTTTTTGACCGACTCCAAAGCACAGAACTAAAGTTACAGCCAGATAAGTGCGAATACTTAAAACCAGAGTTAGGGTTTTTAGGGCATGTCATTTCAAAGAACGGGATCGAACCAAATCCTGAAAAAATAAGTGCTGTCAAAAACTTTCCCATTCCCAGGAATCCTAAGAACATAAAACAGTTCTTGGGACTCGCTGGCTACTATCGAAAATTTATAGAAGGGTTTTCAAAGATTGCTCTTCCACTGACATCTTTACTAAAAGAATCGACCCCTTGGAAATGGACTGCGATTGAACAAAATGCTTTTGAGACCTTGAAATCTCAGCTAGTATCGTCACCCATTTTAGCATACCCGAATTTTGAGGATGAATTTATTCTGACTACTGACAGTAGTAATTACGCACTTGGGAGTATTTTATCACAGGGAAAAATGGGAAATGATAGACCCATTGCATACTATTCCAGAACCCTCAATAATGCTGAGAAAAATTACTCGACCACCGAGAAAGAGATGTTAGCAATCATCGCTTCAGTTAAACATTTTCGGCATTATCTGTTCGGTCGTAAGTTTAAAATCATTACCGATCATAAACCACTACAGTGGCTGATGAATGTAAAAGACCCAAGTTCAAGATTATTGAGATGGAGACTTCGGCTCGAAGAATTTGAGTACGAAATCATTTACAAGAAGGGAAAAAATAATACAAATGCAGACGCATTATCTCGTATTCCGTATGTAAATGCGATCGAAAAGTATTTACTTATGTTTGATGAAAGAGAAGCCGATAACGAAAATGATCAATCATCGATGAAAATGAATGAGGATGTTGAAAATGAACGAACAGAATCGCCACCTGCGGAAATTGATGATCTAGATTTAGTACCTATGAGACAAAATACTAAACAAGGAGATGATGACAAAGAGAATAAAGTCAATTTCACACAATATACTAAAGGTGAAGGTGAAATTGTTAGTAGCAATGTAATTCAGACGAGTAAATTGCAAACAAAATCCTTCGCCAAATGCTACCCTACGACTTCCGACTTTACAGAAGTTCGAGGAAAGGAGTTTTACTTTAGTAAGAACCATGACAAAAGTGTATGGTTTGAATTTCTTCTAAAGAGATTGCGAAAGTACAAAGATAATGATTATACACTCGATCTTCTAAACAAACATTGGGAAAGCAACAGAATGATGCAATTTGAACTTTTAAGGATTGCTACGTTTATATGGAAGGGAATAGCTGAAAAGGATAAAATATTGTATTTGAAATTCTCTGAGTATGATATCCCAACAGAAAAGGAAGATATTGAGCGAATCATTTCAGAAGCACACATGTCTGGTAACAATCATCTTGGAATGAAAAAAACGATCGAAAAAATAAAACAAGTTACTAATTTTCCCGGATTAGAGAAGAAGGTCGAAGACTTCATTCGCAAGTGTATTACATGCCAAACTATGAAAACGGGAGTAGCAAATCAAACATGCGGAATCCTACCAGATATGCCAAGCAATCCACGAGAAAAAATCTCGTTAGATCTAATAGGGCCATTGGATATGACTAAAAGGAAAAACCAATATATTCTCGTGATCCAGGACTATCTAACAAAATTCATTATACTTACTCCATTGAGAAATAAAACTGCAAATGAAGTTCTACGAAAATTACATGATGAATATATTTCTGTCTTCGGACCACCAAAGACAATTTTGTCCGACAATGGTAAAGAATTCTCAAATCAATTCATGGAGGGTTATAGCAAACTATTCGATATTCAGAACACTTTTACAACCCCATATCGACCACAGAGTAATGGAAGCAATGAGAGGTCTCATGCATTCATAAAAGATATGATCAGAAGTCATTCTGATGACTGGGATGTAGTACTTAAACAAATTGCAATAGCTTATAATACATCTGAACATCGAGCGATAGGAATAACCCCTTACGAATTTCAATTTGGAACAAAACCCCACTTTCCGAACTCTCTTCCAACTGCTAAAATCCAACTTAATGAATTCCTTGAGGCATTAAGAAACCAACACAACAGAATAATAAAAGAAGCATCAGCCAGGTTACGAAGATCACAGGAATTGAATAAGAAACAAAACGATTCTAAAATTCGAGTTCAGTATAAATTTGCACCAGAGCAATTAGTGTATTTCCGAAACTCTACTAGTACTGGATTAGATCCAAAATGGTTTGGACCCGCAAAGATTGTCCAAGTTCATGAAAATGCTACTGTTACTTTAAGTTTCAAAAACAAAATTTTTCCACTTCACTCTACAAAAGTAAAACCTTATCATTAAGAATTACAATCAATTGGGTAATATTATTGTAAATTTTGAATTGTTACATTTTTTTTTGTAGTTACTATGCTGATAACCTGTTCGATATGGCTTTTGGGTCAAATCATCTTCACTCATTCAATTGGAATTTCTATCACCCCACTTATCCATGAGCAAGCAGCAATTATTGAAGACCTAGGTCAACTCGAAATTTATTCTGATACTTGGAAGGTTTTGTCGGGATTAGACTTCAGTGTCGTCGGAAATGATCATCATAACATCGAACAAGAGTTAAAAAAGCTAAGGATAAGTTGCGAACAAAAATTACATTACTGTTTTAGTAGGTCTAGACTTGATAAATTGAACTTGAAATTGAAAGAAACACAGTCCAACATAAATATACTCTACGATTTAGTAGGAAAGAAACGATCTAAAAGAGGATTGTTAAACTTTGGAGGAAGCGCGTTTAAATTAATATTCGGAACTTTAGATGCCGATGATGCTGAATATTACAATAAGGAAATCGATAAAATCTACGATGATAACAATAGAATAGCACAATTAGTTAAAAATCAGACATTATTTGTAAAACACGAAATTACACGCGCTTTAGAAACAATCATAGATTTTCAGCAAAATACGGGCCAATTGGATAAATTTTTTAAAGATATCGTCAACAATACACAAATAATAGAATTTAATCAGAAGTTCGCGGAAATGGTTTCTCTTTTGAACGATATAATAAATGACCATAACAGGAATATAATTGATATCATCGATGTTGTAATGGACTGTAAACATGGCATCCCTCATCCTCGAGCTCTACCACCAATTCAGTTGTTTAACGTTTTGAGCAAACATCAAAATAAATTCAAGTTTCCTTTACCCTTACAAACCGAACACTTTTCCTCTCTAGTCGATATCAGTGATTTAAAAGTCGTGTACATAGATAACAAATTGATTCATATACTTCACGTACCGGTCAATACGAATAGTTATCGATATCAAAAAATTTCTCCAATACCAATACCTTTTGAAAAAATGTATGGGATCGTAATGTTCAAAGAAGAATATATAGCTAATAAGGACAACACTACCTTTATTCCCTTAGAACCGTTAGATTTACAAGCTATGAAAAGAGTTGAAAACACCTTTTTTCTTAGAAGGGCAGGAATAGAATATTTGCTTAATACTCCAGACATATGTGTCCATCAGATTATACGCAAGCGAGAAATAACAGGTTGCATGCTTAATAAGTTACACATTTCTTCCACTTATTGGATAGCTCTGGAAAATGGGAACGAGTGGATTGCCATTCCCCCTAAACCAGATTCCATACACTACGTCTGCAATGACGGAAAACTCCGGGATCCTGTAGTAATAAATACACGCTGTAAGATAAGATTAGACTCAAAATGTCAGGCAATAACAAATTACGTATCCCTGAGGCCGTCTGGTGAGGTATCATCAATTGAATTGGAAGGAGTAATTGTTCCTTCGTTGATTGAAAGAAATTTGTCCGCAATAAACATCGATGCGATCAGAGCACCTAATATAACGCAGAGTAATTTATCACCAAAAGTTTTACAGTTGCTGGCTAGTTCTACAGACGAGATCGATGCGCAAATAAATGAATTGCTGAATCATAAACGGGCGTTAGATTGGAAAGAAACCTTGTATGCAATTTTAAATTATGTTGGGTATGCCTGTATTGTTACGATCCTTCTTTATATCTCATACAAATTAAAATTACTCCAATGGATTTTACAGAAAATATGTTTCAATTATGTGCCTTGCGGTGGAAACATTTACAACTTTTGTAACTTCGGAACAGGGAATCAAAATAACCAACAACCCAATAATTTTTCTGCTACCGAGTTAAATGAAAACATCAACAATCATCTTATGGGGTCCCATAGATTGACGCTCGCGCAGCCACGGGAAGGGAAGAAATCGCGACGTACAAGTACAAGTCGTAGCAGGTTGAATACCATGATATGATACATGTTATGTTTTCCTTTTTCTCTCTTGAACGGCTTGGAGGACCAAGTTTGTTTTTAGGCGGGAGGTGTCATAAAGTTAGGACTCCTTCCATATAATACTTTATTAACAATCTTAGTAAGTTATCATAACGAGTCTACTTTAATAACTTTGTACGTGCTGCTTTTTATCTTTACACTATTAATACAACGAGTGCCGGCTAATGATTTTGTACGTGCTACCTCTATCTATAACGAGCGCACTCTAATGATTTTGTACGTGCTGCTTTTTATCAGTATTCATTTTTGTCAGCGATATATAAATACTCGGTGTCACCTTTAGCAACCAGTGACGATTTTGCTTCCAATCTGTTCAACACTAAGTATTGAAATAAACTCAATGTATAAAAGAACAAAGTCTTTTATTCGTACCGATTTACGGTACGACAGGCATAAAAACACGAGGCAGGAGAGCTTCTCCCACCATTAGCACTTTGTCACAAGCTTCGGCATCGTCACTGTCTGCTCCAAACACAGCTACCTGCCTTTGCTGCGATGACATTCCGACTGCAATTTGTGGCCCATCGTGCCAAACGCAATTTCATCCATTATATGCCAGACGCCAGGCTATTTTTTCCAACGGTGGATGTGAAAAATGTTGCAGCCTTATTACGATATCAACATTGGATAAGTATCATGCCAAACTGAAATTCGACTTAGAAGCCATCTTCAAGCCTATGTTAAGGGCCCATGACAAACTAGAAAGTCCTGAAAATCTCATCAGCGACATTAATACACGCTTGAATAAGGTTGAATCTATTGTTTCGACTCCCTCGGCATTGCCCCCCCCCCCCCCCCGCCCCTCTAATGCTTTTGAGCTCGCGGTTCAAGAGACGGAAGATAGAAGAAAGCGCGCGAATAACGTCATTGCATACAATGTGCCTGAGGTTACTGCCGGGAGTGGTTTTAAATCAGACAGTGGTTTTAAAGTAGATACAATCAACGACATTTTCAGTGAAATTTAAAATTGTGCTCTAGCAGTATGAACGATTAGGTTCGGAAAATCGCGTGAAAGAGGTCCGATTTCTTTGAGGTTGATTTTTCGGAACGAATACGATGCGTTATCTGTACTGAAACGAAAAGTGGACTTGTCAAAACCAGGGGGGTACAACTCTCATAAACTTAATGGTCTCCGTAATTCAGAGGTGATTCGATCGCAACGCCGCGAGTTTTGTCCCCGGAAACTACTGTACGCGGCGGGTATTCTGAAATCCGCCAATCTGATGACGATTTCTCAAACAACTGACTCTCCCCGCTTGTCCCCGGGCCCCGCTGTGGCCCCTCTCGCATATCACACCCCGTCAGGTTAGGCTAGATTTACGGGCCCACTTTTTTCGAGAGTTGTACCCCCCTGGTCAAAACGTCATATTCATGTTGTGAATGATAACACTCCGGCACAACTACGGTGTTTGAAGGAGCTCCGGGAGGAGCTGAATAAACGTGTTATTGCGTGAGAAAAAGATTTGAGAATTAGATTCTTTAATGTAAATCCGAGAATCATCAACGCTAGATCTCGTACTCGTTCGGAAAACGCTTATAGAGGGACTTCCAATCCAAATTATTCGATCAATCACTTCATAATGCGTAATGTAAGTTTTATTTTCAAAATACTCGTGGTTTGCGTACAAAGTTACCTGATCTTCGTTACACGTTACGTATTTCCGATAAATATTTTTATGGATTTTTCTTTGCAGAAACTTGGCTGAAAGATAGCTTTAGTTCATCAGAATTGGTTTTTCTAGGATATAATGTTTATCGCTGCGATCGGAATGTAAATACTAGTTTGTTTTCTCGTTGCGGCGGTGTTCTTATCGCGTTACGTGATACTATATCTGCTTCTATAATTCCCTCTGATTATTTACCAATAGAACAGATCTTTTTGTGTACCCTCATCAACGGTCAAGATTTTATTTTATGTACAATTTATTTTCCACCTGCGTCTTCACCATATCTTTATGAAGAATTTGCTAATTTTCTTTCTGGTTTAAGTCTTAAATTCCCACGAGCATTCTTGATTCTTACCGGTGACTTTAACCTTCCTGATATTAATTGGTTTATGAATCATAATGGTAGCGTAGAATTCTCTTATTCGAGCAAATTATCTGAGGCTTCCAATATTATCCTCAATATGGCTGCCTCTCTTTCGCTTGATCATTACAATTATGTTTATAATCATAAAGGATCGTGTTTGGATCTTATATTTGCAAACTTACATTCACTAAAAGTAAATTTAGAAACTGATCCCATTTTAGACAGTGATGCATACCATCCACTCCATATCAGCTTTTTTCTTGAAGCTTCTTCTTTTTCTAATATTGCACAAGACAAACCAATCCTGAGAGATTTCAAGTGAGGGCATTATAACTCCATCATATATCATTTATCATTTATAGATTGGCTTGAGATATTTAGAAACAAGGCCGTTGATGAAGCTACCACTGCGTTTTATGATACTTTGGCATTTCCTTATCTCTTGTTTTATTCCTTTTAAGCGAACAATTCCGTCTTTATTTCTTCAATGTTATTCACATAGGCTCGTTGTTGTTATTATTGAGACTAAAAGACTTCATATAGAATATAAAAAGAATCGTACTCTCCATAACTATAAAAAGTTCTCAACCTTGAGAGCTCTAAGGAAAAGACTAACGCTTAATTGTGAACGCGCCTATGTGAATAACATTGAGGATTCTCTATGCTCATCTTCTGGGGCATTCTGGAGGTATGTTGATAACATAGCTCCTGCTGGGTCAATACCTACTACAATGTCTTATGATGGTGCCTTGAGTGGTGATCCCACTGATATTACCGAATTTTTCGCCAGATTTTTTCAATCTGTTTATGCTGACGTTTCTTCTTCCCTGCATACTGTTGATTCGAATCACTATTCTTGCCTTTTCCATCTATCTCATACAGATATTTCCTTGGGTATAAATAGTTTGTCTTGAAATAAAGGCCCAGGCCCCGACGGTATCTTTAACATCTTTCTTAAAATGTGTGCTCCTGCTATTATTAACCCACTGTTTAATCTATTCAATAAAGCAATAAAAGAGGGATATTTCCCTTCACTATGGAAAACGGGCAAGGTTATACCCATATTCAAAAGAAGTGACAGATCGAAAGTAGAAAATTATCGGCTGATTACTATTTTGAATGCTTTCTCTAAGCTTTTTGAGAAACTTATAGAGGCGCATTTATCGAACACATTGAGATCTTACATTTCTACGGCCCAGCATGGGTTCACTTCGCATAGATCAACTTCACTTAATTTACTCACTTTAAAAACCTTGGTGGTTGATGCAATTGAAGAGGGTGCGCAACTTGATTGTATATACTTGGATTGGACTAAGGCGTTTGACAGGTTGGATTGGGGGTGCCTTGTAGAAAGACTGGAGATTCTCCCAATTGATGGGCATCTGGTACGGCTTATTGAGGGCTACCTTCAAAGTAGGGTTCAATATGTAGTATACAGGAGCCACGAATCACGAAGTATATACGCTACATCGGGTGTACCTCAGGGTTCTCACCTTGGGCCGCTCCTTTTCAACTTGTATATAAATGATCTTGCCGTGTCTCTGTCTTTTAGTACACTCCTTTTGTTTGCTGACGATGTGAAGTAGTTCGTAGTCTGACTGATGCCATTAACTTGCAAAACGACTTAGAGAAAGTATATCTTTGGGGAGACAGGAATAATATGCGCCTGAATGTAGATAAGTGCGCTGTTATGACTTTCACAAAAATAATTATTAATAAAATTATTTATGGGTATAATATTGATGGACACCTCTTATCAAGATCCACCGTAATGAAAGATCTAGGAGTTATTTTTGATCCCAGGCTTTCTTTCTGTCCGGATATTCCTCTCTTTTGTTGCTTTTAATCATGCTTGTTCGGTCTAATTTTGAGTATGCAAGTGTAGTTATTTTGTATATGAGGTGGAGAAAGTTCAGCATAAATTTCTTAGATTTTATATGCATTGTCTAGAAAGTCCTATGAGTCCGTTGCTACATGATTACACTGAGGCACTTATCATCACTAAACTAAATACCTTAAAATTGCGCCGTGATGTAGCTGATCTTTTGTTTTTTTATGACCTGTTAAATAATAACATAGACTGTCCGTTTTTGCTTGAACATATAGGCGTACACTGTCCACGTATTACTTCACGTAGTAATAACTTATTTGCGGTACCATTCGCACGGACTTCCTTAGGTCAAACTGATTCATTTAGAAAAATAAGCCGTTTAGCGAATGTTGTTTCCGAATCGGTCGATGTTTTTCCCTAGAGTCGAGGAAGTTTTATAAATGAAATTAAACCGCTTTTATAAACCTAATGTATTCTTATCTTGTATAGTTGATATTTTTTTCTTTTCTATTATTATTATATTGTGATACACCGCTTACTTTTGTTTTATATATATATTACTTACTCAAGGGCAAAACCGTTTATGTATGTTTAATAAATAAATAAATAAATAAATATTTACTCCATTGAACCGTGTAAAAATCTCGACATTTTTTATTTTTCTCGAGGTTTTGGTCGTTAGGTACCTTTCGAGACACCGTGTCACATATATGTATTAGAAGTGAAAAATGGATATATGCATTTTTTATTAATTTGAAAAAATTCTACTTTCAGGATATCCTTTCAAAGATGAATTTTGTCTATAAAATTTCAATCACAGCAGAGCCATATTATTGGAGAGAATAAAAACTTTACTTCACTGTAACGACCGCGGGTTTATTCTTTTATCCTTCTTTTTTTTTTTATCGGGCAATGCGTAAGCGCGAATTCTTTGCTTCCATTCTTTCACCCACCCACAATTTCTTTTCGCGTCGTTTGTTCCGCGGTGCGCTCAACGAATTCGGGCCGCGAGATAAGGTAAGCAAATGGAAACTCTTCGGTGTCTCTAACTTTGAAGAAATTTTATCAACCTCATAAAAAAAAACTTTAAAAAAGTAAAAAAGGTTGTCGCATAAAACATGACCAAGTTATTTGACAAAAAAAATCCATATCCTACTGTCGGTTTCCAGGAAAACCAATTGATAATTTTCTTACGAGAATATCACGAGAGAGAAAAAGAAAGACATAGTGCATTTAATTATCAGACACGAATGTTGTCCAGATGATACTCAACGGATACTCACTTTTCGTAGGATATTTGTTACAACTTTAACTCGGATTTATTCTAGCCCCACAGAAAAAGAAACAAAAAGGCCCGACAACCCGATTTTTTCATTGGATTGATCCAGAAGTAGCTCACATGGAAGAGCACTCGACACGTAATACATCAGTCTCGGGTTCGGATCCTGGCTTCAGACAAATTTTCATCTCGCATAAGTGTGATAATAAACTTTTGACTTGGAATGTCGAAGAAAAGGAATATTGAAATATAATGCAATGTCATATTGTGTACTATCATTTTATATACTGTGTATTATTGTGTATATACGTTATGCATTACGACGTTAAACGATTAAAACGTACCTGATCTAACTCTTCAAATGTTTCGCTTTTTAAAACCCCGTTAAGTTTATACTGTCTTCAACGTTATGGTATCGATACTAAACTTTGAGTGAATATTGGATAATTGCGCAAGAGTATTTAAAATCATTGGATTTTAAGCAAAACATATATAATTTGTAGTATTTATAATACATGTATTGATTGCCACTATTACTTCAATTATTGTGTAACACTTTTGAAGGGAAATCTTCTGGCTTCTTTCTTAGGCCATCTCATCTACGTATTTTTTGGACCTATTATCGAGTCTCTCATGGACACATTCATATGATATCGATAAAACAGTAAATACTTATGACATTCATTATTTGGCTGGTAATGATGATAAGATTGTACTAGATTCAGTCGATAAGGATCATTTTTATAAGACATATAATACGCTGTTGCAGTGCATAAGCGGGTTGTCGGGCCTTTTTGTTAGTTTTCTCTGTGAGACTAGAATAAATCTAAGTTAAAGTTGTAACAAATATCCTACGAACAGAGAATCCGTCGGGTATCATCTGGACAACATTCGTGTCTCATAATCTTATACACTATGTCTTTCTTTTTCTCTCTCGTGATATTCTCGTAAGAAAAGTAATAATTGGTTTTCCTGAAAACCGACAGTAGGATATGGATTTTTTTGTCAAATAACTTGGTCACGTTTTATCCGACAACCTTTTTTACTTTTTAAAAATTTTTTTTAATGATATCAATTTTTTTTGTAATATTGTCGAATTTCCTGCTATTCACAATTAACTAATAATCATTTAATTAATAAATAAATACTTAAACCGACGCAAAAAAAAACTTCATTTATTAAAAACATTCAATAATCATTTATAACAAGACATTTTTACACATTTCACTGAAATATTTTAATTTAATTTTAATTTTTTAATTGCGTTAAAAGTTTTACATTGAAATCTGTTTCATAGAATAACCGTCTGAATTTAAGAAACAGTAAATTTAATTTACAAAAACAAATGATGATTTTATTCGTTTTTCCCAACTTGATTTCAATTTTTTTATAAAACTTCAATCATTTTATTACAAAATCTAATGATGATTTAATCTGTTTTTTCCAACTCGATTTCAATTTTCTTATAAATTTAATTCAATTCTATTTAATTTTTGTTTCAATATAATTTTAATTTTTTGATTACGTTGAAACTTTTATATTGAAATCTGTTTCATATAATAACCGTCTAAATTTTAGTAACAGTAAATTTAAAAAAATCAAATACAGTACACTCTTTATTTAACAGAATTGGGAATAACAGAATTTTTCGGTCAGTAACGGAAGATCTCGCATGTAAACGGGATTTTTCTTTAGACCATACAATACATGTATGATATGGATTTTTCGACGTAGAATTACCGTTATAAAGTCGGCACACGAGATTTATGAATGGCCCCTTAATTTATAACAGGATATAGTTCGTATGTTTTTTTTCGGGAATCTATAGCTGAGTCATTCAGTCATTCAAGACTTTCACTTTTTTTCGTTGGTGTTTTCATAGTAGAATATATTTCCCATCCACCTTCAGGGACTGTAGTCACTGCGCACTAGTGGCGCCAGTCCCTTGCAGTGGTAGTTTTTGGAAAGTCAGAAATCGCATGGCCAGGGGGGGCCGGGGCCAGAGAGGAAAGCGACTGAATTTTCGTGAAGGCCGAAAGAGACCGGGAGCAAAAAAGCGCAGGCGCGCGTGAACATGATCGTAAGCGATTGGTCAATTCGTTGTAGCGCGCATTGCCATTGGTGGAACGCGCATCTGCCGCCATGCCTCTGATTTTTACAGAAAAGAATAGCGATCGAATCTTGTCGTCATATTTTACCCAACAAGATAGTTCGACCGAACTATTCGACTAGACTAAACAAACGCCGATTTGCGTAGCTAATTCCAAGAATCGGTTGTTCTACTCATCTCCTTCCGATTCTCAACCCATTTTCTCCTGACCTAATAATCATATAAAAAAGGGGCTCATCCGTGCATCAATCACTCTTTTCCGAGTCGCAGAGCCAAATACTTGGTACGCTCTGCTCACAGAGCCAAGTACTTGATAAGCTCTGCTCACAGAGCCAAGTACTTGATACGCTCTGCTCACCGAAACTAGTACTTGGTACTCTCGAGGAAATAAAGAAGCCGGGTACCCACCAGGTACGCTTCAAAGATACTTGCCAAGGTTCAAGATACCCTGACTTTCACGCTCTCTCCACCTCGATCCAGACCTAAACACTAAAATTTCTGACCCTCTCCTTAGCTTACCCCTTCTCCCAGAAACGCCGGGAAAAAGGGTCTATTGGGTAATAACTTTTATACTCGTGTTCTTTTCCTTGGCGCTCTTTTATATTTACATTAGGTTTACACAAACCTACGTAGTTTAATTTGCAACACTCTTCGTGTTTAGCTTATTATTCTATCTACAGGCGTTCCCCTTGATTATTTTCGGTCCACGCATATTCTCGATCTTATGATCAACACACGTTCTTCTATGTATATCATTGTATTTTCGTAATTATTCCACAATATATATATATATATATATATATATATATATATATATATATTGGGGGGGGGGGCTTTGCCACCCTGCGCGCTTCGCGCGCCAGCCCCCATTTAGTATTAGTTTCAGGTTTTTTTTATTCAACAAAATTTTTTTTAATAAAGTAAAAACATTCATTCATTATTTCTGAGTATAATAAATAGATGTAAATTAGTTATAAAATATAACATAGGCTAAATTTTTGGCAAGTATTAGCCAAATCGTGTCAGTCGATCGTCCTCCCCTCCTTCCCGTGCCCTCATTTCTCTCCGCTCCTACCCTCCCATTCCCTCACTCCCTTCCATCCTCCCCATCTACTCCTTCCTCTTACTCCCCTCTAATCCTTACCCTTCATTCCTCTAATTCCCCTCCCCCACCCCTACTATTTCTACCCTCCTTCCCCTCTCCGCATTCCCTCCCCTCCCTTCCGTCACACTTCTATCCCTTCCCTCTTTCCCTCCCTTCCTCCTCCACTACTTCCCTCTCCTCCACTACTTCCCTCTCCTCTCCTTCCTCCCTTTACATCCATCTTTTTCCCTCCACTCTACTTCTCGCATACCCCTTTTTCTTCTCCCCTCCCCTTCCCTGAGGCTGCCACTTGCCGGAGGAACGGTTTGCATGGCAAAATGGATGGATCTTAGAGGGGAGGGGAAAGCAGAGAAGGGGAGAGAAGGGGAAGGATGTTAGAGAGAAAGAAGGGAAGAGGGAAGGAGAAAGATAGAAAAGGAGGGGAGGGAGTAGAATTTAATGAAACAGCGGGAGCAGCATTATAAACCGCGGGGGCGGCAATAGCAACGGTTGCTATGGCAAGTGGTAGGCTCGGGAAAGTGGAGGGCAGAAGAAAAAAGGGGATGGGAGAAAGAGAGTGGAGGGAAGAAGATGGATGTGAAGGGTAAGAGGGAGAGGAGAGAAAGTAGTGGAAGAAGAAGGATGGGGGAGGGGAGGGCTGGAAGGAAGGGATGGGAGGAGGAATTATGGGGGGAGGGGAGGAAGGGAGGGAGGGAGAGATAAGGGAAGGATGGGGGAAGAAGGGAGGGATGGTGGGAAGGAGGAGAGGAAGATCGACTGACACGGCGGTGGGGGCAGCGGGGGTCAATTGATTCAAGTTCACTTGAGTTCATTTGAGTTGATTCGAGTTGACTGACATGGCGGCGGGGGCAGCGGGGGTGTCGAGTTTTTTTTCAATATAGATAGATATATATATTGTACTACTAGAATCTTGATGATTTATTCCATATTTCCACCCCACCTTGATTAAATAAAGAGGGTGCGGATCTGGACGCTCCGGCGATCTCCAGGTTCGTTGTCAGATCCGTTCTGGAGGTCCGTGACATAAATTTTTGCGACCACGGCAGGACACTTTTTATCAAAGTTTTAGGGATTATGGAATGATCTTCATTTTTACTTAATGGAATTTCTGTATCTCGTTTTATTATTTCTGCCATTTCCTCTGATTGACAGTGAAGAGGATAAGGTTCTAGAAGAATTAATTTCACGACTAGATTACTTGACTCAGCTCGAACGTGAAATCCAGGAACTGCGCGCAGTTTTGTTAGAACGGCTTTGTATTTTACAGGAACTCGTTCATGCAAACCCCACTCAACAGGTCCCTTCAGAGTCTTAGAATTTTTTTCTCGTTTTTATAGGAGATTTTTTTTCCTATGGTCACAAATGTCCTTTACCCATTTGACTCTTAGTCAATTTACAGACCTCGATCAGAAAACAAAGGACGAAATTTTAAGGTTCAACTCACCCTCAACATTAAACCAGGATGGTACTTTTATAGGTATGCTATTGCCGAGAACTCCCGTCAAAACAGGAAAGCGACTTTACCCGTTGCTTCCGAACGTAACTGAGACAAAACACTTCCCCCCTCCAACTGTAAAGATGCATGTCAACAACGCCAACGCTGAAGGAAATGAAGGAGACCACCCACAGGGCCAGAATGCAGAACAACGCATCAATAACTTTCCTTATGCAGTGATGTCATCAACTTGGTCCCAAACTTTTTCGGGGATCCTGTAAACGGAGCTGGTTACCACGAGTTCGCTGCCGGATGTATAAAGGTAGTACTAGCGGTACGAATCAACCTCAAAAGGCCATATACAACCTCATTCTAGTAGCAACTAACTTGAACGACGCTGGAACTAATGCTATTCGAATCGAAGGTCAGCTGCTCGCCCAAAACGCCCTTCGTGGTATTAACGGATCTACGACGGCAACTTTCAGCCCCTGCGCTTTATGCAACAGCAATGACCATCTCGCTAAGGGTTGTCCTATAATTTGCCGAATGGCCCCATCCTCCCCGATAGGCTCAGCCCCTGAAAATCGCAACCCGAGGAACAATGATGTATGCCAAATATACTATTATTCCTCGGGTCTTGTCCGGATGGAATTAACATTGTAGTAATGCATTCATGCGCGTCAACAACAGATTTCAAATTTACTGCCAAAAACAAAACAAAATCGCTGGTCTCCATGACTACCACGCCAGAGGTAAACAACCTCATTGTGTTTTCTGTTGCGCCAACATTTGCAACATTAAATTTCTTTTCTGAGTTGATTTTTAATACAACTGCGTGGGAAATGCCAAGAAATCGCGATTCTCGTTCTCCCGCGAGGTCGCCGCGACGTCGGGATTGACACTGAGTTCAATCTCCGCGGAAAAAATCGCGTTTTCGATCGCGCTCTAGGGCGAGTAATTTTTCACGGGATCAAGAATTTCGAAGTGTTCCGAAGGTTTGCAGCGACTCGAGATCATATCGCGGAACATCCACGAGTTCCACAGTGCTGCTGCAACTTTTTTTTGAGATGAAAAGTCAAGGGCAGCGACTCGACGAAATTTAAGTTCGGTCCCTATATAGTCATTGAAAATGGCTATCAAATCATCAAATTGACTGTTAAACGATCGGGTTGACTGTGAAACAATCGGAATAATTGTAAAATATGGAAATTGAGTGTAAACGATAAAATTGACTGTAAAAGAATAAAATTGACTGTTATACAGTCAAATTTCTACTGTTATTTTTGTAAGGGTAGTATTACCGTTCGATTGATGATTCTGGACAAGCTTGTCTCCTTCGTCATTATCACTGAAAGCTTCTTCAGGGCAGTACAGTTCGCCTCCACTGTTACTTGCTCTTTTTCCAGCTACGCCGGTGACGGCGGCAAAACCAGATTTTTCAGCGCGAAATTTTGACACCAGTCCACGGTACTGCAGGTAGGCTGCACTTTGCTTTTGGTGCAGAAACCTTGATTAAAACAATACTTAAAAATCTGCCATAATATTCGGTTCCTATCCAAGTTCATGGGGATGCCATCGATCCTCTGAATAAACTTTATTCAGTGAAGTATTTATGATTTTCAACTTTAAACCGTTTGAGAGGATTGTTAAAATTATATTTTTTCACGATGAAGTCATGCCAATACAGCATACTCGGTTTGCTAACCGATCTATTGAAAATTTTTTTTCTACTAAACTGAAGAATTCTCAAATTTATACTAACTCAATCTTACTTTGGACAGTGGTATTTTATTCAACCCTCAATGTTATCTTATTCATAATTATTACACTAGCTATGGAGACCACCATTAATTTCTTGGGCATTATTCTTGAGACAAATAAATGAAGGAGAGAAGGTAAGTAACGATTGGTGGAAATACTATGTAGACAATGATTATTCTTATAATCCTTAGTAGAAAGAGTAAATGAAAAGAATCATGTACGGTACGTCTTTTGAATGCACAAAATATATAAAATAAGTCGATGGTTATTCTTGACGACTTTTCGCCATGGCATCACGAGACACAATCAAATAAGTCTCATGAGAACTGTGCATAATAGTTTGTTCTTCAGTGAAAAAAACTTTGAACATCCATGTATTTCCATTTGTTTTACTCCTTATAGATATATTGTGTGTTATGCCCTTGATTATTTCTCTTGGAAACTAAATTACAAAGTGTTTGAGTACACAACTAATGCAAAAGAGAATTTCATAATTTATATAATGAAGTGACGACAGTTAAGTTAACGATATATGTCGCAGTGCTATTCATTATCAATCAAGAAAAGAAACTACTTGCATTCATAACACATTGGAGTATCAGGTACAAATATACGGTATTTTTTTTTTTTAAATGAACACTGGTGATAAAGTTGAAATTATTTTGGCTCAAATATACTTCGCTCAAATACTGATTAAAGGTTTTGCCATAAAGCGGCAAAAATGTGTACAGTGCAACTCAATAAAAGCTTGATTTGCTCAAACACCGTTTATAAATTCGGCCTGTAGACAGCAGCTATTAATTTAATGAAAATTTGTTCCGTCGAACTATATTCAAACGGCATGTATACTCTCCGCCTGCAGTCAGCAGCCATCTATACGTCGGACGTTTATTCAAGAGAACTTTGTGAAAATGCCAAACATACAAAGATGGCCGCCTCGAGCCTAGCAGTGTATATCTATATTTACGCGCGACGCGCTTCGTTCATTTACGATAGATAGCTTACATTTTTTTTCGACATATTTTTATTCAAGAGTCAAAACACGTTAAGTGTGTCATGGTAATTCCACTACATTACGGAATTTCGGAAAAAATAGCGTTTTATATAATCTTCATGTGACTCATTTTACCGTGTAAATAGTTCGTCAAAACATTGTTGTTTGTTGCTATTATAAACAATTAAATTTTTTTGTAAGCCTTGTTTAAAAAATTCATAACTCCAAAACAACTCAATATAATTGAATGAAATTTTTTTTCGTGTATTTATATTAGTTTGTTCTGTATTATAAGCGAAAAAACTTTCAATCATTGTTCAAACAAATACTTGTTATCATAATTTTTTATAAACCATTGCATTTTCCAACGCTTTCTTCATGCTAACAAAATTTAATTTTTTTACTAAATAATACGGCAAACGTATGCCTTCAATAATCAACACATCTAATTTTGTCATTTTTTTCCTTTTCAAAGATATAAATTTTTTCGTCGCTCAATTCCTTATCTCTGCGCTCGACACATTCCGCAATATTGCGATTACGATGTCTAATTTTGCCTCATCTTATGTTGCGAATAAGACCATTGAATAATAGAGAGCTGCAGAACAATGAATGACTGTAAAATAATTATGTTCATGGCATACATTGACCATTTCAACACCGTACATGTTGAACAAACCACATGTGTAATACAGCAAGACGCCGATTTCCAGGAACGATCGGGAAACTTAAACAAACATTCCTGAAAATCGGCCCTTTCCCGGTGACACAGTGAGCGGAATTTTAATGATGCGTCACAGTGCCGTGCTAGGTATTGCGAGTCCCTTCGCAGAAAGGAAAAATTTGAACATCTCGAAGAGTCTCGCACAACTGATGCAATAAAATACCAGGGCCCTACAATAAGCACCAGAATTTCGACACGACGCTGAACTGATGACTAAATCGTTACTTGTCATTTCGGCGAGCAGGATTTAATCCCTCGAAAACTCGAGAACCCATTCAAGCATATTTAAATTTTCTTCGCACTTATCAAGCTGTCCTGGATATCGGCTTCCTGGAGATCGGCGCCCTACTGTATTAAAATTTTTGTCTCAAACTAACTCATTGGTTGAAATAATGACATCAATTTTTTTCAAACGCCAATAATCAAATCTGTAACTATTTTCTAATAATTTTAAAAGGGAAAAAAGTACTTATTTAAGATAGCTCTCAACTATTTCAATCAAAACGCTGGCTATATACTTTTTGAAGTAAAAGTTGGCGAATTGTAGGATTTTTAGTGTGGTACTTACAATATAATAATATAATAATGTTATCATCAGTTCATGTATGATTATCCTGTATTTATATACATAATATTTAACAATAGTTTCATGATTTAATGAGATATTATATTTTCTTACGTAAAAAGTCCTGGTTTATTTTGACTTCAAAGCGTAGATAGTCGACTTTTACATTGCTAGAGATTAAGAGGCGTCAAACGTAGAGACTTTAGTTATTACTAGTTCTGTTTTTAACCGTACACATTACAACCAAAAAGATAAAGGTGCTGTAAAATCACTCAAAAGAAAGCGTAATGAACTGTAACAACTAATTTAAATATTTTATATCCCGACTAACATAATATTAGAAATATACTAATTTGAAAATTAAAGTTGTTACCTGAATCCAAAATTTATGTTGTTTATTGAACAAATGTGTTTGTTTGCGATCAAAATTTGAATATATATACACATGTGGTATATTCGACATGCACGCTCTGATGTTGACATGGTCAATGTATGAATGATATAATTATTGTATAGTACTTCAGAGTTCTGCAGATCTCTATTATTCAATTATCTTAATGGCGATGTAAGATGAGGTGCAAAAGGCAAAATTAGACATCGTGATCGCAATATTGCGGAATTCGTCGAACGCGGTGATAAGGAATTAGGGCGACAAAAACATTTGTGGTATGGAATGAGAAAAGGATCGTAAGAGCACCTCGCCGCTTTTCGAGAGAAACGAGATTGAAAAGAGAAAGTCCCTGCGTCTAGCATTGAGGAGCCGAATTTGTATCTCAATTATTTACGAAATAAAAAAAGCATACAATTTCAAAATTAGACACGCTCGATAGAGCAAGATTTCTATATTCAGAAACACTGACCATCTCGAATTCAATTCTTTGTGCCCTTACGACCCTTTTCTCATTCCACGCCACATTTATATCTTTGGAATGGGAAAGAACGACAAAATTATATTTGCAGATTATTTAAGGTACACGTTTACCCGGTAAACTAAATAAAAGGTTAACTACGGTATTATTTAGTAAAAAAATAAAATTTTATTAGCATGAAGAAAGCGTTGAAAAATGCAATGGTTTATAAAAAATTATGATAACAAGTATTTGTTTGAACAATGATTGAAAGTTTTTTTGCTTATAATACAGAACACTAATACAAGTACACTATAAAACTAATATACTAACTAATATAAATACACGAAAAAAAATTTTATTCAATTATATTGAGTTGTTTTGGAGTTATGACTTTTTAAACAAGGCTTACAAAAAAGTTAAATTGTTTATAATAGCAACAAATAACAATCTTTTGACGAAATATTTACACGGTAAAATGAGTCACATGAAGATTATATAAAACGCTATTTTTTCCGAAATTCCGTAATGTAGTGGAATTAACATGACACACTTGACGTGTTTTGACTCTTGAGTAAAAATATGTCGAAAAAAAATGTAAGTTATCTGAATCTGACTCATAGGTGATTCATTATAGTTATGATTGTGACGAGTATTGTTACGAGTATTCTTAAAATTCAACTTGATGTAATTCAATTATCAACACAATAAATAAGTGAGTAATAAATAAGTTAACAGAGAATTTGAATAAATACTAAAAGCTCACATTTAATTCAATTGTATCACAATTAATAATTGTTTGTTATTATAATTATGATCATAACAATTATTACTTTTCATAATCTGCATTCACCATAACCCTGTGATATGTGAAAAATAAAAACAACAACAACCGAGTTTTGCATGTATCCTCGCGCCGAGTTCGCACGGCGGTGAACCATTCTGAATTATTTCATAAGTGAATATATGTATGAAAACATGTTGTGCAATAAATGAATAACATAAATTAAGGGTACACACACTGTGGTAGGATAATTTTAATATGTAATGAACTCACGTTGAACAGCAGTTGAAGAAAGTACGCGAAAGTACGCGTAATTGAACGAAGCGCGTCGCGCGTAAATATAGATATACACTGCTAGGCTCGAGGCGGCCATCTTTGTATGTTTGACATTTTCACAAAGTTCTCTCGAATAAACGTCCGACGTATGGATGGCTGCTGACTGCAGGCGGAGAGCATACATGCCGTTTGAATATAGTTCGACGGAACAAATTTTCATTAAATTAATAGCTGCTGTCTACAGGCCGAATTTATAAACGGTGTTTGAGCAAATCAAGCTTTTATCGAGTTGCACTGTACACATTTTTGCCGCTTTATGGCAAAACCTTTAATCAGTATTTGAGCGAAGAAAATTTGAGCAAAAATACTTTTAACTATATTGTGCTTGCCAGTGAAAAACTGTATATTACGCTCTCAAGCATTGTTAATACGACTTATCCTAAGGTGATTATTTTGCCAACAGTGAAATAGAATATTTTTAAATCACTTGTTTATTACGTTTGACATTTTATACGCATGCAGCATAAAGGTATTATTTTTACTATTTGTTGGGCCTAAAACTTTAGCTTGTTCATCTTTTTAACAAATGGTACATTCTTTTACGTACAGTTGGCGATGTGATAAATGACTGAAAACTTAGAGTTTACAACATTATTTGGTACTGTACAAAGCTTTGAACGATTTTTTGAATGTTCTGATTCCGCATAATTGATAATATATATTTAAACTAGTTTCATTTAATACAGAACATAAGTGATGTTTATACTTCTTTATTTGAATAGTCTGTCTCAGTATACTTATCATCAATGTAATGGAGGAATCGTTCATTGTTAACTGTAGAAACGATAAATCATAATCGACTTTGTATTCATAGTTTCGTAACGTACGACATCTTCTTTGAGTTGTTGCTGTTAAATTTAAAAAAAATTACATTTCCACTGCTTACACTGATTTGACGCTTAACTCTTTTACGTTCTATGACAAAAATAATAAGCTTTTAGATAAGTAAAAAACCTATCATCGGTATATGTGCCAATATTTTGTTGTCTAACTTCAGGATTTTATAATACACATGTCTGGATTAATAGAACATTGAAGATTCACGCTTGAAGTTCCGAAAAATAAATATAATACTGAATAACGTTTATTCAGAGGATCGATGGAATCCCAGTTCATGAAAAACTCGACTGTCAATAAAATGACGTAACTCGCAACAGCTTGACTCATTCAGCAATTTTATTGTCAAAGTCATTGTCGTCATCACCGTCGCTCAGTCCTGATGAGTCCCAAGTCATGATTACTTATATATTCTTTGTATTGAAAACTCGTATTTTTCATATACTGAAAAATGCTACATTATTACAAGCAGTGAAGACATTTTTGGATCAATTGATTTGGTTTTTGAGGAATCAGTTCGTGAACAAAACAGAAAACGAAACGTTGATGAATGAAGCATAAATTCATGTAAGTTGGTAGAAACAGTTATCAGAATATGCATGATCTTCTTTATCATCATCATAGCCACATTCTTGAAGAAAATGTAAAAAATTACCATAGGTTGGGATTCTGGGTGTTCTTTTCACGGGCTTCTTGTTCGACCTCGTCCCCGAATTCGGCTACCATTTTCGCGAGTTGTTGCGCTTCTGTAAAGCATACTTACAAGCATTCATTAGTACCTTATATTTTTTCCCCAATTTTTACATTGGAGTGCATTAAAAGTCCTATTGGATTCTCTAAAAATTGCAAGTAATACTCCATTGTTTATAAATATCCCCCAAGTTCATTAATGTATATATTTGAAAACAGTACATGAAAACCAAATGAAAAAATAGAAAATTACGTAACTAGGGCGTAAATTTTATATTTACGAGTTTGAAGACTGAGGCGAAGTCGAGGTCTATAATCACACGAGTGAATATAAAATTTCTGTTACAGTTATGTACGATGTACCTCTGACTGTAAAACGAGTTTGAAAATTTTGTACTGTACGGAAAACGAGTTTTCTATGCCAGAGGTACATGAAAAATTTTCTTTAATGAAAAAATAAATAGGTTGTATTGGACATTTGGTCTCGAGCTGCCAACTTCACACGTCTTGAAAATCATCTTTTTCTTCATTCTACTGTTCTTCAAGAACTTGCGAGAGGAACATTAAGAGCATTCAGACACAGCCATTAATGAACTTTGGCGTTTTTTAGAAGAATATGATGTGCAATAGTATGACTTCTTAATGCACTTGACAACGAGTACAATATGTCAATACTATATAGTGATTAATTACCAGAGGATACAACAGGAGAAAATTTTTTGGGGGTGATAAAAAATCTTGAGCTTCTACACTTGATTCCTCAATTTTGGATCATTACAAATGTCTAGGATTTGTCGGACATTTTTAATAGTTATATTTTTAAGAATGAAAAATATCCTCATCATATTTTCTAAACTTGACACAGAACTTTTAAATTCATTTAATTATTTTTTTAAGAAAATTGACAGGATTTCATTTTCAACATGTTCAACATGTAATTAATTTTTTATTATATTTAAAACACAAATTTGATATTTATATTCAAAAAGGTTTTTTAAATGCCCAAAAAACCATTCTGGCTAAACCCTTTGGCATTAGATGTTTAAAAAAAATAAAAATGATAGCTAAATACTATTTTTCATATGAAACGAAGCGTGTTAAAAGGAATTTTCATAGAAACACTATGTTAGAGTTGATTCCCAAAATAAGGTAAAAGACTTTCAAAATAAGTAAACAAGAGGTGCAACATGGAAGATAATAGTGCAGTGCAATTCAACAACTCACAATTTTAATAAAAAAAATTACAGTTTAGAAGAATAGCTTCTCCAATTTGAAGTATAAAATGATTCAATAAACCGTTACCAATCAATCGCCCGAAAGCGTTTTCCCGAAAACCGTTCGCCCGAATCCATTATCCCGAAAGCGTTCGCCCGAATGACCACACTCCCGAATGAATATTCGCCCGAACTACCGTTAAATCGAAAGGACAAACGCCCGAAAAGCAAAATGCCCCCATACCAATGTGCCCGAAAAAGTATTATTTCGAATGCACGCCTACACTACACTGTGAGTGGATATTGTGATTGTGACGATTAAATCCTGCTGGGAACGATAATATCAAGTTGCACACACAATCTGGGGAGATTCTGCTGGGAATGATTTCACATACGGGTCACGGCAATACACGTATTCTTGTGAGCGTATCGTGACATTCAGAATCTTGTATACTTGTCACTTATAGACTTTTAAGTGCCTGCGAACATCCGTGTCCTCCCTATGGGAATCCGTATAACTCCTAAAGGTATACAAGCCGATTCTCAGCGGAACCGAACGCATTCCGCTGCGTCACGCATATGTATCCTTCACAAAGGCAAATATATGTTTACATGTGGGAGAACGTAGAAAGTTGGAGCGTATTGTGCTCATCGCAATATCCACTTCACAGTGTATGTAAAAGATGAAATATAATCAATGCAAGTACATCACGTTGCCATGGAGAGTTGGCTCAATGTTGTTTTCATATTAATTCAATGTGAAATACAATTGGGCCAACCTTAAAGTAGTAACATGCTTCACGTATATGATGACAAATCAGATTTTGACTTGATGTAATGTGCTTTTTTTTCAGTGTACAAAACATGTGATGAAAAAATTTGACAGTCGTTGTTTTTTGTCGAATGTCAACTGACACTTTTTTTATTCTAAAATGTTTTGTTGTTTTATATCCTTTTTTTGAATATAATTTTATAACTTTTTTTCAATCGTGCTGTACTCCAGTTTATTCAACACTGATATGGATCAACGTTAAGACGCGAAAATTTTCGGGACAAAATTATTTATAGGAGGGTTTGTTTACGTCCGCTCCAGATCAACCACAGAAGGGAAAGTTTACTGGGACTGTAAAAATTTATGTCGACGGGAATGTACCGCACGTGCTATAACAAAACTGACAGCCCGAGGAATATTTATATTAAAGGTCCTAACGAATCGCAACATTCACATCCAGCCTATCAAGAAGGTGCCACGGCTAAAATCGTGAAAGCAAATTTAAAACGGACGGTCGAAGAGCGCCCAGAAACGCCTTTAGCTCAAGTACATTAAGAAATATATCATAAATTATGAAAATTCATTATATAAATGAAGAGAAGAAAATTTTTCACAAAAATTGTAAAAAAAAAAAAAAATTGATTATATAAGTTACAAAAAAAAATCATAATCAAAGGAATGAATAGAAAATAGAATAAATAAAATTATATTTTGTATAAAAGACTTATTACCTGTTCATCCGTTGAATAAAAAAATGAAGAGAAATTATGAATGAAATACAATTAAACTACAATCTTCTATTGTTATACATTTTACGCACAGAGCTTAGCGAAATAGAACCTGCAGTTCTTTGCAGGCTGCCGGAAAGGGAAAACTTTAGGAGATGTATGAGAAGACGAAGGAGGCTTGATTTATCGCCAAATCCGAAATCTTTGTCAGAACTAGAAGAACTTCCGAGACGTTATCAGAGGTCACTTAATGATTAACAGTTTCTCTTGTACGATTCTCATGATGATGAAACGTTCAATGAATATGGGAGAATCTTAGTTTTCGCAATCCTAAAAAATTTCGAGCTACTAGCGAATAGCGACACATCATACCCAGATGGAACCTTCAAAGTTTTACTCAACATATTCACACAAGTAAATTGTAAATGATAGCTGGTATTTTAGTATACAGAGATAAATTGATACCCATATATATCGTGTTTTAAATTCAATTCAATTAAAAGAATCTAAACTATTTGATACAAATATATCGACAGCTCTTCACCATTATTGACAAATTTAACAAACCTGGAAGATCTTCAACATCATTAGTAAGGTCATCAAGAGATGAACACCAGGCGCCTATAATTTTCTTTTTTGCATATGCACTTTTGTCTTCTAAAGAATCTTCTCAGTACGCCACGGTTTTAAAATCAGTTGTTTCAAAAGCTGCCTCGTTTGGTAATACCCCTTCAAACCTCAGAAAATAATGACCGATTTTGAAAAAGCGATCATCAATGCGAGTAAATCTGTTTTTCCTGATATTCAAATTTCATGCTGTTTCTTCCATCTGGGACAGTCAATGTATAGAAAAATTCAAACAGAAGGTCTCTAACAAGCATATAACGACACAACAGATCAAACCATTCGAAATTTCACTCGTCTCATTATAGTTTCGGCATTTATTCCTGTTTGTGACGTAACTGAGAATTTTCAGAAAATGTCCGAAGAAGCACCTGAAGATTTATTAGGCGTGATTAACTATTTTGACGTTAATTACGTTCGTGGCCGGCCAGCCCGCGGTCGTCGACGAGCACTCTCACCAAGATATCCGATAGAAATTTGGAATCAATATGAAGCGACATCGGAGGGCGCTCACTGAACAAACAACGCGAGTGAGGGCTGGCATTATCGATTCCACATTGTCATTGGAAGAGATCATCCTGATATGTATTCTTTCTTAAAAGAAACTCAAAAGGAGCAGCAAGACACGGAAGTTTGCATAATGGATATAGGGCTTGGAAGACATCTGAGAGCAGCGCCACGAAGGGAATGGGTGTCCACACAAAAACGATTAAGACGCATCGCAGAAGAATATGTAAAATGTAAAAACGATGACAAAGTTTCGGAGTATTTACAGAACATTGCCTACAACATTCGAATTTCATAAACAATAAACAAACATATTATCTGGTGATTTTTGTGCATCCTTCGAGCAAAATTATTGGATTCTAGCAAATAGATTCGGGCAATAAATTTTTTAGGCTAATGGTTATTCAGGCAAACGGTTATTCGGGCGAAAAGATTCGGGTAAATTGACATTCAGGCAGACGCTTTCGGGTGAATGACCTGTAATCGTTACTATCATGTGGTTTATGAAAATAATAGAGAGAAGCTAAGAATTATTTATGCTGTGAATTTAAACAAAAAATCTACAATCACCTTTGAATTTTTTATTTTGTTCTGAACTTCAAGACCTAGTATAATGATTTTCCCTGTAAAAACTGAACATTAAAATAAAGAAAAAAACTATCAATAATCTCAGTAGAGTTAAAAGAATTAATAAAAAAATAAATAATAATAACCTTAAAATAAACTGTCAGAATCAACTGAAATTACTATACGTAAACTATAGCGTGTGTGTGGATATTCGAATCCTGCGATCTTCAGCATTGCGCTGATCGTCGTCGTCGAAGTTTCCCAACTACAATTTTAACCGCGAGGTGGTGCGGTTGACGCGCCACGACCGCAATGTCCAACAATATAATTCACGGGGGCAAACCCAAATGAGATATTTTTAAATTACAAAAAAACAGGAATTCGTACAAATGTTTTGGTCAATATGATCAATATTATTGCCTGTATCAAAATTCTCAGTTGTTGCGAATCCAATTAAGTAGGCTGTTGATTAAAGATTATTACTGATGTAATTTACATTTTTTAAAACAATTACTTGCAAAATTAGGGTTTTTGAAAGATGCATATGCTTATTAGAGTTTTTTAGTGTGCTGATAACGAATCTTTGTCAGATTTGCAAAATTAATTTGTTTAAACTATTTGTTAACAATGACTTACAAAATTAAGTTTCTGAAAAACCTATATGTTTTCTATGGTTTTCAGGTGCGCTGATGATAAGTTCAGTGTTAGATTTGCAAAATATATGTGACGAGCGGGGTTTTTTCCCTCTTCTTGAAAACTTATTTCAAAAAGAAAAGGAATATTCCACTTTGCTGAATTTCGCAAAGCTATTTTCTAAAAGGTAGATAGCGCACGACTTATCATAACGAGTTCACCGACGCTGGAAACTAACGCTCGTGCAACATGAAAGAGTCAATTAGATAAGAGTAATCCTTCATTCTAGCATAAGAAAATAAAATCATTTTGTTTTAATAATGAACACTCCGATCATTTTACTCTTGATAAAACTATTCGCTATTTTCAAAAAAGATAAACGATTTCTAAATTTCTCAACTTGCAATCAACACAATTTGCTTAGTCATTTGACTATTTTTCGTGCTACGATGATTTTTCATTTTTATCTAATGACTACCGGATACAAACGGACCAAAAAGGATCCGTTTATCTCCTCTTAGAATAGTATATAAACCCGCGCGTTTTTTCTAAAATCAAGTAGTCGTTTTCGATGCTTCAATCCACTCGCTTCTCCTAGGAGATTGCCCAAAAGAGGGATTCCATATAAGCAAAAGAACGACTTCTTAACAATAAGTGATTTTCGCCTATTTTTATTTTTAAGTGCCAATTTTACATTGAAAGTATGTATTCGATATTTCTATAAGAACCTACATTCCGTGGTCCGGTTTCTCTTTTTCTGCTGTCGGTTCATTGTTCAGGAGTGAAGATTCTATCTCCACTGGGACTAGCTCCGTACCCAACTTGAGCAATGGATTTTACCGGTTTAATTGAAACATTTTAAGCACCATGAGGGAAAAGTTACTTAACTCTAATTAATTTTCGTGATTTACTATCGATGTGTCTTCTATTCAACGCGAGTCCATTTCAGTAATGCCTTTCGAACTTGCTTTTGACCTTTTGATTTCTAGAACTGTAATTACGGTCATTTTCCTTAGTGCCTTCCGTGCAGGGACTTATCTGGAGCCTCAAGAGGTTAGCCAGAAAAAAGAAGGTCAGACCTAATGCCAGGAAATTTTATTTCAAAGAGAAAGGAATCCTAAAGATTTATTCACGCCTAAGGGCTCTGAAAAGGTTACCCTTAGAAACAGAGATTTCAATCGAAGAGATGGACAGCCTTATAGCTAAACAATACTCTCAAGAAAGTGGGATACTTCTCATTTCCCCGAGAAAAGAAATAAAGGTCCAATGCACGGGCTGTAATAGAACACAGAATTGCACCCTCAAACCTTCGCGAATAGATATCGAATTGGAATCTTTCCTCCTTTCTTCCAAGGATGAAGCAACCTCAAACTTTTATGAGTTACTAGAAGAAGGGTATTTTTACAACGCGCAATCAGATGATGACATGCCAGAGTCACACAAAAGAGAATTATTTGAAATAAGAGAAGAAATAAGAAAACAACTTTTAGATTAAGAAATTACACTTTGTAAAAGAAAGTTATAATAATAATGTCACCTTGTGACTTCAAATTATATTTTCGAGGTGTCTTTATTTAACGCTTAAACAATTCTCCCGACTCCCTTTAAAAGTCGGATAAAGGGTCACTGTAGGCCGTTGTCTACAGAGGGTCCTTTTCTGTCGACGAGATTAAGGAGTATAATTAAATTTAATATTCCGAGTCTCGCTCGTTACATATATTAGTTTAAACTTTTTAGTTTAAACAATTTCTTGCAAAACTGAAGTTTTTGAAAGATGCATATGCTCATTATAGTTTTTTAGTGTGCTGATAACAAATCTAGTGTCAGATTCGCAAAATGTATATGTTGAAACTATTTTTCAACAATTACTTGCAAAATTAGAATTTTTGGATAATGCATGTACTTCCTATGGTTTTTAGGTGCGCTGATAACGAATCTAGTGTTGGATTCGCAAAATAGATTTTTTTTTTTTAACAATCACTTGCAAAATTCAAGTTTTTGAAAGATGCATATGTTTTTCATAGTTTCTACTGTGCTGATAACGATTCTAGGGTCAGATTTGAAAAATCGACCTGTTCTTACGTTTTATCGACAATAACTTGCAGTATCGGGTTTTTACGCAAGATGCGAAAAAATTCGATATTTTTTCATAGCGCACTTTAAAACTATGTTTCGACATAGTTTTAAAATGCGCTGATCATGAATCTAGTGTCAGTTTTTGCGAAATTTTGCTTTGTTTTAACTTTTTTTCCTGAATTACTTACAAAACTGAAGTTTTCCGAAGTAGCATATGCTCTCCATGATTTTCTAGTTTGCTGATCATAAATTTAATGTCAGATATGGATAATTTATTCATTTTAAGATTTATTCCCTTGTGACTCGGGCTTCTATAATTTTTTTATAAAACCCCTTATACAATCTCAGGTTTTCTCAATAAAATTTTTCTTTTTGTCTAAAGCAACTTCATAAAAACATTGCTCTTTATATATAATCACTTTATTAAATATGCGAAATTTTATAAAAAATAAAGAGATTTTAGTTACTACGGTTCAAAGACATTACGTTTGAAAATTAGATTATTTATAGGTTCTTTTGTTTTTCATAGTTGTTTCGTGCGCTAATTATTATGGATCTGGCATCTAATTTGAATATAAGTTTGTAAATGCTTTATTTGACAAATATTTGAAAAATTATTCGGTTTGCAGGCCGCATATGGTAATGCTAGTAATGTAGGTCATTGATAATTAATCTGGTGTTAACATTCCACAAGTATCTGCTTTAACTATTGGTCTCAATAAACTAATATACAAATATTAAATAGTGGTCGTATGATGCACTCGCTTTTTATGGTTTTTTTGGCTGCTAATTACGAATCCTGTACCTAATTTTCAAAAATAATACGTGTAGACTTATATTTCTAACAGATAGTTTGGAATCGAAGTTGCTAGAAGTTGCATATGGTCTTTTTTTTTAAATCGTTATAGGAGACTTTATTGTCATCATTTTTTCAACATAAAATCAATGTTATTCTTAGTTGAAACGAATTAGCTTTGCGAACTAGATGACTGATTTCACTGATTCGTAATAAGCAGACCAATATAATTGTAACAAGCATTTTATTGTTACGAAAAATATAACTTTTATATATAAATTAATATAACATGTAGTGCAAACAAATAAATTCTGTGAATCTGGCACCAGGTACATGATCAGTGATAGAAAGCAGAGAAAAGGTCATTGGTCTTGCAAAAACTTCCATCTTGCAAATACGTGTTTAGAAAAATGTGTTGAAATAATAAATTCTTTACAACTGATGCAGGATTCAATTACATTTCATTAAGTAAAAGCGCGTTCATCAGTTACTAGAATTTGTGATTTGTAACCATCCGCGTATCATTCATTGTATCATCCGTGTGTCATCCATTTGTATCATCATCAATAATAATAGTTCTCCCATAGTCCACCAAGAACTTTTATACTCCCGCACGGGACGCCAAGGAACTATTTCAAACCGCAAATACAAGTTTTTTTTTAGTGAAAATATGAATGAAATCCCGCTTCCCTCCCTCTCTCACAGAACATCGCCAATGTATAAATTTCAGAATTAATAACAACAGAAAATAAAATTACAATCGCGAGTGAACCTAACGAAAAAAATGAGATACGAAAGAATTGAAATCAGTATTAAATCAATATAATAGGAAAGTATTCAACTGTTAATTATTAATCTTGAAACGGATTAAAAAAGTGTATTAAGTTTAAAAAATATTCTAATCTTTAATAGACAAAATTCTAACAAGTATATGTAGTATAACAAATTATAATTTAAATTAATAATGTGATAAACAATGACATTTGAATGATGAACAAAAAAATTTTTTCAACACCAGATTTTACGGTGAGTACATTTAATACGTAGACTATTAACTTTCTAAAATTAATGCTTTGTGAAAATGTGATATAGTCTCAGAAATAAAAGTAGTAGGTTAAAATTAATTCGTGGGCTGCTGTAAAAGAAACAAACTTTTTTATACTTAAAATAATTTTGGTCAGAGTATTAACTTTCATAATATCTACTAAGCCTTATTACGGAGCTGAGATTATTGACCTGTGTCGTGTGTTATTTTATTATATATAAGTACTTGTAACTGGCAGATAAATTTGAATTGAGACAGGAAATGCCAAAGTTTGACTATGCACAGTTTTCTATGAAAAACTTAACCCAATAAAAAATTTCTCAAATGATTCGAACACCACCAAAGTTACATACTTGTTCAAAGCTACTAAAACGTTTTTTGTATTATTAAATGAGATTTATTTTGCATAACTCTGATAGACCAGCTGATTCTCGCTCTGAAATCAAGTGTTTCTACTTCATTATCAAGTACTTTTGTCATTAAGCTTAAAGTAATAACTCCCTTAACTGAAAAAATAATTTAAAATAAAACGTAAATAAAGTATAACAGATGCGATAGCAATAGTGGCATCACTGTGCCTTTACTTATTGTGTGACATATATAACAGTAATTCTTTTCAATTTTGACAGAAGCACAAGAATTAATTTAAACCTACTTTTATTTCTGAGACTATATTACATTTTCACAAAACATTAATTTTAGAAAGTTTATGGTCTCTGTATTAAATGTACTCACAGTAAAATCTGGTGTTGAAAAAATTTTTTTGTTCATCACTCATATGTCATTGTTTACCACATTATTAATTTAAATTTTTTTTCGGTATACTTCATATACTTGTTAGAATTTTGTCTATTAAAGATTAGAATATTTTTCAAACTTAATACCCAGTAAGCCAAGCGTGCACATCCAAATCAGCACAATGTCATGGGGTCAATATCATGCAGCTAGTTTGCCCCTATTATGCAGCTAAGAATATTCATATCCATTTTCATTCCTCAATCTTTGTGAAATGTTTGCAACAAAAATGGCCAATATCTTGCCGTTATTAACGAGCAATAATTGTAATGCAACTGCTGCAAATATGGGTACAAACTGTTATAGAAAATGTGTAAGTTCAAAATGACTGAAGTTTTTCGGAAATGTTTTTCGTATTAATATTTTTGTTTATCTGCTGCCAATTTGAGGGCAAACTGTTAGTGATAAACATTTGGTCATAAACTAACTGATAAACTAACTAAAATTTGTCAACAAAAATTTTCTTCAATCATAAATATTTTTACAACAGAAAAATTATTAATCGTGTTTATATGGATAAATAAATGTGATCGTTTTGCAAAATGTGTTAAATAATTTAGTCAAATTATTATTTATCCATAACGAATTATTTATAACAAATTACAAACAATGAATTAATTAAAAATTGAAGGATTGGTTCATCATAATTGTTTACAAACGATTGTTTAAACAATTTTCTAGAAAGATGTGGAGGGGGAGGTATCCCCTCCTTACGTAATAACTACAGTCAGCTGCAGTCAGCTGTGATTTTTGTGCGTTGACTGCACGGCAACGCTATTCGGAACATGTAAAAATTACTAATATTATGATGCATATATTTTTTGCGGTCATTGCATTTATACATTTTTTATTATTTCTGTCATTGTTTATAAGTATGGCGCGTTGATTTGAGTGCAAGGTGCAAATATTAAGACCTGGCCACGTTGTGATAGGTTAGATATCCGTCCTCGTGTTTTTGTCTGACGCAATATGGAATGATTGTCGGTAGTGCTTATATTTAATCTTCTACGTTATGTTCAACACAACTTGAGTATAAATTTGCACCACTTAATTTTTTCAGTTCATTATATTATATATTTTATTATTATTATTATTATACATTATATTTACTTCAGGAGCATATAATTGCGACAATATGACGTTAAAATTAATATTTTGCCCATGGGCAGTAAAGGCATGACATTGAGCTAGCTTGCATCATATTTGTAGCTGTTTCGTTGTGACAAACGCTTGTCGACAAACTGCCGACCTATTGCATCTGCAACTGCTGTCAACTTTGAGCCATGCATGTCAAAGAGCATGCAGCAAATATGACCCAAAAATTGACTGCGTTTGGCTTTCTGGGTACACTTTTTTAATCCGTTTCAAGATTAATAATTAACAGTTGAATACTTTCCTAGCATATTGATTAGATACTGATTTCAATACTTTTGTATCTTAATTTTTTCATTAGGTTCACTAGCAATTGTAATTTTATTTTCTGTTGTTATTATTTCTAACATTTACATTGGCGATGTTCTGTGAGAGAGGGAGGGGAAGCGGGATGGTTTTTACCAATTAACTCTTTGTATGATTCCCAAAAACCAAATCGTACATTATTGTTCTTTATTACTAGCTATTTTTCAATAAATAAAGATAATAGTGTTTTTTTCAATCAAATGAGTTTCATTGAAATAACGAAAGTTTCCGGGCTACAAGAATTTTCTGACCCTGCAATAACTGATTTTGATTAAATTCTGCAATAATCTTTCTTTTGGTACACTTCACAAAACACCAAAACCATTCATGCTAGCACTTCATTGTTGATTGAGAATATTATTAAAAATGAATTATTAAAAATATGTTTTTTGCAAAACACACAAAAAAGTTGTACTTCAAGGACCTGTATGGCCGCATTGAATACGCCCATTTCCGACCGGCAAATGCTTCAGTCCCTGAATACACGCACTGCTAGCAAAAAAACACGCACTGAGGCATTGCTCCAGTACGTGTCGCCAGGGACTGAAGCATTTGCCTGTCGGAATTGGGCGTATTCAACGCGACCATACAAGTCCTCCAAGTACAATTTTTCCGCGTGTTTTGCAAAAAGTATCGTTCGCGCCTCGGACTGTGAGACGTGGCTTTGTTCTCGGACCAAATATCAGCCTCGGCTGCGCCTCGGCAGATAAATTGGTCTTTGTATTAAGAGCCGCACCTCAGGTCCTCGATACAAAATATACTATATACATAATATTAATATATATTTTTGTTTACCATTTATTTATAATTTTTTATACTACTAAAAAATTAACTGATGGCTGGCGATCAGAAGATTTGAAGTTCAATTCCAACTGTCAACATTTTTTTTTGTTTATATAACCTACACTTACCATCCCTCACATTGTAATAAATATAAAAATTTCTACCAAACCCACCCGTTTCAAATGTTGAGACCTCGAATAAAAATCAGCAATTTGAAAAATCCAAAAAAAAACTTTCGTTGAAACTCAAGATAAACATCACTAGTGCATTAAAGTAAATATATTCACTTATGAATCTGAGAATGACTACCCTAATCTATGGTTCCGTTCCAGAGGCATAAGCAGAAACATTTTTGGAAGGGGTTTTTCAAAAAAACATGTCCCCCAAGATTTTATAATTTTTATGTGTGCTGAAAGAGTGTTATTAAAAAAATGTGACAACTCATGTTTACAAATGTAGTAAAAAATTATTTAAAGTACTTTTTTTTGTACTTTGTTTTTTTTTTAAAAGTAGTATGGTAAAACATAAGAAGTTTCACTTTATACTGGGCTATTAGAAGTTTCATGTAGGATCTAAAAAGTTTCACTCGATTTTCAACCATAATTAGTTCTTTTTTCACTGTAAATAGCGTGGTGAGGCATTAAAAGTTTCATATCCATGTTGACACGTAAGAAGTTTCACTTTGTATCTACAGAGAGACATAAAAAGTTTTACTTTTTATCTATGGTGTGACATAAGAAGTTTCACTTCATAGTGGGCCATTAGAAGTCTCACATAGAATATAAAGTTTTACTCGATTGTCGACCATCATAACTACTTTGTTTGCTATAAATATTTATAGCTCACTATAAAGTGAAACTTCTAATGGCCCACAGTAAAGTTAAACCTCCCAAACCTCCACTTACGCCACTGTTATGCTCACGTGTGAATGCAACTAACCCATTGTCTGTAGGCTTGCAGCCTTCTGAGTCATCGCATTATTAGTTCATCTCAGTACTTTGTGGCGCTGATAGAGCTAACTGTCTTTTTTCATAGTATTTGCGTGTGAGTTGTGCATTTTCTTTCAATAGTGGAAAGGGGCTTGAATACAATTCTCAATGGAAGCAGTGCGAGTATATTGACACTGAACTAAACAGTGCCTAAACAAGAAACACATGGAAAAGCAACAAATATTGAATTACCTTGTTGCTCGCAAGTCCGCATTAAGCCAACAGTGGTAGGTGGCGCTTGTACTGGAGGTGGCAACAGGACTTTCGATGATGGGGGTGGCGGTGGCCCCAGAGCCGACATTGGTACCAGCTGCTGCTGACCGGGAGTGATAGTTGGGTAGCTCGTGGACATGAGCGGCTGCTGTTGTTGACACTGAGCGTTGTTTTGCATGACGTTCGGCGGTGGGATATTCAAATTCGGAGGTGGCACAGAGCTCATGACCCTCGAAGGAGGCGGGGGAGGAGGAGGGAGCACCACCGCCGTCGGCGCTGTCGTAGGTGGACCCCCTGCTACGGAAACCATGATCGTCGTTGTTTGGCCTACGGCTGGTGGTGGCAATGACGGTCGCATCTGCGACAAAACGTTTGGCGGTGGCATGTTCGTCGGCAGAATGTTTGGTATGTTTGCTTGTGGTCCCAAACCTGGGATATGCATTCTTGATTGTTCGGTCACTGAGAGAAACGAAAATCCAATCAAGGCGAAATCGAACTTGTTATAATAAACTGTTTGGAAGTTGACTCTATTAATCAAAAATATGTTGTGTGAGAATAAACCAATGATGAGCCTTACATTTCTGATGATGCTGCCCCTGCTGAAGATTTGGCGGGGGAACGTTGGTATTAGGCATTGAAGGTGGCTGGCAAATAAGGTGAGGTGGCGGGGGTGGTATGGCCATCGATCGAGGATGACTGGCATCCATTCCTGGAAAACCGTTACCACTACCTGGATTGTTCATTGGCATTCTCTGTCCCATGTTGGGATGATGATTCACATGGCCAACGTGTTGGACAAGATGAGGTCTCATGCCCACGTTGGGCATGAGCTGAGGCTGCATTATCGGCTGGGACATAAGCGGAGGAATGATGGAGGGGGCTGGGGGAAAGAAAGAAGGCTGTTGTTGGTTGAAAGGTGACGCTTGTTGAGGAACATTGCTGATCGGTGGCACTTGCTGGTGACGATAGTTTTGAAGAGGAACAACGCTATTCCCAGCTGAAGACTTGGAATTAAAATTCTTGTAAGATTGCTGGCGAGAGGGAGAAGGGCTCCTGCTTCTGGAGGAGGAACGTGAGCGTGAGTGTAGCTGCTCATCGCTGTCAGCTCTGCTCCAGCGTTGTCGCCGTTGGCGTTGGACATTTTCTCGTTTTTGAGAATTTTTATCTTCGTCTTTCGCATCCTCTTTATCAAACTGCTGATGGTGGTTGTCCCATCTTGTTCGCTCGAAATTTTCTGCCTCACGTTTCTCTTGATTCTTGGTAACTGATGCAGGAGGATCATTTGTTTTGTTGTTCGCAATCTTTTTAAACTGGTCAAGGAAACTGCCATCATTTGCAAAGAGGTTACCAGCGGTTGATGACGACGAACTTGCTTTCTCCTTTGCTTTCCTAAAATATGCAACAAATTGCTTTACACCTCTCGAACGAAACCTTATTTTCTAGTATGTGTTCATTGAAAAATTGATGGATATTAGACTTGTTTCATATTAAAAAAATTATGAAAAATTATCTGTTTCAAAAATCATAAATCTTGACAATCATGACAAATTTTATAGGATCAAAGGAAGAAGGGAAAAGAACTTTAGGATTATAACAATTACCTTATTCATTTAATAAATTCATAAAAATACATAACAATATGGCTTTGTAGTATTTTGGGGTATTTTTATAGATTTGTAGTATTTTTATGGATCGCTCAATAAATTTTTGAAATTCGATGCTATAATATTGAAAATTTCAACAATTTTAAGTATTCGAGTTAATTTTTCAGGTAACGTTATGTTAAATATGTGACTTGAAATCAAGAAAGGAGGTAAACAGTCGTTTGCCCTAAGGCCCATTTTGTCTTCTCCCTCTTTTCTGTATCATCGCAGTCAGATACACAGGAATATCAGGGAATGTTGCGTAGAGACGATCGCTAGCGCATTTCGAATGAGTGTACATAAGGGATTAAGATGCCCTGTGGTGTGAATAAATTATCTATATGGAAATGAATCTCGTTTTTTTTTTGCATTCACTCGTTCTGGTGTACATACTTGGATATCGTATTCCCAAATTCGTTTTATAGATGCTTGTCCTGTAACTTGCAAGTTCACGACTTCCAAACCATGTAGATGTTTTTTTTTTTTTTTTTTTTTTTTTATTGGACTAATTTTGAGCTATACTATTCGAAATTAATTCTTTACAAAAATCCATTACCTACAAGATTTTACCACTGCCTAACTTTTTATAAAAATCCATTTTTCCACAAGATTTCAATTATTTTCAATTTTTTCGAACATGTTCAGAATCTTGAATATTTTATTTGAGAAGAGATGTATCTTTGAGGCGAACAGTGTACTTTCCCTTTTCAAGTTGCTGTGAAAATTGTGAAAACGCTCTGAAATTTTTCAAACAATGCCTTTTTTAAACATCTTGATTAAAAGAAATTTAAATTTTATAATTTTATGATTTTTCACGAATTATGATCTTCCACGATTGACGGAAGTTTCTCATGAGTTAATTATTCGCCACAATTTTCCATACTTCATCGACATTTCTCATTATTTACAATAATTTTTAGAATTTAATACGATTTTTAAAAATGCCTTCCAAAAATCTAAACGACTTACAACGGTTTCCCACAATTTATGATCCTAAATCGGAAATTTCAGAAATGACGAACCCGGGACTCTTTGTCATGAAAAAAGTAATGATACATAACGAGATTTGAAAAAACTCATTGCCATCATTTACTAAGATTTTCCATGCTTCTTCGCTCATAAATTTTCGGATATCGGGGTCTCGACAACCTAAAATAACACTAATTCATCATCAGGGATACCGGCCTCTTTGAATGGAGGCCCAAAAGCCTTTGGGGAATGGGGATTTACCCGACCCTGCTGGACTCAGCCTTACGGCACCCAGTAACGCTTAGGGACCGCTTATGTGCTTTTTCCGTAAATACTTTCAAGAGCAACACACTGTATTATCTTTATGTTCGTTTTGTCACTATTTAACTTTTATTTTTTTTTTCCACTTTTTGTTGTAGCTTCTTCGCTTACTGAAATTGAACTGACCGAAAAGTGCAAGTAAAGCTGCTTATATAATCCAGGTCGACGGTAAAAGAGTAGCTAGTGGTGGGGATAGAACTTTTCGAGAAGTTTCTAGAATATTCCATGATATTCGGCGCGTTTCCATGAGCTTCCAGAACATACTATTCGATTTTTCTAGAAATTTCTACAACGTTCCAGAATATTCGGAGCATTTCCATAAGCTTCCAGAACATTCTATTTGGTTTTTCTAGAAATATCTAGAACAGTCCATGATATTCGCCGCATTTTCATAAGCCTCCAGAACATTCTATTTTACTTTTCTAGAAATTTATGGAAAATCTGTAATATTCGGCACATCGATAAACTGCATTACCGCCTTTTTATTTTCAAAAAAAGACGTTATATGTATGTATCAAGAGGTTGAAACATTAGAAAATGTTTTCCTGCTACTCGTTTTTGATAGCATGTTGTTTTTAAAGGTAAATTTGTGAAGAAAAAGAAAAATAGAATTTAAAAATACGCTTTTTTCATTTAGCGAGTAAACAAAGGAAAATCGAATTTTTCTCTTCCATACCGTTCCGTTTTCTATTTAAAATCTACAGTTGTACATAGTTGCAGTATTATCACGAAATCTTGTAAATCATATTTTTTTACTCGAATGAATAATATCAGCAAGTTTTAAGCCTTCACGATGAAAAAAAAAGAATAGTTTGTATACAAAACTTTCAATTTTTTGCCAAAAAGAGGCTGAAAACAGAAGGTTTCGTATCGGGGGTACTTCGATTTTTTATTTTGTTGCGCTGTAAGTTTCAGAATAGTATTATTCGTAAAAAAAAATAGTCTGTGTGAAATTTCAAGTCATTACGATAAAAAATGAGGGTACATCCCACACGAAAATTCTGATTATTGGCCATTTTTCTCCGACTAAAGGCTTTTTTGTACAAATTGAGCATCAAAACTTAATTTTATCGTCAGATTTTAATGTCAGATTCAGTTTGCTCGTACTAAAAAACCCCCATATATTCATATTAAAAAATATGTTAATGCTGTTTCTGTTTTTTACAATGTTGTGTCCTTGAAAATGTTGAGAAAATACCTATTTTTAAAAATGGGGAGGCTCGGAATTGAAAATAGAACTACAGTTTCAAGAAAAGTTGCTTAAAATGATCCATAGAATACTACTAGGGGGTAACAAACTGACCAAAAATTTGACCCACCCTAAATATATATATATCTAAGAGGCCCGGCAGGGCCTCTCACTAATTAAAAAAAAAAAAAAAAAAAAAAAAGGCCAGCCGGGACTATATATACAGCAATGGGAATGATTACAGTTTTCATTTATAGTTGAATCTTGAAAAATACTTTATTTACACACATTCTGAGGTGTACAGCTTATTCCGAACACTATTTGGCACTTATTTTCACCATTGCAACACTGAAAATATTCTTCAATTATTTTATTTCTCGGTTTTTAGTCAAATTGTTATAGCGAAAATGACAAAATATTTTGGATGTTTTATTCAGCCCTTGGCCTTATGCTTCTTATTATTTAGCGTGAGATGAGCTCTTTCGAGATATCTCGAATAAACTCGAACGAATCGAACGAGGTTTTACTCAACCAAAGAACTCGTATTGAGTTCTTTGACTCAACTCAACCTCTGTGAAGCGCGCGAGTTTTTAAATGTCGGCGAACCATATTTTCATATCATCGTTATAAAAAAATATAAAAAAAGGCTCAATGATTTAACAGCGCTTATAAACTGAATTTTTTATCGTTAAATCGAATGTTTTACGATTCTTACATCCGTTCGAATATTTTAAAAACCATCAACGTTTGAAAATGTACATGTGTTCCAATAACTCTAGATATTCAGGATGGAGAACAGCCGTATATATAGATATACTACGCTGTGTATCATAGCGAGGTAATCTTGTACGCGCGGCCTTACCCCCACCAATCGTTCTGTCCCACTCGCGCGATCGTTTTTCTCTTGCGCTTTATGGCCTGAAAACATTGACCAAGTGCGCAGCCTACTCGGCGCAACCTGTTCTATGACGGTTGCTGCGGACAGCTTTTCAAGACCAATATACAGCACAGTTTCCCGTCCTGATTATCTGGGGTTCTTTACGTGTTCATATAACCTGATTGTTTATTACCCAGAGGTGTTGTAGCCAAGAGAGGTGAGCATTAGATTCTCACCCAGGCGATCCCGGTTCAAATCTCAAGTTGCACAATTTTTTTCTCACATCATGTTATGAAACAATATCATATTATTTGTATTTTTTTTGATTATACAATCGCGTCTCGAAAAATTGCATAATCAAATTTTATTTATCAATGGTGATTTCTAGTCAATTTGTAAAAATTCGGATTTTTCCATTTGGAAATAATGTACTTACATGTCGACCGTTTTTGTAAAGATAATTTGTCGACGAATCAGCTGTCGACGACCGTGCTTTTCCTTTGGATGTCGAACCAAAAATGTCGGATTTTTCCCAAAAATTCCGAATTTTTGCCAACCAAACTAAAAATCAACATCGATGAATAAAATTTGAGGATGCAATTTTTCGAGACGCAATTGTATGAAGAAAAAAATATAAATAATATAATATTGTTTCATAAAATTCTGTAAAATATAATTAATTTGCTTCGGATTTGAACCGTGGTCGCCTGAGTGGAGCTGACACTCATCTCTCTTCGCCACCATACCTCAGGATGAGGATTCATGCAGAAAATATGTCAGGAATTTTTATTTAATATAACAATGTTACGGTGAATATGTGAGAGTATATTGATACATTAAATGGCGATGATAGCAGTGATAGTAATAACTATTATTATAGCCATCGTCAATATGAATATGATCTTACTTTTATTTTAATCTTGAAATTATTTTAACAACTGTAGTAACCGAACCATTAAAAAAAATTCTCACGTGAAAAATCTTTATAATTTAAAATTCAAACGCGATGTAAAAAATATGTATTTTACATCAACTAGTAATCGCTACAGATCGATTGTTGGTTCTATTCATTCTAAAAATCAAGTCATTTCAAACATGAACATAATTACTTCAACATATATTATATACCAATTTCATCATCATTATGTTAAACTTTTGTTCATATGGGAATCTAAACACTGAATAATATTACTGAATTTTGTGTGTGAGAGAATTAGTTGTTGCACTACTGAGATCACAATAATTCAAATATAATATTGCTCGATTGTCAACAATAAAGGTGATCCTGATTCATATTATATATATATATGTTCACAAAAAAAAAAAAAAAAAAAAAATGAAAAAAGGGAACCACATGTTACTAAGTCTTGTTACTATACAAAACTGCAAGAAACTGAAGATAATTATGAGAAGTACTTAACTGAAATTTTATATATGAAAAAATTAGTGAAATCCCCTCACAAAAACATTGACATGTATAAAAAAAAAAAACTAATTTAAAAAGAGTGATCCATCCCTCAAAACAACGTTTCGTTTTTCTGCAATGAAAAAAGCAGTGAAATCGGGTTTCTTCTCCATTTAGGACAAAACAACAAATTATAATGTCTTTCGTATGTAACCAAGAATAAGTTATGAACCACATGGTAAAAGCTATAAAACTGATAACCTTACAAATAATTAGTGACTCGCTTTAAACCATAGTATAAATGCATTGTTGGTATAAAATAACTATAGTTAGTTTACATAACTTTACTTAAATTTTGTCAAAATTATCAAAAGTATAGTTTCATGCTTCAAAATATTTTGCAACCATGCACCTTGCATGCGACAAAATATTATTTCCTTAAGGAAATAACATTTTAATACGTTACAATTGTAACTTATTAAACTTTTCACTCTCCTTACCTTTAAGCGATAAAAGTTTTGAAAAGAAATCGTCTACATGCCTTTTTTTATTGATTATTATTTTGTAACTATTTTTTATGTAGAACGTCTTCTACAGTTCCATATAAAAACGTTCAGTCTGTTAATGTAAAATTATTTCTATTCAAGTTTTCTCTGAAAAATGTTCATTGCTTTAAGCGAGTCACTAATTATTTGTAAGGTTATCAGTTTTATAGCTTTTACCATGTGGATCATAACTTATTCTTGGCTACATACGAAAGACATTATAATTTGTTGTTTTGTCCTGAATGGAGAAGAAACACGATTTCACTGCTTTTTTCATTGCAGAAAAACGAAATGTTGTTTTGAGGGCTGGATCACTTTTTTTAAATTAGTTTTTTTTCAAACATGTCAATGTTTTTGTGAGGGTATAGTAGTAGTACAGTGACTGTACTACTTCAAACAACTGCACACAACTACACAGAACTGTTCATTTGCGTGCATTTGCGTTCATCTTATTTATCGGAAGTCGAAACGGTTATGACTTCATGATTTTGAGGGAAAAAAAGCACGGCGCGTTATATTACTTCATTTACTCTCAATTTTGTAATGGAGAAGTGGCGTAGTGGAGAGAATGCCCGCCTGGCATTCCGAAAATCCCTGGGTCGATTCCTACCGGGAATAAATTTTTTTTTTCTCTTCAAACATGATTATACAAAACTATAATATATATATTGTATTTTTTTTTATTTCTACGATTGATTATATTTTAAACTTACATCATTTGTATATGGAAAGTTTCGTTAGAAATGCATGAAAGTTAGATATTCCGGTAGTATCTATTTTTGCATAGGATGTAATTTACCAATAAAAACTATTGAAATTTGCTATAAGTTACGATTAGATACCTCCGGTACATTGGAACCATGTGAAGCATCCTACAGTAATAAGCTTACATTTATAAATATGTTTTGCAAATTTAGGCCATATCAATATAATATTTTACAAGCTTTGAGACCCTCACAGAAGAAAAGTACCAATTTTGGTCGAGATTCACGCTCTACACCATGCCCTGAGAATTTATCAGGCGATCTATGGCTTTAGATTAAAAAAAATTATGTGAATAACTGTTTGTTTAAACAAAGAATTCATTGAAATTATATTTTCTGCAATGTGCAAACGCTTCCTAAATTTATTTGGTACTCTGATCAATAGTATGGCATCGGGCATTAAATATTAATTTGTTAAAACGTGTTTTTAATGTTATTTGCGTAATTGCAGTTTTTGCAAGATTAATATGCTTTCCCCAGTTTTCTAGGTCACTGGTCATGAATCTAGTTCCAGGTTTAGATAATTTATTCATTGAAATGTTTGTTTAAGAAATTACGTAAAACAATAACATTGTTTCGGGAATGCATATATATGCATTTTATAGTTTTTAGGTACGATGATTACAAATCTTACACCTTGATTGCAAAACTAATCCGTTTAAACTTCTAGCAGATAATTGGGGAATTGAAATTTCAGGAAGATGCATGTGATTTATGTTTTTCCAAATTGTAAGGTAAGAAATTTCATTATAATTCATGAAACACACATTTAATAGTTCGGAATTAAGCTTACGGATAATCAATAATATAAATATTTTCTTCTAAATACTGTTATAGAATAGAGAACTGTAACAATATTTAAATATTAATATTATATGTACATATTTAGTAATATACCCAATTATGGCCTGTTGACCTGGAAAATCATTCAAGCATTGTGCAAGAACTTGAATTTTGCGTGAACGTCAGGTCATTTTACTTTAAAAAAATTATCTTCGCGAACCGGATGCCAAATTTGTAATAAGCAAACCTAATAAACAATGAAAAATAAAAAATAAGGAAGATTATGAATCATTGCAAAATACTCGCATGTGAAAGAATGGTATATTGTTTACCGCGGTGCATTATTGCTGTTCTGAGGACAAGGACGATAATTTTTCGTCCGAGGCGCTAGCCGAAGACAGAAAAATATCGTCCTTGTCCGAGGATGGCAAATGCGCCAAGGTTAACATAAGATTTTCTGCCCGGGGACGAACAAAATCCAATTATCTATTATCTATATATATATATAAAGCAGAATGTCCGTTCGGTATTTGGAGTTACCGTCTACATTCTGCAACTGATCAACACAAAACTTTGCATAGTGCTTTCTTTTTGTTGCCCGGAGAAACTGCAAGTTGTTTGGGACGTTTATTTATTGTCGTTCGCTCACAATAAATAACAACTTATTCATCATGTTTCTATCAATCTATTCCATCTATCTATGATTCCATGACTCTTGAACCGCTGAACCAAATTTAATGAAACTTTGCATTACGTATTCGTCTAGGTTCAAGGATGGTTTATATCTATATATTGTCCTGTTCGCACTCCACCCACGCATTAAGTGTATCTATCGAACCGTTCGACCAATCTTCCCGAAATCTTGACTAAATTTTATTAAACTTTGCAAAACTATTGGTCCAATTGCAAGTATCGTTTTGAGCTATATATTGTCCTGTTCGCTTTCCACCAACGCACCCACCTACCAATTAAGCGTATCTATCGAACCGTTCCACCAATTTTCCTCAAATCTTGAATAAATTCTAATTATTAAAAAAATTACATTTCTCACGATGAGTTGATTTGAAAAATTTTCATGTATTATTTCTTATCATCAATTTTTAACATATTTGTTGCGAATGAATATGAATAAATAACAAATTTTATAAATTAAATAACAGATTAAAAGTATTATTTTCTCAAAACTTTTTTTTATTAATTCACAAAGTACAATGTTAGTACATTAAATAACAGATCAAAAACATAATTTTTTAAACTTTTTTTTTTCAATTAATTCATAAGAATTCAATGGAGAATCATATCAATCGGATGGAAAGTATGGAGCAAAATAATCTTCGAAAACTGCATATTCTTCATCAACAATCCATTGGTCGATGCTCCTCATTAAATCATAATCTTCTAAATTGATAAAGAACAGATCGTCGATTTGTTTTAATATTTTGATAGTAAAATTTCCATTCAACGCTATGCTTTCGAAATATTTCACCGCATCCCGCGTCCAAAATTTTTTAATAGTTGGAACTAAATTTGCTAATCTGCAGTTCAAAATCTGAAATAACGACAACAGTTTTATCTTGCAAAAAATCTGAATTAAAAGTTAATTTTTTCCTGATTCTTCTCATCATTGGCATCAACGGAATCAATTATTCCAATAATTGTGATTTGATGTATCGGAGTAATTGCCACAGTTCAGTTTACTCGATGCTAATTTATATTTCGATTTCAAATGCAGCAGTTGTAAACATAGGTAGTTGACTTGATAACAAATATGAAAGTGTGTCTGCAATGAAGTAACGCATAAATAAAAAAGGTTTTTCGAAGAATCAAATGCACAGGATAAAATGTAATAATAGAAAAAAAATAATGATTGAACTATTTTCGAAGAAATGAAATTTTTTGTATGTTGTGAAATTAACCAAAAGTGTAGGATAATAATAGACTTTTGAATAAATTTTTTAAATTTGCATGTAAATTCACATGTAACTGTCACCACGGTTACCAAACAATTGCGTGCCTACGTCGGTCAAAATGAGCCTTTGTTAGTGCAGGATCAAAGAGAAGCTCATGAAAAAATAATGTACTGTGTTTCAAACGATCGTGGAGGCTTATTTTTTTTAGATGCACCCGGGGGCACAGGAAAAACATTTGTTATCAATTTTATCTTAGCACAAATTCGAAAAAACCACGATAATGCACTCGCTGTAGCATCTTCAGGAATAGCAGCGACATTATTAGTAGGAGGAAGGACAGCGCACTCTGCATTAAAGCTCCCACTTAACCTCCACGCCTCTGAATTACCAATGTGTAACATCAGCAAAAGTTCAGGCCAAGCCACTCTTCTCAAAACGTGTAAATTAATAGTTTGGGATGAGTGCACAATGGCCAACAAGAGGTCATTAGAGGCACTAGACAGAACCTTACAAGATTTGAGAGGATACAGTTGTTTAATGGGTGGTGCACTTCTGCTGCTCGCTGGAGATTTTCGACAAATACTGCCAGTTGTTACTAAAGGGAAACCAGCAGACGAGATTAATGCATGCCTTAAATCATCTTACCTTTGGAGGCATGTGCAAAGACTTAGTCTCTCTACGAACATGAGAGTCCATTTGAGAGGAGACGCTTCTGCAGGACTATTTGCTCAACGGTTGTTGGATATAGGTGAAGGAAAATTTTTCACAAGTTCACAAACAGGTTTTATAAATATTCCACAAACTTTCTGCAAGCTCGCGCAACATGTTAAGGAACTAATCCACGGAGTTTTTCCTAACATCGCTAAAAAATACAACGATCACTCTTGGCTTAGCGAACGGGCTATCTTGGCGCCAAGAAATGACAACGTCAATAAAATGAATGCTCAAATTCAAGAGAGCATGCCAGGCAGCGCCAAAATATACACATCAATTGACACAGTCATAGACGAGGAACAAGAGGTACACTATCCTGTTGAATTTCTCAACTCTTTGGAACCACCTGGCATTCCTCCACATAGATTACTGCTCAAAGTTGGATCGCCAATTATTCTGCTACGAAATTTGGATCCCCCTCTACTTTGCAATGGAACGAGACTCGCAGTTAAGCAGTTACTTCCACATGTAATAAAAGTAACAATACTGACTGGTCCTTTTAAGAAACAGGACATATTTATACCACGCATCCCAATAATACCTTCAGACATGCCATTCGATGTTAAACATCTTCAATTTCCTGTCAAATTAGCTTTCTCCATGACAATCAACAAAGTCCAAGGACAATGTTTAAAAGTAGCAGGAATCAACTTGGAAAATGCCTGTTTCTCTCATGGACAATTTTACGTTGCCTGCTCGAGGGTTGGCAGTCCTAAAACCTTTTAATTTACTCTCCCAACAACATGACCAAAAACATCGTTTATCCCGGAGCATTAAATCCATAACAATTTTATATTCTACATATATTTTTATGTTATTTCTGTGTTATATCTTCTTTTTAACCTTATCCGTTTGAACAAATTAAAAGTTTGTGTAAGTATAATAATAATAAAATAAAATCATACCAAAAAATTGGCATATAATAACTATGTTTACTTTATTGATTTGTGTACAACTATTCTCAATCCAAAAGCCAACCGAAGGCGAAACGGACTGAGGGCGAACTTGGAACTCGCGGGCAGAGCCCGCGGGTGACAGCTAGTTTGTCATAATTCAATTCCCAAATACAGTCTCCCTGAGGAAAACCTTACATTGGCAATGTTCTTTTGCCATTGTGAACTCATTGGAATCTTTACGTAAATTGCTGTTTTACATTTAGTTTCGATAGAGTTTACAATGGCAAATTTACATTGTCAATGTGAGGTTTTCCTCAAGGTTAAATGCATCGATTTGTAAAATCTGACATTGATCCCTTGATCAGTCTCCTGAAATCAAGGGATAGCATATGCATATTCTAATTACTTCAATCTCGCAATATCTGTTTACAAAAAATGAAAAAATAAGAACATAAATATATTCTCTTAATCTAAGCTAGATTTGTAATCAGCGAACGAATCAACTGATATGCATTAAGTGTTGCAAACGTTATGTTTTTTTTTTTTTTTTCACATTTTCGCAAGAACAATAAAGCTTGCAAATATGACAAAAAATCTATTTCCATCTAATTAAGTAACTAATAATGCATTTTTCAGTTACCAGAGATTTGAAATCAGTAATTGGCCAACACTATGTTTGCCCAGCTATGGCTGAGATTAATGTAAGAAGTAAACTCATTGCTCTTACATAGTTTTCTCATCGTTAGGTGAAGAACTACAGAAGAAGTAAGAATAATCTTTGTACAGTCCATGAACACCCCTTTCATTTTCGCAATGCAACTTTTTCGAGTTGAAATAGATATTTATTCATCAAGGGAGGAAGAGGATGATCCCGGCAAATGTATAGTTTGTGACTGTGTGGAGCGTGGCCACAAACTACACACGAGTTGGAATCACTTCCTCCCATGTAAATATTTTTTTCCATACATATACAGAAATGGCCAATTTGTCGACATGATTTGCAGGAATAGTGTCCTCTTTTTAAGGTATCTGCTATGAATTTTTCAGCGGGAGCAATCTTGGGGTTGCTCCCGCAAAAATTGCCCATAAGGAACGATCCCCAGGATTGCTCTTGCTGAGGAATTGCATCACGGTTATCCTAAAAAGAGGACATTGTTCTCACAAATTGCCTTCGAAATAGTATGTCTGGAAAAAATTTTTTTTTCCAAATGAAAGAATAAATGTGATCCCCCCTCTACCGCCCTCACCGAATATTGCCAATGTATAAATGCTAGAATTAATAAAAAGAGAGTGTAATTGTACTTACGAAAAAACTTCATGAAAAAAGTGAGATAAAGAAGTATTGAAATCAGTACTGAATTAATGTATGAACAGGGAAAGTATTTAATTGTTATGCAAAAACGGGATCAGAATTTATTGTACGATATACACCATTATACTTGAGTAGTATACAAAACAAAACAAAAAATTACAAAACATCAGTTTTTACAGTTTTTCATAGAATACAGATACGGTAGACTTTATCAAATTAAAGTTTTGTAAAAATCCAATAGTCCCAGAAGTAAAAGCAGGTAAAAATTAATTAGTGGGCTGCTGTGCAAAAAAACAACCTATCATATGTTGATAGTAATTTTTGTGTTAACAATAAATTTCATAATAATAACCAAGCTATATTATTGAGCTAAGATTATTGATCCGTATTACTTTATTTATACTCATAACTGACAGATAACTTGGAATTTGAATACATAATAAGTAATGCAAAAGTTTGACTCGATGCAGTTTTACATGAACAATGATATCCAATAAGAAACTCGGCTTAAATAATGCGAATACCATGATAGTTGTATATATTCGTTAAAATTTACTGACACGCTTTTTCCATTATTGAATGAGATCCATTTAGCACAATACTGATTTAGTAACCAATTGTTGCTCTCAAATCATGTGTTTCTACTGCATTTTGAGGTAGTATTGTGTCATAATTTGTGAAGTTATAAATTTTTGAATAGATGAAATAGCTTAAAAAAAAAAGGGAAAAAGAAACTTCTGTAGAGGTAATACAAAATACAATAGCAATTGTTGTATCACTATGCATCTACTATTATGCGTATAAAACAGTAATTTTATCAATCTTCACAGCAGCCCACGAATTAATTTTTTCATACTTTTACTTCTGAGACTATTGGATTTTTACAAAACTTCAATTTGATAATGTCTACCGTATCTGTATTCTATGAAAAACTGTAAAAACTGATGTTTTGTAATTTTTTGTTTTGTTTTGTATACTACTCAAGTATAATGGTGTATATCGTACAATAAATTCTGATCCCGTTTTTGCATAACAATTAAATACTTTCCCTGTTCATACATTAATTCAGTACTGATTTCAATACTTTTGTATCTCACTTTTTTCATGAAGTTTTTTCGTAAGTACAATTACACTCTCTTTTTATTAATTCTAACATTTATACATTGGCAATGTTTGGTGGGTGTAGTGGAGGGGGTAAGAGTTTCTAAAGGTGAGGCGTCCGGGTTTTTGGCTTGTTTATAACGAAAGCCACCTTTATATAACGAGGATATACTGTTAGACGCTTCCGAAATCTTCATAAGTAAAAGGAAAATTACCTGCAAATATTTCCTGGAATCGCAAAAAAGTTGAGTTTATTGACATCTCGGCGAATATAAAAATTTTAAGAAAAAAAATTTATACTGTCATTAAACACCAAATACGTACTTTTTTAACATAACATTCATTGGGAAAAATTCAATGAACTTGAGCGTTTTCACCATTTTCACAGTAACTTAAAAAGGGAAAGTACACTGTTCTCCTCAAAGATACAACTCTTCTCAAAAAAAGCATTCAAGATTCTGAACATGTTCGAAAAAATTGAAAATAATTGAAATCTTGTGGAAAAATGGATTTTTATAAAAAATTAGGCAGTGGTAAAATCTTGTAGGTAATGGATTTTTGTAAAGAATTAATTTCGAATAGTATAGCTCAAAATTAGTCCAATAAAAACAATGAAAAAAAAAAAAACATCTACATGGTTTGGAAGTCGTGAACTTGCAAGTTACAGGACAAGCATCTATAAAACGAATTTGGGAATACGATATCCAAGTATGTACACCAGAACGAGTGAATGCAAAAAAAAAACGAGATTCATTTCCATATAGATAATTTATTCACACCACAGGGCATCTTAATCCCTTATGTACACTCATTCGAAATGCGCTAGCGATCGTCTCTACGCAACATTCCCTGATATTCCTGTGTATCTGACTGCGAGGATACAGAAAAGAGGGAGAAGACAAAATGGGCCTTACGGCAAACGACTGTTAACCTCCTTTCTTTATTCCAAGTCACATATAGATTTTCAGTACCTTTCGAGTATTCATACTGAAGCGACTTTGTTATCGAACTTCTAGAACATTGGGTTTTTTTCCAATCATTAGAAGATAAGTGAACATTGGGTTTTTCCCAATCGTTAGAAAATAAGTGTAAATGATCACGAGGAAGTCGTGTCGTCTGTCACGTACGTACAATTATCGCGCACTCTTGGCAAGTGAATTTCAATCACCAATGTGATTGCGTTGTAATCAACGTTTTAAGCTTCCAGAAAATTCTAGAACCAGTATTCGGGAATCAATCATTTTTTATATTCAAATATATTTCTTATGTATATTTTCTACTATAATTTCATCATCGATTTTCACAGCTATCATATACTTACAGGAAACAACTTTCCTAGCTCAGAAATTGCAATTTCGCATTCTAAATAAAATAGGATAATCGCTACGGAATAATTTTAGAAATGCATTTTTATTATCCATCAGAAATTGTAATTAAATGTAAGACAACGGAAAATATGTAATTCGCAGAAATTTATAATCACACTTCACTAATATTAACAAGTTTAGAAAATGCGATTATCTCAAGCCCAAGTTCTAAAACGTCCCACGCCTGAGCGTATATAAACGCGCGATCAAGTCCAGTTCAGAGAGTCACTCGTGAGTTGTCAAACGAATACCATCGGTCGCGATCGAATCAATTGTAACTATGCTAATTGTCATCAATAAAACCCGTCTTGTAATTTTGTAGTGATAAAACCAGTGTCATTATTTTTCCTTGGGCTCAACCTAGTTCAATCTCCACAATACTATTAAAAGAACTTTATGGTATTTTCATGATTTTTTATTCAAATTTTTCATTCATATGTATGTTCTTGGATTTGAGGTGTTATAAATTTTTCAGAAAATGACATCTATTAAGTATCAAATATAAAAATGGAAATAGTATAAAAATATAAACAAAAGTAGAAGTAATATTATAATAGAAAGTATCAACTAAAAGGAATTTTATCCATCTAGTAGTATATTATTCTTTTTTAGCGTTTCACCTTTTTTTTTTGTATTCATGTTTTCTAATATTCTTTAGTATTGTTTTCTATCCAAAGTATTTTCATAAATTTCTCTATGGACTTTTAGAATTCGATCAAGTGTAACTTGAATTTCAATTGATTTTCAGTATCTTTCTTATATTTTCCTTTCAATTTTTTATTTATATTTATTACATTCTATTAAATTTTCTAATATTTTCACTATTCTTATCATTTTGTTCTTATTTGATATAAACCTCTAGAATTATGTCTATGCTTTAGGATGTAAGGTTTTTTAATTTTTGTAAAAAATGATGTATCTTGTATTAAATGCTAGCTGTCAACAGCGGGGTTTGCTCATGGTTACCACGTTGTTATACGCGGTTTGGTCAGGAAAAGTCAACTGTTCAATTGATTGAAAAACGAAAATTACAAAAAAATTATCTGAATCCCAAGGTTCAAAATCTTCTTTTTTTTTCTTTTTGAACCAATGTATAATTTTTGCACGAAATATAAATTAATTAGATAACAATGAATAACTACGAAGAGATGTTATACGAATATAGTGGATCATATGATTCAAAAAGATGTTATAAGTATTTTAAAAATATAGTCTTTAATTATATCATTTAACGATAAAAGTAGAGAGTAAAATACATCATCAAGGATCATAATAATAATTTTATTATGATTTTTCATGATTTGTGACAATGTGCGATTTTGTGATTCATGGAATTTTGTGAAGATATACCATTGTGACTTTTGTAATAATTTGTTATATCTTCTGTTATTTCTTATACAGAGTGTCCCAAAGTCGGCTGATTATCAGAAAACCATCGATGCCTCATGAAATTCTAAGGCACTTTTTCCTTAACAATTTTTCAAAATTCTCAACATTTAAAAAGTTATTGATAATTGAGTTTTGTCCACTCACCATTCAAAGAGGCAAGGCTTTTAATTGAAGCCCTTTCTTTTTCTAAGCCTACTTTACTAGAAAAGTGGGGGTAATTGAGGTGTGATCTGAAATTATAAATAATGATGAAAAAGTGTCTTAGAATTTTATGAGGTATTGATGATTTTTAGATGATCTGCTGACTTTGGGACACCCTGTATTTCAAATTTGTATATTTTTGTTTTTGTGACTTTAGCAAAATTTTTATATATTTATGACTTCTTGCGATTTACGTATGTGTGATATTTCAACAGCGCAGCGGGGGTGTAGGCGGGAGAGTAGGCCGTTTAGTTCGTTGATTAAAACATGTCCATAACTTTCACATGAATATGGTCAATAACTGTGCAAAATTTCAGGACGTTTCATGCGGTAGTTTTAAAGTTACAGGCGGACAATTTACAAACTTTCACATTTATATACATAGACTAGCTGGCACCTGCGGGCTCCACTCCAAGTGGACACTAGGTTTGGCTTTAGTCATTAGTATATTGATTAGCATTTTTATATCTTTAATTAATAGATTAATTTTTATTATCTGCCAAGACGAAGGTTGGAAAAGAAAAAGCGTAGTAATAAAGAAGATGTTTCCAGCAATAATTTATTGTTTATTTAACTATGTGAAATCATTAACTCTTAATAGTCTTTTCGTGTGTTGCTTATAAAATTAGTTCACTGATATACTAACTAACCTAAATAAACTTCATTTCCAAGGAAATTTGTGAAAGGGCGTTCTGATTTGACGTTGCACTTCATAACACAATAAACGTCGATCTCGTATTTTGATAATCACAGCGCATTATTTTTAAGTGTTTTTATCCTAATAAAATATTTAGTCAAGTAATTACAAAATTCAGTCAATACTATTAGATGTTTCGAGTTATTTGAAGAAAACACTTCAAAGGCTTGGATTTAACTTAAAAAAAATTTACATCCAGTAATCTTCCTTTTGAGCGTACTTAACTTAATAAAGACCTCAACGTCTAACAGTCTTTTCTCGTATGAATCTTGTAAATCTAAAATTGTAGTGTCGTGGATTTTTTGGCGAAAAGAAAAAAAATCTATTTTTTCTCAATGTCCACGTGCTTCAGCATAAAAAATTTAAAACAAAAAAATTTGTTTGGGGTGTTTAAGGTTCTATTAATTTCTAACTACACCCTTACTTTACACATATGAAACTATGTATCGTGTTATGGTGTTATTTGTTTGACCAATAACAAACACTGCGTGCTATTTACTCACTCACAAACGTACCTGAACATACTCGAGGTTCAACGAACATTTCCGATCTCCCTTCGGATAAATCGGATAAATTGGATAGATACTCACAAACACTCATTAGATGTCACTGAGTCACTCAAATAGTCATAATAAGAGATACACAATATACACCTTACCCTTCTTTTTGTATTTTTTTAAACATAAAATTGTTTATTGCTATGCATTTAATCTCCTCAAAACTTGAAAAATTGATGCAACGAAACTCACACTTCAATATCACTACCGTAGGACTTTTATTTTGACAGATTTTTGTTAATTTACGTACAAACTTTACATCTGTCACTTGACAACTTTTGCATTGTTTTTAAACAAATTGCATCAATTTTAGCATTTGATCTCAATCATTTTTCAAATTTTATGCTGAATTACCTCGATTTTGAAAAAAAAAAAAAAATTTTTTCAGCTCTTTTTTTGGAAAAGCCGTTACACTCGAGCAAACATAAGTATAACCAGAAAAACTTTCGAAAAATTACGATCTTTCGAATTTTCAAAACAAAAAAAAACGTTAAAAAAAAAACCGTAGTTTCTAAACATATCAAAAGCATGTAAATGAAGAACAAAAAAGTTAATTTTACTTACTGCTGGCAGTCTCAAAATTGATTTTCAACGAAATTCCACTATACAAGTGCACTTTTTTTTTTAACAATGATCAATGATCAATAGACTATCAATTAATGATCTATAGCCAATTAATATTAATCATTGATAATGATTTTGAAACTAATAAAATTATGTTAAGTATGTTATGTATCTCTGTTGCTCTGTAAATTTGTTTACATCTTACAAATCACGGAGAACTAACTCAGTGAACCTGTGTGCTCGCAGCGTGCTCGCGGCAAGCGTGAAAATCAAACTTGCTGCGAGCTCGCAGCGTTTTCATTATTTCCGCCCCTTTTCAAACACGCCATGAACTCGCCAGCGAGCTCGCAGAGTACTCACCACGAGCTCACAGAGTATTTCCAGTCGTTGATAGTTATTAATATATATTTCAGGCAAATAAAAAGATAATTCATTATTTACAGTAAAAAATAATCACAATGAAGCTGTAAAACAATTATAGAATAAACGAAATTCTCCTGGGTGGGATTCGATCCTGCATTCTGCCGAGTTGAAAGCCAGTGTCTAATCCGCATCACCATCGAAGCTTCTTATAATACATAGAAAAGAAAAGAAGGTCATTGCTAACATAAACACAGCGGTAATAATGATATTCTTTTCTTTTCTATAGATTGTAAGAAGCTTCGACGGTGATGCGGATTAGACACTGGCGTTCAACTCCGCAGAACGAGGGATCGATCCCCACCTGGCAGAAATTTTTTTTTATTGAATAATCGTTTTACAGCTTCATTGTGATTATTTTTTACTGTAAATAATGAATTATCCTTTTATTTTCCTGAAATATATATTAATATTTATCAACGACTGGAAGTACTCCGTGAGCTTATGGCGAGTACTCTGCGAGCTTGCTGGCGAGTTTGCGGCGTGTTCGAAAAGGGGCGGAAATAATGAAAACGCTGCAAGCTCAAAGGTTCACTGGGAATCGATAGAATACCTGGACATTAATAGATATATGGATAGTGAGCTTGTCAATACAGTCAATACTGTCCGCCATATTGCTTAATGTATTCCACATGGAAACTTTAATTAATTATTATAAAAAAACCATGCAAAATTATTGCTAATAAATATCACGTCGACACGTCCTGGAGCATGCATAATATGTATGCAAAATTTCATGACGATGGAACACGAAATGTGGACTTATACTCTGGTCATGGTTTTGACTTTTCACTTTTATATAGTAGATTTTTGTGGATTGCTTTATAGATTTCAAGAATTCAATGCTCCAGAATTTATATTTATATGGATTTTTATTAAATATATAGATTTGTGAGAAAAGTGATATATATAAATTTTTTATGTAACATAGACTTTTTGTATTTTCTCGATTTTTTTCAAGTATGTATAAAATTTGGTTGCATTTTCTAGTATTACTATACATTGTTTTATATGTTTTTAAAATTTTATGGTCAAGATTTCGATGTTTTATAGATCTTTAATATTCAATTAGATTTTTGAGAGCATAGTACTTTCATAGAATTATATTACTTTCAAAACTTTTTCAGTGTTTATATTATTTAAAAGATTTCCTGGTTTCATTAACAGATTTTTATAAACACTTGGTTTAAAGTTTCTTATATTTAGCATTTTGATAGATCTCATGTTATTTCTATAATTCACTGGGTTGAAACCATTTTACAATTTTTAATTTTCTTTGTGATCCTAGCCAAGCATTAAGGCAGTATTTAATTGCACTGTTCTTGTACTTCATGTTACACGACAAGTCAGACTTTGGGTATTTTTATTTTTTTTGGATATTTTGTGTTATATCAGCTTTTGTATTTTTTTAAAGAGTTGTTGCGAAAAGCAATGTTTTTAAGTCAGATTTTTTTTTTAAACACACTAAGTACACAAACGGTGCGAATAAGCACTGCCAAATATTTATAATTGTAATTTCTCTTTTTTTTTTAAACTCTTCTGAATCCCAGATTTTTACTCTTGAATGAGTAAAATTAAGAATTCTGAATATTGTTCAATTTTGATCAATCACATGAAACCATTTCGTTCTCTTTTAGATTTCAGTGAACATTTTTTTGATAATTTAAACCAGGACCGGCGCAAGAGGTTGAATCAGGGTGTGGAGTAAAAGGCGGGGGTAGAGAAGAGTAGGGAGGGAGGAAGGGAGACAGAAAATCAGAACCAAGTCACTTTTTGTACATGTATACTACTGAAAGATTTATTCATTTCTTCTCTAAAGTGAAATTCACAGTTCTTTTTGAATTTTTTACCATGAATTCATTTAACAACAAATCGATGTGAAGGGACAACCATCTCTGTATAAATATGCAAAATCGCAATATGGTTCGGTTGTTTTTGGACCATTGTTGATCGCAAACATGTTTTTAAACATCTCAAAGTCAATAAAGATTGTTTGTTCGTGCATGACAATACTGGGATTGTTAATATCAATCGAATAAAATATGTATATTTTGGTACAAGTGATACACACTATTGATTCCTATGTAAAAACTTGACAAATTCTCCTAATTTTTTCACTGTTTTTTCAATGCGCTAGAGTATGTCAAAAAACATTTTGTAATCTAACAATAATCTTTCTCTATCAAAAGTTTTTTTATAAAAATTAAAAATTTTGTTTTTGTCCATCTGTCCACAATTGCGAACAATTCCAAGGATTTAAAAAATCAATTCATTATCATCATTATTGTTGACACTTTTTCTCAAAGATGCGGTAACTTGCACTGTAAAAAATCACTTCTTTAAAAAATTAACTGGTAGGAATAGTATATTGTTGACCAAGAAGGAAAATAGGTGTTTCCGCACCGTGTGCGAAGTTGATAACAACGAGGCTACGTCGAGCACGAGGCGTAGCCAAGTGTTGCAAGGTGTAGCGGAGTCTCTATTCTTCTCTATCAACTTCGCACAAGGCGAAAAACGCCCGTTTTTCTCGAGGTAAACCTACTATTTTCTCCGCCGCAGGAGCGAGAGAACGAGTCTGCCGCTTCGCTGGCGAGTATCGAAAACAATCGATTCGAGATTATTTTGGTTTGCATAAAGTGGGAAAGTTTATTGTGTATTTGCAATATGAATGTGAATTTTATAGTCCGAGGCAAACCCGATGACTATATTTGCCTTAGTATTGTAAATACGCGACACCTATGCAATCAGCATGTTTTCAGTGTGTCTTTGAACCTTCGATTTTTTTGGAAATATTTTTCGAGTCGTGGCTTTCGATTTTTCTAATATAAGAATTATATAAAAATTATATATAAAACATTAAACAGCTCTTACCGACTGTAGGAAGAAAGTAATCGAGTGGTTTCACTCCTACAGGAGCAAAAACGGACAGTCAATTTGAACGTGAACGCTATTACTGACTAAAAGAGGAGAGAAAACAAGTAGTTTCTCTCCTAGAAGTAGAAACGGCGATACAGAATACATAACGACCGAGAATTGATTATTTTCGATACAAGCTAGCAGAGCGAAAACGAGCTATCACGCTCCGGCGGCGGAGAAATTATATTTGTATTCGGCATAGTCTATTTCCTAGACCAGCTAGGAAAAAAACTAGAGGATAGGAAGTGGACTATTTTCAGTGTGGGTATTAAAATTCCTGGTGGTAGATCAGCTACCAGACAGTAATATATGGATTCTCAGTTCAGGAAACAGTCCGACCTACACTAAGTGTAATTTTTTTACCATGCCTAGGAAAATAACAATGTGTGCATAAAAAAATAAGCTGGTTGTAAATCGACAAGAGGTTGGTAAATATCCTACCGGACATAGGCAAATGACTAATCAAGTTGGTCAAAATGCTATCAGAACCCGCCTCATCCAGTGAGTGCGGTGCAAGTGAGTGACAATTGGCCCATATCAGTAACGATGTAATAGAAACACGGATAAAATAATTTTTGCTTTTTTTTTTAATCAATTTTCTGGGTAGGGAAATGTTACGCTTCGAAAAAATTTTGTAACCACCTCGAATGTGCAGCACATAATGTCATTAAGCATTTGTTTTGATTATAATTTATAGCTTATGCATCACTCAACAATGTAAAAGGCATTTTGAATTTATAATAAATTATGTCCATCAATGCACGGATCTGTAAATATTTGACTTTTTCTTTTCTTGCTACTGCTATTATAGATTACCTATAAAAAACAATTCACTTACTTATAATTATATAAAAAATTGACTGCCTCCTAGTCAAATAACTACCCGCTTATCAAACAACTATCAGCTAGTCAAATATATGTCCAGCAGGAATTTTCAGAGCTGCTCGTTAATTCCCTACTCTATTGTAAATGAGCGATCTTGGTTCAGTTTGTTAGGACACTCAGTCAAGGCTCATACTCGAGATCGGAGTAAGTGGCACCTGAGAAAACTTATACTTTTGACCACAAAGCGCTGCAAATTGCTAGCTATAGATATACAAGCCAGCAAAAAAAGCTTGTACTTTTGACCATGCGGCGTTGGTCTGAGTGCCACTTGTTTAGCACGGTCGAGTACGAGCCCTGCACTGAGTATAGGTCGGATTGTTTCCTGAGCTCAGTGTTGTTATTTTCCTACGAAATTTTTTACAGAGTGGTCATAAATACAGAAAATTCTTTCTTGGATAGAGATAATGAACAATTTGAAAAACGTGGTTTTCTGATTGACCTTTGTCGAGGTGCTTAAATAAGGAAAAATTATTCAATGAGAAAAACAGAAAAAAACATTCCTAGGTGTGGAATTTCCTGTACCACCAATAGGGCTTCTGTCGGCCCTGATTTGGACATATTTTTTTTGTCAATTTTTGTATAATTTTCTTATTATTGGTATTCGTGTTATTAATTGCATTTTTTTTTTTTTTTCATTGGCGCCTCTTTGCCTATACCCATAATATACATAATAATCAAAAACCATTGATTTCGAAATAAAGAAATAAAATTTTTCATTCTTTTACAATCTTTTATAAAGCGTAAAAAAAGAAAATTTATACACTGCAAAATCGAATATCAATTAGACTTGCTTATTTTGATTCCGTCAAACTTGTCTATTGTTGACTTACGCTTAAGCCAGCTTCACAGGATGCAAGTTTTGCTGCTGGATTATCTAGCAGCCAATCCAGCACAGAAAATAGCACCGGTTCTATCACGGAAAACTTGCAGCTCAGCCAGCAGCTTACCCTCGCCCCCACTAAAAAGCAGCAAAACTTGCATCATGTGAAGCGAGCTTTACACACACGATATACATGTATATTTATTTGTTTGAAGCGACAGAAAAATCTTCCCGGACTTTTTGGATTTACCTATCGACATTAGCGGTGTTGCAATTTCCGGAAGGAAGCGGCGTTGCCGATGCAGATGAAAGGGATTTGTTCGTAACCCCGTCCCTGGGCAAGGATGACGAGGACACGTTTTTCGACGAAGTTTCAGCGTTTGAAACGATCAACTTGACCGATTTCGCCGCTGCCTTTTGCTGTTTTGCCTCCATCTTGGCCATTATCTCCATTTTTTTTTGCTGTATTATTTGCTCTTGCTTGTTCATCTGAGCAAAGCGTTCGTTTCTCGATGTTTTTGAGACGAACGGGTCGGACCCACGCAACCCACGATACGCCATTCTTCACTCTTTTTTACACTACACGCTTAAAAATCCAGATTGCACTAACCACAACTAACCAGGCTAACCAGTAGAAATGCCAGGCAATGCCAGGTATCGATACGATACTAGATGTATCGATACTTTTTTAGGAGTATCGCCGATACGATACGCCGATACTTGATCGGACGATATGTATCGGGATCGATATTTTTCCAGTCGATACCTCAAGTATCGTAAATACCCTAGATATTGAAACGATACCACTACAGTCGATATTTCGAGCCAATTTTTTTATTCACTTTTTGTCACTGCCAGTGGCAGCATTGACTTCATTAGCATTGATTGACGAATTAAGCATATGAGCCAATGAAAAATATCTTGAACGCTTGCCGTGTTGCCGTGTAAACAATAAAACAGCTGACAGCAACGTGTTTACATATTCTCAAGAAGGTTAGATACTAAGGAGATATAAGTCCCAGCAGGGGGTCGGTCCGAAATCCGTATCCTGATTTCCGAAATCAAGTGGTGACACGCGTGCGCGTCTCGCTGCTTTGCCGCGTTCCAGATTCCCAGCCAACACCAATATCGAGATCAAAACCACGTGACAAGTGGTACATGCGCAGTAAAGCGTTTTGCTTCGCATCGACGATACGGCTTTCGGCCCTCTCGATTCTTTTGTTTAGCCCGCGAGTCAGTGATGCCGAACCGCCGATCCCCCCTGTGGTTCTACTCCAATTCTCGCTTCGCTATTGGCTGAGAGCCGGAGAGGGAAAGCAATATGGGTTGAAGCAAGTTGGAGAGAGAAGCACAGATTTGTAGAGAACTTGCTCGCTGTCGACGCCGTGGCCAAGGACGAGTTTCGTGGCTCGTGTGCCCGGATGCATTTGTTTGTTTAGGCAAATAATGATGCGGTACCATTTGTATAGAACAGCAATTTTCGTATTTTTTTCACTTTTCTCATTCTCTAGATTTTCGAATGGCTTGAACCAATTTTGAAGTATGTAACTGAGTTTTCAGAATTGAGTTGACACTCGTATTTTAACGCATCGAAAGACCGGCAAATAATTTTTTGAAAATTTAACAATGAAAATTTATCAATTTTTTCTAAATATTTACAATTCTTTGGAAATTTTCTGATCTATGGAACATTGTATATATTGATGCTTAATTATCAATAATATTAGAAAAAATTTTATAATTTCGAAAATTGCTTGCCAGAAACGTTGGGAGATAAAAATTTTTTGATCTACAATTTTTATTTCCATTTTTTTATATATAAAATATGAGATATCTCATATTTCCAAATCTATGACTTTGTAGTAAACTTGACAAAAACAAAAAGAAATCCGTCGAAAATTCATGAACTTTTTTTCTCTCTTTCACAAAAAGTTTGGAAATAAATGACGTCAAATTTTCAACTCATTTCCACACCACCGTTGGGGTAGAGTTTTTGGCGCATTTTTTTTAACGTGGTTTTCCCTGGAGGCCTAATCCACAGTACTCAGTATCTATCAAAGTAATCTGTACATTTTTATTATTGTATTTAAAATTTTTTTATTTTTTACATTTAATAAGATTTTTTAGCATTAACATTGATTTCTGTATTGAGATCTTTTCCAATGCTTTAGTCATCAAAGTTCTTTAAATGTTCAGCTATTCTTAAGTTTGTAGAGGAAGTCACATTTATTTTTTACCTACATTTTTTATAGAACCTAATTTTCACAGATTTTAAATTTTTCATGTATATATAGTATAAGTATACTTTGTAATTTTAGTATTTCTAAGTATTTATAATGTATCAGGAATAGATGTATAGTTTATTTATTATTGGCTATTTGGAGTTTTTACAGTAAATGCGCTTTAATTGACTAATCAATTAGTTTTCAGTATTTTGCGTATCACATATTACAGAAAAAATCATGTTTATAAATTTCGTGTACCTTTTATGTTCCAGAATGCATACTATTCGTAAAATTTTCTTTTTCGCTACTGTACGGATTTATGTTAAAATTTTGCAAAGTTAATATACCCTAGATTCGAAGCTGAGAAATACAATGGAAACTATTGTAATCCAAAGAAGTGAGTGGTTCTTATTGTGCATTTTTACGTTTGTTCCTATAATAATTCTAGTTTTTCCTGATTTTAGGAATTTTTCTATATCGACTAATATCAAACTGTTTGAATTTCTGACTAAATTATTATGTGCTAGGATGGAATTTTTCACATTGTGAACCAAAGAAAATTTATCTCATCAAACAAAATTCATTTATCTTATAGCTTTGTTTTTTCATTATAACTGTAAGTATTATAGAAGTGAATTATTCTCTGGCTGTAAGAAAATACTTTTAAACTAAAATGTCATCTCCTGCTTTATTTTATAACAAAATTATTGAACGTAACTTGGTGAAAATTATTCCGGAAAGATTTTGTTATCAAATTTATTTATTTGTGCTGCTTTTGTTATGTTTTTTACTATTATTTTGTATCTTGCGTTGAACCATCAAATGTAAATGTTGATCACTGACAGGGAAGTTATCACTTGTTGTTTCTGATGTTTTCATAGCAAATTTTATAATACAAATAGAATTTAAAAGTTTGATCCCCATTTTATTCCTTTTTAAAGATTTCACATCTTTTACAATTGAAAATGACCGCTCCGCTTCTGCATTAGAATGAGGCAGAGAACGAATTAGCCCAGAGAGTTTTTTTAGATTTGGAAACAACAGTTCACCATTCATAGTTGTTGTTGAAGAAATTGCCGCCCACATTTGATCAAAGTCCATTTTAGCTAATTCAAGTTTTCTTTCTTTTGATAAGTCGTATAATTTATGCCATTCTGTTCGCAATTCACTCTCTTTAAATGAATCTACCTTTAATGCAATATTCCAGACTGATGTGAAAGTTTTATATCTTTTAGATTCAAAAAGCGCATTTTCTGATTTGAAAACTGAAAGGTTCTTATAAAATGGATCGATTTTTAATTTTAGCCTTCTGATAATTTCTGTACATGCTGTCATGTAAAACAACTTGCATTTACTCCTGATTTCAAAAATATCATATTCAGAAATATTTTTTTCTTCTTCTGTGAGGTAGGCTTCGCATTCTTTTCCCAAATCAACTTTATCTCTATACAGTGAACTGTCGGCAAAATCTATGTTCTCTAAATTTTTTGTCAAAAGGTGTTCTGGTTTAATAGATTTCCCCCCAAAATTTTTAAGAAAATCGATAAATTTCGAGTAAATATCTTGAATTAAAGTTTTCCTGTTTTGAAAAGTTGCGTTCATTGTATTGAAAACTGACAAAGATTCTTTTAAAAACAATAAATATGCTCTTGTTGTTCTATTAGAGAATCGTTCAATTTTTAATCAAACTTTTTTTAGCGTGGCTGAAAATGATGCAAATAGCATGAAAATGACTCGCTTATGTTAATTTTTTCGTTTGTTAAATAAATAAATAATTAGCAAATAAACATATCATATGCCTTGGTCCGCCATGCTTGTGATACATGTTGTGGTACTGCTGTTAACTTCTCTGGTATTGGCACCATTGGGAAAATCGTAAACAGTCAAGTAAAGGTTCCTTTACATGGAGCGACAGGCGACAGCAATAGTGACGCTATTAATCGCCAGCGAAATCGCACTGACGTTAGCGACGATCGCTGACACGCAGTTCAGCACAGCTTAGCATCGCTATGACGTAATGCGCGATCGCTGCAACCTACTGCGCAGGATTTCTCTCCTAAGAAATGCATCGCCGATCGCTATCGCTGTCGCTCGTCGCTGCTCGTTGCTCCATGTAAACGCCACTTAAAATAAAAACAAACAAACACAAGCAATTGTCAGCTCAATTGAACATTGGGTAAAGGTGTACAATGGTGTCCCCGGCCAAAAATGACTTAAAAAAAAAATAAAAATTCCAAAAATGGGTGTTTTCGGTAATGAGTAAAAAAATCATGTTTAAAAATGAATGAGAAAAAAGGGAAAAAAATACCAGTGAGTCCAGTGACACTTGTCAACACTTGTACACACAACCTCACTTTCAGAATATTGTTAACAATGACCTTTAAACAATTTTTAACAATTTCCCCCGTTTCTCGTCAAGCCCAGGATCATTAAACAGGAGAATTTATACACGAGTAAGAAAAAAAACATCGACAACCTCGGAATTAGAGTAAATTTCGATCCCAATATACACATTTTTAAACATGCTTTTTTGGTATCATCCAACTTGTGTAACAATTTTTATTATTTATAATTGTTTTATGATATAAAATAATGTAAATAACACAATTATAAAGTTAGAAAAATTATGAAAAATTTTAAGCTTACATAATAATTTTGAAAAATGCGATGAAAATTTTACAACATTCGAAAAAAATATAAGATTATTTTAAAATTAAAAATATTAAAACATTGAAAAGTAAAGATAGTTACTCGCATGACTTTGTGTAAGAAAAATGTTGTTGACTAAAATCGGTTACAGTTTTACAGAAAATGTCAAAATTAGAATTTCCATCTGACTATTGGAACCATTTTCCAATTCAACTACTTTTTACAATGAAATCAATAATGCCACTTCTTTGTATATTTCCAGTTTTTATTCATCCTTTTATAATTAAATATTTTACATCATTTGACTACACACTTGAATAAACGGGATTAATTTTTATATATAAGTTTCGGTTCAACTTGTATCTACTTCTTTTATGTTTTTGATTTTTTTGAAAACATTTTTCTTACATCAAAAGTTTTTAAATTCCAAATTGATGAATTTTAAAATTAGTTTCAATCCTTTACTCTTCTTTTTTTTAATATAAAAAAAGTTAGGATCATACAGGGTGCGCCATTTCTTATGTCGGTATTGTAACATTGAATAACTTAAACATTTGACAACCGATTTACTTGACTTCACTTGTTTTGGAAACGTCAATTCAGTACAATTTCAACCATGTATCGCTTCACACCAAAAGAACGCGCTGAAATAGTTACTTTGTACATTGAAAATAGTCGTTCAGTTGTGTTAACTCAACGAGCATATCGTCGAAAATATCTTGGCAAACAGGCACCATCTGACAACACTATTCGTCGTTTGGTGTCGAATTTTTGTGACCACGGGACAGTGAAAGATCGCGAACAACCCGTTCATCAACGACCAAGACGTTCAAATGAACTGATTGAAGCTGTCAGAGAGAGCGTTGCCCAAAACCCAAAAGTTTCATATCGTCACCGCGCTCAGCATCTCGGCATCAGTGGAACCACTCTACGGCGCATTTTGAAAGATGATTTGCATTTGTTTCCGTACAAAATGCAATTAACACAAAGAATATTGCCTACAGATCATCCACGTCGCTTGGAATATGGACAAACAATCGCTCGAATAGTTGATACTGAACCTGATTTTTGGAAGCGAATTTTAATGACCGACGAGGCACATTTCAAACTTTCTGGAGGCGTTAATAAGCAAAATTGCCGCATTTGGGGAACGCAGAATCCACACGAGATCCATGAAACGCCATTGCATGACCAAAAAGTTACTGTTTGGGCCGGCGTTTGCGCCAAAACCATCATTGGTCCTTATTTTTTCAAAGAGAACCAAACGATCGATGGAAACCGATATCGGTGGATGTTGGCTCACTATGTCTGCCCACAAATGCGTGAAAAAGGTCTTGAAGATTACTGGTTTCAACAAGATGGTGCGACCTGCCACACTGCGAATCAAACAATCCAGTTTCTGCAACGAAAATTCCCTGGACGTCTGATGTCAAAAAGAGGCGACATTGAATGGCCACCCAGATCTCCAGATTTGACCCCTCCAGACTTCTTTTTGTGGGGTTATTTGAAAAGTAAAGTGTACGCCAGCAAGCCGCAGACCATTGAAGAGCTTAAGGAAAATATTCGTGCCGAAATCATTGCTATACCACCCGAGATGCTCGAAAAGGTAATGGAAAACGCCGCAAAAAGGGCATATTTTGCTGTGAACAATAAGGGCGGCCACTTGATTGATGTTGTGTTCAAAAACTAGTCTAAATAAATTGTAAAGGACCAAACTAAATGAAAATACCTCATTTACAGAAATCGGTTGTTTTTTTTTCAAGTTATTCAATGTTTACATGCCGACATAAGAAATGGCGCACCCTGTAATAGAAGAAACAAAAGGTTTTTTCAAGGGAAAAATGGATTTGTTGGCACACAAAAGCGACGGCCCGACTTTACATTGGCAAGGTGTGTGCTAAGTGGTGGGAGGTGGTGGGGGATATAATGTTTACATGCCGACATAAGAAATGGCGCACCCTGTATATTATAAAATCATCATCCAACTTGTGGAATAATTTCATTTATTCATACTTATTCCAGTGTACACAATGATTAAAATCACTCAGTTATGAAGTTTTAAAAATTATGAAAAAGAAAAAATTATATTACTTTAAAAAATAAAAATGCGATAAATATAGCACATGAGATTCATTATTATTCGACGTCCACACACAAAAAATATGTACAAATTGTATGTATATATTTCACAAATATACATATATGTCACTAATATAAAGTTACGAAATGTGCATAATTTAATTTATTCCTGAGTATTCATATTAACATTTTTTGTTATGACTTTTTTTATGTGTCGTGGACTGAAAAAAGTGCCCTAATAGCTCCAAAAGTTGAATTCAAGATAGTCAATGATTCTGAATGTAGAAATCTCGCTCCATTGAGCGAGCCTACTCTTAAAAATGTAGGTTTTTTTATTTCATAAAAAATTGAAATACAAATTTTGCCTGGCCATGCTACTCGCAGGGATTTTCTTTTTCCAATCTTGTTTTTATCGAAAAGAGACGAGCTGCTATTAAGGCCTTTTCTACAGTCCATGCTACATATCTAAGTCTCTAGTTGTAAAAAATTAATACTACTTTTTAAAACAATTCAACTTACATTAACGTATGAGTCGGGATCTGTTAAAAGGGGCCTGAATTATCTAATCGCTTGGACAAGTGATAATGACACTATTAGGGTTCGTTCAAGAATTTCATACATTCTAATGCATTCTTCGAAAAATGCTGGAAAATCTGCAAATACCATTGAATTCATAAATTGTTCAAAATTTTTTTTAAATCTTTCAAGTTTTGAAAGTGTTTTTGCAAGTTCAGAGAAAAGAATTTGAGGATTTTTAGTAATTAATACAATTTAAAAAATTTTTAGAGGTTGGAAATTTGTACAGATACTTATTGCATTTCTGTCATTTGTAATATAGATTTTGCAAATTTGTTGATCTAGAATGCAAAGTATTATAAAAAAATTGTCGGAAAACAGCATTTTTAAATATAACTGTTGTCTTTAAAATTTACAAATTTTTGGTATTGTTTGTTTTTCTTGAAACTTTTGTCAGTTTGAAAGTTTTTTCTTTTTGAATTTTTATGGTTTGTTATATTATAAATACATCTCTACTGAAAATAATGTTCTCATACTAAATCTCATGTCTCGCGTGAGATCTGATATAAGATCTCATGTCTCACGTGAGATCTGATATAAGATCTCATGTCTCACGTGAGATCTGGTATGAGATCTCACACGCAAGTTCTAAACCAGCCAGTTTCTTATGTTTAATCTTGTATCAGATCTCACGTTATAAATCGGCCGGTTCAAAACATATGTGAGATTTCATACCAGATCTGACGTGCGACTTAGTACGAGAATTTGATTTTCGGTAGGGATATAATTTGATGCATTATGATTCGAGGTTTTAGAGATGCTAAATAATTTCAAAGTTACTTAAGGTAACGATATCTAAATGGATTAGAGTTTTTTTTGATTCCTAGGATTTTATATATTTTTTTTTTTTTTTTCTTTTTTTTTCTTTAAGATTAAGCAGGATCTTCCAGGTTTTTTGAATAGATTTAGTTTTCTTTCTAATATAGATTTCTACAATATAATACACTACTAGAAAACAGTATCTTGATGGATTTCAAGTATTCCTCAAACTCATGAAACTTTTTTTACATTGTTTATTTTTTCAGTAAATTCAAGAATTGTATTTATTTTTCTACACTGAGAAAAAAAAATCGCAGTCTAGCAGCGGCTGAACAGCAATGGTTACTGTCCAAAGGGAAAACTTTGAATCAAACGTAGCCACTGCGCGCTGTACAGGAACCATTCCTGTCTAGAACGCACTCATGAGTACCTGGGGACATTAATGGAACGGAGAGGTCTCAGCGCTGCCCAGCCAGCACCTATTCCTGTCCCACGCGCACGTAAACACGCGTGTTTACGTGATTGAGTATTTATTTGGCTGTCACTTATTTGTCAAATCAATTTCAGATTTAATAATGCAATTCTGACATATTTTACACGCAATTATTTGATTTTATTGTATGGTTGATTGTTTATAAATTTAATGGCGCTTACAAGCAAATTGATACCTCTCGAGCATTCAAATCAGGCCTCGAACACTCCGGGTTAAAAAAGTGAAGCCTTAACTGAGCGTGATTTTCTGCGCCCTTTGGTGAGGGAGGTATGAAAACTGATGAAAATACGTCTGTTTTATTGACTTTACTATTTGAATCGGTCAGTCGGTAATACTTCATGATCGGCAATATCGGTAAATATGACAGTAGCGACACCTGGTGAGGGAGGTAAACCCGATTTTTCGACATCAATCGGTCCCATTGAGAGTGTACGAGGCCTGATTCAACTCAAGCGTGCTGTACGCAAATGATATGACATGAAATTTTCTATCGCTAGTAGCAATATCTGTTCAATAACCAAACCAGATTGGTTTGCTCGAAAGCGCTTTTTAACAGTCAGTCATTTTTGAAGTTAACATATATATGGAGTGGAATGAAAAAAGGGTAGTAAGAGCACTTTTAAATTTTTCGAGAAAAACGCGTTTGAAAAAAAAGTTGCCCTCTCCACTGTCCACACGAGCGTTGAGGTAGGAGAAGGGGCCCTAAGGCCCCTAATGAAGGACCCGAAAATCCATAGCTTTTGCGACGCACGAGGCCCCGGTGAGGGGAAAGTACTGAGTGGAGGGGATCGCATTTCCAAGAAATAGCAAGATTTACTTTATTGAAACATTATCAATTTCCTAGGTTTTTTCGCTCAATTTTTATCGGACATATTCGAGAGTAGGCTCAATCGATAGAGAATTTTTCAAACTATCAGAATTAATCACAATCTTGAAATCGGTTTTTGGTGCTCTTACCACCCTTTTCTCATTCCACGCCACATATATTTTTTCAAAATGATGATTCGTGTATCGCGCACCATACGTACGCGCTGATATAAACTCGTCTTCATGAACCCCTTACAAGTTTCATTAAACCAAAAAAAATTTACCAAAGACATGTAAGACAGAGGAAAAAAAAGTCTTACAGGTGACATTGACATTTTTGGCTCCTGAGGATTTGTTGGGCCTGCAGTATAGTTGAAGCTTGATTTGACGAGGTTGGCATACGTCTTGGGCGTGTCATTATTCGTGCTGGGTGGATGATTCTTCACGATTGATGTGCTTGAGGTGTTGTAAAAATCGGTTTCAGGAATTTCCACGTTTACCAATAGAGCTTCTTCTTTCGCAGGCTCGTTTCTCTCGCCCCCAGAAATGTTAAGGTCGTTCTGATTGAATTCTCGCTCCGTTTTCTCCAGAGCATATTGCTACTGTTGCAATGGCTGCTGCTGCTGAAGTGGTTGTTGCAACAAGGAAGAATTTTCGTGCACTGATCCATTAATCATGGACTGAATGACCTGATGCACCTGAAGACAAAAAATATAATACAGCGATTAGTGATGAAAAGTAAAGGAAAAAAAACCGCATTCTACTTGAGAATTTTAACTTCTAAGAATTATAATAATATCATTTTTCTTTCCATTCTTATTTTGAAAAATACTTTTCAGCAAAGCTCAACTCATTTGATTATAAAATAAATCTCCTAACTTCTTTTGGAAACCTTGTAATAATTTCCATATAAAATATCATTTACATTCCTGAGTCATGTTTAAGCTGCACACGTATATTATATTTTTTAACAGAATGAAGTAAATTGATTTGCAGCGAATTATATTTAAAATTGAAATAACATGATTTGTCACTAACAGGTGGCTGAGTCATTGCTTGATAGTAGACTGTTTGTTGTGGGATGGTTGATTGCTGTTGTCTGATTTGAGGTTCGGGCTCAAAAGCTACACTTGTTATTATCAAGGATATTTGAGGAGTCTGGATGGAAACGTCCTCCTCGACAGTTATTGAAGAATGAACTTAAAAAATTATCAATTATTCTTCGCAACTCAACTATTTTAGTGTCAACTCTGTTACATATTTTGTATATTAATTCTTGTAGGTTTTCGGAAACTTTTGAGACTTGAGGTTATGTTATACAATTTATTACCCCATAGCAAGAAATTGTAAAATTTTTATAGTTGCGATTATTTTACACTACTTTAAAGTTGAACGATTAAAAATAAAATGAGAATCAACAAAGGTTGTAGAATTCAACAACATTCCTTAAATCATTATATTTAATCATTCTCAACAATGCAAAAATTTTCTTGAAACTCTCGGAAAAATTTATGCATACCAATTCCTGGGTGTTTTAATAGAGGTTAGGTCACAAGACCTAAGGGAAAACTTTTGATGTAAAAAAAATGTTTTCAAAAAAATCAAAAACATAAAAGAAGTAGATAAAAGTTGAACCGAAACTTATATATAAAAATAAATCCCGTTTATTCAAGTGTGTAGTCAAATGATGTAAAATAATTAATTATAAAAGTATGAATAAAAACTGGAAATATACAAGGAAGTGGCATTATTGATTACATTGTAAAACTGTAACCGATTTGAGTCAACAACATTTTTCCTACACAAAGTCATGCGAGTAACTATCTTTTCATAGATTAGTCATAAGTCATTTTTGGCCGGGGACACCATTGTACACCTTTACCCAATGTTCAATTGAGCTGACAATTGCTTGCGTTTGTTTGGTTTTATTTTACTTGACAGTTCACGATTTGCCCAATGGTGCCAACACCAGAGAAGTTAATAGCAGTACCACAACATGTATCACAAGCATGGCGGACCAAGGCATATGATATGTATATTAGCTAATTATTTATTTATTTAACAAACAAAAAAATTCACATAAGCGAGTCATTTTCATGCTATTTGCATCATTTTCAGCCACACTAAAAAAAGTTTGATTGAAAAATTAAACGATTTCAAGGTGTCTCTGTCGGAGATACTTCGCGATATCGCGAGATATCTCCGCAGGATCGCTAGGGATAAGTATTCAGTATTTTTTATCAATCCTGTTTACTTTAATTATGACAATAGTCATGTGTTCCTACTCATCGGAGCACCTTTAATAAATAATTTTTCTTGCGTCTATTGATGACAAATTCTGGAAGTGATTTTAATACAAAATTTGTATGATACTAGAACAAGCCGCGCGCTTCGCGCGCGGATGTTCTAGTTGAGATTCAAGATTTCAAATCATTGGAGAATATCATCACATATGCAAAATTTTTTGAACTGTATATATTATGAATGTCATTTAATATGTTAAGTATTCATAAATACTTTTATTAGCAAATATAGTCAGGTACATTATTAGATGAATATTTCTTTGTAGACATGATTTTTAATTCGCATACGGTCTGGAACATTACAATCATTATTATTTACATAAACTTTCAATGAATCCCATGATCGCACCCGTGAAAAAGCAACGTATAGTTGACCATGATTGAAAACGTCTTTCTTTAAATCTATTCCTATCACATCAAACGTTTGGCCTTGCGATTTGTTTATCGTCATAGCAAAAGCTAATTTAATCGGAAATTGTCTTCTTCTAAATGAAAAAGGATATGCGTTTTCACAGTTGAGTGTTACTCTGCAAATGAATGCGATTTCTCCAGATCTACTACCTGTCAGTATTTCACATTTTAAAACAGAATTTGACAATTCTAAAATTAGTAGCCTTGTTCCATTACATAAACCTTCGCTTATGCTTAAGTTTCTTATGAGCATTATCACAGAATACTGTCGAAGCCGCAATTCGTGTGGAGGTAAACTTGGTGGGTTCAACGTATTCAAATACTCCGGTAAAATAGCTTCATGATTAATATCTTCTTTGTCTCCGGTGATTTCTGTGCTATCAATACTGGTAAAAACCTTTTCCGATTTTTCATCAAGCATATTTACAACTCGCTGGTTAATTTCATCAACATCAGCATTCCGAGCCGACAAAATGGCATGCTTTGCAGCGTGTCTGTATTTTCTCATTCTAATCATGTTTCCATATGTATCTTCAACAATGTCAGAATCGATATTTGCAATACATTTTTCTGGGACTTCAATAGTTTCCGCGGCATCATTCAAATTGCCATTCCCCATATCAAGAAGAAATCGTGAAAAATCTCGTTCTGACGGCAAAGCTCTCATGTTTTCTGTCAAATGATGTATTTTGAAATGTGACCAAACTGAACTGTATTTTATTGATAAATTTACAGTTTCAGTGCGGGTCGCATGTTCTTTCACTGGCAACAATTGTCTGAAATCACCACCCAGAATAACGACCTTACCACCGAATGGTAAATTATTTTCCATAAAATCTCGCAACGTTCGATCCATAACTTCAAGAGCATATCGCGGAGCCATTGGTGCTTCATCCCAAATAAACACATCTGTATTTTTCAATTGATTTCCTTCTTTTGATTGAGCTTTGATATTGGAAGAAGAGTCCGAAAATAAAGGGACAGGTAGTCCAAGAGTTTTGTGGACAGTTTTTCCCTCTGGAAGTAAAGTTGCAGCAATACCAGTAAACGCCATTGTGTTGATGGTTTTTCCTTTCTCTTTAAGCAAGTAGTATAATGTTGTGTAAACGAACGTTTTTCCCGATCCTCCTGGTCCGTCGATGTAAAAGCATTTTCCATGATTATCACCCTCATTAAAAACTTCTAGAATGATATCTACGATTTCTTTTTGTTCCTCATTCAATTTTTCGTATTGTTCTTGTCCTTTGAAAAATTCATGCAATAAGAGTTCCTGTTCCTGCTCTTCAAGTTCGATTGTGATTTGTTCCATTTCCGGGAATTTTGATAAATCCCAATTTTCTTTTATCAAGATGTCCTGTATGCTCGAGTAGCCTTTTTTGACACCTAGTGTTTCTCCGAGTCGTCGTATATAATCTTCTGAAAGAGCGATCTTGAAATTTTCCCAAAGATCTCTAGGATGAACAGTTTGGCAGTGAATCAATATTCGCACAAAAAGACTGCGGAGTTGGCGTGGCATCATCCATGATTTCGCTTCATTCATTGCACGTTCCCATTCAGCATCGTCTTCAATGAGACCACGCGATAAACATGCGTCTGTGAAAGTTTCCATAACCTCTCCCTCAAATGTTTTAAGATCTTTAAAACTTTTAGCACCCTTCACATTCAAAATGAGAATACGAAGATTGAATAATTCGATTTGTGCAGGACTAACCGAGTAGATTCTACCGATGACGTTACATGCTTTTTTACGCTTTTCCCATCGGTCAATTTTGGTTCCATCGATTTCCACCTTTTTCCAAACATAATGTTGTGGAATGTCAGAATAAAGATACTGTCTCGCATCAGGGTCACGAACGTTCAAATCAAAGTAATCTAAAAGCATCGATGATTTTTGCAGAGCTGTTCTGATTTCTTCTTCATTTGAGCAATTATTTATAATCACGCTCTGTTGATTCGGTAAGTGCACCGGCAGTCTGATGATGTTGTGACTTTTGTCCTGTAACTTTTTGCTAAGAATTCGCCAGCATGCTTCTACTGGACTAATATAGCGAGCATCGACATAACTACGAATTTCATCATGATCGATTCTTGTTTCGTTTGATTCACTTTCAATCACAACTGATGCAGCATCGTTTCCTTTGAAAATGTACTTATATATGTATTTGACAGAATTCACTGATGACACTACTTCTACATTGATGTGATAGTTGAATATAATTGCAAGGGTTGGACAGTATGGAACGACGTATCGGTTGTCTACTGAGTGGTTTGCACATTTCTCATGCATAATCCCATCATCTACTCGACGATACTGCGGATAGCCGTTTTCATCCATGGTAGTCTCTGGTTGGAAAGACTTAGGGAAATGTTTACTGCATTTTCCATCTTTCATACACCAATCACCGCAAGGACCATGAATCATATGTTTCATAACAATTTCATGCAAATTTTTATCAAAATTGGGATCAGGGATTTCAGCAGCAACAAATTTATCCACAATGTCCGGAGTATTTACTTTGCAATCTTGTTTCAGTGTTAGCAACAGGTGCATGTGGGGAAGACCTCGTTTTTGAAATTCAATCGTGTAGACAAAAGCTAACACTTCACCAAACAATTTTTGACGAACAATTATGTCTAATAAGCATTCCTTTTTGAGGTGAAATACTCTAGCACAAATATCTGGTCGATCTGCTGCTTGTTGGTTAGGGAGTAAATTATCTCTAATTTCTCTCCAATTTGGATTGCACGTCATTGTCACAAAAGGTCCGGTTTCCCAAATTTTCGTACTATCGCCATTGCGTCTTGATAATGTTGCATCATGTTTCGTGGAGACCCAATAAAAGAAGAAGGCAAAATTATCATTCGTCCGACTTGTGAGCCACTTTTGTCAGCATTACTATGCAAGTGATCCATCAAACCTTGATATGAATCAGCTCGTAATTGTTTTTGATTGAATCGTATATAATTAGTTCTATCTTTTTCGATCTTAACGTAACTATCGACAACATATTGTTGAAACAATCGTCCTGCCATCAAAATTGTATTTTTATCGTCTCGAACAGCAATGCGATGCTGCACATACATTGATCGTGTTAATCTTTTATCACCATCTTTTAATTTCATTTCTGGATGCCACCCTTGAGTACCATATGGATAAAATAATGGATAAATCCAAGGCTCAACATTCGGATCAGTTGAGTTAACGTATTTCAGTGTTTTTTCAGATTTGTTTCTAATCGTAACATACGAATCAGGTATTTCCCCGTCTGCCGTAGTAGAAAAAATTGCAGCGACTTCGTTCGATCGCTGAGCATTATATCTGCCCTTATCCAAACCAGATTTTGGTAAAAATGTTAATTGCAAGTCGGTGACATTATCTGATGCGTTAGTGGCTGATTGTTGATTTTGTACTTCTTCATGCATCATTGAGTAGGATTGAGCGAAAATGTTTTCACGACTTATTTCATTTCCAATCAATTCTAAAAGTTCGGAATCAAGATTTGAATTCGAGCTGTGGCGACTTTCGGCAGCCTCTTTTGCATCGATAATAAAAAGTTGCCCATGAGTTGGGTTTTCATTGGCATTTGGCTATAAAGCAGTATTTATCTGATAATAAATTTGTCCTTGAATTTTGAAACAGTAAGGTCCACGTCGTTGAGTTGAGAGGTCATACAACTTTGCGTTGAATGATGCAAATGAAAATGCATTATTATAACCTCTTATCCGATCAAGGAAATGACTCGATTTGACATGGTTTTGTTGAAATAATTGTTGAAGCAATGGCGGTGGTTGAGGCAAAGGGTTCAAAATGACCTTACCATGTTCACAGCAATCAGAAAAAGAAGAATCTTTGTTTGCGACTTGTTCGGCTACAAAATGTTTTGCTGTACAATGTTGACAACGTATGTGCATTTGTCCAATGTAGTTTTCGCTCAAATTGAGTAGAGTATCAGGCTTATGAGAAATATCAATATCAACAAAACCTTTATGATGAGCTCGATTACTACGAACAATTGAATTTCGATTAAAATTCTGTGATTCTTGAACCAAATTAGATACATTAATCGTATTTGAGTGTTGAGGTACAGTTGCAACTACTTCGCGTTCATTTACGTGAGGTTGTTGATCTTGAGAATTAGGTTCTAATGAATTTTCAGCACGAACATCACCACGAATAGAAGCATTCGTTAGTGTTCTCTGCTTCTCCCGATATTTCCGTTGATATTCAGTTCGCTTTCTTTTTTTTTCAACTTCAAACTTTGCTTGTTCTTCTTCGGTACGAATGATCTTACGTCGCCCCATATGTTCAAATCGACAATGGACTATGTAATTAAGTATTCAAGTATCTAGATGTATAGTTTTTAGATTTCCAAAGTTTTAGAAGGTTTTCAAGTATTCGGATATTCGGGTATTCGGGTATTCGGGTATTCGGGTATTCGGGTATTCGGGTATTCGAGTATTTGGGTAGTTACGTATTTAAGTATTCAGGTAGTTAGGTTTTATAATATTTTTTTTTATAAAACAAATGTGAGGTTGAAGCTGGCTCGTCATTCACTGGGCAACTGGTCTATTGAGATTTACCTGGAAAGAAAAAACTCACTTCAAAATTCAAGAAAAAAAGAAAATTCACAGAGAAAATTAACGGTTTCGGTAGCCAAGTGATTAAGCCACTGCCTTAACCACTCGGTGGTTTTATTTCTAAAGAAACGATCCCTCAGGATTCGGAGCGCCTTTTGGGGCAATTCAACTCAGTAACTGCCTACTTGCAGAAAGGTTTGCCATCTCTCTTAGATTGAAATAGTGAAATATCACTTATTCTTAGTAGCACCATTTTCTTTTTGTACAATTAGTGATGAATAACTGATTAATTAAGGACTTTTCATGAAAAATTAGTGGTTTTTTAGTAACTTAAATAAAATAATCAGTGAAAAATTACCAAGTGAACAGTGCTAAAAAATAACCTATCAATTAGCGAAAACCTACTAATTGATTCGTGAAACATTAATAATTGCTGGCGAGAAGCCACTAATTGATAAGTGAAATATCAGCAATTGAAAAAGGGAAAAGGATGCTTCTGGAAATTAGTGACTTTAACCAATCAAATCTGAAAAAGATAGTTTCCTTCGCAGGTCTATGGCGGTTAAATGAGCTTAAGTCCCAGATGGGTTAAATAAAGTCGGCCGTGGACGTGAAATTCGCAAAGAAATGATGTAAGAAAACGACAATGACCTCTACGACTTCATATTGGAGTATGCGTATGACGAATAAAATAAATACAGAGCCTATGATAATTTTTAAATTTTATTATTCTTGTTATGTATGAATATGAATTGAAAAAATTTTCATATCATTTGATTACGTCAATCATCCAAAAAAATTATCAAAATATTGCGAGATAACGTAGTGTTCCGTAAAATAAATAAAATTAGAAAGCAAATAATTTTTTATTGAAAAAATGGAAATTTTTTCATAATGGGTTATCATGATTATAATAATTCAGTAATCAATTGATCGTCGAATTCAGATCCTCTAACTAAAATTATCACATATACTTCAAAACATTTCTTATCTGGTGTAAAAGTTGATATAAAATTTTTAAATAATCTCAAAGTCACCATCATTAGAAGTAGTAGATACTATATCTTTAAAGAAGTAAACAAAGCCAGCAATTAATCGAATTGATAAATTAGAGATACTGAATTTCATAAGTAAAAATACTGAAGAAATAGTTTTAGGTATTGAAAAATCAAAAATTCAATCTAGAATTGTTAATCGAAAATTAAGTATGTGTGTAATATTAACGTTCAGTTTGACCGAGAAATTTGGTAATAATTCATATTTTTACAAAACGAAAAATTAATATTTTTACCAAACAAAAAATGCATTTTTTTATGTCATCATCATTATGTAAAACAATCAAAATATAACTTCAAAATATTGTCTATACCTCCGACAGTCAGGCTGTTGAAAAAATTAGTGGTCAATTTTGGAGAACGTGCTTAGAGGTCATGCACTGGAAACTCCGAGATATAATCCAAAGATTGGAATATAATATTGGTTGTAAAAAATCCACGTATAGCCCAGCTCCGGTACAAACCAGTCCAAACAGCCTAAAAATGTGTATAGAAGTTTAAATATTGCTGTTTTCAAATTTACTGTATGTTTTGTTCATGGTTTATAAACTTGTAATAATTATTGTACTATATAATTGATAAAAACGTTAATCGAGATTTTCAAGTCACTTTATTTTAAGTATTATATGCTGTAGTAAAACTTTACTGAAGATTTCTATGAAATGGATTCAGATACTCCAATAAAAACGAAAAATGATGTATGGGAAAAACTTTTTTCTAAAAGTTGAATCAATTGTTTTCCATAGTAAAAAAACCGAATTCCGTATTTTAGCACAAGTAAAATATACAAAAAGTTGCCTACATTTTAAATTAAATCTAAAAATATTAGGGGTGTGCGGGAGCGAGAATTTCGGGGGTCGGGATAAGTCGGGAAATTTTGCATCGGGTCGGGACGGGATCCCGAGTTGTTCGGGAATCCCGAACTTTTCGGGAATCCCGAACTTTTCGAGATTCCCGATTTTTTCGGGAATCCCTAACTTTTCGGGATTATGAGGAATACTTTAATTTCTGCTGTGACTTGAAGTCTACGAATTGCAAAATGCTACCCGTACAACACAAGACTCCCAGAAAAGGTCATTTTACTCCCTGGGAGTTCCCTGGGAGTTCCCTGGGAGTTCCCTGGGAATTTTTCGGAAGTCTTGTGTTGTATGGGTAATAAATCCCAGAGTTTGAAAGCCCATCAGAGAGATATTGTTACCTTTAAAAACTTATAGAATTACGTATTTCGGTTAACAATGTGTAACGCTCAAAATTTTCGGAACTGTAAACTCAGAAGCACAAGCTTACTTCCGAATAAATAAAAATAATCAACATAATCGTCTTAAAGTGATATCATCTTATAAGACAATAGTCTAGTAAAATATATGAGAAATAAGATCTTTTAGATAGAATAGGATAGAATCTTTTATTGGATGAACTCACAACGCAAGGCTTTAAACTTTACATTTTTCATATTAATTGAAATTTAAGCATTATCGTTTAGATTCAATTTATTTTTATGTGGCTCTTATTTTCCATTTCTTAGTATTTATTTTGTAATCAATCAGTTGACTTAAAAATCGAAAATGATGCCTTGCGTTGTAAGTTCATCCAATGAAAGCTATTTCTTATATCTTTTTATTAGACTATTGTCTTATAAGATGATATCATTTTAAGACGATGATGTTGATTATTTTCTATTTATTTGGGAGTAAGCTGGTGCTTATGAGTTTACAGTTCTGAAATTTTTGAGCGTTATACATTGTTAACCGAAATACGTAATTCTATAAGTTTTTAAAGGTAAAAATATTTCCCTGATGGGCTTTCAAACTCTGGGATTTATTAGCATTTCGCAATTCTTAGACTTCAGGTCACAGCAGAAATTTAAATATTCCTCATAATCCCGAAAAGTTAGGGATTCCCGAAAAAATCGGGAATCTCGAAAAGTTCGGGAAAGCGTCTTTCCCGTCCCGACTCCTTTCCCGACCCATCCCGACATCGGGATTCCCGAAAAGTCGGGATCCCGCACACCCCTAAAAAATATTATTGCCTATATTCCGGGCACATCGCTGCTGTATATCTGTTTTACTGACTGTATTTTCCTGTGCCCGGAATATAAGCAATCACATTTTTGGATTTAATTAAAAAAGTAAGCGACTGTTTGTATGTTATACTTCACTGTGCAAAAATCATAAAAAAAATTATTCTACGCTCTGAAACCTCTGAAACGCTTTTTACACGTATTCAAGCCAGAGACCACAATTTGGATGCGGCCAGTAGCGGCAAGGCACGTAATCGTATGTATACTATACCTATATGTATAATGTATATATAGGTAAAGTATAGTATACGTGCCTTGCTGCTGCTGGCCGCATCCAAATTGTGGTCTCTGATTCAAGCACATTAACATGAGAAATCAGGTGGGTTCACCGAACGTTCACCAAGTTTCGGTGAAGGTTTTGTGTGAACGCGCGTTTGCTAGAGAAACGTAACCTGAAAAAAATACCATACCTTTGCAAAGTAATGTGTGTAGAAGAATAAACACTGATATTTTTTTGATGTGCTTGATGACGACGTAGTGGACACTTGTAATAATGATTTCTCGAAACACATTCGAAGAAAATATTTATTTAGTAGCTACTCTTGCACAACGTCGGTGGTGGAAATTGATACAAACGACGATACTGACGGAGCACGAAAAGTATTCCAGCAATTTAACCCAGTACACGGCTCTCATGTGTAACCATGGTAACCAGAATTATTATTTCTTGTAGGGATGAAAAAGTATCTTTTTTTTATCCTCTTCAGATGTTAAACGATATTGAGATTATCCCGGTTATATAGAATATGCGCGCTAAGATTTAAATTTTATGAGGAAATTTACTTTTCTAATTTGTATGACAAATATTCTTTTTATAATGTCAATCTCACATGAATAAATAATGTTCAGTGCGAGTCTACTGAATGTGATAATAAGAAAAATGAGCAACGATGATAGATATTGATATTTATGAATGATTAAATTTGAATGTTAAATTATATATTTATTGACAATTATTGATCACTATTATTAATAAATTAATAGTAAAGAGAATAACGTAAGGACTGGATATCATTAATAGTAAAGAGAATAACGCAAAGACTGATATCAAGAAATATTAATATCAATGTAAATAATGTACAATAATGTAAATATCAATTAATAATAATTTACCGACCTCATCGATTATTGATCATAATAATAATTAATTATAAATTAATAATGATTGATCTGATAAATACTATTGAAACTGTAACATCTTACCTACTTATCAAAGTAAGTGAAAACAACGATGTATGTATGGAAATCGGTTTAATCTTGATCGAAGAAGTTTTTTGTTTTACAAATTTTTATTTCACAAAAAAATCGCCATTAAATGACAAAGAAAAATACATTATTCACACTTAAAAAATAATCTATGGAATTGAGAGGAAACAAAGTATTTTACTTATCCGAGAACAGTTTGAAAAAATAATAAAAAGTAGAAATGAGAATCACATTCTAATGGATATAAAACAAATTATCTGATTAAAATACATTCTACAAATGTTCAAATGAAAAAAAAAGGCTTCTGATATATCTTCGTTCCCCACAGCTATCACTCTAAAACCGCTAGCTGCTACTCCGTGTAGAGGGTTTTATAGCCATGTGAGAAAATCCGACAAATGAAATCCACATCAATCGTATTTGAATTTCTGAAAGCAAGTAAATTGTGCACGTGAACAAAGAGTTTTGAATGTTCGTCTTAATTATCAATAATGAAAAAAGTTGTTTCACAATTGATAAACAATGCCATAACGCGTCTAGTTAATGCAATCACCTTGGATGTTTCGTTAACATCGAAAATCGACCTTTTTTGTTGTGGGGATTTAATGCCTTTTAACAAATCCCTCGCTTCCATACGCTTGCCCTCAATTTTCTTCACGAATTCCATGCTCGCAATTTGCAGGAAATTCCATTCGTTTTTGTACTTGTCTAAAAAAATTTTTTTTAAACACATTTTATATAATATTAATTTAAATACATAATGATGAAAAGTAATTATAAATGCGTCAAGGAAAATTTTCATCATTTGAGATAAGATGAATTCATTGATAAGAAATTGAAAAAATCACACATACTTTAGTTTAAGATATTTAGTTGTTAGTGTTAGTCAATAGAATTTACATATTTTAATAACGTTCTCGCAGAAAGTTTTTATTATATAATCATTTAACAATGACTTAAAATTCAAAAGTATAAAAAATTACCAGTTTCCTTTTGAATTGTCCCAGTCATCTCAAGAAAATCTCCAATCCTTATGTTGGCATTCTCGGCATAATGCAAGACACGAATCTCGAGCTTGTAGTTATGGTTTGTGATCGAAGCGCATGCGTAAGAGCCAGAATTTCGAGTTATCAATTGAAATTTTGATTTCAGGTAAGCCTTTGTAACTGAAAAAAAAATTTAATTCAGTGTGGTAGAGAGTATGTGACAACAAAAATAATGAAATAGTTGATACTTACTGACTAGCCCCTCCACTTCAAGAATCTGCGAAAGTTCGCATATTGTAGCGCTCACTTGCATTGGTTCGACATCATTTTCTTTCAGCTCCGTTAACTCCGTTGTCGGTTTAATGGTCAGTTCGAAATCTACGTTTCCGTTGTTCCATTTTTTATCCGCACCTATGGCCCAAGCATCAACAATACTTAGGATCTGTAATTAAAATTTTCACATATGAATAAAATTGATTAATCGTAATATATATTATTAATAAAATAATAATAAAATTATTTAAATAATAATAAGGTTTTATGAAAGTCAAATATATAATATGAATATATTTTCAGAAATAAAATTTTGCTTTATATTTTTTAGCTGATTAAATAATGGCTATTTCAGTTGATTGAATTAAATAATAAATCATGATCGTTGAAAAAAAGTTTTTTTATTAACTTAAAAAAATAAAAACAATGTTTTCTTTAATTTTGAATTTTTTGAATACGAAATAAAAAAAATAAATATTACAATCAAAATGAAAAATAAAATATAAAAATATAAAAAAATAGCATGACAATTCTTATTTCTTTCTCATTTGTAAGAATCAACAAAAAAAACGGCTAAAAAATCACAACATTGTTAACTTAACATTGTTAATTAAAATTCCTAACAATATCAACACGTCTAAAATTAATATTACGCCTTCTGGTTATGGATAATTTTATTTTGCAAAAATTTTGAAGAAAATGAGTTTTTTCAACTTCCATGTTAATTAAAATTCCTAAAAATACCAACACGTCTAAAATTTATATTACGACTTCTGGTTATGGATAATTTTTTTTGTAAAAATTCTCAAAGAAATGAGAGTTTTTCAACTTCCATTGTACGAAGATAAAAATGTTATCATGATTTTTTGAATAAAAAATTGATATTCAATATTTCATCATCAAGATCAAAAACAAAATGAAATGTGAATTCATTACTAAAATTTCAACGTGTTCTGAACTTTTAGAAAAATAAGTTCTTTGGCCGACGAAATTGTTAAATATACTGAACTTTTTTTATGATTTAGGAATTTGTAAATAACTCATTTAAATTCAATAAATAGTTTTTGTCGAGAAAAGCCTTTTTCAACTTTTTAAAAATATTTTTCATGATATGAAATGAAAAATAGTTGAAAATAAGATGAAAAATAAAAATTTGAGTTCCATTAAGAATTATTATCTGCAAAAGCTTCATTAACTCTTCGAAAATATTGTTATTTAAAATGAAATTGAACAGTGATTACGTTACCATATTTGCGCGAATTATTTTTTCCGCCTGAGGAACAGCATCCCCCCATGCGCTGCATTGGATGATTTTGTTTCCGTTTGTCACCAAGAATTTCATGACCGTGAACTTATTTTTTTTATCCCGGGATAACACAGTGCTTGGTGCCTCCACTATTGTGACTCTTACGACCATTTGTCTTTATTAAAAAAATTAAAAATGTCGAATCAAGCACGTGTATTTTTTCAGAAAAAAAAAGATTATTGCGTAAATATTGGGTTAAAAAATGTAACTTACACTGATCTTTCCCCCACGACGATTGCATTTATGATTTCGTCGCTTGAAATGTCGATCTTAACACTTTCATCACTCATTTCTTCTGATACTTTGTCACTTTCACTCATTTTTTTTCCGATTTTTAATATTTGAATACTGCTTTTTGCGAATGAATGCGAAAAATAGCGCGTTAATAATGATGAAAGCGAAGACACTAATAACAATGTCGCAATATTTTTAATTTCCCCCCTCCTCCGTGATGCTATTCCCATAAACGTTAACATGGAGCGTGACGTTTGATCTGACCCCCCCCCCCACCCCCCTAAGAGCGTCACGTAGTTTATGGATGATCCCAAAGCATTGTAACAGGCCGCACATGGTTGGAAATATCGAGAAAAACAACTTATGAAAAGAAATTCAGAGACCTTACAAAATTGTATTAAAAATATTGTTCTTTCAAGTATTGAAGGTTTTTTTTTTTCATTTTGAATCTTTAGATTTGTTCGTAAATCATTTAAAAATCCAAAAGCTTAACGATTTTCATGAAATTGAAAAAATTTCCCACGAGTATCGATCATATCCATACTTTTACCCCGATATATCGATAATATATATCGGAACGATCCGATACGTATCGATACCACCATATCGATACTTTAGCCGACGATACGCATCTCTACTAACCAGGGCAAACCAGGGGGTCCCGACTCCTATAAGAGCCCGTTGTCCGATTAATTCCGTCAATTTTAACAATGAAATCGATTTCAGCGCACCCGTCTTCATACCGGGAAACAGAAATTGCGCGGTAAATTTGAAATTGTTCGAAATGTCCCTAGATTATTGCGTTGTGTTGTATTTTTTTCGTATATCAACTGATATCAGCCAATATCAGCCAGTATTAGCTGATAAATCCAAAATTGTCCAAAATTCTACAAAATGATGAAAAAAAAATTGAAAAAAAAAGTTATTGATTGTTATTAATCGTTTTATTGATAGAAATTCATGCCAAACAATGCCATATACATCTAAGTGTTTTAGTGTGCCACTTATATTATGAATTTTTGTAAATATATCATATATGATCAAATTTTACCAAATAATCTGAGTGGATGAAAATGTGATAAATAATATAAAATATCGATATGTGAGTACATAATATTAAGAGGTATGTGACGAGCGAGGTTTTACCCCTCATCTGAATTTTATTTTTTCCTAAAAATATTTCAAGTCAATAAAATTCGTTTTTATAATAGTTCTGAAAAGAAGTTATTTTCAAGCGATAAAGATAAAGCGCGAGGATATCTAAATTTCGCCGACGCTGAAAAGGTGATACTCATTAATAACGATACAGAACCAATTTTACAAGTTGTAATGAATTTCTATCTTTACTTCAGAATTCCTTTTGATAAGAATTATTTTACTTGCTATCTACTTTCTTCAATCACCTGATTTCTTCAACGAAAACTATTTTTTTTTCAAACGATAATAATTTTCCATTTTTTTTGCTATCTATATTATTCTCCAATAGTTTTTATCTACATTCTTCGCAAATGATTAGTAATAATCAGAGGTGTTTTTGAAAACGGACGTAAACGGACCAAAAAGGGTCCGAATCTAGCGTATAAAAAATCCGCGCGTTTTGCAGAAAGTGGAAGTAGTTCTCGAGCTTCCGACCCAATAGCTTCTCCTAGGAGATAGTCCAAAGGTTCCGAAAAGCGAAAGACAACTTTCGAGGTCCAAAAGGGCTTGACCTCAAGACAGCCCAATAACTTCATATTGCCGGGTATTGATTTGACGAAAAGCCCAAGCTATGCTTGAGGTCCTTAATCTATCAATACAAGGATAAGAGAATTTAAAAAGTAAGAATTTTCATAAATCCTTTATCATTCTATTTGATAAAATCCATTTTGTACTCTTTCCTTTATCATTCGAGTGTCGAGGCTTTGTCTCTGGCAGGGTAAGTTCCGAACCCAGCTTGACTAATGATGGCGAAAGACAAAAGGACTTCAAATATTAATTTTCATCCCGAATAAATTGAGTAGCAGCCCATAGTATGGTTGTTGAATTTTCCATCTAAGATATCATCGCGACTGCTCACTCTCTCTCTCTCTCTCTCTCGAGACTCTAAAATGAATGATCCTCTAGTGCCTACTGTAGAAAACCTTATTTGGAGCCTGAGGAGCATAGCCAGGTAGAATAGGATCAAACCGAGTGCCAAGAAGTTGTAACGAGGTAAATCCTGCCCGCGTTACAAAATCTCCCCATCGCCGAAAATCACGACATTAACGACGAGACCCGACGAAAAAGGGAAAACAAAACCACCGACCAGCCGCGTCCACTGCCGGAGAGGGGAGGGGAAAGGGGCAAATGACGGTTTCCTAGGGGAGGGCGACAATAAAAGAAAAAGAAAGAAAACACCACCACTCATAAACTATGACGCGTTTATTGGAAAACATAAGCGATGATGATAAGTACAAAAAAAAAATCACAAACGAGGTACAAATATAAAGAAACCCCCACCGGGGGGGCACGCCACCCCAGCCCTCCAAAATCAACGACGCTCGACTCCGCGCGACAATCATTCATCCTCACCCCGGAAAAACTCCCTCCACAATGAATGGAAAACCCACCCCATCATCACGAACGGAAAATCCCCAAAACCAACCAAGAAAACCCGGTCCCGCGCACTGTATCTTACTCACTACTACCTTGGGGCATCCCCCCGTCGACGCCGTGATACTCCTAGCCACCGATCATTCTCGATCTCGTCGGGGCCATCTCACCTTCAATTCTCTCTTCTCTTTCAAAAAAAAAAAAAAATTCTCCCTCAACTTCCAGTCCAGATTTCTCCGTGCCAGTTATGTACCCCTAACTCGATTCGCTCCGAATAACTCTCAGACCAACTCTCTCAAACGGGCTCCGTGGCCAGAATCACGCCGCCGTGGCCGCACGAACGAGGCCCCCTGATCCCCTCCTCGCCGGCCCGGGCCCTGATTGGCCGAGCGGCCACCACGCCAACAACAGCGCGCTAACAGCGGCAACGCCGCACTCGATTTCAACGGTTCCTGCACTTTCCCCATTTCCCGGAATCGCGTTACTTGATTCCCCGAATTCCATCTATTCCTGGGGCCTAATTTTTTTAAGTGACGGTTGAATCTCGAGAAAGCTACAACCCCAACTACTTAAAAAAATCAACCGTCACAAAGTCTGTATTCAAGAGAAAAGGGCTCCTTAGTGTATACCACCGTCTATCAATGTTGAAAGGCCTACCCCTTGCCAAGGATACTTCTTTAGAAGAAATTGATTCATTGCTTGCCAAGAAAGTTTCTTTAGAATACGGAATTAGTTTAGTCACTCCAACAAAAAGATTGGAATTTGTATGTACATTTTGCAAGAAAGCCCAGAATCTTTCACTCAATGGCCCTTTGTTAGATAAGGAGATTGAAGCGACAATCCATGGGGAATAAAACATAGAAATAGCAGATCAGGAATTTTACGACTCATTAGAAAAGGGTTATTTCTATGAAGCAGATTTTAATGACTGTGTGCCAATGCCTCATGAAATTAAGTATTTCGTAGTATTAGTTTCCGACAAAAGTGTACTGAACTGGAATAAAAAAAAATAAAATATGATTATTGAAGTGTAACTTTTTCATTGTGATTTTCATCCTTAATATAATTCCCGACTCCCCTAAAAGGTCGGATAAAGGGTCACTGTAGGCCGTTGTCTACAGAGGATCCTTTTCTGTTTCGACGAGATTAAGGAATATATTTCTAGGCGCTTAACCTAACAATAAAAAAAAAAAAATAATAAAATATATAAATTTGATTTTAATTCCGGGTCTTGCTCGTTACAGATACAACTATAAATTTAAAAAATAACAATCTATTTTTCATATTGTTTTAAAAGGAAAATAAGCTATTTTTTATTGTACCTTATTTTTTTTACAAAAATTAGAAAAAAAAGGCAAAGAAAGTGGAAAAATTATTAAACTTGCACAATACAGATAATAACTTGAAAAAATGGTCATAAAATTGAAATATAAGAAAAAACATGACTTTATACTCACTATGAAAAATGTAAAATAATAAATAAGTGCAAAATATGTGAAGGTAAAGGAAAAATAAATATCATTGATGACGAATACTGATAAAAATTTATTTACTCATTTTTTTATTTTAAGAAAGCATTTTTGTTTAATACTGCAATTTTTACAATGTGATCTTTAGTTTACTTCTTCACATGGAATGAGAAGTTAATATTTTATGAAACAAAAAAATTTAAATTTGATTTTTGTTACGATCATTACGATACAATCGATGGCGATCGATATAAAAATTAAATGCAGTGCTGCGTACGACGTACCCCGAAAACTCTGTTGAGGATAAGGGTTTCTATGCCATGAAATTCGGGAGTCGGCACCCCCTGACACTAACTTTCGGCCAGGGCCCTACACTCCTTATGGAATGCATTCATGTCAAAAAATCATATATGTAATACTTCTATATGGCCAGCGTCCCATCTTCCCCTGTTGCAAAGGAGCATCGTGATAGAAAGAGAAAGGAATATGACTCGTGTGGTTCTCCGCATGCGCGACTCTCATACATATGCTCAGTTCTTAGAAATGTTGCACGCATACTACGATATGCGTTCTCCTATTAACTCCAGTCAACTCCTGTGCGAGAGAGAAACGAATCGTCTACGCTCTTCTCTTCCCGATGCGCTTGTCTCTCAAGCTGGCCATATAGTAGTATTACATATATGCAAAAAATAGTATTTCGTTTACAATTCAGGTGTCACTAGTGTCATTTATACCGACATTACCGGTTATGAAGTATTACCGATCGACTAATTTACAATAGAAAAATCGATAAAACAGCAGAGATTCATTGTTTTTCCAAGGTTTGATTCTCAGAGGGTGCAGAAAATCGTGCTCAGTTAAGGCAAGAATTTTTTAACTCAGAGTGTATGGGGCCTGCTTTCGGCAGATTTGGGTGAACAAAATGCAGTTGCGGCAGGGGGGGTCAACTCCCATGTTACGAGATGAAGACGCAAACGAACGTAAACAAAATTGTACTCGGAAGGGCTATGGTTGCCACTGCGCATGTCTTAAGCTTGCTCGCAGTGCCGTAACAACATATTTTTCGAATAGATTAATATCTTGCGTATCGTTTCTTGTAAATGGAAATTTAATTTTAAAAGTTTTTTGTAAATAACAGTTTGTGTGAAAAATATACTATATAACTCTAATTAGGACTGAATTAGTGTATTTGATTATTAGCGATAGTCATAATCATACCAAGGCGGTGGAGGGATTAAGATTAACCTTCAACAGTATAATTAATAAATTTAATACATTAATTCAACTATTCTTAATTTAAGAAATCAAGACAAGTATACCAAAAACTGTTTTCAATGAAAAAATTTTATGTAACCTCAGCGATCCCGCGGAGATATCCCGAGACATCTTGGATAGAGACACCTTGAAATCGTTTAATTTTTCAACACATTTCTTTTTAATGTGACTAAAAATGTTGAAATTATCACTAGAAAGACTCACCCATGTTAAATATCTTGTTTTTTAAATGAATAATTTTTCTATTTTTGTATTTCTATATATATCGGCTTATGTGTCATTTATTTCGAAAACAACAAAATTAGCATAATCTGGTACTTTAAATAATAATTTTAACATTTTGAGTCACACTAAAAGAAAATTTGTGAAAAAATTAGAAGATTTCAAGGTGTCTCCGTCGGAGATGTCTCGGGATATCTCCGCGGGATTGCTAGGGAACATGATAAACCCTGGCGACGGCCGACTTCCGTAATACGGTATACAGCGGTATTCGGTGGAATTGGGTGAATTCCACTCGAAAATGTAAATGTCGAGAAAAAACGATGTCAAGCTTCTTACTTAAGCCAGGAGATGGCGCTAACGCGGAAACACTATGGGGGCGGTCCACAGAAATAAAAGATTCGATTGCCAAAAATAACGTATTTATTATAAACAAGAAACACTTTAATAATACTGGAAAACAAGGGGTTTTGCGGTTTGTAAAGAGAGCTCGAGAAAAAAAATGTTATGACGCGGGCGCGATATATATCTCTCTTCTCTCTCTCTCTCTTTCAGGAACTTTCGATTGGTAGCTTTGGTAGATTCCCATTGCCGCGTTCCGATTGGCCTATCCATGTGGGCGCTCTGATTAGCTCCTCGCTGTGGGCGCTCCCTGATTGGTCCATTAGAGTGGGCACACCTCACTCGCCACAGGGCCGCCACAATACTCCCCCACGAGCAATTTTGCCGTTTGAAAAAACAATGCGAATACTGAAAATCTGAAACAGAAATGTGGAGTGCGCACAAAAAAACTACAAAGGAGCGTGAAGGTTAAAGGAGACCCTCTTTTTTTATTTTCGGGCCAGTATAGGTGCGAATATTTGCTGTTGGTTGCCTCTCGTCCAGAACTCTGCGGAGAATTATAGGTTTTGGACTGGGTGAGGAAACCGGATTAAGAGGTTTTGTGTGAATTGCAACAGGCTGCTGCGTCGCGCTGGGTGCCGAAGACTGGCGCGTCGTGATGGGTGCTGCGGGCTGTTGCGAAGTGCTAGCTGGCTCTGATGCTGGCTGTTGCGGCGTGCTGGTTGGCTTTGCTGCTGGCTGTTGTAACGTGCTTGCTGACTCTGCTGCTACTTCGAAAAAGACTGGCTTGAGCCTGTCTACGTTGACGTTCGTTTCTTTCCCATTTTGGTCTAGGGTAAAAACGAAGTCTGAGCGACGCTTGACAATATTGTAGAGCCCTTCGTACGGTTGTTCCAAGGGCTTCTTGACTCGGTCCACTCTCAAGAAAGCGTGGGTGCAAGTGTACAAGTCTCTGTGGATAAAAATTTTCCGTTTATTGTGATGGGCCGCTGGAGTTGGGTGAACCAGGCGCATTCGCTTTCTGAATTTCTCAATAAAAATATGGGTGTCTGGTGGCATGTCCTCGTTGACGAAAAATTCCCCTAGGATCCTCAGCGTCATACCATAAACCAGTTCTGCTGCTGTCGCCCCGATGTCTTCCTTCACGCTGGAACGCAGGCCGAGGAGAACTGTGGATAGAACGTCGATCCACTCAGGTGTGTTGTGGCATTTCAACGATGATTTCAGAGCTCGGTGCCACCGCTCCACCATCCCATTTGCTGCCGGATGGTACGCTGTTGTTCTCAGTCTGCTGCAGCCTACGAGGTGAGCTAAGGCCCTGAAAAGCAGTGATTTGAATTGAGAACCTTGATCAGTGGTAATTGTAGCCGGGGCTCCGAATATAGAAATCCACACGTTGTAAAATGCTTCAGCTATAGTGTCCGCAGTGATGTCCTTAATTGGTATCACTTCTGGCCATCTTGTAAATCTGTCCATCATTGTAAGTATATTGTTGAATTTGCGTGACCTTGCGAGGGGACCAACTATGTCTATGTGGACGTGACTGAACCGGGTGTCGGGGACCCTAAATTTACCTATAGGAGGTTTTATGTGTCGGCCGACCTTGCTTTGCTGGCACGCCAGGCAGGAGCGAGCCCAGGCTTTTACGTCTCTGGCCATGCCTGGCCACACGTATTTTCCCTGTAAGATTTTGCTGCTGGCCCTGCCCCCAGGGTGCGACAATCTGTGGGCGGACTCGAAAATGCGTTTTCTCAGGACTTCTGGGATGTATGGCCTTATGTTCTGTGTAGAAATGTCGCGAAAAATCTCGTCGTCGCTGTCGTCGACCTGTCGTTTGCGAAGCACCAGGGAGTTCTTGGAGTTCAATAGCTCCTAGAGTTTTTGATCAGTCTTCTGAGCGTGGGCGAGTTCGTGGTCGGTGACTATGACGGGCAGGGTGATACTTTCGACTCTTGACAACGCGTCGGCCACCACGTTGGAATCCACGGAAATGCGGATAATCTCTGTAGAAAATTGGCCAATGTAATCTAGTTGACGGAGCTGTCTGGGCGCCGCCTTTTCCAATTTTTGTTGGAACGCGTAGATCAATGGTTTGTGGTCGGTGCGTATGACCAGGGTTCGGCCCTCCACCATGTGCTGAAAGAATTTGAGACCGTTAAAAATGGCCTGTCATTCCCTATCATACGCGCTGTATCGTTACTGGGTCCCACTTAGTTTCCTAGAGAAAAAACCTAATGGCTCCCAGTTTCCGTCGACCAGCTGTTCCAGCACGGCCCGAACTGCGGTGTCCGAGGCATCTGTGGTCAGGGCGAGCGCGGCGTCTTCGACAGGGTGTCGTGACAGCGCTGCCTCGGCGAGTTGCTTTTTACATTGCTCTCGATTGGTAGCTTTGGTAGATTCCCATTGCCGCGTTCCGATTGGCCTATCCATGTGGGCACTCTGATTAGCTCCTCGCTGTGGGCGCTTCCTGATTGGTCCATCAGAGTGGGCACACCACACTCGCCACAGGGCCGCCAAAAAATTATGAAATTTCGTGGGTTGATCCTATTGAAAAATACTCAATTCACTATAACTGAATTTATTAACTATTGATTACATATTTGTTCGCGTCCGTGACATAGTACTTTCTTGTTTCGTGATTCCCGAGATTCTCATTCAAAAACGCGATAACAGCCATAGACGACCATCTTTCAAGATGGCGGTAGTTCCGTAGGTGTTGCCAACTCTCAGATCAGGGTTTTATATCGACTTGTGTGGTTGTTTACATATGACACAGCAAAGGCCGCGCCCAGAGATAGAGAATAAAAAAAATTCGTCAATAAGTGTAAGACCCGAGACATTGTATATGATATAAAAATCTTCGTAAAACATGAATGAGGCATAAGCAACAGAATAAACACACGAAAAAAAAGTTGTAAATAACAAATAAGTGATAAGGTAAAACAAGAAAATCAAATAAAAATTAAAATGTAATATGCCAATATATACAAAATATGAGACTAGACCTACAGTAAATAAGTTGAATGTAATGTTGAACCAGATAAAAAAAAATTGGTAAAGGAAATGGAAAAAAGTTTTGTCACGGACTCGAAAAAATTCGACAATGTAGATGATATAAAAATTATACTTTAACAAGGATTATTATATTTTGTAGTAAAAAAATAAATATAAAAAAATTTATTTTAATTGAAGGGTAGGTAATATTATTATCAATGCAGAGGGCAATTACATTTTATGTAGTATTATTTATAATGAATGAAAAATAATGAATATAACATACTTTTTACCATCTTGTGTTATAAATTTATTAACATAATTTAATTTTTTATTTCATATTTTTCTTATTATTTTAAATTATATTCAGCTTCATGTTTACTGTAGGTTTTTGTTGGAGATCTTGTATAGCGCTTTATTCTCTCCCTATCGGGCAGGTCGCAATAGTCGTGCAATAGACAAGAGTCAGCAATAGTCTGAAACAAGTCAGCTAAAGTCAGCTCTATGATGATATTCTCGTACAGGTGAGTCTGTCACTGTCGTAAAATCGCATCGAAAAAATTCATTTCGTTAAAAAATAACATCAACGAATTAAACAATGTTGTTAATCAACGTAAGTCACTAGAAGCGTAAAAAAATGTAAAAATAATGCTAGTTACACTGTAAAGAAAATCATTTTTGTTTGATTTCGACACTGCGAAATCCCAATTATTTAAACTTCCAAAACTCTGCAAGGTTCCGAATCGTCAAAGTGAAAAATGATAATTTTTAGTCACCACCTTTTGTGATTTAGTACGAAAATGATAATACTTTTTAGTCATTCGGTAAACCAAACGTAAATTAATTATTGTTTTTTGCACAAACGAGTAGAAAATTCGCAAATAAAAACTTTCAATTTGAGGTACTGCAAAATTAACGGATAAAATTGGGTGAGCTGAAGTAAATGCAAAATTTGTTGGAAAGTTACAATCTGTAAGATTCTGGAGTTTTGGAGAAATACAATAAATTGACAATGTTTGTTCAAGAAAACAGTTCTGCAGAAAAAAGTGTTTTCTTTTCCAATCCGTTGCACGTACTATATCCTTATCGAAACTTTTAAAATTCAACCCTTTTTCAAATTTTCCTATTTAAAATTGCTTATAAAATAACTGTAAATGTTGCAAGTAAAAAGTTGAACACAATGATAATTTTTTAAATGTTTAAAATGACGAATTTTGAACAAATGAATTTTTCACATTACTACTTTTGTGAAAGGTGTAAATAATGAATCATTCTTGTGTATCAATACAAAATTATCACAATTGTGAAGAATCGCATGTATTTTCTAATTTCATGATATGAAACTTAATTTACGATTTGCAAAAATACATTCATATATCTAAAAAGAACCTTTCATTCACAAAAATGTTATCCCACTGTCGGTAACATAGATTTCTCATGAATCGGTTCGTCTGCTAGATCCATGAATTCTGCTAACTTGGCTCCTGACTATTGCCTGACTTTGAGTATTGTGTGAGTATTGCGATCTGCCCGATAGGGCTGTTAGTACATGCAGGGCTTGTCAACTTCAATGGGAGCGTTTGGTTTTGGCTGGGCCAACATGGTGCGTTAGTGTCGCTGATATTTTTGTTGTCAAAATGAGTCAAACATAAACAAAATAAGAAACATAACCCGGTATTTATTCTGTTTTATACTTCAGGTCAATTAGTCCCTCAAGGTCAGGTTTTTTTGAATTCAAATATTCAGCACATTCTCAATTAAAGCCGATATTTTTATTCTTATTCTAACTTTCAATCCGAATTCCGGATCCTCTTTAGGAGTCTCATGAAGGTGTCAAACTAATTTTCCTCTTTCGTAGAAAGTTTATAAAGAATCGTCGGTAGAAATAATAACAAAAACAATTCACAGTCAAACATAGCTAGATATACCAACTTAACAATCATATAGATTAAGTGTATCGCGTCAATTGTAATAGAGCAATGATCTATTACAATTGACGCGATACACTTAGTCTATATGATTGTTAAGTTGGTATATCTAGCTATGTTTGACTGTGAATTGTTTTTGTTATTATTTCTACCGACGATTCTTCATAAACTTTCTACGAAAGAGGAAAATTAGTTTGACACCTTCATGAGACTCCTAAAGAGGATCCGGAATTCGGATTGAAAGTTAGAATATGAATAAATATATCGGCTTTAATTGAGAATGTGCTGAATATTTGAATTCAAAAAAACCTGACCTTGAGGGACTACTTGACCTGAAGTATTGACAATTACGGGTTCATTAAGCAACTTGAGATACTTATTCTGTTTTGTTCTGTTTGAGTGTTAGTAAATAATAAACTGGCACATTAAAGTAGAATTAAATAATTTTCGCATTGAAAAAAAAAAGGAAATTGAAAATCTATAGAGTTTATTAAAAAGGCTAAAGTTTTATATTGAATCCCAATCGCACACACTATGCCTAACATTTAATACACTTTAATGCATAAAAGTATATTAAAATTGAATAATTTCAGTGAGAATTGTATATTAAAAATATGTTTATTGAAATTCATAAACATGTATGTTGAATTCCTAATACAAGCAGAATTTTTTAGTATGTTAATAAGTTTTATAAATTATGTATTTATTTTTTTTAACTTGAACGTGTTATTATTTTCATAAACAAAACAGTGTTTATTATTTAAACTTTTGTTACCCTGGCACTCCTGTCGCGACGATTTTTCATCGTGCTAGCATCGCGTTGGCGTCGTGTTTTTTAACGAGTGAATTTTGATATAAATTCATCTCGAAACTCGCTTCGAATGGTTGATCGTGAAATCTTAGAGTTTTATCGATAATCTCATGCAGCAAAGTAGACTGGAAAAGGTTTTATTGTGTTTTTTATCGGGGTTAAAAGTGTTAAGTCTTGTCGATGATTTTGGTTTTATTTAACCACGTCTTTGAGAGTCTTTCAGTGATCGTACCTGCCCGTACAGCAGAAATTTTAGTCGAAAGTTCCACGGAATTCCGTAGGAGGTCCTACGAAGTTCCATCTGAGCTCCGACGTAACTTCGATTAGCTTCCTAATGTCTCACTTTTCGGACCCATCGGAGCTCCTTGGGAGTTTTCCTTCTGTAGATCCGTCAAAGCTCCGAGGGAGCTCTGAGGGAGTTTTCGTTCAGTAGATCCTTCAGAGCTTCGTGGAAGCTCCGCGGGAGCTCTACGGGAGTTTTTGTTTACTAGTTCCGTCGGAACTTTATGGGAACTCTACGGGAGTTTTCGTGAAATAGGTTAGTCAAAGCCTCGTAGGAGCTTCGCGAAATTATTCGTTTATAAAATACATCAGAACTTCGCTGGAGCTCCACGGGAGTTCTGCGGGAGTTTTTGTTCAACAGATCCGTTGGAGCTTCGTAGAAGCCCCGCAGAAGTTTAGTCACCAAATCCGTCGGAACTTTAAGGGAGCTTCACGGGAGTTTTCGTTCAGTAAATTCGTTGGAGCTTCGCGGGAGCTCCAAGGAAATTTTCATTAAGTGGATTCGTCGGAGTTTCTTTGGAGCTCCACGAGAGTTTTCGTTTATTAGTTTCGTAGGATCTTTGTGGGAGCTCCGCGGGAGTTTTCGTTTAATTGTTCAGTCGGAACTTTCTGGGAACTCCACGGGAGTTTTTGTGTAGCAGATTCGTCGGAGCCTCGTAGGAGCTCCGTGGAATTTTCCGTTTACAAAATCCGTCAGAACTTCGCAGGAGCTCCGAGGTAGTTTTTGTTCAACGGATCCGTCGGAGCTTCGTTGGAGCTCCGCGGAAGTTTAGAATCACAAAATCCGTCTGCACTTCGTGGGAGCTCCGCGGAAGGTCCGCGGGAGCTTTCGTTCAGTTGGTCTGTTGGAGCTTTGTTGGAGCTCAGTGGACGCGTTCTGTTACTAGTTCCGTCGGAACTTTATGAGAACTCCACGGGAGTTTTCGTGTAGTAGATTTGTCAGAGCCTCGTAGGAGCTCCGCGGAATTATTCGTTTACAAAATTTCATAAAAGCTTCGCGAGGGCTCCGCGAAAATTTTTGTTTACCAAATTCCGTAGGATCTCTGTGGGAGCTTCGCGGGAGCTTCAAGAAATTTTTCATTTAGTGGATCTGTCGGAGATTTTTTAAATCTCTGCGGAATTTTTTCAGTCCCTCCGGGATATTCTGTAATTGATTTACTACACCTATTACACCAGAACTTATTTTATGGTGTAAATGAAAATAAAAATTGTTTGAAATGAAATTCGAAAATAAATCAATAAACATAATTTTTCTATACTTTTTGAAACACGATGTAGATATTTTTAATCACTGCAATGGGTATTACACTGTTACAGTAATACAGAATCTCTCTCAGAGGTTACAAAACTCATGAGAAATATGTGGGAGCTCCGGGGGAGCTCCGCGAGAATTTTCGTTTAATACATGCATCGGATCATTGTGAGAACTTCGCGAGTACTTTCGTTAAATAAATCTTTCGGTGTTTCATGAAAATTCCATTAGAGTATGCGTTTGACGTATACGTTGGACTTTCGCAGTAGTTCCGTTTTTATTAACATTCGTCGCAATTTTTATGTGTTTATCGATTGAAGTGAAGAAAAAAAAAATTACGATTCGCTGTGAAAAGGATTTGGGAAAATATCATATTCACAATACCAACCACGGACGTCAGTATTATAATGAAGAAAGGTATGTGAATTCAATGTCTAAATACTCACGTTTTTTTGATATTTTTTAAAAGTATGTCGATAAACAAGGCATAAAATCTGTAATATTTTCTGTTGTTTATTTCACGCTTTCTACATAACGAAACACTTCAACATGAAATATGGAAATTCTGATAAATTTGAATTGTTTTTTATTACCGCAATGTTAGCCGGTTCTGTTTGCCACCCTCTCCTTCGCGTGATTTAGCTACGACATCATGTTGCGTCTGATATCGTCTTCCGTTGATCCCCGTACTGTCCTAATGACAGTTTCTGTTGAAAAACATCCATATTTATATTCTATAAGCCAACAACTTCGTAACTGTTTTACTCACCGAAAATAACGGTCCACAGACCAAGGCCCCGCAATCCTGTTTTTGTCTTTGACCGACCTTCGAAACATAACTTGCAAGCTATTTCGTCAGAAATAAGCCGACTTAAAATTTGTTTCGTCAATTTGTCTACGTTCTTTGTTCCGATGGTTTTCAAACAGTCAATCTGTAATCCGGAAGAAAAAAAGTTGAAATTCTGTCCTATAAACCTGACCGTTCCAGGTTTAACCGAATTCCGTTAACTTGATTTAAATTTGGGTTAAGTTCGGTTACGGACTAAAAAATATATTGCCAGTCTTTTTAATGTTTTGAATGTGACTATATTTCGTGTTTTGTCATAATCAACGCCGTGTACATATATAAAAAAAAATATTTTCATCGCGCTATTACAATCGACTTGGATTTCTAAATGGATTGCTAAGTAGATAGCAAGTGGAAAACTACCCTTTATCTACGTGGAATTTCAGCTGGATTTTTTCGACAGGGGTTTAAATGTTTCAAAGATATTAATTATTACCCTGTCTTAGTTGATCCCTAAACTTATTTATTTTTTAATCATTGCATTTACTTTTAACAGTCTGAGACGTACAAAATTATATTCGGAAATCATTTAGCTTTAATTATTATATTTTGCCTGCCATTTTATTTATGCTTATTCTTTTACTGTCTTCGAATTGATTCTAGCAATATTTAAATGTTGCAATTTCAAGATATAAGTACATACAAACAACTTGTGAAGAAGCAGTAGAACGAAATGGCGCATCTGGGTTCTTTCATGGAAGCTGTTTACGCGATGAATTCGGTGTGGAGCAACTGAAAAATGGCGTATTCTTCTCCAATCGGCATGATGTAGTATTTCTGTAACACGTCTTCCAAGGGCCATATTTTGAGTTTCGATTGGCAGCTCATTCGGTATTCTCCAAAAAGTGACAGTTTAAGCGGCATATCGAACAGATTCTCCTTCTTCCTGAATCTCCTACCTATCGCCACGAATTTGTTAAGTTGTTCGTTCCAAGCAAAATTTTTTGCTACAATGATGTCACCGTTCTTGAGTCCGAGGCAGCTATCTCCTAACTTGGTACAATTCGCTGCGAATGCATTACTTTTTGCTACAGAATATTGGCGAGTTCTCGAGCAGCCATGTAGCAAAGGTCCTTTTTTGTGACGTGAGTTCTCATTGACCATTAGACTCATGCTTTCTTTTGCACCGACAACATTTTGTGAATTTTTGCGGCTTTCTGCGTATCGGCAATACAGTTGCGCTAATGGCTTTTCATTTTTTCTCATAAACTTCTTGATCTTCTGTAAAAAAACTCTCGAATGGCCATGCACTAAAAGTATCAAGAGAGCCATGACGGAGAACATCATTCGTAAGATGAATCAGACCATGGACATTGTGATTCACTATCTCTACGCCGTATATCGCTTTGAAGGTATTGATAAAGTAAACAAGTAATTCATTTGCGTAGTCTGCCAAATGAAGCAGTGATGGTGTTGATAAGATGAGTATTGCAATATGAAGAGAAAGGTACTTGCCATAAACGCAATCATTGAAAACATCTTTGAAAATGACAATTTCGTAGTAGAGCAGCATTTGCCGAATTTCACTGGCCTTGAAAAATTTGGCATAGATAAGTGGTCGTGGTTTCCTTTGAAATTCTTTGGGGCTGTAGGGTCGCACTTTCTGCTTAATATCTTTCGATAACTGAATTATTTGATTGTATCCTAGCCGATTGGGTAACCTTCCTGTCATTAGAAGGTACAGTATAGTTCTTCCGGTTCCTAAATACACCAAGTGTCGTGGGTCCAGCACGATATCTTGGCTTAGATCAAGACTTGGGATTTTTTTCAGCATTGTTGACCTTTTGTTAAAATTCTTGAAATGTTCTTCACGGAATTGTTGATCGATCTGCAAAGGAGCTGTCAAGTGCGGAAAGCAGGTTCGTCCACCAATTTTCTTTCCTTTAACTGTGCACTTTGTACAGCTGTGAAATCCACAGTGCCCTGGTACTCCCAGAGCGAACGATTTAGCCGGTACATCCATAGTAAAAAAATCAATCTTAAAATCGTACATTTCGTCATTGACAAGTATTCCTGATTGGTATTTAAGTTTTGCTTCCTCAATAAATTCTTTCGAAAATTCATTCGCATCTTCCGGTTTTTTATTTCCGTGGTAAGATCCAATAATAAATACCTCGTCGTCGTCAGTTAGTCGTGCTAAAATTGACCAAAATTCACTTGTTGACGATTTAACAGAAGAGTAGTCGTCAATATTGATGCATTCTCTTACTCCGTGTTCTCTTAACTTGGGTACAAGATGTGGTTTCTTTTCTATAACATATGGTATGCCAGCGCCGATTCCAAAGTGACAATAATCTCCATCTCCCATTTTCATCAGTGGCACGTCAGTTGGTGTCCCTAACAATGTTCTGCTATCTTTAGGAAGATTCAGGAACTGATTGTTTCTGTGCATTATTTTTAGGAGTTCGTTGAGTGCTACATGTTTGATGTCATGTTTTATCGCCCACTTTGCCAAAAGATTTTTCATTTCATTCTTCTCATCTCCTACATCGATGTTGGCAGCATCTGCTTCTTAAGCCATTTCAGTAATTCCATCCTGGTACTTCAGATCTGTCGTTGAAGAAGATGACGATGAAGATGTCATCAGCAGAGAAAAAAAAGTTTCTTCATTGCGATTTTCCTCTGCTAGATCAATGGGCGCTGAATCCGATCCAGTGCATTGTTGAGAAACATCCTCATTCCGAGTTTAAGTTTGTGGTAATGGAGGCCAATCGTTTGATGAATCTTTTCCTTCGATCGTCTTATTATCTTCGGCAGCAGAAGCATATAGGTTTTCATATTCTTCTCTGACTCGGCGGTTAAATTGTCGAGTTCCAACGTCAGAGATATGTCTTTTCGTTCTTTTTAACATAATCCACTAAGTTGTGAATTTCCGAAACTGAAAAACAACAAAATTTGTATGACATTAGATAGTGAGGGTATTTTTCCTACGAAAAAATGCTCAACATGTGACAATTCATAAAAATTGATGAAAGAAATGACAATGATCTTAAATTTTGGAGAAATTTCAGGGGGACTGACTCTCATGTTCAAGACGCGAGATATCGTTTCGCACTACATCAGCGTCTTTATTCACCAAACCATACAAATACTTTTTTTCTGGAATTTCAAGTGTTTCAAAATATTACAAAATCGTTCTGGAGTGCTCTCCGAGCATTTCTGCGAGGTCGATATAATTTCATGAATTGCGAAACTTTTCGAAAACATTGTTTTCGGTCAAATAAAAATCTCCGTATGTTTTGTGTTTTCCATGCTACAGTCAAATACGAAAAATTGCTGTCAGTATTTATATTTTCTTTCGAAGAATGCGTTACGTTACACCTTGAGCAGGGAGGGGGGGGGGGGGGGGGTTCAAGCCTGTGTCATCAGCCCTGTCCGACTCGGTCGTAATCACGCTCGAATTTTAAGCTTTCAAAAACCCACCTCAAAAATCTCAACTGGTAAATAGCATCTAATACGTACCCCACACTAACCCCACCCGCTGGCCGCCAGGCACGAGCGAAACAGGTGCCAAAGCCTGCAAAAGCCGAAGGAACGAGAAGACCCAGGAAACGAGTTTTCTCAATTTTTGTCAAGCTTAATGAGTGGAATAAAATCTCTTGACTTTCCTTGACTGAGGAGAACGACTTTATATTAATGAATCATAGGCTAGCGTTTTGAAGATGACACCAAAAACTGTTGAAATGAAATTTCTTCCATCATCAATATAAATTCATAAGATTGCAGTAAATTCGGTTATCGGGCGCAAGTAGTTAATATTTTTGAACAATGTTCATACAAAACATCGAAACTGCTAATTTTTTTATTCTTAAAACTTTCATTTCTGATTAATCAAATACTTCAAAATTAGAACACTTTTATTATTTAGTTATTCCCTTCATTTGTTGTGGAATTTTATTTTGTTTCGAACCCGATGAAAGAATTTTCAAGAACAATTGATGATAAATTTAAAAAAGCTAGATAATTTATCTTAAATTAGTCGGAATTAGTTAGGTGAATTTTTAATTTACAATTCTCGGTCATGAATTCATTACTTTCGCATGCATTTGTTATTGTTTAATTGTTTAGTTATTTAATCAGAATTTGAAACTTTACATCTATTAACAAATTTTTCTTTCCGGATTTTAGTTCAAAAATCGTAAAATTTGAAATTCTTTTTATAGCAATGATAGCATTTCAAAAATCCTGTAAATTTAGTATTTTGATACAAATTTGCGATTTAATTCGTGACGAAGAGAATTAAATTGGAAGAAAAAAATACTCAGAGAGCAATTTTACACTCCAAATGCTTGGATACAGTTCAATTTTTTTTTCGATTTATTGGATTACAACGATGACCGATTCTCGAAGATTGCAGAAAATCACAGAAGTAAAAAAATATTTCTCTGTGGTTCAAAACTCTGCCGTATTTAATAGCGTTTCGCTACTCGCTACTCGTATTTCAGAGCAGAAATTCGTATACTTCTCATAATCCTGAAGTTACAATATTCTAGGAATTTTGAAAATAGCCAGATTTTTCGGAATTCTTGCAATTTTCTGAACTACCGAATTTTTCGGAATTCCCGACATTTTTGGTGATTCCTGATATTTTTCGGGATTCCCGACATTTTCAGGATTCCCGAAAAACTCAGGATCCCGTCCCGACCCGATGCAAAATTTCCCGACCTATCCCGACCCCCTAAAATCTCAATCCCGCACACCACTATATATAACATATATAATATACATACATAACATATAACAATATGAATAATATAATATGTAACATATAAAGAACATAACATTACATAACAATAGTTCTTAACTTATGAAATTTGAGGATTTCCTTAATTCAACAAAATATTGCTATTTACTTCCACGTCACCGGTGAAGATCATTTGATCAAGTGGAAAACATTTTTTTTTGCTTAAAATCATTGATTATAAAAAAATTTTAAATATTCTTGTCGTCTTTTTAGATAAAAATAAATTTTTTTAAAGAAAGACTAATCCACATATGTACCGCATTAGCCACAGAAGGTTTTATAAACGTTTAAAAAACGTTTTTAGAAAGGTTCTACAAACGATTCAGGAACCTTTTAAACGTTTATAAAACGTTTATAGAACCTTGAAATGTCCGTCTATAAACGTTCGTAAAATCATTTCACAAACGTTTAAGAGCATTTATAGAACGTTCATGAGAACCTTATTTGAACGATTTCATGCGATGTGGAACGTATTTATGAAACGTTTATAGAACGTTTCTCGAAGTTGTAAAAACGTTTAGCATAACTTTTTGATAACCTTACTTAACGAATTGTACATTTTCTTTAGAACATTTCTATAACGTTCTAAATCGTTTGCCAGTGAACAAGAAGGTCTCATTGTGAGCTCGCTACTTCCTCCCTAAATCGAGCTCACTGTGAGCTCACTGAGTAAGGCTTTTTTTCAAATATGCAACGATTATTGAGAGTAAATGCTTCGGTTACATTGTTTATTATAGAAAAATATATGATTGAACGGCTGAGAATAAAACTCGGACGAGTAGAGACACATAGAGACAAAAAAAAACGTATAGTTTTGTTTCTCTCTGTCTCTTACTCATCCGGTGTTATATTGTCAGCCGTTAAGTAATATAATTTGATTTTAACAAAATCGGCGGAATTGAGAAAATTTCGCCCGATTTAAAAAACATTGCGAAACGACTTTGCGTTCGCGCTGATACGAATAGGTATGCGTCATACCTATTCGTATCAATGCTAAACTTGTGAAATGAGTAAGAAAAGTGGACGTTTATCTAGTGGCCCTGCAGTAAATACTGACGTGGCGCCAAATTTGAATATTTCGCGCCTCAACAGTATTTATTGCGCCAGCCACCAGATGGAAGTCTACTTTTTTTTCTCATTCCACAAGTTTAGCGCTGATACATTAAGTATAACGCATAATGATTCGTAGCAGTGCGAACACAAATTCGTTTCGCAACGTTTTTTTGAAATCGGGCGGAATTGTATCAATTCCACCGATTTTGTTGAAATAAAATTAAATTATTGAACGGCTAACAATAAAACACCGGAAGAGTAAGAGACAGAGAGATACGAAACTATATGTTTTTTGTCTTTATGTGTCTCTACTCGTCCGAGTTTTATTCTCAGCCGTTCAATCATATATTTTTTTATAATAAACAATGTAACCGAAGCATTTACTCTCAACAATCGTTGCATATTTGAAAAAAAGCCTTACCCAGTGAGCTCACAGTGAGCTCGATTTAGGGAGGAAATAGCGAGCTCACGTGAGACTTTTTGTTCACTGGGAAACGATTTAGAACGTTCTAGAAATGTTCTTAAGAAAATGTACAATTCGTTAAGTAAGGTTATCAAAAAGTTATGTAAAACGTTTTTAAAACTTCGAGAAACGTTCTATAAACGTTTCATAAATACGTTCCATGAACGCATGATATCGTTCAAATAAGGTTCTCATGAACGTTCTATAAATGTTCGCAAACGTTTGTGAAATGATTTCACGAACGTTTATAGGCGGACATATCAAGGTTCTCTAAACGTTTCATAAACGTTTAAAAAGTTCCTGAATCGTTTGTAGAACCTTTCTAAAAACGTTATTCAAACGTTTATAGAACCTTCTGTGGCTAATGGGGTAAATTTAATATTAGGTATGAATTCCAAATTATAAAAGTTTATTGATAATTATGTTAACAGCGGGATTAACTTTGAACTTCCTCTTGGAAATTCTCAGTCGAAAATTTACTGTTGAATTATTTTTGCCGATATGGTAGTCAGTGAATGTAGGAAATATTCATTTACCATAAGCGGAATAACAGTTTGTTATCGAAGACGTGAATGATTATGAAAAAAAAGGTTTTTCGTTTAAATAAAGCTACAAATGCAACAAAGTAACTGTTTTTAACTGATATATTATGTCACAAAATCAGTATTAGTGTTTCGTATGACAAAATTAATGCTTTCGTGGTTGTCTCCAAACTGTCGCCAAATGGTCCCCAAAATGTCGCCAAAGTTTGGGGACACCGATGTTGCTAGGGTGACGTCCTAAGTCTCCCAAATATTTTCATTGGGAGTTCCCAGAGAACTCCTAGACAACTCCCAAGAAGCTCCCTGGAAACTCCCACACGGTAAAAAAAAATCACGTTTCAGCATGGTGGACCAATGCTGCCCCCACCTCGGCTGCAGCAGTTCCGAGTCAATGCTGATATAGCATGGGAAATCCTACTGAAAATATACGTATACGTATATGCACGCATATGCACTCGCATATATGTGTGCGGCATTCACGAAACGCAAAATTCATGTTCTCTCAATATGGGCAAGCTGCTAACGCACAATGGTCACGTGCTACATGGGCTACCAGTGCTGCCGCTCTTTTGCATTCATACTGTGGCAACTCTGAAATATCATAACAATTTATTATATAATTAACAATTTCAAAAAGAAAAAATGTTTTTCACTTAATCAAATGATCCTGACCAGTAACGTGGAACTAAATAACAAAATTTTGTTGCAATTAAAGAAATCTTCTAATTTCATACGTAAAAAATTATATAGGAACAATCAATAAAGTAAAATACCAAGTCAGTGATTTGTACGAATAAAATTTTTAATTAGAAATTTTTTTATCAATAGTATTTTATTATATAATTATTACATATAAAAAACCCTTAACAACGATACCGACATAACTGACGCAAGATGAAACATCAGAAATAAACAGTGCAGATTACTGCAGATTACTACTACAGATTGTATGGATTTGGAAATTTAGGTTTAATACGTTAACAAAATTTTTCTTTACAAAGCTATATCTTCGTCTCGCCGCGACAATGCCTGTAAATATCATACCTTGCTACATTTTGAAACCTTCATGAAACTACAATGTATTTTCCACTGTGTCGCCAAACTATCCCCAAAGTGTCGCTAAACGGTCGCCATTTTTTGGCGACAATTTAAGGACCGACGTTGCTAGGGTTTTTTAGAAAACAGTATCATAATACATTTTCAGTACTTATTTTCAAGTTTTTTGGTATTCATACATTGAAAGAATTTCCGATTGTATAAATTTTTTAGTTGTAAAAAAATTCTTTAAGCTTTTTCTATCGATTTTCGGAATTTTAAATGCTCTAAATTTAAAGTTTCTAAAGTTTTTGAGAAAATTATATGTATATATCTAGATACCAACTTAGTTTTTAAGTATTGAAAATTTTAAGCCTTTCGCTCATTTTATTTTGTATTCATAAAACTTGAAAGGATTTTGAAGTATTTTTATAGATTTCTATATATATTTTTGAAATTTGATGCTCTAGAATTTAAACTTTGATCGATTTTCAGTAATTTGATAGACTTCTGGAAAAATAACACGTATATATACAAATATAAATTTTTGGTATTTCATAGATTTCTTGTACTAACGTATTTTTTTATTATACGTGTGACGAGCGGGGTTTACCCACTCATCTAATTTTATTATAAAATATTGAGGAAAAGGAATTCTGAAATAAAAACTACCGTATATACTCGCATATAAGCCGCACACTATTATAAGCCGCACCCCAATTTTTTAGGTCTTAATCGGTGAAAAAACGTTTAAGCTCGAATATAAGCCGCATATTGAAAATTTGTAGTTTTCTAATGCCTTTACTTAAAAAGACAGGTATAGAGGCACCGAACTGGACCTTTTTTCAGAAAAAAATATCGATAAAACACTATTAATCTGCAATATTAACAATACTTTCATTCATTTCTAGTAGAGAAAAATCACTCATGGAAAAATTATAAAAAGTTATCACGAACAATTAAACTACTTTTAGAGAAGAATGTATAATTTTTTAAAATTTCTTAGGCAGCCCGTGTGTCTTTGTTGAATAATCGCACCTGCCTGAGGTTTTATTCTCGTCTGTTCTTGCCATAAATTTTACTATGATTTCAAAGTCATTTCCCATCATTTATTTAACTCAGATAGACACTAATCCTCATTCAATTGATATGAGATCTCTTTGTTATCTGCTTTCTTTTGTCTACGGAAATCGAGGGCCACTCTATAAATCATCCAAGAAATTTATAGAGCATTCGAAAAATGTAACTCCATTAGGAAAACTCCTCAAGAGTAATTGATTTATCATGACAATTCATCTAAGATTTTCTAAAAGATTCCAGGTGGGTCTGTAATCTTCTCGAATTTTCTCGAAAAGAAAATACCTATCCACCTATAAAAAACGTCGACCGACGTGAAAATTGACAGTTTTTCGCTAGCTGCCAATCGGTTCGAATCACTTATCTTTTTTTTGTGACACGTAAAATTCTTGTGCACCGTTTATCGTTTTTCGAGTGCAATTGTGCGGTTGATATTATTTCAAGTATTAACGTAAGTTACTGAAATCAAATAATCAGTTCAAGAAGTGTGTATCTATTCGAGCAAGATGAGCTCGACAAAAACAAGATGTCAATACACTGCAAAATTTAAAAAAAATGCTATTCTGAGAGCTGACGTGATTGGCAATCGCAAAGCTGCAGCAGAAGTGGGTGTCGATGAAACTTAAGTACGAAGATGGCTTGCCGACCGTATGAGAATTTTCATGTGTGGAACCAACCGGCGTGCTTTTCGAGGCCCAAAAAAAGGACGAAACCCAGCCCTGGAGAACGAGCTCGCAGAATTCGTCATTGAAAGAAGACAAAACGCCCTTCCTGTCACAATTGAAACTATCAAGAAGAAGGCCTTAGAAATAGCCACCAAGCTCAACTTGACAAGGCAGACATTCAAAGCAAGCAAAAGGTGGGTCGCCAAGTTCATGAGAAGAAAAGGATTTTCCCTTCGACGCCGGACTACGATATGCCAAAAACTGCCTCCTGATTTCGAAGAAAAACTAGTGGCTTATCAGCGCTACGTCGTTTCCCTGCGACAACAATTCCAGTTCCTTCTTTCTCAGATGGGAAATGCTGATGAAACACCTATTTGGCTCGACATGCCTCGAAATTACACAATAGATGCAATTGGTGCTAAACAGGTAGTTAAAAATAAAATATCTATTTTCCGTGACTTATTTAATAATTTGAATTAATTTGAATATGATCGGTGTCTAAGTGGAAGAAATAACAAAGAATACGAGCAAAATTTTTAAAAATCTTGAGGGCCCTGTAAGTAATTCCTGAAAATTAATAAGCAGTTTGAGAATCGCATACTTTTGACATTGTGAATTCTCATTCTTTTACTATATTATAATTGTCATACTCGACCTTATCAAGAAAAACATTTTTTTAATTGAAAAATATTAGATTGTGTCAACAATTTGAATTCGTTAGTCGGAAAATTTCAAAAGCTAAAAACTTAGCATATTTTATTTTTTCGAAAATCTAAAGCATCAAATTTGAAAACATTCAAAACAAAGAAAATTCGAAAACTTTTTCACATTTTGAAATTTGAAAACGTTTTATGATTGCTAAGTTCCTCATAATCATGAAAAATTTTACTGAAATAAAAAACATGATATGTTTACCGTAATTAATAGATTGCTTTGAACACTGTCAGTATAATTAAAGCATGCAATTCGTATTTTTTGAATTCCTTAGATACCACTAAAAACGACTGGTTACGAAAAGCAGCGCATAACAGTGATGTTATGCATCACGACTGATGGTGGTAAACTTCCACCTTTCCTCATCTTAAAAAGAAAAACTATGCCAAAGCCTAAAAAAGGAAGTGACGAAAAGTTTCCACCAGGTGTAATTGTGAGGGCTCAAGTCAAAGGCTGGATGACAGAAGATCTAATGAAAAATTGGCTACAGAATGTCTGGGCTCGCCGTCCTGGAGCCGTGTTGCAGCTACCTTCAATGTTGGTTTTAGATGCGTTTCGTGGCCATTTGACGGACTAAGTGAAGAAAAAAGTAAAAGAAGTAGGGTCTGAGATGGTGGTAATTCCGGGAGGAATGACATCAGTTCTCCAGCCCCTAGACGTCTCCGTGAACAAACCATTTAAAGATTTGTTGAAAAATGAATACCAGAAATGGCTCGACCACGATGACCATCACATTACACCCACAGGGAAAATCAAGAGGGCTTCCCCGTACATTGTAGCACACTGGGTCAAGTCCGCCTGGGATCCCGTCAATGAAGATCTGGTTCGGCGCTCTTTTCTAAAATGCTGTATCAGCAATGCGATGGATGGTTCACAAGACGATGCTATTTGGGAGGACTTGGAAGATAAAGCATCTGATGACGATAGTCATGACTCGAGTTCTGCTGCTTCCCAAAGTGAAACAGAAATCGATGACAAAGGTAGCGCAGAAGATGAAAGCGAAGCTGATGAATAATATTGTTGAAGGCCTTACGATCTGATTGTACACATTTTATCATAATCGTGAAATACGTTTCACTTGAAGTATTTGGGAATAAATAATGTAAAAAATTTGTTGAATTTTATTTCAGTGTAATTTCCTTATCTTATAGTTATGACCTCTTAATAGTAATGAAAAATATTTTTTAAGAATTTTTTTTAAATTACCATTCCAAACGATCTTCAGAAAAAAGGTGCGTATATTTGAGTCAAATTTTTAGATTAGTATCCGAGCATAAGCCGCACACGATTATAAGCCGCAGCTTGATTTTGGAGCTCCAAAAGTGTAAAAAAAGGTGCGGCTTATATGCGAGTATATACGAGTATGTATATTTTTTTGCGAACAATAAGATAACGCGCGGCGATATCTTAACTATTAAGATAATGCCGACGCTGAAAATCACAACTCGCAATCATAATTGAGCGGATACAAACGGGCCAAAATAGTCCCGTGATAACAATTATCTTTGTATTCGAAAATAAAACTACAATTCAGCTTTCTTGAACGATGCAGAAATATCTAATGACTCGAATAATCAGCGGATGAAAAAGGCCAAAACGGAACCCGTTTTTTGCCTCCTCTTTTCTTCAACTCAATTCCCCCTTTTTTTGAAAGAGTATATAACGCAGCGAATTTGATCAAAACGCCAAAGAAAATTTCAAAAGTTAGCATCCTCCAAAAGCTCTCTCTCGAGTCCAAAAGGAAGCCCAAAACTAAGGATTCTCTTCCCCGGGCCCATATAAGGATCTGACATAACGACGACCCTTATAGCCCCATCACTTGCCAAGTGTCTATCGGTGAAAGCCAGAGTTACTTTTACGTATAAAATATTTACTGGTTAGCACTCAAGCGATTTTGGAATAAATAAACAATTAATGAAAGATTAGAGAACCAACTAGTTAATAAATGGAATTAAAGGGGCAGGGGATTCGGAACCAATGTTATATGAATGTCAACAAATCGGAATAATATAAAAAGATCTATAACGAATTTAGCCAAAAATAACAAAGGTAAGAGTAGAAGCATATCAAAATTAAAGGCTAACATTAGGGTCTGAAGGCTGATAGTTAAAATCATAAGAACACCTGGAATTTAGAATACATGAAATGAGATTGAAGAGCATAGTTAAATCAGGAATATTATATTACGCCCTTCCCATTATTTTGCACTGCCTTTGGTAGAGGAATTAATTTGGCGATTAAAAGTTTGATCAAAAGGAAGAGAGTAAAGCCCAGCGAAAAGAGATATGTTTTTAAACAGAGAGGAATATTGAATTTATATAATCGATTAAGGATACTTAAGAGATTAGATCCTAAGGCCACGTTTTCTTGGGAGGAAATAGATAACGAATTAGCAAAGGAGGCCTCGCAACAACAGGGAATTACACTAATGACCCCTGCGAAACGGATCCCAACAACTTGCAGTCATTGTGGCCACAGGCAAACCAATAGTTTGAAATTGGATCTGTTTGACTGAGAGTTGAACGAATTGACGAAATCGAAGGAAGCAATAGAACCTCGGGGTCCTATTACAGTTAGTGAAACAGGAACGAGAATCGGGGAAATGGAACCTTCGGAAGCATTGAGATTAGAATTGGCTGATATGGGAGAACTGTGGTTCTAAGGGACGTTGTCAGAACCGATAGTAGGGATCAGGTACGAATTATTTGGAATAAATAGAAAAAAAAGAGAATGCGAATATTGTGAAATAAATATTAGAAGATTATGAAAGAATGTTCAACGAAATTTAGAAAGAAAATAAGAATGTAAAAAGCGATTATTGAAAATGAATAGATAAAGATACGAGAAAAGAAATAAAAATATAAATGCAATCATTAATGAATAAGAATCATCCCAACGCGAATTATAAAGAATTACCTAAATACGAATTGTTAAAAATGGAATCAAATGCGAGCGTTAAGAAATAAGCATACAAAGCGAATATTCAAGAATATGAATAAATACAAATAAATGAGGAATACAAATAAAAGTAAGATTTCCATGAATACATTTAATGTCATTGTAGCATATTATTTTGGAATAAAATCATATTAAATTCAATTTTATCCTTGTTATCATTTGAATTACCCGGGTTTCTAAGTGTCCTTTCAAGGGTCCCATCGGGCTGAGTATTCGTTCGGGGTCCTTTTCTCTGGACAGTGAATTGTGGCTTGGTCATTGATTGAGGATTGAGAGATAAGGAGACAACGTTGGGTCAGAGATTCGTTATCGTCATTGGCTATTCACGGTTCGCTCGTTACATACGTTGTCTTATACGTATATATTAACGTTTCCCAATATGTTTTTAGATTTCTACTATTATTATAAGTGGTGTGCGGGATTGAGATTTTAGGGGGTCGGGATAGGTCGGGAAATTTTGCATCGGGTCGGGACGGGATCCTGAGTTTTTCGGGAATCCCGAAAATGTCGGGAATCCCGAAAAATATCAGGAATCACCAAAAATGTCGGGAATTCCGAAAAATTCGGTAGTTCAGAAAATTGCAAGAATTCCGAAAAATCTGGCTATTTTCAAAATTCCTAGAATATTGTAACTTCAGGATTATGAGAAGTATACGAATTTCTGCTCTGAAATACGAGTAGCGAGTAGCGAAACGCTATTAAATACGGCAGAGTTTTGAACCACAGAGAAATATTTTTTTACTTCTGTGATTTTCTGCAATCTTCGAGAATCGGTCATCGTTGTAATCCAATAAATCGAAAAAAAAATTGAACTGTATCCAAGCATTTGGAGTGTAAAATTGCTCTCTGAGTATTTTTTTCTTCCAATTTAATTCTCTTCGTCACGAATTAAATCGCAAATTTGTATCAAAATACTAAATTTACAGGATTTTTGAAATGCTATCATTGCTATAAAAAGAATTTCAAATTTTACGATTTTTGAACTAAAATCTGGAAAGAAAAATTTGTTAATAGATGTAAAGTTTCAAATTCTGATTAAATAACTAAACAATTAAACAATAACAAATGCATGCGAAAGTAATGAATTCATGACCGAGAATTGTAAATTGAAAATTCACCTAACTAATTCCGACTAATTTAAGATAAATTATCTAGCTTTTTTAAATTTATCATCAAATGTTCTTGAAAATTCTTTCATCGGGTTCGAAACAAAATAAAAGTCCACAACAAATGAAGGGAATAACTAAATAATAAAAGTGTTCTAATTTTGAAGTATTTGATTAATCAGAAATGAAAGTTTTAAGAATAAAAAAATTAGCAGTTTCGATGTTTTGTATGAACATTGTTCAAAAATATTAACTACTTGCGCCCGATAACCGAATTTACTGCAATCTTATGAATTTATATTGATGATGGAAGAAATTTCATTTTACCATTATGATTTGTTATTGCTTCGGATGAATGAGTTTCTGATGGACATTTTTGGTTGCTACTGAGTTGCGCCCAGACCGCTATAATTAGCCTAAAAAAATGCCGAGTTGCGCCCATCCGAAAATGGTAATTTTTTTTTCTATCCGGATTGCGCTCAAGGAGGTTGATGACAAGGTCGATTGAAAAGAGAAAAAATGCCTATTTTTAAAAAACTTTAGAATGTATTGTATTTCAATGCTACAAATTTAACAAATACAAGTTTTTCAAATGCCTATTTTTAAATACTTTAGATTTTATTGTATTTCAATGCTATACATTTCACAAATACAAGTTTTTTAATTTCCTTTTTAACAAATTGCTCAATTTTTTTGGCTGAAAATTCGCGCTTTCGTTTTTTTCTAACATGTTTTTTATTGGAAGCAACTGCGTTCATTATTGAGTAAGAATCGATTTGCACATTCTTTATTGATTGCAAAAAACTGTGAATATTAGGATGAACAGATGAATTTTCCGCCCCGAACTTAGAATTAAAAGTTTCACATCCATTATTTGTTCTCCAAACACTGTGATCAAGAGCTGTTCAAAGTATCGGTGGAAAACGAGCAGGATCGTCTATGTAATTATCAGTTAAATAATCTGCGAATTTGGTCACCCTCGCATCATCAGGCTGTTCTCCAATCAGGTCCATAAAAACTTCTGAAACATCTCGCGATGGAAGAAAAGTTAATCTAAAGCAAAAACGAAGCCATTGTCCAATTTCTGAATTTTCATCTTTATAGTCAGGTGCTAGCCCTAACTCAGAAATTTTTCGCCACCTGTATGAAATCATTCGAAAGTTGCAGAATTTACATAAGATTTTTCCGAAAAAGAGTTAACGAATATTTTATGTTGTAATAAATTAATTATAAGTTTCTACAGAGCCGCATCTAACCTAAAAAAATATTTTTCATGTTGTAAATTGCATCATGAAAAAGTAGTAGAGAGCTACCACTATGGGAAGTCAAAACAAATGAAGTCATCACGCGTCGGTCGCAATCGCTTTTCCAGGAAATGGGGGGGGGGGGGCTATGATATTTGCCACCTATAGAGTTATTATCCTTATTGCCGAGGAGGGGCGGCGTGCGCCCTTTGATGTCCGCTGCCGGGAGGGGAGTAACCTTGGATCATCCGCGTTTTCCAGAATGCGGGGGGGGGGGGTATCCGGTCTTAGATTGTCTTTGATACTTCTCGCCGGGTCAATAAAATTTGATCATCGGTTAATTGGGGGAGGGGGTCACTTTGATGTTTGACGCTTGATCATCGGCGAATTTCTCGCGGCTTCCAAAGGGTATCAGATGACAATAATATACCCCCTCCCCTCCCCCCTCCTAACTCAATTAATTTGAAAACGTTACCCCCCAAAGATCTCTCGCTCCCACTTCTATTACCACATTCCCACAAAAATTTAAAAATTTCTACAAAAAATTGTGTTTAATTAAAAAAACCATTCAAAAAAATACAATACAATAAAAATTTACTCACCTCTTTTTTGCCCTTGTACTCCTAGTCTTGTCCTTCCTTATTTTAACACTACACACACACACACATACACACACACATACACACATAGTTTTGTAAGTTTAAATGTAAATTTTTTGTCCTCGGCTGATCCCGAACTCCGGGGGGCAGCGACGTCTTCGGGTATTTATTCCGGCTGATCTCCAACTTCGGGGGCAGCGACGCCATCGGCCTCCACTTCAGCGCCCCCATCTTCATGTATTTCTTGGGCCGCCGACAGCATTGGCCTCCGCTTCGGCCATTTCCGCGTCCCAATCTTCACCTTCCAGCGGATCGTTTGGAAGTTCTGGGGCAGCATAATTCGGGTACTCCATTATCCATTCATTCTCGGATTCTTCCGAGAACTCTTCCTCTTCTTCAGGCAGCAGGTCCTGGCTGATGAATTTCATTTTTACAGTCACGAAAAAACACACGAAAAAACTTACGAAATTTTCTATGGCAAATTTTCGCGCGCGCGATTTATTTTGCGTTCGCGATCCCAAGAGCGTACTGAGGAAAGATTCTTAGTCACAGCGGTTCGATCTTATTATTTCTTATCTCTAAGGGATTAGGTTCAAATGTTGTCGGCGATCTTTGAATGGTGCGAGTTTATGCATACTCTCAACTTCTTTGTCATCGATAAGAAACTTATATGCTTCAAGAATATCGGTTCACCCATTCTAGCTATTTATCTATGAAAAAATATGCGTCAAGAATCGCATCTAGGTTCACCCATTAACATAATCATCTTTTTATATCTCCACTCCTAGGAGATGCGCTTTTTTGTTAATTTAATATGACTTTCTTTGTCGGCAAATATCGCGTTCACATATCAATTTTATGCATATAAACACCATCGTCAATGAAAGAAAACGTTTTAAGATCTGCATCTCGTTCTATCTTAATGTAGATTCGTACCCCACTCCTAGGGGATACGCTCTATTGAGATATTCAGTATAAATTAACGTATTCTTCATGCTCGTGTCGTTTCCACGAGATTGAAAAATTTCAAGAGTACTATTCTCAATTAAATACGGCTATAGTTGTTTACGAGTTTGACTCGTTTGGAAAGGCGACGCCGCGCTGTACGATGGGCGATGTTACGTATCAAATATCAACGGTCGCGTGTGGCATACGCTACATATAATGTATTACGAACGTACGAAACATTATCAACCTATTCTCAACTTGATCGCAGCTTCGGCATCCAGGTATTTTTGTTCCCAATGCAACAAATCGTACTATAGACTTTCTCAACATCGATTCTCGAACAAATGTCCAAAATGTTACACAGTACCAGCGTGTGACTCAACTCTCGGAATTCAATCGTGCGACAACTGTAATCGTTCGTTGCGACGTTCGAAGCGTCAAGTGCAAAATTTGTAAAAAAGTTATAACTATTTGTGGGATAGGTCACACACACAAATAAAACACTTCGCGTAATACAATGAAACTTTTATTACACTCGAATTTTACACGTGAATCGGTACTGAATACTCGAATTAGCCCGTGTTCAATGAAGCGCGAAAAGGGTCAATTAGGTAGCCGGATTAGGTAGCTGTGACTCGGAGCGCGGTAGAAAATTGACTGACTGTCCCGAGGTTTGACCGCTCTTTTATAGGAAAGCCTATTGTGCCTCGAGATGATTCCAGACGGTTCTAGTACAATGATCTTGAAGCGTCTCGAAGTTTCCAGAATATTCTCAAGTCTTCTCGAGTTAAGGGAAAGAATGATCGCCACACACTCCCCCGCCAGTGATGGAGTCACGCAAATCCTGCTTGCAGGCGGTCAGGGAAGTGGACTCGTCTTCCTGAGCGCGTTTGTCGAGCTGAGTCTGGCTGGGTCTCCTTGAGAGCGTTGGATGCTGCTTGTTGTGATGAGTGATGCTTCTTTTCTTCTGAAGGTCGGTCATGTCTGTCTTCGTCGGTGATAATATAGGCTGGCTTCAGCCTATCGATTGTCACCTTCATTTCCTTTCCCTTGTGGTCGATGGTAAAGGTCTTGGAATTGCGATTTACGACCCTGAACGGTCCATCATATGGCATCTGTAAACAAAATTTTGGCCCATCGTGTCGAAGAAACACGTACTCTGCGGTTGCCAAGTCCTTGAAAACAAAGCTTTTCCGCTCTCCGTGTCTTGTGCCGTCTACTGGTCGGATCTGCTGCATTTGGTCACGCAAGTTTTTGACGAACTCTGATGTAGGTTGAAATTTCTCTGGTCTATCTCCTGCTGCCAAGAATTCCCCAGGAAGTCGAAGCGGTTCTCCATAGATCAGCTCTGCCGAGGTGGTTCTAAGGTCTTCACGCCACGCTGCTCGTATTCCTAGTAAAACTGTCGGAAGGGTCTCTGTCCATCTCTCGTTGCTGTGGCATTTGATTGCTGCTTTCAGTTGGCGATGTGATCGTTCTACCATTCCGTTGGCTGCGGGGTGATACGCTGTTGTCCGTAAGTGGTCGGTGCCTATCAGCTTACTTAATTCGTTGAACAGGCAGGACTCAAATTGGCGGCCTTGATCCGTGGTCACACGATGAGGAATCCCAAACCGGGATACCCATTGACTGTAGAATTCCTTGGCCACCGTTACAGCTTCTTGATCCCGCAATGGAATCGCCTCTGGCCAACGAGAAAACCGGTCGATACAAGTTAGACAATACCGGTAGCCTTCCGAGTAGGGCATGATGATGATGTCTAAATGGACGTGTTCAAATCTCCGTGACGGGCGGCTGAACGAACCCAGTGGTGCTGCTACGTGGCGTGAAGTCTTGGCTCGTTGACATTCAATGCAGCCCCGAGCCCATTTTCTGCAATCCGCGTTCATGGAAGGCCAAACGAACCGTTGTTTGGCAAGTTTCACGGTCGCGTTCGCACCTGGATGTGATAACCTGTGAACAGTTTGAAAAGCTGCCCGTCGGAATGGCTTGGTGATGAAGGGTCTAGCTGCGGGTGTTGAGACATCGCAGTACACGTTCGCTGTTGAGCCTGGTATTTGAATTCGCTTGAGGTGTAAGCCGGTGTTTCCTTGCAGGCACCTGGTCAGCTCGGCATCGCCTTGTTGTGATGATGCTAGGGCTGCGAAGTCCAAGATAGGTGATAGCTCTTCCACTCGAGACAGAGCGTCGGCCACAACATTTTGCTTCCCTGATACGTGCCGAATGTCGGTAGTGAATTGTGAAATGAAGTCAAGATGCCGGAATTGACGAGGAGAACACTTTTCTGGTTTCTGTTGGAACGCAAATGTTAATGGTTTATGGTCCGTGTAAATAACAAAGTTTCTAGCTTCTATCATGTGTCTAAAATGTTTCACTGCGAGATAGATAGCTAACAGTTCTCTGTCGTACGCTCCATATCGTTTCTCAGTATCGGACAGCTTCTTTGAAAAGAAGGCCAAAGGTTGCCACCCATCGTTGACTTGTTGTTGGAGTGTGGCGCCAACTGCTGTATCCGAGGCGTCGCTCACGATGGCTAGGGGTGCGTCGTCCTTTGGGTGAGCTAGAAGGGTAGCGGCTGCTAGCTTCTTCTTACACTCCTCAAAGGCTGCAGTGGCCTGTGGTGTCCACTTTATCTCTGTTTTCCCTTTGAGGTTGGGCACCAGGAGGTCGTTGAGGGGCGCCTGCGTTTCCGAGGCTCCAGGTATGAAACGTCTATAAAAGTTGATCATGCCCAGGAACTGTCGTAGGCCTTTTGCGGATGTCGGTTTCGTGTAGCCAAGAATGTCGGTGACACGGTCAGGCAGGGGACGCGTGCCCTCAGCTGAGATCCAGTAACCCAGGAATTTCACCCCCGGTTGCCCAAAGACGCACTTTGCGGGATTAAGTACTACTGAGTACTTGCGAAACCTCTCGAAAATGATGCGCAAGTGTTGAGCATGCTCCTCCTCGGAGGTTGAAGCAACAAGTACGTCATCGATGTAACTGAAACAAAAATCTAATCCTCGCAATACCTCATCGATGAACCGTTGGAAGGTCTGTGCTGCATTCCGTAACCCGAATGACATATATGGAAACTCAAACAGCCCAAAGGGAGTTGTGATTGCCGTTTTTGGGATGTCTTCTTCGGCAACTGGAATTTGGTTGTATGCTCTCACCAGGTCGATCGAGGAGAAAACCTTCTTGCCCTGCAGGAAGTGTGAAAAGTCCTGGATATGTCGTACTGGGTATCGATCTGGAATTGTTCGGGCGTTCAGTGTGCGATAGTCCCCGCACGGTCTCCATGCATCTTCAGTGTTTTTCGGGACCAGATGTAAAGGGGATGCCCAAGGACTTTCTGAAGGTCGAGCGATGCCCAGTTTGAGCATGGCCTCGAACTCCTTTTTAGCGGCCTTGAGTTTTGCTGGAGCAAGACGTCGTGGTTTGGCGGCAGCTGGGGGCCCCGCGGTTGTTCGTATGTGATGTTCAGTCTCGTGGGTGATTTTCTTGGGTTGTCCTTCTGGTCGCGTTATTTCAGGAAATTCTGAAAGCAAACTATGGTACCTGGATGATCCTGAGATGGTTTTGATGACTGGAACTGTACACTCAGCCATTTCTCCTTGAGTAGTGAGCTGGGTAGTGCCGTCCAAGAGTCTTCGGTTTCTCACGTCCACCAGGAGGTTGTAAAAACCCAAAAAATCCACACCGATAATGGGCTTTGACACGTCTGCTACCACGAACCTCCATGTAAATGCTCGTCTCAGTCCCAAATTTAGGGTAAGATTCATGGTACCATACGTGGCGATGGTCGTGCCGTTGGCTGCTGACAGGACATATTCCGACCTTTCACGCTTGCCAGGAGCTGTGCTGCGGGGAAATACGCACAGATCTGCGCCAGTGTCTACCAGAAATTGCACTTTTGAGTCCCGATCGGTGACGAAGAGGCGACGCGGAATCGGGCTGGAGTCACTCGTCGCCATTAATGACTGCCCCTCTCGTTTCCCTCGGAGAAAGAGCAAGGTTGATCGCATCTGGTTGCCCCGCTACCGAATCTCCAGTGATACCAGCACGTGCCATCTGTCCCGTGTCGACTACGGCTCCGCTGACGAGGTTTGGGATCCCCCCGGTAGCTGCTTCTTGACGGGCGCCCACTGATTGCAGCTATTTCAGCTCGTAGAGCTGCGATTTCCTCATTCAGCCCCAAAGTCATTTGAGACAGCTTGACGTTGAGCATGGCCTCCAATGCATGAGTCGAGGTGGCTTCGGCAATCGAGGGTACAGGTGGCCGTGATGCTTCTGCTATGTTGTCTGCATGTGTAGCCAGGTCCTCCAGGGATTTATCCTTGATTATGGTCAGTGCCACCTGTATGCTTCTGGGCAGCCGACTCAGCCACAGTGTTTTTACTATCGCTTCCGGGACATTGATGCCCGCTAGGTCCTGTAAATGACGTAAAAATTGTGATGGTTTTCTGTCACCTATTTCCTCCCGTTCCAGCAGACGCCGTGTTTTCTCTTCTTGAGAGGCGCTGAGTCGCTTGGTCAGCTCTGTCTTCAGTTTCTCATAGGCGTTTTCCTCAGGTGGTCTCATGATGACGTCCTTCACTTCCGTTGCGTACATCGCCGGTAAGGCCCCTACAACGTGGCCGAACTTCGTTCGGTCGCTGACGATGCCGGCACTGACGAAACTTCCCTCGATCATCGCGAACCAAAGTTCTGGGTCCGATGCAACGAACTCGGGTATTTTAACTGCTACTCGCGCAACTGCTGTATTTTCACCTGTGTTGGCCATGGTTAGTTGTTGTTTGGAGTCGAGGGTAGACTTCTCGTTGTCGGATTCGTCGTCCGTAATCCGGGAGTCGTTCGGGCTAGGCATTCACGCGCACTTGATTCACTTCAAATCGGGGTCACCACTTGTGGGATAGGTCACACACACAAATAAAACACTTCGCGTAATACAATGAAACTTTTATTACACTCGAATTTTACACGTGAATCGGTACTGAATACTCGAATTAGCCCGTGTTCAATGAAGCGCGAAAAGGGTCAATTAGGTAGCCGGATTAGGTAGCTGTGACTCGGAGCGCGGTAGAAAATTGACTGACTGTCCCGAGGTTTGACCGCTCTTTTATAGGAAAGCCTATTGTGCCTCGAGATGATTCCAGACGGTTCTAGTACAATGATCTTGAAGCGTCTCGAAGTTTCCAGAATATTCTCAAGTCTTCTCGAGTTAAGGGAAAGAATGATCGCCACATATTAATCATCAGTGTTTTATGTGGAACCGTTCGACGGAGAAGAAAATAATTTGTTTATTTTTTATGATTTCGTAACACAACAAAACGTCATGCTCGATAATCAAACATGCGCTCATGTACCGAACCTTTGCGTATCTCAACAAGTTTGTAAATTCTGCATCGAGGACCATGATATGACTCGGTAGTGCAATGTGTGCGGGATAAGACAACAAATTTTTTCGGAATCCCCCGTTGAAAAGTTTGTGGATTACGTCGTAAGAGAAAAGGACATAATTTCAAAAAATTATTTGTATTGCCCACAACGCAAAAGGATTCGACAGTCAGTTTATTTTAAAATCCATTGTCGAAAAACATGGTTCTCGAATAGTACCTGAATTAATACTTAGCGGTAACAACATCATGTCTATGAAAATTGGCAAAACAACTTTCATCGACAGTCTCAACTTTTTCCACATGCCGTTGAGCGCTTTACCGAAATCTTTTGGATTCGAAGAAGTCAAAGGTTACTTTCCACACCTTTTAATACGCCCGAAAACGAAAATTACGATGGTCCTATACCGGAAACGAAATTTTACGACCCAGATTCAATGAAAACTAAAAACCGAGAAACTTTTTTGAAATGGCATGCGGAAAGAGTTGAAAAAAATTACCGGTTTAATTTCGAGGAAATTGTCAAGTATTGCATTTTAGACGTGGATATTCTAAGGAAAGCATGTATATCTTTTCGAAAAATTTTTTTGGATCGCGTCAATCTTTGCCCGTTTTAAAAAAGCCCAACGATCGCATCAGCATGCTCCCGAGTATTTCGGCAAAACTTTTTAAAGTCGGAATCAATAGGCATCATCCCACACGGAGGATACCGCCACTCTGAAAATTTTTCCTACGCGTCCTTGGAATGGCTAACCTGGATGAAAAAATCGCTGGATCGAGACATCATTCACGCGGGAAATTCAAGAGAATATCGTCTTCCTGGCGGAATTCGCGTCGACGGGTATTATGAAAATGGAAACAAAAAACACGTTCTTTAGTTTATGGGTTATTTTTGGCACGGTTGTCCAAAGTGTTTCAAAGTCAACAGGGACTTTACAGATGATACTATTCCCGAGTCGATGGATGTGAGGTACGAACGAACACTGGCCATGAACCGAAAAATTAGGAAATTGGGTTACAAACTTACAGTCAAGTGGGAATGTAATTCGAACGATGAAAAAGTCGAAAATCTGCAAATCAACGATTTTCTGACGGAAAAATTACCCACCATAAAAAGACCACCTCTTAATCCACGTGATTCATTTTTTGGCGGACGCACAGAAAATATGGTAACGTACCACGCATTTATAGGAGATTAAAAGATTCAATACGTCCACGTCTGTTCGCTATACCCTTGGGTCTCGAAATATGGAAAATTTCCCGTAGGTCACCCCAAAATTTTTGTCGGAGAAGACTGTCTTCAGCTGTGCGGCACAAACTACGATATAAAACCTGAAATTGAAGGACTCGTTTCGTGTACTGTACTGCCACCAAGAAATCTGTACCATCCAATTCTACCTGTCAAAATAAACAAAAAATTAATATTTGCATTACGTTGTACATGCTGCAAAGAAATAAGTCAGTATCCTTGCACGCACAACGATCCAAAAGATCGAGAATTAACCGGTCTTTGGGTAGCAGACGAGTTACGCGAAGCCATCGCTCATGGATAAATTGTCCGCAGTGTCCACGAAATTTGGTCTTACGAGGTTACGCAATACAACCCTACCACGCGTGAAGGAGGTCTTTTTTTACAATACATCAACACATTTTTGAAAATTCAACAAGAAGCATCTGGCTGGCCCGAAGACTGTACCGATGACGAGCAAAAACAAAAATACATTTCAGATTACGAGAAGATCGAAGGTATCTGACTCGAACGAGAAAATATACAAAAGAACCTTGGTCTTAGATCAGTCGCAAAATTGTGTTCAAATTCTTTCTGGGGAAAATTTGGCATGAGATAAAACCTACCGAAATGCAAGATTGTTCGAAGTCAACAAAAACTCATGACGTTATTGACAAGCCTCGTCACCGAGATCGCTGGAATCATCCCTGTAAATTATAACACTCTCTACGAATCGCATATAATCCGGGACGATGCCGTGCAACCATCGCCAATAACCAACGTCGTTATCGCGAGCTATACGACAGCGTAAGCTCGGTTAAAGTTGTACGGTTATTTGAAAAAAATTGGAAAAACGAGCACTTTATTGCGACACGGACAGCGTAATTTACGTCGATCGCGGAATACCAAACGAATACAACCCACCACTTGCAAATTTTCTTGGGGATTTAACGGAGGAAGTAAGCAAAGGAAAATTTATTTCCAAATTTGTCAGCGGTGGCCCCAAATTTTACGCCTACATTGTTTCAAACCCGGATGGTACGACGAGTAGCGTCTGCAAAGTCAAAGGGGTGACTTTAAATTATAAAAACTCAAAACTGATAAATTTCGACGCGATCTTAGATTTTATCACGGAGGAGCGAGAGGAAGCGATAATTACTAGTCGTAACGCGATCCGTCGCGATACATTTCACCGCGTCGTCACTCGCTGGGAGGAAAAGAAAACTGTACCAAATAGCGTGAAAAGACGACGAAACAACGAATTCGGTTCCTTGCCTTATGGTCATCTCTAACACCTTCAAATATTTACCTCCAACGCTGTGCGGATCTCTCTCCTACCCGCGCCCGCGAGGCCCAACGAAGCGCACGCGGCCGTCCCCTACGCACGCGGACGTCTCTCCCCGCGCAAGGTCGTTCGCTATCGCGAATAGTTCTCTACCGTAAGTTGATACGTACTGCTCGCGCGTTTTCATTGTCGTAGGCAGTTAAACTCTTGCCTTACTCTATGTTTCAGACGACAAGAACCATTGACGCGCATACCGCGATGACAACCAACGTGGCGAAATGGGTTTATTCGCGTGAACGGGTACACCGTCGAAAATTATTCGAGGACGATGAACGAGTCAAAATAGCCGAAGGCTTCTTGCTTAAAAAATTCGTACTGACTGTCCCGGATTTAACTTTTGAAAATACGAATTGTCCTAGCGAAGATTCAGTTCCATGTGACTTCAATATCCAAACGCGGGAGGCTAATGATGCAGGCATTAACAAAAAATCGGAAAAGTTACCTGACAACACCCTGTTTGTGACGAAGACGGTTTACGGGATTCCAGCATTTGTTTTGCCCCAAAAATGCTTTCAAAATTCTGAAAATAGTCTAAGATATTACTACTAAGCACATGAAACCATCTATTTACATACCCGAAAGTTAATAGAATCAAAGTATTTTTTAGCGGTAAATAAAACTAAATAGTTATTTATACACCAGAAAGTTTATTAGATCAAAAGTATTTTTAAACAGCTAATAAAACTATGTATGTAGTTGTTTATATATCCGAAAGTTTATAAAATAAAAAAATTTTGTTTACCATTCATTTTAACAAATTCTATACAACAATGACGATGTATTTCTGCGTACAATAAATATTTGATTATTCATAATATTGTCTCGATTTCTATAGTCTTCATATCATGCATTTAATACCAAAAACTTTACTCATGACGAATGACATTTTTTTAAATTCTCTAAATTTAAAAGTCAAGTATAAAATCGATAAAAGAAATTGAAACATTCATTCCGCGAAATGTCTCCGACGCTGCAACACCCATTCACTCTTGTCATCGCCGGTCCTTCTAGTTGCAGTAAGTCAGTTTTTACTAAACGTTTGATCGAAAATTTAAATTTGCTCTGTGATTCAAAGCTTGAGAATATCATTTTGTATTATTCGGAGAGGCAAAAAGCGTACGAGGAATATAGAAAAAATAACGTTATTTTCCGCGAAGGTGTTCCGCAAAATAGCGACTTTTCAAATAACAAATCAAAGCTTATAATTCTTGACGATTTGATGCGTGAATCTTCGGGTAATAGCGTGGTTGATTTATTCACAAAAGGCAGTCATCACAGAAACTTGAGTGTAATTTATATTACGCGAAATTTGTTCCATAAAGGTAGAGGACAGAGAGATATTTCGTTAAACGCGCACTATATCGTAATATTCAAAAACCCTCGCGATCAGGCTTAAATTAATCATCTAGTGCGACAAGTGTGTCCTGAAAATTCTCGCGTTGTCTCTGAAATTTACCAAGAGGCGACATCTACAGTAGATAGGCTAGGGGGATACGGCCCCTAGCCTATCTACTCATCCACTCCTCCACCCATCACGCGGCCCACCACCCCACCTCCCTCCCACCACTCCCTCAGGCCACACCCTCTGCACCCTGATTGGCCTGCCCTTCCCCTCCCTGCGAGTTTGCCAAAATTTCCCTAGATTTTCCGGAATTTTTCACATTTTCCCGGAATTTCCCTAGATTTTTCGAAATTTTCCGCGTTTTTCGGAAATTTTCCAGAATTTCCCAGAATTTTACATTTTTCCGGGATTTCTCTAGATTTTCCATATTTTTTCCGAATTTTCCATAGATTTTCCGGAATTTTCCGCGACTTCTCCATGATTTCCCGCGAATTTACCTCAAATTTTCCGCAAATTTTTCTGGATTTTCCATAGATTTTCGCGTAGATTTTCTTCCAAAACAATTTCCTTAAACAAAATGGCGATAAGAAAACAAAATGGCGGTTGGACTCTAAGATGGCGCCGGTCGGTAAGATAGGAGCGTACCTCCTATCGGTAAAACAGGGATTTTTCTACATTGAACAGATTTTTTTAAAACAATGTTTTTTAGAGTTTTTTTTTATATTCATTCATTCAACATATTTATTATATTAATTTGTTATTTTGTTATATGCTCATATTATATTCGTTATATTTATATATATTTTTCATTTTTTCGTGGATTTCCTCCAACTATTTTATCAGATTTTTTACACTCATTTTCAACAGTTTCTTCCCTGTTTTTCATGTTCTTTCACTATTTTCCCACGGATTCCCATACATATTCCTCGATTTTCCTTATCTCTTTCCCACATATTTCCCTCACCTAGAGAAAAACTTCCCTCAATAAAATGGTGGATTATGACGAATTGAAAAACAATGACTTTTTGTTACGAACTTGAAAATAATATGCTTACCTTTAAATCTATCAAAGATATTTAGGGGAGATAACGATCACCGGCCGCGCGAATTCATAAACACTACACCGCCTTATCTCTTAGAGCGCTAAAAAGAACGGCATTTAGATGCCTCGAAATATTCCTTTAAAAATTCAATTATATTGGAAATTTATTTCGAAAATCTATTGATACCAAGTGAATAATATTACGGGATTAAGAATTTCTTTTCTTTGTTCTTAATAATACATTTTTGTAGAAAATAATAAACTTTTATTAGTGATAGTTTGATAATCCTCGCAGTGTGGAATTCCTAAGCGATGACATCATAATGACAAGTTTTAACTCGCAAGCGTTGACCTTGAAACGTTCGAATAAAACTGCGTAAATGTAATTTGAGCATCAACCATTTTTATACAATTATTTATGTTATAAAAGTTCTAAAAATATGATACCAAGATAAGCTTAGCTCCATTTGTTTATAGGGTTTGGTTTCTCTGTTTAACTGTAATTTGATCAGAGCTAAATATAGATTTAGATGTTTGTTGAAAAAATTGTTGCGTAAATGTAATCCGAATCCTTTGTTTAGAAAAGTCGCTTGCTGCAAAGATGTAATTATATCTCATGACCAATTTCGAACATTATAATCATTTATTTACAAGTCGGTATCCTTTGAAGGCGACAAATTTATGACTTTTGTTATCTTTGTTTACAAAATGACTTCCGGTCCAAGATGTAAAATGATCATGGTGTTTTTTCGTTGCGCAGTTGTCATTTGATACTTTTGCTTACACTTTCTGCGTTATTGTAATCCGAGTATCCAGTTTGGATTTATGCGTAGAAGTAATTTGATTCCGTTATTTACAGAAGCGATCGCTCGATTCTCAAAACCTCAAAGTCAACATCTCTGACTCATATCAAGCAGGGTAGTCCAATGTTGACGTCATCTTTCATCTATATAATATCCCCTGATTTCCCCCATCATCAGTCAGTAGCGTTTGTGCTATGATCGCGAGTCTCTTTATTATCCGCGCTTCCTTGAAAGATGGCTCCGATAGAATTATTTCTACGGGGTTACTTGAAGGGAATTTTAAGACAGTGCGTGACGATAGACGTGACAACAGTGCGTGACGATAGACGTGGCAACAGTGCGCAGGTTCAAAAACCTTCATCATGAGTTGCCATGGAAAAAGTACCAACCTTGCGCATGCATAGCAACAGCGCGCGATCGCAGCGCCATCACTATCTATAAATAAGACGTTCTCGAGCGGGAGCGTCAGTCTACCAACAGGGCTATCAAGGTGTCGAACTTTAGAATGCAGAGTGACATTCAATTTTCTAAAAATGGCGGAATCGAAACTCAAGGCCACGTACGAGGTGATTAACGCGCAAAAACGACTTTTGACTCGGGGTGGTGCTGTTGATCCTACAGTGTTGAACAATGACCCTTTCGCATAAATCGATAAATTACGTGAATTGAATGAGAATAGCTCGAGTGCAGTGAAAATTCAATGTGCGCGTGCCATCTAACGACTGCGCAGTTACATAATCCAATTGCACGTCCTGCTGTGCGTCCTTCAAGACGCACATCCGCACAGGCGTCGTAATCAACTTACGCCACCTAGACATGACCAAGTTTTTGGTGGAAGCTCGAGAAATTTTCGTTACCAAAGTGGAAGAAAGCCTGAAGATCAAAAATGCTTTAAAAGTCTACACTTCCCTGGATGGAGAATTCAGCATTCTAAAGAACGATGAAGAGGTCGTAGAGTTGAAAAACTTTGAAACTCGTAGCGTCAGCATCACCAAAACAACGGATCTCAACACCTGGTTCGACACCAACGTTAGGGATCACTTGTTGCGAAAGATCGAAGAGTTTCAACACCAAGGATCCGGATGGACGGTGCGTTGGATCGTGAGTCTCGGTGTGCATATAAACAAATACAATCCTATGCGAGCGAGTTCCTTCATCGAACTACCAGGACCAATAAAACGAAAGCAGGCATGTGTAAATATTCAAAATTTTGACGATGAGTGTTTTAAATGGGCTATTCTTTCGGCGCTGCATCCTGTGCAAAGGAATGTGAAAAACCCAGGACGCCTTTCATATTACAAAAAATATGATGGAGAACTAAACTTTGGGGGAATTTCTTTTCCCGTTATACCAAAGCAGGCTCCTTTATTCGAAGGACTCAACAATATTTTCATAAATATCTACATTCTTTTGAAAAACAAAGATTTTATAGTCGCTCCCATCCATATTACTAAAGAAAAAAAAGACAGGCAAATAAATTTACTTCTCATAGAAAATCATTATGATGAAGATAATGAGAGCGAACCCCTCCGCTACCATTATGTCTGGATCAAATATCTTTCTCGACTTGTAAGCAGTCAGCTTTCTGAACACAAGGAAAAACATTGGATTTGTGACCGGTGTCTTCACTACTTTCGAGATTCTGAGACTGCCAGACTGTCTGAGCATGGCTGAAATCGAAAAAAAATTTGAGAACTCAAAAAATAATACAAAAAATGACAATGATAATTAAAATAGTTTAATTACCGATAGTCATTGTCTGAAATGTTCTCATCCATCAAGGTGCTGCGGAACGCTTCTTGAGGCGGCAGCTTGGTCGCCTCCAATTTTTGCTAAGAGTCCAGGTACTCATAGGGAAACACTCCTTTCTTCATGAGGAGTTTTAATAGTTCCTCGTCGAGATGCGAGTATTCTCGATGGATGATGGTTTTTTTATCGTCCTCCAAGTACGACGCAAGTTTATCCAGCGATGAGGCCATGAACCTGAACGAGTCAATGAATCGCAGAGATATCTTGCTGTCCTCGATATGTTTGGTGAAGGAGACGTATCTTTCCATTGTCGGTGGAATTAGGGTGATGCGTCCCTCGATACAGTTAGCGATTTGTTTGATTACAAGATGGCTGTCATATCCGCTTAGATTGTGAAATATGACCTGAAATTAAAAAAAAAAAATCACAATTGTTTCCTTTGAATCCTTGTTGCATGAGATGTATTTTCTAATAATAATAAAATTAGTAATAATTTTTTTCAAATCTCAATAGTATGATCAACCAAAGTTACAATGCTCATAGATATCTTTTTTCCAAGTTTTATTAGAAAAATCAGCACGTCACATTACAGGTGACGTGCAAACACCCTTGTTACGCATCGTGCCCGTAGATGCACATCGATACAATTACGGGCAGATAAGAACTGTACACTTTTATCCTCCCAAAGATTTACCACTGATTAACAAAAATTTTCAAACATTGGAAATAGATATAAGGGATCAACTCGAGTACGGAACTTTGACAGTGACGCTTCACTTAAACGAATCGATTAATTAAGACTGATTACATCGAGCATTTCGAAAGTCAGATTGGGTATGGTCGAGGGATTGATCGAGTTTACGTAGGAGCACCGTATCAACGAGGGCATGGGATCGGATCTTTTCTAGGTGGATTGTTTCGCACAATCTTACCTCTGATAAGACGAGGCGCTAGAGCTGTTGGAAAAGAAGCCCTCAGCGCAGGAGTAAATATTGCTACAGATGTAGCCAACGATGGGCTCCCTTTTCACGAATCTCTAAAATCACGACTCAAAGAATCTGGGAGAAACCTCAAACGTAAAGCTGATGAAAAAATTGGAAAATTAATGGAGGGTTCAATGTATAAAAAGACTAAGCGGAAAAAAATTACTCATTCTAGAAATCGTCGCAAACCACGAAACATCAAGAAGAAATTCACTTTAAAGAAAGAATCAAGTAACAAAAATACTTTGAAGAAAAGATTAGGTAATAAAAAGAAAAAAAGATCGATTAGTGATATTTTCGCCTAATAATGGCTTTCCTAAACGCTCACTCGTGCGAGTGTATGAAATCGGAGCTCAAGCTTTTCCAACTCCCTCCTACGCAAACGACCATCGAAAAATCTCAATGGATAAATTACAAACCAATTTCCTCTCTTACCGACGATTCCCCGATTCAATTCGTTGTTCTTGGTTCGGGCGATGAGTATACAGATTTGGCTCATACAATGTTGAGCCTAAAAGTTCAGCTTGTACAAAATACCGATAATAAGGAAGACCTGACAGAGGTAGATGAGGTAAGAACTACGATCAACTTTTTTCACAGTCTCTTAAACCAAGTTGATTTTTTTTCTAATCAAAAACCAGTTTTTCCTACGAATAATTCTTACACTTATCGAGCGTACATTGAAACCTTACTAAATTACGGTCCGGCAGTGAAAAAAGCACACTTGGGTACCGTTTTGTGGGAAACTGATAAAGCTGGTTCGATGGATGATGCGGGTACGGCTAACGATGGTTTAGTGAAACGTCGAAAATATTTTAAAAACTTGACCATAGACATGATTAGTCATTAGCATTGCGACGTCCTGGAGTGCTTCTCGGACACGCTAGAGCGCTCGCTAAAACGACTGCAAAGTATCCAATGACGCGTGTTGAAGTTAAATCTATAACTATACACAGTGGTGTGCAGGGGGAAACTATTGATAACGTTATTTTGGATCAGCTACCGAAACGTGTTATTCTAGGTTTTGTTGAAAATAAAGCGTTTAACAGAGATCGTACTTTAAACCCGTTCAATTTTCAAAATTGTAAAATTAACTACTTGTCATTGTACGTGGACGGCGTTCAAATTCCTTCAAAACCGCTTCAACCCGATTTTACGAATAATCATTAGGTCGATGCTTACCATACACTTTTTACAGGAACGGGTATACATTTTTCAAATGAAGGTAATGAAATTTCTCGCGCAGAGTACCCTAATGGATATTGCTTATTTGCTTTCGATTTAACACCCGACCTTTCCGCCAACGATACTTTCCATTGGAATCTGGTTAAACACGGTAGTGTACGGATCGAGGTTCGATTCGGGGAAAACCTCGTGACAACGATAAACTGTATCGTTTATGCGGAATATGACAGCGTGATCGAGATCGACGCGAATCGACAAGTTACGATCGATTATTCGGCGTGACTCGTTTTCCCCACCACCGCTAACTCATCGAAAGCGTTAAAAGATTGAAGCGCTTCAATCGCGTTTCAGTTACGCTTCTAATATCGTAGACAATGGATCTCGTCATCGATATTCAAGCTTTTCGCGACGAGAACGGTTGGTTTATACCGAAAGAAATTGTCGTTCTCCCCGTAAATTCTGAAAAAAAATTTTGTTGGGCATTTTATCGTCACTCCCCCCTACCCTTTCAAGATATATCAAAACCATGGCGCGTGCAAAACAATTAACTCACCAAGCATCATCACCGAATCGAGTGGTTCGAGGGGAACGTCTTGGGTAAGCAACTCTACTCAGATTTACGAGAAATTATCAAAAAGGCTGATCGAATCTACGCGAGAGGTGTGGATAAGGTAAAATTTTTGGAGACTATCTGTGCAAGGGATATAATAAATTTGGAAGATTGGAACGATTGTCCAGCATTTAAAAATTTACCTCCGTCCAACGAGTATTGCTATTTGCACGTTTTTCGCGAAGGGTCGGTTTGCGCGCTAAACTATGCTTACAGGTTGAAAAACTGGCTTGAAGCAAAATTTCGAAAAAAAGCCGATGAACAGCCTAGATATGTTGCAAGCTTTGTCCCGCTTAAACTTGACCGGGACAGTTGAAGTTTATCCCGCGGATCGGATTCCGAAGGTGTGGAAGAAACCTGCGGCGATAATAGTCAATACTGGTGGCCACCGAAGACCAGGCAGTCACTGGGTCGCCATGTACGTCGGAGAAAACGATCAAGGAACCTACTTTGACAGTTACGGACTTGCTCCAACCGTTAAGAGCCATATCGAGCGAATTGGATCAAACTGCAAATACTATACCTGGAACACTCGCCAGGTACAAAGCGATATGTCTGAAGTTTGTGGGCAGTTTTGCGTTATTTTTCTATTTCTTGTATGTGCTGGTGTCGACTTTCTTCGATTCAATCCAATTTTTTCTGAAAATCTTCTCGACAACGACAGAATTGTTAGAGAATTCTACGATTCACTCATGAAAAATGTGAAAACGGAATCAAGTGTCTACGATTGGAGCGTCGAACCTTTAGCCTACGGTGGTTTTATTAAAAATTGTCACGCTAAAAATTATCGTGTGTGAATGTTTGTTCATAATTATCATTATATACCGGTAGTGTGTAAACCTGTTAACAATAAATTTAGCTTTAAGATGATGCATTATATAATGTATAATTTTTTTTTTGCAATTCAACAATGAACAAAGTGTTTTATAAATTCGTGTTTTTTATCCTCGCAAGCACCGAAACAAAATTTGGTAAAAAATATCAAAACGTAAAAAATTGGGGGGGGGGGGTAATAATAATAACTTGCAAATACATTTATAATGACTGTATATGTTGTTCATGTCAAATCAAGTATTAAATATTCATCGTCGAGATACATGAATTCATTGACGTAAAAATTCGTAAAGTTCGAACGTTTTTCGTTGTGAAAGTATATTTTTCATGTCGAAACATACCATACATTACGTACTCATAGTCAGCATACATGATTTCGTTGATGGAAAAACCAAATTTCTCAAAACATGCATTACATATTTCATCGTCTGGATACATGAATTCGTTGATGTAAAAATCAAATTTTTCACGTTCGTCTTCTTCGAGTGTTCTTTTCGTTGCTTCATAACGTAGAAAAAGGCTGTATCCCTTGGCATCGCGCAGCATCTCGATTAGAAGTTCACCGTCTTTTTTTGCCTCGCGGAGAACCTCGAGCTGCTGCTTCACGCAATCCTCTACTTTTCTCACACAACAGAATAAAGAATCCTGCATATATATCATATTCTCGTCCTTGGAGAACACGACGCATCTACTGTTGAAGATGGACTCCAACGTTATTTTGCACGATGGACTCAGCTGAATGCTGCGTATTTCAGGGTCGCGCGTTGAGTCAAAATAGGCCGAAATTTTCTTGAAATTTTCAACAAGTTTTACCCACTAGACAATTTCCAGATAAACACTTTCCCCATTTTTATTGTTGAAAAATTTGATTTATGGTGTAAAAGTACTATCTTCGTCCAAACGCAACCCCACTCGTAGACTTTTGGAACGCGAACTATTGATGTCGAACACCGAAGCAAAGTATAGTCGGCTCTGCATGTTTAGGTAAAGTTCACAAACTTAAGCGTGAAATCTTTCGCCACAAGTTTCTGTCACTTTCTAACGCGAGAATAATTTTTTTCAAATCGATAATGTTCTTGATTTGACGATCAAATCTTTTTTTGAATTCTAAATAACTTTTTAGTACAGTCTCACTCGGCATATCGGTCCAGACTTCTATAACGTTTGAACTGTAACACTGGTTCGAGTGTGAAAAAAAAGAATCAATTTATAATAAATATGACGAAAGAAGTAGGGGTGGAGGGCGGTATTCTGGGGGATTATTTACCTAGTAGTTGTGAGGGGATTACTTTAAAGCGTCGGGGCAAAAATGTTTAAACAAGCAACAGAGTAGATTACGGGTGACCTCGAAAATCGCGGAAAGTTATCCCCCCCCCCCTCCTGGAAAAAATTCCTCGAGATGAAAAGCGCATCGAGGTGATTGACCCCCCCCCCCCCCTTTGGAAAAAATGCAGGTTTAAAATGATACCCTTTAAAAGCCGGAAAATGTACCGCTAGCAAGATACCCCCCCTCACCGTTGATACCCACTTCCTGGAAAACGCGGCAGATTCCCCTCCCCACGGCAATCGGGTACAACAGGATACCCCGCGGCAATTAAGATAACTCTATAGAACCGGCGGCAATTAAAAAATCAAAGCGGAGATAAGCCGCGAGATACCCCCCCCCCCTTTCTGGAAACGCGGATGATCCAAGGTTACCCCCCCCCGGCGGCGAACATCAAAGGGCAGGTACCCCACCCCCCGCAAATAAAATAATAATACCTCTATAGGCGGCAAACATCAAAGGGATCCCCCCCCCCAATTCCTGGAAAAGTACGAGAAAGCGGCCTAACCCCCCCCCCCCGGCGGTGAACATCAAAGGGAGGATGCTCCCCCCTCGGCAATTAAGATAATAATAACTCTATAGGCGACAAATATCAAAGGCCTCCCCCCCCATTTCCTGGAAAAACGATTGCGACCGACGCGTGATGACTTCATTTGTTTTGACTTCCCATAGTGGTAGCTCTCTACTAAAAGTTATTAAAAAATAAAAAAAACCTCAAAATTTGTTTCGAATATTTACCAAGCTTGGCCCAAATGGAATCTGCAGCCAACCAGTGTTGCATTCTCGAACTCTTGACGGAAAACACTGTCGTGTATGGCGCTTCTTTCTTATCATTAATCAAGCTGTACACCAGTGGGACATATCTTTCGTTTGAGTACCCAACAATAGTGAACATTTGTACAAAATATATTGTACAATAACTGGACGTACCATCAACCAAAATAGTATCCACATTGCACATGAGCTGTAAGTTACTGTCGCAGGACAGTATGATGATATTATGTGATTCATCATTGTACAAAAGCAAATTTTCATCTTTCACGGACATCACTGGACATATCCGTAAATAATCATGCACATCTTTTCTACATCTTGGTAACATTGGAAAGCATTGCAACTTGTGACGATTAAGATTCTTGCCAATCCGTTGCATATCTGTATCAGTCAAAATATTTGCGAATTCAGGATTTTCTTGAACATCTGATCTTATCATTTTTCTTTTTTTTTTTCGTTAAAAAAGCCCTTATGAGCTTTTCTCTTCACCGCGTTATTGATATTTTGTCTACAAAGAACTTGTTCAGTAACACGAACGTGATTCGAATGGTCGTTCAGTATTCTCGAAAAAACGTTGTAATGTCCAAGCGTATACAATCTTGAACTACACTGTTTATTCGCACACCTCCAACACATTTCACCCGTTTGCTTCAACAATCGATATTCACGAAACTTGAACTGATCAAAAACTAGCGAATTCTTGCCTTTTTCACTTAAAATTTTTAATGGCGCAGCCATTGTATCGTCTAGATTCAACGAAAGTTGCACGTAGACTGAGTAAAATTTTTAATTTTCATCTTTCGGAAAATAAGTTTCGGCGTGTATGTGCAAGCACGAACACGTTTAAACAAGCGTTAAACGATTAGGACCTAAATCCCATTGGGACCTGATAACAACTTGGGCGCAACTCGGAAGATAGATAAGGTGTAATTTTTTCGAGCAGGTAGGCATAGGCGCAACTCGGGCGGCACCGTATGATATTTTCCCTGTTTTTTATCGCTGACCACCAATCAGGCAGTATAAATGTCGAGTTCATTTGTTTAAACAATTTTTGCAGACAAATTATTTGAAAAAATTAGTGTTTTTGCAAAATTCATATTCTTTCCATAGTTTCAAAGTCCGTTGATTATGAATTTCGCATCAGTTTTGTATAATTAATTTGTTAAAACTATTTTTAAACAAAAACTTGCATAAGTTATGTTGAGTCAAGTTGCATATGCTTTCCATAGTTTTCTGATATACTGATCATGAATATGGTGTTAAATTTGAAGTTATCATTTGTTTATAGGAACTATTTGTTTAAAAAAATATCTTTTTAAAAATAGAATGTTTTTAAGAGTTACCTGCATTTCATAGTCTTGCAGTATCGTATTCAGTGGACTGCATTGCAGTCCACTGAATACGATTTTCGCATGAAATTTGTTTAATTACTTTGTTGAAACTTTTTTAAACAAATACTAACCAAAGTGATATTTACAACATGCATATGCTTTCCATGGGTTTCTAATGCATTGATCATAAATTCATCTTTTTGTCTTTTAGTTGTTATTGGGTAAAGTATTAAAAGAACGTTTCTTCACTTACATTCAATCTGCTATGCCAGGACCATATAGTCCACGCTCCTCATGCTCGAAAAAGTCGTCTTGGGCTGATCTTTCCATTCTTCGGGATAATCTCGCTTCCTTCGATGCCGCGGTATGTGCAGCTTCAGCTTTCTGCACGCGCACGTTGTTTCTTGCATCGACAGCTGATTTCACTTGGGGACCGATTATGATGCCCATAACTTCCATCATCCGCAGTAGGGGTGTGCATCCTTCATTGAAAATGGTCGCACTCACAAATGCCGCCAATTCAATCGTTTTTGCCGTGCAAAAAATGTGTTTCGGAGCAATTCGCCAGAGGACTGAGTTGAAACTTTCGTTGTTATTTTGAGTATTTCCACCCAAACATCTTTTCAATAAATCGTTTGACGATAAATCTTCGTATATAGGACGAAGAAGATTCTGAACTTCAGTACGAAGCGGGGGTGGGTGTTCATACTCGTTCAACTCGTCCAATGCCTCCTCCTGCCTCCACTTGCACCACGATTCACGCCCGGGGAGACAACTTTCATGTTGTGGCTTTGCATTAGTGGAACACTTGTGGTAGAATGTCGTGAAAATGTCTCTTTTCATATCACTCACGGAATTTGGATTTCGTATAATCGCCAAACCATAGTAATTAGTCAGATCGCATATCAGTTTGTCTGTCAATTTTCCCACGCCCTTGCCACCGACTCCTTTCGTTTTTTTCTTCCCCGCTCTCAATCTCGACCCCATTCGCTTCTTGGCATGTCCAACGCACTCAGATTTTTTCACTATTAGTTCATCACCATATGGATGCGTTTCCAGGAGGGATTTAAAAGTTTCAGTGTCACCGTCACCTATGTAAGTCGCGTATTTTACATTGTGGATTTTCTTGGATTGCGTGAACATCTTAATAATTCCATCAACTTACATTTTGCCGGCGCTTCCATTGCGATTACACCCACGATATTCTTCATGATTTTCATACCAAATTTTGTATTTTCTTTGCCTTTCCATTGATTACAGGCTTGGCAAAATTTGGATTTCACTACTAAGTCTAGAACTTTATTAGAATATTTTCCAATCAACGTAACGACGCCAAACAAAGATGAAAATCCTCGCTTGCTCCAAGTACCATCTCCTGAGAGAGTCAACTGCGATCGTTCATTTCCAGCTTCAACGTTTTTAGTTATTTCTTCTTTCGCGAAATTTCTAAGTACAACGTCATATGTAGCTTTAGTAGCAGTCCACGCATTTTGCAGACAGTTTTAATAGGTATTTCGAGTAAGTCTTTTACCCAAATCCATCAGCCCGCAGAAAAAATTGATTCCTTGCAAACCCACTCCGAGAAGACGCATCACGATTATCAGTCGACGATTGATTTCAAACGATTTATTCGAAATTTTGGGGCAAGAATTAATTTCAACCGATTTACACTCGCATGTGACACAAATCTTGAATCCTAAACCTTACTCACCTTTCACATTGAATTCCATATCCTCTTCACAGTCCTTGCACTTCACGAGAGCGCTAATCGCGGAAAACACATAAAGGAAGTTAATTATTCGGTATCCATGCGTTGGATTCACGGTAATCTCACAATCACCGGATTGCTTAAGTTTTTTTCCGATGAACTCGCGTGTAACACTTCATTTTCACTGGTAAATCGGTTCCCATGGAATCGACGTTTTTTCCCTTTATGGCAAGGGCAACTATTGGAAGCTTTTGGCATCGCGGTTTTTTGAAAACTTAGGAACTCGTTACACTGCTTCTGATGTCTATGCTTACACTGGAAAATTTTTGGGAGGCCCGCTTTTCCGTTAAAATAACCGTTTTCCGATCGCTAGAACCAGTTTCGTCGCTACAGCGGGGTGGATGTCATCTAGCGGCCTGTAGCTTATGTAATTCTACAGATTTTAACTTGAAATTCCATGAGGGCATTCTTGAAACATGTATCTTTATGACAAGCAAAAAAAATCGATTTTTTTGACCCAATAAAGTAGAAACCTCCCTTAAAAGTACGAATAATTTCATATCACTACCGTACATAAATGGCTTAAGCTCGATAATCATCGAACATTTTCTCGAAAATAATAAAAGATACGATATGAAAACGGTTTTCGATGCTCAAAACAAAATTACCTCTAAAATCATAAAAAAAAAAAGAAAAAATAAACTTGCAAAAGAAGATAATCAAGGTTTGGTATATGTATTGAAATGTAAGGATTGTAATTCTGTGTATATTGGTAAGACCAAAAGGAAATTAAAAACAAGAATAAAAGAGCATGAGAACAACATGAAACACATGACAACGACACACAACGTCGTAAATAATCATCGCGTACAAAAAAAATCATGATTTTGATAGGAAAAATTTTAAGACTTGAAATCTGGAAAAAAATTATTAAAAACGATAAATTTCTGAAATGGTTTTTATTAAAAGGAAGAAAAACTATTTTTATTAACAGATTGATATTATAAATTTAAACGCTTATCACGATAAATTATTTAATAAAATCCAATATTGGAACACATAATCAAATTTAAGTTGGCCTTGGTGGTTTCCCTTATTTTGTTTCTCATGTTGGATTATCCAAGAAGCCTCATATATGTTGCCGATCAGTCACGTATTGTCCCCTACCACCAAAGAGCGTAAGTTAGTTTTCTCTGGTGAATATTATCAAAAATGGCAGAATTTGTTACATAGAACGAAACAAAAACGAAAGGGGAAATTATTAACGCAATTAATAATATAAAGGGCCAAAAATTGTACTTAAGAAGTATTGAAGCGAGTTAGTGTATCTTTTCAATGTAATGGTTGTGTTTTTTAGCTACACGAATGACCTATACTTATATGAGTTGCGAAAAAGGAAATGAATTTAAGGGGGGGAGACACATCTACACTCAAAAACCGATTTGGTTGGCCTAACCAAAATTTAGTTCACTACACCAAATTATTTGGTCGTTATTTGACCAACCAAAACTTTGGTACACTAAAACAAATTTTTTTTTACGAAAATTTTGGTTCATTCAATACACTATTTGTTTCAGAGAACCAAAAATTTTGTTGCCATAACGAAATGTCACGCCTTGTCCAAAATAAAAGATTTGTTTTGTCGAACGAAATTCTTTGTTTAAGGTGATTTTCTTGAAAATAATTAAGAGTTTGTTTCTGTCGATGCATATTTGTATTGGCCCCAAACCGAATAATGCTTATCGCAAGCAAATTATTTGGTTTTGGGTTAATTTTGTTTTGGTTCATTGTGGAAAATTTTTGTTTTCTTTCACTTTCATTCAGACAATATTTACAATTATTACAACACGTGGAAAATGTAAGGTTAAGCTCGTGACTTTCGAACGGTTTTATCTGCTGCTCGGAAAAACAAAACAAGCACGTGCGACGGAATTACAAATTCAAATTAGTTGATTTTGAAGAGAAAATACAGATTTGCTTACTTACTCTTAAAATTTTCAATGTATTCTTCAAGGTCCCAAATCTGTAGTAATCTTACTGTGTTTTCGTCAGCCATTGTATTGCACTCAAATACACCATTACGCGTTTTCACTTCACCACGCCTGACCACGTCACCTGACGTCGCCAGCTAAGCGAGTTCCCGCGCTCCGGTCGCCATTTTGATCGCTTCAGTAAGCAAGTTACTGCCCCATTAGCCACAGAAGGTTCTAAAAACGTTTAAAAAACGTTTTTAGAAAGGTTCTACAAACGATTCAGGAACCTTTTAAACGTTTATGAAACATTTATAGAACGTTTCTCGAAGTTTTAATAACGTTTTAAATAACTTTTTGATAACCTTACTTAATGGAGTGTACATTTTCTTAAGAACATTTCTATCAATAGAAAAATTGATTCGAATTTAGAAGTAAAGTTGAAATCGTTTATATATACGATGTATAACTTTGAATTTCCCGTCATAATAACTCTCCTTAAACCAACCAACCACCCCATTAGCCACAGAAGGTTCTATAAACGTTTAAAAAACGTTTTTAGAAAGGTTCTACAAACGATTCAGGAACCTTTTAAAGGTTTATAAAACGTTTATAGAACCTTGAAATGTCCGCCTATAAACGTTCGTGAAATAATTTCACAAACGTTTCAGAACATTTAAAGAACGTTCATGAGAACCTTATTTGAACGATTTCATGCGTTCATGGAACGTATTTATGAAACGTTTATAGAACGTTTCTCGAAGTTTTAAAAACGTTTTACATAAATTTTTGATAACCTTACTTAATGGAGTGTCCATTTTCTTAAGAACAATTCTAGAACGTTCTAAATCGTTTCCCAGTGAACAAGAGGTCTCACTGTGAGCTCGCTATTTCCTCCCTAAATCGAGCTCACTGTGAGCTCACTGGGTAAGGCTTTTTTTCTCAAATATACAACGATCATTGAAAGTATATACTTCATTTACATTGTTTATAATAGATAAAATGTATGATTGAACGGCCGAGAATAAAATTCGGACGAGTAGAGACACATACAGACAAAAAACATATAATTTCGTATCTCTCTGTCTCTTACTCTTCCGGTGTTTTATTGTCAGCCGTTCAACAATTTATGTTATTTCAACAAAATCGGTGGAATCGAGAAAATTCTGCCCGATTTAAAAAAACATTGTGAAACGACTTTGTGTTCACGCTGATATGAATCATTATGCGTCACACTTAATGTATCAGTGCTAAACTTGTGAAATGAGAAAAATAAGAAGACTTCCATCTGGTGGCCCTTGCAGTAAATACTGATGTGGCGTCAGATTTTTAAATATTTCGCGCTCAAATTTGGATATTTCGCGCCTTAACAGTATTTACTGCACGAGCCACCAGATGGAAATCTACTTTTTTTTCTTATTTCACAAGTTTAGCGCTGATACATTAAGTATAACGCATAATGATTCGTACCAGCGCGAACGTAAATTCGTTTAGCAACGTTTTTTGAAATCAGGCGGAATTGTATCAATTCCACCGATTTTGTTGAAATAACATAAATTATTGAACGGCTGACAATAAAACACCGGAAGAGAAAGAGACAGAGAGATACGAAATTATATGTTTTTTGTCTGTATGTGTCTCTACTCGTCCGAATTTTATTCTCGGCCGTTCAATCATACATTTTATCTATTATAAACAATGTAAATGAAGTATATACTTTCAATGATCGTTGTATATTTGAGAAAAAAAGCTTTACCCAGTGAGCTCACAGTGAGCTCGATTTAGGGAGGAAATAGCGAGCTCACAGTGAGACCTCTTGTTCACTGGGAAACGATTTAGAACGTTCTAGAATCGTTCTTAAGAAAATGTACACTCCATTAAGTAAGGTTATCAAAAAGTTATGTAAAACGTTTTTAAAACTTCGAGAAACGTTCTATAAACGTTTCATAAATACGTTCCATGAACGCATGAAATCGTTCAAATAAGGTTCTCATGAACGTTCTTTAAATGTTCTGAAACGTTTGTGAAATTATTTCACGAACGTTTATAGGCGGACATTTCAAGGTTCTATAAACGTTTTATAAACCTTTAAAAGGTTCCTGAATCGTTTGTAGAACCTTTCTAAAAACGTTTTTTAAACGTTTATAGAACCTTCTGTGGCTAATGGGGTGGTTGGTTGGTTTAAGGCGAGTTATTATGACGGGAAATTCAAAGTTATACATCGTATATATAAACGATTTCAACTTTACTTCTCAATTCGAATCAATTTTTCTATTGTATAATGTGATTTTTTATTCAAAAAAAAAAAAATGTATGATTATTAACGAATTCTATTTTATTACCGTGATATAAAATTAAATAGATTTTCAAGTGACTTTCTTCATCCAAAAATTGCGTGTCATTGTTAATCTCCCTTTCAAAATGAATAACTTAACAAAAACTTATATTATTCATTACTATTTATGACTGCAACCGTATTTGTACACGTGCTTATCACTACAAGATATATGAGAAATAATCTGATTGATGAAAATAACTTTGCTTATGAAATTTCTAACATTATATATTGCGTGAACAATCAACGCACTCACTTTATGTACACTGAAACCTCATTCTATATTAGGTAGATTAGATGTTAAATCCAATATGCTTGCGAAGAACTAAAAAATTTTTGGCTACTGTAATACTGTTAAACAAATAACTGTGTACAGTATACCAATAAATTTGTTTGACAGAAACAAACCATATATAAAATATACTTAGAGCAACCAAATATTTATTCACGGCTACAAAAGCGTTTGGTACAGCGAACCAAATTTTGCCAAACAAATTCCTTTGGTACAGCCCACCAACCCAGTTTTTGAGTGCAATTTGAGTGGCTTTGACAGCTATTTGATTGTATGTAAAGGAATTCTTAATCTCAATGAAAGTACCTCCTATTTGAACCAAAAAAATCTTTTGAGTTTTAAAAATCCAAAAACTTGTGGGTCTTTTAAATAAATGTTGGAGACCCAATAAGAATAAAGCAAACGCGCTTATCTGCCTATAGACCATGCATGGCGAGTCAGAGGCTGCTACCTCGAAAATATTTTGAATTTCGATTTGAAACTTTGTAGGATTATTTTTAGATATGCATTCTCATAATCGAGAATATTTTCAAAAAATGAATGTTTTGGACCCTATTAACACACTGTTCGATTAGGAAGTGAATTAACACGTTCCTTAAAAATGTAAGTTATAAAAGAATTGAAGATCAGTTTTTATAAATATATGAATATTGTACTAAAATGACCAAATTTTTTTTTATTTTTCTGAAGAGGACCTGAAAGTACAGGGTCAAAAGCTAAAAAAAATAGGAAAAAGAAAAAATACAATAAAGAAATATAAAGAAAGGAAAATGTTTAAGTGATTCGAACTTCAACTAATTCAACATAAAACTTCTTCATTCACAACATTGGCTCCAAGGATTGATTTCGAGAATATCCGCATCAATACGAAGCGACTTATTTTTTGCGAATCGTAGTTTTTATTAATATTGTTAATTTACCGGGCATTGGATCTACAATATGCCTTGCGAAAATCATGGATATCGTTTTTTCAACTACATACGTAGAAATTATGGCACACAGGCTACTTTACTTCAAAAAACTTGGATCAAGATCGTCTTTCAGACAACAATTGTAGAAACTAGATTTTCTTTCTTACTCACAATAAGTTGAAAAAAAATTGTATGTACTTTTTGCTTCAAGTACTTTCTTAAGACTTTAAAAAATAAGAATCGAAACAACTGAAGTGTGATCAAAATAACACTGAGACAAATAACTTCTTAATAAGGCCTATACCAGCGTGGCTGCGAAAACACGCACTTACAGTCTGAAGATTTTCGCGAGAGTAATATTACTATTACAACTACAATACCATACTTAACTTTTTCACTTAAGATATTTCATTTTTTCGCAAATGGTATTGCACTTTTTCGCAGATGGTATTGAACTTTTTATTGTTTCACCTGCGAAAAAGTGTCACACGGTATTGTAAGTTACAATGAGCATTGTAAATTAGAATGAGTAGGAAAACGTATTGACTTCTATGATATTGACATCAAAAATGCACTAGCTCAAAAAATTAGAATGTCTCATTCATCTCATGAAATTTTGGCATGACTTTTATCGTGTAATACACAAAAATTTTTTGACCATTTTTCGCAAAACAATATTTTTTGTTTTTGTATAAAAGATTTATTTTTTTTTTTTTTTAACATTAAGAAATAGAGTAACTTGTAGTATTTTAACGATAACAAAAATATTATAATTATTTTATGAATAATTTCTTTATTCTCTTTAACATCGGAAATTCAAAGTCGCATTTTAATATCAGACTCTGCATCGTCGAGTGCATTAAGAATCGGAATTGGAAAATGTAAATGCTTGTCGACTGTTGTCGACGACAATGAAACTGATAAGTAGCGTTCATTGGCAGCGGGGCTAGGCGGGGAGAAATGTGAATTGAATATTGATGCTGATTGATGCGAACGGCGGCCCCAATGGCTCCAACTCGGGGCCCCCGAGTCGAATTAGCGGGGATTTTGTCGAGACTCGTCGTTTCACCTCCCCTCACATGGATAGCTGGCCGTACATATGTGGAAGTAAATACCTCGGTTTCAAATTCGAGAAAACCATGATTTCGGGCGATTTTAAAATCGAATAAAATAACATTAGTACTGCATAAGTCATGAATTTATGCCTTGCAATTATTTAATAGTGTATCTGAATTTTCGAAAGTTCAATTATTTTAAAGCAGGAGGAGTTGGAAGTGCTATTAAAGGAGTCTTGAAATTACGCCAGAGGCGACGTTTAAACGTCGCCTAAACGTCGCCTTCTGCCTGCTAGGGCACCATGATTTTTACTGTTGGCAATCCTGCTTCATCTACGTATATATGAACGATTTGTGTTAAGGCACTGCAGCTGCAGAAAGAGATGAGATGACAACATTAATTGTCATAACATGCATTTTTCTGTATTGTTTTAGAACGCGATCTTGCGCAAAGTATTTCTTGGTGTTTTTTAAGATTACGATGCACACATTTTTATCAAAATTTGTGACATTTGTCACGCAGGGCCGTAACATGAATTGTCTATATATACATATATGAAGCAGGATTGCCAACAGCAAAAATCATGTAGCACTTTCAGACTGGTCATTCTCGGTAGATTGAGGATGCTCCGCTGTAGTTTGGTTCTTTAGGATTATTATCTATATATTTACCTGCCATCGTTAATATAGATATAGAACCCTATAGAACCAACCTACCGCGGAGCAACCTAAACCTACCGGGAATGACCAGTCTGAAAGTGCTAATGGCGTTTGACAGCTCACTCGCATGATTGTTATTTTTTATTTAGACGATTCGCAACTAAACAGGCGACGTTTAGGCGATCTAAAACTAATAGAAATAGGAAGATTATTGTTTTGTATACTCTTTTTTGCCGCCAGTTTATGGAAATTCAACTTGAACTTGGCGCATATGTCGTCTAAAGTACGTAAATAGTGGCCGTGAACATGATTTTTTTAGGTGAATTTTTTTTCGCGAAGTAAAATATTCCGAGGTTCAGGTATGCATGGGATTGTTCGCAAATGTCAGAGGTTTTAAATGTGCAGTAACTCGATTCTCTCTGTTTCTCATTTATCGAAAAATCGTCGAATGAAACGTGCGACCGAACTGCGACCGAACTCGGCACCACCATTGCCAGGAAAACAATTTCACTGCTTGGAAAAACACATTCAGAATTTGAAAGTAACACGTTACAAATAACGCGTTACTCTCAAACCTTCCTTTTTTGAACGATAACGTAACGCGTTACATGAATTAACAAGTAATGATAAAGGGAAGGCGTCATTTTTTTGGTAACACGTAACCAAAATCCTGTTACTTCTATGTTACTTTTATCAGTCTCATGAAGTTTTTAGAACGATTCGTAACTTATTACGAAATGTTCTGAAACTGAGATGTGAGTAATTTTAAACTTACTTTTTTCTAATAAAAAATTCTATATTCATAATTCTAAATAAAACAGAGTGAAATATCGGTCATTGGTGTAGAAATACCGACGAAGAGTATTTTTTCTAACTTTTCCTTAGAAACTCTCACAACTCGAAACATTAAACTTTAGAAATCCGCATGAATATACATAAAAATACTCAAAATCTATAGATCTTTGAATCTATAGCGGGATCTTCAAAAAGTAGATGGGCTATGTCGGTTCTCTCCACCCACTCCTCGACCCAGCGCGTGACGTAGGAGGAGGCGGGGTAAGGAGGGGAGGGGAAATGACAACCAATCATAAAAGAGGAAAGGGCGAGGGTAGGGGAAAGGGTGATGGAGGGGCAACCAATCAGAAAAGGGGGGAGCAAGGGGGAGTAATATGGCGACCAATCAGCGAAGGGGAGGTGAAAAGGCAACCATTCAGAAAAGAGGGCGGAGCGAGGGAAGGGAGAATGGGCGAAGGAGAGGCGATCAATCAGAAAAGGGGGTGGAGCAAGGGGGAGTAAGATGACGACCAATCAAGGAATGGGAAGGGGAGGGGCAGCCTATCAGAAAAGGAATCGGAGCAATAGGAGGGGAAGACTAATCAAGGGAAAGGGAAGGGGAGGGGTAGCTAATCAGAGAAGTGGGGAGGGGCAACCTTAAGAGGAAATTGGAGCTAATCAGGGGCGTGGGCGAGGGCAAACAATCAGAGGTGGGGGACGTGTCACGTAAGACGTGTCATGTGGTGGATCGCTTTTCCCATACCCATCGTCGGAAAAACAGGAACTATCGATGATGAAAGCTGGTAGAATTTACTTACTATCGGTAAAACAGGTACCGTAGATGATAACCGCTTCACGATAACTCAATCCCACCGTCGGTAAAACAGAGTCCACCGATGCTAACAGCCGGTTGAATCGACCCATACCCACCGTCGGTAAAACAGGTTTTCACTAATGATCATTTTTCCTTTCATTGACGATAAGTATCACAAATTTATAGACTGCAATTTTTTATTTCAGGTTTTCAAGATTACAGCAAGTTATAATTATCTTTTCAAAACATACAGAAATCTTTATTTATGATACATTAGAAAATTCGTAACTATTTATTTTTCCTCTAAGGTAACGGAAATGAACATTACGCGTTGTTTTCACATTTTCTTTAAATTTTTCCAACTGTCTAGGATCTCCTTCGCTCAGCACTCTCGAAACTGTTTCCGGGAGGAAAACGGTAAAGTCTTCGTCCAGAGTGATAATGATTCTTGCATCAAACTTTGTGTTGACGTCTCGTGCATCCGAGACCAGATAATTTTTCCCGACTTCAAGTTTCATTATACTCTTGTGCTTTAGACACGCGACTTTGTTGATCTCTGTGAAATCCATGATGCTTCTGTAACACCGCGTCCAGAGCCGTGACTTTTATACGAAACTGTCCCACCACTTCAACCCCTCCCCCCCCGTGACTAAACTTGCATCCAGCATAGAGGTCAATCGTGGTCATTGCCCTCGAATGAATCAACAGATTTGCAGACGCGTCGTTGCAAGCATCATCCAGACTAAATGAACGCGAGCATAAAGCATAGAGGTCAATCGCGGTCATTGCCCTCGAATGAATCAACAGATTTGAAGACGTGCCGTTGCAAGCATCATCCAGAATAAACAAATGAGAAATTTATAATAATTTGTGGCAGCATATTTTTAACACTAATTTGTTTGTAAAAAACAATTTTATATTTACAGTAAAATTTTTCCATTATGAATGCCAAAAATCACAAAGGTATATTTTTCTTAAGCCTGAAAAAAATAATTTTTCTCTACATTTTCGGTATGCAGTGCAAATGATAAAGTTTTAAGTAAATAAACAGAATGTTACATTGTCAAAAAATGTTTATAATCTTAAGTTTTCTGTCCTTATTGTGAACGATTGATGATGATCGACGGATTCATCATTTAAAAAATAGGTGAACAGTGTTCTGGGTGGTATTTATCATACGTTTGATGTAAATGATTCCACCTTTTTTTAATAAAAGCAGTTTATCAACAGTAGCAAAATTTTGATGATAAGAGAAAAAAAAAAAAAATATCGTACCCGAGGATTTGAACCCAACATGTCCAGGTGAGAGGCAAGGACTCTGCGGAATACTCCACCGCAACTCTCCGACTCTATGTCGGTAACATAGAATTTGGGGCCGAAGGGAACTTGTATGTTAACTTTTTGTATTTTTATTTTTTATTTTTTATAAGTATTCGGTCGAAGAGCTTGAGGTTTGCTAATGGCTTAGGCTATACAATTTTCCAGTTCAATAAGCTCCTGAAATTGATTTTTAAATGTCGAATTAGCCGCACGATAACGTGTGAACAATTTTTTCCAGGGTGATTAAATAATTGTGGTTAATAATACTCAATTAGCATTGACTTACATTGGTATACCACTGTTCAAGCTAGTTTGAGTCTAGAATTAAATCTTTCATGATCCTATGTCATCAATTCGAAAAAATGAAACGTCATGAAACCACGTGAAACGCGATGAAACTCAGTGAAACCACATGAAACGGTTTCATGAGGTTTCAACCGACCCAGTAAGGTATATATGGTAATAATTGTAATAAATAACGAAATATAGGTTATTAAGTTGCCTGATTCATGAATAAATTAATTCTTTAAAAAAATTCATATTATTTGACGATATTTTGCATATAATCTTATATCTCTAGTAAGTTTTACGTTTCTATAAACTTTCTACAAACTCTATCATACAATCAGGGTTTTTCTCGATGAATTATCATATTATATTATATTATGATGAATATCAAGAATGTTGTATAATTCTTGAACTTTGATATCAATATTGATAATGTTTTTTCACATATTAAAATTATATAACTATATCTTCATTTTTTCGTCTTAAAATGAAGGTAAAATAATTGAATTTGATGAAATAAAATTAACTAAGTATGAACATATATCAAATTATGAATGTTGAAACAATTCCACCATTTATGTCTGAATAATTATCGTAATTTTCTCAAGTTCCATTCTCTCAAGTTTCCTTCTTTTGTTAGTACTGCAGTGAACAAATTGTATCCGTACTTTTATATTATTTGCATTATTTGTAATAAAAAAAAATTGAGGTTAATGAATCGTGCGCTCAAAAAGGCGGTAAAAATAGTATGCATTATTTACAGGCAATATTTTGTGACATTTCTTTGAAAGAGTGTTAATTAGGATAATCTGTTTATATATGCCATTTATCATCAAATTGATAGGAAACAATAATCAGAGGGTACTCACCGTACTCGCCAACAATGACAATCATCGCCAGCAATGATGAAATTTTCGGAAATTTTGAAGTTCTATTTTTCACGCCATGTCAACACACGTCAACTTACGCCAAGTTACGCCAGCCGTCAAAATAACCGGCGCATGCGCTCAAGCACGCGTTAACTCAAATAGGCGCTAGAATAGCAATTAGCTTTTCTGCTAATTGTACGTTAAATATTGAACACTTAATTATACCATTGATAGATTTGTGATCACCATACGATTTTGCATCGATCTATAATAAAGTTTTTTTTTTAAATCATTTTTACAACATTGTGTCGGCTGGCATCATGACAGTTTTTAATTATTTTTTTCCTAATTAACTAACAATCACCAAACATTGAAAATAGACTGCCAATCATCGCCAAACGAAAATCTAATGATTCAATTAATTTTGAGCATAAAAGCTCACTTTTGTCGGCTAACATCACACGGGTAGACTCCGTGGATTCATTCCTCCGTTCAGTTTGGGAGAGAAGTTAATACAAATATATCTATATATACAACACTTACAAAATGTTTAACTTGGTTCATTGAATTCAAAATTTATTATTTGACTCAAAATTTCTCAACTGGGCCAACTGAATTTGATGAAAATTCATTTTCACTTGAAAATGAGTTTTTCCGATAGTGTTATTACCATTACTAAGGTAGACCCAAACTGCCCCAGTAAACATTCGTGTTGACAATGAGACGGCAAGTGGTTGTCACGCCGTGATATAGAATGTCACGTATGACGTCTTTTAACTGTCGTTTGCCTCGTCATATACTCATCATTTGTTGAGCACACGTGACATTCCTCCACAAGCGCAGCGCAGCGCGCATGCGCGTAGATTGATTATGGCGGGAAATTTTTAAAAAAGCCTTAGGTCGGGCAATTTTAATATACAAGTAAATACGAAATAAAATAGAAAGGATAGGAAATAAAACGATATAATAAAGCAAGAAAAGGCATTTTTATTAGCATAAAATGAATATCAGAAAAGAAATGTTTTTTTTTTCACAAATTCAACAATTTGACAGTGCGCATTATTGGTTTCATTGTTGTACTCTTTTTAAAGAGTAATTTAACATTTACGGCGTTGGGTAAAGAAAAAAAAAAAAAAAAAAAAAATGATTATTTAACTCCGTACAAGGTGAGTTGCGCAGTCGAAATAGTAAGAATCCTGCTGAAATTTTAAGAGGCTTTTTCTTTCTGATATATTTCCCGAAACTTACAATCGAATTAGATATTCAAATTCTAAATTTCACCTATCAATATTCGAATGTAAAATTTTAAAAAAATGATAGGTTTAAGCTTTTGATTTAAACGTTTTTTTCGATTTTAAGTTTTGTAAGAAATAGCGTTGAAAAAATCGTCAGAGAATTTCGGGAGGATTCTGCAGTTTTTTAGTTTTCTGAGACAGTATTAAAATGTAATTTACATAATTTATGTGCTAAAAAGAAATCGAACGGAAAATTATTATTAGCTATTGCTGTTTAATACTCTTCATCGTCGCCTTCGTTCCCGCTGAATTCTGGGTTTGGGGCGTCTTCTTCATTCGCGACCCCATTTGCCTCTTCTTGCAGACGTTCCAACACCTGAATCCGTTGCAACAAGTCGTTGCCCTCGGGATTGGGCATGCGGTTGTAGTGCCTCATTTTCGAAGCCCTCAACGACTGTCGCAACTCTTCGTCAAACGCAGCAGTTGACTTTGCCATACTGAAAAGCCCCGACCTGCTCGCTTTTGATGCTGCTTCTGTAAAATATTTTCAATTAGTATGCAACATCACAATTTTTTCTCAAACTGGGGCACAATGAGAACGCCATTGCACCAGAGTTAAAGAAAAATCATAGTTGGGCGCCTCACACATTGATCATGTATGTTTTGCAAAAGAAGAAAAAAAGTATACAAAAATTATTTTATGAGCTAGACAACCTTAGAGGTTGTGTTATGGAAAAAATTTTGATTTGAAATTTAACATGTAAATTGTATGAAAAAAAAAAGGATTTTTGTGACGACAAACTCTGAGACTCAAGTTTTACAGCATTTGCAAATATGCTTATAAATGATAATGGCGGTTTCATTAACTATATTATGTAACTCATCGAAAAACAAATCATAGTGCTTTGTGTCCTGGAGTTTCCTGTTTCCACGCAGCCCTTTCACACTCAAGCAGTAGGAGAGGGAGTCAGCAAAACACTCTTTCAATGAGAGAACCAAAAATCCTCGGAGCGTGGTGCTGCCCATTTGTACTAAATATTTCTTCTGCATAAAAAGATAATTTCACCATTAAATAAACACCCCATGTAAGAAGGGAGAAACCAAAAAGAGAGCAGCACGCATATGATAAGTATTGGAAAAAGGTGAATATACCTTTATGGGGGGAAAAAATTCATCGAATGTGTACCGCTGTACAATATTCCATGAATATGGAAGAAGAAAGGATATACAAAATCAAGGAATTATGAATCAATAACAATAATAGCCAATTCAAATACCATCGCTTCACGGACTTCAGACTTGTCGTTTTCTTCAGCTGCCCGAAATTCTTCAAGCGTTTTCAGAGGATACAAGTCCGGCTTTTTGCACCTGACGTTGTTGTCGTCGACTGTGACTTTTCCCACCATCATGACTATACGATCGATTTTTTCATCCATTACGCGTTGTTTTTCTTTTATTTTAGCTATGTCGTGCAAACCACGGCTGTAAAATCGTGATAAAACAATGAAAAATATACTTTATGATTCTCAGATACGTCAGATTTCCCCAAATGTTTCATCTACATTTTTGATTACTATTTTCAATTTATCCTCATTCTCACATTTGTAGGCATACTCATCATCTAAAAAATAGTATATTATTGACAGTTTTGGAAATGCTTAGTTTGAAGAAACGAAAGATTGCAGCCTGAGGCGAAGCCGGGGGTTGTAATCGTTTCGTCAAATAAAGCAATTTCCAAAACTGACAATACGATATTTTACTCACAGTTTGTTAATAATTCACGTCCAAATGTTCGATTATTAGCAAATTGTGAGTAAAATATATTATTATTATATTACAGTTTTGACATTAGAACGACAAACGAGCTTTCTATGCCAAAGGTACATGAAATGTTTCTTTTTATTGGAATTGTTGGCCTGTTTATCATGTTATCATTGAAAAATAATAGACACGAATTATTTATATACATACATATAGCTAACTGACATAGGTTGCTAATTACAGATTATTGGAAAGAAAATCCTTAATAAACATAGAATCAATAGAATTTATACATAAACAAGGAATATTACAACAGGTACAATTGAGGACTAAATTTAGCAAATGATGAAGGAGCTTAACTGCATGTAATACTTACTTTACTTTTTCGAGAATTGCTTTCAACTCAGACGATATCGTCCCGCCTTGCGTTGCCGTTGTAGGCTTCAGGGCAGTCCTGGTTGAAAAGAAATTATCTTCATCAATAAAAGTTATACGTGACCAGGAAGGTGTGTAAGGAAAAAGATAAAATAAAATGAAATTTTGCCTGTAACCACCACGTGAAGATTGATTAAATTTTAAACGGCAAGTGTCTTTTACATGGAATTTTCTCAGTTAAACATCAAAGCAATAAACAATTGACTAAAAAATTCTTTCAACACAGTTATTGCTTGGTATTTTCCAAAATTATTTTAAAGACTTTTTTTGCTCTGTAATTATCCTTTACATTCAATCATGAAATTTAATATGCTTCCTGTAACTTAATTTTGCTCATTGGTGACAATCTTTTTCCAACTTACTTTTGCACATTGCTGATCATCGAAGAAATGGGTGATGTTGCCTCATGTGTATCAAAAAAGTCATCATGAGTGGACAAATCATTTCTGATCAGGTTGATTGACTGGCTTGCATTTACGCACTTCGACGAACTTGGGTTTCTGTCAAATAACATTTTTATCAATAAAAGTTATCTGCAACCAAGAAGGTGTGCGAGGAAAACATACAATAAAGCGAAATTATGCTTTTAACTACCACGTGGAGATTGATTAAATTTTTAACGACACGTATCTTTTACATGCAGTTTTCTCGGTTAAGCATTAAACCAATAAACAATTGACTAAAAAATTTTTTTCAACACAGTTATTGTTTAGTATTTTCCAAGTTACTTTAAAAGATTTTTTATCTTCTATAATTATTCTCTTCATTCAATCATGACATTATTATTAGCTTCTTTTAACTTCATTTTGCGCATTGGTGACAATCTTTCATGAACTAACTTTTGCACACTGCTTATGATCGAAGAATTTGTTGATGATGCCTCAAGTGTGTCAGAAAAGTCAACATGAGTAGACAAATCTTTTTTGAACAGATTTCTCGGCTGGCTTGCTTTGACGCACTCCGATAAACTCGGGTTTCTGTTGAATAACATATTAACTTTTAACATATTTAATAACATTGTGTGTAAGAAAAACTCTGATAGCTGGGGTTACGATGACCGGGCTAAAAAACCCGCCCAAGTTGACTCAGGTTTAATTAATTATGTCAATGAAGTGCAAGATATTCTCATGACCGTTCGTTACATTACGAATTTGTTATTAATTATTGTTTGAAAGCACGATTCTTGCTTTCATCAGTTGTTATATTTGAGTAAGTAATAAAGTTAGTCAATTTATTACGACAAAGTAAAATGCAAAAATCCATAACGTTTCAGCGAAAGTTTAAAAAAGTCGAAAAGGTTTAATTGTACACAAATAAACCGGGTTCAAATGGCACCAAAGTTTTTCAGATTCGAGCTAAGCCCCACCACCGGAGTTTTGCTGACATGATGAAGAGTCAGATAATCATTATCTTACGAATTTGATTGTAGACGATTCGAGGGTTTTTTTATTACTGTTTTTAAAGCAAGCTCTTTTAAAGCAGATAACTCCAAAGCAATTTGGTGATTGTTCAATTTCCGTTGTTGTGGTTGACTGGCAACCTCATCTATCCCTGACCCAGATGTATAATCATACAAGTGTTTCGGTTTTTTAGAGGACCTACCCGATTTCGTTTCGACGTTGTCTCTCTTTTTCATAACGCTTTTCTCCTGCGTAGGTTCCATTTGTCTGTTAAGTGCAAAAACGTTGAAAAAAAACTTGATGACAAAAAAAAAAACTTGTAAGCATGCAACTTTTCTAATATTTTCAAAAATTGACAGATAGTCTTTCACGTAAAAAAAAGTTTTTTAGTACTCCTTTTCCCCAGGAATCTCAAAAAAATGTAGGGTACTTGAATCGAAAATATCATTCACAAATATGTAAGACCTTTTATTTCCAGTAATATTCATGAAGTATAGATGTAAATTCACCATCATCTGATATTACGAATTACATAGCAATATACATAAAATAATACATAATAAATTAACTTTCACAATTAAAACCTGATATAGCGAACGAATACAGTTTCCTGGCTTTGTTTGACAGTCTGATTTCTTTAAACGAATAACTTGGTACATAATTGCTTGCGAATCAGATTTGTAAAAACTATTGAATCATCTGCAGATGCGACCCTATTTTAGTGATAAATGAAACACAGACAAATTCATTAGCAACTGTAGCTTCTTCATGGCCTTCCACGGAATTCCACTTGGGCATTAGGTAACATTTTCTGTCGACTTCTTCTATGGGAACCGTGAAAAAAGTGTTCGAAAGCTGCCGACAGAAGTACACCCCAACAACATCAGATGAGCCACATACATCGTACATTGAACTCCTCTCTGCAAACTTTTGAACGATTAAAATCACGTCTTCTTGTGATCGAATTATGTTTCTGATGACACAGACATCAAGATTCTGCAGAATGCAACAACAATCTCTTTCTTGTACAGATAAAACCGTTTGACCGATTTGGATACGTTCGAATTGATCACAATTTTGGCAATTGAAACCACCACAAAGGGGACCATTGAAATGCATTTTGGATGTTGCAATAACTATGGCATCACTCACTGGCTCTTGTAAGTTGCAGCGTTCAATTACTCTCTTGTAATATTGTTCCAAAGGTCCACGCGGTCGCCTAGTCGCAAGATTTCTAACGCTTGGCATATTATTCTCATAACAAAATGCGCTAAACGATTCTAAAGGCCCCATTTCACGGACATCATCAACAATGTGAAGCAGCGCATGGACGTTGTATGATACAAATTGCTGGCCGTACAACTGCTCAGAAAGAATAACGTAGCTTTCAATGGCTGCTTGACAAAAATTCAGCACTTCCTCGCTTTGTTCTTCGAAACTGAGAAAACGACAAACACAATGTAGAACCATCATGTGTTCATAGTAACGATCATCTAGAACATTTTGGAAAACAGCTGGTGAAACGTAAAGCAACAATTGCCTAAATTGAGTAGCTTTGTAATGATGAAATTCTGATAGCTGTTGGAGCTGGCGATTGAATTCTGAGGGACAGTACCGTTGAACTAGCTCAATTCTGGAGTCTAAGATACTGCTTTGTCGCGCAGACAATCTCCCAAGCCTAAACTTTCCCTGAAGCAACCCAGTCAACTTTCTTTTAACAACACCTAAATAAACGAGGTGCATTGGTTCGAAGGGTACACTTGTGACGCAATCGAGAATCTCCAAAAGAGGAGACCGTCCTTTATGGTGATTTCTATCAGTAAATGCGCGATACTCGGCCTCAGTTCGCTTCTCATGACCAATGCCAGGGAAAACCATTGTTGACTCAAATCCGGGAGTAGTACAACGAAAACCAACCACTTTACACTTCGAACACGGTTGTGCAGAGTTGTGACATTTGTGGTTCAACATTAAAGCTCGCGCTGGTCCATCAGCGATAAAACCTCGAATGCGAAGGGGAATAGTTCGAACTCTGATTGTTAAGCCTTGACGAGCCCAGATATTGAGTATCTCTGTACGAAGTGGATCTAAAAATTCAAAAGCGTTTGAAGGCTTCGATTTACCAAAGAAAAGGCCAGCGACCATGGGTTTTACATTTACAACGTTGACTATTCGAAATTGAATCGGCCAGAACTGATGTACACCGGATCTATACAATTGTCCACCATCCGTGCTTAGGTCAACGACAACATCATTCGGGAGCATGTTTTCAGGTATCGACAGTAATCTCCTCTCGAGATTTTCTTCAAAGCCCAAATGAATGTATTCCCCACCACCACTTTCAGTTATCATGTTTCGAACAACGAGAGACGGTGTGTTTTGCAGCGTCCGAGAATCTTTGGGAAAAAAGTTGTGTGGGAGGAAATGCGAAAAAGGAAATTCACGCAAAGCTTGCAGCACTTGGTTTTGTTGAGAATGATTAAGATTTGCATTCAAAAATGCGTATTTGAGCTTTCTACGGCCTTCTTCTTGGAGATGTTCAGGATCAAGCAATTCGTCAACTCGTAATAAAACATCTTCGTGACCGTCATCTTCATGAACGTCCTCTACTGCATTTTCCACACCATCTGGCATGACTTGCTCTTGGATGTCTTCATCAGGTCTTTCGTTGAATAAAGCATCATCTTCATCAAACCCTTCGGAAGGTCCAGCATCGTCTTCATCGGGTTCTTCGTTAGATACAGCGTCATCTTCAGGCTCGTAGTTAGATACAGTATCTTCGTTGGATACAGAGGAATCCGAATGAGGGGTGGCGGGCTGTACGGCCGGGACTTCGAAAGAACCAGCACTATTGGATGGAGTATCGCTATCGTCACTGTCAAATTCTTGTTGATTTTCCTCTAGTCTTTGGTTTCGCAAACGTAACCTGTGTTCCCGTTGTCTCCGTGATAGATTTGTGTACGGTTTCCATTTGGACATTTTCTACTCAAATTCGAAATTAACCCCCCTTAAAATCTTTCAGAATAATTAAAAAAAAAATTCTTACAAAGTTTGAAGCTGATCGGTTAATATTAACACGTGCCCTACGGCCGTTGAAATTTTAAATATAAAATACACGTATTTTTAGCAAAGTTTGCTGGAAAATTCATAACTTCGTCTGTAATTCACATAAAATTATGAAACTTGGCACATTTGTAGGGCACTATATGGAGTACAAAACCTAATTTTTACAGAATTTTAGAACCATTTAATCATACGGTTTTAGCGCTCCGAATTATACATTTTTCGTTTTTTCGAATGAGGCCCTCGTAAATCCGCCTTTATTTTTCTACTAAACACATTTTTACGAATCACGGGTTGTGTTTACTGCTTCGCAAGGTTCATGACTTTATGCTAGGTCGATGTATGTTGATAAGAATTGTTAACATATCCTAAATATTGACAAAATACTAGGAAATGTTGAAGTCCGATAGTACGAATATCGTCGTAAAATCACGACGTGGACCTTATTTAAAAGTGATTCTGTCTGATGTATCGTCATTTTGTTTGTTGATATACTTTTACTTACCATAAACAATCTTTTATGTACTAAAAAGTTATCGAAATCTAATGGTTTGTACGGCAATTAATCGACATTTTTATAATTAAATATTCAAATCCGTAAAATTCTTCAGTGTCTTATTTTTATACATTCGATTTTCGAATCATAAGTTTCTAATAGTATATTATATGTCTGAAGTTTTTCAACTGAGCTATCATGGGACGTGATCAGAAATTCTAAAAATTCAGTTATCTAACAAATTCAAAATTTATATGAGAAATTCTCAACATCAGTTTAAATAGGAGTTAAGCACCTTTCAGTGTGCTCCATAGAAACTTTCATTTTTACCTAGTAGGTCCCTTTTCTCGGATTGCGTCACATAAGTTCCAAAATGATATTTTACATGTCAACTTTGATGAAAACGTGAGAAAAAAATTATCACTTTAGATGCTTTGATACTCATATCAATTGCTAGTCACCTTGTAATTATTGGACTATGTACTGAGAAAAAAGTAACTAACTATGACCATATTTCTGTCATAGTTACGTTCGATATTTAAATACATGACGGACTCTTCCAAAGAAACGAATAGGTGGTGCATAAACACAAATAAGAATTGAGCGCACGACCGAAAAATATTGCGTCCACGTATGAAACACCTCCGTCGGAGACACAAATAGCTGACATGATAAACATTGTTTGTAATCGTAAGTTTTCATTTCTAATAGTTTTATGAATAACTAGAGTATAGTGATATTTATCTTATCACATAGCAGTATTGTTTAATATTTGCTTCATTTTAGATGCACATTAAAATATAACTTTGGTGTTGAAATCCTGAGTTTCCTACTGAAAGTTTGTATACTATTAATTAAATTAATCAAGGTATATACAAATTTTTTTTCTTCAGTTTGAGAAAAATGTAACCATATCATCACTTGCCTCTAAGCAACGGAAATTTTGAATGAGAAATACGTGCATATTTTCACCTACATTAGTCAAGATTTTTTTATCCCATATGAATTTGTTAAAAAAAATTCAACCTTTGCTTTTATTGTTGCGCATAATGTTTTTTTGAAATTTTTCTATAATTTTTCCAAAAACTGTTTCCTTACTTTTAAGCTCACACTCAACAACCAGTTTGGTTGGCTAAAACAAACGTTTGGTCGATATACGACCAAAAAAATATTTGGTTAGCTCAAATAAATTTTTGGTTGGAGCAACAAAGTTTTATTAGGCTTGAATATATTTTTGGTACGAACAAACACATTATATTTAGCAGTGATTAATATTTGTTTAACTGAAATAAAATTTGTTAGAGTCTAATAAAATTTGTTTGCCTATACCAAACATTTATTTGAATCAACCAATTTTTCTTTTCTTTCACTCCGGACTATGTGTAGTGTCAGATAAGAACATAATTAAAAAAAAAAAGCTATTGAACATTGAAAGTTTTTGATTTATACGAAAACTCTCCGTTCTGCCCCGCCCTTGGGGCAAAACGGGGAGAAAACTACTTTTTTACAAAACTCGTATAACTTATTGCTGCAATGTGATATGAATTTCTTCATTTTTTTATAAGTGCGATATGGTCTACACAAGAGATTCGCATAACAGTTGTTCGAATATAACTAATTTTTGTATGTGAGACAATTCGTTAAACGTTACGATCCCCGTCTTGCATTGCAATTAACATTATCGATAATTATTTATAAGAAATAAGTAACTCGGTCAATCACTGAACTTGTATTTGCAAATAAAAAAAAAGTTCATAAACATATTTATTGGTTTTTTCTCTCATTTCATTTTATTCTATGATAAATTTTGCGGTACTTTTTATAAAATATATAAATTTAAATAAAATATATTCTTAAGGCTTGCCACACGCCCAAGATTCTTGTGCAACACTTGAGCATGCCTTGGGGTCTTATTTAATCCCAAGCCTTGCCCAAGACTTGCCAAAGATTCTGGCCTAGACTTTCTCAGACTTTTGGGCAAGACTTGTGTGGGCCTGTGGCCACAGTCTAACACCAGTCTTGCCCAAGGTTCTTGATTATGTCTGGACCAAGTCTTGCCCAAGTCTTGACAATGTGTCACTGACATCGCAATCTCTTGGGCAAGAATATCCCAAGTCTAGCCCCCCTGGCAATCAAACTTCAACTTTGACGGCTGTAGTTTGGTTGAAGTTGGGTTGTAAATTTTTAAATGGAAAATATAAATCTTTATGTTTGATATTTTTGCAAAGAATGGTATCGAATCATTATTTTTCATCATTCATTGGCAAATTCAATCGTCAAAACAATAAATTTTTGCCTTAAATTGTCATTTTTTTTTTCCAGGCATAAAAGAAGCATGAGATATATATATGCCTGGAAAAAAATAAAATGAGAATTTAAGGCCGAAATTCATCGTTCTGACGATTAAATTTGCCAATAAATAATGAAAATTGATGATTTGATATCATTCATTGCAGAACTATCAAACTTAAAGACTTTTTTTTTTCATTTCGAAATTTATAACCCAACTTCAACCCAATTACAACCTTCGAAGGTTGAATTTTGGTTAAAGTTTGTTTGCCAGGGCCAAGAATCTTAAGAGAAGAACCTTGGGTACATCTGGGAATTTTCTTGGGCAAGACATGGTTTTATGGGATAATATATTTCATACAAATAATAAATGTAATAAGAAACATCGATAACATGTTCAAAAGAACAAAACATATATCTTTTCATTTTATGAAGTTTTTGATAATTTGTAATAATTTGCTCAGCTATGCAATTACACTGAAACCTCGTTTATATCCTCTCTTTCTTTCTCACTCTACTCTTAGGTATATCCAAAAAATCTATTGAAATCGAAGATATAACTGAGAGTAGAGTGAGAAAGAGAGAGGGGATATAAATGAGGTTCCAGTGTATACCTTAAATATTTGAAACTCACAAAAATACAAAGTAATAATTTGTGATTATTATCTATTTTATATATTATATTTTTAACATGTTATAATGCATAAATGATATAATAATGAAAATATTATTTGAAAATATTTATTATACACTCTCAATTCGAAACATGGTTGATTACCAAAATACAAACGAATACTTTAATATAATAGATTATTTATCTCCTTATTCTTTAGGACTACTCAAAATTTGCAATGATTGGCAGAATAATTCTTAACTCCACCTCAGTGACTCCCTCATTACTTATTTTATAATCATTAATTTATCTGAAATTGAATGTTAACCTTGTAGAAGAAATGTAAGTAAAATGAAAAAATATAACTGTGCAATATATAAATAACATTTTTTGCAAAAACACGCAAAAAAGTTGTACTTCGAGGACCTGTATGGCCGCATTGAACACGACCTTTCCCACCTGCCAGATGCTTCACTCCCTGAATACACGCACTCAAGCAAAAACACAGGCACTGAGTCATTTCTCCAGCTCGTGCCTCCAGAGACTGAAGCATCTGCCAATCGGAAAGGGCCGTATTCAACACGGCCGTACAAGTCCTCCAAGTACAACTTTTTTGCGTGTATTGCAAAAAGTACCGTTTGTACATCGGACTGTGGGCGTGGCTTTGTCCTCGGACCAAATATCAAGCCTAGGCTACGCCTCGGCAGATAAATTGGTCCTCGCCCTAAAAGCAACGTCTAACGTCCTCGGTACAAAATACACTATTTTTCAATTATAAAATTTTTTGTTGGTTTTGTAGCATTCTTGATAATTTGCAGAATTAATTGATTGTACCCCATATGAATTGGTTTGCTTAAATAAGAAACACCCTAATGATAACACTGTGTAGCCATAAAAATTCCAATACTACAATTACGTGCAACATATTGGTATAGGTCAGCAAAGCAAACGTGGAAAAGGGTTGAAAATGCATAGCAGTAATTTGCTAGTAATGTCTTCTTACTTTTCATATAGCAAGTAATTCAGATTCTATATTTTTTTTCTGCTCTGGAAATATAACAAAGATATAACACGTGTTTTGGTTTCTCAAATATTACAACAATTTTTACAGAATTTCGATCGCATAGCTTTTTTATTCCGTCATTTTCCTCATAAACCTAATGATTTTTCTGGTCATTGTTCCCTTTTGATCCGTAATGAATGTCAAAAACATGATGATTCAGAAAGAAAAAAATAAATAAATAAATAAAAATGGCTATTTACTCAACGCTTACAGAAGGAGCTTTTTTAACGAATGTGAAGTTTGCAACACGAGCCGAATGCGAGTTTTGTAATCACATGAGTTAAAAAAGACCTTCTGCAAAAGGTGAGTACAATATTTTACATCACAGCGTGTTGAGAGTAAAATTTTTAATACGCGAAGCGTGTAGAAAGTGCCTACTTTAAACACGCAGTGATGTAAAAGAAATTTACTTGGAAAATTGAATTGAACAAGATATATAAAATTAAATGAAAGGATAATTTGGATAAAAGTAAGAGTACACAAGGGTGGTTGTAAAAATAGGCTTGATGAGATTGTGATAGGGACGTCTCCTAAATTCAACTTTAAAAAACTCATGTATCTCAAAAAAGCGATGCTTTTCCTCACCATAATTTTTTCTTCACATTCTCGGAATCTTAATATAAATACCCAACAATTTTCACTCCTTCTTAAAATTTATTTGACAAAATTTTTCAAATCTAGTTTACACGCTCAGAGCTCATGCAATTAATATAACAAGTTTGAAAAATTTATTCATATAACTTATTTCACGATACTTCTAAAATATCATTATTGGTTCAGTTTGCGTTTGCCTTAAAAAAAAAAAAAAAAAAAAAAAAACACATTTGGTATAAGACAATTCATTTTTCAAAAATTACACTTCAATCATAGAAAATTAAAATAATATCAAAATATCGATCAAAAGGATGGGGGTACATTGTAACAAAAATTATTGTTACATGATTTCAGGATAATCTTGAAAAAAATCATCATATCTTGTGTGAATTATTTATCCAAAACTCCTATGATTTTCAGAGTATCTCAATATCAAGCTTTGAAATCAAAAAATAAAAAGATGTATCAAAATTTCAAGTATACTTTTTTTCTTACCTCCACTGTGGTTTTGGTGTTCGAGTCTAGTGCTGCACTCCAGGATTGAGATATTTTATTCTTTTTCTCGCTGTCTGGCGGCAATTCGTCTTCCAAAACACTTTCGGTATCTCCCAAATCCGCTTGTGAATCCACTGGGAGTTCTTGGTCAGAAACTGTTTCTGTTTATAGTTCCTTACTAACAATGAAAAATCGTTAATTAAGTATGTAAAACATCATTTTCATAATCAATTTCAACAATATTGAAATAATGGGGGTTCATTTTTCATTATTAATAATCATTATTATTTATTATTTGCTTTCACTTACGAGCACATGCCAGGTACACGAGGGTTTGTTTATTTACCTTTTTTGAGGGTTATGAGCAATCCAGAGCAGCAACACTGAAATAAGCGCGCGTGCGCAGTGAACAATGGCGCGCACTACAAACACATCACTCGCGAATGTTTAAATTACACTTCAAAAATAGCTGAATTTAATTCGCTATTTTACATGGACTTTTGGTAATCGTGACGTATGAGTAATATTAAATTTATTTTTGACACCAAAATCGATTATAAATCAACAAACAATAATTTTGTTTTGAGATGTCATCCGCGAGTCACGTAGTGATTTTAGAATATCATTAGGGCTGCACTGCGTGACAAAAAATGACAAATGACATCAATGTAGCATCACTAGAATGTCACTTCGTGATATTCACGATGTGACATAACATGATTATCACGAATGTTTACTGGGTGATTTCGTTCGAAAATTTTTTTTGAATATAATATTAACAGCAAAAGTTTTTTGTCATTTTTTTCAAAATTTGTGCTCGCATTTTGGAAAAAGGTTATTCATTCGAAAACGTAGTCGCGCGAGCTGCTAAAGCAATGCCGTTCGTTCACGCGCATTTATTCATCACCGCGCAAATTTCTCAACTGGGCCACTGAAAAATCCATGTTTTTATTTTTCATTGTCACTAACTATTTAAGATTCACTTTATTGTTAAAAGTACTCACCTGATATTTTTTTTTATGGAAAATAATTATTTTTCGTGTAATTAACCGTTAGTGATTTTGTCTAAATTTTTTTATAAAATGAATTGCTCGTGAACGACCAGTCTGACCTTGACGTGTATTATATTACAAATTTTTTAAATAATATTTATTATAAATAAAATTTTCTCATTAATGAAAAAGTTATTTTTAAATAAAAAAACATAAATACTGACCTTTTATTGACATCTCGGAAAAAATTGTTTGAGTGGGCAGTGTAATTTGTGAAAAAAATCGATTTTCACCTCTGCACGAATGAAGAACATGAACATACATAAAATTCTTGCGATCACGATTTGCAAAGGCAAAAATAATAAGTGAAACACGTTAATTTCATTGCTATCAGCCAATGGATAATAAAAAATTATCGTGCAAAATAATTTCTGCTCAAGAATAAGCTGTGACGGCTAAGCTTTTGTAAAACTTAAAATAGTTAAATTTTAACAACTTATTTTTTGACTTATAACCATTAAAATACTTTGAATAAGAAAATCTTCACATTTTTTGATGTGAAATTCAAGTAATGCAATATTTAAAAAATTTTCTTTCACATTTAATTAAACATTTAAAGATACTGGAAATAATGAATCATCTCTCTCAATTCGAATTAGTAGAAAACTACTAATTATTAGTGGAATTTCACTAATTGAAAAAAAGAAAAGTGAGCCACTAAAGATTAGTGAAATATCACTAATTGTATTAGTAAATTATGACTAAAGAAATAGTGAATTTCTACTTTATAACTTTAGTAGAATTCTACTACTGAATTAGTAGATTTTGACTAATCTTATAGTGCATTATCACTAAATGATTAGTAGAATTCAACTAATGAGAAGGTCAATTTTCACTAATTCAATAGTTTGATTATTAGAATTTTTACTCTTGAGAATGGTGGATATTTACTACTACAATTAGTGATAGTCTAGTATTAAAATTCCTATTAATTATTGTTTCATGGGAAAAATTAGGCAATCACTAGACATGTTTACACATTTGTTAAAATGTTTATTTCTTTAAAAATCAAAATATTTCTTAAAACTAGGAATATATGTAATAAAATATTACTCAGAGATGACCGTCGAAACATCAGACCTAATCTGGTCAACTTTCTCCGAAAAAACCAAAAGTGAAATATGCAACGCCTTAACAGAAGGCTTCGCAACTTTAGTTGTTTTAAACAAAAAGAATTCTATGAAATTATAAAAGTAGAACAAAGAATTCGCAAAATGTACGTCATACACGAAATGAAATTTGAAAAGAATAGCAAAAGCGTTGATTGCCCTTGATTTCACCGGCAACTGCACCAATTGCCCATCTCCTTGGATGAAGAACGAATCAAAACCTTGCCCTTCGAGGCAAATCATGAAAGGTTGAACAGCTTCTTTTTTTTGCTTTTTGATGTCATCGAGAGCAGTTTGAATATTTGATCCTTCGGGGAGTACGATAAGAAGATTTGGATTTGGCAAATCTGTTTTGGGCTGGTAGACGTTTGTCGCTACATCTCGAGAAATTTGAAAATATTAAAATTACCACAATTAAGTAACCGAAATAAATTCCCTTTCCATTCAACTTGTTCGTGAATGCAAAATTTTGAATTAGAAACTTGGAAAATACCGAGAAAAAATTTAAAAATCCAAATTATGAAACTTGTAAACTGCACAAGGATTGTTTTTTGCATACAGTAAATTTCAATAAAACAAACACCTTTTTTGCGTCGCTCACAGATGATTGGTCACTTTTGTTAGTTTGTCTTTTCCCCTTGATGAAGTTGGGATGAGGCAAAATTTCCGGAAGCAAAATCATTGCCTTCAAATTATCTGAAAACGAAAATGTCAATAATTTTTTTATCAGTAGGGAACAAATTATAAAAATTGATAAAAACTATGAATAATAAATAAATACAACCCACCATCGTTGGTGACAAGAGCAGCTTTTCGGAATAAGTCAGGGTTGTTGACTTGGGTGTAGGAATTTATGAGTGGTGCAAAACTCGTTGCGAAAGTTCCCAAAAAATCATCCGCATTTGAGTTTTCTTCTACCTCCATCATTGCATCGTACTCCAACTCAATCTGTAAGTTACAGTAAAATTACATCTCTTAAGGTTGAAACTTGAATAAAATGAAGAAAGGGGCAAGTACGTAGCCAGGGGGGGATGTTAATATGTAGAGTTTGTAAAGAGCTTTATATATCAAGGAGCATAAGGTTATATTTACCATGTAGCCATCAAAATCTAGTAACCGAGGGTAGATTTCAATAATTTCGGATATTGAAGGTCCTTTCTCGGCTATCCAAGATCGTCTGTGATGGAGAGTTGCAGTCATGCATTCTTCGATGATTTTTTTTTATCTTTCGTCTCTTGGTAGCGTAAACTTCATTTTGTTGATCTGCGTAAATACAATTTTAATAAGAACAATTGATCTTTTTTTACTATTGTCATGATTGAAAAGGTGTAAGTTATCAATTTTTGTTGCTATTTATCACAAGGAAATAATGCACTAAAATAATTATATTCACACAATTGCATTTAATTGTTCAAATAAATTATATGAATCTGAGGTAATACTTAAAAAAGTGTAATAATAATCACCAATTAGAGTTTTTTTTACTTTCTGTGTTAAAAATATTTACGTATTTTTCCACTTCTTCATTCGTTAATGGATTTTTTGATATTTCGCTGGCCACAGCCGAAGACGGCGTCTTTTTTTTGTATTTCTTCTAACTGTACGGTATATGCTTACGCATATTATGCAGCCTATACTCAATGAAGCCTGTTCTAGTTGTTTTATCGAAAAAGTGTTCCTGTAAGTTACAAAAATTATAAAATCATGAGAAAAAACCAACAAGACAAAAATCTGGGCCGTTACGTACAACTACTACCTTCTAATAATAGATTTTTTCAAAGCAAACGTCGAAATGTCAAAAGATAGCATGCACTACTTCCTCCCCCCATTTTGTGACAATCTACTACTTCCAAACTCCCTTTCCTCATTACGTAAATTCTTGTGCCCCCCCCCCCTTCCTCAGACACTATTACCTCATTTTATGACATTTTTTAGAGACATAATAGCCCTCACTAATCACCTTTAGAATTAGGAAAAAGACCTAGTTTTACATCGAAACAAACACGATTAACCAGGAGTCAAATCAAAGATTCTTACGCATCCATTTTCACTCGAGTGATCTTTCAACGTGGGTATTTCTTCCACTAGGCGTTTAGCTAAAGCCCACTTTGCTCCATCTGGTGGATAACTGGAATGAAATATAAAATCATAAAAAAGAGCAGTTAACGGTATGATAGCATTATTTTTAATTTGTATGAAAACTTACAAGCTCTCATAGAAATCAACCATCTTGCTCACAAGTAATCGGATCATTGCTTTCCGATCAATGACGTTCAAAGTATTTTCTCTTGCTGCTTTCAGAATTTTCTGGCCTTGAGCAGTTTCAGAAAGAATTTTTACAACTGAGTTAGATTCCTGTATAAAAAAATTGGTATTATTAGCAAAATGCAGATAATTATTAGATTACGTAGAACATACGGCCAACAAAAACATACTGAAAATGACAGTAGTTTCCAAGAATCTTCTTCAGATAAGGGCGCTGACTTTGAGAAACAAGGTTCATGAATATTTTTCATAATTTTATCAACTTCGATCATTTCGATAATTGGAAAACTTTCTTCCATGGATTTTTCACCAGGTTGAGAAGGAACTCCAACTTTTGCAACCAACTGTACAAAAAAATTTCAATTAGTAGCATTAGTTACATAGTACAAAATGTTCGCATGTACTTGCACATCTTCAACAAATTTGAATAACAGTTTATGATTATTTTTGCATTTAAAAGTATGAAATACAATATTATCAATAAACTTTTTCAGAATTGCTAAAATTACTCATAAATAAATTTTAAGTTTCTTAGTACGTTTCATAACTTGGTGATTGTAAAGTGTAAATAATTTCATCAGTTTGTGTTCGTAGACGGAAGAAATAAATATTGAAAATTCTCAAACATACTTTAGGGTCACCTTCATGTTCCATTTTTGCTCGTTTTCTTTGGATTATCAACGACAGCTTTCTTTTAGGACCAATCTTCATTCCCATGTCCCGAAAGTCATTCTCAGTCAGATCGAAAAATACAACTCCATCGATTGCTTGATCTACATACATGTTTTTAAAATACAACTATATTATCAAGTTACGCAAATGAAGTAACATACTTTTTTAAACTGTAATGAACCATAGTGCACTTGCAAAAATTAAAATGGAAAAAGTTAACATCCTTCTTTGACGATAAATTATTAACGTTATCACACAATTTTTTCTCCTGTTTTACCCTACTTTCTCCTACATACGTATTTACAGACGAATTTATTAACAATACGTTAATCGTAGGATTGTATCATTCTCTAGTCGTTTGATTCTTCAAAGTAGCTGTACACATTACAAAAGAATATGTCGAAGACTAATGAAAATGTCATTGGTAGTTGGTAATGTCCACGCAGAAAATGAACGATAATGAGCAAGTTCTGAACTGGAAAGGAACTTACAAGAAGTATTTTCTGTATCACATTCGATAAGATAAGCGTTCACGCTAGTATCTAAAATCACTGTTGAACATACGATCGTCCGTAAAAATACCGTACATTGCCTGTCGATGAGTATTTCTGTAATTTTTCCAAAGAGCGATAAATTGGCATTGTCTTCTGAATTTGTCGAGAGACAAACAAACAAACCAATCGAGTACTTTGCGCCATTGACTACAACAGATTTCGTTTTTAGTATAAAGTCCGTTCTTAAATATCCTTTTTCTATCAGATTTCTTGCACTTTCGGTCAACTTAATGATTACATTTTTTCCTCCCCGAATTTTGACAATTTGAAGTTTGAAATCTTTAGCTCCCCATACAGCACTCAGAACACTTTGACAAACTCTTATAAGAGTTTTAGGTGAATTTTTGAAATTATTCACTACCTGAGTATGCTGTTTTATAGGATCATGTTTACGTTCAAACCCCATGCACCATAATTTTACCAGAGGCCCAGATGATAAGATACATTGTGGTTAGTGGGCCATGTGATGATATTTGTTGATAAAATTTTCATCAGGAAACAATTCTTTGAAAAGAGCGAAAAATTCATCAATCAATTCTCGAAGATACGGCAAAATGCTTTTTATCAATTTTGGAGCGAACACTATTTCCATTATGCGTAAAAGTAACAGTATGAACTTCATATGCCTATCTTTCTCAGGAATATTTTCAGCGACAAGAAAAGGGAATGTCCGTAACAGGCACCACATTTGCATCGCTTTTTGATTTAAAGAATGATCATCTCTGTTTCGAATTTTAGATTCAAGAAAATTAGAAGAAGGCTTATTCTTAATTTCCATTACTCCATACTGAAACGAAGCAATTTGTCCATTAAAGTAATCAACAGAAAACAAATGTCACTCGAAGATATAATAATAAAGGACTAATTTTAATGACATTGGGCCAACTCCGATAAGTATATCGTGCATGATATCGAAAATTTTATTCTCTGATATATGAAAATATCTTGATGAGTTTAATGGACAATCACAGCGAATGCCTGTTTCAGTTTGTGCTTTTTTTCGAGCGGCTTCAGTAGGTCCAGCAGTACTCACAATTTCTAATTGCCCTGTAAATACCCTTCGGGTTCGTTCTCCCGACGGTAGACAAATTCCGCTTAACAAGTCTTCTCTTACTATTAATCATAGCCTGCAAAAACACTTTGCAGAAGGTCCGAGCACACCAAATAATTCGTGAACTGCCAGGCCATCCCCACAAAATGATGAAATACTCGCACGGAGCGTAAATTGTTGACTATCAATTGTAATCTGAACTCCATCATCGCTCTCTAAACTCTGAAGGTCATTTAAAAATGTTTCTAAAATTCTGTGGAAACCATATTTTTTAACATCGACTGAATAGCACAAATTCAAAACATGAATGCTGCTAAGCTGTGAATTTATATGAGGAATGTTGTCATTCATATAATATAAAACCCCTACTTTATGCGAGTCTGTTTTCGAGCCAAGAGGATTAACTATTTCCAAGTCATCATAATAAAGTTTAAGACGTAAAGCATTTTTGTGAGTTTGAAAAAAAGTATTTTTTTTTAAACTTTCCCCATCAATAAAGGATTCAAGTACCCCATTTTCCGATGGTTGCTCTGATGAGATTGCATCTCTGATCTCTCTGTTTGACATAACCAGAGATAAAACGTCTATTATTGGGACATACTGATAACTCTCATGCACTTTTCTTTGAATATATGTTCCTGTGTTATTGTCAAAAACGTTATCGATTCTATAATCAAGTGGGCATTCGCGAGATTCTATGTAACCACAGTTATCCTTGAGAGCATCTATTTGATTCGTCAGGGTTACTAAATTCTCAAATGGATTGTCGGATTCAAATTTTTGACATAAAGTTAGCGCTGCTCTATTTTCATTCAAGTTGGATTCGTCAACAAATTTTTTGACATAATATTTGAAGTAATTTACTGTATCAAAGAACGTTTCTTCATATTCATCTATAACTAAGGATAATAATTCTCCCGTCACACAACTCTTTGCTTGTAATCGAGAGATCAATCGGATAACAGATAAACGAACATTAAAATTTTCATAAGTTTCATCAATGTTAGCTTCAACATTTTCATGTTCACCTAAATGATTCTCGAGTAATTCATCATTTTCAACTTGATCAACATCCATGTTCAAATTTTGGTCACGATTTTCTGTAACTTCATTTAACTGTACAGCGTTTATATGAGCAGCATGATTCATATGCCTTCGCAATGATCTGAACAAGGTAAAACGTTTTTGGCATCCTTGATAACCACACACAAACCCATCTTGTCCGTTACCTCTGTTTATTGTCAATCCATGTGTATATGGTACTTTAAATGCCTTGCAAGCCCATCTAAACCATTAGCGATGATGAATGACAGATATGGCAATTTAAACGATCCATTATTGATTCGTGAATCAATGATAGCAAAGATTCACAGTTCTTATATAAAAAGATATATCATGTATTGCATTTTGCTTTAGCTGCTTGGACCACTTATTTGTGAATGTTTTATTTTTATTTATTTGTAAATGTTTTAAACTTTAGGAATATATTATCTTCACAAATATGATCTGCCTATTATTGATGTTATTGAAAATTCTTGTTTTTATTTCACAAAAAGTTGTACCGTTTGATCAAATCATATAAAAGAAAGTCGATAAAAAATATGATTTCACAAAAAACCTTCAATTGAAGCTTTGCGAATGCTAGCCAAGAGGCAATAAACACACAAGCGCTCTGTTTTCGGAGTATCAAATATTTTGATTTATAATGAACATTTTGTACCCGTCAAAATCTTAGCTGAATCATCGTCCAGTTTGACATCATCATCTTTTTTTAGAAGCTCGACGAATTCTTCAGTTCCCAATCCACTGCAATCAGAGTTGAGTGACATCCTGTTCGATATCATATATCAAATCTGTAATATTTAAAATAATTGTCACTTAACACATGAGTAGCTGCATTTTTTATTCTTTATCTTTCGATTCCCAGCTTCCTAAACACACTGATAAAACAACTTGGCTAAAATAACTGAATCACTTGGTTCATGTTTGTCAAAACAAATTTGTTGACTCGTCACTTAACACCTTATTTCAGTTGCAACAATTAAAGCTTTTGTTTATGTCATTATTATTTTTATTAATTTTATTTTTTATTATTATTTTCTTCAAATTCATTTTATTGAATTATATATTATAAGTTATAATTTGTTTATTTTTTTAAATTATTATTTTTGTTTTGGAAACCAAACAAAATTATAATTTTAGGGAAACATTTATTGAGTTTTATATTTTCAAATTATTTATGAAATTAATAAAGTTGAGAAAGTTTCTTTGCAAATATCTTCACAAAAGTTTTTTAAAGTCTGAAACACAAAATGTCAATTCCTTTTTATTTTGTATGTTACTTTTTTCTATTTTATCATAGATTTCCTGCAGTTCGTTCCAGCTTCCGTAATTTTAAATAAAAAGAATTCATAATTTTTAAAATATTTAAGAGAATAATCATTTTGCTGTCAAAAGATTCGGAATAGCAAACATGATGAGAGAATGAGGAAGTTGAAAGGAGTTGTAAATTAAATTTTGGACAGTTTTTTGGATCTGTACATGTAAGATATGTTAGATTTTATAAAATTTTATTTTCATTGCTACAAACGCTATTTTTCATCTGAAAATCTGATGTTTATACGAATAAAGTAAGCCACTAATTAATGCATAATTCATCATAAAAACTCTAGATTTCCATGCTGGCGTAGAGAATTTTTCATAAAAAATGTGAGGGCTGTAATCCTACTTTAAATACAGAACAACGAGAAAGACTTACTTCGCTTATGTATTTTGTAGGCAATTTAAAAATACATTCAAATCGCACTCATCTCCTTAGTAGACCAAATCAGGATGATCGTGAAAATCCTCAGTGAAAGTAAATTTTTGGAATGTTTCTGCAAATTCTGAGTCTGCTAGCTTCATGTATATTTCCAAAATCTCCAATGCCTTTGAACGAGAATTTCGGAGTTATTATTTTTATTGATTATAAAAGAATAAAATTTTCCCTGTGTATGAACAACACAAAATGATTTATTTTGTTTAAATAAACATTTTTCAATATGTCTGTCACTTGAACCTTATTTAAAAATTGTGTATCCTAGAAAAATTAAATTAAAAGGCCGAAATCGATTATTGCAAAATGAAGTTAAATTTACTGTAGAACACACGATTAGAAATATGTTTCTTCAAGATCAAGCTTAACTCGTTCTTTCTTTTGAGCATCCTATTTTCCATAAGGTTTCCAAGTTTTGTCATTTGAATGTTACCCAGGCGGAACTGATCCGACCACGGTGGTCGGATTGTGGTCGGGTTGCGGTCAGATTACATTTTTTGCCTATTACTAGCAATAAGCATTAGTTTCGCGCAGGACTTGTTCCAGACTTGCTACTAAATCCGTACATCATTATAATTGAGCTGAATTATTCAAAATAAAAGATAAAATAGCGTACCATAGATCGCATACTCAGTGATCGCACCTACTCGATTCATTGAATATAATCTCATGTTAAATTAACTTGAAGCAATAAATAATGCATTTTTTCGTTAATTAGACGGAGTACTATCAGTAAATTATAATTTATAGAAAAAATCGTCTAGGGTTTGAGCAATCCGACCACAAGCGACCGGAAACCGACTGCTATGGTCGGGTTTTGGTCGGATTCTGGTCGCCTCAGTTTCGTCTGGGTATGAATTCGACAACTCTGATTATTAAATCTTTGCAAAAATTCGGAATCTATACACAATTTTTTCATAATTTACAAAAGTTTTTTATTTTTCAAATTCAGAATGAAAATATTAAATTTTCAGGATCTAGATTAAAAATAATTATAATCACAAATCTAAATTTTCAACAACTTAAACTGATATTTATTTATGTTCTTATATTATTCATTTATAATATTATATTATAAATAATAAATATTCATAATATTTTTTAATTTATTCAAATTAATTTTCAAATAATTCAATATTTATTATATTATAAATATTATATTATAATTTATTTATGTTCTTATATTATTTATTATTATTTATCTTACATTATTTATTTATGTTATTGATGTTTTATTGTATAAAAAAATTGATTCAGAAATTGCGGAATCCAAACATGAAAAATTTAAAATTATAGAAACAAAAATATCGAGATTGAAAATTTAATAAATTTTCTATTGAAAACGTGAAAACTGTCTCTTACTTTGGGAAACCGTAGCTTACGAATTCTCAAAGTTAAAAAACTTATGATTAGTTTTTGACAAAGAATGATAAAAATCGAAGTATCAACACAATTGATAAAAAGTCAAATATTTGGGCAATGACACATTGTAAACCTTTGGCTTTGAAATCTTATTTATTACTTTCGAAAGCAGAATGAATTTTAGACTTAAAATTAACTAAATGATAAATAATAAAAATAAATAAACTGATGTATTAACAGCACTCAATGTAATATACAAGTTGTATTCCGATAAATTTATCAAAATTAGAAAAGTAAAAATGCTGAACCCCTACATAAAATTAAAACTAAAATTTTACTATTATTTATGTTTAATGCATCAAAAGATTTCAAAAATGCGCAATTCGTATTTTAAAAATAATAAGAGAGTGGAAAAATCAAGTCTTTGAAAGTCCAAAAACATGTGAGATCTTTTTGCATGGAAAACTTCTCACAAAAAAATTTATATAATAAATACTGTACAAAATGACTTCAACTTACCCAAAAAACGGCAGGCACATCGACGACCACAAGAAATTAGCTTCGGAATGGTTGGGGCTGGTAATAGCCATAAAAACACATAAAAATAAAACTCAAACCACGAGTGCACGAGTTCGCAGGCAATGGCCGAAGATTCACGATGCACGACATGGTCGGCAAAGACGCGCAAAGACGCGGGAAGAATGCGGAAACAGAAGTAGTGCCATCTACTTCCGCGAGAATGAAAGCGCGCGTAATTTAAAAAGCAAAATTTACAAATACATATTACAAAGACGGAAAATGGAATATAATCTTAATTAAATCAACTTGGAATGAGTTTACTTGATAAATTATTATCGGTCTACTATTTTTACTTGTTGAAAAAGTGAAAGAAAAAATTACTTTATTCCATAGATAGAATATTCTATAAATATTCAAACACTTTATTGAATTTTACTTATTTGATCGTCATCAAATTACTTTTTGAAATTGTGAAAAATCATTGATACTTTAGTCATTTAAAAAATTCTACTAATTGAATAGCAGAATTTGAAACTATTAATCACATTAGTAGAAATTCACTAATCGAAAGGTAAACTTCTAAATCACTAATTCTTATAGTAAAATTTGACTATTTCTTCAGCTAACTTGTGAAATTCCACTAATTCGATAGTGATTCACTCATTTACTAATTGAATTAGTCAAAATTTCACTAATTCAAACTGAGAGAGATTTGATAGATAGTCGATCTTTGTATTGCAAATTTTTTTTAACACCTAAAAGCAGTATATACCAAGAGGGGAAGGTAGATGAAAACCTAGCGCGAGTTTGTCCAAATGCGTTAGGACAGCACTTAGAGTTCGCTGTGCGGTCGAAAAAATATTCATCATTACCCTGGTGACGGGGCTCCGAGAGAGTTCCGAGCGATTTCCCTCAGAACTCTCTCGGAACTCTCTCGAACAATTGTCCGAAAGAGTTCCGAGAGACTTGCATATGCATTTCATAGTTTTTCAGGTCTCTGATCATGAATTTAAGGTCAAATTTGGAAAATCATTTTGTTGAAACAATTTGCTTTAAAAATTATGAAAAAATACTTACTAAGATGCATATGCTTTTCATGGTTTTTTAGGTCGCTGATCATGAATCTGAGGTCAAAATTGCAAAATAATTTTGTTCAAACAATTTGTATTAACAAAATAATTTCGCAATTTCGACCTTAGATTCATGATCAGCGACCTAAAAAACCATGAAAAGCATATGCATTTTGGTAAATATTTTTTTTTTCATAATTTGTTAATGAAGATTGCTAAAACAAAATAATTTTTCGAATTTGACCCTAGATTCATAATCAGAGACCTGAAAAACTATGAAAAGCATATGCATCACAGTAAATATTTTTTTTCATAATTTGTTAATGAAGATTGTTAAAACAAAAAAATTTACCAAATTTGATCTCAGATTCATGATAAGCGACCTAAAAAACCATGAAATGCATATGCAAGTCTCTCGGAACTATCTCGAACAATTGTCCGAGAGAGTTCTGAGAGTGGACTCTCGGACCCCCGTTGCAAGGGTATCGAACTGCTGGAGATCACAAACTTTTTTTCGCCATAATTTCCATTAGGAATCAAAGAATCAAAGAAAAAATTGAAACTTTCTGACAAGCGGAGAATTCTGTTATATTTTCAATTGCTTAGTAAGAAAATTTTGTTTTATTTAAAAATAACTTTTTCATTAATGAGAAACTTTTTTTCATCGAATATATTGTTTTAAAAAAATTTTAATATAATACACGTCAAGGTCAGACTGCCCAGTGAACCAGTAGGCTCCCTACTTCACCTAATATGTGAGCTCACAGTGAGCTCACAGTGAGTTCAAATGTGAGCTCACCATGAGCTCACTGTGAAATCCATATTAAATTTATCATACGAGCTCACCGTGGATAAATGGTGTAGGATCATGATGCTTTTGTTTATAAAATAATAATATAAATAAGGTAATACCAGGGTTGGGCATTCTCCACTTTTTTGTGGAATGAATGACCCTGGGAGTAAATAATCCCATCATTCAGAAGATGGAAAAAATTCTGAACGAAATGAAGTTCATTCCAGGAGTTTCCTGGTCCCAGGGTTAATAAATTCCTTCATTCCGTTTACCTGGAGTACCCCAACTATTTCAAAAATAAGTTTTCGAGAAACATTAGATATTCAGTATTCTATAGAATATACTACCTGTGACTATTAGATTGACGCACACCAATTCCACTAAATAAAGAATACCTGGCTTCTAATTTTGTCTTAATCACATAAAAGTGAAATAAAATATTCCAGAGGAATTTCAGTTATTCCATGAATATACAATGGAGTTTTAGATAAGCCAGAAAAAAAGTAAGAAGGGAGGTACAAAAGGTAAAAAAGGTAGGGTACACTCGTATCAAAATTTCTTCAGGAACCGCTCAGGTACCTAGGTTCTTTTGTGTTTAGAAGCAGACAATGCGGTCAAAAACATCTCATTACTCGCATTGTATATTCACGAAATAACTAATGTTCTCCAAAATTTTCTATTTCCCTCAAACAAGATGGGTACACAATAAGTAAGAAAGTATTCATCGTTCGGTAAAATAAAATAAATGGCGTGTTAATCCATAAGGAATCGAGACGATTTTTTGTGGAATATTTCATTCTTGACTTTTTTGTAAACTTGGAATTGACATCATTCAGCTACTGCAGGTAAACGTAATAAAGGAATGAAATAACCCACGTCAAATAACTCAGGGAATGAAATTTATTCTATTCCAAAAGTCGATGCTCCGACGGAGTATTCACCTATTTATTCCGTTATTCCGGGAGTAGTAATCCCACCCAACCCTGGGTAATACCACTGATAGTATTAAATTACACGTCATTGTCGATCAAGTAAAATTTTATTTTTATATATGGTTTCCCTTTATTTCATTCATCCCGATTAGGGAACTTTAATCTGAAAAGTTTTGGGAATCCTCTTTAGATGTTACCTAGAAAATAAAAAAAAAAAAAAAAAAAAACGTATTCTTCCTGTCAATTGATAGACCGAAAATTGCTAGAGATTCAGAGATTTTTAAAAAATGACATGACGTCACTGTCAATACAGAAGCAATAGAAATTTATATGGATCTTGACGTCACACCCCCACTCCACGTTTTTAAACCCTTTGCTTCTTCTGATAATCTTAATTAATAAATAAACGAAAAAATACGTATCAATTTTTTTCAATTCTCTAGCAGACGCATATGTGGCGTAGAACGACAAAAGGGACCTATGGACCAAACTCGTCTTGGCTTACTTTCTAATGCTTTCGAGTCAGATACTGTGCCTAATCGGTTATGGTCCTTAAGTCCCTTTTGTCGTTCCACGTCACATATGATGCAATTTTTTGTCAAGATCTCTATTTATAACCTAATCGTTTTTGGTTGTAGTTTTTATTAATTTTTCCGATTAGTTAATAACTCTCAAAAGTTATAATGCACATCGAGTCAGACAAGACAGAAACAAAAATTTAACTCTAAATTCAACAAATATACTTTTCGTACTTAAGAGCAATATCGATATTGTAAACAACAGGATCGAGAAATCCAAAAAATTGCAAAGGTATGAAAAAATAATGGAAAATCTTGATAGGTTCGAGAATTTTTTAAAAATTTGAAAAGTTTAAAAAAACTAAATTACATCTGAAATTGAGGAGATTTTTCAAACTGAATGATGTTCAAAATGTCGAAAATCATCGATAATTCTATGAAAGCCAAAAATTTGAGATTTTTGAAAAAATTAATACTTTTTATAGATTGTGTTCATATTCATATTTCTTTTTCATACGCATTAAGATGTTTTTTATTTACACTTGAACCTGAATCGAACTTTCATCGATCCAGTGCTCTGTAAATTTTTTTAATCCTCGGTAGTAATTAGGCTCTGAGTTCACAATAGACAAATTTTTATCGAATTCACCAGAAACTTAAAAATGTGTAGACTAAATGCAATATTTCAGCGTTGCGGATGGTTTTTCAACTTAATTTATTGCGTCTCAATCAAGTGCTGTATTTACTTAAGACCCTCAATCTATGCGCCGCAAACTTACCGGCGTAGACCTTCAATCCAGGACGAGATGAGCAGCGATAGTTCATGAAAATATGTTCAATGAAATTGCGCAAAAGAATTTTGTTATTATTCACTATTATAGAATAAAATTCAACAATTTATAGGTGAAACTAATATTTCATGTCTTAATAAATGTCCTACTCAAAACATTTTTGTTTAGTACCTCACTCAGAGTAGTCAACATAAATTTTTCATTTTTAGTTAATAATTATATTCTTATACATGATACTATCAAAAAATTACAGACGGGGATATTCAGTTTTGAGAAAAGGTACAGTTACGCTTATTTTATAGTTATATTTTGATTAAAAAATGTTTGAACCTCAATCCCATTATTTACAATATCGATATTGCTCTTAAATACGAAAAGTATATTCGTTGAATTTAGAGTTAAATTTTTGTTTCTGTCTTGTCTGACTCGATGTGCATTATAACTTTTGAGAGTTATTAACTAATCGGAAAAATTAATAAAAACTACAACCAAAAACGATTAGGTTATAAATAGAGATCTTGACAAAAAATTGCATCATATGTGACGTGGAACGACAAAAGGGACTTAAGGACCAAAACCGATTAGGCACAGTATCTGACTCGAAAGCATTAGAAAGTAAGCCAAGACGAGTTTGGTCCATAGGTCCCTTTTGTCGTTCTACGCCACATATGCGTCTGCTAGAGAATTGAAAAAAATTGATACGTATTTTTTCGTTTATTTATTAATTAAGATTATCAGAAGAAGCAAAGGGTTTAAAAACGTGGAGTGGGGGTGTGACGTCAAGATCCATATAAATTTCTATTGCTTCTGTATTGACAGTGACGTCATGTCATTTTTTAAAAATCTCTGAATCTCTAGCAATTTTCGGTCTATCAATTGACAGGAAGAATACGTTTTTTTTTTTTTTTTTTTTTATTTTCTAGGTAACATCTAAAGAGGATTCCCAAAACTTTTCAGATTAAAGTTCCCTAATCGGGATGAATGAAATAAAGGGAAACCATATATAAAAATAAAATTTTACTTGATCGACAATGACGTGTAATTTAATACTATCAGTGGTATTACCCAGGGTTGGGTGGGATTACTACTCCCGGAATAACGGAATAAATAGGTGAATACTCCGTCGGAGCATCGACTTTTGGAATAGAATAAATTTTATTCCCTGAGTCACTTGCTTGCATTGCTTGGTTTGTTTTGAGAGCTAGGGCGGGGTTTTGGTGTGGAGAGACGCTGATGTAGTGCTAAAAATGATCTCACGTTTTTAACATGGCAGTGAACCCCCCCCCCCCTACCCCTGGTGCTACCACTGGTGCTGAGCCAGGGCTCCTACACTCCCATGTTAAGATATTCCAAAAATGAAAATGATTTTTGCGCTATCTCGGTTTTAAACCTGGAAACTTAGGTCACATCACGATCTTCTTGATCGACTTCTGAATTTTTCATTGCGACATGTTTGTTTGTGTGTACACTGGGAAAAAAATCCTGTCAGGTTAACCAGGAAACCCGCTGCGTTAGCAGGAAGGGGTACCGGCGAGTTTACAACTTTGCATTAGCGTGGTTGCCATGTTAACGCAGCGTTGCCAACTCGGGTGAATCCAGCCTAAAGTCCCCTGTCGATTTAACAGGGTGCTCAACGCTGGAATGCCGTGAAAACTTATAATAGGTATATCTATATATAGCTGTATCTAATTATCTAGATAATGAGATATAGATAACAAGACAACGCACACGCTATGTTGGCAGTACCGGCTCTGCAGCACTGCAAATCCCTGTTGATTCAACAGGGGAGCAATGTTGCGTTAACAGGGAATTGTCAACAGTGCTCCTCCCTGTTGGAGCGGCAGGGTTTTTTGTCTCACACTGGGAAAAAAAACCCGTCGTATTAACCGTAAAATCCGGTTGTGCCAACGTTGATGCAAACCTTGACGTTTCAACGTTAAGTTGACGTTGCTAGCCACGGTGAATTTACCTCGTCAATCCAGCCCCGACCCAGATAGCAATGGTGCGTCGCACTCAAAGTGCATGACGTGCGGACTCACGCGCGCGTGCTATTGCGCTACCGATATGAAAGCACGTGTGAGGTTTGAACGCATGCCATGAGACTTAATGCAGGATAAGTGTGTTTTTGGCAGACGCAAGCAGGCGTGATGAGATCTTGTGCATCTCGCATTCGTGCGCGTTTATTTGCCTGCGACAGTGAGCTTTGCGCACCGATCACGTGATCACCTTGCGCAGCGTGCTATATTGGTCGCGTTCAGATCAGTTCAGCATCGCGTACAATCGTGCATCAGCCGCGAACATAACCCAACTTCCAAACGTACGTAAACATAGCCACGTGAGTTAATACCAAGTGCAACCTGTCGACGTCCTTGCTCGAAAGTACATCAGGCAACCCTTCGAACCAGAGTTTAAGAACGAAAAAGACGTTTCTCTTCTCAAAGAAAAATTCACCAGTGAAACCCCGCGCCAGGAGTTCTGCTTTTGTCGATCTTCCTGCAGATTATTCATTGAGCCGTTCTGCAAGTTCTGCTTTTCCAGGTAATGATTAATTTTTGTAATGTTCAGAATAAAATTGAGTTTTGAAATACATAAATGAATATTAATTAATTATGAAAAATAATAATTTTATTATTATTAATATTTCTTAATAATTATTTTATATCATTTTTTATTCACTATTTATTTATTAATAATAAAAATAAATTATTAGTAATGAATAAATTATAATTAAAAAATTCGTAACATTTGTTAAAAAAGTAGGTGTTCATAAGAGGTGAGTAGGCAGAAAAAATATGCGGTATTTATTCAAAAAAAATGTATTTGTTTCGAGATTTTTCAATTTTCAAACTTATACAATCTGGGTAGGAGAGTACGATTTTTAATTTTTTTTAATTCTAGGATTTAAAACTTACTAGTTTACTTGTCAGTAGTATCAGTTTCATTGATAAGATTATTAGAGAAATATAATAATATAAATGTGAAGAATAATATAATAAATTTATTTAATTTTAAAAATCAATTCATGGATGTTTTTTGATAATTTTTATAATTATTATTTGAGAAAATACTATTCCCATATATATTTCATTTATTTTGCTGCCTGATTTATATAAAATTTGTACATTATCTGCTATTGAATATTTCATTCAGCTGTTTATATTTAAGGATTGTTTATTGAAATCAACTGTATTACTTGAAAATATTTAATAGCTATCTATCTAGCTAGGAAACGAACAATTAATTTCATTGTTAATCTTGTGATTATTTATTTATGTATTACAATTCACTTCACATTCTATTTTGAACTTTAAATGTAACGGATGCTGATAATGAATTCTTCTGGTGAAATTCTTACAGTAAATTCAACAAAAAAAGAATTCTTCTTCTTACGAAGATATCCAAAAGTATGGGATGGTTTATTAATAAATCTTACAATTTGTATCAGTGAAAAAAATCGTTCTACGTACACGAAAACTTGAAGTTTAAATTATCAATGCTTTGATGAAAAAATCATTATTTCTATAGTAAAATTTCATCATTCTGTTTATTTTTTTAAATTTATTGTTCTTCCACCATTTGGAAACTGCTACAACATTTGATACATTTCCAAAATCACTCAACACAAAATTACTTAGAATTCGTATATGCTAATAAATAACAAACCTCTGAAATAGCAAACATCTCGATGAGTATTTCAAAAATTAATTGACTGCAATTAAGATACATTTCTCTAAAATTGTATTTTGGCTTGTAAAATGTCCATTCGAAAACTATAAAAAATTTCCATTGACTCTGGTGCTAAGCGAATATAATTTTTGTGAAGGTTTTTACGGTTTTATAACAGAAATATTTGCGGCAGGCTATGTTAGATCAATAGGTTTCATTTACAGCTAAAAATATGGTAGTTGCGGTCGAAAGCTTCTACAATAATCAATAGAACACTCAATAAACAACGATTATTTGTCTTACTTTTTAAATATATAGGGTGTCCCAAAGTCAGCAAAACCAAAAAAAATTATGTACTCTTCATGAAGATATTCAAGATATTCGATTTTGAAGTTCTGCCAATCAATGGGCTCCTCCTACATTCTCCTCCTAATTCTGAACCCAGTTTAAGTAACTAACTGTGAATCTTATTCAATCCCAAAATAATTCTCCCGCACCCCTAGATTGTTAAAATTGTAATTTTAAAAATAATTTTCATGTGAAAAACAGTAGAAAATAGTTAAATGATAATAGTTACTTCTTTCTCGCTATTAAAAATTTTATACTCAATGTATTACTTATTTTTTTGAGAACATATATTTGAAAATGACAAAATTTTGAATTGCCAATATTGAAACTAACAAACAGCTTACTGAAGAAACTTTTTGACCTCAAAATTAATTTCTCGCAATTCTTGAGTGCAAAAAGTTTAATTTTCAGAATTTAAAAATCATACTCATGCAATTAACTGGAAAAAAAGTTACTGAAATTAATGTCTTGTTAACTAAGCGAAAAATTTTTTCTATAAAAAATGTATAATTCATTTAAAACATAACTAAAAAATTTAGAATGATCAAATTTTGGTCTTATAACTTCAAATCAAGAATAAATAGCAGAATGAAAATTTGAATCAGTCCAAAAATTAATATCACATTTCTTGAATGACAAAATATAAATTAAAATGTTTTTGGAATTATTTTTATGTAACAAGCTGGAAAAAATAGTTACCAGAATTAAGTTTCTTCTTTCTTACTACAAAAATTTGTACTCAATGTATTGTTCATGTTTCTCAGATCATTAACTTTAAAATGAGGAACTTTTGAAATCCCAATATTGCATTCTACATAAATAGCTGACTGACAATTTTTTTTATACCAAAATGAATTTATTGCAGTTTTAAATGCAAAAACTTTTGTTTTTAGGATAGTGAAATGATATATATGAGATAAACTGGAGATAACTGAAATTAATTTCTAGTTTTTCGCTAAGATAAACTCTACACTGAATTAATGATTGATGATTTTGATGAATTTTGATGAATTTGAATTTTGATGAATTTGAATGAATTTGAATTTTGATGAATTGAAATTTACTGATTCTCGTACATTGCATAGGATTGAAAAGTCTTACCAATTCACAGAATTTATAATATTCATGATTATTGATATTTCGAAAACTCCTCTACTTTCTCAGAGTTTGAGATAGTAGATGATTTCGAGCATTGTAAGATTTTTAACGATTCCTAAAATTGTAAAAGCTTGGAGTATATATTTTTCTAATTATTTATTACACTATTGCATTTCATGCAATATTTCTGTGCGTACTGCAATAAGAGAAGGTTTCTTGAGCATATTTTGTAACATCCCTTCCTTACTTTGGTAATTTTAAAAATCTTAATAACTTATGGCAACTTTGAGCAACCATGTGAAACTTTTAAAGTTGCCAAGAGTTGCCATCCGATCCATCAGTAAGTAAGACTTAATTACATAAAAAAAATTGAAGACGATTCATCCAACTTAGTCTCAAAAGAAATTTTTTTGAAATTTTTGTTACAGTACTTTTTCCTTGCATCAAACTTGAACCTTTTGTAGTCAGAATAATGTCAAAAAGATACCAACCGTTTGCTATGTTAAGCACGCGCCAGAAAAGGCGCCGCGTTGCTATCATGCGGAATAATGCAAGATTGATTGTGGAAGACAGGATTAACGATAATGAAGCTGAAGATTTCCTACAAAATGACGAACCCTTTGATAATTTAAACGATGACGTACATAGAAATAGAATCATTGATGGCGAACCTAGAGATAATAATAACGAACCGCGTATTCGTGTGAACAACGATGAGCTTTTAAATGAGATGCACGACCACCAACCTGTTAATGACATTGACAATGAAAATGTAGATTATGATGAAAACTATGTAAAAGAGGTCATGAATAATGAAGAACCTATTAATGACATGAACAATGTTGAACCAGTTGATGGCATGAACGATGACAGACGAGAAAATGACGATCTCTATAACTTTGACGGTGATATCAATGTCGAAGTGAATAATTTGCCAGATATTCAAGAGGTTCGTAGAGCGGAGTTAAAAAAAGCATTCTTGGCCGCAAATATAAACCACTCGCAGGGTAACATTTTACTTCAAACTTTACGTGCGTACCCCTTCAACTTACATGACTTGCCAAAGGATACGAGAACTGTGGTTAACACTCCAACGATCACTGTCCGTAATATCATCGAGAGAAGGGCTGGTGGAGCGTACATTCATATAGGATTTGTGAAAACGATCAAACAAAAGCTTGCCAACATTCCTGCGCACCTTCTTCCAGAAAGAATAATAATTGATATAAGCTCGGATGGTGGTCAGGTCCATAATCACGGTGGGAAGCAGTTTTGGCCCCTGCAGTATCGAGTAATCAACATAGCTGACAAAAGGCCGGTGATTGCGGGTGTTTTTTTAAGTCACAGCAAACCCACAGACGTTTTCGAATTCCTAGAGCCACTCCTCGCTGAGCTGACAGAGGTTCTTCATGGAAATGGACTGCAAGTGCACAATAGAATACTACCTTTGCAGGTTCGTTTGTTCATTGCCGACGCCGTTGCTCGAGCTTTTTTCCTCAACCACTGTGGGCATAACTCACTTCATGCCTGCTCGAAATGTTGGGTAGAAGGGTTCCAATTTGAAAGAACAACAGTTTTCCTTGGTACACAGCATCGTCAAAGAACGGATGAGGAATATCGAGACATGGTAGATGAGGATCACCATAAAGGACCCAGCCCTCTGTCACAAATAATTGGTTTAGTTACGCAAGTTCCGGCAGAAAGCATGCACTTGATATACTTGGGAGTAACTTCTAAACTGTTGCAAGCTATAGTTAGTGGACGTTTCGCGTGTCGTCCTTTAACAGCCCGTCAAATTCAGATTGTCGATTCGAGAATGAATTTCTTGAAAATGTTTTGCCCATCTGATTTCAACCGCAATCCATCCATTCTTTCCAAGTTTCCAAAAATGAAGGCGACACAGCTTAGACAATTTTTACTGTACGTTGGCCCAGTGGTACTCGAATCAATGCTCCCAGATGAAATGTACCAGCATTTTTTGTTGTTACATTGTGCCGTAAGATGTCTGAATTGCGAAACAGTGACCGAGAATCAACTCGCATATTGTCAAGCGGCTCTAGAAGGTTTTATTACCGTCGCAGAAGATTTATACGGAAATCGTTTTCTATCTTACAACACCCACAATCTCCAGCACATCGTTGACGATGTTAGAAGATACGGACCCTTGGACTCACTTAGTGCTTTCTGTTATGAAAATAACATGCCAGAATTCCGCAAGAGGCAACGAAAACCGGCTCAAAACCTCGAACAGTTCTATAAAAGATTGTGCGAAAGAAATGATTTCATGATGGCACCACTCAATGACGAAGTTTTCGAATTATCCAAAAAGCACGTTGAAGGTCCATTGCCTGCAGAAATTACGCCTGAAAATTGTGAACAATTTGCAAAAATGCAGATAGGGAAAGTCACGTTTGAGGCTAATGGTCGGAATTGTTGTTTGAAACTAATAAATTCAGACATATGCATCATCAAAAATATAATTCGCGTCCAAGGAAATGTTCAGCTTCTCGTAAAAAAATTTCGCACATCGGTTCCTTTGTACAACGTTGGGTTGTCGTCTGAAACTGTTGGGGTGCACTTGACGAGCAGTTTATCAGAAAATCTGGAAATCGTACACTTAAGAGAAATTCTGAACAAATGCTACCTGATGCCAAGATGGAGTGGAGTTGAAGGAGAAGAGGAGAACAGAATCGAGAATGAATATATTGTTATGAATCTTCTTACTCCATTCATAATCCCACCTTATCTCATATGATCAATTACTTAGAAGATAAACAGCGGGCCTACTGTTTTTTGGTTTTTCTAAAAGTAAATTTTTTCGATCGACATTAGTTTAAATTACTCAAATCCAACGTTAACTGAGAAATAACTAACTTTATTCATGTACAGGTGTTTCGAAATGCCGAAAGAAGTTAAATTGAAGAAGATGACTGAAACCAGAAGTGGGCGTTCAAGTTTCCGACCTTCCAAACTCAACACAAGTTCGTCGGAAGAAGTTGTGTGCAGGAAAAAAGCGTCATCGAAGAATACCACGATCAGGAATGTGCTGGAAAAATTAAGGCAAATGTCTGCCGATACTCAAAAAGATGCAACAATTACTTCGAATGCCGCGAAACCTGCATCTCAGACGTTGTCTAATGACAGTGTTTTTTTTTGACAAGTAAATATTTTTGTGATGCCATGCAATAATGCATTTTGCTCGGAATGAATTTTCAGCTATTATTTCGTGTTTCCTTTTTTCAGAAGCCCAATGATTCCGCCTGCAAAGACTTTGCCTGCAACGATTCCGCCTGCCCGTAATTTCCCCAAGGACGCTCCCCATACGGCTTCCTCATCAAACGATTCGACGTATGGTTTTGGATCTCGAAAACATGCTTTATCAAACGCCGACATGTTTCCGTTAGTATTTTTCTATACTTTCGTGAACTTTCCATTTAAAATTGATATAGATTCATCAAAGACACAAAACATCAAATTTTACTACTACATTTTGCTCGAAATAAATTATCAGCTAGCATTTTGTGTTTTCTTTTTTCAGAAGCCCAATGATTTCGCCTGAAATGAATTCGCCTGCCCCTAATTTCCCTAAGGACGCTGCCCATAAAGCTTCCTCTTTGAACAATTCGCTATACGATTTATCAACTGAAAAACACGTTTCTCCAAACGCGGAGATGTTTTCGTTAGTATTTTTCTATACTTCACGTGAAATTTCTATTTTAAATTGATATAGATTAATGAAAGATACAAAACAGGGAAATCGTAATTAGTTACATATCAGATGTTACAAACGTGGTTTGCTGGGTACTGGCAGCCTAACTTCAAATATTTTACCACTATATTTCATTTGATCATGAAGAACAAAATTTCAGAGTCACTTTTACGTTCTCAAATTATTTTGCTTTGCAAATTAATCACAAGAAAATTGCATTTTTTACAGGCATTTGAACTCTCAAAATCAAAAGATCATGGAACAAAATGAATTAATTTTGAAAGAAAATAGAGAATTAAAACTGATAGTCGAGGGGCTGGCTAAAGACTTAAAACAAGCTCAGCTCGCTGGAGAATCGCGTTTCAACAGCACTTTGTTGGAACCTTTAGAAGGATTCCCATTGTCGAGCCTTGATGAGCTCAAAAACATGGAGGCAGATGATTCTGTTGATGTTCGCCAAAATCTCGTAAGATAATTATAGCGAGATATATCATGTTTATTTCGAAAATCAGGTTATGTTTGCTAATATTACAGTAAACATGACAATTTTTTTATAATAATTAATTATTTAATTAGAGCTGGCAACGGGTAAACTGTTTTTAAACATTTTATCTATACAGGGTGATTCTGAGTCACCGCAATTACCAAAAACCATGTAATCTTCGAACGATTTTAAGACGATTTTTTATCCTCATTTTTGGATCACATTTTTTTTCATGTAAATCACGATTGTCAGAAAATTTAAGACAAGAAATGAAATTTTAAGTAGCCTGAAATTTTTTTCTTTTCAGTTTCAGCATTTCATCAGCCTTGGCGGTTCAAGTGCAAGAGAATTTTTGAGCTCCTGCATGAAACAATTATTCACTGACACATTCGTCGCATTGAACATCAACTGGGATGGCTCGAAGAAGATGGTTGAATTCCGAAAAACCAAGATATGCAATTCTCTGTACCGTACGTATTAGTCGTAGTGAAAAAAATTATTGAAAAAAGCACGGTTTGAATTCTTGGTTTTCTGGTGAATAATATGCACTTTCTTATATTACAGTTGCTACAAAGAAGTGCACTTTCGTGGGCCCAAAGGACAAAGAGGCATTCAAGAAGGACATGCTTGAAATTCTTAGGGCCACCAAGCAACGCCACAGAAATTCTGAAAAAACGAGGGGAACTCAAAAACCAAATAAAACTTTGCCCGGGATGGAAACTGAACAAGAAATCCTCTCGGAAATCGAAAGGCTACAAAATGAACTCGGGGTTGAGGTTGACTTTGATGGAGAAAATGACGGCTCCGAGGAAATGAGCGAGAACGAGAAGACTTACGAACAGAGCCATGATAATAACATCGACATCGGTGACATAAGCGATTTTGAATAATATATAAACATCAGCATTATATCAACAAACTATTGACGTGGATAGTAACGGATGGCTTGATCCATTTTAAACGAGGGATGAGCGTTGCTAAGTGGACAATCATTTTTTTTTATGATTTGGGTACGAACAGTATGTAAGAAAAGTTGTTCATTGTTTTTGTTAATACACAAATACCGATTTTTAAACGCTTTTCCCTCGTTTTAAATGACTGAAACCATACGTTACCCTGCCGGGCGCGCGAGAACCGTAGAAAACCCTTCAAAAAAAGGCTATAAATAAATAAGTTTTTGTGCAAAATATAATGTGCTATGTTATTCTGATGTCACCAGGATTTCATAAAATCAGAAATTTATCAAGTAAATATTATCATTAATTTTTTATAAAAATTTATTAATTATCAACGATAAATAATATTTATGTGATCAATTTATAATTTAAAATAACTCTTGCGAAATCAGAATAGCGTGGAATATTATATTCAGCAAAGAACTTGTTGGTAAATAGCTTTTTCCGGTATAAATCTCCTAAAAAACCGTAAAAAACCCTAGAAAACCGTAGAAAACCCTACTGGGTTCTCGCGCGCCCGGCAGGGTATCATTGATAGTTTTTCGATCATTTGTCGATTGAATGTAGATCGTTTTTTAATGAGCAACGATGAACACAATTTTGCTAGGGACATACACCGTAGGAGTAGACAGAGAGTGGTTTTGGGGGCTAAACTCCTTCTGAAATTTAGATTAAATTAACTATTATTTGAAAACTAGAAGTCAAAAAAATAAAAAAATTCACACCAATTTAATCTGGAGGAATCTATTTTTTCAAAAGTAATAAAGAATTTTTAAAAGTTTTATTCCAAATCTTCAAACATTAACCATTAAAATATGAAAAAATTTTAAAACTTGAACAGTACATTTGTCGAAAATCAACTGTGGCGTAATAATTTCTTCTGAAAAGCGAAAGAATGGAATTGAGCATTTTCAGCAACTTATGGATAATTAAAACAAAATTTTCCATATTTACAAATTGACAGAATGAAACGTTTCAAAAGTAACAATTAAATGAGTTGTAATATAAAAATCGTCGAAGTCAGACGAAATTTAGAATTCTTAATTTTAACACTAAAAATTAACGATAATCTATGAATCAGTTACCTGAAAATCATTGAAATGAGATTTTATGATTTAAAAACGGTATTTAAAAAATATATAAATTAAAAATGTTCAACTCTAAACTCTGAAGGTTAGATAATCTGAAAACTCGCTGATTCCTGAAAATTAAAAAATTGTACTTTTGAAACCAGGCGGTCCAAGATTAAAAACTTAATATTTCTAAAGACAATATTTTTCTAATCAACCTCTCCTGAAAATTTGCCCTGTCTACCCCCCTGACGTATACCCGTGTGGCAAAGAATTGTAATTTTTATATTTATAAAAAATCCGTCAAACTATTTGAACTATTAAGAATTTTCAACGTTTTTAAAAATATTTGACAAAACTTTAAAAATTGTCAAATCAGCTAAGCAATTGTTGAATTTAGAACACTTTGTAAATCTATCGAAAACATGCGAAAACATCAAGTCTGATAGGAAACAACCTGTATTTAAAAAATTATTACACTATTTTTGGTAAATTTTCGAGAGAAAATGAACATTAATTGTTGCACAACGGTAGTAGTTTAATCTAATAGACAATTGTTAAGTTTGCTCCCATGAGGGCTGTATAATATATTATAAGTATCACTTTATGAAGAACACTATAAATATGTAAGTGGGTTTATAAAAATAACAATTGTTTCCATCTGAATTATGTTTGGTTTCATTTCTCAGCTTCCTTCCAAGTATATATTAATAATATGCGCTATTCAAATTTCCCGCGGTTTTTTTAATGAGCGTAATGCAGATCGCACGCGTGCTACTTTTTGGAGGTCGCACGCGTGCGACGCATATGCGAGGTATATGAGGACATTGCTGAGATGCATATGAGTCGCACGATGCGACTTAGAATCGCACGCGTGCATTCGTGGTGCGTGGCATATTGAATGCATTTTGCTATCTGGGGATGGCCACGGGGAATCAACGGGAATCCTACTAGTGATCACTAAATATCGATATAGTATCGGAGTATCGAAATATCGGAATACATATATACCTATATATATCATATATGTAGATAAAGCCATGGAGTATCGGAAAAAATATCGGAGTATGGGTAGTTGGAGTATCGATACAAATATCGATATGTATCGATATTTAGAGAACCTAAATCCAACGCTGAAACGACTGAATTTAATATATATTTATAGTGATACAACGGACAAAGCACAGCTGACCGTCAGATAAGCATGGCAGCACACGGGGATTTCCCGTGGCCATGGGGCTGGATTGACATGAAAGCAGTAACGTAAAGCGGCCATGTTGAATTGATGGGATTTTTTTCCCGGTGTAGCTAGAGAGACTCAAGGGAGAGAGTGACAATTGAAATCGCTCCGAATTGGAGATGTAGGTATGGCGGCCATCTTGGACACAAACTAAGCACAAACACAGTACTACTCAGCGTACTCGGCCGTCTGTGCGAGGACAGCTGACTGTTTACTTTTTTATACATGTTTTAAAAGTGTATCTCAAATTTATCAAAATTAATTTGATAATCAAGTGAAGTGCAATTGCAGTTATTATTAATAAACTCGAATATATATCCTCACACAGACGGCCGAGTACGCTAAGTAGTACTGTGCTTGTGCTTAGTTTGTGTCCAAGATGGCCGCCATACCTACATCTCCAATTAGGAGCGATTTCAATTGCCACTCTCTCCCTTGGGTCTCTCTAAGTGTAGCAGTGTATTCATGTGTATTTTCAGTACTGTGTCGGTAATATAAACACGTAATTTGATGACAGCGACATCTCGTTTCTAAACCAATCCCTAAATTTTGACGAGAATCGTTCCCATTGGAGTATAGGAGCCCTGTGCTGAGCAGTGCGAGTCAGGGGGTTTCACTGGGATTGGGAAAGGTGAGATCGTAGAAAAGTGCGGGTGTTTTGTGTGTAGAGGCGCTGAGTTCGCTCAACAGTTCGCTTGTGCGTATTTCAACTGTTTATTTCCACAAATTTAAAATTTTCAGCACTGCCAGAAAATAACATTCTCTAAAATTAAATGTAAATAATCTTCAATATAATTTATAAAAAATAAACAAATGTATGTGTGAGAAAATATTTCATTTTTTTTTGCACATATATATAATTTATATATGGTATATATATTTCCAAAGACTGTGCAATAATCATTTTCCTTAGAAATTTCATTTCCACACATTGAAATTTTTTTATGCCAGATAATATAAGGAGACAATAAAAATCAATAATATATTTTTCAAATACCCCATTAGCTACAGAAGGTTCTATAACGTTTAAAAAACGTTTTTAGAAAGGTTCTACAAACGATTCAGGAACCCTTGAAACGTTTATGAAACGTTTATAGAACCTTGAAATGTCCACCTATAAACGTTCGTGAAATCATTTCACAAACGTTTGAGAACATTTATAGAACGTTCATGAGAACCTTATTTGAACGATTTCATGCGTTCATAGAACGTATTTACAGGGTGCGCCATTTCTTATGTCGGCATGTAAACATTGAATAACTTGAAAAAAAAACAACCGATTTCTGTAAATGAGGTATTTTTATTTAGTTTGGTCCTTTACAATTTATTTAGACTAGTTTTTGAACACAACATCAATCAAGTGGCCGCCCTTATTGTTCACAGCAAAATATGCCCTTTTTGCGGCGTTTTCCATTACCTTTTCGAGCATCTCGGGTGGTATAGCAATGATTTCGGCACGAATATTTTCCTTAAGCTCTTCAATGGTCTGCGGCTTGCTGGCGTACACTTTACTTTTCAAATAACCCCACAAAAAGAAGTCTGGAGGGGTCAAATCTGGAGATCTGGGTGGCCATTCAATGTCGCCTCTTTTTGACATCAGACGTCCAGGGAATTTTCGTTGCAGAAACTGGATTGTTTGATTCGCAGTGTGGCAGGTCGCACCATCTTGTTGAAACCAGTAATCTTCAAGACCTTTTTCACGCATTTGTGGGCAGACATAGTGAGCCAACATCCACCGATATCGGTTTCCATCGATCGTTTGGTTCTCTTTGAAAAAATAAGGACCAATGATGGTTTTGGCGCAAACGCCGGCCCAAACAGTAACTTTTTGGTCATGCAATGGCGTTTCATGGATCTCGTGTGGATTCTGCGTTCCCCAAATGCGGCAATTTTGCTTATTAACGCCTCCAGAAAGTTTGAAATGTGCCTCGTCGGTCATTAAAATTCGCTTCCAAAAATCAGGTTCAGTATCAACTATTCGAGCGATTGTTTGTCCATATTCCAAGCGACGTGGATGATCTGTAGGCAATATTCTTTGTGTTAATTGCATTTTGTACGGAAACAAATGCAAATCATCTTTCAAAATGCGCCGTAGAGTGGTTCCACTGATGCCGAGATGCTGAGCGCGGTGACGATATGAAACTTTTGGGTTTTGGGCAACGCTCTCTCTGACAGCTTCAATCAGTTCATTTGAACGTCTTGGTCGTTGATGAACGGGTTGTTCGCGATCTTTCACTGTCCCGTGGTCACAAAAATTCGACACCAAACGACGAATAGTGTTGTCAGATGGTGCCTGTTTGCCAAGATATTTTCGACGATATGCTCGTTGAGTTAACACAACTGAACGACTATTTTCAATGTACAAAGTAACTATTTCAGCGCGTTCTTTTGGTGTGAAGCGATACATGGTTGAAATTGTACTGAATTGACGTTTCCAAAACAAGTGAAGTCAAGTAAATCGGTTGTCAAATGTTTAAGTTATTCAATGTTACAATACCGACATAAGAAATGGCGCACCCTGTATGAAACGTTTATCCAACGTTTCTCGAAGTTTTAAAAAAGTTTTACATAACTTTTTGTTCTAAATCGTTTCCTAGTGAACAAGACGTCTCACTGTGAGCTCGCTATTTCCTCCCTAAATCGAGCTCACTGTGAGCTCGATGGGTAAGGCTTTTTTTTCAATTTTCGAAATATTCAAATTTGAGCGCGACATATTTAAAAATCTGACGCCACATCAGTATTTACTGCGAGGGCCACCAGATGGAAGTCTACTTATTTTTCTCATTTCACAAGTTTAGCACTGATACATGAAGTATAACGCATAATAATTATTATCAGCGCGAACGCAAAGTCGTTTCACAATGCTTTTTGAAATCGGACGGAATTTTCTCAATTCCACCGATTTTGTTGAAATAAAATTATATTACTTAACGGCTGACAATATAACACCGGATGAGTAAGAGACAGAGAGAAACAAAACTATACGTTTTTTTTGTTTCTATGTGTCTCTACTCGTCCGAGTTTTATTCTCAGCCGTTCAATCATATATTTTATCTATGATAAACAATGTAATCAAAGTATATACTTTCAATAATCGTTGCATATTTGAAAAAAAGCCTTACCCAGTGAGCTCACAGTGAGATCGATTTAGGGAGGAAATAGCGAACTCACAGTGAGACCTTTTGTTCACTGGGAAACGATTCAGAACGATCTATAAATGTTCTTAAGAAAATGTACAATTCGTTAAGTAAGGTTATCAAAAAGTTATGTAAAACGTTTTTAAAACTTCGAGAAACGTTCTATAAACGTTTCATGAATACGTTCCATGACCCCATGAAATCATTCAAATAAGATTCTCATGAACGTTCTATAAATGTTCTCAAACGTTTGTGAAATGATTTCACGAACGTTTATAGGCGGACATTTCAAGGTTCTATAAACGTTTCATAAACGTTTAAAAGGTTCTTGTATCGTTTGTAGAACCTTTCTAAAAACGTTTTTTAAACGTTCATAGAACCTTCTGTGACGAATGGGCTACTTTGTTAAATTATTTTAAATTTTGAACGTTTCTAAATAGAAAAAGATAAATCTCATGACCAAATGGATAAAAATCATCTTATTTGAAAATGCCTGTGATTCCTTCCGATTTCAAAATTTATTTTTACTCTTTACAGTTATTATAAGCAGTCAAAATACATAATCGTTTATGTTGAAATTATAAGTGTTCTTTCTTCATTAAAAAACTTTTTTTTAAAGACTGATATATATAATTTTTCTTGAAAATGATATAGATTAATTTTACAGATTTAAATTGATTTTCACTCACAGTTTAGAAAAAGTATAAAAGTTCAATTCGTACCCTGGCGATGGATATTTCTTTGGTTTATTTTGATTTTTAAATATTTCCACAGACTGTGTACCAAAGATCATTTTGCTTCCAAATGTCTGTTTTTCATAGTCGATTTTAAAATTTGCACTCCAAATGATATAAAAGAAAAACGATAAAATTAATATGTCTTTCGTTATATCTATTTGAGAAAATATTTCATGCCTCATCGCTATTTTTATTCACTATAAGAGAGTTTGTTTTTCATACTTTTTCTTATGAATGGCTAATTTTCATTGTTTCATCTAATTCTTTTGCACTGTAGACAGTAAGGGAAATCATAAATTAAATTCAACCTTAACCTTGTATGTTGGAAAATGTTAACTAGTTTATTTTAATTTTTTAATGTATATTCTCAAAAACTGCATCCATAGTAACTTGGGTTTTTATAAACTTTTTATGACTCCGCTTCTTTCATAAAGTGACTTCATAAAAAGCGCAATGTTTTATTAAGTTTTTATCAGTTTTTATGAAAATTTTTTAAATCATTGCTCTTTCTCTAAAGTCATTTTATGAAATAGAGAATTTTTTTTAATCAAGATTTTACCCTGTCAGGCAGGGGACAATACTCACGCAATAGACAATAGTCATAAAATAGTCAGATAGATGCTAGGAATGTATTCTGACATCTATCTGACTATTTTATGACTATTGTCTATTGCGTGAGTATTGTCCTCTGCCTGACAGGGTATAAGAGGTTTTATAAAAACTCGGTTTTTTAATGAAATTCCGCTTTTTTTATAAAGTTACTTTATAAAAAGAGCAATGTTTTTCGTAAATTTTTCATCAGTTTTTATGAAGCCACTTTACGAAATCTTTATCAGATGTAGATTTTCCAATCCAGTTTGTTTCAAACATGCCGTCATTTGATGAAGATTTTATAAAGTTGTTATTATGAAAAAACTTCATGAAAACTAATAAAACTTTATGAAAAATAAATTACGAAAAAAACAAATACAGCTGTCATGAGCTGTCACTTGGTTTGTTTTCAAAATTGTTGCGGGTGTTTTGTGTGTAGAGGCGCTGATGTAGTGATAAAAATGATTTCATCAGCGTTCGCAGATTCCCCTAGCCTAGTTCCTACTACAGCCATTTAACTCCGTATAAATTTTCCTACTACCGTAGTAGAATTCTACTAGAATTCTACTACGCCTGCGAACGCTGGATTTCACGTCTTTAACATGGGAGTGAACCTCCCCTGGTGCGAGTGCGCGTGAAAGTGCTTCCGGTGTGTTCCGGTGTTCTATCAAAATTCGCACAGTTCACCAAACCACAGTTGTTTTTTAGAAGTCGCCGTGGTCCGTTCAGCATGACCGGCGACGACGAATACGAAAATTTACCCACGAAAAATCCCGCCATCATACTCGTCGCGGGTGCATTCGCCGGGGTCATGGAACACGCTTTAATGTACCCGATCGACACGACAAAAGTAAGACTTATCGGCAACACTTACTCCTCTTATTTTCTTTCATATTCAAGTTTTTTTTTCTCACTTTCTCTTGATTGCGACTTATTCTGTCGTTTATCTGGTGCAAACAAATATATCTCGAGTTATGTCATCGGGGCTTTGAGCATTTTTCAGAGAAAAGGCAAATCGCATTTGCGAGCTCGTGTTTCACACACGAGAGAAAATCGTGTGGTAGATTTTTTTTTTCAGGAGCTGGTTTTTGGAGTCATGCGTTTATTTGATAGGGTTTCGTTTGATGTACTCAGATGAGTTTACGTAATCGAATGTGATGTAAGACCGACTTTTCGATGATCGCGGAAAGTTTTGGGATTACCTTAGTATTTCGTGGTGGTTAACGTTTTGTAAACATAACCTCAAAAAATTAGGTTGTGTTGCGAAGGGGAAATGGTGTGAAATCCAGATCCACATGAGTTTGCAGAAAATAAATCTACGAGTTTTTAGAGTCTTTGCTGTCTGAACTCTGAAAAATTAAGGGTTCGACGGTCAAACTTTAAATGAATTGATCTGAATATTCTTAAAAACCCAAATTTTGTTGTACATTGTAATATGTACCTTGAAAGGAAATTATGGATAATATTTTTCAAAAAAAAAATGAATGTAATAATAAAAATTTCAGTGTATATGAGTACTTTAATAATTATTACTGTATCTTGTAATGGAACCATGGAAAAATAGTTGACGAAAAAAAACAAAATGTGAAATTAAATTAGGTCCCTTAAGCTAGCAGGGCATACATAGCAGACAGCAAAAAAAGTAAAGTACTAAATTCCGTATAATTTAGTGCTAAAATAATACCCAAACAAAAAATGTATAAGACCAAGAGATGTAAAGTCATTATATTACGATAATTACAAAGATGTTGATCATGTAATTTTTGTTGTCTATTGATATATTGATGGGATATGATATTCAGTATTGAGCAACATTGAGCAATAGATCATGGATGAAGAATATTAGGAGGAGGGATCTGTAAGTAGAGCAATGTTTTCATCAATATTATTTGAAGTGTTATAAATGCTAGAAACACAATTTATGATATTATAGTACTTGATATACAGTGTAATGTATTGCAATTAAAAAAGATTATGTTTGGTAAAAAAACTAAATAAAATACTTTGTTCCATTGATGTATATTTTTTAATCGTAGATAACACTTGTGATATTTTAAATGCAACCTCTTTTTTGTTTTAAATAACAAAAATAGAATTCTAGGATGGCCGTTCATCGGCAGGCTTGATTCGTTTTTAGGAAAATAATGTATTTTCCTCGATTTTTGAATTATTTGTATAATTACAATAATTCCACAACAACGATACATTACCAACTTGTATGCGCGAGTAATTATAAGTATACATAAAAAAATGACTATTCCAAATTACCGCAATTTACCGTAATCAAACCATAAATTATGCGTTACTTACCCTAAAATAAACTACCGGTAATTTTACATCTCTAATCACACCTCCCACTAAAAAGTAATAAACAAACCTGCCAGCTTGAGTTAAAGCTAGCAGACCCTTGTCTGCTAGCTTATTTATGCTTGTTTATGTAAATACTGGGGGGGGGGGGAGTTCAAACGACCAAAAGTTGTAAATTGGTTCATTGTCTGATAAGTAACTGAAAAAACATCGATTTGTCGTTTGTCCAGCATCAGAAAGTTAATAAAAATATATATATTGCGTTCAAATGTGAAAAACTTGAATAATAACAAATAAATGCAAAAACTTCAAGTGGGCAAACAGCCAATTCTTGCTTAAACATTGTCAACTGTCACGTTTCATTGGTACGTTTGAATATGGCTGTTGTTAATCTCGTAATACTTATTGCAATCAAACTTCAAAACATTTCATATATTTGACGCATGGGCAATCGTTTTTTACGCAGGGATGGGCGTGGATTACTTTTTGCTCATTTTTACTTCGCAATAAAACTATCTTGATTTTGTTGTAGATCCGTGAAAATTACACATAAATGCAAATTTTCACGGATCTACGACAAAATCAAGATAGTTTTGTTGCGATGTAAAAATGAGCAAAAAGTAATCCACGCCCATCCCTGTTTTTACGTTGCAAACGAATTTCGGACATTGGGAAATGTACTTTTTCAGTAGTGTGAACCTAGCACCCGGAAAACAGTTTTTTTTAAATTATTCGAAAACTAAGGGTGGGCAAACAAAAATATTTTTGGGCAATCATGGTCATATGATGGTTAATCGATTACAACAATAATATCGGCAAAAAAACAAACGGAGGATGGGCAATGAAAATTTTTTGTGGACAATCATGGTCAATCGATGGACAATTGATTAATGTTGAAATGTTTTAATTTTTTCAACTTTATGGTGCCAACTTCACACAGCTACAAAGATTTATTATCCAAAAAAACTTAATTTTATGCCTTTTATGTCATTTATGTCATATCAACGTAAGTTGTGTAAGTATCGATAAAGTAAAGGGTGGGCTAACGTGGTCAAATGATGGTCACACAAATGCAAAAAAAATTTTCCTAAAAAACTTAATGTGATGCCTTTTATGTCATATCTACGTAAGTTGTGTATGTATCGTAAAAGTGAAGGGTGGGCAAACGATGGTAAAACGATTGCGTTCTTATTTTTTTAATTTTGTTCAAATTTGATCCTTATGTTTTTTATGTCACTTATGTATCTCCTATTGTAAAGGTGGGCAAAAAAAAGTAATTGGTAAGCAAACATGGTCAATAGATGGTCAAACAATACGAAAAATTTTGGAAAAAATATTTGCACTCGGGGGGGGGGGGGGGCAGGTTCACGGACCTGTCGACATGCTATTAATTTATTTCTCTCGTTTTTAAAAATCAAAATGTTCAAATAGTTTTTCCACTCAAAATTGTAGCTCTAAAAGCAAATGATTTCAAAGTTTCATTATATTCAAGTTTTTACTCAACTATTAAAATTTGGAAGCTCAAACTATTCAATTATTATAATCGCTCATTTATTGTATCGGTTACATCAGACATTACAATAAGTACAAATTATTTAGTTATATTATTTTTCTTTTGATTGTCATATGTTTCGACTTAACATATTGCAGTTTTTATTTTTGGCACATACCATTTCCCCGTGTTATTTAATATAGAATACTGATTATCTTCTAAATTTCAGGTAGGGTTTTATATCCCAAACAATAAGATTACTTGTATTTATATATAGAGAACCTAAGGCCGACGATCATCGATCGTGTTGACAACATTCAAAATGATAAAAAATGATGCAAAACAATTCAGCTGTGACTCAATTGAGGGCCAAGGGAGCGAGGGGTAAGGAGAAATGAGCCCCAAAGATTGTGGCGCCTCTAGCGGCTAGGGGACGTTTACTCGCTGCGATTTCGGTTAGAAAACCTGCTCATGTCATGGGGCTGGTAAATATTTTATATATTTCGTTGGATTATAAATTATATTTTTTATTTTCTTAATTATTATTGCCTAAAAGGCCTGGAAAATCTTCAAGACACTTTTTTTTCTCAAAGTTTTCAAAATTTGTAACATATTCTTTCACTTATTATAAAATACATATAAAAAAACTTTTAGTAGTGTTGACTTAGTAAAAAATTAACTTCTGTTTTTTAGACTGAAAATTATCTAAATACTTAGTTTGATTATTTTCTTGTACATCTACATTTTGAAGATATTGATCTAATTTCCCGTTCTGCTAGTTGATTGTTTTCATGAAGAATGACAATCAAAAAAATTAAATAACGAAATCATGTTGTATACTCTTGTATCTAATGTTTGCATCTCGAATATCGAACTTGAATTCTGAAAAATAATTTGATTCTCATCTGGATCTATACACATAAACAAGATAACTTGGCATTTTTTTCACTTTCACAATTTCAATTCATTTTATATAATATAATACTGAAAATAGCAGTTTTTTATTGCCATATCCAAATTCAATAATTTTTAAAATCAAAAAGTCAGAATTAAGTTTCTTTTTTCAATCAAAATGTGATTTGAAACGAAATTGTTGAAAAATTTTTGTACTTTCATGAAGAATAACGTGATAAATCAAATTAATTGAAATTGAGAAACACAGCAACTGTCGTTTGCATTGAGAATCCGTGGAACAAAGCGATTTGTAATGATTGTTTGAAAGTGATACTGCAAATGATATTATTTCTTTTGGAAAATAATAAAAACAATGATTGCACCTCTGGGTATTCAGTACAAGGAAACATGTGCTCGAGCAAAGAATTATGTAATGAGCTAGTTACAGTATTCTATTTCTGATTTTCTCCGCTGACCGCCGTTCACAATAGTTGGTAATCTATCTTATATCAGGCATTAAAAAAATTAACAACTGCCAAATTTCGTCAATTCTGACTTGCCATTTTCCTTATTACGCAATTCGCGGAAAAAAATTTTCTACGGACATCATTTTCCTGTTAGTCCAAAAAGTCCCTGGAAATGTGTACATGACTTTTTTAAATGATTTTCTTGAAAACTACGATAAGTTTTAGAAATTTTTAGGTGAAGAAAAAAATATAATAAATAATATCGCAGGATAAATATAATTTAGTTTCTCCAAAGATTATGGTTACGAAAATCCCATTATCTAAAATTTTTTCGAAATGAATAAAAACGATAGAAATTCCGTAAAACGTCAAAAGCTATGTAAAATTTTGAAATGAATTGGATCGTCATTGAACCGAATGCAAAACATGTTGTTTACTGAACAAAAAACTAGCTCTGCAAAGTCCAGGAAAAGTCGGAATTATCTTGTAAATGAGAGTAAAATAAACGTCCAAAAAAAAAGCAATAGTGAGTAGGATAAAAATCGATCGTGAAAATTCTTTTGCAAGTCATAATTTATAAAATCGCATGAAAAAGCGTCAGTCGACGTTGTATTGTCTTCAGCGCTTTTCCAAGTTGATTATTGCGTCATTCTGGCTTTTCAATTGCCGCAATGAAAAACGTTGATTCACAGGATTTATAACAATCGAAGAAAATCGTGGGAAGTAAGGAAATATCATGAAATCAAAAATAAAAAAGTTTAGGAAGATGCACTGAGAAGAAAATCTAGTAATTTGTACTATAAATATAGAAAAAATTACTATATTCTAAGAACACTACTATATTATGTTTATTTTTCGTATATTATAGTACGTTTCACCATAAATATGATAATTTCTAGTATACACTGTATGCTATACAGTATACTAAAACGTCAAATATAGCAATTGTAAGTTAATATTTAGTAGAAAATACTATATAATAAAAATAAAATATAGAAAATACATACTGTATTTTCTACTAGATGATTCCGGAAAATTTGCTATCTGGAGAATGTAAATTGTATTATATGAATTATAATTTTTACCATATTTTTTCCAACTTGCTGGCGCGTCCACGTAAAGTGCAGGCGTGGAGCTCAGTCAACTGGTAAAAGGTGGAATCTTGTCGTTTTTTCCTACTGACTCATTCCATGCCAAGCATTACACCAAATTACAACTAAATCATAGAATTTCAAAACTTTGTATGGATTGTGGAGTGTACTCGATACTCAAGTTAATATGTAAATATTTCCCCTCAATTACATCAATTTTAGAGGTTATTGGCACTCAAACTTTTTGTCATGTTCGAAGAAAAAAATTCATTACTTCTGAACCATTCAACCGACTTGCTTGAAATTTTTTTTGAATTCCTTAGAAATGTTTGCGCTATCATTTTAACGATATATCTGATCAATATTATTAAAGCAGACAAATTCTTTAATAATTTTTTTACAACAATTAAAATTTTTATTGCCTTTAATAACTGTTTCAAAAAAAATTAATTCTGACTGTACCGATTTTTTTCAAAGCTTTTTTGTCCCACTCGCTTAGCAAACTTGAAAACACTGTATAAGTGTTGAAATAGCAATAATGATCACTCTATCAATCTCTCTACCTACAAAGAACAGCACGCTAGAGTGTTGCCGCTCTAAAAAATAACGCAATCAACTGAAGTCGGTGGTAGCATGTTTTTATCTTCAGTGCGGACAAAATACCGTTAGCGCTACAGTTCACAAATAAATTCATATCTCTGTAAGTAATTGAGATAACAAAATTTTCTCAACGGATTCTTAAAGGTAGACGTTTTCTGCGTATTTTTCATCAGCATTTCGTTATTATATGGCATTGAGAAGGTTATACAAATTTTAATTGTTATGAAAAAATTACAAAAAAATGTATCTGCTTTAACATTATTGATCAGATATATCGTTAAAATAATAGCGCAAACATTTCTAAGCAATTCAAAAAAAATTTCAAGCAAATCGGTTGAATTGTTCAGAAGTTATGATTTTTTTTTCGAACATGACAAAAAGTTTTAGTGCCAATAACCTCTAAAATTTATGAAATTGAGGGGTAATATTTACATATTAACTTGAGTATCGAGTACACTCCACAATCCATACAAAGTTTTGAAATTCTATGATTTAGTTGTGATTTGGTGTAACGCTTGACGTGGAAAGAGTCTAACAAATGACACATGGTACAATAAAAAATTCTAGATATAATATGAAATATAAATAATTATAATATATAATTATGATATAAAACTATCCAACAAAGGATAATTATGTCTATCAATAATCCATCCGAAATTACAACATTTATTGCTCTTAGTTGCTCTCAACCTTTTATTATTTGGAAAAATTGGGATAATTTTATATCGATATTTATCGATATTACTTGAAAATATCGATAATAATCGGCCTTTACATAGTATCGATAATATCGATAGATATCTAATATTTTGCCAGCACTACTACCTACATACTCATTAGTGAATTACAGTGAAACGTGGATTTTCAGCGGTGATCGTGGGTTTCGAAGACACACCGCTCTGAATCCACGTTGAATTTTAATGACCTGTTTCAAAGGGCCTGGCCCGAGCAGAAGCTGAAAGTTTCAAAACCGCACTGAATTAATGGCTTTTTCGACGCTCGACGAGATCCGCTCGAATGGCCTCCGGAGACCTCAAGCATCAAAATTTGTTCGTGGTCGTTAAAGACCACTCTGAATCCACATTTTTTAAATCCACGTTCTACAGTACTTCTATTTTATGATTTCAGACGCGGATGCAGTCACTGTTGCCGGGACCTGGTGGAATGAGCAGCATGCGCTCGGTACTCCTCAACATGGTGAGGAAAGAAGGCATCACAAGGCCTGTGCGTGGAATCAGTGCCATGATCACCGGAGCGGGGCCTGCACATGGATTGTACTACTTGTGTTATGAGTCGCTAAGGAACAAACTTATGGACAAGAACCCACAGTATAAGCATCTAGTCAATGGGGTTGCTGGGTCTGTCGCTACACTCTTTCATGATGCTGTTATGGTTCCTGCAGAAGGTCAGTTGGAAATTTATTATACATTTTCATATATATAATCAAAGTAAGGTCCCTTTTTTGAATTTAGAAATCAATTAAATGATCTTTTAAGGTGGAATTGTAAGAGATAAGTTCAACTGAAAATTAGGGTTAGAATTTATTATTTTAATCATTTTCATGTTGTTCCCCTGAACTTCTAAGATTTCGGTCTCATCATTGAAATGATGAGACTGAAATCTCATGTTATTTTCTGCTCAATACTTCTGAATCCATAATTGTGTCATTTAATCAAGATTAATTCACAAAGTTTCATTTTGTGTTGTAAGATACATCTAGTAAAACATATTCGTTTCAACATTTGATTGATAAAACAATTATGAGCATGAAGAGTGTTGTAAAATTTCGTCATAAAAATAAATTAATGATATAACCTAATCTTTTGCAGTGGTGAAACAGCGGATCCAAATGTACAATTCACCATATAGAAACGTAGTAAGCTGCATTGGCAATATTTACAAAACAGAAGGGTTTGTTGCATTCTACCGGAGTTACACGACGCAATTGACCATGAACGTGCCTTTCAACGCAATCCACTTTATAACATACGAAAAAATGAAAAGCATCACGAATCCGGATAAAACCTATAATCCAAAGTCGCATATGATTTCTGGTAATTATATTATTCCTCGGTCATTCTAGGGCAGGCCCATGAAACTCTCGAGAATCGTGATTCAGGACACACTAGTCACCAGAGAACGCTAGTAGCTAGTAGGCTAAGTTGTAAATGTTGAAATTTTCGGGTGCAGGGAAGTTGCAGCGAAGTGGGGGCCGCTTAGGCCGCCGTGGCGGAGGGTTGGGGGGAGAGCAACGGGAGCACCGGGAGGAGCGCGGAAGTTTGAAAACAAGGGAATTGAAAGGATCGAAAGAGTAGGCATAGACCGCATAAACCCGATTTCTTAGTGACAGTTGCACTCGACAAACTTAAATTCAAGTGAACTTTCACTTAAGTTGTGGAAAATTTGACTTGAATGAAGTGGGGTTCTACTAAAAATAAAAACAAGAGGATTTTCCACTTACTTGTTTCGAGTAAAATCACGCTCGAATCGCTCGAATACGAGTGAAATGTCATTTGAATGATTTGAATAGAGTAAAATTTTCACTTGAGAGTTGAATTTGCAGGATTCTAAGTCGAAGATATTTATGTAGTAAGTTATAAAAATAAGAATTAAAATTTTTTTCAAATTTTGCATTTGAAGAGTTCCGAATCTTTACAAAGTTAGACTTAGCTGACTTAGCTATACGGTTTTTGACTGACAATTTTTAAACTCTATGAAATTTTCACATATATTTCAAAAACAGGTATAAATTAATCGTCTACAACCTAAAACATGGCATAACAAGGTATTATTGAGCACTCACCATAATAAATTTTTTCAACACGTTTCTAGAACATATTTATCCACTCTTGATTATAACATGAAATCTCAAATTTTAATGTTATTGATGATGCTATATTACAGATAAAAATCAAATACTATTTTTCATGGCATTAGACAAGTTTCTCACATAGCTCACGCATCACGATGTTTTGCAATTTTCTTTTGATGCAAATTATTTTTGACTCTATTGTTAATCAAAAAATATATATAAGGAAGTCACGTAATTATAAAAAAAAAAAAAAAAAAAAAAAAAACAAGTCAGCAGTAAGAAATCGAACTTATAATCACAAATAACAGTGTCATTCATAAATCTATGAAATTCTACCATTTCATTTTATTCGGATACATCATTTATCATTGATATATGAAATGGATTTGATTACACCATTGTCAGTTGGAAAATCCTACCTCATGCAGTTCTGGATTTGCAATTAAAACGTGTGTTTCTATTTTCTATGAAGAACAAAAAAGCTTAAGTAACAGACTATATGCAAATAATGCGTTGTTCAAATAAAGTTTTGAATGGAATGAAGCATCATAAATATTTTTTATGACGCAGCTAGATATTCCGAAAATCGTTTCATATCAGCGAAAAAAAATACTAGCAGAAAAATTAGATTTTTATTTGCAACGAGTCACGAAAAAAAAATTAGGATGACATCGGAAGGTTTGTCAACACTGTGCGACAAAAAAAAAATTTTTTTTTTGCTATAGATCTAAATGCATAAAATCGATTCCTAATGACCCCATAAACAAGTCTGCAAGAGCTTTTCACGAAGTTAGAGAAATTTTCCGAGAAATTATTTATGCAAAATTTCGAAAATATAACTAATTCTCACAATTATGGCTCGATTTTTACCGGATAAAAGCGCATGTCTATATTTAAGGTCGAAAATTCTATTTTCATCATAAAAACGTTGAAAAACTACATTTTTCATATAGTTGAAACTTGAAGAAAATCACTTAATGCAAATGATAAACGGTTGCGTTTGGGGGCCTCGCTCGTGTTCGATCGTCTTGAATAGGCAGGCATTCACGACGATCGAGCTCCAGCGAGAACCCCAACCGTGATATAACCCAACCAAATATATGAAAAATGTAGTTTTTCAACGTTTTTATGATGAAAATAGAATTTTCGACCTCAAATATAGACATGCGCTTTTATTCGGTAAAAATCGAGCCATAATTGTGAGAATTAGTTATATTTTCGAAATTTTGCATAAATAATTTCTCGGAAACTTGCTCTAACTTCGTGAAAAGCTCTTGCAGACTTGTTTATGGGGTCATTAGGAATCGATTTTATGCATTTAGATCTATAGCAAAAAAAAATTTTTTTTTTTGTCGCACAGTATAACATAATTTAACAAATAACAAATCAATTTTTGGAAAACATCAATCTTGTATACAAAAAATCGAATTAATCGTTATCAATGTCAGATGATGGAGATTCTCACAAAAAATTGAAAAAGCGTTGTAAACATTCAAAAAGAGTATGTAATAAAAATTCGAGAAAAGCATGACTGGAAAAATAAAAATCACAGAAAAATTCGTAATGTTTTTATGGCTTGGACGAGTTAACATGAGTAAAACTTTGTTGGTTTTAAAGTCTGGCCATGTACATTCTAATTTCTTTAGAGGAGATTATTAAATTTTAATAATAAAATATTAATTGCCCGTGGTTTTTTACTATTGCTTTTTTGTTCTTCATAGAAAATAGAAATACACGTATTAATTGCAAATCCAGAACTGCATGAGGTAGGATTTTCCAACTGACAATGGTGTAACATCAAATACATTTAATATATCAATGATAAATAATGTATCTGAATAAAAAATAATAGAATTTCATATATTTACGAATGACACTGTTATTTGTGATTATAAGTTCGATTTATTACTGCTGATTTGTTTGTATGTTTTTTTTTTTGTAATTACGTGACTTTCTTATACATACACGGAGAAATCCCAGCCCTAGTGGCAATTGTTTTGCTCATCGGTGACCGTTGACCAGCGAAAACTGGCGTAAACAAAATTTCAGTGAACGGTGACGGGGCTCCGTTGAACGGCACAATGGTGTTCATTGAGCGCTCCACGGCAGCTAGTAGATAGATACTCGTCACGAGCGACCTTGTTCAATGCTCATTACTATTTCCGCATTTAGTGTGCTGCCCAATAGCGGCACGTAAGCAAATCGCTACGGACCAATGCCCGTACACTTGTCACCATTGACTGAAATTTCGTTTTCGCTAGTCAACGGTGACCAATGAGCAAAACAATTGCCACTCGGGTTGGAATTTCTCCGTGTATTTTTTTCACTCCGTTGATTCTCAGCAGCGTTCTTTCTGTTTCAATCTAATGAAATTTTACCAAAACTGACGAGCAGATATTATTTCGTAACTTTTCCAATTAGAAAAGTCATTTTGAGACTGCGAAAAATGAATTAAAGACAAAAATGTATAAACTCAGATGATGTTACACGGAGAAATCGAGCATTTTATTCCAAAATTCATATCTTCAAAACAAAAAATTTTCGCTACTATGAAACTTTCCAAAATGAAGTTCAAGCATTATTCTAACTTACCAAAAAAAATTTATCACAAAAAAAAAAACGCGTTTCGAGAAGATGAATTTTGAAAATTTTTTTCAGTTTTTGCGATGTCACGATTTGAAAAAAATTTTTCCATTGGATAACCTGAAAAGTCAGTTTTGACAACCTCAGACAAGTACCTTATAACTGATGAAAAAAATTTTTCCGCGGGAGAATAAAAAGCGACTGTCAAATAAAATAGTTTAAGCTACAAAATACATGAATTTCAAGCAAAAATAAAATGTTGACCCTTAAAGCTTCGTCGAATCGAAATGGAATCGGTCGCTTATGAAAAATTCTAAATTATATCCGCAACTATTCATTATTTTAATATAAATTCTAACCATTGTAACTGAAATATAAATGAAATAATTTAATACATTATGGTTGTAGATTTCGATAGTGAAATATTTTATTTAATAGATTTAACTGGTTGCAGATTCGGCTTTATGAATCGAACAACTCAAATTAGGCAAATTAAAAAAAAACTTTATGTATTAGTAAATTACTATGTTACCGATTCTTATCATATTTCCGGTATTTCCAAAGTTTCAAATTATTTATGCAGTACATTTTATAAAAGGATAAACAAGTTGTAAAATTCATAGCCAGTTGTCTAAAATGTAAAAAAAATGATAGGCAATTCGGACAACCTACAATGATACATTTGAAACTCATTTCTTAAAGCAGAAAGAGTTCCACAATGCGAAAAGCGCTTACTGAATTCGAATTCTTCAGGGAATCAATGCGATCAATACAAGAGGCGAAAGGTAAGGGGGATGAGTGCGGTTAGATCAACTCGACTGAAACGTTGCAGGTTGCAGATGTTCTAATCGTTCTAATACAGGTTCTCGCCCTCCCCCACATTCCACGCGAGCCTCACCACGAGGCCTACGAGTCCCATTTCCCCGACTTCTCTTTTCTCTCTTCGCTCTTTTCAAATTTTTGAATGAACGACTTAGCCTACTACCTGACACCGCCACCTATTGGTATTAGTTCCGTGAGGAGTTTTCAAAGCTCAACCACATTATATTGCAGGTATAGGGAGTTTCGCAGGCCTGTTCCAGGGCAGATTTACACCCCTCATCACAGATATCATTGTTATATTTTTTTTTTGTGTTTTTAAATACAAAAAAATCAATACGTGTTTTTTGTTTAGTAAAAAAAAATTTTGTACGGCTGTACGGTTTTTTATAGTTTAAAAAGAACATGGCTCAAGACATGAAACAAGCATTTTTCAGTGCCCAGAACTCGAAAACGCATATCCTGAGACAAAATTGTCAAGAATTTAAAAATGTTCCTCATTTCTCAAACCTTTGAAATGTTGGAGGAAAAATTTGTTTAAACATTTGTAAACAAATTACTATTGCAAAAATATATCAGTAAAATTTTGATTTTTCTTTTTACGGTTGGAATCCTTGGCAAAAAACCAAGCAAAAAAAGTTTGGTCCAGAGTGGCTTTCGAAGTAGTTCAAAAGATGCAGGGCACCAAAAGGCGACGCGCGTGACCCGCGCTCTTTGTGCCGCGGCAAAATCTCGATGAATGCACGGCAGGGAGGGTTCACTCCCATGTTAAAGAAGAGAGATCATTTTTAGCACTACATCAGCGCCTCTATACACAAAACACCTGCAACAATTTTGAAAACAAACCAAGTGACAGCTCATGACAATCGTATTTTTTTTTTCTCGTAGATTTTTATTTTCACTAACAGATAAATGAAGTAATCAAATAATCAATTATGTTAGTCGAAAATATTTTCTTTCTTCATTTTCAATTTTTCATTATTAATTTTCAGAATTTAACATTTTCAAGCAAAGTATCTAGAAGCGTATTAAAATTTAAACAAACTTATATTGTTTTTCGTACTGCATTAAATTTTATTCACTTCTTATCTGAAAAGCAAACAATGTGAAATCCGTACCTGGCATTCGTAAGGAAAGAGATTTAAGTATCCCTTAACTTAAGTTTTTATAAAATTTTTATCAAACTCCTTATAAAATCTTTGTTGTTTGTTTTTTATGAAATTCCGCCTTTTTTATGGTGACTTTTTAAAAAGAGCAATGTTTTCTATCAAGTTTTTATCAGTTTTCATGAAGTTTTTTTATAATAAAATTGATTGGAAAATCTACATCTGATAAGATTTTGTAAAGTGAATTCTTAAAAACTGATAAAAACTTTATGAAACATTGCGCTTTTTATGAAGTCACTTATTTATAAAAAAAAGTAGAGTCATAAAAAGTTTATAAAAACTCAAGTTACTCTATAGATGCAGTTTTTGGGAATGCATATAAAAAATTAAAATAAACTAGTTAACGTTTTCCAACATACAAGGTTGAATTCAATGTACGACTTCTCTTACTGTCTACCAGTGCAAACAAATTAATTGAAATCAATGAAAATTAGCCATTCATAAGAAAAATTATGAAAAACAAACTCTCTAATAGTGAATAAAAATAGCGATTAGACAAAATATTTTCTCAATATAATACAGTGTGTCCCATATTTATAGGGCCACCCTATTTTTTAAGGATAATTTTTTTTCTATTGGAACAAAATGCACCAAATTTTTTGAGTGAATAAATGAGTCGAATTAACGATTTTTCCTAAAATATGGAGCTCGCAATTCCATTCGTTCGTTTATTTGGACATTTTTTCGAAAAAATCGGTGTCCCAAATTAATAGGGCCACTAAAAAAAAATTCAATTTTTCCGAAAGAATTCAATTTATTCAACAAAGTACATACATACAAAAAGATTTTATTCACATAATTAGTAATTAATAGTATTTCCGTCATTTTTGAATATCATTTTCATTCGCTTAACCATCGATTTATTAAGATTTTCGAGACTTTTCGCGGTGACGTTGTTCCATGCCGATTTGATCGCTTCCTTCAGCTCTGCGACCGTTGTGTACTGCTTTCCGTTGTCATACACATCGCGTACTTTCATGCCCCAAACATTTTCCATTGGGTTAAGGTCTGGAGAAACCGCTGGCCACGCGAGTACGGGGATCTTTGACTTTGCCAACCAATCCTTCGTAGACTTGCTCGCATGTATGGCTGCGTTGTCCTGTTGGAAAGTCAATTTTGCAGAGCGGAAACGTCGAAGGTAGGGCTTGAGATGTTCTTCTAGCACTGCCTGGTAATCTTCGCTTTTCATTTTATGAGAAATAAAAGCTAAGGCCACTTTTCCGAAACCGCTGTATGCCCCCCATACCATGACGGAACCGCCTCCAAAGTTTCGGGTTGAAAAATAACGAGGTTCATGTCTCAGATCACGCCAATAATAACGCATTCCGCCTGGACCATCTAAATTAAATTTCTTCTCATCAGACCAGATAATCTGAAAAGCAAGTAAAAGACCCAAGCTTTAATTACATAGGCTTGAAGGAACTAATTATTTATTATGAGAAAAAATGCACTGTCTATGTAGCTTCGACCATTCGTGCGTCCAATGCAGCTTCTCTTCTGCAAAATTGTAGCGTGCCTGCATATGATGAGGTTTCAGTTTAGGCGCTTTTTGCATTTTTTCACATACTAAATTTGGGGAATCCTTCAATACTCGATGCACTGTACTTTTGGACACTTGAGGAGCCACTTCATTTTTTATTCTTCTGCACCCCTTAGTTGTTTGCGAGGCGGCGGCAACTATTTTTCGTTTGTCACGATCTGAGAGCTTTGGCCGTGGTCCACGTTTCTTCTTAACTATTTCATTACTTCTATTCTTTACATACAGGTAAATAGCATTTCTCGATCGGTTTATAAGCTTCGCTATTTCACGTTGTGATTTCCCACATTTTTCATACGCATCAATTGACGCCTTTTCTTCTGCAGACAATGCTTTCCCTCTTCCCATATTTGTTTTAGTTCCTCGAATGTTATTAACGCACAAGCACAATTGAACTGGCCAAAAATGCGTTCGGAAGCCTGTTTATACATGCCAGGTAAAGCGGGAAAAACCCGGGAACTCCCGCTACTTACGGGAATCCCCGCAATAAAAATAGAAATATTTATTTCGAACATATTGTGGGAATGTGCACTTTTAAAATAGGGAAAATACGTCGATAATCTCTATAAAGAATGTGGGAAAGTACGTATGTAAAAATTCCTTGGGAAAAATTTAAATTAAAAGAAAAACACAACTGTAAATTACTTTGGGAATTCACGCACAATATTTATTTTGTACATATAGTTAGTACATATATTTTATGACATGTAACAAGTTAAATTTTAATATTATATATTTTAAATTACATTACTTTACGAATTATTTATTATTCTTCAAAAAAATTGAATTTTTTTTTAGTGGCCGTATTAATTTGGGACACCGATTTTTTCGAAAAAATGTCCAAATAAACGAACGAATGGAATTGCGAGCTCCATATTTTAGAAAAAATCGTTAATTCGACTCATTTATTCACTCAAAAAATTTGGTGCATTTTGTTCCAATAGAAAAAAAATTATCCTTAAAAAATAGGGTGGCCCTATAAATATGGGACACACTGTATGTTCAGATATAACAAGGCTTATATTAATTTATCGTTTTTCTTTTATATGATGTGGAGTGCAAATTTAAAAATCGACTATGAAAAATAGACATTTGGAACGAAATGACCTGTAGTACACAGTTTTTGGAAATATTTGAAAATTAAAATAAACCAAAGAAATATCTATAGCCAGGGTACGAATCGAACTTTTTATTTTTTCTAAACTGTGAGTGGAAATCAATTTGAATCTGTGAAAATTTATCATTTTCAAGAAAAATTATAAATATCAGTCTTTAAAACATTTTTTTTTTGATAAAGAAAGGAAACTTATAATTTTAACATAAACGAATAATATTTTTCATTGTGCGCGCACAAAATGATCGTGTTTTGCTGGCCAGGGATTGAGCGTAAGATGCCCCTTTTCGAGCGGTGAATGGAAGGGAAAGGACCCATGAAAAAAAAGGTACCAGGTCATCAATTATTCCACAGGTCACCATTTATTCCACCGACTCGAAAAGGGGCACCTGCGCTCAATCCGTGACGCAGCAAAACACGCGTATCATTTTCCGCGCTACAATGTAAAATATAGTTCATATCACTAGGAAGAGCCTTTCCACGCGCGCCGGCAAATTCTCGAAACTCGTGAAATTCCCTCGTTCCGAAGATGTTGCTGTCGCTCACGAAAAGACGCTGCTTTCCCTCTGTATATGAAATATTCTATTAAATGCTTGTAATATCTGTAGTGAAAATAAATTTTGAAATCGGCAGAAATCACAGGCGTTTTCAAACAAGATGATTTTTTTCCATGCGGTCATGAGATTTATCTTTTTCTATTTGAAAAAGTAAGAAAATTCAAATAATTTAACAAATTATCTGAAAAATATAGCATTGATTTTTTTGTCTTCTTATATTATCTTGGATATAAAAATTTCAATGCGTGAAAATGAAATTTCCAAGGAAAAATAATTTTTGCAGGGTCTTTGGATGTGTGTATATATATACATGATACACACACAATATAGAATATGTATATGTACAAATTAAATGAAATATTTTATTACACATACATTTGTTTATTTTTTATAAATTATATTGACGATTTATATTTAATTTACCAGGTGTACTCCTAAGTAATTTCCGGTTTTTTCAATGGATGGCGTTCTGTTTTGTACCGCTGTTGGTAACACATACCATATGTCATTTTGTTCAGCCATATCGAGTGCTTGAACTGCGTTGACATTTTCTCGAAAAAATCTTCCAGTAAGTTTTTATCGCGCTTCAAAAATGTCGAATTTTGTACCGAATTTTGAGCATATGCGCCATGCATTGCTTTTCATGTTCAATCAGGGGAAAAGAGTGTCCGAGAGCCACTGTGCGCTTGTGGAAGTTTATGGTGATCGTGCATTAACACTTCGAATATGTAAAACGTGGTTTCGACAGTTCAAAAATGGAGATTTCGACCTGAACGATGCTGCACGCTCCGGCAAGCGAAAATCGTTCGATGACGCCGAATTGCAAGCATTATTAGATGAAGGCAACACGCAAACGCAACGACAGCTTGCAGATGCGTTGGGAGTTCAACAGCAAGCAATTTCCAAACGTCTGCGAGCCATGGGAAAAATTCAGAAGTGTGGAAAGTGGATGCCCCATGAACTGACCGAGAGACAAATGGAGAATCGAAAAGTGACCTGTGAAATGCTGCTTCAACGATATAAAAGAAAGTCTTTCCTGCATCGTATTGTTACTGGTGATGAAAAGTGGATTTTCCTGGAGAACCCTAAGCGCAAGAAATCGTGGGTGAGTCCAGGTGAAGCATCGACATCGACGGCACGGCCAAATCGTTACGGTCGGAAGGTCATGCTGTGTGTGTGGTGGGACCAGTCCGGTGTTATATACTTTGAACTGCTGAAACCTGGTGAAACTGTGAATGCTGTTCGCTACAAACAGCAAATGAAAGATTTGAGCCGAGCCATTGTGGAAAACCGACCAGAATATCAACAACGACAGAAGAAGGTAATTTTGCTCCACGACAATGCGCCGTCGCATAAGTCGAAAGTCGTTCGTGACACGCTGGAAAGGCTCAAGTGGGAAGTGCTTGATCATGCGGCTTACTCACCAGACCCGGCGCCATCCGACTACCACCGCTTTGCCTCGTTGGGCCATGCCCTTTCTGAGCAGCGCTTCGACTCGTACGAAAATGTACGAAAATGGCTCACCGAGTGGTTCACCTCCAAAGGCAATGATTTTTACTGGCGTGGTATCCACAATTTACCAGAAAGGTGAGAAAAATGTGTAGAAAGCGATGGAAAATACTTTGAATAAAATAAAGGTTACGGTTTTTTTGGAATTATGTGTTTTATTTGCAAAAAAACCGGAAATTAATTAGGAGTACACCTGGTATTTATAGTGAGTATTATCATCTGGCAGTGCTGAAAATGTAAAGTCTGTGGAAATAAACAATTTAAATTCGCGCACAAGCGAACTTTTAAGCGAACTCAGCGCCTCTACACACAAAACACTCGCACTTTTTTACAATCTCACCTTTCCCGATCCCTGTGAAGCCCTCCTGATGCACGGTGTTGCAGTGAGAGAAGGTTAATATTAGTAAAAAAATGAAACATTATTCGTAACGAATGTTTAAAAATCATTTATTATGCTACCGTGGTATTATATTGTAAAATTTGAATAGTTTTAAAAATCAAATACAAATCCTGCATAAATGTATCTACTTATTTTGTCTGGGACTTTTTTTCGAAAAGCAATCAGTATCTGCTTCATTAGACAATGAATATAGTTTTATCGAAAAACTTAACTCTTCCAATGGCTGAATATAATGCAACTTTTTTGTTGCAGTAATAGTTTTACTATATTCGAATCGTAATTCAAGCAGTTTTTCAGCAATTTCGTTTTTTTTTTTTCTGCAAATATTTTTATCTTATTTTAAAAATGATTTTTCCATTAAAAATGGTAGTTGGGTATTTCTAATTTTGCAAAAGAACCGAGGGTTTCAACAGTTCTGTGCAATGACATTACTGATTTCGTTTATATAATAAATAACTGAAAAAAAAAGTCAAAAGAAGTTTTTCCAATGCGTGGTAGGGTAATAAATTTTTCCTAAACATTCATAACGAAGAATGTTTCATTTGCTTATTAGTATTAACCTTCTTTCACTGCAACACCGTGCATTCATCGAGATTTCACCGCGGCACAAAGCGCGCGGGTCACGCTCGTCGCTTTTTAGTGCCCTGCATCTTTTGAACTACTTCGAAAGCCACTCTGGACCAAACTTTTTTTGCTTGGTTTTTCGCCAAGGATTCCAACCGTACAAAGAAAAATCGAAATTTTACTGATATATTTTTGCAGTAGTAATTTGTTTACCAATGTTTAAATTTTGATACGAAAAAATGTTTAAACAAATTTTTCCTCCAACATTTCAAAGGTTTGAGAAATGAGGAACATTTTTAAATTCTTGACAAATTTGTCTCAGGATAAGCATTTTCGAGTTCTGGGCACTGAAAAATGCTTGTTTCATGTCTTGAGCCATGTTCTTTTTAAACTATAAAAAATCGTACAGCTGTACAAAAATTTTTTTATACCAAATAAAAAACACGTATTGATTTTTTTTGTATTTAAAAAAATAAAAAAAAATATAACAATGATATCCGTGATGGGGGGTGTACATCAGATCTGGAATGACCCTCCTGTTGTTCAAATGAAATTTAAAAAATTTTATTTGTGGATTTGGAAAACCTTTTTTTTATCGTTTTTGTTTATTTGTTTAAAGTTTGAAACTTCAGGAATATCTATTTAATGGTTCTATTGTAAAGAACAGTTTTGTGAAAAAAAGAGAATTAGTATTGGGATCCCATGACAATAACAAATGACAATCACCGTGCATCTCGTGGATTGAAGCCTTTAGATCATCAATCAAATACTTATCAATTTTCTTTTATGCGAAATCAGCTATAACGAGCGCTGTACGCCGCCTGTGAAGTGATCGTAATGCTCCCGTTTACCGACCGAGTGTATAATAGTCAAAACTGGCCATAAAGACCCCATTATGACTCTCTAAAACTGATCATAATGAGATTTTTTTTTTCTTCAATTTCGTTCCGTCAAAATAGGCATTTCCAGAATTGAAAAAAAAAAAGAAAAAATCTCATCATGTCCAATTTTTGAGGGTCACAATTGGGTCTATATCACCAATTTTGACTATTATGCGCACAGTCGATAAACGAGAACATTACTATCATTTCACAGACGACCCTCGTCGCTCGTTATTGCTGATTTTGCATAAAATATCGTATGCACCTCGGGAAATACATGACCGTCTTCATGTCCCGATCGTGGTGTTTTCGGAACGCGCCGAAAGAACATGCGCGGCTTATATTGTGAATTCTGTCAAAAAAGACAATTTCCAAAACTCACAATATACGAGGCGCATGTTCTTCCGACCCGTCCTGAAAAACCCACAATCGGCCTATAAAGAAGGCCGTATAGTCCTCGGACCATAATATACTATTATCTACTTCCCTCGCGTTACTGAGATGCAGTTGATTGATATAATTGGACACCACAAAATCGAACTTTATACTATGGTTTTGGTTCAAAATGAACATAGATTACTTAATTTGCTGTGAAGTCTTATAAATTGTTATTGATGATTGTCATTGTAATTGATTTTACATATATTTCAGTATGAAATATATGTTAAAAAAAATGTAATGTACACTTATAGTGTTTTATGAGGGTTTATCAATTATATTTTGACGTCATCAATATTATTTCAAAAAATAATTTAGCGTTAAATATCTTTAATTTTAATTGATTCCCGTTTTTGAAAAATTTATGTAAATATTTATAAACTAGGCGCGATTGCTGGTGGGGTTGCGGCTGCGGTGACAACGCCACTTGATGTTTGCAAAACGCTGTTGAACACGCAACAAGGAGGAACCCGAGTACGAGGACTTTTGGAGGCTTTCAGGGCGGTGTACAAATTTGGTGGTATCAAAGGATACTTTAGGGGCTTGACAGCAAGGATCCTTTTTCAAATGCCTGCAACCTCAATCTCCTGGACAACGTGAGTTTTCGTCATCATTATAATTTACTCACCTCCCCCCCCCCTCCTTGAGTGCTATGTGAGCCAATGCCCATTTGGTTTTTGTTAATGAGTTGTATTTTGTACATTTATTATTCGTTTTTTTTTTTTTTTTTTTTTTTAATTTCTTTCTATTACATGTTTTTTTCTATTAAGTAAAAGTTTATAAGAGGTATTTTTATTATACTTTCCCCAATTTTAAAAGGCCTTAATGAACGCAAAAATGTACGTTCCACAAATCAGAAAACTTATTGAATTGTCAGAAACGTCAGGATTTTTCTATTTTCGATAAATACCGCAAAATTCTGACAATCACGCAATTACCATACATGATCATAATTCTTAAATTTTAGAAAATTTTACGGATGGGAAGTTGGCTCCCCAAAATTCTGCACCTTTAAATTTTTTGAGAGTTCTGGGTACTTTTGGCATAGTGCAACAGTTCTCAAAGAGGTGCTACAATAGTATCGCAGCTCAAACATATATTTTTTAAAAAACAAAAATAGGGGTGTCAACTTTGCGCCGCACCCTTAACTCATAGTGCAACAGTTCTGGTATGTTTTTTGGGCTCCAAAAACATAGTGCTACAGTTCCTGACAAAAATTAGATCAATATTGTAAAAAGTTTTTTTTTTTAATAAATAAAGGGTACTAACTTCGCGTTGCACCCCAAAATAATAGTGCAACAGTTCTGAAGGGCTTTTGAAATTACTTAACAATAGTGCAACAGTTCCTTCTATTCCAAAAACAAATTTGAGTGCAAGTTTTTACGAAAATGTTTAAAGAAAAGATTACAGAACAAGCCAGAACAGGCGAAACGAATTTCTATCGCTTAAGTTCTGAACGAGCAGATGTACGGGGAAATAACAGATTCAACCGCTTGCACTATACCTCAATCGATCAAAATAAGCAGCCTTACATAAAAAAATTATTGAAGTACCATGGAATTATAATATAAGATAGAGTGCTAACTGAGAACCACAAGTTTTCAAAAAGAACGGCGTGCACTATAAATATTTCTAATCAGCACCGACAGTCTCTGAATGAAAAATTATTGTTCTATAAAATATCATTGGAATTAACAATAGTGCCGACTGAAAAGTCAGTATCTTCATAAGAAAAGCAACTTTTTCCCGCTAAAGTTCTAGTAAACTTGGTCAAACGCTTAAACTACGTGCACTATGTGAATTTTAATGTATAATCTGTAGTAAGTAGTAAGTAATAAAAAATTCCTTTTTTAACAATTTTAAACAAATTAATCAGGGGTGCTGTCTCAGAATTCGTGATTTTGACGGGGAAAACAAATTTCTACAGCTGGTCAACATGTGACCAAGTGTGAAATTTTATAAAACTGCGCGCACTGGTAGATTATTGGTAAAAAATCGATAGCATAAAAATAAAAATTCCTTTTCTTTTTCATTTTGCTCGAATTAAGCAAAGGCGCTGTCACAGAACTCACGATTCCGACAGGGAAATGAATTTCTTGATCTCGCCAAGCATAGGATTACATATAAAGCGATAGAGTGAGGAAAATAGCGTGCACTATTTAAAATTACAATCAGTACCGACAATATCTATATAAATATCTTTCTTTAACATATAATATTATTATTTTTGAGGGTGCCAACTCAGAACTCTATAATTACGTAAGAAAAGCAACTTTCTCACACTCCAGTTTTAGATAAGTTCGTCAACGCGTTAGGGTGGCTTCAACTACGTGCACTATTAAAATTTTACTATATAACTTGTAGTGTTTTAATATTCATTGCTTGTTCTATCAATTTTGAGCAAATTAAATAGGGGTTCTGTCACAGAACTCTACGTTTTACCTGGAAAAAATAATTTTTTTATCTGACTGAGCTTCGAAGCACGTAAAAAGGTTTAAAGTGAAAAAAATGGCATGCCCTATTCAAAATAACAATCAGTACTGAAACTATCTATCAAACAATATCTTTTTCTAACAATGAATGTCAATATTTTTGAGGATGCATACTCAGAACTCAATATTTACGTTAGAAAAGCAACTTTCTCACACTCCAGTTCTAGTCAAGTTCGTCAACGCGTTAGGGTGGCTTCAACTGCGTGCACTATTAAAATTTTATTATATAACTTGTAGTGTGGTAATATTTATTGGTTGTTTGATCGATTTTGAGCAAATTAATCAGGGGTGCCGTCGCAGAGCTCACGACTTCGACAGGAAAATGAATTTCTTAAGGTCGCCGACCATAGAATAACTTATAAAGGTTTAATGTGAATAAAATGGTATACACTATTGAAAATAACAATCAGCACTGACACTATCTTTATGAAAATATCTTTTACTAACACTTAATATTAACATTTTTGAGGGTGCCAACTTAGAACTCTATATTTACTTAAGAAAAGCAACTTTCTCTCACTCCAGTTCTAGTTAAGTTCGCCAACGCGTTAGCATAATTTTAACTGCGTGCACCATTAAAATTATACTATATAACTTCTAGTGTGTTGATATTTATTGCTTGTTTTATCGATTTCAGACAACTCGCGTGAAGTTGGCACCTGAATTTCGTAAAAATATTGAAACTCTTAGATAGATCCGGTAGATCTATGATAGTTCTGGAGTTCTTTGCTAAAATTTATAATAGTTCTGCAAAAATTAGTTTGGTTACGATACAAAAACGAAACATAGGCAGGTACCGTGTTTTCAATAAAAAAGAGTTCTGACTAGATAAAAACGATCAAAATAAAGAGTTCTGGAGTTCTTTGCAAAAAAATTTGCACAATCTCCGCATGTGCGGAAAATTTCCCAAATTTCATTTGCCGATTCCTACAGTACTTGAAGAATTATACAACTTTTTACTTCATAAAATTGTTTTACAATTAATAGTTCGGCTTTATTAGACTAAAGATTGTTAATTCAAAAGTCTACAAACAACTACATTTCAGCGTAGAAAAGTTCCCTTGCGAGTTACCGGTAGAACTCAAAGAGTTCTACAACTTCTTTCCTCATAAAATTGTTCTACTATCAATAGTTCGGTTGTATTAGAAAAAAGATTGTTGATGCTTAAAATTGAGTAAACATTGTTATAGTCGACCAGGGTGTAGAACGAGTGAAAGGAAAAATTGTGAAGATCGAGACAAACGTAAAATATGTATTGGATTATTATGAAAAGTTTTTGGAAATTTTTTTCTGAAATAAAGTTAGTGAAATTACAAAGATCATACGGATAGGACGAGTATTGTAGGAACGTAGGTATTAGACAATTACTCATATATATTTTTCCTTTCAATTAAATTTGTTGTAATTTCCAAAAACTTTTATTTTTGTTTTATTTTTTTTTTCAAGTTTGCATGTAACTTAAAATAAATATGGGTGCTGAATTTTGGGGTGCCAATTTCCCACGGGTTGTCTAGAAGGAAAGACAATTAATAATTATATCATGTATTATAAAAAAAAAATTTAATGGATAACTATATAGTAAAACCTTGATATAGGATAAGGTAATATAAAATAGAAAAGGACAATATAGGATAAGTAAAGGAATAAGACATGCGAAGATAAGATAAGATAGTGCAATAAGAAAAGATAACATAATGAGATGAAATTAAATAATCAAGATAAAATTATATTCGGCATAAAGATAATATTAAGTGATTGAAGATTTTAAGATATATAATATGAAATATTATAAAACATGAGATAAGATGAGATGAAAAGATAATGTAAGATAATTGTTGGAGATAATATAAAGAGAAAAATAATCGAAATAAGATGAGATCAAAAGATAAGACAAAATATTAATATAAGATGATGAAAAAGATAATATCAGATAAGATAATGAGAAAATATAGGATAAAAATAAGAAGATATGTCGACTTTTGGTAACTGCTATATCTTGTCCTATCAACTTTTATCATGATAATTTTGTCCTGTCTGACTGTTCCTTGATTATCTGATCTTTTACATACTATTTCATTTTGGTTTCTCAAAGTAAAATCCTATGTTATAAATATCATTTTTTTTTAATCCCATATTTTCCATCTTAATAACTTCATCTTACCTTATCATGGTTATCTTATGCTATGTTATATTATCATGATTACTTAATCTTTTTTTATCTCGATTACATTTTAATGTTTAATCATTTCTTGACTTTTTTACTCTTTTATTTTGATTACCTTACCTTAATTATGTTTACAATCTTATCTTGATTTATCTATCTTATATTATTTTATTTTGATTATCTCATTCCATCATCTCTTCTTGATTATCTTAACTTATCTTTCCTCAATGTTTTTGTTGTCTCACTTTGCTATGTTATATTTTCATATAGTGTGTTATCTTGATTATCTGTTGTAATCTTATTTTAATAATCTGTTGCTATCTTTTCTTTATCATCTTCTCTAGTTTCGATTATATTATTGAATCTCATCTTGAATATCTCGTCCTATCTTATCTTGATTATCTCATACAATATTATTTGGACTATCTCATACAATCTTACATTGATTATCTCATATTTTTTTATCTTAATTCTCTAATAGTCAGACTGGTATGGCCGGAGTGTTGGAGGTGGCTATTAACCCCATCGTTGGCAGAGATATTTCGACAAAAAGTGCCCAAAATGTCAAGGAAATTTTTTTTCTTGAAAATTCGTATATCAGGGTTTTCGAGGGTGCTCATTACGAATCAGCACACGAAATTTGAAAATTCAAAATGCCGGATCCAATATGGCGAAAAAAATCGAAAAATGGCTTTATTTAAATAAATTTTTGTATTTATCGTCTATTCGAATTGTTGATAACAAATTTGAACTCAAAATTAGAAAATTCAAAATGGTGAATTCAACATGGCGAACGAAAATGCAAAAAACCGTTTAAATTTGTCCAATCATTGTAGAACACAATGGTTTTTCTTGTTTTTTTTTGCCGATTTCCAACTTAATTTCGTATCGATATCACTTCGGAAATCGGTGACTGAAATAAGAAATCTTTCTACAAGTAAACAATTTGATACCACGGTCGAAATGATTATTGACGACTTTTTGTGTCAACTTTTCTTTTACAGTTTTGAATTTGCCAATTCCCAGTTGAGAACCATAATCAGCGGCCTCAAAATTCTTTTGTACACTATGAAAAATGCATCCATGTTTCACCTTTATTTAGGGTCAATTTTCGCCTACACGTATATATGGGTGCTGCACCCATATTTATGAATGAACTTATTTTTATGAGTGCTTACTCCATACGAAGAACCTATTCGTATAGGTGCGTAGTCCATAAATTTGGGTAAAGCATCATTAGTATGGGTGGAGCACCTATAAATATGGGGAGGCGAAAATTAATCATTATATATGTGTGAAATACTCATGCATTTCTCTCCGTGTAAAAATTTTTATATACATATGGTAAAATTACATCGTGTAGTCCACCATATTGGCGACACCATTTTAAATTTATGAATTTTGACTTGAGATTCGGATTCAGCGACCCCCAAAACCTCCGTGTGCGACTTGGATGCTAAATCAGAGCAAGTTGAGTACAAAAAAAAATAGTTGACGCAAAAATGCGTCGTGCCACGAAGGGCACGAAAAAATTTGACGTAAAAAGGCGTCAATGCCAACGAAGGGGTTAACTTTTACTATCAACTATAGAGATTATTATTCGACTTCATTTCCTCACATTCTAGAACCTTTAAATTTTTTTATTTCTATTATTTCTGTGTTAACGCAATTTTTGTCCTTATGAGTATGATGTTTTTTTAGTTAACTTAATGAATTGTTGAATATTATAGTGAGTTGATATATGAATCTTGAATTATTTAATAAAATTATTAAAAAGTTTTATACATTAATTGAAATTTATCTATTGTGTTTCACTGTAACTGAGAACTCGTTCTATATGAGAAAAGAAATTAGTTTTTGATAATGTACATGTTCTATTATTATTTATTAATTTTTATTGATTGATTAAAGTTATGATGATACCTGAAAATTTCAAAATTCTCAAATGACTAGTGGTAGGATAAGATCAATTATATTTATAAAGTGTTTTAACATAAGTTTGCTGCATAATCTATAAATTTATGAGCCATCAAAGATCATTTAAAATTTTTTTTATATAATTCTCCTTGGTTTTTCTATTTTGGATGCTTTGATTATTTCTATAGTATTACAAGAATTATAATGTAATAATTATTATATAATTCGTAGTATACATAATTATTTATAAAAAGACCCAGAATTATAAATTTGAATGATAGGTCGAAATCAACATGTTTTTGACGTTTCTATTAATTGTACCTTTTGACATGAATTATAAGAAAAATTTTCCATAAAATAAACTGTGAATTTTCTCAAAAGCTTCAACAAAATTTATAATACTATACTATTTCTCTAAAAACAATACTAAAATACTTAAAAATTTTTTAATTTCTAGTTATTGACAAAATTCCTTATTGAATGCCGATATTTAGATGATAATTTATTTTTCAATTTTTCACCAGAAGAAGCAAAACTATTTTTCATTAGAAATGGAAAAAAAAAAATTATGATGGGTCAGAATGGGAAAAATCTGAATTTTAATTTAAAAATTAAATTGAGTATTTTGTTGTATTTTTGAGTATTTATGGAAGGTGCAATTTTTTTTTTTATTTTTATTTTTTTTTTTTTTTTTTTTTTTTTTATGCCTTTTCAGATTTTTAAGATGCGATTTTCCGGAATTCAGTTTAAAATATTCCGATAATATCGATAGTTTTATCGAAGAAAAATTACAAAATGATGGATTTCAAGTTTTTTCAGTATTTTGCATATTTTTTGAGAATTTATACGGTCCGTAGGATTTTCTGATATTTTCATGGCTTTATATCATTGCTGGCGGTAGTCAGCGACAGATGAGGGGTTCCCCCACACTCTCGCACCGAGCAGTAATATTTACAAAAAACACTTGGTTTTGAATTGTCAAGATTCATCTTTTCCTTATATTTTTTTAATAATGTCAAGATTTGACAAATTTCTTTTTGCAGGTAGTTCCTACATGAACAATGAATCACAAAAACATTTTTTGGCGACTTGAAAAGCCGCAAATTATTTATATTCGATCGTTAAAAAAATGGATCCGCGGATTTCACGAGTTTTTAAGTATGGATTTTGTTAAGAAATGACTGGCGCATGGTAAAACAGGTATGTGCAGTTCGCAAATACCTATCTTGCCAACAACTGTGCTTATATTTTTTTGCTTTGTTTTGACATATGGGTTATGTTCACACCAACATAAACAATAAATGTACAGAAGTGCAAAATTGATTAAGTTGAAATGATAATTTTAACTTGAATATGAAATAAGAGTTGTCATGAATTTTGTGCAGTGCATTAAATTTTACAAAGTTCGATCGATACTTATATTACTCAATAAATTTTTTGGATTTTACAGAATCTATGCTGTAGGTTTAGTTAATAATATTTTTTCTTTTTGCGATTCTAAAATTCAAAGTGTTTGATGATAATAATCATGGAATTTTCGTACACACTGATGTTAAAAAAGTGGTAAAGCTGTTCAATTTGATGAACAACTGAAAATTCTTTGAATATTTATGTATATATTTTTCAAAAATTAAAACTTTCCGATATAAACAGATGTGAATGAAATGAAACTTTTTTTTAGAAATTGACATGTATATATATTTCATATCTTTAATATAATTCTTGTACTTCATTGCTCGACTGTCAGTCGGATTGTTTGAGTTCTCTAATTTCAAAAACTTTCTGAATGATTTAAGAATAATCTTATAATAATTAAAAACCTTATTTGATGAATAAAATTAACCAAATTACATGTCTGCCATTTTGGCACTTACAATAAAAATGTATCGTCAAAATTGACGATGAATGAAATATGTAATCATTTTTTATAGGTGTATAAATTTAAACAAATTAATTTGTGTTTATGATCAATTAAAATATTTTAAAAATTGATAATTCATAAAATGTAAAATTATTTTTTACAGATTATTTAGAATTATTCATTTAATTTAAAAAAAACTTTAAGTTTAATAAAATTGATTAATCAGATGAATTTGATTTGAAAAATTTTTCTTAAAAAAAAGTAATATATCAGTTGGTTTCACAATAGTTAATACGTATTTAAAGAGAAAAAGAAATTTTTTATTTAACAGAAATTATGGAAGTTGAAAAAAAAGATTTTGTAAGATAAAAGGATTAATGCTAAGTAACTTCAAAATTAAAGTAAATCAGTAGCAGTTGACAGTGATTTATCAAAAAATATCCATATCTCCCAAAAAAAACATTTCCAATGTAAAACTTTGGAGGTGAGGGTTTGCGTCTAAAAAGCATACCAAAAAAAAACCAAATCTTCCCTATACGCTCAGTAAGGGCTAATATCCATTAGAGTGAGTAAAGTGATGTAGTTTCGCATAAAACTTTTTCTTTAAGGTTTCTTACATTGAAATTATAACATGATCATACGTGGCAAATATCATTTTCAAAAAATCTGGACTCGAGCATTTCCAGTCACTCACCTGCCCGCTTTTCCTGACAAATCGTAATCTTCAAACTTTGTTCTTTTTTGCTTAATAACTTATAAATACGTATAAAAATTGGATTTGCCATTTTGAGTTTATTCAATGTTGAATTCAGAATGATTGTTTCCATAAACAAGGGGAAGTATAAAAAGTTGATTAAAATGTACACTAATCACTCAGATGGCAATAATATTTTATTCAAAACTATTGTGAACCCAAAAGTGAGGGAATGAATCTGGCGGTGCTTGTGAATTTTTCAAAAATTATAGTCATAAAAACATTATTGTATTTTTTATTGTATTTGACAAGGAGCAAGAGAGAAATAGGATAGTGATTCAAAATTAATAATTTGTAATTGTGATATAAAATATTGTATTTATCATTACACTATGATAAAGAAGAAAAGGAAGGGATGGGGTGGCACTTCTTAATTAATCAAAATTCATGCAAAAGATCTATTGGAGATGACAATACAGTAGATCAAGGAACTAGTGTACATTGCCTTTACAAGTCATAAAAGCGGGCAGGTGAGTGACTGGAAATGCTCGAGTCCAGATTTTTTGAAAATGATATTTGCCACGTATGATCATGTTATAATTTCAATGTAAGAAACCTTGAAGAAAAATTTTTATGCGAAATCACATCACTTTACTCACTCTAATGTATATTAGCCTTTACTGAGCGTATAGGGAAGATTTGGTTTTTTTTGGTATGCTTTTTAGACGCGACCCCTCGCCTCCAAAGTTTTACATTGGAAATGTTTTTTTTGGGGTAAGTATTTATTTCTAGAATTCAATGTCTCAGGACTGAAAGTTTGACTGATTTCTACATTTTATTTTCGGAAATATTTTATCAGCATTAACGAGTATTCTAATAAAATTTAAATATTTTTAGTATTTTTTTTTTAATATCAAAGTTCGTAAGTTTTCTAAAAATATTTAGAGATTCTTAGTACCTTTGAAAATCTTCAAAATTTAATCTTTTAGAAATCGATGTTTTATTAATATCCTGAATTTTTATAAATTTTTGAAACAATTGACATAAGTTTTTGGAAGTATTTTTTAAATTGCTAGTATTTATAGTATTTTTTTTTTTTTTGTGAATCTCATTTCGTGAGGTTTTCTAACGAATTTCAAAATATTTGGTATTTTCATAGATTTCTCTGAAGATTTTTTGAATTTTATACTCTAGGCATCAACGTTTTATTGATTTTAAAGTTTTCTATAGATTTTTGAAAAAATCAATTAGCATTTATAAGTATATGATAATGTTTTAGTGTTTCCAGTATTTTTTGGATTTTTCAAATTTTTTTATCAATGTTGTGATATTTCGTAAAAGATTTAATGTTTTTCAGTATTTTTTATTGGTTGATTTTTCAAATTCAATGCTCTAAGTATCAGTATTTTTTTTATTGCCAGAATTTTCATAGATTTTGAAAAAATAAAATCAGTATTGATTTATTAGTATTTTCAGTATTTTCGTGAATTTTTCGAGTTTCCAGTATTTTGAAGAGTATCATAAAGATTTCTTGAATTTCATGCTCTAGAAATCCGAATTTTATTGATATCTGAGTTTCGTATAGGTTTTTGAAAATATTCAGTCAGCATTTACAAGTGTCTAACGAAATTCTCGTATTTTTTGTATTTATCGGATTTAATTTTACAAGATTTCAAGTATTTTTATAGATTTCTATATAGACTGTCGAATATATTTAAATAGTATTTGAAAGTATCTTTTGGGTTATTTGTGGCATTTTTTTTTTTTTATGTATTTTTTTAATTTGTTTAATTTTTATAGGAAATAGGGAACTTGACGATTTATAAAAGTATTTGAATTTCGAAAGTATTAGAAAGAGCATGGTTTATTTAGTATAAAATTTCTAATCCGGCCATTTTTCACTGCGGAATCGGCCTTGCAATAAATAAACCTCACAAAACATTAAAAATGTTAGCAAAGAGCTAATTCATCATTAGACTTTCGTAATACGTAAATCATCTACAAATGAAGTTTCTGAAATCAATCCGAACTAACTCTTGAGATAATTTTTTAGCTGTTATTGAAATAATTTGACGATATTTGAATGATGCATTTTTGAACATCAGTTTGATTATTCGGAATGAAAGTATTTATGTTAAAGAAAAATTACTGAGTATGAAAATTGTGAAATCTAAGTGAATCAGATCTTTAAAAAATTTGTCAAAGTTTTTAATCACACTCCTTACTATAGTAAAAGTATCACGTAACAACATTATTTTCTCCTGTTACATAATCTTTCTTTCATATTCCGGCCAAAAGTAATGAGCGGCTCGCTGTAATGTTTATAAAATATAATGTGCTATATCTTCTTGTTTCGGTTACCAGGTTTATTGTGGGATAAGAATTTATAAAACTACCAGTTAAATCGGACTTGGCATTGTTGAAAACTACTAAAATTTTCTCTTTCACATTAACCCGCTACCTTTAAACCACTATTTAGGTCAAGACTACTTGTAAGCTGTACAGTTCTGTCGCTTAGAAACGTCTTTACCTTACTCATAGTGTAAAATATCGCAAATTATTTGACAAGGAAGCATTTCTCTCACTCGTTTGGTTATAGTTCTCAGCTTTGCCGCATCAGACAACAACCCCTTTCAAAAATGATTTGTTTACCATCATAGTTATAAACTTTTGTACAGCAATACAAGCCGCTAATTACTTTTGGTCGGAATATCAAAGAAAGATTATGTAATAGGAGAAAATAATGTTGTTACGTGATAATTTCACTATAGTAAGGAATGCGATTAAAAACTTTGACAAATTTTTTAAAGATCTGATTCACTTAGATTTCACAATTTTCATACTCAGTAATTTTTCTTTAACATAAATACTTTCATTCCGAATAATCAAACTGATGTTCAAAAATGCGTCATTCAAATATCGTCAAATTATTTCAATAACAGCTAAAAAATTATCTCGAAAGTTAGTTCGGATTGATTTCAGAACCTTCATTGTAGATGGTTTACGTATTACGAAAATCTAACGATGAATTAACTCTTTGTTAACATTTTCAATGTTTTTGTGAGGAATTTCACTTCTTTTTCATTTCCTTATATTATTTCAATATTTTATAATCATATATATTTTAGATTTATTTATAATATAATAAATTGTTTTATGTTCTTATTATATTATTGATATATTCAATGATTCAATGAATATTATGTATACATTATTGGAAACGTACGCATTCATTTATATTTTTAAATTCAAATAAATTTTTGATTATTCATGATTTTTATGTATCCATATTTTAAATTTCATTTAAAATTATTCATAACTGTTTTTTTTTAATTTCATCATTTGATTAATCCGTTATGATTTTTACAATTATTTATTGATTAAGTAATAAAATTATAAACGTTTTTAATTATTTATTTCTATTCAATTATGAATATTAAATTCGAAAATAATTATTAATAAACATTGTACCCTAACCTGGAGAGAGTTTGATTCCATTTAGGGTTTATTTGCCGTTTAATTAGCGACAAGGGTGCAATATACATACATATAAATAAATTTTTTTTTTCCATTTCACCCCCTCATTTGCACTATTCGCACAAAAATAACGGTAACGGAAATAACAACATTTCAAAACATAAACATAAGTCTGTCCTTGTCAATCTCGAACTGTCACAAACTATAATATATATATATTGTTGGAAACACTCTGCTTGCGTGTTCCTCAACCTTCAACCTCAACCTCAACCTTAATTTGCTTCCTAACTAGCGTTCGCAACCAGGTAGTTTGTGACAAGCATAAACTCATGTCCCGTTGAGCGCTAGAAATAGAAGAAGATAAACTGTTGGGAATGCTGTTCCCAACACTGCTTGTGCATGCTGTGTGTGTGTGTGTGTGTGTGTGTGTGTGTGTGTGTGTGTGTGTGTGTGTGTGTGTGTGTGTGTGTGTGTGTGTGTGTGTGTGTGTGTGTGTGTGTGTGACAGTGTGATGTAAACAAAACAAAATATAGCGCCGCCTGTAGGATAAAAACGTAGACGTAAAAAAATAGTGGATATAGAGAGCTCAGCTGTCCTCGTCGAAAAAAATTGACCATTTTGCGAGAAATAAAAAATCTAAAAGCCTTTAACTACTCGTCGAAAGTGTAAAATAAAGTGGTTTTTAGTGCATCATGTTAAAAAAAAAAAAAATTAATGGTAAGTTTTTAGTGCGGTGTTTGAATGTTTTATGTGATGAGAAACGATTTATTTGATTTCAAGGCTAATGTTTGGAGAATAGATACTCGGCTGGTTTGACATTTTTTTTTTAATTAGCTCTCATAACCCGACCGGGTTAATTGATAAAATTCAAATTCATGTTTCTCGCGACTGTATGACGTGACCTCGTCCAACTTGTGTGACGTCACTGTCCATATACTTTCAAAGCACTGCTCAACACTGCTACTGTTTACAAAGGAAAATTGCAGCGTTAACATAAAAACAGTAGAAAAAAAGCAAAAAAATGAACTCTCCACGAAAAAAAATTCACGATGGTGTTTTGTACCTTGATGCACAAATACTGAACGCAAAAATCCCGAAAAATTGTTCACGAGTGTACCTAAATCAGATGAAATACGGAAAATGGTTTTGTGCCTCAAATAAGGACGCACAATCAAAGACGATATTCACGTGCCAGTTGATTTGTTAATCCAATATCTAATCGTGAATTTTTTGCAAGTGTTAACGGCTATATCTAGACATGTGAAATGCAAGACATGTGATGGTGAAGTGCAATTCGCGCCTATTGGAACGCGAGGACTTGGATTCAAAATTGCTGTAAACTGCGAGAAATGTGAGCAGCGTAAAATCAACGCGAGTGCTATTGTTGACCGCGCGTACGAAATAAATCGACGTTTTGTACTCACAATGAAGTTACTTGGTGTGGGAGCAGCGGGCTGCGCCAAATTTTGCGGATTAATGGACATGCCGCTGTTTATGAGGCAAACATCCTACAACACGATCTTGAAAAACATTTTTACTACGGTGAAATACGTGTTCGTTCAATTCGCGAGTATTTCTGTGCGTGAAGAAATAAAAGAAAACAACGGGCCGATTAATAATCATTTGACTGTTTCTGGCGATGGTACATGGAAGAAACGCGGGTTTACTTCTTTATACGGGGTCGTTTCTTTGATTGGGTATCATACGGGAAAAATTTTGGACATTGTTGTGAAAAGTGCTTATTGTAAATTGTGTAAAGCATGGGAGACGCGAAAGGATTCTACCGAGTATAAAGAATAGATGGATACTCATGAACCTCTTTGCACATCAAATCATTCAGGATCAGCCGGAAAAATTGAGGTGGATGCTATAATTGAGATGTTCGAACGTTCCGAAACGTTGCATGGGGTGAAGTATGCAAATTTCGTTAGAGATAGCGATTCAAAAACCTTTTCGTTTATATGCAAAGCAGTACCATATGAAGACCTTGCCGTGCAAAAAAAGGAATGCATTGAGCATGTACAGAAAAGGATGGGGACAAGATTACGAAATGTCAAAAAAATAAAAAACACAAAAGGACTGGGAGGCAAAAGAAAATTGACGGGCAAAATGATTGGCAAGTTAACAGTTTACTACGGATAAGCCATACATCGCAATGCAGATTCTGTCGAGAAAATGAAAAACGATGTTTGGGCTACGTTTTATCATTACAGCTCAACCGACGACAATCTCCAGCACGAAAAATGCCCCCCTGGAAATGAATCATGGTGCGAGTGGCAGAGAGCTCTCGCTGCGCTACTCAACAAGTCCGTGAAAAAGAAAATTATGATCCCCGAATTTGTCCATTCTTATAAATCTCTACCCGCAGATGTTTTGAAAGTCATTGCACCAATATATAATAATTTATCTAAGGATCAATTACTCGAAAGATGTCTCAGCGGTTTCACGCAAAACAATAACGAGAGTTACTACCAACTCATCTGGAAACTGTCCCCGAAACACCTTCCAGGAGGTGCTGTGCCAGTAGGAATCGCAGCATATCTATCGGCCTGCATTTTTAATGAAGGGCAAGCATCGATTCTGAAAATTTTCGAAGGATTAGGGGTGCCATGCGGAAAATACTCCCATGAGTTCGTCATGCAGGAGGACGAGAAACGCGTTTCCTTGGCCGAGCAGCGGGCGCACGACGCAACCAGGGAGGCCAATTAGACTTTTTGGAGGCTGCTTCGAGTGCGGAACACACACTGTATGGCCCCGGAATCGATGATGATTTGTAAGTTTATCTATTTTACCGTTGAGCTTTCAAAAAGTACACTTGAAACTTTAAACGTGATTATATCAAAATCATGTTTTTCCAAAAGTGTCGTTGCGGTGAGCACGATTACGACCAAACTATTCGACCGATTTTCTTCATCTTTTTTTTTAAATATTCGTGATCATTATAGCCAGTCCATGAACAAAGCTTTTTTTTAAAAGAAAATTTATTTTTATGAATATAATTTTTTTAACAAAATTTTTTGATGAAAAAATATTGACTTTTTCTCACAATGGTCCTCGTTTATTCAAAAAAATTTTGTTTGGAAAATCCTACGTTCACGGACTCTGCACACTCCTAAAATAGTGATATTTTTTTGTTTTTATGATTTCAGTTGAGCTGCTGTACCAGAATCATGCTCACCGCAAAGCTCTTCAGAAAAATTGCGCTTCGAGGGGAAGGCTATAAGTCCGACATTTGTTGAAGTATCATAATGCATAAGAGCATTTTTTGTAGCCAACATTATGTACTTTAAAAAACTCATAACACGTATTCAATAAAATAGTGCCTATATCACTTTCAAAAAATCCAAACTTTCCTTCAATATTCCGCACCGCAACGTATATAACACCTTGAAAAATTGATTTGAAAACAAGAATTTAATCATATCTTTAAATGTTGATTATATGCTGAATATTAATGTATCACGTCTGTGTTATGCGTATGTATCTAATAACTACCAGGTGTACTCCTAATTAATTTCCGGTTTTTTTGCAAATAAAACACATAATTCCAAAAAAACCGTAACCTTTATTTTATTCAAAGTATTTTCCATCGCTTTCTACACATTTTTCCCACCTTTCTGGTAAATTGTGGATACCACGCCAGTAAAAATCATTGCCTTTGGAGGTGAACCACTCGGTGAGCCATTTTCGTACATTTTCGTACGAGTCGAAGCGCTGCTCAGAAAGGGCATGGCCCAACGAGGCAAAGAGGTGGTAGTCGGATGGCGCCAGGTCTGGTGAGTAAGCCGCATGATCAAGCACTTCCCACTTGAGCCTTTCCAGCGTGTCACGAACGACTTTCGACTTATGCGACGGCGCATTGTCGTGGAGCAAAATTACCTTCTTCTGTCGTTGTTGATATTCTGGTCAGTTTTCCACAATGGCTCGGCTCAAATCTTTCATTTGCTGTTTGTTCCGAACGGCATTCACAGTTTCACCAGGTTTCAGCAGTTCAAAGTATATAACACCGGACTGGTCCCACCACACACACAGCATGACCTTCCGACCGTAACGATTTGGCCGTGCCGTCGATGTCGATGCTTCACCTGGACTCACCCACGATTTGTTGCGCTTAGGGTTCTCCAGGAAAATCCACTTTTCATCACCAGTAACAATACGATGCAGGAAAGACTTTTTTTTGTATCGTTGAAGCAGCATTTCACAGGTCACTTTTCGATTCTCCATTTGTCTCTCGGTCAGTTCATGGGGCACCCACTTTCCACACTTCTGAATTTTTCCCATGGCTCGCAGACGTTTGGAAATTGCTTGCTGTTGAACTCCTAACGCATCTGCAAGCTGTCGTTGCGTTTGCGTGTTGTCTTCATCTCATAATGCTTGCAATTCGGCGTCATCGAACGATTTTCGCTTGCCGGAGCGTGCGGCGTCGTTCAGGTCGAAATCTCCATTTTTGAACTGTCGAAACCACGTTTCACATGTTCGAAGTGTTAATGCACGATCACCATAAACTTCCACAAGCACACAGTGGCTCTCGGACACTTTTTTCCCCTGATTGAACATGAAAAGCAATGCATGGCGCATATGCTCAAAATTCGGTACAAAATTCGACATTTTTGAAGCGCAATAAAAACTTACTGGAAGATTTTTTCGAGAAAATGTCAACGCAGTTCAAGCACTCGATATGACTGAACAAAATGACATATGGTATGTGTTACCAACAGCGGTACAAAACAGAACGCCATCCATTGAAAAAACCGGAAATTACTTAGGAGTACACCTGGTAATAACAAAAAATACGAAAGATAATAAAAAATAACAAATGAAAATATTTATCAGTAAACAAATTTATATTCAAGATGAGAATGATTATATATGAATGAATTATTAAAATATTGTTCATGTTTTTTTCATCCTTTAATTTATTATCAATTATCGATATAAATAAATAAATATATGTACATAGATTTTCTTCCAACTTCAATTTAATATTAACTGATAAGAAAATTCATATATTTAAAAAAATTATAATAAATGTATAAAAAAATCAATATGTGAATATTAAGTACCTACTATAAGTGTTAGACAAATATGTATAATCACAATAATATTAGATAAACGTAAAACAAAATCAGTCCAAATTACTTATTATCATATCATGGAATTCAATTAATTATCTCAGAATAATATTAACAAACAGATTGAAATCATTATGATTATAAATATTTATTTTCATAGAGAAACAAGTATAGAATAGTGATTGCACGATTTTTTTTTACAAATAATTTTGTAAGCAAAATGATAATACAATATTTACAACTACTTTCGGGTACGTTTAATCACTTATAATAATAAAAGGAAGATTTAAAATGTTTTTCATTGAGATGCTGCGCAATCTTCGCATTTTCAATTTTTCTGTCAACAATGACATTGACGACGTATTTTTTGTTCCTGACTCTATGGTCTGGACAAATTTTTCCTTTAATGGTACACGGTACACTTAAATTGGTTTGTTAGTAAACGAACATACCCGACAGCTGCATCCCCATAATTTTCTTGGCTTGATCAATGTAAATAGCCACAAAGAACAGTTGAATAATATGTATGTATCGTACAACGTATTTTTTTTGTTCATGGATAAAGTTTGATCATTTTCGATGTTTTCGATCGAAAAAAGGAATTTACAATGATGCTTTTACCAGCCGTATTTCGGATGCATAAAATCAGTCATCATTTGCGATCAGAGATGGGCATAATAATTACTTTCAGCAAAAATTACATTAAAAATTACAACTACATTTAGTAATTGCAATTCCGTTATTTGCTTACTTGTAGCGGGCGTGATTTTTCGGTCTTGCTACTGCACTTACAAGTAACGAAGTAGCGGACGAGGAAAAACTACTCACTCACAAGTAGTCGTACAATCCCGTTACTGACTTACTTGTAGCGGGCGTAATTTTCCGGTCCCGTTACCTTGCTTACATGTAACAAAGTAGTGGACTAGGAAAAACTACTCACTTAGTCTTCAACTGTTAATACTGAACCCACTATTTAATGTAATATACAGGTACGTAGACAGAAAATTATTTAAGGGTGGCGTAGATTTGGATACATTTAGAAGTGTCAAATATGAATATTCCCTACTGTATTTTCAAGACGTTTGTTGATATGTATGGGTCGTTTGACGTTTTTTACTATCAAACATGAAAATTCTTCGACAGCATTTTTTTTTTCTTGTAAAACCCTAGAAAAAGACTTATGTTCGAGTTCGAAAATCATTCAGGACATTCAGTGCATTATGTACTGTACATGAAAATTGAGAATCACTATATCGTTCTCAACCCTGACGGCATATCGAATTATGAGATACAATTTATGTATATGTTTATGAAAATAAAATATGTAATTATTATTCTGCTAAGAAAATTTTCGATGTATGTAGTACATTGTAACTAATTTGAAATGATATAAAAAAGAAAATGTTTGCAAAAAAAAAAAAACATTACAAGCTACTTATTTGAAATATTGAACCACGAATTATTTTTGTTATGAACGACGAAGGCACGTAAACTGAATGTTTAGAGTAACGAAATCGTAAATTTATTAAATGAGTTTTGCATTTCATAATTACACAAATTTTGTTTACCTTACATCTACACAGTCAACTATAAAATAAGTTAGTTCTTCGAATTACATTGTATTTTTGTAATTCATATGGCTGTACACCTGTAAATGAAACTTCCGCATTTCCGAGTATCAGTATCACAAGTTTCCAATATTTGATTTAATCAACAATATTCAGACGAAAAAAAATGTCCCTCTCATTGAAGTTTTCCAATAAACAAACAAAAATGTGTAGAAAAATAAATAATCCACTCTTTTTAATGAAAATATAACAATGAAGCAAATCGATAGAATCAAAAACAACAATAATTGAACAGTTAAGATTACTCAGGCGTGGGTTACTGCAATAACATTATTGTACAATTCAAACAAATACACTGATCATAGTACGTACTGAAAATTCATAAAATTAAACGGAAAACATAAAGTCATGTAATTGGAGTAGCAGGCAAAAATTACAGCCGCTACATGTAAGTGATTGAGATTAGTTTTTCCTAGTCCGCTACTTTGTTACATGAAAGCGAAGTAACAGGACCGGAAAATTACGCCCGTTACAAGTAAGTAAGTAACGGGATTGTAACGACTACTTGTAAGTGAGTAGTTTTTCTTAGTCCGCTACTTTGTTACATGTAAGCGAAGTAACGGGACCGGAAAATTACGCCCGCTACAAGTAAGTAAGTAACGGTATTGTAACGACTACTTGTAAGTAAGTAGTTTTTCCTCGTCCACTACTTCGTTACTTGTAAGTGCAGTAGTGGACCGAAAAATACGCCCGATACAAGTAAGTAAGTAACGGGATTGTAATTAATTACATGTAATTGTAACGAAGTAACGAAAATTAGTAATTTTGACCATCTCTGTTTGCGATGAATTCCGCTACCATAAAAACATTCATCACGGGCAAATTCGTTGAATCTGCTTTCAAGAAGCCTGGTTTGGCCATATTTTATCAAGATGATTCAAAGAATGTGATTAAATTAATTGAAAAATGGTAAAATTCACAGAAAAACGAACTATTCCTATGCTTGCGTGCACTTGTATATGGATAGTGACGTCAATCGCACGTCAGCCAATCACAGGCCGATTCTCTAGAGCAACGCGGGAGCCCGAAAAATATAAACTTTCAAGCTTTACTGAACAATTTTAGCACACGCAAATCGAAAAATTATTTTTGCAACGTTGTTCCAAAAGTGTATATGTGTCACGCTCTGAGAAAAGGGACCGTAGATAAAAAAAAATGATTTTCGAGATTATCATGATTTTGAGTAAAGGTGAAAAAGATCTTTCAAATTATCTAATTAGTATTTTTCAACTCCAAAAATCGACGATTTTATGCATTTTTAAAATACACCGTTACTACACAAACCCCTATGCAGCGTGAAATATAATCGCCTCTCCTGAAAACTTTCACTTGTAGATCTAAGGTCCCTTTTTTCAGAGTGCGACACATGTGCGACCCGATCTGTAAAAACCTACCTAAGGACCAAATCGATGAGGCCTACTTTCTTATTCATTCGAGATGACGAATAGGCTGAGTCGATTTGGTCCTTAGGTAGGTTTCTACAGATCGGGTCACATATTATCATTTAAAAGAAAATAAAAACCAAACTTGATCTTAAGTCAAGTTTCCTGTTTTGAATTGTAAATTTTTGTACAGGGTGCGCCATTTCTTATGTCGGTATTGTAACATTGAATAACTTAAACATTTGACAACCGATTTACTTGACTTCACTTGTTTTGGAAACGTCAATTCAGTACAATTTCAACCATGTATCGCTTCACACCAAAAGAACGCGCTGAAATAGTTACTTTGTACATTGAAAATAGTCGTTCAGTTGTGTTAACTCAACGAGCATATCGTCGAAAATATCTTGGCAAACAGGCACCATCTGACAACACTATTCGTCGTTTGGTGTCGAATTTTTGTGACCACGGGACAGTGAAAGATCGCGAACAACCCGTTCATCAACGACCAAGACGTTCAAATGAACTGATTGAAGCTGTCAGAGAGAGCGTTGCCCAAAACCCAAAAGTTTCATATCGTCACCGCGCTCAGCATCTCGGCATCAGTGGAACCACTCTACGGCGCATTTTGAAAGATGATTTGCATTTGTTTCCGTACAAAATGCAATTAACACAAAGAATATTGCCTACAGATCATCCACGTCGCTTGGAATATGGACAAACAATCGCTCGAATAGTTGATACTGAACCTGATTTTTGGAAGCGAATTTTAATGACCGACGAGGCACATTTCAAACTTTCTGGAGGCGTTAATAAGCAAAATTGCCGCATTTGGGGAACGCAGAATCCACACGAGATCCATGAAACGCCATTGCATGACCAAAAAGTTACTGTTTGGGCCGGCGTTTGCGCCAAAACCATCATTGGTCCTTATTTTTTCAAAGAGAACCAAACGATCGATGGAAACCGATATCGGTGGATGTTGGCTCACTATGTCTGCCCACAAATGCGTGAAAAAGGTCTTGAAGATTACTGGTTTCAACAAGATGGTGCGACCTGCCACACTGCGAATCAAACAATCCAGTTTCTGCAACGAAAATTCCCTGGACGTCTGATGTCAAAAAGAGGCGACATTGAATGGCCACCCAGATCTCCAGATTTGACCCCTCCAGACTTCTTTTTGTGGGGTTATTTGAAAAGTAAAGTGTACGCCAGCAAGCCGCAGACCATTGAAGAGCTTAAGGAAAATATTCGTGCCGAAATCATTGCTATACCACCCGAGATGCTCGAAAAGGTAATGGAAAACGCCGCAAAAAGGGCATATTTTGCTGTGAACAATAAGGGCGGCCACTTGATTGATGTTGTGTTCAAAAACTAGTCTAAATAAATTGTAAAGGACCAAACTAAATAAAAATACCTCATTTACAGAAATCGGTTGTTTTTTTTTCAAGTTATTCAATGTTTACATGCCGACATAAGAAATGGCGCACCCTGTATTTTTTTAGATTTATAGATTATCATCTCCTAAAAATCGAAGTTTTAATGATTTTCAAATTTCATATAGATTTTAGAAAAGATTTGAACCACTAACAGTTATCTAATAAGAGCTGTGTTTTTTGAGTATTTTTTTGTATTTATTTAATTTCGTAAGATTTTCTAGGAAATTTAGAGATTTTTAGTACTTTTATGGATTTTTTATATACACTAGAACACATTTGCGCGCCCGTCGGGCGCGCTCATCGCATTTTTAAAAACATACAATATCTGAACTAAAATCGTTTTCCATTCGCTATTTGTAATATGGATGTTTGTTTTAAATACCTATATAATACATTATAGTATTTTAGTTAATCTAGTTTTTGTGTGGAATGTGACACAAACGTTTCAGTAATTGATCGAAGGTCGCTGTGCGGTCACCGTTGTGACTGTTGTAGCAATACGAGGGGGGACCCAAAAGTAACGGGAATTAGGTGGTAGGGGGACCGCGGAGGGGGGGATCGGGTTCTCCACTGGTTCTCTTCCAAGCTGCTACTCTCCCAAGTCAGTGTGCAAAGTTCATTTGCTGTGAGTGCATTCGTTCGTCCGTAAGAATTTTTCTAGTGAAACGACTTTTTCCGTTTCAGCGAAAACGTGAAATGGCTGAGTGCGGAGAGCAACGCGCGGCTGTAAAATTTTGTTTTTTGTTAGGAAAAACGCCCGCGGAAACCCTTGTGATGCTGAAAACAGCTTATGGGGATAATGCTTTGAGTAAAACGCGTGTGTATGACTGGTTTTCGCGTTTCAAGAATGGAGAGATGTCAATAGAAGACCAACCTCGTTCTGGGCGCCCCTCGACTTCAAGAACGGACGAAAACATTGAAAAAATCAACACTCTTGTTCATGAAGACCGTCGCCGAACCATCGATCAACTTTGTGAGATGTTTGGATTGTCATGGAGTTCAATTCAGAGGATTTTAACTGAAGATTTGAGCATGAGGAGGATTGCAGCCAAATTTGTTCCTCGCCTTCTCTCCGACGATCAAAAGGAGCGTCGACTTCAGGCCTGTCTTGAGCTGCAAAATCAGTTGGATGAAGACCCAGATTTTTTTCTCAAGGTTATAACTGGCGATGAATCATGGTGCTATGGCTACGACCCCGAAACAAAGCAGCAATCAAGCCAATGGAAGACACCTCTCTCGCCTCGTCCAAAAAAGGCACGCCAAGTGAAGTCCAACATCAAGACATTGCTCATTTGTTTCTTCGATTGCAGAGGTATTGTGCACGCAGAATTTGTTCCTCCAGGCCAAACGGTCAACCAACACTTCTACTTGGAGGTTTTGAAAAGGTTGAGGGAGAACATCCGGAAGAAAAGAGCGGATCTTTGGCGCACAGGAGATTGGTTCTTCCACCACGACAATGCACCTGCCCACACAGCGCTGTCCGTGAAGAAATTTTTGACCAAAAACGGCATGACACCGATTGTTCACCCCCCCTATTCCACGGACCTTGCCCCCTGTGACTTTTTTTTGTTCCCTAGACTCAAAAGGGACATGAAAGGAAAACGTTTTGGGACTGTAGAAGAGGTGAAACAAAAATCGCTGGAAGGTTTAAAAAACATTGAAAAAAATGAATTTCAGAACTGTTTTGAACACTGGAAAAAAAGATTGAACAAGTGTATTACAGTCAATGGGGGTTACTTTGAAGGTGATAAAAATTGTGTGTGAAAAAATTTGTCAATAAAAAAGTTGTAACACAATTCCCGTTACTTTTGGGTCCCCCCTCGTATAGTGAAGTATCCGAGCCCAAATAAAAAAAGTATAAATTTTGTCTGGTGTGAAGGGTACGAGTGAGAAAATGTGGTTGAACGTGGAGCTTTTGCGGGGTTGGATATGCTAACTGAAAAGTTTTTTTGTACCTCTGACATAGAAAACTCGTTTTTTTGTCTAGTTCATAATCTTCAAAATAATCACTCGTGTTATTTTAACAAACTTATACTTGTAAATATGTGTAAAACTTATGTTCTTGTTATGTAATATACTATTCTTTGTAATATGCCCCATAATGTGCATGAGACATTAAAGTATTACATTGTAGCAAATAATTCATATCCCAGCAAGAAATTGCCGTAGTTTTGCCGATTGTGACGATCGGCCCAGTATTGGCGCAGCTTTGGTGTACGGCCGTCTCCAGCCGATCTGTGCCCAATATTGGCAAAACAGTCGAACTATTGCGGGTTCGATTGTTTAGTGAGTGTCAGCGCAGAGTTTACCATCAGTATTAAGCCAACATTGGCAACTCAAGCGAACCAGTACCGGTCCGATGTTGAGGGAGTAATGGGTGCCATTACAACCGTTGCCAGTGTTGGCCCAGTATTGACTGGCATTATCATTTCGCTGCTGCGCCATGGTTGAATGCCGACGGTCGAACAACGGCTGCCGTGATTGGCCTAGTATTGACCCGTTAGTCAATTTCTTGCTGGGATGTTATTGAGTCAATAACACTTAAGTTAATTTCTCATCATGCAAGGATGACAGTTTAATGTTTTTGTATATGTTTTTTCGGGAAAAAATTAGTTCCTCCAAAAGGCTACTGGCTTCGTACAAGCTCAATAGCATTCTCGTTTTTGTAACGGAAATCTACTAATGTTGCCCACTGGCCATTATTGTAAATCGAACGTAATAAGTTTAGATGTAATTTAAAAAAATATAAAATTAACGTCAGCAGTAACCAGTTTTACACGAGAAAATGAAATATAATCGTATCAATAACGACCAATCTAAGGTATAAAAACGAAGTGTTTCGCTTTCTTCGAAACGTAAACTCTTGTATTGAAAAAATTTTGTTGCCAATGTTGAAAGAAAATTCATGATCCGTTTGAGCTGCTATTTAGAAAACTTGAATAGAAAAGACAATTTTTGTATCATTTTCTTTTTTTTTTGTTCTTCCTTTAATCAAAAAAAGTCAAATGCCAATTTGGCTATTTTTTTTTGGTTAAATCATGTTGATGCGCATGATCAAATCAAAATGTATCCCATCAACCTTATATTAGTTTCTCTATCAATTACTATATTATCATATTTTATCTTATTTCGATGAAAATCAAATTTTTCCTGAAATATTTGTATTCAGAAACAGGGATGTTAAGCCGTCCCGTTAAACGGTTCGGTCCGGGTCCAAAAACGGTCCTGACCGCTTTACGAGTTCAACGGTCCGGTCCGGACCGGACCCCTTTTCATGACGTTATATACGTCGTGTACATAATACGTCACGCTCTTGAGGGGCGGGGGGGGGGGTCAGCCTGAGTGTGACTAACCATGTTAGCTCTTATGGAGAAATGCGGGACGAAGGGGGAGAGGGGTCTAAAATCTCCTTAAAACGCATGACGTATTATGTGCACGGCCCCTATGTGGAGGAGTAATGAACTTTTATTCGCTATTTACAAAGTGCTTAACTAATTAAGTTAAGCACTTAACTAAGAAGTTTAAAATCATTGAACCCAAATACATCGTAGGGTAAGTGAAAGAGTGATTAACTATTAGTCGCCATTTACATAGTGCTTAACTGATTGAGCTCGTTTTTTCCGTAAAATGAATCTTGACATTTGTACGGAAATCCAGGAGCTCGCCATTCTTTCGATACTTTATGCAATGTAATATCAGGTTCGTTCCGCGTGTCATTGCAAAAAGTGCCAGAAATTTTTTCATTTCATTTATTCTTATCATTAATTGCTGATGAAAAATTGATCTTTTGAAGGTCTACTGCATTTATCGAAAAATTGGCTTGTTTCTAACAATTTTGGTTTATAATAACAAAAGTATTTCAACGCAAATTTTTTCTCGTCTTCTTTATTTTTAATAAATTTCTTTTTTTTTTTGCTAATTATAGGGGGAATGGGCAAATTTGTTTAGCAGTCATTGACTTTAAATTTTCTTATTCCTTGCTGTGTTCGGTTATACATTTTATGCCGGATAAAGTCAATGCCGAAAATTTTCAGGTGAATTAAATGCAGCTGCGCAAAAAAAAAAAAAAAAAAAAAAACCAAGGATGGGCGAGTCAACTACTTTCTGTAATTTGCGACATTTTCTAGCATGGAATAGTGCAAAATCATTAAATCCATCAATTTTTCTGTAGCGCACTTTATACAGTTACAATTATTATAATAATTGTAAAAAATATCGCTACTGTCTAAAGCAAAAAAGTGAGGATTTCGTTTTCTTTTAAGAATTTTGTAAGGTCAGCTTGTAAGAAAATTATTACCTAAATTTCATTAAGGTTTTCCGAAGATTCGCAGATGAAACTATTACCCTATAATTTTTACATTTATTGAAATTCTTTCCCTTATTCTGTACTTTTTTCCTTTTTTACGGCATGTAAATTTCTTGTATATTCTTTTAAAACAAAATTTTCGATGCAAGTTATGTAGAATTTTGAATTTTATATTATCTTGGAAAATAAAAAACTTCCGAAATTTTTTTTGGCAATGATTTCAACAGTTTAAAATATTTATATTTTGTAAATTTTTCAAGTTTAATGAAAGTTGAAAATTTTCTGTCATTCTTTATCTTTCGCAACTTCGAAAAATCGATTTAAAATGAAATACGTAAGAAGAATGATGTGGTTTAAAAATTTAATAAAGCCTTCAATTAATAAAAATGTCTTTGGTTTACATACAGGGTGCGCCATTTCTTATGTCGGTATTGTAACATTGAATAACTTAAACATTTGACAACCGATTTACTTGACTTCACTTGTTTTGGAAACGTCAATTCAGTACAATTTCAACCATGTATCGCTTCACACCAAAAGAACGCGCTGAAATAGTTACTTTGTACATTGAAAATAGTCGTTCAGTTGTGTTAACTCAACGAGCATATCGTCGAAAATATCTTGGCAAACAGGCACCATCTGACAACACTATTCGTCGTTTGGTGTCGAATTTTTGTGACCACGGGACAGTGAAAGATCGCGAACAACCCGTTCATCAACGACCAAGACGTTCAAATGAACTGATTGAAGCTGTCAGAGAGAGCGTTGCCCAAAACCCAAAAGTTTCATATCGTCACCGCGCTCAGCATCTCGGCATCAGTGGAACCACTCTACGGCGCATTTTGAAAGATGATTTGCATTTGTTTCCGTACAAAATGCAATTAACACAAAGAATATTGCCTACAGATCATCCACGTCGCTTGGAATATGGACAAACAATCGCTCGAATAGTTGATACTGAACCTGATTTTTGGAAGCGAATTTTAATGACCGACGAGGCACATTTCAAACTTTCTGGAGGCGTTAATAAGCAAAATTGCCGCATTTGGGGAACGCAGAATCCACACGAGATCCATGAAACGCCATTGCATGACCAAAAAGTTACTGTTTGGGCCGGCGTTTGCGCCAAAACCATCATTGGTCCTTATTTTTTCAAAGAGAACCAAACGATCGATGGAAACCGATATCGGTGGATGTTGGCTCACTATGTCTGCCCACAAATGCGTGAAAAAGGTCTTGAAGATTACTGGTTTCAACAAGATGGTGCGACCTGCCACACTGCGAATCAAACAATCCAGTTTCTGCAACGAAAATTCCCTGGACGTCTGATGTCAAAAAGAGGCGACATTGAATGGCCACCCAGATCTCCAGATTTGACCCCTCCAGACTTCTTTTTGTGGGGTTATTTGAAAAGTAAAGTGTACGCCAGCAAGCCGCAGACCATTGAAGAGCTTAAGGAAAATATTCGTGCCGAAATCATTGCTATACCACCCGAGATGCTCGAAAAGGTAATGGAAAACGCCGCAAAAAGGGCATATTTTGCTGTGAACAATAAGGGCGGCCACTTGATTGATGTTGTGTTCAAAAACTAGTCTAAATAAATTGTAAAGGACCAAACTAAATAAAAATACCTCATTTACAGAAATCGGTTGTTTTTTTTTCAAGTTATTCAATGTTTACATGCCGACATAAGAAATGGCGCACCCTGTAGTATTGTGGCGTGATTTCAAGAAGGGGGGGGGGGGGGGTGGTAAATCAGCGAATTCGCCACATATTTAAATAAAAGTAAAACTTTTTGTAATAATAAGCTGTATATTTCTCCACGCAAAATAATTTTTGCTTTGATTTTAATTCAATTTCCCTAACTCAGTAGATCGATTGAATTCACCACTGCAGTAACATGTGTAAGTAACGGCATTGTTTTATGGGCAGGGATAATTTTTTTCGATGTCACGGGAAAAGCGCGGGCAATAATTTACAGCAGTATAGAAAAATTATGTACTTTTTCTACTGAGTTGTATAATGAATGATTTCTTGACTATAGGGTTGTAATGGTTCGAAATAAATGTTGGCTGTGCTTTGAATTCTCAAGAATTTCAAGGGAATGTATTAAATTTTTTGAGGGTCTGATAACATGACAAGAAAGAGGCTAAATTTTTTTAACGTCTTTGGAAATCCTTGAACTTTCTTCAGGAGTTTTGGATTACTATATTGTTTTTAATGCTGACAGTTATTGCGAATTTTTTCGAATACTAAGCGTTCAGTAGAATTTTCAAAAATGCTTTGTATCCGTTTGAACTCTTTGGAACTATTCGGAAATTTTCAAGATATTTTGATATTTTTAAACATTTTTCGAGAGTTTGATTTTTTCGATATTTTCTGATTTCATGAATGTGGGACTGTAAGAGTTCTTCGATAAATTTTAAAATATTCTTGAATGTTGGAAGATTGGAACGAATTTTTTTCTCTACATAATATTTTTAAGTGATTATTATCCTTGATGAATTTTTTATAGAGGTAAAGTTTGAGAACCATTAAGAAAACTATTCAATCTTAATCATTGGTTATTACTTTTTCCAAAAACAATATTTTAAAGAAAAATATGATAGTATTTTCATTTATGAAATTACAATTATTATAATTCATTTTACAAAAAGCTATTCATATTCATACATAATGTTTCAATTTTTTTAACATAGTCAAGAATAGCGAGAATAACTTTTAAAGAATTTTCGAGTTGTTCTTTAATGTCATGAGTCACACGAAGCTTTTTGAAAGTGCCAAGAATTTCTACAAATTTTTTGAGAATTTTTGAAATGTATTAAAATTTTCCGTATGCGTGAATCTCATTACTAGTTGATAATGATTGCGAATTGCGTTTCCGAAAATTTTTCAACAATAACTGAAAAAGTTTGGAACTTTAAAAAAATGTTGTTGAAGTAGAATTACTGTAATATTTTTGAAGTGTTTACACGCTTAAGAATTAAATTAGAATTTTCTGGAGTTGAAAAATTTTGCAGAATTTTCATTGGCATTCGAAATTGTAAAGAATTTTTTTCAGCCTTCTGTAATGTGATATATATATCACAATATTTTCGTAAAAACGAGTAAGAAATTAGGCTCTCATGCAAATAATTACATTCTGAGTAATAAAAATACATGTATTTTAATTTTCACTGCCATTCAAATAAAAATGTCATTTACCCACTTGTATCTGACTGGAAAAAGGAAACTCTTCAACTTGGAATCTGGAAACTATTGAAACTATAACGCGAAGGATCTAATAAGCCCTGCCACTGCCAATCCGAGCCCTAACGGTAATAGTTTTTGGATCTTTTTTTTTTTTTTTTTTTTTTTTTTTAAGTTTTATTCATGAGTAACTGTTAGAATTCTAGGCAGTCCTGAAGCCGCACACCACATGCTTTGAAAAAAAAAACGAAATAAAATAAAATCAAAACGGTTCTATACTGGGAAATACTACCGGAGAATAAATTATAATTGTAAAAATGTCCTACAAAATTAGTCTGTTTAGTCTTTTATGCAGTGGTTGTTAAGTTTGATAAGATATGCCTTGGGATTGAGGCTTTTAAAATGATATAAAGTGAATCAAACTTCAAAATGAGTAGTTTAAAAAGTTGATTCAAGTGACAAATATTGATCAGTTATATATTTTTATGTAAAAAAATACATAAAAAACTTTTGATATCGTTATTGATATTGTTACAGTTCTGAAGAAGAAAGAAGTGTACAAACTTTTTTCTCTCTCAAATTTTCATCCGATCAATATTTTGATGAATAATGAGATCAAAAATATGTGGTATGAAATGAGAAAAGGGTCGTAAGAGCACAAAAAATCGCATTCAAGATGATCAGTGAGTCTGAATATAGAAATCTTGCTCTATCGAACGAGTCTACTCTTGATATAGTGTAATTTTTTTATTTCATAAATAATTAAGATACAAATTCTCTTCTATTTCTCTTTTCAATCTAGTTTTTCTCGAAAAGCGGCGAAGTGCTCTTATGACCCTTTTCTCATTCCACGCCACAGATTTTATACTAAAAATTTCGATGTACCATATTATCATATCCTTTTTCTTCAAATTTTTCACTTCACTAGTTGGTTGAGTAAGCAAGATTACATACCCATCTTTATCAGCCAAAGTGCATCGTTCGTAAATTATTATTTATATTGCATAAGTCAAAATATAATTTTTACAGTTATTTTCATGCTATATTTTCGAAAATTATATAATTTTGCCAAAAATCGTTACAAATCTAATGATTTCCATAAAAGTTCAACAGTGAGGATGACCTTATGAATAATGAGAATTTTTTAGAGCCTAATAAATTTCAAAAATATCTATTCTTATTTTGCAAAAGGAATATAAATATCTCAAATCAAAGGTTGATGTGCCTCGTTTTTTTCAGTTCATTTTTCCGTGGAAGAAAAAAATTTATAAATAATAAAGAGGACGAGAAAAAATTTGCGTTGAAATACTTTTGTTATTATAAACCAAAATTGTTAGAAACAAGCCAATTTTTTGATAAATGCAGTAGACCTTCAAAAGATCAATTTTTCATCAGCAATTAATGATAAGAATAAATGAAATGAAAAAATTTCTGGCACTTTTTGCAATGACACGCGGAACGAACCTGATATTACATTGCATAAAGTATCGAAAGAATGGCGAGCTCCTGGATTTCCGTACAAATGTCAAGATTCATTTTACGGAAAAAACGAGCTCAATCAGTTAAGCACTATGTAAATGGCGACTAATAGTTAATCACTCTTTCACTTACCCTACGATGTATTTGTGTTCAATGATTTTAAACTTGTTAGTTTCTCATGTGATAAATGGTTAATGAGGGTTGTATGCATAAAGGTACTGGCTAGGAGTAGTGGCGTGCGGGATCCCGAATTCTCCCGATTCCCGCTGCCAGGACGGGACGGGAAAGGTCTCGGGACGAAAATGATCGTTTCCCGAAAAAAATCGTGATCCCGAACTAACAGGGAATTCCTCGGATATCTCGGGATCCCGAATCGTCTGGAATTCCCGAGACGTTTCGTGATGCCGAATTTTATAGAACTCGTGGTATGCTGGTGAAGCTTATTAAAAAAGCTCTTCCGGGAAAGATTGCTATGATTTTTCGCTTCACAGGTATTATGCCTCGAATCTTATTCGCTCTGCATTTCGTATCCCTCACGTCTACATTCCAGAGGTTCACATAATGTACGTTGATACAGAAAACATGAATCATTAATATATATAACCCTCAATTAATTGTGGATCCACATTGTGAGTTCTTTTGAAAAATGTACTGATGAAAGCTGAGAAAATAGATTTCAAATTGAAAATATGAATATTATTTTGTAAAAAAACACTTTGAAAACTTAAGTCATACATACTTAATACTCCAGAATGAACTGATGTTTCACACTCTTATATTTTATATCACTTTTCCAATTATTGAATACTTTGAGATTTATAGAGCATTTGTGAATACACAAACTTCTTGAAATTCTCGATTCCCCAAAATTTTCAAACTTTTCGGGTTCACGAATTTCCTGGATATCCCGAAATTTTCAAGATCCTTGAATATTTTGAGATTCCCGAACATTCGAAGATTCCTGAACGTTTCGGGAATTCCCGAACTTTTCCCGGGATCCCGAAAAACTCGGGATCCTGTCCCGACGTACCTGAAAAATTCCCGTCCGGTCTCGGTCCCCGAAATTTTCTTTCCCGCACACCTCTAGTTAGGAGTGATGGGGAGAATATGGAGGGAAGGGGAGGAATTTAGTGTGGAAAGTCCATAGTAAATTCGATAGAAATCGAAAATAAGTGCAAGAAGAAAATATAGTATGCTACAAAAACATTTGAAGACGCGGACCAGACCTTTTAAACCGTCCGGTCCGGACCTGACCGTTTATTTCAAAACGCGGTCCAGACCCGGACCAGACTTCAAAAAGTTTTCAAGAGGTCTGGACCGCTGTCCTCGCTACAGGGTCCGGTCCCGGACCGAACCTTTTATAATTTTTAAGAGGTCCGGTCTGGGCTCGGACCGGACTGTTTAACGGAGCGGCTCAACATCCCTGTTCAGAGAACCTTGTGGCCATTTTCAAAAAAAATGTTTCGGATTCAGATGAGTTTGTTCATAGCACACAAAAAAATAGTTTTTGCTAAACACGCAAAAAATGTATTTCGAGGACCTGTATGAAGGCACTGAAGACATCTATTTACGACCGGCAAATACTTCAGTCTCTGAAAACACGCGCTGAAGCATTCGCCCGTCGTAAATAGACGTACTCAATGTAACCATAAAAGTCCTTTAAAAACATTTTTCTTGTGTCTTTTGCAGAAAGAATCGTTTGCACCTCGGGCCGTGAGACGTGGCTTTTTTGTCAGACCAGTCGGACCAAATGTCATTCTCGGCTGCGTCTCGGCTGATAAATTTGTTCTCCATCTAAAAGCCACGCTTTGGATCCTCAATACAAAATATGCTATTTATCAATTGAAATGGAGAAATTTTCGATTAACGAAAATGAGGGAAACACATACGCTCGAACTTCAATACAACGATCTCCGATACAGCGATGCGCGTAACTTCAATATAACGATGCGTATGCCTTTCTCTTTACCCTCACTCTTGATATTCACAGTGCGCGGTAACATTCTATTCTTGCATGTAAGACTCACAAACAGCGTGCGCACAGTGAAAATGATACGGTGGTGGGAATCCCTGCAACCATCGTTGTATCGGAGTAGGCTGGGCTCGAATACATCGTTATATTGAGTTTGAGTGTATGCATGAGATTTGAAAAGATTCATTTACAATATATATATACTATACTTGCGTACGTGGACAGTACGCAAGAAGAATAAAGGATTGAGTAAAGTTGAAGCATTACTATTCTATTTTCAATCTCTTAAAAAAATTGCTTTATAAAAACTTGTTTTTCATCAAGTCTTCGCCTCGGTCGACAAATTTTATACGCGTGAAAAGTATGAAATTCGTGTCCTGGTTACGTACTATCTATACTATAAAAATACAAACTTTAACAAATTCCAAATGAAAGATGGCTTGCCAAGCGCAAAGAGGTGCGCAGTCCCCCCCTCCCCTCCCCTGAAAAATATAGTAGTATTTTATAATTTTATTATTTTTATTATAATAATTTTTTCATCATAATGAGAATTTCCAAAATTATGATATGACAAAGGGTATTTATGTTAAATAAATAATTTTGAAAATATAATTGTCTCATATATTTTAGAATTATATTGATTGACGTACACAACTTAATATAAATGAATATTAATAGGAAATCGCAATAAATATAAACATACATTACGGAGCAACCTATTTTGGCGATGTCGGGATTTTCTTCATTTTCGGCCTGACGATCTATGAAAATAATTGGGAATAATTTTGTTTGTAAAGTTTGCGTGAGATCAAAAAGCATTAACATGTGCAACTGAGGTGGTATAGTTCTGCATGGAAAATAAGATGTATTTTTCCGCATTTTTTATTCATAAAAATTAATAACTCTTTCTCAAAACCAACAGGAAATTCTGAACTTTGCTGAATTCGAGTGCATGGTATAAGGTACAACAATAAATTTACTCATATTTTTCGATCAACATTATCATCATTTATATTTATGTAAAAGCTTTTAAAACACAACACCATTGGCTGTTTTGTTATCAGCTATGAAAATATGATAATATTTACATTATAATGATTGTCGAAGAGTCTAAAAAATTCAGTGTTTTACCCTCTACCATGTACTCAAACTCTGCCAAGTTTCTCCAAATACTCAATTTATTTCGAAAAAAGTTATAACATTGTGAGTGAGACATGGGAAAAAACATGTATTTTTCATTTAAAACTTCACCAGCTTGGTGACAAGTGTTAAAGCTATCCGATTTCAATCAAACTATACGAACAATTTTTTTATATTGATTTTTATGCCAGAAATATTAAAAATATTGTGACATAGCACAACTGTCACCCTTATATGCATGTTTTGAATGCTTTTTAAATAAGTAGATTTAAATAATGATCTGATAATGAACATCATTGTAAATGATCTAATTTCATATATTCACAAATTGTAGGTGATACGGGTTATTCATCCAAAAATCAAATTACCGTATATAAGCTTGTATATTTCCATAGAATATCATCTTCTTGACAGTTGCATTGAATAGTTCTGTGACTGAATTAATTTTAAGGACAATAAATTTAAGCATCTTCTCAGCATCTTATATAACGCTTCTAGGACCCAACAATTTTCAGGACATTAAATAAAAGAAAGAATAGAACGCATGATTATTAATATAAAAACAAACAATTTTTTGCTTCTGTAAATAAAAAAAGTCCATCATTTTGATTGTTAACATTTTTCTGAACTTTTTAAAGAAACTAAATTTACTGATATTTTGTTATTTTCATTCAATAATGAACTGGAGAAGAGTTAATAATTTATTATTTGTTATTTTATTAGTCAATTATTGAACCTTCGAATTTCTTACATCAAGTGTATGAGGGAGTGTGTCAGGAAGACAGTTAAGAATTTCGCGAAATTCCTTACAATTAAAAAAAAACATTCACAAACATTTTACAACGAGTAATTTTTAATTATGTCACAGAAAAAAATTCTTATACATTGTGAGTTACTTATGAAAATACAAAAAAAATAACACAAGTGAAAATTTTATAAGAACCTCTGAATAAAAAAGATCTTAGCAATAAGAGAGATGAGAAATTGAAAAAAAAGTAAATTTTTAAATAATGAATCCAAGCGTTTTCAAACGTAAAAAATTATTTCATTAATTGGTGTCCAGATATTTATCATTTAACGTAATAAAAGATAACAAAGTATAGTTAATTGATATTATCATTATAATATACACAAATATTGATGAATGAATTTGTAAAAATAAAAGAATAAATATTTATCGACATGGTAAGACAAAAAATCAATAATCAAATATTCATTCATGTGAAAAAATGAATTTACATGAAATAGTTCGAAGAATATAAAATAGAAGAAATATTATACAATTTTTTTGATACATTAATATACATTTGATAAAACATACAGATATGTATAACATACATATTTAATATATTATAACTCAAGTCATAATCCATTAGAGTTTAATAAATATTATTCAAACGTTCTAATTTTCGCGACTAATACATGAATAGCGTACAATGATATCGATTTTATGCAAACAGATCAAGGGTTTCATTATATATATAGCGCGCTTGTACGCAGGTGTGGGTTCACTCCCATGTTAAAGACGTGAGATCATTTTTAGCGCTACATCAGCGCCTCTACATACAAAACACCCGCAACAATTTTGAAAACAAACCAAGTGACAGCTCATGACAGGTGTATTTGTTTTTCATAAAGTTTTTATCAGTTTTCATAAAGTTTTTTCATCATAACATCTTTATAAAATCTTCATCAAATGACGGCATGTTCGTAACAAACTGGATTGGAAAATCTACATCTGATAAAGATTTTGTAAAGTAGCTTCATAAAAACTGATGAAAACTTTATAAAACATTGCTCTTTTTATAAAGTAACTTTATAAAAAAAGCGGAATTTCATTGAAAAACCGAGTTTTTATGAAACTTGCTATAAAATCTTGATTAAAAAAAATTCTCCATTTTATAAAATGACTTTAGAGAAAGAGCAATGATTTAAAAAGTTTTCATAAAAACTGATAAAAACTTAATAAAACATTGCGCTTTTTATGAAGTCACTTTATAAAAGAAGCGGAGTCATAAAAAGTTGATAGAAACCTAAGTTAGGGGTCGTGCACATAATACGTCACGCGATTAAACAAGGACAAGAATATGATTCAAGATAAGTAAAACAAAGACATGAACAGAAAAAAGCGTGACGTATTATGTGCACGACCCCTCACTAAGGATGCAGTTTTTGAGAATCAGTGTCTGTAAGCTCCGATCTTTTCTTCAGCGACAGAATTCGATGCGCCATCTCAGTTAACCTAGGTTTAAGAAACTAATTTTGAAGAAAGAAACTTGTCTCTCGGCGAGAGCGAGAGACTCACGCGCGTGAATTTTTCGTGTTTCTCGCTGGAATCGAATTCCCTTCGCCTGCCGCGCCAGCCTTTGCCGAATGCTGAATGAATGAGAGGCGATGAGAAGGGAAGGGAGAGCAAGGGCAAACGAGAGCAAAAGAAAACGATTGATAGTGATTGATAGCAATTGATAGACTAATGCGAAGATTTTCGGTGTTCTATACCTTTTACCGCTTACATTTATTTTCGAAAGTTTATATGTTTATCCATGTAGCCCTTTTTCGAGCATTGTAGGGTGGTAGGTAATTTCGAATTTTCCGTTAAAGGGATAAATATATTTAGAATAAAAATTTGGAATGAATTAATATAAAAATTTATTATTTCTTCTTTTAATTCTTTACATCAAAATGTTTTATTTTTGAACATGATATTTCTTTCTATTTCAAATTTTTACATCAAAATTTCTCATTTTTCAACACGATTTTTCATTTATGATGCAATTTTTTTATATAAGATTATACATCATACACTCTTATATATTATCGCATGAATACTTGTTCACACTTGTACACATGATGTATTATTTTTCTATTTCATCTCTCCCTTTATCTTTCCATGCTGTGCCTGGCCCTCATTTTCAATGATTCTCGCATCAACTTTCACAATTTTTTTTCCAATTTTTGTTTTTTTTGTGCATCGTTCGCTTCGCGGCTCCACGAAAGCATCATTTCTTCCACTAATGCTTCAATAAAGCGACTTAGACCTGAATGAAGGTGCTTCGTGCAATGAAACCATTCGAAATTCAATTTTTCGCGAATCTGCTTCTCTAAATATTCCGCGACCGTAGGAAAATGAATTGTTGAGTCGATCATTTTTGACATACTAAAAATAGTTTTTCGAATGTCATCGTGTGGTGCTTTTGAAAAAATGTAATGATGACATGATTTGCATTTACTGGGTGGAAATTTTTTGCGTAATATTGCGTCGTACTTGAATGAATTTAAAAACTGTTCAAGTCTGATTTCGTAGGGGGAGGGCTCAACAGATCTGTGATCATCAAAAATTTTGCTGTACACGTATTCTGTATTTACTTGATAAACATTTTGCGACATGTACTTTGATAAAGAAATGGTCAGAAAATTCATATCTTGATCCTCACAGTTTCCAGTTTGATATTATCCAAATTGTTGATAATGATTGATCAATGAATTTGTTCATATTGGTATGGAGTTAGGGTTCGATTTGTAATTCCACGCGCGCGTATTTGCCCAAAAAAATTCTCAACGTGGTCTTGATTTAAATTTTTTGCATCAAATGAGGAGAAATAGTTTTTCAATCGACTCCATAATTTTTGAAAACCCTTGATCGTCAACTGCCAATTTTCAATGCAATCAACACTTGCAGAAATTTTCAAAGTTTTTCGCGTGACAAACTTCATTTTTGAAAGCAATTTTTCTGCTTCATCCCAAAATATTTCGTGAATTGAATCATTAGTGACAGCACATCGTAATGCGTTTTGTTTTGCGGATTTCCCTTTCCCATTCACGGAATCAAATAAATTATTCGCGAAAAAAATGAATTTCGAAGTGTTTAAAGCGTCTCGTCCATCATTGTCGTCGATCGCTATTGGTCCGAGAGGGGTTTTGGTTGGGCCTCGTTTTTGTGTGACTAAAGGGAAAAACAAAAAAAATGCTTACTTAAGTAATAGTAAGTAATAATAAATCAAATTGGCCAGTTTTAATATAGGCCGAAACAAAAAAAAAGATAAAAAAAGAAACATTTGAGAATTTTTAAATGTGGAACTATAATAGAATAGCGAAAAAATTCGTGAAATTATAATTTTTATGATTTTGCTATGCGCCATTTTCTAAAATTTCTAAATATTTCTGTCTTCAGTTCACTGCTCAGGATCCCTAAAATATTCTGATTCTTTAAAAATGTTTACCATTTACTACAATCATTTAGGATTTTCTGTAATCTCCGAACTTTCCACCATCTCTTTACGCTAAGGTGTTTCGAAACTTTTCTACTCTAATTACAATTTGATTAAATAATTAAATTTCAGGAAATGATTACGTTTATCTTACTCTTCATTTGTTGATTTATCGACAAATTTTACAGAACTTTAAAGTACCTATTACAAAGTTTTTCATCGTCTTCTATGAATATTTATTATAATTCATTTTCATGAAGTACTGATCTCTTTTTTTAAATTTTTCTAAAGAAATAACATTTGCTCGATCGCCAAAGAAAAAGTCTCAAGAATCTAAGAAAAATGGTGAAGTTCGTATGTATAATAATCGATTAGACATTTTTTTACCTTGTACATTATGAACGTTTGAAATTGTTGTTGCCACAGTGCAGCTTAAAATTTCAGCCGCGTATTTCACTCTCATTTTTTCGAGAGATGACGGCTCAAGGTGGTGGGGGCGGATGTGTGACGGCAATTTTCGTGGCATAGCGTACTTATCTACCATGTAAGTTCGCTGTATGACACTCAACTTGACAAATTCCTAATCTTTTTTTGGTTTTTCTGCATCAAGAACTAAATGCTTATCTAAGAGGTTGTTCCGAATGCATTTTAAAAGATGAGGAGGATCAAAGATTGGAATAATCTCTTGATCGTCGACGAAGAAGCTATTTCCTAAGAAAACCAAAAAAAAAAAGAAGATTTATTATAAAATAAATAGACATTTATTTTAGAAAAATATTTTTTTTAATCGAAAAAAGCAAAAACATTTCCTGTTATTTCTTCTACTGTTAAAAAAAATTAATGCGTGTGAAACATTTTTTTTCTCCCTATTAGTTTGAATATTAACAAATTACCTCTGATTTTTTAACCAATAAATAACTACTTTTTCACTTGCGTATTTTTCTTAATGTACATTTGTAAAATGTGCCCATACCAATAAGTGAATTCTCACAAATTGAATTCATGAGAGAGAATTCGTATAAAAGTTTACCTTCGGGCAAGCCTCAATCTCTCATGTCTTGATTTGATCTGTTGATCAACTCTTTGACTGCTTTGACATTGGGTTTTCCTTGGTCACATACCGTGGCCAAAACGTAAAGGCCAGCATCCTGGCACATCTTAATGTGTAAGGTGATGTCTGATTGCAGTTGGCAATTTTTTGTAGCGTTGCATGAATAGTTGTACGATATTGGGAGCATCCAGCTCCCATCAAAAGCTTTTAAGAAAAAAACCAAAACATAGTCTGCCGCCTTACTGGAGCCACGATTGCCAAAATTTTCAATACCGTACATTTTTTTCCCTTTGAATTCGATTCGTGGCTTAAGCGACATTTCGTCAAATGCGAGAAAACAAAATTTTTCTTTTTTCGCCATTGATTTGACCCTTTCCCTGACGATGTCGAAAATGAATTTAGTCAGACCTGCTTGTAAGGGAATTTTCCTCATAAGCTGGGTCAGTGTCGTAATGGAAGGAAAACCAAGACGACGGCGGACATAATTGTACCCAGTTCCGCCAACAATTTTGTACACATTTTTTCAATATGATAAAAATTTTTTTAGTGGAACATGACATTGTCATCTACGTGATTTTTCTGAATAAAAGTTAAAAAAAAAAATAATGATAAAACAAAAAACGGCATTTAGAGAATTAATGTACCAGATTAAAATCGTAAAAACATATTACAATGAAAAACTTAAAAAAATGTAATTTTTAGGCACTGTACCGATTTTTTCATGATGTTTTTGAACGTCATCATACAGAGAGTGCGTGTCTCTGCTGGGAAATCGCCTATCAATGTTTTGAATTCTTGTATGCGATGACGCATTTTTTGTTTTTTCGGAGTTTTCTTTGATTTATTCTTTGCGTGGCTCAATTTTTTTATCAGTCGGCCTTTTGCAATGTTTTTCTTTTGGAGCTCAATTATTTTATCATATAATCTGCGCTCATCCTCACTCAAATTTTTTACTCGCCGTTTTTCTCCCAAGATATTCAGTAATTTCGTGATTTTGGTTTTTTTAATGGGAGTGTGGATTTCCATATTTTTATTGTTAAAATCGAAATTTTCTGGAGAAATGGCTTCCTCATCCACATTAAATACCCTCGTTACGTCTTCGACAGCTTGTTCAGTCTGTTCATTTGCAGGAGAAAAATTTTGATTTTCATGGTCACTATTTTGATTTTCATGAACAATACGATCTGAAGGTAAATGGCTTAGTGCTCGTTTTTGTATAGGACCACAAAGTACGTGGCGATCTTCATGTTCAGAAACCAACCTGATCAAGTGAAAAAGCAAAATTCCGTGTCAATTTATGCACGTATAAATATATATATATATATATAAAAATTTTCTTATCCAGTTAGTAATGAATAAATATAACAATTAGTTGAATTATTCATATATTTGTTTTTAATATTCAGGGATTTGTTTCATATATTTATTTGATCATAAAGATATTCATTTCAAATATATACACTTCTGTACATGAAAAGTCTGACTTGAAAAATACGTTATTAAAGCACTATTTATTTTATAAGTAGATAACGATAATAGTGCAAAAATAAAAATATTTTTAAAAGAATGAAATCTATAACGATGGAATATGACTTTGAAGAGGATATTGTATTTTTCGAATTAATGTTCTATGAACAATTGAAATAATTTATTCCATTTCATAAAAGGTCAACCTTTTGTCTGTATGTTCCGGTTCGATAGGCATGTCCATGCCTGAATTTTCAAGTGTTCGATTTTCATGCTCGAAATCCGCACTGGTAATAGCGCCACCGTTTACATCGCAATCCGATGAAACTGATAAAAGTTGCGAGGGTAAAGCGTTACGTTTCAATCGTACACTCAAAGTTCCCGGTTCGTAATCGTCTTCTTTGTAATGCAGGTAACAAAAACCCCATTTTTCTAATTCTTTTGATTCAGCAACTGTTTAAAAAATATTTTCATCACATTACTTTGTGAATTTTATAACGTAATTAACTATGATGCTTTGCATGTCAATTTAACTGGTATATTCATTAGATTATTTTATTTCTTAACAAAACTGAAATATTCTGTTGATTCTTCGTCGAAGTGATGAGACACGTGTTTTACAGTGTTTTATTTCTTTTAGTAAAAAAAACTTTTACCAAAAGAGAAAAAAATAACTCTTTTAATAACGATAAAAATTGCTGATTTCTTGTTACGAAACGTAATTTTTTTTTACGAATTGTTTTTAAAACGATTACTAGGTAGCCGTGATTTCGATAATGTTGAAAATTTTCCATTCCTAGTCTTCAAAAATTACTTAAGGTACAAAAAACGAGTTTTACAAAAAAGGAATGAAATTCGCAAAATAAAAATTGGAAATATTTCGCAAAATCTGAGTTCTATCAGATAATAGAAACACTTTCAACAAATAGACTGAAATTTCTGTTTGTAACTGATGATGTTTTTGGCATGTTGCATATAAAAATTAATAACTTTTTCAGAAATTTATATTTAAGTACCTGAAAGTTGAATTTTTTGGCGCATGACGCAGTGATTAGAATTTATGTTAGTACATTTGACAATAATTGTTATTTTACCCTTACAGGCACTTAAATATATGCATAAACCAGTATAAACGTAATTGGCTTTTATTACAGTCATATATAAAATGTCGTACACTTTTGACAAATATCAGAAAATATGTATCTTATTATTTCGACCAAGAAGCAAAATATTTGACTCTTGTATAAAAAACAAATAACATCCTGAGTACACCGGTTTAATCGCGATAGAAAGCATCTTATGCATTTCATAATAATTTCTAGGAGCGTGTTGTCTAATGGAAAAAATTAGTAAAAAAAATTCAATTAAAGTTTATCGAAATACGAAGTTTTTTATAATCTTAGGAAATTATTTTCACACCGAGAAACTCTTGATGCTAGGATAATAATTTGTTCTACTACTATAGATATTTTTAAAAAATATTTTGGCTCCGAGAAAAAGACAATCTGAGAAAATTGCTCAACGGTTTTCAACAACGTTTTGAAGGTTTTAGAATTATTCGCCATTAAACTGAAATTGATTCGTAAAGTTAAACGAAAAAATTTTACGTGTTTTGCGGATTTATTTCGATGTAATGAACGATAAACAATAATCATTTCAAAACAATCACTGGCAGCACATGACAATATTTTACCTATTAAGTCTGGGCGGTTGACTAGATTCAGCAACTGGACTCGTGTATCACCATTTTTGCGAGGTATCCCATGCATTCGCACATCATTCGGGCGTGGTGATGATTTGGGCAACTTTTCACTATGCACTTTTTGCGAACCATTTCCGCGAAATTATTTCTCCAAAAATTATTTATCTTATTGGCATAAATTATCACCAATTGTTAAATATTATTCGATTTTTATATTAAAAAATAATAACTTTACTTGGGAGGTCACGAAACTTCCGAACCGTAACGCGTACGCAATATTCGAACATTGGGAAAATCTATCGAGTATCACCTGCATTTATAGCTGTAGCATGAAAAATCAGGAGTGATATCAGCGCAACAAACAAGGAGCGGGGGTAAAAGATAAAGGATGACCGAAATCGTATTCTGGTTTTTTGTCAGTTTTCTGATAAAGAACTACCTTCGTGCGATCAAGTTTTTTGGTAGTTTGTCAATTTTTCAAAAAAAACATAAGCAGCCTCTTATCAGCGCAAACAAAGGGCGAATGAGTACGATAAAAGATGACCAAAATTTTGGGATACAAAAAAAACTCTTCTCGTGCGCGCCGGCTGGCGCCTGGATTGGGCTGCACTCAGATAAAGTATCCTCAAAAATCGTGTTCTCGTATTTCGTCAATTAAGGATTGGAAAAAAAAACAGCCCCTTACCAGCGCAAACAAAGATAAGAGGAAATTGCAAAGTAACATCAATAATAGTTTTCGTGTGTTACATAAAACTTGAAAAAAAAAAAAAAAAAAAAAACTTCTCCCAGTGCAAACAAGAAGCGATGGTGTATGATAAAGCATGATCAAAAATCGCACTTTGGTTTTTCATCAATTTTTTGAAAAAAACTGCTTTTGTGCGCGCCGGCTGGCGCCTGTATTGGCCTGCAATCAGATAAAGTATCCTCAAAAATCGTCTCCTCGTATTTTATCAATTTAAGGTAAAGAAAAACAGCCTCATACCAGCGCAAACAAAGATAAGAGGAAAAAGACAAAGTATCATCTAAAATTGTTTTCGGGTGTTTTATCGATTTTTTGAAAAAAAAAAAAAAAAAAAAAAAAACCTTATCCTAGTGCAAACAAGGAGCGACAGAGATGGATAAAGTATTATCAAAAATCATGCTTTGGTTTTTTACAGTTTTTTATAAATTTTTTGAAAAAAAAAACTGCTTTTGTGCGCGCCGGCTAGCACTTGCATTGGTCTGCACTGGTCTGCACTCACTATCGTTCAGCGGAGCGAAGTTAAAATTTAATTTGGCCTTGGCCATTCTCGGCATTTGCGTTTCCAGCCGTATTCGTAGCTTTAGTTCTAGAGAAGTGGGTTGATTGAGATGGCGCTACAAACTTTGTCGACGGATTTGGCCAGAGCTTACAGACACTGTTGAGAATATACATTAAAAAATTAAAATAAACTAGTTAACATTTTCCAACATACAAGGTTGAATTCAATTTATGATTTCCCTTACTGTCTACAGTGCAAACAAATTAATTGAAACCAATGAAAATTAGGCATTCATAAGAAAAAGTAAGAAAAACAAACTCTAATAGTGAATTAAAATAGCAATGAGACAGGAAATATTTTCTCAATATATATTAAGATATAATAAAAGACGTATTAATTTTATCGTTTTTCTTATATATCATTTGTAGTGCAAATTTAAAAATCGACTATGAAAAACAGACAATTGGAAGCAAAATGATCTTTGGTACACAGTCTGTGGAAAGGTTTAAAAATCAAAATAAACCAAAGAAATATATATAGCCAGGGTACGAATTAAACTTTTACTTTTTCTAAACTGTGAGTGAAAATCAATTTAAATCTGTACAAATCTATATCATTTTCAAGAAAAATTATATATATTAGTCTTAAAAAAAAAGTTTTTTAATGAAGAAAGAAACCTTATAATTTCAACATAAACGATTATGTTTTTTGACTGCTTATAATAACTGTATAGAGTGAAAATAAATTTTGAAATCGGCAGGATTCACAGGCGTTTTCAAATAAGATGATTTTTATCCATTTGGTCATGAGATTTATCTTTTTCTATTTAGAAACGTTCAAAATTTAAAATAATTTAACAAAGTATTTGAAAAATATAGCGTTGATTTTTATTGTCTCCTTATATTATCTGTCATAAAAAAATTTCAATGTGTGGAAATGAAATTCCCAAGGAAAATGATTATTGCACAGTCTTTGGAAATATATATACCATATATACATTATATATATGTATAAAAAAAAAATGAAATATTTTCTCAAACATGTATTTTTTTATTTTTCATAAATTATATTGAAGATTATTTATATTTAATTTTAGAGAATATTATTATCTGGCAGTGCTGAAAATTTAAAATCTGTGGAAATAAACAGTTGAAATACGCACAAGCGAACTGTTGAGCGAACTCAGCGCCTCTACACACAAAACATCCGCACTTTTCTACGATCTCACCTTTCCAAATCCCAGTGAACCCCCCCTGCTTGAACGGGATCTGGTGAATTGTGGATGCGGCAGACAAAAAACAAAACAAAACACAGTGTACACTTCACAGCGTTAGATTTTATTCGCGTTATTCAACCAACGTCAAGTGGTCATGAGTTTTTTAAGAATGGATGTATTTTAAAAATCTAAAGATCTTGAAAAAGAAGATTTTTGTTATAAATAAGAATTTTCCCAATTTTCATAGATTTTTGAAAAAATTAAATCAGTATTTAGAAAGATCTTTTTACTTTCTAACATCTGTAGTATTTTTTTTTGTGTATATTTTAATTCTTTGAATTTTCTAACAAATCGAGAAATTTATGGATTTCTTATTAAATAAGGAATCCAATTTTAATCAATTTCCGTACGAAATCGATTAAAACTTCATACATTGTTTTTACATAAATATATGTTTTTCCTAGCAAACATATTTGCTCAAAAGAACAATTGAACTGAATAATTCCAATAATTCATGTTTTATGTATTCATATTAATTAACAACTTTTAACTCTATGAAAAAATTAATTTGAGGGATTTCAAAATGCAAGATGTACGTAAAGTTCCAAATGTTTGGAATTAAACGAAAAAAGAAATTGAGAACATTTTTCATCTTCTATCACCGAAAGGATTGTGTCGAATATTTTTTTGGGGGGCATTAAGTTTATTGTTCATACAAGAAAGTCCTTAAAAAAAATCAGGGAAATTTGTTTTCTTGAATACGGGTATTGCTTTCATTTTCGTTTAATTTTAAACGTTTGGAACTTCACGTTTATAATTGCAAACGAAAAATGTGTCCGGAATGCCCCGGTATTTCCTATTTTTCGTATTTTTTATTAGGAATAATTAAATTGCAATAGTTGTTTGTAAATTTAGACATTTTTGGTATTTTATTTTTCAGATTTCTGAAATTCGCTGCTCTAGGAATCACAGTTTTATCAATTTCCAGAATGTTTCAAAATTTTTTAAAATATTTAACTAGTTTTTCTTTTTTTCATTGTTCAAATTTCGTAAGATTTTCTAGCAGCGTTGAATATTTTTATTATTTTCTGAGACTTACGTAGAGATTCCTAGAATTTCATTCTTAAATATTCATAATTTTTCACGCTCGCAGCACAGAAATCCTTTATTCTTGTGTTTACTACTGTCCCGTGAAAAACGAATTCTCTGCCACCGCCTTTCACTGCTATTTCTATGCCGCTCCAAGGTCGAGCGGCATAGAACTCGTTTTTTCACGACACAACAGTAAACAAAAGACTAAATGATTCATGTGCTGCGAGCGTGAAAATATCTCTCGTGTCAAGGAGCATCAAATCTCGCGTTTTACTCGTGCGATTTGTTCACTCGCTACGCTCGCTCGCAAAACTTCGCACTCGTAAAAACGCTCGTTTCTGCTCCTTGATACGAAATATGCTATTATTGGTTTTTGAATTTTAAAGAGACTTAAGAAAAAATTTAATCAGCATTTTGAAGTATTTCAATAAAAATTTTGAATTGAGCACACGGAAGCGAAAAGGGTCCGAGCGCGTGGATCGAAAAATATCATGGTCCATACGGCAAATGTAATAGACGAAAAACACATTTTTTTTTTTTTGAACATACAAAAAATTCTTTCTTATACAGGACATAGTAGCGCACCTTTTTTCCTTAATAATCAACTTTTTATCATTGTTACAACAATCAATAGAAAATGAAAACCCAAATTTTTACATTACTCAAATCAGTGTTTTTTAAAAATAAACTCGTAAAAACTCAATGATGCTCTTGGTTTTTGGCGTTCAAATTTTTATACCTAACATAAAATTCTCTAGCGATGCAAACAAAGCTTAAAAATTAGCAAAAAATCTGATTTTCAATTGATAATTAATAAATAATCAACAGATGGAAAAATCCACGTTTTGCAGAATTCGACCAGCGAGGAAGTTTTGTATTATTCATCTGACAACAAACTTCCAGCGTAAGAATTGATCTCTAATAGTTTAAGCAGTTTTTGAGAAAATTTGAGTTTTTTACCAGCAGCGGTTTAGAAGTTACAATAACTTTTAAGCGAACGCTTGATAGCACGTCGCGCGTCTATATCAACTTGAAAGGCGCGTCGAGTGTGTCGCGACTAGTTTTTCAAAGCAATTTCATTCGCTCGTCTATTTTTGATTAAAAATCATGAAACCAATAGTAAATGAAGCTCATATCTTGTCGATATTTTTTATGGTTCCAAAAATTCTTTTTTGGGGAATATCTTCATTATCATACACCCAAAAACGCACTATCATTCTTCGTCGTAGTTTAAAATGCGACAGAAAATATCCCCGAAATGCATTTCTATTTTCCCATTTATCATCAAGGCATCGGTCCCATTTTTGACTTTTGCTTCATTCAAATTCAAGTCAGTTTAGTGCGTACACGTTTTCTTTACGAGTTGTAATGAATAAGAAAAAAATTGAAGGAAATTCAAGCAAAAAAAAGAAAAGAAACGTTAGTGCATGGAGAGCCAATGTTACTAAAAAAGTTAGAAATGAGGTGAGTCGTTTGATTGTAAAATGAAAACGGGGAAATTTAAAAAGGAATTTCTTAGAAAACATTTTATTATCTACAGGGTAATGAGTATACGTCATATAACGGGAGAAATCTTGTTTCTGCTAAAAATTTTGAATCAGTTACGTCATGCTGCGTAAAAATGTGCTTCGAAAAAATCGAAACGTCCGCTCAACAGAATTTTCATGAAACTTTTTGGAAACTTCACGGAGAACACAAGTCACAAAATATAATGCTGAGCAGTTTTATGGAAACCAAATCTACCTCCATTGCTGAAGGTCCCCAACGAAAAGTTACATTATGAAATTATTATTTCCAGTCACTCAATGTAGACCGTGTTTCCGTTTGTTGTACATTTTTGTGCAATTTGTTGAAAATAGGAAAAAAAAGATTAGTGACGATCCAACAAAAAATGAAAAATCATGTTCATTTAGGCGACAATCGGGGTTCGCATGAGAATCATGAAACTAGATTAACGGAAAATGTGAAAAAGTTGATTAATGAGCATTGTGAGTCAATACCTCACAATGAATCTCATTACCGAAGAGAGAGTTCGTCCGTGCAGTATTTCGATAATCCTGAATTGAATTTGAGAAAAATGTATGATTTATTCCTCGAATGCTATACTCAAAAAACAGGTGATTCTGATCCTCTAATTTGTCAATCTTCATATGAAAAATATTTCAATTACAATCTCAATTTTTCTTTCCGTAATCCACGCACAAATGTTTGTGACTTTTGTTTTGAGAATTGATTCAACAAAAATGACCCGGAAGTCAAAACTCATTTAGAGAATGTCAAAAAATACAACGAGTTAAAAAGCAAAATGTTAAAGGAAAAAAAAAATTTGCGAATCGAGTTTGATTTTGGCCAAAATTTACCTTTGCCGAAACTATCAGTTTCTGCAGTTTTATCGTCGCTTGATCTGGCTACATATTTTCAATGTAAATGTTTTTGATAAAAGAAAGCAGAGCTATATGTACTTTTTTATTGAGGGCAATTACAAAAAAGGTGGAAATACAGTGTGTAATTTTCTCTTTGATGCCATAAAGCGAGAACTCGAAGGAGGAGTTTTTGAAAAAATTTACATGTTCTCAGATAGTTGTGGAGGTCAAAACAGATACATGATTCTTTGTTTTTTTTTCATTATTAGCTGAATATTTGCAGACAGAAATTAATCATGTTTATCCAGCACGCGGTCATTCTTATTGTTCGTGTGACAGAAATTTCGGAACGTATGGAAATGAAAAAAATGCTGAAATTATTGAAACTGATCAAAAGTACCTACCAGGTGTACTCCTAAGTAATTTCCGGTTTTTTCAATGGATGGCGTTCTGTTTTGTACCGCTGTTGGTAACACATACCAAATGTCATTTTGTTCAGTCATATCGAGTGCTTGAACTGCGTTGACATTTTCTCGAAGAAATCTTCCAGTAAGTTTTTATTGCGCTTCAAAAATGTCGAATTTTGTACCGAATTTTGAGCATATGCGCCATGCATTGCTTTTCATGTTCAATCAGGGGAAAAAAGTGTCCGAGAGCCACTGTGCGCTTGTGGAAGTTTATGGTGATCGTGCATTAACACTTCGAACATGTGAAACGTGGATTCGACAGTTCAAAAATGGAGATTTCGACCTGAACGACGCCGCACGCTCCGGCAAGCGAAAATCGTTCGATGACGCCGAATTGCAAGCATTATTAGATGAAGACAACACGCAAACGCAACGACAGCTTGCAAGTGCGTTGGGAGTTCAACAGCAAGCAATTCCCAAACGTCTGCGAACCATGGGAAAAATTCAGAAGTGTGGAAAGTGGGTGCCCCATGAACTGACCGAGAGACAAATGGAGAATCGAAAAGTGACCTGTGAAATGCTGCTTCAACGATACAAAAAAAAGTCTTTCCTGCATCGTATTGTTACTGGTGATGAAAAGTGGATTTTCCTGGAGAACCCTAAGCGCAACAAATCGTGGGTGAGTCCAGGTGAAGCATCGACATCGACGGCACGGCCAAATCGTTACGGTCGGAAGGTCATGCTGTGTGTGTGGTGGGACCAGTCCGGTGTTATATACTTTGAACTGCTGAAACCTGGTGAAACTGTGAATGCCGTTCGCTACAAACAGCAAATGAAAGATTTGAGCCGAGCCATTGTGGAAAACCGACCAGAATATCAACAACGACAGAAGAAGGTGATTTTGCTCCACGACAATGCGCCGTCGCATAAGTCGAAAGTCGTTCGTGACACGCTGGAAAGGCTCAAGTGGGAAGTGCTTGATCATGCGGCTTACTCACCAGACCTGGCGCCATCCGACTACCACCTCTTTGCCTCGTTGGGCCATGCCCTTTCTGAGCAGCGCTTCGACTCGTACGAAAATGTACGAAAATGGCTCACCGAGTGGTTCACCTCCAAAGGCAATGATTTTTACTGGGGTGGTATCCACAATTTACCAGAAAGGTGGGAAAAATGTGTAGAAAGCGATGGAAAATACTTTGAATAAAATAAAGGTTACGGTTTTTTTGGATTATGTGTTTTATTTGCAAAAAAACCGGAAATTAATTAGGAGTACACCTGGTACTATGAAATCGTTTGAGATGCAAGAAGGCCACCTTTTACAAGATTGAACGAATCTGATTGCACAGTTCGAAATTTCGAAAAACTCATTCCGGAGAAAGTCATTGTTCCCAAAAATATTCGTATCAGAGATGCAGTCAGAATCACTTATTTTCCTAACCGTCATGTCAACGTTTACTATGATTACGATAAAGAAAGCGTCGACTTTTTAATCGATTCTGACGTGAAATTTTGCGATATGTTGAGCACGGAACAAGCTGAATTTGTAGGTATCAGTCAGGAAAAAATCAACGATGTTAAATATTTGCTTCGTTTTTTGAGTCTTAAGGGTCAACAATTTATTTCTAATTTTTTCGAAAAACCAATTTTGAAACAAAAAAAAAAGAAGTGAGGGCAGAAAAAAAAGAAAAAAATTAAATTCTAAGGCGAAAAATTGTTCAAACCGAGTTAGTAGGGCGAAAAACATTTTTGTGTTACAAAGCTATGTACATAGCTAAAAATTAAGTACACATATGTATACAAACTTTAAATTTATGATAATGTGTTTTTGAGTGCAAGATAATTAAGATATGATCCAAAAAAGACGTATTAAAAGAATAAAAAATATCGATACGAACATGTTTATTTGATCCGTAATAATGCCTTACATAACATACTGTTTCCTTTTCTTCCGCCATAAATATGTTTCATATATGTACTTTGCTCTGAGTTTCTATTAAGATATGAGCTTCATTTACTATTGGTTTCATGATTTTTAATCAAAAATAGACGAGCGAATGAAATTGCTTTGAAAAACTAGTCGCGACACACTCGACGCGCCTTTCAAGTTGATATAGACGCGCGACGTGCTATCAAGCGTTCGCTTAAAAGTTATTGTAACTTCTAAACCGCTGCTGGTAAAAAACTCAAATTTTCTCAAAAACTGCTTAAACTATTAGAGATCAATTCTTACGCTGGAAGTTTGTTGTCAGATGAATAATACAAAACTTCCTCGCTGGTCGAATTCTGCAAAACGTGGATTTTTCCATCTGTTGATTATTTATTAATTATCAATTGAAAATCAGATTTTTTGCTAATTTTTAAGCTTTGTTTGCATCGCTAGAGAATTTTATGTTAGGTATAAAAATTTGAACGCCAAAAACCAAGAGCATCATTGAGTTTTTACGAGTTTATTTTTAAAAAACACTGATTTGAGTAATGTAAAAATTTGGGTTTTCATTTTCTATTGACTGTTGTAACAATGATAAAAAGTTGATTATTAAGGAAAAAAGGTGCGCTACTATGTCCTGTATAAGAAAGAATTTTTTGTATGTTCAAAAAAAAAAAAATGTGTTTTTCGTCTATTACATTTGCCGTATGGACCATGATATTTTTCGATCCACGCGCTCGGACCCTTTTCGTTTCCGTGCGCTCAATTGTTTCATTTCTTGTACATATATAGCAAGATATTCTAGGAGAGTTTTGTAGTATTTTTATAGATTTCCAAAATTTAATGCTCTCGGTGAGAGTGATTCATCCATAGAGTTTTAACAGTTTTTTTAAAAAATGGAATAATCAGTCAAAAGTATCTTTTGAATTTTTGGTAGTAAGATTTTCTTGCTTATTTTATGATTTTCAGAATTTTAATGAATTTCTATAATCGTATGCTCTTTTATCTAAAATTTTATGTATGTGGCGTGGACTGACGAAACCTACCTAACAGCACATTTTTCGAAAATGAGTTTATTATTGTTCCTACAAGTTTAAAACACGCCATTTCGAATGAGCCTATTCTCGAATTGATGTGATATAAACTCATTGAGATAAACCGCATAATTGCACGATGGATCGAGAAATTATTTCTCGCGACTTTTAGTATGGGTCACCCCCTCTTCTCATGGAAAAACTGGCGTGTTTTCCCCTACTGGCTTTGCTTCGGCTCACGATCGAAAAATTCGAGACCATTTTTTACACGATCCTATTCACCTTTTATTTAGCGAATGTGATTGATGATGGTCTGAATGCGGGGAAGACTGGAGCACGCGTTTGAAAGGCAAATGGAGAGGGTAATTTGATTAGGTTCCTTTTGCTACCTGCCTTCGCCACTCAGCCGAAACTTTTTTTTTTTCGGAGGCTTTTTCTCGAAATATTGAAATGTGCTGTTAGGTAGGTTTTGTCAGTCCACGCCACATATACTTAGTATGTTTAGTAATCTTTCAGAAAACAGTTACTTCATTGATTCCTAGTATGTCATAAATTTTTAATAGATCGTCACAAAAGTTTTGAGGATTTAATTAATAATAATTTTTTCAAATTATATTTATTTCGTAAAAAGAAAATAGAAATAATGTCAATACCGTTATAAAAGAATTACAAAGTAAAAAATGTAATGAAGAAGACTAAAATTAATGGAATAAATTACTAACCTGCATACTATATACATAAAAATGAATATTTTCAAAATATTCGATAATTCAATGAAGTTATCTCTTATATTTGAAAATAGTGAAAGAATCATTCATTAATAACGATTTCCTTTGAATATTCTGAAAAGTTTACATAAAATCATTGTAAGTAATATCGAAAAAATGTTCAAAATTTTAAAAGAGGTAGAAATCTCAAGTTGGATATTCATAAAAGTTCCACATTTTTAAAATTTTTTGTTTTCGTTTTTTTTTTTGTCAAATATGAATTCTTCAAATACGCATTGAGTAAATGTGATCCAAACTTTTGGAGGTATCCGTAATTGTCTACAATTGTCTCTTTTTTCAGATATGAATTCTTCAAGTACGCATTGAGTAAAAATGACCCAAATTTGGAAAGCGATGACACGGCGGCGTCCAGTACAACGCTGCAGTCAACGCTTCCAAGATCAAGCAGTTTTCAAGGGATTTATTTTAACAAAGAAACATCGTCGCCTGTTTTACTAAAGCAACACGAAGTGCACAGTTTTCAAAATTAGCGAACAAACGATACGTGGTCTTATTTTATTCTTCAAAAATCTGGTGGCACTTGCGCAGGTCCTATGAATTTTTTTTTCATCTCAATTTTGCTGTATTTGAGGTAGAACCATTCGAAAAAAGAAAATCAACCGAGTGCAGGTCACAGTCTTTGATTTTATTTCCTCGTCTACCTTAAAATCAGGGGAAAAGTAAAATTTGTTTAAGTAAAATTCATTAAATCGTTCCTCGAAACCTTCAGAATCGAAAAATCTCAAATGCATAAAACCAGAAGGTTAATCATCAATAAAATTGACGATGCGAAAATTTTAATTCTATAATCCACAAAAAATAGAAGTATTTAAAAATTGTTCAACCCTGAATAAAAACTGCTATATCTGTCATTAAAAAACTATCATAAGCTGAAAGGTTTTGAAGGTATTAATAAAAAACTTGAAAATATAATTTCTGCCTATGCCTGTGTAAATAATTAAAATAAAATAAGATACAGTTTTCCCGCGCAGAAATTGATTCCAGAAGTGGTGATGTTGTGATCGAAGCGTTGGTATTTTTTTATCAAATTCTCGAGCGCCGAAAACAAGATGTAAATAGCTTGCATATTGCGACTATTGAGAGTTTGTTATTTAATTGATAATTGGAAAAAAAAAACTGTTTTCTGTCGGACATTAGGTTTTAGGTAAATTTTACAAAAAAAAAAAAAAAAAAAAAAAAAAATGAGCAAAAAACTAGGCGTTTAGACAGTTTCCCCAAAATTTCCTTCCATTCTTGGATAACATAAACGAATAACAAATACAGTATTATTTCTGTATATATTTTTGGCTGTTGTTGGTTTCAATGCGGGAAAAAATGCAAAATTGTTTTTTTAAAGTTTTAGTAATTTAACGCTTTTAATCAAGTTACGAATGCTTTGTTATTTATTGAATTTGTTCTTTATCCATTAAGAAAATTAGGGGGAAACGTGAACAACAGCGAGAAATGTCTTCGAGAAACTTCTCTTTGAAGTTTTGTTTTGTAAATAAGCGCATATTTTCACCTCTTCAAAGTTTCTTGTACATCACTTTTCATCGATTAACGAACACTACATGTAATAATAGTGTATATAAAACAAGGAAAGTAAAAAACGAATTGCAAGTGAACTATTTCTTGTTTCTGATTTTTAACTAAGGATGTTGATTTTTAGAAAAATCGTTTTGGACGTTGATTTTTTCATAGGAAAAATAAATTATATCGATACTCTTATTAATAGTCAATTATATTGGTATTTTCATAAAAATCTATTAAATTTATGCTTTTATTTAAAAAATCGATTTTATTGATACTTGCATTAAAAATTGGATAAATAGATACTTTCACTAAAAAACGATTTAACCGATGTTTACATAGAAAATTGATACTTTGATCCAAAAATCAATCTGATTGATACTTGCATACAAATTGATACTTTCGTTTGAAAATCCATGAAACCAATACTTTGCTAAAAATACACATTTTTCAAAATGAAAAATCGGTATTTTGCTTCAGAATCGGCATTTTTAGTATCGATATCATATTGAATAAATTGATTTAATCGATAATTTAATTTAAAATATTTTCAATTAAACAATAGTGTTTATATAGATACATAGTATCGAAATATATCTGTAGCTTCCCGGCATAACCGAGAAAGTCACACATGCCATAACGTTTAAAATTTCATCAGAATATCACGTATAATGAGCCTTATGGCAAAAGTGACTTTCTCGGTTATGGCGGGAAGCCACAGATATTCAAATTTAAAAATATTTAAATAAAGCATTATATTTTATAGCTTCATTTGAGAATCGATAATTTTGTTGAAAATATCAATTGAATTGATACTTGAGTTCGAAATACATTACATTTTTGCTTTCACGAAAAAAATCGACCAAATAGATACTTTCTTAAAAAACGATTAAATCAGTACTTACATGGCAAAATCAATTTACTTGATACTTTTATAAAAATCAATACATTTTGTTTAAAAATCAAATAAATTAGGATTTTCATTTCAAAAATCGATTAAATTGATTATTTTATTAAAAAAATAGCTACTTTCCTTAAAAATCCATTCAACCGATGCTCAATTAAAAAATCGATTCAACTGGAACTTTTAAAAATCGATTGATACGCTACTTCATGAAAAATCGATTCAATAGATACACTGATGAAAAAATCGGTGCTTCCATTGAAAAACTGATACCTCATTCAGATATCAATTCCCTAAAGTAAAAAAGCCGTGAACCTCTCGATCGTTCCCTATCGAATGCCGTATCGATGCCGTATGTAATCCCTGTAGTAAAAAATATCGAATGCTGTATCGAATTTCAATTTTCCTAATCATCCTAATCATCTGGTCAGATATATCTGGATATATCAGATCAGTGGCCACAGTTTGGAAAAAGTATACATTTCAACACCAACTCGCTGCACGTTGGTATATAGAGGAGGAAGGCAATCATGCGCGCACTGGTTTCTCTCTTGCACTCCCAGTTGTCTCGGAACATCTTGGAAGGTCCAAAAACGTACGATGAATGCATTTCTATATATATTAGAACTTTCCATTTTTCATACATTAGCCCAGGATAAAAAAAAAACAGGGTATGTTCGTACGATGACGCGTTTTCGTTCAGTTCGCGCATACCAAGCCGCCACCATGTTTGTTGTGCCGCGCGAAAAATTCAAATCCATCCCTCGAAAACTAATGTTTGTCAACAATGATATTGATAAAGTGAAACTGAATTTTACTTGAATCACACTTGTTAATTATACATACGGTCTTTTAAATTGCATTTTTCAAGCCCTGCGGCCTCAAGCCATTTTAATCTAAGTTGACTGTTTTTCGGCAAACTGTGAAATTTCACTGATACACTCACGTCCACTTTATTTGTTTTCGTTCTTTCACACGTTGGGATTATGCAGGCCATTTTCATAACTTCATAATGTATATCAGCATTGTTTTGATTTTCAAACAACAACACACACTGTTTTTGTCGTTTCTGATTGGCCCAAACGCATTTGTAAACAAATATGGCGGCCGTTTGGTAAAGCTAATCAGAAGAAAGCTGCGCACAACTGGCTAAGAACATACCCTGTTTTTTTTATCCTGTATTAGTCCAATAATGCATCAATTTGTTTCGGTAGTGCCTGCCGACTCAAGAGCGAAAATCGATCCCATCTCAATATTGAAAGATGCTCGGCAAGATTTTCCTAACTTACTTGAATCTTGAATTTCCGCAGTTGTTTACTTAAATTCAAATTTTCATCTATATATTACTTACATGATTATAACAAATTATTCAAATCGAAATTTTTCAAACTTACACATTTTATGATATGATTTACCATATGAACGTATTTTTGCAACTCGCAAATTAAGTTTCATATCATTAAATTAGTAAATACATGCGATTCTTCACAGTTGTGATAATTTTGTATTGTTACACAAAAATGATTCATTATTTACATGTTTCACAAAAGTAGTAATCTGAAAAATTCATTTGTTCAAAATTTGTCATTTCAAACATTTAAAAAATTATCATTGTGTTTAACTTTTTACTTGCAACATTTACAGTAATTTTATAAGCATTTTTAAATAGAAAAATTTGAAAAAGGGTTGAATCTTAAAAGTTTCGATAAGGATATATAGTACGTGCAACGGATTGGAAAATAAAACACTTTTTTCTGTAGAACTGTTTTCTTGAACAAACATTGTCAATTTATTGTATTTCTCCAAAACTCCAGAATCTTACAGATTGTAACTTTCCAACAAATTTTGCATTCACTTCAGCTCACCCAATTTTATACGTTAACTTTGCAGTACTTCAAATCGAAAGTTTTTATTTGCGATTTTTCTACTCGTGTGTGCAATAAACAATAATTAATTTACGTTTGGTTTACCGAATGACTAAAAAGTATTATCATTTTCGTACTAAATCACAAAAGGCGATGACTGAAAATTATCATTTTTCACTTTGACGATTCGGAATCTTGCAGAGTTTTGGAAGTTTAAATAATTTGGATTTCGCAGTGTCGAAATCAAACAAAAATTATTTTCTTTACAGTGTAACTAGCATTATTTTCACATTTTTTTATGCTTCTAGTGACTTACGTTGATTAACATTGTTTAATTCGTTGATGTTATTTTTTAACGAAATGAAATTTTTCGATGCGATTTTACCACGGTGACTGACTCACCTGTACGTGAGTATCATCATACAGCTGATTTTAGCTGACTTGCTTCTGACTATTGCACGACTATTGCGACCTGCCCGATAGGGTAGTTAAATCGCAGTTTTATCTTAAAAAAGTTCATTTTTAATGCGTTAGGTAAGCGTTATGAAAAGTCAAATACGTAACGCTATGGGCGTTATACTAACGTGTACTAACGCAAGCAAACGCAAGAAGCGTTAGCCGGCAGCTGTCAGAGGCTGGTTTTCTTGAAAACAGCTGTTAGTGAGTTTCGCCATTATGGCGGGAAGCCACGGATATTGTTTAAAAACTGCCATAAACGTTCCTTTTATCTTCCACTCTCGAGCTTTCGATCAGAGAATTTTTGGTTCTCATCTAAAAATGACTGTAGGAATGAACTTTTTGCTAGATGCAAAATGTAATATTCCTACGGACCAGATGGGCCTGTTGGCTCTCCGGGGACCCCCGGGAACCAAGACCATGCAAGCGCGAGCGACCGCTTGTATGGCCGAGCGCTTGCTTGGCAAACCAAGCAAAAGTTGTGAATCATTGTTTCGCCCGCGCGCGCTGGCTACATTATGAACGCTTGAACTACGCGAGTTGCATAGGGCTGATCTATACTGAGCACAATAAATTTACATGGTTTTTTTTACAGTGCATATTCAATATCATATTCGAGATATCGATATTCGAAAAACAATATATTACATGCCCATTTTTTTAAAATTATCAATATCGTTTTTACGATACTTGATTTAATATTTACGTTAACCGAAATTTCAGCGCTGAATATTGCAATGGTATATATTAAAATATCGATATTGGACAAACATTAATAAGACAAAAAATATCGATGGGACGAACATCGTGTAACGATTTTGTCGATATTTCCGGTATTGTTCCAATTTTTGATGATATATCGGAATATCGATATTTTCCATCCGATTTATCAAGACTGATAATGATATTGAAAAAATAATGGTGAAAATCGATAATATATATATATATGCACATATATATAATCGAGAATATCAACAACTCTAGTGACATAATACAATTTTATGAAAAATTCACTAAATTTTATAGTAATTCAATAAGCGCTCCAGGTATGGGAAAAAAGTATTGATGGATTGCTGAATAACTGATTACATGTAATCGAATACTTAATCATTATTTGATTACTTACCATATATTTAAGTTATCACTAAGAGTAAGAGGGCTCGGATACTTGTAATCATTATTCAGGCTTCTACAGATTACATTCGAACAGAATACTTGAGTAATCATTACTCGTTCGAATAATGATTACAGGCAATCGAATACATCACGAGTCAGTGATTACTTTTATTCAAGCAATCCAAAAGAGTCAAAGTGCTCGAATACATATCACATAATTCAGAACTCTACAGGTTCCATCGATTAGAATACTTGAGTAACCAATATTCCGACGAGAAATGAATACATGTAATCTAATCCGACAATATTAGGAAAGGCGAATACATCTCGTAAATTAATCAGGACATTATTCGAGGTGACATTTTATCGGAATACTTTGCTGACTTAACATATGCCGAGTAGTTAATAAATTGCATCCAGAGCCCCCCTTAACGCAACGCACCAGGCCATCACTTGTGCACCGAATACTCGGACCAGGGTGACCTGATTGTCGACTCCAAGGAACACGATGCACCAGTTGTACCAGAACGTCGTTCATGGTTTTCTTTAGCATTTCCTCGAGGAATTTGCATTCTCCTGTGCACCGATGACTCGGACCAGAGTGACCTGATTGTCGACTCCAAGGAACACGATGCACCAGGTGTACCGGAACGTCGTACATGGTTTTCTTTAGCATTTCCTCGAGGAATTTGCCAGTGTGGGTTCACTGCCATGTATTTCAGTGCATAATAAGTGACAAATTATTTTTTCAGTTGAAAGAATTCTAAATCTTAGCCGAAGTTTAATATAAGAAATCGTGTGTTTTATTATTCATAAACGACCGTTTTTTTTTTTTTTTTCAATTTACTTCGTCCCTGGCGGACGAGTTACCAGGCTATAGTGTGGTAAAAGCGTGGTCAAAGTGTGGTAGATTTTATATTGGTAATTAATCGTTTTTTCATCAATATTTAACAGTTGTATGCTTTTATGTCAAAAAAAATTTCATAATTTCAATCTCGCGGGGTTTTTTTTTAACAATTGTTTTAAAATCGTTTTGTAAAACATGTCGAGGTCATGGAATAACTTTCGAACATGTTTTCGAAAACAACATATTTTTGACAAATTTTTGTAAACATGCTTTAAAAATATAACTGTAACCAAAAGTACTGTTTTTAAGTGCAAATTTTAAGTGAAAATATTTCTAGTCAAGTTAAATAAGAAACCTGATGTAAAAAATCGAGTAGCTTTTGCGCATGCGCCATGAGTAAATTCCATTCGTGGCACAGCCACTGAAGGAGCTACGGAAGGGCCCAAAGGCGCTCTTCCATATCTGTATTTTGAATGTGAAATCCAATCAAAATTGAATATTAATGTGATAGTATTAAAATATTTTTATTATAATAATTTTTATGTTTATTTCCAAGATGATGTACCAAATAATGCTTATACTAGTTTTTTTTTTACCATTCTTATACGATCTACCTTAAAACTTATTTTCTGGTCATTTGCTTGAAGATCATAACTTTGCTGTGTTTAGAATGTACTTAAGGACCGTTATGACAACCTATAAAAATTTGTTATAACATATGTAAAATTTTTAACACTTATAAAATACCGAACAATGATTTCATTCATGATAATTAATTTACTGTTTATTATTATAGATACATGCGTAATTATTATGTTTTTTATTATTAATCATTGTAATTAATGTTACATCATAATCAAAATACATTATATTTTGATACAACATATTATATTTTTTATTTCGCAAGGGTCAGAATTTTTTGAACGGATCACCTGACCCTAGTGATTTGGGTTTTCATAAAGTTTATTTTATCAAACTCCTTATAAAATTTGGGTATTTTTTATGAAATCCCGATTCTTTTATAAAGCCATTTTATAAAAAGAGCAATGTTTTATAAAGTTTTTATTATTTTTTATAAAGTCACTTTATAAAAACTTTATAAAATCTTTATAAAGTAGATTTTAAAATCCACTATAAAACAATGTCGTCATTTTATGAAGATTTTATGAAATTTTTAAAAAGTGGCTTTATTAAAACTAATGAAAACTTCATGGAAAATTGTTTTTTTTATGAAGTAACTTTATAAAAAAAGCGGGATTTTATTTAAAATATTCAAATTTTTTAAGGATTTTTACAAAAACTTTATAAAAACTCAAATTACTAGGAGAATTTAGTTGCGGATCCACGGCGGGGACAATTGTATCAATTATAATAAAAAGTACATTTATAAACATGAATGGAATTATAGTTGAGTATTTTATAAAAAATTTGTATAGGCTGTCATAACAGTCATAAAGTACATTCCAAAGACAGCAAAGTTATAGTCTTTAAGTAAATTACATACACCGAAAATGAGTTTCAAGGTATAGGTGTAAGAATGGCAGAAAAAAACTGCTATAAGCATTATTTGGTACATCAAATTTATCGTAAAACAGTGTACTTAGACATTTATAAGATTTTAACTAGAAAATAGTTAGAAAAATTATTATCATAAAAAATGTATATTATTTCTAAATTATTATTCAATCTTAATTAGATTTCACATTCAAAATTCAAATATGCAGGAGCGCCTTTTGGCCCCTCGGTAACTACTTCAGTGGCCGTGCCACGAAAGGAATGTACTCATGGCGCATGCGCAAAAGCTACTCACCACCAAGTTTTCATCAAACTCACATTAAACTTTTACAGGCTTATTTACCATGACCGGAAACATTTATTGCTTTCAAATAGATTTCCATGTAAACAGAGTATCTTTTTTTTTACCTTAAAAGCATTATTTCATGTTACAATTGTTGATTTTAATAGAGAAAAATTTACCGCACTTTTACCACAGTTAAGTGTGGTAAAAGTGTGGTAACTCGTTCGCCAGGGATATTATAAACATCTTCGAAAAAGTGGCTCTTTCAGAGCCACTTTTTTTAAAAATAGTACATTTCGAAAATGTAAATGCTTTCAGGTAGAATTTTCGTGTCAGACTCTGATTTTGCAAGAAACTTGAATAATTTTCTTACATGTTGATTATAAATTTTGTTTTTTGAATATTTTATTTTGATTAATTGATATATCGACAAACTGTATGTAGTACTTACTAATTCCTTTCCTTATCTGTTTTATTATGGAATAATGTAACCTTCGCAAGACTTTCATGACTATGGAAATTCGCAATATTATAATCTGTATATGATATACTATACTGTGTAATATATCATGCTTAAAAAAATTAAAACAGACACGGTATCATATTTGCTAACATATAAAATTTTTCTCGTCCATTGTCAGTTGGGGATCTTGTAAGTTACATCCTTATGGGAGATTCTGTAATACCTATCAGTCATTAAAAAATATCGATATCGTGTTTCAAAAAATATAGCAAAATTCTGAAGGTCTATTCATTTTCAAAATTCGTATTTGGCAATTTTTAATTTCATTTTAATCATATAAAATGTTCCGGTGTAATATGTGTAATACCTAATACACCTATTACAGAGTATTCCAGAGGGATTAGTAAAATATATAAGATTTCAACGAAGCATGAAATTGCGTCATATTTTTGAGTAAATGTTTTGATAATTTTTTTTGCGATTAAAACGAAATATTCAGCCTCCTATCATTGCTGAACTGAGCAACTTTCCAGGTTGTTACTGTATACTAATTATGAAGTGATTGGTACCGCAGAACCATGAAAAACTGTTGCGAATTTTCTCAAATGCGTAAAACGTGATAATAATACAAAAAGTCGATTATACAGGAAAAATCTTTTGTTCATACGACCAACTGAAAACATTAAAAAATATTATGTATAAAAAAAATGTATATAAAACAGTTACAAAAAAACTAATTATTAAAGATTTTCTCATTTCTGAAAAGTCTCAAAACCCTAAAGATATTCATTTTCACAAGGAAAGAAAAAATCTCAAATCTTTTATTTCCCAGAGTAACAACATGACCAGCATTTTTCAATTTAAACGCAGGTCAAATCCCATAGGTATTAAAACTGTCCAAAAATGTCTAATTCCTTCTCCCTCAAACAGCTGAGTCATCGGACGTGTATTGTATTCGTCATATTCTTTCCGTCTCGCAGGTTCCTACGTCTTTACCTCGGCAAATTTTCTCCCTCGTTTTTCTACTGAGCCTTTTGCTTTGGTGTTTCCAGTTTCCATCATAAAATTTACGTTTTGAACCTGATACTGATGACACACATTTTCTACCTGAATGCCTCCGTTCTACATTATCATCCGACAAATTCCTATTCCTGTTTACCTTAGCTCCTTTTTGCTTTACGTTTTCATTCTAGGCGTGTTAAATAAGATTCCTTCGTTGGATGATTTTCATTTGGGAACAATGGGTTCCTGAACTATTTTTTCAAGCAGAAGTAAATTCCTTCTATTATGTTTCCCTTATCATTTAACTTGACCTGCACTTGGAAAAAATGGTTCATAATTGCATTGTTCCGAAATGAAAAGTCATTTAACCTCAGAATCGGAGTGAAAGCAAATTCCTCGAGGAAATGCTAAAGAAAACCATGTACGACGTTTTGGTACACCTGGTGCATCGTGTTCCTTGGAGTGGACAATTATCACTCTGGTCCGAGTCATCAGTGCACAGGTGATGGCCTAGTGCGTTGTGTTACGGGGAGCTAGATGCAATTTATTAACTACTCGGCATATGTTAAGTTAGCAAAGTATTCCTTTAAAATGTCATCTCGAATAATGTCCAGATTAATTGACGACATGTATTCGACTTCTCTGAAATTCATGGTAACTTGAATAAAAGTAATCATTGATTCATGTCGGCTTAGATTACATGTATTTATTTCTCGTCGGAATATTCGTTACTTAAGTATTCTAATCGATGGAACCTGTAGAGTTCTGAATTATGTGATATGTATTCGAGGACTCTGACTCTTTTGGATTTCTTGAATAAAAGTAATCATTGACTCTAAATGTATTCAATTGCATGTAATCATTATTCGAACGAGTAATGATTACTCAAGTATTCTGTTCGAATGTAATCTGTAGAAGGATGAATAATGATTACAAGTATCCGAGCACTCTGATTCTACATGATTAGTTGATTACAAGTAGTCAAATAATGATTAGGTATTCGATTACTACAGGTGGTAATGATTACTGTAATCAAATACATAAGTAATCATTACTTCCCATCCCTGAAGCGCTCTCTAGAACACGTTTTATTTTTTTTTTTAAATAATGTTGTATAATTTACTATATAAAACAGTAATGTTTCAATAAAAATCAGCGATTTTAGAAAACGTGGATATTTTAAAATTTGATGTGTTTCCTCAATTTTTGATGACTTTCCAACAGTTTGCACGATAATTGTCGATTAAACGAACTTACCTGTAAGTGAAGTTCAATCGTAATTATACGAAGTACCTCGTTCGAAGAGATTATCCTATTTGTAGTACTCTTTATCCTGCACGATTGCCACAACATTCAGAGCCCTCAGCGAAAAGTTCAGTTGATACCTACTGTCCCTCCCACCTGGATCCTCATATTTTCAGAGATTGTTAAAATTTTTCAACGAAGAGATTATTGTGAAGGGATCAGATAGGGAATTTCTGGGAGGGATATAATCTCTTCGAACGAGGTACTTCGTATAATTACGATTGACCTTCACTTACAGGTAAGTTCGTTTAAGGGGGGTTATCACCTTGTTGGGTCAAAAAAATCGATGTTGGGTTTTTTGCATTATCGGATAGATATATGTTGCAAGAATAAGTACAAAAAAAATTTTAAGTGAAAGTCACGTATTTCCAAAGTAACAAGCTGTTTTGTAGAGCCGTATCAAACGCGCTCGGCCGCCGCGGCCGGACGCTCTGCGGCGGCGAAACTGGTTTCGAATAGAGCCTCGTTTTTTATGTAGATGAGATCAGATGGTGTTAGAATATTTTCTGGTGATTCGTACACTCATCGCTCGAACATCGGCACCCGGAAGAGTCTTTTGCGCCGATCTAAGAATGTTTCTTTAGGCCTATGTAGCTCCGAAATGAAACAGCTTTTTACGATCGTTTGATGAGCCACTCAAGTAAATCTTTTTGTCGTGCGTGGACACGTCCCTAAATTTTCCAGCTGAGTGGGCCCAGAAATTATTCGCTCTATTATAAAATGATCGTTCTCCGACGCAGCGCCCAGCGAAAGTAAACGAAAATTCGTTCCGGCGCCGATGTAGGAATGGCCGATGTGGGCCGATGTTTGAGCGATGAGTGTATTCTCATGTTGTGGTGTGTATGCACGTGCGCATGCGCTGAAACGATCCACTGTCATTGAAACAGCTGTCAAACTTAGTTGTTGACAGTACGAGCGTAAATATCACACACGACAAACGAATTTCGGAGTGCGAAAAAGTCACGATGTATAAATCGAAAAAATCGGGTCGCCTTGTGAATTCGCGCCCCTGTCATGCTTCAAAAAAACGTCGATTCCGTGGCAACCAGTATTCCCATGAAAATGAGCAAGAATACACGAGTACGTCGGGGAAAAAACTCAAACAATCCAAGGATTATGAGGTTACCGTAAATCTAATGCACGGGTACCGAATAATTTGCTTTGTTCACGTATTCTCCGCTTTAAGTGCTCTCGTTAAGTGCAATCAGTGTGAAAAAAATGTACAGTTTAATGTGAAAGGTGAACAAGGTTTGGGATTTAAAATCTCGGTCGAGTGCGATTGTGGACATAGTGACATTGATTCGTGCCCCAAAATTGCGAATAAATCTTTCGAAATAAATCGACGATTGGTCTTCGTCATGCGTCTTCTCGGAGTAGGTTTACAGGGAATTAATCTTTTCTGTAGCTTGATGGATTTGGGTAGTGGAATGGCTCAGAAAACTTATTACGCGTGCCTGGAAAATGCGTTGACTGCTGCAAAAGCTACCTGCGACGTACTTCTCTGCAGGGCTGCAGAAGAAGAGAAGACGAAAAATGCAGAATTGGGAAACGAGCCATCTCATTTGACTGTCTCAGGAGATGGAACGTGGAGCCGGAGAGGATTTTCATCGTTGTTTGGGGCAGTTACTTTGATTGGAAAATATTCTAATAAAATTGTGGATTTGATAGTCAAATCAAAATTTTGTCAAGCCTGCAATTTTTGGAGGGGAAAAGAGGGCACTGATGACTACAAAATGTGGTTCGAAAATCACGAAGAAGAATGCGCATGCAATCACGTAGGGAGTTCTGGAAAAATGGAGGTAGATGGTGTGATTGACATGTTTACACGTTCCGTAGAACTCCACAACGCAAAATACACTACCTACATAGGCGATGGCGACACTAAAACATTCAAATCACTCTTAGATGCACGTCCATATGGGGATGAATTGATTGTTAAGAAATCAGAGTGCGTTGGGCACGTAAAAAAACGCATGGGGACGAGATTGAGAGCTGGAAAAAGAAAAACGAAAGGAGTTGGTGGCAAGGGCCAGGGAAAATTGACGGACAAGCTCATACGCGATTTGACCGCGTATTACGGTCTAGCAATCGTCCGACATCCAAATTCTGTGAGCGATATGAAGAAAGCGATCTTTGCAACATTCTTGCACAAATGCTCGACGGATGAAAAGCCGCAACATGGAAATTGTCCCCTCGGACCTGACTCGTGGTGTAAGTGGAGACAGGAAGAGGCGTTAAACGAGTTGGACGAATATGAACATCCACCCCCACTTTCCACTGAGGTTCAAGATCTGCTTCGTCCAATATATAAAGATTTATCATCCGACGATTTATTGGAGCGTTGTTTGGGTGGAAACACGCAAAACAATAATGAAAGCTTCAACTCCGTCCTCTGGAGCATGGCACCGAAACACATTTTTTGTACGGCGAAAACGATTGAGTTGGCGGCATTTGTGAGCGCGTGCATCTTCAACGAAGGCTTCCTATCTGTATTACGCACGATGGAGGTGATGGGAATAAAAATTGGACAGCAGGCAAAAGCATTTGCCGACGCGAAGGACAACGCCCGCGTGCGTAAAGCTGAGGCAGCACATACGGCAGCATCAAAGGAGGCCAGATTATCCAGAAGACAGGAAAGATCAGCACAAGATGAATTTTTTGAGCAAGAGGAAGGCGGCCTATACGGACCTGGCATAGCAGACTAGGTGTAAGTGTTGAAATTTTTTGCATTTTTCGAAAAATATGATTTTGCAATATAATTTCCAGATTAATTGCTTAAACTAATTAGTACTGCACAAATGATACCGGATTTCTAGTCAGTGACCTCGAAAACTTTGGAAAGCATATGCATCTTGCAAAATATTGAATTTTTCAAAATGAATTGTTAATAAAAAATGTTAAAACAAATTAATATTGCACAAATAGTATCAGATTTGAAATCAGTGACCTCGAAAACTATGGACAGCGTATGCATCTTACAAAATATTGAATTGTTTAAAACAAATTGTTTATAAAAAATATTTAAACAAATTAATTTCGCAAATTTTATGGCAGATTCGTGATCAGCGACTCAAAAAACTATGGAGACTGTTAAATATCTCAATTGAATCACCAAAGTCCAACCTATTTTTTGCTGTTTTGTACTTTTTTCTTTAAACGCGTTTTTCTCAAAACTACATTTTTTGAGCTGGTGGAAGTGCTACAATGCGCAATTTTTGAGCGATCGTGATGAAATTTTGCACAGGCGTTCGATGAACGTGTGTGCGAGACTGGTACCAGAATCGCCAAAAAATATTGAAAATTATCCATTTTACATAACAATTAACAACAAAAAAAAGGGCTAAAAGTCAACTTTCATGTTCAGTTACTTATAACTGTCTCATTTTTAAATTTTTGTACACCTTTTAGGTACCAGTCATGGAGGAAAGTATATAAAATAAGAAACTGTTTCATTTTCATGTTGCAGATCATTTCCATAGACGAGAGGACTTCCACCACCAAAAAATGACTGCCACCATTGTTCGACGCCCCCCTCCCCCCCTTCGCATGTAACAACTCAAAAATTTTTGTATTTCTTCAATAAAGTATATATAACAACTCTGCAAAATTTGAACCTTGTATCTTTTATACTTTCCTCGAAAAAAATACCAGAAGGAAGGACAAAATTTTTTCCCCAACAAGGTGATAACCCCCCTTAATCGACAATTATACTTCATCACCTCGTTCTCGAGATAATCCTATTTGTAGTTGTTCAGAATCAGAAAAATTTTACAGATCAGACCCCATTAGCTCCATTGAATTTATACATCTTTATTGATAACTTACATGTTCTACATAACTTCTAAACATACACCCTGACCTTTCCCTCTCTTTCAACATCTTTCACTTACAATCGAAGTCGCAAAACTATCTCCCGATTGGATAGGCCGATTATAATGTTTCGCAAAAATCTTGGACCTACTTGACCATCCGGCAGTCTTCCTAATTGAATCTATGTTCACGCCTAATTTCGATGCCTTTGACGTCGTGGCATGTCTCGTCGAATGGGCAGTAAAAATCTCTGTGTCTATACCGCATATTTCTAATGTTCCTTTTATCCACCTGCTCACTGTCTGGGAGCACACTGCTTTGTAAGGTTTTCTCAACATCAAAAACAATGAATCAGTTCCTCCTCTAAATTCCCTCGTCCTTTCTATGTAACTTTCAATTGTACGAGCCACGCAAAGCTCTGGCTTTTCCAACAAGTAAGGCAACACCAACAAAGGCTGAAATCTGCCTGGGCCCGAGGTCTTTATCATTTCCGGGATCCTAATTAGTAATCCGGAGTCTGTACTAGTTATATTAGAAATCCTAATTTTAGAAAATGTTTGAACCCTGTGGGCGGTTGCTAACGCTAATAAAATTATTGCCTTCTGAGTAAGCCTCTTCATATTCAATGAGGATAAGGGAAACCATTCAGAAACCACGTCGAAAACCTGGTTCACGTCCCAAGTGTAATCGTATTTCGGTTTCATCGGTCTCAATCGAAACACCCCCCTCAGAAATCTAGACAAATCCTGATCTTCCCTAATATCTTCGGGCGCGAGTAAGGAGATAGCTTATCTTTCCGTGTTCAAAGTACCGTACGATTTCCCCTTTCTAAAGTTCCTTGCCAAAAATCTCAATAACTTCCTTTTATCCACGTGGAATGGGTCCTGACCTTTCTTAACATTAAAACTCCACCACTGTCTGAACGCTGAATTATACTGCTTCATGGTCGCCTCCGATAGCGAAGCCAACATAATTTTCGACGCCTTTCCTGGTATTCCTTTCAGCCTGTACGCTTTCCTGATACAGTCCCGGACACCAGGGTAAGGTGGCGGCTCAGCGAGTGTTCCTTTCTGAAAGGAGATGAGAATAAGTCCTCATTCGGACTGAAAATCAGTTCCTCTCCCATAAGGAGCTCTTTCCACAAGGGAAACCATGGCTGCGTTGGCCAATATGGGACAACTAAAATCCCCTCTGCCCTATCCTGCACTATCTTCTGCAATGTCCTCAGAATAAGTGAAAATGGAGGGAAAGCGTAGAAAAAAAAACTCCCCCCAGTAAATTGTAAACGCATCTATTGCGATCGCCTCGAAACTTGGGTACCAGGACACGAAGTTCTCACATTTTCGGTTATCTCTTGTTGCAAATAGGTCGACCTCCGGTCTACTTAACCTATCTACTATTTCCTGGAATGCTACATCTGACAGCTCCCATTCAGTGTCTTCATTCTTGATTCTTGACAAACTATCTGCCCTTACATTCTCCTTCGATGAAATGTAAGAGGCAAAAAGCCAAATTCTCCTTTCCTCAGCCCAGTCCCAAATTTCTTGACTAAGTTTGTTAAAGTTCTCATACCTTACTCCCCCCATCCTGTTCACGTATGAGATGGCTGTTGTATTGTCTATTCCGAGTAATATCTCACAATTCGTCTCTTTGTCTGCTAACCTTTGTACCAGGTGTACTCCCAAGTAATTTCCGGTTTTTTCAATGGATGGCGTTCTGTTTTGTACCGCTGTTGGTAACACATACCATATGTCATTTTGTTCAGTCATATCGAGTGCTTGAACTGCGTTGACATTTTCTCGAAGAAATCTTCCAGTAAGTTTTTATTGCGCTTCAAAAATGTCGAATTTTGTACCGAATTTTGAGCATATGCGCCATGCATTGCTTTTCATGTTCAATCAGGGGAAAAAAGTGTCCGAGAGCCACTGTGTGCTTGTGGAAGTTTATGGTGATCGTGCATTAACACTTCGAACATGTGAAACGTGGTTTCGACAGTTCAAAAATGGAGATTTCGACCTGAACGACGCCGCACGCTCCGGCAAGCGAAAATCGTTCGATGACGCCGAATTGCAAGCATTATTAGATGAAGACAACACGCAAACGCAACGACAGCTTGCAGATGCGTTGGGAGTTCAACAACAAGCAATTTTCAAACGTCTGCGAGCCATGGGAAAAATTCAGAAGTGTGGAAAGTGGGTGCCCCATGAACTGACCGAGAGACAAATGGAGAATCGAAAAGTGACCTGTGAAATGCTGCTTCAACGATACAAAAGAAAGTCTTTCCTGCATCGTATTGTTACTGGTGATGAAAAGTGGATTTTCCTGGAGAACCCTAAGCGCAACAAATCGTGGGTGAGTCCAGGTGAAGCATCGACATCGACGGCACGGCCAAATCGTTACGGTCGGAAGGTCATGCTGTGTGTGTGGTGGGACCAGTCCGGTGTTATATACTTTGAACTGCTGAAACCTGGTGAAACTGTGAATGCCGTTCGCTACAAACAGCAAATGAAAGATTTGAGCCGAGCCATTGTGGAAAACTGACCAGAATATCAACAACGACAGAAGAAGGTAATTTTGCTCCACGACAATGCGCCGTCGCATAAGTCGAAAGTCGTTCGTGACACGCTGGAAAGGCTCAAGTGGGAAGTGCTTGATCATGCGGCTTACTCACCAGACCTGGCGCCATCCGACTACCACCTCTTTGCCTCGTTGGGCCATGCCCTTTCTGAGCAGCGCTTCGACTCGTACGAAAATGTACGAAAATGGCTCACCGAGTGGTTCACCTCCAAAGGCAATGATTTTTACTGGCGTGGTATCTACAATTTACCAGAAAGGTGGGAAAAATGTGTAGAAAGCGATGGAAAATACTTTGAATAAAATAAAGGTTACGGTTTTTTTGGAATTATGTATTTTATTTGCAAAAAAACCGGAAATTAATTAGGAGTACACCTGGTAATGCAATAAAAACCGTCCTCAATTCTAGAGTTAATATGAAATTTCTTCTCCTCCTCTGACCAGAATCCGAAAATCTCTTCCTCATTACACCACGCCCCCCAACCCGACAAGGAGGCGTCCGTATAGCTTTCCCATTAAACTGAATCTTATATCCCTTTATATAATTCAAGATGACTTTATCATTAGTTATTTTCTCCCACATTTCAAGATGGCGCCCAAGCGCCCTAGCAATTTTACCTACGTTTATTTGGCCCTGGGATTCTTGTGGTCTGTCTGAAGTTTCCTTTGGTTGGGCCAACCTCCTGATGACGGCTGTCGTCTCCCCAGTCCTCGCGTAGGAAAACTTTGTTTTCCCCTGATGTTTGGGGTTCTGTTGTACCGGCTCTTCCAGTTGAAAAAACTTTTATTAGCGCCAGAAAAACGGGTCTTTTCTTGTTTCTTCAGATCTTGACTGACTCTCTCTATTACCTTCGCCTCCTTTATTTTCTCCGAGAGTTTTCCTCCAAAAAGGAATTCTCCAGTCTCTTGTGATTCTAAGATCTCTCTCATGGTCTTTGGGAGGCCCGGTTGTATAAACGCTTTCCTTGACCTGGTAATGTTGCGTTGTACTTGTATAAGGAGACGCCTCACGTCCCTCATCTGCTCGATGAATGCCATCACGTCGAAAGATCCATCTTTTTCATTAAGGATGTCCGTCAGGCCCGTACCAAGTCCCATAATCGCGGTCCCCAGCAACTTCTGGTCGTCAGCCATGTGCTTGTCTCTTTTTCTGGCAGATTCCGACATAGAAAATTTAATTTCCGCATCTAACCCAGGGGCATTGAAGGGTTCTTCTGCGGTGTACTTCTTCACCAACTTTTCTGTGGTATCTGTGTCGAGTGCCTTCACAGCAACAAATTTCCACAGATCCAATATCTGAAGATGTATCTTAGTCTGGATTGTTTTGACCCTGTCTCGGTTGTCACCTAATTTCTTGAGGATTTCTGCGTCGAGTTCCTCGAATTCTCCCTCTGATTCTGAGGCCGAGTTGTCAGAGATGTCCTCTTTTTCGCTCTCTAAAAAACACAAGTGAGTTAGGCCCAGTTCAGACATGTTTTACCACTCGTGTAAACTCGTCATAAACTTTTATCGGCTTTGCCTGATTCATTGGTCTGTTTTACCTCCCGTGTAAACGCACCAATAATGCAAAAACTCCAGAAAAAATCATAGTCTATTTTCATTAATTTTGCCCTTTTTTTTTTTTTGAGCCCCACATAAGGTATCGTCAAAAATCATCATCGAATATTTTGGTCTGTTTTACCACACGTGTAAACTCACCAATATTATAAAAACCGCAAGAAAAATCATGTCCCATTTTCAGGACATTTCGCCATCTAGGGCCGATCTAAGACATCATCAAATATTTCGGTCTGTTTTACCACACGTGTAAACTCACCGATAACAACGCTCAGCCTGTTTTACCTCTCGTGTAAACGCGCTGGCGGGAACAATTAATTGTCTTGCCAGTTTTTGGGGTTATGTCATCTCTATCGCGACTAAGTTTTCCTACACGGACAAACTACTGATATTTATTTACCTTCGTGGTCTGATGATATTTCGTCGCTGTCGTTGTACTCCGGGTCTACGAGTCCTGCTGGTCCTGGTTGTCCGGCAACTTGGGGGGCGGGGGGATCCGGCACCGATATACCAAATTTCTTCGCGTAATTCGAGAAAATCTCGAACTCCCTCGCGATCCGCTCGTCTTCACTCTCCTCTCGTTTCCGTTTCTTCCCGGATTCACTCATTTTACGTTGTTTTTCACCTTATTTCTGTATTTTTTCACTCCGATAATGTTGTATCAATCGCACAAAACAAAAAGATGAGGATCCAGGTGGGAGGGACAGTAGGTACCAACTGAACTTTTCACTGAGGGCTCTGAATGTTGTGGCAATCGTGCAGGATAAAGAGTACTACAAATAGGATAATCTCGAGAACGAGGTGATGAAGTATAATGATATGTCATGGAATGAGAAAACGCAGCTTACAATTAGCGGCAAAACCGGTAAAGTTTATTTTGGATCGACACAATGTTATAGACCCTAAGTGCCCTAAAGAACCATGCTATGGGAGGGCTATTGTGTTTGAGCTCGAGCCTCAACAAACTTAGCCTGTATAAGCGTAATTCGTTTCAGCGCTTACGCTAAACGATTGAAAAGTTCTCGGAAAATAAATGATCGAGCTCGAACACAATATGCAACAATATGGTGATTTGGGCACTTTAGGTTTGAAATTTCAAGTCAGTCCCAAGTGAAGCTTACCGACTTTGCCGCTAAGCTGCGTTTTCTCATCCCATGACACGTATATTTAAAAAAAGTCAATCCTGAGGAATAAAAAAAAATCGTATACGATATTTTGATACAATCGTACATGAAAAAATCGAAGCTTTCATCTTCAACGTTCTTTATATCCTGAAAACGAATTGCTTACATTATTCGATCAACTCGTATCATTACAAACTTGGAATGAGAGTAACAAACGTGAAAGATTCAACAGCCTGTTTTTAATACTTGAAAATGTATTTGCAACTTTTGCTCGTGAGAATCGTTTCTGGAATAAATGTACTAAAATTATGCCCATAACTATTATGTATGTCACATCTCTGATTTCGCACGTATTGGCACAAGCACCTTTTTGTTAATTGGTTTGTAATACAAAAATACATTTCCATTCGTTCAACTTAAAAAGAACAATATTAACTGTAGGAGCAAAAGTAGAAAAAGTATACAAAATTTTATTTTAACAAAGTATCGCCGCATGTACTTAAATTGGAGCTTAATATAATCTTTGCATTAATCATTTGTTGATCAGAATACTGTTACTTCTTAGGTTTTGAGCGGACGTTGAGTTTGATTCTATTAATTTCATAATTGTTCATGGCGTCGATAATGTAAGCTATTGGAACTGGTGATTCGTAGTTTATGAAACCGTAAGTAGCGTTAGGCATTGGGATAAAAGATGAGACTGTTCCATATCTGAAAAAAAGAAAACAAAACCTTGAATTACCGTAAATTTTTTTTTTCATTTGAACAGATATCTAGAATTATATAAACAGTTAAGGTATTTATTAAAACAAATTAGGGTAAAGAAAAGTACCAAAAATTAGTAATAATTAATTATTAGTTTATGCAAAAATAAATACGAATTATAGATCATTAAATACTAAGTAAGGTACATATGTCAATGTATAAAAATATTTTAAAACGCTACTTAAAACAAACGCTACTAAACAAAATTTTGTAAACCCTAAACAAATACGAAAATAAAATAAAACTACACATATACTAGAATCTATTTAAATTTAAATCATCGCCCATCAAATTTCAGACGTTTCATAACTAGCTATAAAAATACCAGAAAATACTTCTAGATAGCGTTAATAGTTGAAAATTCAATAAATAATAGTAACATATTAGTCATTGACTATGTAAATAGAACTTTCTCAAAAATTTATCAAATTTTGAATACTACACTGTGAAGTGAATATTGCGATGAGCACAATACGCTCCAACTTTCTACGTGATACCACACGTAAGCATATATTTGCCTTTGTGGGGGATACGTATATGTGACGCGGCGGAATGCGTTGGGTTCCGTTGAGAATTGGCTTGAATACCTTTGGAAGTTATATGGATTCCCATAGGGAGGACACGGATGTTCGCAGACACTTTAAAGTTAAAGTTTATAGTGACAAGTATACAAGATCCTGAACGTCACAATACACTCACAAGAATAAATGTATTGCCGTGATCCGTATGTGAAATCATTCCCAGCAGAATCTCCCAAGATTGTGTGTGCAATTTGCTATTATCGTTCCCAGTAGGATTTAATCATCCCAATCACAATATCCACTCACAGTGTATAATATAGTATAATATTATCACATAACTTTAGAAGTGTACAGAAATATACGAAAATTCTTTGAATGAGATACATACTGAAAAAATACAAAAAAAAGAAATCCCAGAAATTTATTGAAGATACTGTTTTCTAAGAAAGAATTGAATTACTTAAAATCTTTGAAATTTTTATTATTATAGCATCAAATTCCAGAAATTTATAGAACCATCTACATGAATAGTAGAAATCTAAAAAATACTAGGAAAAATCACAAAATTGTATAAGCAAAATTGAATAAGCACGTATATTTTATCAAAATTCCATGAAAATTGCAGAAATTTCTGAAATTTTAAATTCTGAATCATAATTCCATAATTCGTTATAGAAATCCATAAAAATGTATAAATTTTTAAAAAATACGAAAAAAATAAATATTAGGAAACTGTGTAAGAGGTTGCATTTTCTGAAAAATCAATTTAAATACTCGAAATCGTTAAAATTTTCAATACTATAGTATTAAATTGTCAAAATTTATTGAGCAATTTATATAAAATACTTAACATCAATAAAAACTACCAGAAAATACTCCAAACTTTAATACACAACATTAAATAAAACAAAAATTTTTGAAATCAACAAAATACAGAATCATTAACAGAAATAACAGAATCATTATAGATATAATGTTGTTGAAATCCCACAAAAATATTGAAAATTTTTATGACTTAGAATCCTAGAGCATGAAATTCTTGAAATTCAATAAATCCACAAAAATATTTTCAGAATCTTAAAATTTAATAAATACCGTAAAAATACTAACAAAACAAAAAAAAAAGTACCAGGGATCTGTATGAAAGACACTGTTTTCTAAAAAATCAATTTAAATACTCAAAATCATTGAAATTTTAAATATTATGTCATCTTATTCTATAAATTCATAAAATACTAGTATATATGAGTGGAACGAGGAAACATACCTTACAGCACCAAAAATCAAAAATGAGATTACTAATTGTTCTGAATATAGATAACATGGTTTATCGATTGAGCCTACTTTCAAAATTGTAAGATTATTGCATTGAATAAAAATTTGAGCTTCAAAGTTGACCTGCCTGTAGAAATCATAGGGACTTTCTACATACAAACTCGTTTTTCTCTTAAAGCGCCCAGGTGCTGTAAGGTACCTTTCTTCGTTCCACGCCACATATGGTACCTCAAAATCTTATAAATAACAGAATACAAAAATTTTAGGAATTAATGGAATTCTTGAAATTTGTGTCGAAAATTTTTTCAAACATCCATAATAATAATGAAAATTTGTAGATCTTTGATTTCTAGAGCATCGAGCTCTAGAAAACTTAATAATAATCTACAAAAATAGTAGAAAATATTTCTAAATTCCATTAGAATAAAAAAAACTTGAGAAGTGTAGAAATTTATGCTGAATGATGTAAATGTATTATTCTCAAAAATTTTGAAAATTCGAATAGTAGAGCATATAATTCTTCAAATCTATATAGGAATTTATAAAAATATCAGAAAACCTTCGAAATTTTTCAAATTCAAATTCAATTTTTTCAAATTTTAAATTCAATGCCTGAATATTTAAAAAAAAATTACTAAAAATCAGCATAAAAAAGACTGTTTTTCTGAGAAATTAATTTAAATACTCAAAATTATGAAAATTTTCAATATTACAGCATCAAATTCTAGAGATTCACAATTCCAGAAAACACTTCAAAATTTATTAAATAACATAGAATACACATATTCTAGGAATCTATGAAATATTCAGTATCTGTGTCGACAGTTTTCCTCGAAAATCTAAAAAAATATCGAATTAAAAAATGTTTAATCTTCGAATTCTAGAATATTGAATATCGAATTCTAGAAATCTGAATAATAATGTACAAAAATACTAGAAAATACTTCCAAATTTCATAAAAATAAGAAAAAAATGCGAGAAAGTATTGAAATTTGTTAATGTTAAATAATGTGAATATGTATTTTTCTCAAAAATTTATAAAATTTCGAATCCCGGAGTCATTTCATAAGAGTAATCAATTCTAAAATTATATAAGTTTATAAACAAAAAAAAATGAAAACGAAAATCCATATAAAAAATACTGTTTTCTTGAAAATTCAATTCAAACACATACTCAAAATGGTTGAAATCTTCATCATACCATCAAATATTACAAACTTTTATTGATAACACAAAATACTTACAAATCTATGAAATAATTAAAATTTGTTGACATATTTTTTCTTCCTAATTCTATAAAAATATTAAACATTTTTAGAATTGTAATTCCTAGAGAATATTTCGAATTCTAGAAATTCATAAAAATAACAGAAAATCCTTCAAGTTTTGTAAATACTCATAAACATAATATGTTTTGCAAGTTCCAAACGTTTAAAAGTAATTAAAAACAAAAATATGTTTCTATTACCTCTCACAGTCAGACAAATAAATAATTATCGATATTCAACAAATATTATCTAGTACATTTAACTTTTTTGATGTGTAAACATCTTTACTTGCAGTTAACAATAGAAGCTGGAATTTTTACGGTAGATTGAAACCTAAAACTGTAGCGTCCAAGGTAAAATCTGTAGGGTCCAAGTCATTATTTCCACGTCAGAGTAAAATCGAAATTTGTAGTGTTCTTAAAAAAAAATTTATCTCCATATCAGAGTGAAATCAAAATCTGTAGTGTCCAAGTATATAGTGTGTGAGTAATAATGTGATAAAAAATTGAAATATTTACGGTGGACTGGAATGTCTAACTGGTAGTGTCCAACGCAAAATCTATAGTTTCCAAATCTGTAGTGTGCAAGGAAAAATTTTACAATAATAATAATAAGTTGAAATTACCACGGTAGACTGAAACGAAAAATTTTAGTCAGTAACGAGTAAATACTAAGCAATGAAAGTCGTGCGTATTTTTTTTTAAAGCAGAGAATTGTCTTAAAGTTTAATTTACTAAATTAACTTTATTCATTCAAAATTCAACCAAAAAAAAACAACATAATAATAACGAACAAAATCTGTGTACAATATTTACACATCCTAGGATGAGTACCTGAACTCTCTGATTTTGTGACTCGAATCTTAGGTATAAATTGAAAACTAATTATATGTGGCGTGGACCGAGGAAACGTACCTTACAGCACCAAAAATCAAAAATGAGATTACCAATAATTCTGAATGTAGAAAACTTTGTCTATCGATTGAGCATACCCTCGAAATTGTAAGATTATTGAATTGCATAAAAATTTGACCTTTAAAGTTGACCTGCTCGTAGAAATTATAGGGACTTTCTATTTTTAAACTCGTTTTTCTCTCAAAGCGCCCGGGTGCTGTAAGGTACCTTTCTTCGGTCCACGCCTCATATTTCGTTTTCGTTTATTTCATAAACGTTTGGGACTTCATGTACATATAAATATAAAAAATACTTAAAGTGTTAGAAAAAAAGATCTTAACTTCAATAACTTGCAAATCAAGCAAAAATCGAATTCTATTACATAAAATACATAAATTTAAAATGTCTGACTTGCGACTCGAAAAGTTGCATATCTTGAAAGTTCTTAAATTCAAAAAATTAAAAAATCGTCCTCTCGTAGTCAAATCATAAAACATTCAAAATTACAAAATCCCTTACAAAATATATGGGTACTTTTTTACGAAATTTTTTTCCTGAAGTTCCAAACGTTTCAAAAATAAAAAAAAAAACAAAAAAAATTGGTTTTCCATTTATATTCAGGATAAAATGTATAATCAGTAAGTAACATGGAACAGTATGTGTTAAAAATCGATAATTTGATTATTTATTTCTAAACAGAATAATTATTAATTACTCAGAAGAATTAAAAAAATCTCTCAAGAATTTTTTTCGGTTTGTGAAATTGGTAGGAAAATGAAAGGGAAAAGAAAAGTTTAAAAATTGATGCAGAAAAATTACCTCCCAAATGCTCTCTTAATGGCAGATTCAGGTATTTCGGATGACAGATTCCCAACCCAAAGTACACGGTCGTCAACTATTTGGTTGTTGATTGTTTGGACCTTGGGAAGTTTTAACGGTTGAACCTGTCTTTCAACGAGAATAATTTTTTTCGTCGCAGTAGGATTTTGTTGAGGTTGAGGTGCGTGATATTGAGGCGATGGATTAGTTCTGAAAAGCAAATTTTTTATTTAAAAAACGATCATTACATACATCTTCATTATATGTTTTATCAAAAACTAGCTGACCCGGCGCGCTTCGCTGCGCATTTTGGAAATAGACAATTAAAACTCTCAAATATAAAAAATTCTGATATAATTATTAGATTTTATTATCTTTTCGACATGTCCTTCGAAATGACTTTTAGCAGATTAGTGGTTCAAAAAAAATAAAATACACAAGAAGTATTTATGTTTACGAATATTTTACATTTTTTAAAGGTTTGAGATTAGAGGAACATAAAAGATATTGACATAATGAAGTATATTCACAGATAAAGTAAACATTGTATACTAAATTTAATTTTAGTATACAATTGTGTAATGCACAATTATTGAAACAAATATGAAATATTGTTTAAACATTAATATTATCCAAAATAAATTACATACTACTCTATTTCAATGATTTCTAATTTATCTGAATTCATAATGAAAAAATGTCTCGAACGCAACCGAAAGAATTAGTTCCTGACTTGATGGCTAAAATGATACGCACTATTGTATTTTCTTTCATATAACATGCGATCTCGCAACTCTTCAGCAAAAGATAGAGCATACAATTTGTCATCCATTTCATGTCCAAAATGATTTCTTTTTTTTTCGTGCATCTTGTATTTTTTGTAATCTATTTTTCTGGAAATTTCGTGTTTGTCGCAAAACTCCCCAAAATCTTGAAATTGAATTCCGCAAATTTCTCCAAATTCTGCTTTGTTTTCAATAGCCTGACATTTTCCTGTTTTCTTTCTATGGATGTTTTGTATTTCCTGGTTGGAATCCTACAATTTATTGTTTGTTTAATTTTTTTAATTTATGCAATAAAATATTTATACATCTGTGGCATCATAATATTCATGTATTTCATAAACTTCGGTTACTTCCCATTTTTCATTTTCAATATTGGCACACTTTTTTAATATATTTCCCATTGTTTTACGTATTTTTTTTTAAATACACTTAATGAGTTTTATTTACTTTGTAAATGTCAAATTTTTGGTTTATATTTATTTTCACTTTTTATTAAATTTCATATATATATATGAAGTTAGCAATTTTTACTTCATAACTGTCAAAAATAATTTATTTGTATTTATAAATGTCAAAGTGACATTTTCATGACAATAGAATAATAAACGTGACACAAAACGAACAATACTAAACTTGATTTTTATAATTTACAAAATCATTAATAAACTTATTCGTCAAGACGTGAACAAATAAATTTAAGGAGATCAATCAAGAAATCAGCAATCCAGGGACAAGGTTAAAATATATTTATCCTCGTTTAAGGCGACACAGAGGCCGTTTTCTTCGTCTCCTTCTTTCTCCCATTCGCTTTCAGTTCTGTGCGTCTTTCTAGCACTTCAGCAGCCTATGTGTCCCCTTAATTGCAATGAATTTTTATTTTGTTTTATTAATGTAGGAAAATTAAAAAATTCAAGTAGAAATAAATAATTCGTGCACGGTTCCACGCTATAGCGCATCATATGTTCGGGACAAAAGAGTTTTCATAACTAAATTGTGAAATAGGAATTTCACAATTTAACATTAAAGAAAAAGATGAAATTATTTTTAATAATTTTAAGCACTGCTCGCGTGTGTGTGTTTGTGTCGCATGCTTCTGGTTTACTGCCTGTTACTATAACTTACTTGTAAATATTTTAAAACTTTTTTATCTATAAACCTTCTACACATTCAAACGAACAAAATAAAAATAAAATTATTCAAATCTGTCCAGCCGTTCGCGAGTAATACTCCGTCGAACGAACATTTCATTTTTATATATATAGATTGATAGACGCCACCCCAGCCATGTCAGTCTGACTATTGGATGATCAAGATAAGATAGGATGAAAAAATCAAGGCAAGATAATATATATGGGATAATATAGCCGAGATAAGATGATAAAGATAGGATAATCAATATAAGATGTGATAGGATGAGATAATCACGATAAGATTAGATACTGTGGGATTACCTTATCTCATGATGATTTGATCTTTCTTTTTTATCTTATCTTTTCATTTCTTATTACTTCATTAGTTCATCCTCTATTATCTGTTCATCTAATCGTATCTTATCTTTTATAATATTATCTTATCCTTATATCTTGTCTCATTTCATCTTACTTTTCTTTATCGTACCATCTCATCTATTTTATCTCACGTTATCTTATCTTCTTATACGTTATCCTTTTTCAAATTATCCTATATTATCCGATTGTTTTATATTATCTTGCCATATACTGAAGTTTCACTTTATTGTTTTCTATTGAAAAATTTTTTTTACAGTAGACGATGATTTTGAATTTTTTTTCTCTCTGTACATACTGAAAATTTTTAAAAATTTGAAGAATGATTGATCTTTGGTGATTGCGTGATTTTTAAATATTTTATTGTATTTCTGGATTTTAGAAAAGTCCTGAAATTTCCAACAATTTAATAAGTTTCCTGACTTGTGCCTTACGAAAATAGCCAAAATTATAATTAAAATCTTAACTTTTAATGAATGGGAAAAACACGCAAGAAAAATATTCAAATGAAAATTGAGCAATAAATAGGTATATAAAATACGCATCATTAACAAAAACTAAAAGGTGGTTGGCGCGCGTGGCGCACAGGGGGGTGAAGCCCCGCTGCTAACAAACAATGAAAGATGATAAAAAATTAATTAATACTATAAGTTTTGGGGTAGAATTAAAAAACAATAATAAAAAAAAAAAAAAATTGGCATGAGTTTAAATAAACAAAAAAGAAAGTTCGTTCAATTGTATGAGAAAAACAACTGAAGGAACCATTGAAACCAAAGCATTAACTGCGTTCAAAACTGTAGCCTGAAACAGATTTAATTGAAATTGTAATTTGAGACAAGTGAAATTAAAATTTTCATTTAGAGTTTGACGACACAGTTTTACTTTTCTTCCACACTGTATGTATATCATACGATTTGAGCAGTGGAAGAAAAGTAAATCTTTATCTTCAAATTTCAAATTTATATTTGAATTTCAATCGTTTCAAATTCTGATTTTAATATAATCAGTTTATATATATATATGTGACATGCCAGAAGAAAAGGGACACATCGCTCCAAAAATCGAGAATCATTTTTTTGTATCTTTTAATAGTTTTTGAGTTGCTCTATCTAACACCAAAATTAGGAAAATTCTACGGACATTATTTCTTATCAAAAAAAGGGGGGCAGACTTTTGGGAGTAACCTTTCACTACAGAATTGATTGACTTCCATCGCTCGCCTTGTAAAATTCTCGTTTGGAGCGATGTGTCCCTTTTCTCCTGGCACGTCACACACACGCACACGCACACGCACACGCACACAATACCCCATGATAACATTCTGGGTTACATTCAGTTTCAATCTACAGTTTTAAACGCAGTTCATACTTTGGTTTTAATTATTTCTTTACTTGTTTTTCTAATGAAATTGAACGAAGTTTCTTTTTTGTTTCATTAGACTTGCAGTAGTTCGCCTTGAGAAGTTTCACTTCTCTCGCGAGTTTTTAAACATACTAGTTTTTTTTCACATGTTATCATAATGAAATTGGAGTAAAAAATAAAAACTAGAAATATGAATTTTAAGTTTTTAATTTTCAACACATTTACTAAAGAAAGAGAATTCTATATTTTTTCATTTCAGAATAATCAACTTGATATTTTTTTCATTCCAAAATAATGAACTCAATATTTTTTTCAAGTTAATTATTACTGAACAAATAAGACATTAACTTTGATTTTTCAGATGACAATTTTTTCATGAAATAATATTTTCTGATGTCCAATTTATGTAAAGCAATCAATTTCTGTAACAGTAACTAGATGAAAAAGATGGAACTAAAAATGTACGTTTCGTGTTGACCATTTCTCTAAAATTCATCTTAGAATGAGCATTTCATATTTATTTTTATTTCACCATATCAAGTTTAAGAAACAAAGTGTAAGATATTGAATTTCAGTTTAATTTGTCTAAAAATAATAATTTCATTATATATTTCTACTATTATTAATTGAATAACAATTAATTTCTTTATTTCTAATTATAATAAAATGAATTAAAAAGATACAACTAAAAAAGTAGGTTTTATCTTTACTATTTTCCTAATATCATTAGCATTTGTCGTCCGTGACGTCACATTCGCTGGTCTACGTGAGACTGCGCGATTGCTGCCTGGCAGAAGTCCATGTATTATATGGTCTAAGCTTTGTTAACAATCTTTTGTTCCTTACGCCAGCTTTTGTTCCTAAACTATTGTTACGCTCTCAAACGGATTTTATTCACAACGAGCCATTAGAAGTTTCACTTCAAAACTGGCATTGAAATATGACAGATATATGTGACGCGATCTGAGAAAAGACACCTAAGCGGCATAACGGAGATTTTTTAAGAGAAGCAAAAGAAGAGGCGAGAAGTCGATAGACCGTTTCAATATTCCTTACTCTCTCTTTACATCTACTACTGCACACAACCTGTTCTGGTGACCAGAACAGGTAGTGTCCCGAGTTTGTTTGAGCTTGCTGACAGGATCGTGTAAATGTGTGTATTAAGAGAAAAAGGGCTCGAACATCTTTTGAATGCGATTGATTTAGAGCCTTATTTCATAAAAAATTAATCGATACACAATCTTTTGACTTCACAATTGTAAAGAAATATATTCAATAGATCAGAAACAGCAATAATCTTGGAAACCATTTTTTCCAGCTTGAGTGTCTTATATTTACCGGATCGCGTCACATATTTATAGATGTATTCTCATAATTCAACATAAGTTTTCTAATCAGGGAAATTTTTTTTTGTAAATGAATTTATCATCTTTTTCTTTTATCTACTGTCTATGAGGATAAAAAAGGTAAACTTACTGTTTTAACTTTTGGACTTCTGAAGCTTTGAGTTCGAAATATTTTTTGGCATGATAATCGGTTAAATTGGATAACAATCTGACCACAGACGGATCTTCCTCGTTGTCTGACTCGTAAATGTCACTGTCAGAACCATCAAAAGAAGTTCCGTCATCTTTCGAATCCGGTGTTTCCTGGTTTGCTAATATTTCGCAGGCATCCTTGGAAAGGAGATGAAACAATTAAAAAATAGAAATACCAAATAAACACTACAATCTGTTTTTGTTATGCAAATGTTTAATTTTTAGCTCAATTTTGGAATTATAAAAGGTATGTTTGAAAAAGATTCGATTTATCCCAATTCAGTTAGAATTTTTTGTATTTTTTCAGTATAGTTTTTAAACATATCCGTAAATAACAAATTTGAGTTCTTACGACATTGTTTAAAATTACAGTTACTTCTACGTTTTTTAAATTTTAAATTGAAAATTTTAATGTAAAAACCATGAACTTTTTTTGAATTGTGAAAGTTTGACAAAATATGCTTCATTTCCAAATTCAAAAAGCTATTTTGGATTAATTATAATCAATTTTAATAATTTCAGTTTTTTTTTTTTCAAATAGAATGGTCCTTCAAACATTTGCAAGTAACCAATTGGAGTTATTTTAACATTGTTTTTGGCCATTTGAAAACTATACATAACAACTTAGTTTCTTTTCTGATTTGTGTCTAGAATATGAATAACGTAATACAAATTTGTTTAAAAAAACAATATTAAAAACAAGGCATCTTCATTTTCGTTACATAAATATTTTTTTCTACCTTAACGTTCGGGTGATGACGTAAAACTTCGATAACTCTCTTTTCAGAAAATCCCATCATCACTAGCTGTTTCACTTTGACCTGCATCAATTCTCTAAAAACTGCATTTCCATCGAACTCAAGAGACAAAGCTTCCTCGAAACATTGCTCAGCCTTTTCGTAATTCTGGAAAATTTATTGCAACCTAAAGTTTTCAACTATTCTAGAAACTAATAAATCTGTCAACAAGAAAAAAATATACCTATAAATAATGAAATGAAAATACAAATTATCAATTAAAAATGTAAAAAAACATGAAGTGCACATAATTGAATGATAAATGTCAATAATGAGTTCAAAATTTTATTATAAAATGAAAGGAAAAGTCAGGATAGAGAATCTCCACAATGTATCAAAGTTTTTTTTTTTTTTTTTTTTTTGAAGAATTTTAATAAAAAGTCTGTTTCGTATAATCCAAACTTGATTATTTAACTATTTGGATCGAACACGATACGATTTTTTATATATATGTTTTTTTTTCTAAGGACACTAATTTTTTTGAACCGGAATAAAACGATGTATATGTTATTAAATAATAACAAAACAAGTTATTCTACTTCATTTTAATGACTAATATTACGTTTATTCAAGATCTAAAAATTTTCCATGTGAATTTGAGATATTAGCTTTGTAGAAAAAAAATGTGCCAAAAATTCATATATTTTTAAATTACATAATTTTTTTGTCACTTACATAATTGTTTTTACGTATATAAATGCATAATTCATTTAATCACATTTTATAATAATTTTTCGAAATTTATCAATTTAAATGATTGTACTTATTCCCAACACAATTTGAAAATCTCAAGATTCAAATTACATACAAAATTGTGCTTTCATAATTTTTGTAATTTTATGATTTAATTAAGTGTGATTTTATAATTGTTTCGTAATTTGAATTGTATGATATTGTAGTTTCATAATTTTACTGATTAGTTACATAGTTTTATATAATTTTTTTTTTTTTTTACTTACTACTCACATCATTTTATTCTTACATATTTATTCACATAATTTATTTATCCCTCGGTTCATGAAACATTTTACAAATCTTTCATTAAAACTGTTTCATTATTTAATAGTATGCAATACTATTTCATGCTCTGATAATAACATAATCAACAAATCATCCAATCTTGATCACCCATAGCCAAATAAAGGTAGGAAAATTCCAGCCTCAATGAAACACAACAATAGTGTATAAGTTCATTTCTTCTACATTGGCCGAAATATAGAAGAAATGAATTTATACACTTTTGTTGTGTTTCATTGAGGCTGGAATTTTCCTACCTTTATTTGGTTTTGGGTGATCAAGATTGGATGATTTGTTGATTTTATTTAATAGATACATAACCATTTTACTTACAACTTACATGTTTTGATTTTTATGATTTATGTATTTGTATTTTATAGAAACATTTTTTCTTCTGTTCATTTGCATCATTATTTAAAAAAACGTTCAATTACCTACATACTTTTACAATCTTATAACTTAAATTAATTCCAAGTTTAAAAATTCATCATCTTTATAGTTTCGTTATTTTGAGATTTCATAATTTTAGATTATTACTCACATAGTTCTATTTTTACATATTTATCCATATTTTATAAAAACATTTTTCAATCCCATAATCTCACTTATAATTAAAATTTAAATTACATAATTTGTGTAGTACTTATTATAATTTCATGAATTTAATTGTCATTTTATAATTATTCAATTATTTTAAGTTTTATAATATCGAAATTTCATAGTTTTAAACAATTTTATTTATTGCTTACTTATTCAACCTACTACTTACATCACTTTATTCTTGCATATTTATTCACATAATTTATTTACCCACATTTTGTATACACATTTTGTAATTCATTTACTTACATAATTTTGTGATCACATCATTTAAATAGAATTCACAAGTCAAGTGACAATCATTTGTTCATTTTAGGTTTCATAACTTTAATGATTACTTGCACAATTTTATTCGTTGCCACAATTTTGTTGGTTGCTTACTTAGTTTTCTTACTACCTACATGGTTTAATTTTTACATATGTATTCAAATAATTTATTTAATAGATATTACATTTAGAAAAATATTTTGTTTCATTTATTTACGAAATTCGACTTATTACTTACGTAATTTAATCATCTCATAATTTCTGTAGTTTAAAATTTTTGTTATTTAATAATCTTCCTTATTACTTTATTCACATTATTTATGTATCCACATTTTAAATTCATTCATTAACATAATTTTATGATATCATAATTTCAATTAAATGCGTTTGAATTTCATATTTTTCCCAGTTTCACAAGCTTGAATTTTATAATGTGACGCTCCGCGAGATGAAGTCCCTTATGCAAAAAGAAATCGATTTTCGGGTTTCTACATCAACTGATAATATTTGACTTTCTCTTCCTTTCGAAAAAAAAAAAAAAAAAATTCTATCTTGTCCGGTGTGGATACAGTGTATATGTTTAGAAGCGCTAACAATGCATTCTTTTTGAAGCGCGCCACCTTCTATCGCTCATCCTGTAAAATTGTTTTTAGGCATAAGGGACCTTCTTTCGCGGAGCGTCACATATTGTGATTCCATTATTCTTATTATTTCTGTAATTTCATGCAACAACTTTTACCAAAAAAATTATTGAAAATTCGATAGATTCAAAACACCCTTAAGGTTTTCAAAAATATAAAACAATGAAAAAAATTTCGTATTTCTTTTGAAATCAAATTGGTACTAACGAAATTGTTTCCAAACAAATTTAGATTTTAGAAAACTTATATAACTTATACATTTTGTTATTTTATGGTTTTCAAAGGAAAAAAATTATATTAAAAAGTATAAATATAATCAAGAATAAAATTTAATACATACTCATCATACTATATTCAGTTTGTAATATTGTATTAATAAAAGAACGAGCTAACAAGTAATTGTATATTTGTAATATTGAGTTCTATGTTATTTCTTACCTGGAAAAATTTGTACGCCAAACCACAAGCAAACTTCGCATTACCAATTTGATTGCTGTTAGAGCTGTTCTTTATGACATGAAGAACATCCTTAAGGGCCCTAAAATGAAATATATTACTTTTAAAATTAGGTTTCAGAGAAACTTTACAAAAAATATATTTTTGAAAATTTAAACATTACAAGTATCGTGAAGTAATAGGCATGTAATTAACAGGTAATGATTGTCTCTGAAACTAGGCAAAGTTGAAAAACAATTTTATATATTAATATTAGTGTCATTATTTTTAAAATCAGTTTGGTCGTCACTGACTAAATCACCGATTTGTTTCAAATTTTTTATATAGATACGTAAACTAGTTTTAAAACATACGTATTTTTTATTTTCGGCTGACAATTGTTTTTTTTTTTCGAGAAATTCAGATTTTCAATTAAATTGTCAAAGTCAGAGTAACCTCACTTTTGGCGAAAACTTTTTTTCAAATCTTTATTTCCCATTGTAAAATCTATAGATTTCAATCGTTTTTGTATGAAAACGTTCGAAATTTATGAATAATGAATTATAAATATTTCTCGTAGCGTTGTTAAATCATTATTAGCGTAAATTAAAAAAGTGTAAACAATTTTTCAGTAAATAATTTTCATATTGCCTGATTTTTATTCCTCTCGTTTTTTTTTGTTTTTTTTTCATTAATTGGTAAAGGTATGAACTACATTCTGTAAAAACCATTACATGCCAAAATGTTTCGTTTGTAAGTTAGAATTTTTTTTCGAATCTCCGACCTGTCATTACCAAAAGATTATGAAATTTTGATATTTTTACTTTTTAAGATCTTGAGACACTGCAGTATGTTCCGTTCGATAATAATGTATATCTTAAATGAAAATTTCTTAACTTTATTTTGTATTGCACGGAATATTACATGAAATCAATTTTTCGCGAGTGTGAGAGTAACTCTTATATTTGTATTTACTTGCGTGGACTTGGTTTGATTGTAATATTCCTTTGTATACTGTTCATAGATGATGATGACTACATGAAGCTAATGTATAGAAATTCATAAAATGCATTTTAAACGCGGAGATATCCGAGAAACTGATTAATGGTTAAACACTAGATTTTATACTTTTGGACTTCACACGTGAACAATACTAAAATTCCAGAAATTTCGTTAGTAAAATTGCAAAAATTGACATCTCTATTAAAAGTAATTTGATGTATCTATTTTGAAACGCATCTTTGTTTACCAAAAAAACATTGAAACATGAGCACGTTGAACATGTCGTTTAATTTGGTTTAAAATAAAATGAAATGTTTCAAATATAAAATAATATTTTCAAATTTATTTGTTTTGCTTCATAATGCAAGGGAATTGTTTAGAAGATTGAAAATATTGGATAAAAAATTGATGACATTATCGCATAATTCCACAGTTGAACTTTTTTTCGATACATAATAGACCTACCTTCATAGTTCTGAATAAACATAAAAATTTTATTAAGTGTTTTAGAGAAATGAAAGCAAAAGTATTCTTATGGAATTATTAATGATTACAAGTATTTTAGCAATCTAGTAATCTGAGCGAAAGCTTGATTTCAAGTTGTATTCCAAGCTGTTTAACATCTAGTTAAGAATTTTCTGTTTATTATTTTCGTCTAGAATATATATCACCATTAAATGGAACATATTACAGTGTCTGAAGATCAAGAAAAATAAAAATATATTAAAATTTCATAATCACGTGGTAATGACAGGTTGGAAATTCAAAAAAAAAAATTCTCACTACGAACGAAACGTTTTGGTATATAACGGTTTTTACAGAATGTAGTTCATACCTTTACCTATTAATGAAAAAAAAAAACGGGAAGAAAAAAAAATCATGCAATATGAAAATTATTTAAACTTTTTTCATTTACGCTAATAACAATTCAATAACGTTACGAGAAATATTTATAATCCATTATTCATAAACTTCAATCAATTTCAAACGTTTTCATACAAAAATGATTGAAATCCATAGATTTTATGATGGGAAATAAATATTAAAAAAAAAATTTTCGCCGAAAGTGAGGTTACTCTGACTTTGACAATTTAATTAAAAATCTGAATTTCTCGAAAAAAACCAATTGTCAGTCTAAAATAAAAAATACGTGTGTTTTAAAACTAGTTTACGTATCTATATAAAAAATTTGAGAGAAATTGGTGATTTTGTCAGTGACGACTAAACTGATTTTGAAAATAATAACCTCATAATGATAGTTATGTATTAATTATATTATATTATAATTATCATTATATATAATATAATAAAATATATTGTATTTTTTTAAAATAATTTTTTATGACTTTTAACATAACTACTTAAAATTAAAGTAAAATAAAATGTATCGAGTAAATCACTGTATGAATCACTAATAAAATGAATGAATAATGCACTATATAAAGTATATCTTCATATGTGACGTGCCAGGAGAAAAGGAACACATCGCTCCAAAAATCGAAAACCAGTTTTTTGTATCTTTTGAAAGTTTCTAAGTTGCTCTATACAACACAAAAATTAGAAAAATTCTACGGACATTATTTCCTATCAAAAAAAGGGGGGCAGATTTTCGGGAGTCACCTTTCACTACAGTATCGTTTGACTTCTATCGCTCGCCCTGTAAAATTCTCGTTTGGAGCGATTTGTCCCTTTTCTCCTGGCACGTCACATACATTACATTGAGTGATAGTTTAAAAATATCAAATTTTCTTACTCTTTACCCGCTTTAAGTTGTAAATGACAAGCGGCACGATTTAAGTAATGGCCTGAATTTAACGGTTCTAATTCTATAGCCCGAGTAAAACAATGCAGAACTGAAGCGGTTTTCCCGGATTGTGTCATTTCAAGTGCCTTCGAAATGCATTCTTGGGCAGTGTTGAAATTCATAGATGTCGCCATTTGAGGCTGAAAAAATGCAAAGCCAATATTATCATATTTTTTATTTATTCTCGAACATCGAATTATCACTGGGGGAGAAACATTTTTTTCGTGCTATATGTTTTAACTAATGTCATCGAGTTTGAGATGAATAAAAAATTAATGCGTATCGTATCTTATGCATCGAATTTCAAGATTCTAAATAAGTTGTATTTTTCCAAGTTAGTAATCAGTCATTACAAATTATCTAAATTAAAAATTCTTTCATGTTAGCTAGATAACATTTTTTATTTCAAAGTTTGTATGAGAAACAAATTGTAGTTTTTGAGATTCCAAACTAATGTATTTCAAATATGTTTTTCTTATTTCTATACATGGAAGTTTTTCACTTCTAAATGTACGAATCTTTAATTTGGGAATCCTAGTTTTCAAATTTTAACGAGATTATTTTCTAACTCATATAATAATCCTAATTAAATTTCATTATTAAAAATTATAATTTTTAAATCGTTAAATTTCAATTAATTTTAAAATTAGATGAAATACATCTATTACTATTCCATTTGATGTTATTAATACCTAGTAACTTGAATGTTGATTTAATTTTTGAGTTCAAAATACATAATTTTTAAGCGAATGAATTTTCGCTGTTGCACGGGGAAAAAAGAAATCACCTATCAGCATGGCGGACCAATGCTGCTCCCACCTCGGCTGCAGCAGCTCCGAGTCAATGCTGATAAAGCATGGGCTATCCTACTGAAAATATATGTATATGTATATGCACGCATACGCACACGCATATATGTGTGCGGCATTCACGAAACGCGACATTAATGTTCTCTCAACATGGCCATCGCTCCTAACGCACAATGGTCACTTGCTAAATGGGTTACCGGTGCTGCCGCTCTTTTGTATTCATGCTGTGGCAACTCTGAAATATCAGCATTGGCTGCCCATGTTAACGCGCTTATGATTCCCGGCCGATATAAAAGTTTTCCATGCTGGATCGACATTTCTTTTTTTCCCGTGTGGTTTTGATTTTGAACATTATTTTTTTATGAAAATATAAATATTTCATGCTGCAATTCATGAAGTTTCAAGTAAATTTTTATATTTTTACTATAATTATAATACATACATTTTCATTTTCACTTTTTCAACGAAGATTTTTTTTTTTTTGACAAAAATTATTATTCTTAAATTAAAGGGTAAAGATATACATACTTGATTTTAGAACAGTCCAATTGATCAACGATAGATTATTGTAATTTCAATTTCCTCGAAACTCGAATATTTATTTTTTTATCATAAATTAACATTTCGGTTTTTCTCACTGCATAATTATTGGTAAATCAGTAACCATATTTAAATGTGTAATAATCCTACTAATGGATTTAAATAGCTATATAGTATAAACGATTAATTTGCATGTTATCTTTATAATATTCAACTATTTGATATATATTTGAATGCGCCTACCACAAAATATCACAAGAATCACAATTTCAAAGCAATCATAAAATATCACACCTACCACAAAATGCCACAAGATTTACAGGGATCACATAAAGTCACACAAATCTTGAAATTTTTCAAATAACGCAAAAGGATCAAAAACTACAAGCCACGACAATCACAGAAGTCACAAAGATGGCAAAATACAAATAAAGCAAAAATCAGAAACCACAAAATCATAACAGTGACTAATATAATAGAAATTTTATGGAGTCAAAAAGATTGACATAAATATAAAAAATGATAAAGATGCAAATAACACCAAACGTCACAGATTATTATACAGGGCGTACTAAACTCCCAGCGCCAAAAAGAAACCCAATATTTCTCATCCAATTTCGAGTTGAAAAAACCTTTACCACTTTTTAAAAAACTCAAAATTTTAAAAGTTATTCAAGCCTAAATTTCAAACAATAAATGCGCTCTCACGACAAGTGGGGGTAGACTTCACGAACAAAACTTTTCCCAAATTTTCTTCACATATTTCCGAATCGAAAAGCCCTTAGCCACTTTCTACAAAACTCGGAATTAAAAAAGATATTTGGCTCAAAAGTTTCAACCGATCAGATTTCTTAGATTCTATGCTTGATTTTTTTTTTTTTATTTCGAGTTTTGTGAAAAATGGTAAAGGACTTTTCGACTTGGAAAAATATGAAGAAAATTTAGGAAAACTTTGGTCAGTGACATCTATACGCACTTGTCGTGAGAGCACATTTATTGTTCAAATTTTAGGCTTTATTAACTTTTTAAATTTTGAGTTTCATAAAAAGTGATAAAGAACTTTTCGACTTGAAATTGGATGAGGAATATTGGGTTTCTTTTTGGCGTGGGGAGTTTGGTACACCTTGTATTTATTGAATGTGTATTTAATTTCTTTATCTTTAATTATTAAATTTACATTTTAATGCTTTGATCATAGAATTCTGATACCGATGATGATAAATTATAAAATATTAATGTAATAATATGCTCTAATCACAAAATATCATAGTAACCTCAAAATGCATGAAATACCACAAAATTATTATAATGACCCAAATAACACAAAATACACAAAAAATTACAGAAACCACAAAGATGGGAGAAAACAAATAGAAAGAAAACCACAAAGGTCACACAGATCAAAAATAGCCACAAAACGTCACATAAATTATTATGTAGATATATTTACTGATATTATATTAAAAATATTTTTCCATCAGTAAAAAATCTCTTTATGCTCAGCACAAAATGTTTTAATGTGTCTTCTAAACTTTCAAATTTTTAAAGGTATAACAAAGAAATTTGTAGGTAAGTTATGAAACTTCATGTTCTTCAATTGAAAAAAGTTTTTTTTTGTATAATATGATAACCTACGTCACTTAGAAACATTACTTTTTTAATGGTAGTAAATAAAAAAACATTTAATGACCTTTTCCAAAAATGAGAACATACAATTGAAATTAATGTCTTCATGGGGATTGATATGTGAAGCGTGCAAGGGGTTGAAGCATAACTAGTATTATATATATTTTAATTCTATGTATATTTTTTTAAATTTAAAAAAGAATTTTAATTATCTGAAACACAATAAAAATATAATACAAAACATGAGAAAATCCAATCAAAATAAATTTCTATATGGGGGTTAAGCATGCAGGCCGCAGGGGGTCAAGTCCGACTAGTATTTTTTTTAAATACTTGGTTACACATACCCATGCGAGACTCTGCAATAAATCTTACTGATATATAACACTGTGCGACAAAATTTAACTTTAGGAATTTGAAGCTGCTCTCATTATGATAAATCGATCGTATATGATCCCAAAAATATCACTTTCACAGCATTTTGCAAAGTTGGCTCTTGTTTGCGAGATATTAATTGTTTTAATTTATAATTTTCGAGTCGCGTATTTTCCATGATAGTGATCGGATTTCCATGATTCAAAAACGACAATACCCGTATATGACGTCAAGAAATTACCTATTACCCTTACTGGTACCTCGACTGTACTTTGGGCCCGCGAGGCTTTCAAGCGGATACAATGGGCGAGGCGATTTAGTCATCACCTTTTCTTCGAAAAAAATCATGTTTTCTTTCGGCCGAAAGTTAACCTTGGAAAGACGAGGTTTTTTAAAAATCTGATGACGGGAATAGATTTCTTGACGTCAAATACGTGTATTGTCGTTTTTGAATCATGAAAATCCAATCACTATCATGGAAAATACGCGACTTGAAAATTATAAACTAAAAAAATTAATACCTCGCAAACAAGAGCCAACTTTGCAAAATGCTGTGAAAAGGATTTTTTTAGGATCATATACGATCGATTTATCATATTGAGAGCAGCTCCGAATTCCTAAGGTTAAATTTTGTCGCACAGTGTAATATATTCCTATTCATTATAATATATATTCTATATTACATCTCCCTACATATTTATTTATACTGTAGTAATAATGAAATTTTGATGACATAATATCATATTATATACATACATATTATTAAATTATGCAAATCATACAAAAGTAATAAACAAAGAAGGATGCCACTATTTCTCCGAAAAAAGCTTTGAATCACATAGTTTCCGACATTTCACTAGACCGCGCGTGAATAGCTTCGTTTACCCAATAGGTAGAACGAAAAAAAAAAAAAAACCGAAAATTTCAAGTGCCGATACATGATGTAATTGAAATATTGAATGTCCGACAGTGAAAAATTCCGTTTCTTTAGAAACCCGACTTCGCTATCGCCTGCAAACTCATATTTCCTAATAAATAAAAAAACCGAAAATGCTTTGGATCGAAAACCCTACAGACCGCCCCCAAATGTTCCTGAATTTCTAAAATTTTGATATTTAATATCTCCGGTAACAAATTGATTGCAAAAAACAAAATAAACAAATAAACGATTGTTTTAAGTCACGAATTCATTTGTCGCCATTTCGTTAATGTCACGATTTTTCGATAAAAAAAACTTTAAAATGACGAAAAAACATTTGCTTCCGAACACAAGGTCCCTCCGGGGCGAAGTTTTGAAAAACTGTATTGCAGATAATTTTCTGTGACAAATTGGCAATACTTCGAAAAAAAAGTTTTGCAACAGCATATACCTACCTGAAAACCTTTTTTACCGACATTTAAATTTGCCTAAAGCCCGTATCCCACTGCCTATTACCGCTCCGTTTCGTTCTGTTTTTGACCAATCAGCAGTGGTAGCAGCAACAGTAGCGAGAGTTGATTGGTCAAAAAATCAACAGAACGATAATGATTAGTGGAGCACGGGTTCTGAGCGTATTAAAATGTCGATTAAAAAGATTTTTGGAATATGCTGTTGCGGGACTCGTTTTTTACAAGATATCGTCAATTTTTTGCATAAAATGTTTTTCGATACTTCGTATCGAAGGAACCTTGTGTTTGAGAGCAAATAATTTTCCGCTTTGAAGTTCCTGACAATCAAAAAATTTACGAATCGACGACAAATTAATTCGTGACTTCAAACAATCGTCAATTTTTTTGTTGTTGCAATTTGTTGGCGGAGATATAAAGCATCGAAATTTTAGGAATTCAGGAATATGTGGAGGCGGTCTGTTGGGTTTTTGGTTCAAAGTATTTTCGTTATTCTACTTTTTCGGTTTTTTAATTACACTGTGTGACCTTAAAAAATCCAAAAAAAACGAAACCTGTCTAGAACGATTGGTAATCACCCCATTAATACTTCCTTGAAACGTTTTATCAAGATTAGCCCCCGTTTTCGTTAAATTAAACGAATAATTTTTTTTTCTAAAGAATGCTCTAAATCACGTAATATTGGTCCTTTTTTCTCGAATAAAAGACGATTTGTGTTCTCTAATCACTCTGTTTACATTTCTGTGATAAAATATATCGAAATCTGCACGCGAAAAATTTTGGAATCGCGCCCAATAAGTCTTTATTTTTCTATAGCTACTCCTTTTTAAAAGTCCAGAAAGTTGATCAACAGGGGGTACCGTGTGACTAATTCGGGTGTCGGATAGAGATCTGCATCGGGTCCCGAAACGCAAGTAAAAAAGCAACTACCCGAAAAAGCCCGGTGACTGGCAATATCCATCCGACCCAAACCTCTTGATTTTTCGGGCGGACCACGCGCGTCTTGTACTAATGAACGCGCACTGACGGTCATAACGTTCTTTCGGGACCCGAAGTTCGGGCAAGCGATGCAAGCCCGACCCGAAACTACGTACATGCTGGGCGTTACGAATATTCCCGCGCCCTTTGACTCTCAATGATGGGATACACTGTTCTCTACCCGTTCGTTCTTCGTGCAGGGAACGTAAGCCCGGCTGGAAATATTTGTACGAGTTGCCCATAATTTTTTTTGATCCTGTCGAACAACAGACGGGTGACTGATTTTTGATGCCAATCATGCTAACAAGAAAATGTAGAAACTGCCACCGTGGCTACTTGATGAAATAGACTGATCCGGAGTGATCAAAATTTTTAATTCGGCTGGATCACTTTAAATGTTTTTTTAATGTTACACTTCATATTTCTCTGTAAGTTCCAACATGAAAAATGATGGGAAATAAATTTGTTTAAAAGATCATTGAAGACCATAGGTTTTTTCTTTTTTTTTTTACGAAAATTTTGAAACCTTTGAATTCCGTGTACTTTCAGTAATTTTATCAATTTAAAAAATGTTTGGATTTCAGAACGTTTTAAAAACTTTGTGGGATTAACGGAATGTTTTTATTGTATATATAAGAGATTATATACAGACTATATATTATTATTCTTATAAACCATGTTAAAATAATTGCCCCAGAAACTATTAGTGAGATATCACATTACCCAGCTAGATTAGAAATGGAGGCTTGCAAATTATTTTATTTGAAGCATGCTTTTTATCCGAAAAATATTCTTACTGGTGTTTGTCATTTCAGTGCATATTCGAAAAATTTCCGTTAATCTGTCGATGAAACGATGAAAATTGTTATAGATAATATTTCGTATTTTTCAATTGCAATTCGTTGATTGTTAACTTTATGTAGTTCTGTTTTTTTTTTTTCAAGCTGTTTTGGACTCTACATATAGCGTACTTTGAAATTTTCTCTGAATCGTAGGAGGTGTAAAAAAAAAACTAAAATAATTTAAAACCTCATGTGTAATCTATCAATCACCATTCAAAGATATTTTGTGTTTAAAGGTAACAAGTCACATACAGTCGTGATTTAGTTTTGTACTCAAATATGTTGTTTATTTGATCAATAGTAAGACTGGTATTTTTGTTTTTAGTAAGAAAAATTTTTTGGGCTGATTTATTTTCTTATTTATTCACTTATTCTATAACTAAAAATTTATAGTTTCAGTCCATTCGAAGATTTTTTTTAAAATGCCTATAGCTTTTTCGGAAATTAATTAATTTTAACCATTTTTCGACTAAAACATTCGTTATTGTTGTGAATTTGGAACGGAATGTTAATTAGCAATTATAATATTTGAACATAAACGTGTTAGGAGTCAAGAATGAAAATAAGTGTTACTTTACAATCTTAAATTTTGTGATATTTTTGAAAGATTGAATGTCATGTCATATCATTGTATACTCTTAACAACACATGTATAATGTTAACGTATCGATGTAATGTTTGAGCATTGCAATGTATTTCTGCTGAATTTAAGAAAGATTTCCTGAATTTCAATCGACATGTGTATTCGTTGAAGTTTGATTTTCAATAAATTTTACTTAAATTAGATAGCATCAAGTACTAGGTTACAAGCTGGTGAAGTTTTAAATTCAAAATACATGTGTTTTTTCGCATGTTTTACTTAAAAATAAATTTATAAGTTTTTTGAATTCAATAGAATATTTAATAATATTCTATTAACAAGACAGAGTTTGAATACATGATAATGTGTGCATCAGTACATTTTTTTAGATTTAAAGATTATCGAATATGATCATGCTGATGATTAAAAGCCGCACTGTTTAAATGTAAATCATTTTAATAAACTTTCATACATTATTAAGGTTCTATGAAAAATAATAAACTGGCATTAAAAGAGAATTATTGACTTTTTTTTTTATAAAAATACAAGTATATAAGTTTATATAATAAACTCTCTATACACGTGTATAGAGAGTTAATTAAACATGGTAAAGTAGTATATTGTACACCAATCGCCAACACTATACTTGAATTTAAAAAAATCTAATGTATGAAACTATATTAAAATTCATTTATTTCTGTAAGATTTCTATATCAACAAACGTGTGCTTTGAAATTCATAAACTCCGCACACGCGGTGACTGAGAACGATGTTTGAATGTCTTGTTCATTCGTCCCGTCACAGCTTGTGCAAGAAAAACCGTAGTATACACGGGGCTCGATGATACTATTTAGTGGCTTGATTTATTATGCCACCATAGAATGGTAACTCCAAGAAATATGCTTGCCCACTGCAGGATAAGAGCGGTTCGGTCGCGACGTCGACACAAGGCTCTTCAAAATTAAAAATAAAATAGTCACGTTGTGACAATAGAGATGTTAGGCCTTTTCTTCAGCCTGGAACATAAAAATATATTATTATGGCGACTGAGTATTTCTTGAGCAAGTCTCAAGCCGTCCAAAAACCCCTTTTTTAAGGGGAGGACGAGGTACCAGTGGCAAACGAACTTTATGTTCAATCAGTTCCGGGCGAGATCCCACGCTGTAGAAGTCAAATAGATAAATATATAGCTCTTCTATCTACAAGAGAGCATCTAGATATTTCTAGAAGAAACAATTGTTCATTTGTGTATGAGTGCTGCGACATTGACAGCCGTTACCGAACTTCTAAAGAAAAAATATATCAAAGAGAGAGTCTACCTCTCAGTCAAACTACTAAATTAAAAAGAGTCTAAAAGGAGACAAACGTCAAAATTGAAAATTGAAAATTGAAATTCATAAACATATACGTTAAATTCCTAATACAATTATAATTATTTATTAGGTATGAGTCATTAACTTAGTTTAATTTTTTTACTTATACGTGTTATTTATATTCATAAACAATACAGTGTTTATTGGACGTTCTAAACTTATGCATTACACTTCGAATGCATACTATCTAAAAAGAAATAACATTGTTCACATGTGACATTGGCTCAGTTGTCGAAAATTTTTAGAGTTATTTCGCAATTTTCGAAGCCTGTAGTAAGATAGAATAAAGAAAATACCCAAATTGTGTGCGTGTATTTGTTTTTGTTTTGAAATTTTAAACAAAATATGCATGGAATGTTAATTCAATTTCACAAACCAGTATATGCTAATAATATACTTGTATATGAATATTCTACATACAAGTTTATTGAAATCTACAAACTGGTTTATTAGAGTTCAGAAACGTTCATGAAATTTTGAGAACACCGTTTATTAGAAGTTGAACATGCGTTTATGTAAACAACTTCCAACACAAGTTTATTCAAATCAATACGAAAATTTTTAACAGTGAATTGCGGAGTAATGTTGTTTGAAAGGCATTTGCATGATAATAATTACTATAAAAAAACTTATTGTTGTACCTTATACCATGAACGAAAACTCTGCAAAGTTCTGTGCAATGTAGTAATTTACTGTGCTATAAAAAATTCTGAGAATTCTGAAGTTCTAATGTCTATTCAATAGAGGTGTGCGGGAAGACAAATTTTTTCAGCCGGGAAGGGAAATTTCTCGATGTTTCGGGACGGGAAATTTCTCGATGTTTCGGGACGGGATCCTAAAATTCAGGATTTCCCGAAAAGTTCGGGATATCCCAGAAATTTCGGGAAATCCCGGATTCGGGATTTCTTATCTTGAATTATCGGGATTTATTTATCTTGTTCGATTTCCTGGATTTGAATATGCAATGTCAAAATATCTTGCATCGCTAAATATAAAACTATGTAGTTTTAACTTGAAAAGTCGTGAAAAATTGCAACTCTCGGTAATTTTCCGAATTCGAATTTTTCAAAGTTGACAACGTTTTCCTTTTTTTTATCACTTTAAGTATAATTAGTATGGTGGTATAATTCTTAAAAACTTGAGACATATCAGTAATGTTAACAAAAAAAGTTAATGACTGTGGTATTTTTAAAACTAATAAATGTTACGATACGTTAATTATGTACAGGGATAGTAAAAAAAATTGTATCAATGAAAATTACTAATTCATGATGTACGATTTTTGAGTCGAAATTTTATATGCGATTTTTTTTGTGAACAAACCACACGCATATTTAGGAAGTATCCGAATCGTAAAATTTTTTATAGCGTGATAACGATTGGCAATCTTATACGCTCGGGCTTCGCGCAGAGTTATTGACGAAAGTATTTTCGGGCTCCGTGTGCAAAGCCAACCCGAACTCGGTAATGAGATGGGCAACGGGCGCACTTGTATCCCGAAACCTCGATCGTTCGGGTGGGCCCCACACGCCGGCCCGAGTTTCCAGCCGGGCACGGGCATATTTGTCTACCCGAGACTTCGATCGTTTCAAGCTGTCTCTGCTAACCCGAACTTGGTTTGAATTCGGGCGCTCTACAAAATTCACGTCCGATTCATAAATCGCCTCAAGCTGCTCCGGTCAACCCATGCCCGATTTTCGTTCAAGCGATCTCGGAGCAACTAAGATCATACGCATAAAGAACTTGGACAGCTTGATCTCGTTCGGTTATTTAGTTTTAAGGCGTAGCTCAAACCCACCCATTGCAGATCTCTAGTGTCGGAGCCATTGATGGAACGGGAGTAACGGGACTTTTAAAAAGGAGCTACAGCTATAGAAAAATAAAGACTTATCGGGCGCGATTCCAAAATGTTTCGCGTGCAGATTTCGACATATTTTGTCGCAGAAATGTAAACAGGATAATTAGAGAACACAAATCGTCTTTTGTTCGAGAAAAAAACCAATATTACGTGAATTAGAGCATGTTGTTAAGAAAAAATGTGTTTAATTAATTTAACGAAAACGGGGGCTAATCTTGAAAAAACGTTTGAAGGAAGTATTTAGGGTATGATTACCAATCGTTCTAGACAGGTTTCGTTTTTTTGGAATTTTCAAAATTAATTTGGGGCACACAATGTTATCAATAAATGAGGAGTCCCATGCAATAAGGGGATACGTGCTCGACGAGTTGAAAGAGTGAAAGGTGACGGGCAAAAAAAAAAAAAAAAAAAATTTTCCTCCCTTGACAAGGAGAACAATACTTTTGCCCGTCACCTTTCACTTTTTCGACTCGTACTTCGTTCGCGCGTACTCCCTTATTGCATGGGACTCCTCAAATGCGAGTTTACGGACGATCACGAAGTCGGGTTTTTAAGGAAACGGGATTTTTTATTTCCGGACATTCGATATTTCAACTAGATCATGTATAAGCAATTTGAATTTTTTAGGTTTTTTTTTGCTTAACACATTGGGTAAACGTGTCACTTTGCCCACGGTTTCGTGAAATTTTGGAAACTACCTGATTTGTAGTTTCTTGCTTTTGGTTTCTCAATATTCGGGAAAATGACCGTTTTGGGGCTTTATTTCTTCGAGGAAATGGTGGCACCCCACGAAAAAAATTTTTTCTTCCCTTTTCTGCGTACGTCCCTGCACATTATCATAACTTACATTTATCATTCCAGTGTTGTTATTTTTCCCCTTTTTCTTAGGTTTGACCTTCTTCGCCTCTTCCTTCTTATCATTCCGGACCTTTCGAAGCGCCGACTTAACGAATGCCGCATTTTCAAAAATATCCTCTTCCTGAAAACTCTCCTCCTCATCAGACTTCTCACTTTCACACTGCGTTTTCTCCTTTTTAACTTCTTTTTCCTTTTCATTTTGCTGAACATTCGTTTTCTTAACCTCTTCTTTTTTGTTTTTCTGTTTGTTTTTGCTACTTTTTCCTTCCACCTTTTTATTCTCCATCGCTTTTTCAGCCTTTTCCTTTTCAGCTTTCTCCTTCTTCAGCATTTTTTCTTTTTCCACTTTTTCTTTAGCTGCTTTTACCTTCTTCTCTTCAGCTTCTTTCAATCTTTTTTTCTCAGTTTCTCCCGCCTTCTTTTCTTCAGCTTCCCTCAACATTCTCTCTTCAGCTTCTTTCAACTTCTTTTCCTTAGCTTCTTTTAACCTTTTCTCTTCAGCTTCCTTCAACCTCGTCTCCTCAACTTCCTTTAACTTTCTCTCAGCTACTTTCAATTTTTCTTTCAGAATTTTCTTTTCCTCATCCGCTTCCAACTCTTCCAACTCCTTCTGCTGTTTATTCAATTCGGCAATTTCCATTTCTTTACCCACGTTATTCTTCTTACTTGCTTGATTTTCATTCATTTTTGTTTTATTTTCATTCGTTTTCATTTTACTCTCATTAGGTTTTGTTTCATTGCCATTATTTTTTGTTTTATTTTCATTCGGTTTTGTTTTATTTTCATTAGATTTTGCTTCATTTCCATTCGGTTTAGCTTTATTTTCAGTAGTTTTTGATTTGTTTTGCTTACTATCTACTGGACTTCCTTTCTTATTTGTTGCACTTGCTTTATTTTCTTTCACGCTTGCTTCATTTTTTTTCGCATCGATCTTTTTAACTTTATTGTCCACTTTATTCGCCTTCTCGTTTTTTGGAACATTGCTCTGTTTTTGCGTAACGTTTTTAACCTCGATTACTTTCTTTGCATTCCCACTTGTTGTAGGGCCATTATTGCTACTCTGACCCTTCTCTTTTTTTAATTTACCTTTCTGATTCATCCATTCCTGAACTTGTGCAGCGTTCAAGCCATATTGGCTTTGCAACATCATTCCCATGAAAAGGTCTTTCAAAGGCTCATCCATAATTCTATTAGTACAGCCTTCTTCGTTGCAGCAATGCGATTCATCTGACTCTTCATCTTCATAATCCTCCTCATCGTAATCACTCTCATCTATATAAGATTCATCTTCATCGCAATCTTCTTGCTCAGACCCACATTCTACTATTGGATCGTTATATTGTTCCCCTTTGAAAGCTTTTAAAAGTTTTACGGTCTTCTCGTCGATATTATGTGTCACAGCCTTATTAATAGGCTCATAATTGTGACCAGGGAAAAAAGCTTGGATATCGTTCCATTTTGGGGTGGCGTTAGTTTTCTTGTTGACTTTGGTTTGATTTACGTGGTCTTGTATGCCCTGAGATTGGCAGATGAAGATTTTGTCCTCAAGACAGACGAAGACATTATTGTCCAAATCATGGAATCGAGGGCCCAGTAAATCGTCGTTCCGTGTTTCCTTTTCTGGTTTTTGTGACATCTCGAAAAATCTGTATACATGGACCATTTTTCTTCATGTGCGTATGTATAAGGTGGATTACATTTTTCAAGTCCGATTAAGGAAAAAAAACAAACAATTGTGTAACATTACCGAGAATACAGTTGGTCGATTGGAAACAGGGACATACGCAGGGCAGAACATTCAGAAAATTTTGTTGATTATTGTTAACAAAAATAATTTTTTATTTTAATTAAATTTGCAAAATTATTGTAAAATTAAACATTGTACTAGTGGAAAAGTAGTATTTTATAACTCAATACAAATTCTGAAAACCATAATTTTCGGCAAACAAAGATCCCAATTTATTAATAATTACAATGTTAATTATTAATGACAATGTTACCTTCAAACATTATATTTTAATTGACGCTATCTTATCCTTTACAATGAATCATGTCACAAATGAATCATCTTGAGCATAAATGAAATTATAAATTATATAAATTATTACCTACCAATCATGTTATCTTGATTTAATAAAGATAAATTTTTTAATTCATATAAGCAGAAACATAGTTTCTATTTATTCATTTTTTTTTACCTAGGGTGGAAGCCCATATTCCTTATTCTGCCACTGATCTTATTTAAGTTTTAAATTTAAATTACACAATTTATATAAATTCTTCACAATTCTTTATAATAATTTATTTTTGCAAGAGGAGTTTAAATATGTACGTGCAAATTTTCAAAATTAAATTTTTGAATTGGCCTTAAGTATAGCTACAGTTAAAATTATTCTCCCTCTTTTGGAAAAAAAAAAGTTTTTAGGGGGGCACTTCCTCCAGCGTATCAAAAAATAATGGTTATTTGGCGATTTTTTTCCATTCAAAAAAAAAAAAAAAAAACATGCGTGAATCATCTTCTGCACATATTTAGGTACGTGCTTAAGCTACAGCAAAATTTTTTTTCTGTAAACAAATAATGAAAAATGGAGGATTTATTAAAGTCCTATATGACAGCCCGGATTTTTGCGTGGTATACGCTTGAGTCGATAGTTCATATCTGAAACGTACAAGCAATTTTTTTAACAATTCAGTAGACTTCTTTCGACTGCATGAATATCTAATATTGTTAAAGAAATTTTTTTATTTAAGTTTTAAGCGAAAAATAGCAACAAAAATGACGTGAAAATCGCAACTTTTTTTTTTGAAACTATTACTTCAATACTTTTTAATCGAGTTTTTATAAGTTTTTATAATTCATGCACTCGAAGAAAGTCTGCTGAGACATAAAAACAATTGCTTTTATGATTCAGATGAGAGCATTTGACTCCAGCGTGTACCGTACAAAAGCAATCTACCGCGAGCTGTCATACTGGATTTTCAATTTAATCGACCATTTTCAATCATTTCTTTATGAAAGAAAATTTTTTTGTCGTTCGAGCATGTACCTAAATATATGCAAAAGATGATTCACTAGTGTTGCTGTTTTCAGACTGGAAAAAAATCGACAAAAACCACCATTTTTCGACGAGCTGAAGGTAGTGCCCCTCTTAACCACGTGGTTTGATTATTGTTGATTATTATTAACACGTATATTTAACAGAAAAATCAAATAACGATCCCTCGGAGCTTACATGAAGAAAAAACTTCTCAAGTCATTTTGATAAAAATTGTATATTTCAGCCTCAGCCCGGGCCCTCATCAGGAAAATTGTATAATACAATATATTTTATTAACGTTAACCTCACAATAACTTTTATAATAAAACAATGTCGAGACTACTTACTGAATATCAATGAGGAAACCAATTATTAATCTGTTGCAAAAATTATATCCTGTTAGTGATTCATCCATGAACATAAGACAATCACCCCGTTTATAAATAAAATTTGATTAAGAATATACAAATGCATCATAGGCATCCCACAATTTGTCGTATTCCTCTTTTTTCATTTTTTATGCTTATACAACAAATATATATTCTTCAATTCACGACATTGTAACTTCATGTTCAATCAACAACTGACTAATAAAATCTCGAAACAGAAATTAACACCCATCACCCAAACACATTGACGGTAAACAGTCTTATCTAAATTTATCAGGACTCAAAACATTTTCAAAAATCTATCATAAGCAATCCCCATGTTCTTCGTTTCTTCTTGTCTATTCAAAGTGCCATTAGTCTTTTTAATATATAACATTTCAGAAACCCTCCTTTTAAAATAGTTGTCCTCATTGACCAGTATTTTTGCATTTTCCCAATCAAACTAATGATTCATCTCAATTATAAAAGTTATTGTAAGGTTAACGTTAATAAAATGTATTGTACAGTTTTCCTGATGAGGGCCCGGACTGAGGCTGAAATATAGAATTTTTATCAAAATGATTTGAGAAGTTTTTTCTTCGTGTTAGCTTCGAGGATCATTATTTGATTTTTCTGCAAATTATTAAACGGAGCACTTCCAAAAGAGAACGTATATTTAACCTTTGCATGGAAATTAATGTGCCTCAAGTTTCAAACGTTTAAAATAAAACGAAAAGAAAAATTGAATGATTTATTAATTATTCTCATGGGCAGGATTGAGTCAAATATTTCATTAGTGAGCATAAAGTTTGTTGTTTTAACCGAAATATCCTTGAAGGCAACGAGAAAATTTTTTTATCAAACACTTGCCTTTATTCATTTTTCTTTGGATTTTAAACGTTTGTAACTTCATGCACATTGCAAATTACAACTTTCCTCATAGGGAGAGAAATAATTCTTTTTCCTACAGGAAGTAGAAATTAATTTTCACAAATGAGTCAGAAGACTCAAAAGTACTTTATGAGTTAATCAAGCAGTTTTGTAATTAAGATTAGATTTTTCACCATGCAATATACATATACTTAGATTGAAATGAATGTTTCAAGGAAGAGAAGGAGGGGAGTAAAAAAAATTCTAAATTCTAAACTTTACTTTTTTCAAAAAACACTGTTTCGCAATGGCCCAGATTTTGTATGAATCACTTTTACGTAGCTGATAGTTTTTCTAAATCCTATAGACATTCTGAAATTTTTAACCAAAAAATATAAAATTAGTCAAATTGATTGAAAATTGAAATATAAATTGGTGACTTGTTATTTTGAAATTGAATATTTGAAGCTGAACTTCCAAGTTTAGAAAGTAACAGTAAAATTGTTTTCTGAAATCGTCAATTTTTTACCTCTAGATTTTCAAATATTCAAATTTGTACATTCAAGGTTTATTTATTAGTATGAAAGTATATTGTTTGATTTTTTAACTTTAACTTTTTCTTATTGGTTTTCAAAATCAATATTTTTTTTTGAAATCTTTACATTCAATTCTTGTCATCTGTATGAATTAAAAATATTTTCACAATATGTAATTTGGAACTTACTTGACTTTCAGCAATATCCACATAAATTTAACAATATTTATTTGATAAATTAGTATCTGTTTAAACGAAAATTCGAATCTTCTTATGCTTATTAATTATTAATTTATTAATTCCACAATTTGAATTTTGTTAAATTAAATTGAAAAATTTTATTACGTAGCGACTTTAGCTGACATTTTTCTTTCATAGCAAAACACTTGATAACTCTTGTTTATATAATTAAAGTTTGAAAAGGTTGGGATTCATGACCTCTTATTCTTGATATTATGAATTTTAAAATGTGAACTTACATGTTTTTCAAAGTGTCAAATATAATATTGACTGCTTATTTTTAAAATTCGTAAATTATTAAAAAATGGTCTATTTTTCACGAAGATTAAGAATCTGCAACAGTTTTCATTTTTTCAGCAAATATGCCTGCTCCAGGGTGTTAATATAATTATAGTTATATTCACATATTATTAGCTAGTAATTCTATTCATACACAATTAACAATTATATACATTTATAATTATATAGCCGCTATATTTATTATTAATCAAAAAATTATTCTACTCATTGACAAGTAAATAAATATATTATACTCATACATATAATTATGATATATTTACTGGAAAAAAGCCCTTGCATATTCCTAATCCTCATGAAGAATAGACCATTTTAAAATATGTTACGACTTTTAACTCTATTTTTAAACAAAGCTGCTTTTGTGCAATTTTTTTAAACTTTGCATTCATGGAACTGACAAAATATGTTATTTTTCATGATTGATTTATAATTAGTGATTTTATTATTTTTCCAATTTCGTGGTAAATTATCATACATTATATTTACATCGTATGATTAGACATTTATCATTTTTATTATTATTATATCACATTTTACTATGTATTTTACATTTTTTTTATGTAATATTATTTTCAAGTTTAGTGATTCATTTGTCATAAAACCAAATGGTAGATTATTTCATATTTATGGTATTACCAGGTGTACTCCTAAGTAATTTCCGGTTTTTTCAATGGATGGCGTTCTGTTTTGTACCGCTGTTGGTAACACATACCAAATGTCATTTTGTTCAGTCATATCGAGTGCTTGAACTGCGTTGACATTTTTTCGAAGAAATCTTCCAGTAAGTTTTTATTGCGCTTCAAAAATGTCGAATTTTGTACCGAATTTTGAGCATATGCGCCATGCATTGCTTTTCATGTTCAATCAGGGGAAAAAAGTGTCCGAGAGCCACTGTGCGCTTGTGGAAGTTTATGGTGATCGTGCATTAACACTTCGAACACGTGAAACGTGGTTTCGACAGTTCAAAAATGGAGATTTCGACCTGAACGACGCCGCACGCTCCGGCAAGCGAAAATCGTTCGATGACGCCGAATTGCAAGCATTATTAGATGAAGACAACACGCAAACGCAACGACAGCTTGCAGATGCGTTGGGAGTTCAACAGCAAGCAATTCCCAAACATTTGCGAACCATGGGAAAAATTCAGAAGTGTGGAAAGTGGGTGCCCCATGAACTGACCAAGAGACAAATGGAGAATCGAAAAGTGACCTGTGAAATGCTGCTTCAACGATACAAAAGAAAGTCTTTCCTGCATCGTATTGTTACTGGTGATGAAAAGTGGATTTTCCTGGAGAACCCTAAGCGCAACAAATCGTGGGTGAGTCCAGGTGAAGCATCGACATCGACGGCACGGCCAAATCGTTACGGTCGGAAGGTCATGTGCTGTGTGTGTGGTGGGACCAGTCCGGTGTTATATACTTTGAACTGCTGAAACCTGGTGAAACTGTGAATGCCGTTCGCTACAAACAGCAAATGAAAGATTTGAGCCGAGCCATTGTGGAAAACTGACCAGAATATCAACAACGACAGAAGAAGGTAATTTTGCTCCACGACAATGCGCCGTCGCATAAGTCGAAAGTCGTTCGTGACACGCTGGAAAGGCTCAAGTGGGAAGTGCTTGATCATGCGGCTTACTCACCAGACCTGGCGCCATCCGACTACCACCTCTTTGCCTCGTTGGGCCATGCCCTTTCTGAGCAGCGCTTCGACTCGTACGAAAATGTACGAAAATGGCTCACCGAGTGGTTCACCTCCAAAGGCAATGATTTTTACTGGCGTGGTATCCACAATTTACCAGAAAGGTGGGAAAAATGTGTAGAAAGCGATGGAAAATACTTTGAATAAAATAAAGGTTACAGTTTTTTTGGAATTATGTGTTTTATTTGCAAAAAAACTGGAAATTAATTAGGAGTACACCTGGTATAATTATATAATATTACTATTTATTTTATATTCTATCACTACCATGTTTATTTTATTACTTCGTGATATTATTTTCTTAATTGAAACAGAGATTATTTCAGAATATATTTATATTATTTTTCAAATATAATATATTACATCAAATTTTATAATTATGTATACTATTTTTCAAATCGAATAGTGAAATGTTTCAATATATTTATATCATTTTTAAAATAAGATATATTAATATGATTAAATGTAATAATTTATCATTTATTTTGTTACTTCATCTTAAACTATATGCGACATTATACTTGAAATTTTTGTAGTTCATTATTCTGCAAGTATATTTTATTACTATGATATTTTTGTTTATTTAATGTTTTCTCCTTTCATATTTTATCATTTTCCAAATCTGTAAATTTATTATTTAACAAATTAAATGGTAAATTATTGCAATATATTTTTATATCATTTTCCAAAAATGATAATATATCATTATTAGAATTACATATTTTCCTTCATTTTGTATTCAATAAATTAATATTTCATTAGGAGCTGATACTCTCCAAATTCAAAGGTAGATTATTTCAATACATGTTTTTATCATTTTTTTAAAATATAATATACTACACCCAGACCTTATGTTAACGAGAGCTCAAAACTCACATTACCAAGCATTCCCCTCTGCCACTTCACTCTCACCACTGAAGCGCATGTGCTTGCCAGAGTAGCATGCTAGCCAATGAGAAGGCTCACGCAAACTTAGCTCTCTGTAGTGCATGAGCCCATGTGAACAAACAACTTGGTCGTCAAGATTCTTGCCGCGTTTCATTGGTTTTCATAAAGACCAATCACCCAGGACCACTTGAGTGATAGGGTTTACCTCGACAGCTTGTTAATATAACTCATTTGTGCATTTTCCAACTCGTTAACGTAAGGCTTGAGTGTACTATTATTATCAATATTGTAATATTTTACAAATATATCGATTTATGAATCTCCAAACATGAAAATATCAATATTGTGGTATATTTTTTATTTTATATTCAATATTTATTATTGTGAAATTATTTTTAAAATAATTTCACAATAATAATAGTAAACAGAGTTTATTTTATGATAAATTCATATTAATTTTAAAATATAATAATTTTTTGTCAGTATCATTGTTATACAATATTTGTATACTTCATTATTATGTGATATTATTTTTCAAATATGAAATAATACTATTATGGGTATGTATTTCCATTTGTTTAATATTATAAGATATAATATTTCGTCAGAACATGATATCATTTTTCAAATACATTATTACTATGATTGTTTATTTCTATCTATTTTATGTTTTCTTATTTCGTATTTGATTATAATTCAATATAATTTTCATGCGAAATCAGCTATAACGAGCGCTGTACGCCGCCTGTGAAGTGATCGTAATGTTCCCGTTGACCAACCGAGCGCATAATAGTCTAAATTGGCGATAGAGACCCCAATTGTGACCCTCAAAAATTGGACATAATGAGAATTTCCTTTTTTTTTTGGAATTTTGGAAATTACGGTATAAGGGGAAGCCGGGGACTGTAATCATTCCCTCAAAATAGGCATTTCCGAATTTAAAAAAAAAAGAAAATTTCTCATTATGTCCAATTTTTGAGGGTCACAATTGGGGTCTCAATTCACTAAAATCACCAATTTTGACTTTTATGCGCACGGTCAGTAAACGAGAATATTACAATCATTTCACGGACAACCCTCATTGCTCGTTATGGCTAATTTTGCATAAAATATCGTATGCACCTCGGAAAATACGTGGCCGTCTTGATGTGCCGATCAAGGGTGTTTTAGGGACACGCCGAAAGAACATGCGTGCCATATATAGTGAACTCCGTCAAAAAAGGCAATTTCCAAAACTCACAATATACGAAGCGCATGTTCTTCCGACCTGTCCTGAAAAAACCACGATCGGCCGATAATGACGGTAGTATCTACCTTGGAGCATAATATACTATTAAATTTTATAATTTATAACTTTTTAAAATTTACGATCAATTTTTCCATTTTATTTTCACATTTTTTAAATATGATATTTTCTAATTATTTATATTATTATTTATTTTGTATTCTGTTAGTTCATTTCATACCATGATGTGACATTTTTCAAATTTCAAGGTAGATTATTTCAGTATATATTCATGCAACTTCTAAAATATATTATATTTTAATTTATTATGAATTTTCTTATTCCTTATTTTATTATATAATTTTTTAAATTTAGTAATTTGTTGACAAATTAACGGTCAATTATTCTATTATATTTTTATGTATGGCATGGACTGAAGAAAGGGTCATAACAGCATCTTGCTGCTTTTAGAGGAAAATTGAGATTGAAAAGAAAAATTCCCTGCAAATAGCATAAACAGGCCCACTTTGTATATTTGTTTTTTATGAAATTAAAAAATTATACATTATTAGGAATAGCTCGTTCAATAGAGCAAGACACCCAAACTTGTGTTTCCGGGACATGATTTTGTGAGACTCGAGTCTCGGCTTAATGTGCCGTGAAGCGTTAAATCAACATTTGCTGGCATTTTCGCTGAAAAAAAAACTTTTGCTGGGCTGGCTTTGGAATTTTAATGGCCGTTTTTTTCATGCCAGTTCAATACAAAGAGGCCGAAGGGGATCAGTCACCTTGGTAAGAAACGAAAAAAAGGTCCCTTGGATTTGCAGAGCATAGTTCCCAAACAGCCCGAATTTGATTTTTGGTGCTATTAGTATTTTTCTTCAGCCCACGCCACATACCATTATTCAAATATTACATTATTATTATTATCATGATATTTTCATTTATTTTGTATTCTATTGTTTCATTTTGAATTATTATGTGATATTATTTTTCAAATTAAGAGGTATCAGATAATCTCAGAATATTTTTTTCTAAATTGACAAGTTTGTGATTTATTTTTATTCTATTTTTTCATATTTTTAAATAAATGGTATTATTTCCCAAATTCATTCTTTTAAAATTTTTAAAATTTAGTAATTGAGGAGCTCCCCCTTTTCTGCGTACGGCCCTGTCTCACAGTATGTATTTCCCGGCAAAATTGTCAAATGACTAAAAAAAATTTTCTTATAGCGCTTCAAGTGCGACATTGTTTTTTCAGCCTAATATTTTTTAACAATTAACCACTTTATTTCTTATTTACTGTCCAGGCACCAAATTCCTCGAATTCATTATGACAATTCCAGATGACAGACAATTTCACATGTTTGAAAATTACTAAATTTTCCACATACCGAGGAGAAAAATTTGGATGCAAACTTCTCGATTTTAATGTTAAGGGTTGTGAATTTGTGGTTATTCGCACATTCTGCGGTGTTATGTACACGATGACGTAAAAATTGGTTTAGGTATTCTTATCCACAATATTTTAGTCAAAGCGAAATTTGAAAAACGCAAAATAAGGTTTGATTTATTACCTGTTACAGATTCAATCAACAATAATGAATTTGTAATCGAAATATTTCGTATTTTCCGTCTGTTTCCTCCGTTGAATTGCGTCAATCAGGGCTCCTATACATTAGGAACGATTCTCGTCAAAATTTAGGGATTGGTTTAGAAACGAGATGTCGCTGTCATCAAATTGAGATGTTTATATTACCGAAACAGTACTAAAAATACACATGAATACACTGCTGAACTTAGAGAGACTCAAGGGAGAGAGTGGCAATTGAAATCGCTCCTAATTGGAGATGTAAGTATGGCGGCCATCTTGGACACAAACTAAGCACAAACACAGTACTACTTAGCAGCCCCGTGCAACTGCCTATGCTTTCAATGGAAGCTGCGATGCTCGAAGAAAGCCGAGCTGCCCGCCCTGTGGGCGCCACTTATGCTCGAGGTAGCGCAATATATATGTCATACGCTATACCTCGAACTCACACAAATCGAAACTCGCGTCTATGTGATCATCAGTGATCATTCGTTAGCGTCGACTGCTCCGGTTCGCACTGGGAAAACGACCGAGTTAAAATAATATGTAATCACCGAGTAACAATGTTAGAGTTGCATCAACCCTGATGGTAGAGTGTATATTACTCGGTAAGTTGTGTCTATGAAAGGTAGAGAACAGGAAGCATAACTCCGTATACTTCGCTACACTGCTCGACACGTCTCGCTTTTGGGTCAAGCAGACCTCCCACTCCTGCTGTTGGCATCACATGACTGAACGATGAAAACTCGTTTCTGCGCACCCTCGCGTGCTTTCCCATTGAAAACAAAAACAAACCAAACGTCAAATCTGGTGAAGTGCTAAAGTGGCTGAATGCAGCAGTATCAGTATGTAATGTTAATACCAAAAAAATACCACAAACATGAAAAGTGACATGTTGTAATATTTTTCTTGTGTATAGGCATCGAATCTCGAAATGAGCGAGGGTTCTGCAGCGTACAGACTGTCTCTTTTTCGCGAAATTCAAGCGAACTTGAATAGCATTGAATTACCCCAAAATTGGTCGAAAACATCAGTGCCGAGTGTTTACATGGTGTATTTCAAAATCGAGGAGGACCAAAGCGTTGATTTTTCTGTTTTTATCGATCCGAGTATGGTAGTGAAAACATATCATCGAGGGAGGCATTTGGATTACCTAACCTAGAAACCTAGGAAAGTAGATTCAAAATTCGATAAATCATATTTATTGAAATGTCTTGAATGTTTACAATCAACGAATACATATTTTATAGTTAATTTATAGCCAAAAAAGGTGTGGTTACTTTTATGAAATGAAAACTGGTGATCAATACTGTAAATGGCGGCTTAAAAAATGCTTTATATGTAAAATAGTTTCAAAATTCGATAAATCAAATTTATTGAACTTTTTGAGTGTTAACAATCAACGAATACATATTTTATAATTAATTACCTTATTGCTAAGAGTTTCGAGTGTTAAAAATCAACGAATACATATTTTTACAACGGTCATTGTCGTTTTCATTGATGATTTTTTCAGATAAAATTAATTTTATTCATGTCATACCCTCTATATTAATTATGTTTGCAAAATTTTAAATATGACGGATTAGTTTGAAAATTATAAAAAAGTAATTTTTAATTGCCATAAAAATGATAATTTTTGAGCTTTGAAGTACAAAAGTTAGTTCAACATGAATCAGTTTCGATAATGATGAGATATGAAAATTTCTATTGGTCTCGATAATGAATGAGTGGTTTTGGTATTATTAAATTTCTTTTACGATTGTAAAATATAGATCGGTGAAATTTTAAGTTAAAAAATGTGATGTTTATACTAATTAAAATAGAACACATTTGTAAATAATTGTAGTGAAATGATTGCTTTTGTTAGCAGGAAAAATGAATTTCTAAATTTTTTAAAAAACATACTTTATTTTCCAATGTTTCGACGATTTTTTCACGTATAAATCACTTTGTATTTTACATAACTAATTTCTGGTAAAGTGAATCTTACCATTTTTAAGTGTCTATTGCGTACGACATAATTTTTTGCACGTTTTTAAATTACTCATATTTACGTACGTATTACGCATCATCTTGAAAAAGGCCTACTTCTTCCAAACCCTTGTCTTCGGAGTCTGTTGCTGTTTTATTTTTGCGCGTTTGTCGAACTAGTTTGACGTTTTTCCTTAATGCCCGCTCTTTACGACGTTGTTCGTCGTGAGCCTTGTTGTACTTCTTGCAGATAATTTGTGCTCTTGCCATCACATAATAATGAATCACTTGTCTTGTCAGAGTGAGCTTGTGTTCTGAGCAACCAACAAATTTAATCCCTTCGCTTATAATGTTGCGATCAACATTCAAAAGAGTGTAACAATGAAACTGGTCCTCACCGACGGATTGCATTAAAGCCTTTTCAACGGCTCGCAAAAGGTCAAACAGTTGATCTGATGGGTATTTCAAACCACCTTTTGTCAAAGTATCTATCATCTTGTCCCTTTCCAAACATCCATGTGGTTTTGAAACCGTTTGGCGGAAAACGTCACAGTCAGTCCATTTCCAAACTTTGCTCACCACAAAGCCAGAAAAATATGACTCAGCAAAGTCGTTTGGGGTACGGACATTATAGTCATGTGCATGTTTTGAGCCGTATGGTAAGGTGTTTTCTTCACCATTTTCTATAATGTCATCAAGTTGTTTTTCCCACTCCGATTTTTTTTCATTCTTTTTTCGCAATTCTTTGCAAGTCAGAAGAGTCTCGAAAAGTTCTAGCCCTTCCACGTTGGAACCTCGGGGGGGCTTGACAAGAGAGTAGAAGGTAAGAAGTCGAAAAATTTGTATGAAAAGGGCGGGATCAGACTTGTCCGTAGATCCACAACAGCTGCGTATCAGACCAAAAAAAGCCTACGAAAATATAAGAACAAGCAATAGTGTATTATTGCGAGTTATTGAAGGCTTTGCCACATTATAAAAATTCGAAATATGATATTTTATTTGAAATGTTTGAGAATGTCGAATGTACGACATTGATTTAACGAGCTGTTAAACATTCGTGGCGCGTCAGTTACATTATGCATACAAATTACCTCCAAAATATCTTGCAGCATTCGTGACGTCATGAGGTAGTTGTAGTTGCAATGTTCAACCAAATACAAGCAGAGTTCCAAAGCAGTCTTCAGTGTCACAACCCATCCTTTATATGTGTTGTCGGATAAAAACGGAAATTGCAGTTGCTCGGCTCCGTATTTCCAATCTTGCAAGTACTCTAAGAACACCTCTATTGCCTGTGAAATCAAACCTTTTCGCAAAAATCTCATCGTTTTATAATATACTAGGGGGCTGCGCACCCTACGCGTTTCGCACGCCAACCACCCTTTTTGTTAATTGACTTTCACCTTCATTCTAATCCTAAAATATGAAAACTTTTATAATAATAAATAACCTTGAATTCCTTGTTGTGCGGACGCAATGCATTTAGCGGAGTTCTAGATGTCATTGCATCAATGACGTTTCGAACTCGAGTGAGGAATTTGATCGTGTGCTCATACTCAAGTAGCTTGCCAAACTTGAGCCCATAGATTTTGAGGGCAGCTATGACATTTTCCGAAAATATCTGTGAAAAAAAAAACCGAAACTTGTAGGATTTCTTACAAAAATTGTGAATAAATTTTATTTCGAAGTTGTACTTACTTCAAGTGCAATGCCAACATTCAATTTTTGAAAATTCTGTGGATCCAGATGAGCTGGTGTCAGTTTATGGGCGATTTTCAAACCAAGATCAAATTTTCCACCTTCGATGTCAATAATATCTTGAAGATGTTGCATTCGCACAATCCCATCTGGGGTCTGTAAAAGTTATTAACATATTTAAAATCACGGAAACGTATTTTAATGTATTTTACAAAGTGTATAGAAAAAGTAATAGAGCATGACCTTGACTTACCAAAAAGTCTTTCACTTTAACCATGTAGTTTCTCAAATTTTTAACTAAATGAGAAAAATCTGAGCAGAACCACATTCGTCTCGGCGATGAATTTTGTCCAGAATGTAGGTCGTCATCGACTGTACTATATTGGTGAGGATGCGTGCAACTGGGTTCCAAGTAGCCGACTCCAAAAAGTTGCCACATTTTTCTGTTCCACTGCGCTTCGTCGGCAGTTACGATGTCTACAGTGAAACCGGCATTTTCCATGAAGATAATGCACTCGAGCACCAAGTGATGCAGTGCATCTCCATTTGCACAGCTTTTACTTAAAAAAGTTCCGAGAGTTTGAACCCAACTCCCTTGAAGAGGTTGAAACATGAACACAAGAGCGTGGTCACCTTGTTCATATTTTTGTTCTTTCGTTGTTGCACTGCCAAGGTCAACAAAACCCAAAGTTGTCGCAGTTTTTCGATCAAAGGTTACTCCTTCAGTGAGTTGAATTTCATCTAATTTAAGGCATCCTGCAGAGAGAATTGATTTTTAATTGTTTATCTCGAATGTGGATAATAATATAATAATGAAATTATAAAATTAAATTAAATTATATTCAATTATATACTAATCGAATATGGATATTTCGTGTCCATAGACATTATGGACAAGAAATATTCCCAAGAAAATTCGTATGTCCTAGTGATGTTTTCCAAACCTAATATTGCAAAAAATATTTCAAGAGTAGTGAAAAAATAAATATTTAAGATTATTTGCAACGAATAATCTCACTCTATTGTGCCAATTACCAATGTAGCCAACCTCTCTTTTGTGCCTTTGGCATATGCTGGCCCATCTGTTTCAACAGTTCGAACATTTCGTCTTGCCATCCGTAAGAAGCTTTTAAACTGTTTAGGTAGCGATTTAGCGTGGGGATGGTTGGAACTGCTGCTAACTTATGGTTTCTGACGTGTAAGTAGGCTGCACGACTTTTGATTCGCAGCAACAGGCACTCCAGGACCCATGCATTTGTATATCTCATGCCCCTCATGTCCTCACAACGTGCTGCTTTCAAACAGTTTCTCACCGCCTCTTGCTGGACTTTCGGAAGAGTGCCAATCATTTCAGCAATAGCCCCTTCGTTAGCCATTTTCGCGTTTGTTTTTGCCAACTCTAACTGCGAGATAGCGTCCTCCAACTAAGGAAAAATGACCTTCATTAAAAATTTTCCGGTTTTGGAAAAAAATATATTAAAAGTACCAACACTTTTTCGTGACCGCGACAGTTTCTCTCGTCGATTGCGAAGTTCTTTCTTAACCTTGGAAATTTTGAGGTCTTTTTGTGGAGTTCGGGAAAGTCTCTTTAATTTCAGCTTCCGTGCTGATCGACAGTCAGGACAGCGATTAGTTTTCGGAGCTTTTCCATGGTGCTCAACGTATCCTTTGGGACAGGGCGTCATTTCATCGACACCACTGCACAATTCGTACTGGGAGACCTTGTTTAAAAGGTCCAATAAAGCAGCGAAGGAGTCGATGACAGCGTTTGCAAAAATGTTGTCACTTCTGCGAATCTGTAAAACGAAAATTTGTTCAAACCCAGTAAACCACGAAGCTGATATTGAGTTTCCAGTGGTGTAGTAAATGTACCTCGACATTCATATCCGGATTGATGAAGATGGATCTCATGACATGGGTAAATCTGTCACCAACATATGTAAAAAGCAGCCCATTAGTAACGTTCGCCGCAGACCAGTGCTCCGGTAGCTTCGGTGACAACTCGCTTTCTAATTCCCTTAACAGTTGAGGGAAATTGTAAGTGGATCTCGTCGGGGATGACTAGAAATTTCATAAGTAACGAAAAATGATAGAATTTCATTGAGAAAAAATTCCCAGTTAACCACGAAGCTTAAAAAACTCTAGTAAGTTTTTAGTAAAAGCGGTCTTTTTTGTCCTTGTTATATAAAATGTCGTATGTTAATTGTATGTGAATGTATCATATATTAATGTCAAATATAGAAAGTTTTCTTCCACATTCAAACTTAATAAAATTAAGATTTTAAATTTTATTAAACTTTTTCTTCCAGCTCACTGAAAGCTCACTATTAGCTTTGTGGTTTACTGGGTTGACATTGAGCGATAAAATCACAGATTATTATTTTTGCGTTGCACAAGATTTCCCAACATCAATTCCGAATGATTTATAAGAAAAAATTAGTCATGACAATTTTCAAAAAAAAGTCAACCATTTTTTATTAATTCTGAATTAGCTTTACTATTGTTAATATGTGTTATGAAACTATTCTCGAAAACTTGTGCATTTCCAAATAACATCACATATTATTAATAATAATATGATTATTATGATTATTACTATTACATAATCCAATAATAATTTATCTTTACGTCTTTCGGTGACATCTGTGTCGAATTTGCAGTCACAATTTCCCTGCTTTCCTCAGATTGTGCGAGGTGAAATAATGTTGGCACTATATCGGGGCCGATCTTCAGCTTTTTTACTTTATGGGGCAGCGTTTTTAGTTTTCCGTCGACCAGGATAGTTTTGTCGTTATGAAAACAATGCGGCTCAAAGTGCAAGTCACAAATTTTCAACAATTTATGGAACAATTTATCTGGATCCATTTTCTGCCCTATGGTTTTGACCCATGCATCAAAACTAGTGGCATCCTATGATCATTTAAAAGGAGATGTAAAAAATAAAATTTAAAGATGTAAAACATAAAAATGAAAAAAATTTTAAACAAAATTTTGATTCAAAATATTAAAAAACTAATACATAAGGTATAAATTAGGAAAATATAAATTCTAAAATAGAAGAACACAATATATTTTAGAAATATATTTATATTTATATTTCATATAAAATTTAAAGATGTAAAACAGAAAAAAATGAAAAAAATTTAAAACAAAATTTTGATTTGAAATATTAAAAAACTAATACATCAGGTATAAATAAGGAAAATATAAATTCTAAAATAGAAGAACACAATATATTTTAGAAAAAAAAAATCCAGAATAAAAAACAATTTCACTAATAATGAAGAAAAAATAATGTCCAAGTAATCATACACTGACCAATGCATACATTAATACTTATAGCTTTTTTTTTGTAACATAAATTAGAGAAGTGAACTGATCATTTAATTAATTACTTGCTAGTTAAAAATAAACACAAGTATGATAACATACATACCTTAGGAAATTTAAAAAATATCCTCGCGTTTTCCTTTTTTACAACATATTTGCTGTTACACTCCCGGATGACGCAAACGCAAGTTATTTTATTCGGCATGATTCCCTACTATGAAAGGTATATTCCCTACTGTCATCGATTCAGATTTGACGTTTGTTTTTGTTTTCAATGGGAAAGCACGTGAGGGTGCGCAGAAACGAGTTTTCGTCGTTCAGTCATGTGATGCCAACAGCAGGAGTGGGAGGTCTGCTTGACCCAAAAGCAAGACGTGCCCATTCCACCCGAGTTATGCTTCCTGTTCTCTACCTTTCATAGTCGTGTCGCAGCATGTCGCTTTTGGAGGTGGTCGGCAGTGGTCGGGAACGTTCGGTTCATATTCATAATCATTGACATATGAGTCAACCTTAAAACTCGGCCCGAGGGGTTACCGCTACTAGGAAATATCTACTCGTTTAAAGTGGTCGCATCTACTCTACAGTATGAGTAAAAGTGACCCCTACAATGATATTTGGCGAGTTTGCTTAAAGATACTCTGCCGCCGAGTGTCAACAACTCGTTTCCGAGTAAAATCAACTTGGCCGTTCTCCCCAGTGTTGCCAGATGCGCTCGGTCGTTCGCCCCCAGATGGCGCTTGAAATTCCCCTAAATTGGACTTGTTCGACCCCAGATTTTTTTTTTTTTTTTCAAAACAATTTCGGACACATAAAAAAACATTTTAAGTCCGTGTAATGGGAAAACTTGCTGTCGGCTCGTTTCTGACACTTTGCACTCGTTATATTAGTTTTTTTGTACCAATTAAAAAAACAATTATTCCCAGATAGGCTGAATGAAATAAAAAGGTGGAAAATTAATTGATACTTAGTTTTATTCAGTTCTGATAAAAATTTAAAACTTAAACTGACTGATCTCTAAACCTAAATCATTTTTGTATAAATTGACAATAAATCATTGCTAACTAATTGCTCAATCGCGTCTTCCAATGAGATCAATCCTAATTCTTGTTCAGATTCTGCAATGATATCAAGTCCCTCGCATTCAAGATATGGTGATGCATACACTTGCTCCGACACAAACAAGTCTAACATTTTTTTCGATGGGGTGAAAAAGGTGCATCCACCGAGCATTCCATAACGAACACGAATAACCGCGTCTAGTGTTTTTACAGCCATGCGGTTTCTCAATTTGTCTTTGATGATGTTCATGATTGAGAATGACCGCTCAACAGTAGCATTCGAAAATGGAATGCTCAGCATTGCCAATGCGAGTTTTGAAATGGCACCAAATCGTTTTCCGCCTGATGCATTTTTATCTCGTTCACGTCGGCCCAAAAAGATTCATTCGAATCAGTGCGCACATCTGTTGCAGATGAGAGTAATTGCCACTGAGTTATCACTTCGTCTATTTCAGGAATGATCAATTTGAAAAAAACTGCGGTATCCGTAATATCGGGTTTTATCAAACTTGTAGCGATTCCAGGTGAAAATTTTGAAAGATCTTTCAAAGTTTCAAAATTTTCAGGAATTCGTTTTTGAATTTCTTCACACAATCTGATTGTGAAATTCAAACAGCACTTTTTGACGTAGTTAAGTGTATCCGGATGTACCAGCTGAGAACGCGCATTAAGGTTGTACCCGAAATTACTTGCAGATATCGGCATCACAAATTTTTTAAAATCATAATCAGCGATTTCATGCGTTTTCATTTTCGCCAGCCGCTGGGGGACAACGATACGCTGTAAATACAACAACAAAAGTTGCTGGAGATCTTCAAATAACTTCAAACAGTCAACTTGATCGGCTTGAAATCTTTGATTTGTCTCGTGTACGGTTTTCAACGTATCTTTCAGAAAAGACATATACAGCAAATTTTGGTTGTCATTAAACATGTCGCGTAATGTTTTTGTCGTGTGGTATCTCTCTACCCCAGCAGCTTTTGAAAAATGAGATTTAAAAACTTCCTACTGCTTCAATATGGTTTTTATCGCATTGTAGCGCGAAAGCCAGCGCGTACCCACCGATCCTACAACTTTCTTCGGACCTTTTTTTCCGCGGGGTAAATTTCTGCGTACGTTGCAGCATACTTTTTTTGTCGTTTGGTGCTGTTTGAGAACCAATTATGTGTTTCTCTGATCATGAAATCAATATGGCTCGGTAACATGGTGAATGCATATTCAGCTGCCAAATGAAGTGAGTGGCAAATGCATTTCACCACAACAAGATGAGGGATGACTTCTTTTAATTTTGAAGAAAAAGAATTGTTTTTTCCAACCATCACGTTGGCACCATCAACGCCAATACCGATCAGGTTCTCAATTTTTAAATTCTCTTTTTTCAAAACTTGTTCGAAAGCATCCACCATCGTCGCGTGATCACCATCTTCAAGTTCAACGATACCAAAAAATGTTGTCACAACCTTTTTCTTGGTATCGCTAAAGTATCGGATCATGACACTCATGACCTTTTTCTGATCGATCATTGTGCTCTCATCAATCACTATCGAAAAAACTGAATCTTTTATGTCCCGAACGAGATCTTCTTTCATGCAAGGAGAAATCACATTTATAATCAACCCTAAACATTTGGTACGATGTAATTTAATTGACGACAAAACATCTGACTTTTCATCCAGCGAAGTAATCACCTCCCCCAAATGATCTACTATTCGCAATGAACAATGTTCTGCAATAAAGGCTGCAATTTTTAACTCTGCGATTTTCCTACGCTCGTCTGTTGTTGTCCGCATGAAAATATCGATCTTGGGCGTGGACCTCGCATTGTGAATAGCCTCTGCTCTTGATCGATGTCCAGTAGAAGTCGCATGGGATTTTATAGTTTTCAAATGAGCCGTAAAATCCGCTTTACACCAATCACAATGCGCTTGCGTGTCATTCCCAGCAACTGGTGATAACCACTCTATTAAAAAATACAGATACAAGAAAATACATTTTTATATTTTTTATTTTAAAAAATGCATGTTTTTATTAGTATAAAATTTTGTATTGTCGGAAACCCATAAATTGTATTATTTGAAAATATTTTAAATAAAATAAATTAAAATAATTTAAATAAATTCCGGAGCGAAGCCGAGGAATTTGAGCGAGTACGCAAGAAATAATGTTTGACGTGTAGGTTGACTACAGTATTTTTTGTTTTGAGCAAGGAATTCACGTTCGGAAATCAGACTTTGAGGTTAAGATGAAAATTTTTTTTTCATGTTAATTCTTACTAGTGAACATATAAATAGAAGAATTCAATATAATACTCAGTTTTGAAGTCTTCAATATTTTCTTAAGCTTTCCTGTACTTTTGCGTGTACGATTTTTCAGCAACGGTTTTGCGTTCTTTGCCCATGTTAATTGTTTCACAGGATTGATAGGGTGGAAAAAAAGTCATTTACACCCGTAAACACGCAAATTATTCAGTTTTACATCACCTTTCGTTTATTACTTGTAATATGATAACTATATGTACCGCAATGGAAAAATCTGTCGATGTGAGTTTGTTTATTTAAAGAATGGATGTTTATAGCCCATTTGATAGAATTCATGAGCATTCTTTTTCTGCTTATTCCTGCTTGGTGGAATGGGGTACACCTTGAAACGTTGTGTTGATTCATTGCGTGGAGCCATAAAGGTGAGTCACAATTATGTCACCTTATGTATGTAACATATGTATGTAACGTATGTCACCTCACGTGATCAGCAAGTCGAACGCAGCTAGTTCAAATACCGCACAAGTCGTGCGGAAATATGTGTTCGCAGTTTACGGAGTTGTCAAACCGAATGAAAAATATAAAAGTGTACATGTATTACCTGAAAATCATCGAAACCCCAAAAATTCCCCTCAATATTTTTTGACTGTAAATTCAACCCTAAACAATTCAAAATCCCCTAAAATAGGGGAATCCACGATCTGGTAACACTGGCTTACAATCAATTATAAAAAAGCGTCGCGCGATTTGTCACACACACTAACGCACCCAAGCTCACGCACGCGTCGGGCGAATGGCATTTCGCAGACGAGGGACACTTTGATAATCAGTTACGAGTAAATGACAAGTTTTGTCCTCTTCAAAAAAATAAGATCGACAGCTTATATTCCAATTCCTGCCTCAAAGAAATTTCTTTAAAGCAAAATTAATTAATTAGGTTTGATTTTCACTTAGCATTTGGCCGCTGGCCGCGCCACTGAGCCTCGCAAAGTTGCGAATTTCAGTCGCATCATTTACGTGCATTTAGCCGCGGTCGGTAAAGAAGCGATTAAGTTACTAGCCCAACCTCGCAATTGTTCCTATGGATAATGATCTTAAATTAGCATTTAAACAGAAATTTTACGCGTCCATCATTGCATTTTCACTTTTGTACAATCTTATAATGATAAATTAACGTCACTGTTGCCCTCTTCTCCCTTTCATTCGATCTATTTTTTATTTTCAGTACCCCCTTCAGGCTACACTGTAAAACTTTCGTTTGTGAAATCACTGTACTCAGACTTGATAACAAAGCGACCAGAAATGAGTACGGTAAAACAGCGATCACGACTGTAAAATCGATAGAAGGTTGCGATTTTCGGGACGGATCGCAAAATTTGTAACTGGCTGCTTTTTTTCTTTTAACTTATAATTCTGTCTCAGGATTCTTGTACTTTCAATGGTCAACCTGAAAAACATACAATAATTCTCATACTACCGTCCTTGCATATCTTTGTTCATTTTTTAAATAACGTTAATTTCGTTGCAGCGTATGAGTTTCATGTAAAAATATGAAATTAAAGTTGGTATTGCTATGATTATATGCCTTCAACGCGAAAAATGAGAAACACACCTTTGATACGTAAACAATAGCACATAGCACTGAATATAACATTACGTTATGAAAACTTGCGTTCATTTCACTAATTGTCGAATAATATGCCAGGACAGATAACAAATGTATGAATGTCTGAAAACAATTGAGAAAATACGAGCTGCACACAAATTTGAGGGCAACCCAGTAAAATTTATAGCATGCTTGCGAATTTCGCAAGGTTTCAGTAATTTTGATGCCCAACAGTGATTTTCACGAGACGGCGAAAAATTGATAGCGCTTGTGAATTCACTGTACTCAGTGCTAGTCGCTTCTTTATAAACGCTCAGTCCAGGGAATTTGCTGGCTGACTGCTTTTTTACAGGATGGCTCCGAAAATAACGTGTCTGAGTCCAGTGAATTGAGCGCCTTCTCTACATTTCACAAGTCATTCCTTTTTTTCACTGAGCTGAGCACAGCGATATTTTGTTTTGTTTTGTGAACTTGCCTGTCATTTTACAAACAAATGTTTTACATTGTACTCTCTTCACATATTTATCGCCAAATATACTCTATTTAGAGAGCAACAAATCCTGTTAGTTCTTGTTTTTTAATCAAAAAGTAAGTTTCGAGCAAATTCTAAGCATTTATTTTGTCTCTACATTTTATTTGCATGAGCCACATTTAAGCAACATTTTCCGGGTTGTTCCCAGGGAGCGAGGGTATATGGCCAGCTTGACAGAGGAGCGCATCGGGAAGAGAAGAGCGTAGACGATTCGTTTCTCTCTCACACAGGAGTTGACTGGAGTTAATACGTGAACGCATATCGTAGTATGCGTGCAACAATACCAAGAACTGAGCATATGTATGAGAGTCGCGCATACGGAGTACCACGCGAGTCATCTTATTCCTTTCTCTTTCTATCACGATGCTCCTTTGCAACAGGGGAAGATGGGACGCTGGCCATATAGAAGTATTACATATATGGTCGACTCCTGACTGCCAGTGGCATACTGGCCAGGGGTCACAAGCTGCCCATAAGAATCTATAGCAATTAAAGTTTTTCGCTACGCCATCTGAGATCGCACTCGACTCGGGAACTAGCAGTGGAGAGTGGAAGTTTCCGCGCGTGATTTCAACTAATAATTTTAAAATGCCAGTATGTATTGGCATGTGCGTGAGGATCTACACACACAGATGCATTTACATTCTATCTCGTATCCCCACCCCTACTTACTAAAACGACTGCCAAATCTAGCGGCAGCTTGTGCCCCCTGATACTGGCCACAGGTCAACATGGTTTAGTTGTTGGAAAGCTGAGGGTCATTTCCGAAGTAATTTGCTGCGTAGAATCTGAATCCAGCGTCACAACTGGCCCATCATGTCAGAATTTTGAGATATTTGAGGTTATTTAGGATATTTGAGGTTATGAAGTCGGAATAATGAAATTTGCATTTCCAAAATGGCGGATTCAGATTTGCAAAAAACATGTAAATATTGAAAAATGTTTTAAGTTTACATTATATAGTTAATAGCTATAAAAATTCAGTCAACATCACTCTCCGTTCACATTGGTCGGCTACCCATTTATGTTCAGATTTGATGATGTCGACTCAAGCGATTTTTCGTATTTATGTATTGCAATTATTATGTCGCCGACTAATTTTCGTGTTTCTGTCGACTTTTCAAGGCAACTGATTTATGCGTTTCGTGGATCTGTTTGAACTCGCCGCTTACTTTTTTATTTTGTTTCCCATTTTGCCTAATTGTTATCCTGTTTCTACCCGTTGACTAATTTTCGTCTTTCTGTCGGCTTGTCAAAGAAAACTGATTTTCGCGTTGGTGGATTCGAGAATCACCGAAGATCCCCGAATTCGGGTGAACGGGCGAATCGTTGCGAAGGAGCATACGAAATTCAGGCAGTCTGCTGTGGGCAGTTGTATCGAGAGGGTCATTGCCCTTACGGTATACGCGCAGTCGCAGGAAATATAACTTGATATTATAACTGTTTATTATCTCAACAATGGCCTCGCGTAGATGTTTAAATGATCCTGACAGTTTTTGTTACATTTGTAGTTGTTTCATGTCTGCGAAAAATAAGATGAAAATTGATGATAATATCAAAACATATTATCACAATTACTTCGGTCTTTCGATATGTAATCAAGACAAGTTTTGGGCTCCACTTATGGTTAGTAAATCATGTGTAGAAACATTAAGACGTGGGAATAATTCCGAAAATTCTCGTGAAATATCAATGCCTTTCAAGATACCTGCAGTTTGGCGTGAACCTGTTGGACACAATGAATGTTATTTTTGTTTAAATTAAACATTTGACATAATGTGAAAAATTCTTCTAATATAAAATATCCAATTGTAGTAAGCGTAACAAAAACCCGTTCTTTATGCATCCGATGATATTCCCCCAACTCCTCCGCTTTTTAAAAGAAATGTTAAAGGTCATACAGGGTGTGACGATACTGAAGATCAGGATTTTGAAGAAGTCGCATCAACTTCTGATGCTCCTATTTTATCTGATCAGGCTTCTCTGAATGATTTAGTCAGGGATTTAGATTTTCCGAAAGATAAGCCTGAGTTATTAGGCTCCAGACTTCAAGAAAAAAACCTTCTCGCTCCAGAAACTACTTTTACTTGGTATCGTAATCGGGAGAAAGGATTAGTTGAGTATTATTCTGCAAGTAAAAACTATGTTTTTTGCAATCACGTTAAGGTCTTAATTCAAAAGTTGGGACTACTTTATGATGTCGATCAATAGAGATTGTTTATTGATTCCTCAAAGAGCAGCTTAAAAGCAGTTTTATGGCATAACTTAAATGAATACGCGTTTATACCTATTGCACCTTCCGTTCACTTAAAAAAATCACATGAAAATGAAAAACTATTCTTGAAGCAATACAATATGAGCAACATTAATGGCAAGTATGTGGAGATTTAAAAATGGTTTCAATGCTTCTTGGACAACAATTGGGTTTCACAAAATATTCGTGCTTCATATGTCTGTTGGACAGCAGAGCCAGAGAAAAGCATTATGTTGTAAAGGATTTGCCTCTCCGTAAAACTTTAAAAACAGGAGACCCCAACATCATTGCAGAACCATTGATAGATCCTAAAAAAGTTTTAGTACCTCCGCTTCATATCAAATTAAGATTAATGAAGCAATTTGTGAAGGCCCTTGATCGTGATGGTGCATTATTTAAATATCTTCAACATAAATTCCCTAAGTTGAGTGAGGCAAAGATAAAAGGAGGAATATTTATTGGACCAGAGATACGAGAACTAATGAAAACAACAGTGGTTGAAAATGTTATGACAACTATGGAAAAATAAGCCTGGATTATCTTTAAAAAAGTTGCCAAAGGATTTTTAGGCAAGAACAAAGCTACTAATTATAAGGAACTAGTTGAAGACATGACTAAAAAATTTCACAAGTTAGGCTGCAATATGAGCGTGAAATTGCACTATCTATACTCTCACTTGGAATGGTTTCCGGAAAATCTCGGTGACGTAAGCGAAGAGCAAGGCGAGCGATCCCATCATGATCTTAAATAAATGGAAAGACGATACCAGGGTAAATGGTCTCCAACAATGCTAGCTGACTATTGCTGGTGTTTTCAACGTGACGAGCCAAATGCTCATCATGAAAGACGTTCTAGGTCGAGATCTTTGCTAAATAAGAAAAAAAGATTTCATAAGTCAGACTGAATACCTCAGACCGAATCGTGAGAGGCAAGGGGACTCACGTTAATCAAGCACCCCGAATCGTGAGAGGCGAGGGGACTCACGTTAATCAAGCACCCCAGAGGGGACATAATCCTATTACGTCCACGCCGTTGTCCCTGGGTGAAGCTAAAAATAGGATAGTTTTTCAGTCGCCGATTAAAAAAATTTTCATCAAACTTTTTTTAATCTGGATGACAAATCAATTCTGATTGCAGATTCGTAACCAGCGACGCGAAAATCTTCTGTACAGAAAATTTTATAGAATTCGAACATTTTCTGACAATTTTACTAATTTTGGACAATCATACTCAATCTTTCATCTTGAATTTAGAAATTTTAATAGCAGATTCGTGAACAACGACCTTTAACAAATCCGCATTAGCGTTTTTGGGAAAATCTAGTTAAAGATATTGTTATACGTAAAATCAGTAAAAGAAGTGTGAAATTTTTAGCGTTCATCTGCTATATTGGACGTCGCTATTTTAAATTTATAAAACTTACCCATACATTCCAATGATATTAAAATTCAGCAACCTCAATAAGTTCGATACACATTTTTAGATACAAATATCAGTTATTTCTACATTTTCATCCTCCATTTTTACACGCCATATTGGAAATGCAAATTTCATTATTCCGACTTCATATTCATTCTCAGCGACCTCAAAAACCCTTAAGGCAAAATTTTCAAGAGAAATTACACAGTAAAAAATTATTATCTCAAAGGCTTAATGCAAATGCTAATGACGTCAAAGAGATATATTTCGTAACTTCGAATAGCCATAACTTTGCGAAAAAAATCGAAATGGATCTCTTGAACTCTACAATAAAAGGGTAAGAGTTGTACTAAATGATGTAACTGGAGAGACAGACCAAAAAATTTTTTTGCGCCCTGTACATAACCTCAAAAGTAGGAAAAAACGTCGTTTTTCGGGTAAATAACCTCAAATATTTCAAAATTCTGACGTGATGGGCCAGTTATGACGCCGGATTCGGATTCTACGCAGCAAATTACTTTAGTGATGAACCTTCGCTTTCCAACAACTCACATTACCCCAGTATTTGTAGACCTGTGTGGCCTCTCCGAATATCCAACGCAACCAAACGCAACGCAGACGACGCAGACTAACTTGGGCTTGTAGTTCAGCTACCTTCCACACCCCCATTAGCCACAGAAGGTTCTATAAACGTTTAAAAAATGCTTTTAGAAAGGTTCTACAAATGATTCAGGTACCTTTTAAACGTTTATGAAACGTTTATAGAACCCTGAAATGTCCACCTATAAACATTCATGAAATCAATTCACAAACGTTTGAGAACATTTATAGAACGTTCATGAGAATCTTATTTGAACGATTTCATGCGTTCATGGAACGTATTTATGCAACGTTTATAGAACGTTTCTCGAAGTTTTAAAAACGTTTTACATAACTTTTTGATAACCTTACTTAACGAATTGTAGATTTTCTTAAGAACATTTCTAGATCGTTCTAAATCGTTTCCCAGTGAACAAAAGGTCTCACTATGAGCTCGCTATTTCCTCCCTAAATCGAGCTCACTGTGAGCTCACTGGGTAAAACTTTTTTTTCAAATATGAAATGATTATTGAAAGTATATACTTTGATTACATTGTTTATTATAGATACAATATATAATTGAACGGCTGAGAATAAAAATCGGACAAGTAGAGACATATATAGGCAAAAAACATATAGTCTCGTATCTCTCTGTCTCTTACTCTTCCGAGTTTTATTGTCAGCCGTTCAATAATTACTTTTATTTCAACAAAATCGGTGGAATTGAGAAACTTCCGCCCGATTTCAAAAATATTGCGAAACGAATTTGCGTTCGCGCTGATACGTATCATTATGCGTTATACTTAATGTATCAGCGCTAAACTTGAGAAAAGAGAAAAAAAAGTAGACTTCCATCTGGTGGCTCGCGCAGTAAATACTGATAAGGCGCGAAATATTCCAAATCTGACGCCACATCAGTATTTACTGCGAGGGCCACCAGATGGAAGTCTACTTTTTTTTCTTACTTCACAAGTTTAGCACTGATACATTAAGTATGACGCATAGTGATTCGTATAAGCGCGAACGCAGAGTTGTTTCGCAATGTTTTTTGAAATCGGGCGGAATTTTCTCAATTCCACCGATTTTGTTAAATTGAAATAAAATGAATGTACGGCTGACAATAAATTCCGGAAGAGTAAGAGACAGAGAGATATAAAACTATATGTTTTTTGTCTGGATGTGCTCTACTCGTCCGAGTTTTAGTCTCAGCCGTTCAATCATATATTTTATTTATAATAAACAATGTAATCGAAGTATATACTTTCAATAATCATTTCATATTTGAAAAAAAAGTTTTACCCATCGAGCTCACAGTGAGACCTCTTGTTCACTGGGAAACGATTTAGAACGTTCTAGAAATGTTCTTAAGAAAATGTACAATTCGTTAAGTAAGGTTATCAAAAAGTTATGTGAAACGTTTTTAAAACTTCGAGAAACGTTCTATAAACGCTTCATAAATACGCATGAACGCATGGAATCATTCAAATAAGGTTCTCATGAACGTTCAAAAAATGTTCTTAAACGTTTGTGAAATGATTTCACGAACGTTTATAGGCGGGCATTTCAGGGTTCTATAAACGTTTCATAAACGTTTAAAAGGTTCCTGAATCGTTTGTAGAACCTTTCTAAAAACGTTTTTTAAACGTTTATAGAACCTTTTGTGGCTAATGGGGACGATGGCTGACGCTCGCGGAGCATCGTTGAGCCAGTTTTCGTTGCAAAAACCACTGTTTTTCAACTCGAAATACAGCCGTTTAAAAGCTCGAAATAATGTTTACTCAACTAAATAAAGTCGGGGTAACCCTCCTTTTTCGATATCATGCATTGAATCGTTATTTAAGTCTCTAAAGCGCGAAAATTTTTGCTTTTCCTCGCGTCCCCAAACGCTTCATTTGAGGACGTTTTGGGGACGCGAAAACGTCCTCTCGCGTCCCCTGAGGACCGCTTGGGGCGAAGGGACCAACGTCCAGCACAATGAATTGGAGAAGCCACATCTTTTTCGTAGCTGTCTAGTTAAATCACGGTCGATCATCAGTTTTAGAAAACGAACGTTAAAATCACGATCAAAATACAAATCATATAATACGAGTACAAATCTTGCGAGCACAATTCTGACAAGTGCCCACGCATTTTTTGTCAACAGCCCGCAATTTTCGGTTCATGTCTCACAAATTATCAGAACAAAAGAATGCACCAATGCACGAATTCATGCACCCTGGCAATTGGGATGCGACGTTAAACGTCGCCTGAACGTCGCCATGAACGTCGCATACTAAAATGACTTGAAAAAAGCCTTTTCAAACCAAAAAAAGATATAGAACAGTTATATTGTGATATTTCAAGAGATATTTAGCAAAGGAAAACGTTAGGGTTTGCCTTAATTTGCCATTTTGGACAGTGAACAACGATTTTTCCTTAACTTGCAATTTCATAATTTAGGCGCGTAAAAACAGTTTGGAGAAAATAATATTAATCTTGCCATAAAAAACATTTATTTTCTAACCAGCAAAAGTTAAATAATGCCTAATTAGATTTTTTGACATTTAAGGAGTTGTAGTATTTCTTTGTATATACATAATGCTACAATTCTTAAACTGTTAAAAAACCTAATTAGGCATTATATAACTGTTGCAAGTTAGAAAACAAATGTTTTTCATGACAAGATTGATATTTTTTTCCTTCAAACTGTTTTTACACGCCTAAATTATGAAATTGCAAGTTGAGGAAAAATCGTTGTTAACCATCCAAAATGACAAATTAAGGCAAATCCTTTCGTTTTCCTCTGCTAAATATCTCTCTAAATATCACAATATAACTCTTCTATATCATTTTTTGGTTTGAAAAGGCTTTTTTCAAGTCAGTTTCGAATGCGGCGTTCATGGCAACGTTCAGGCGACGTTTAACGTCGCATTCCGATTGCCAGGGCATATATGATTTGTCCGATTGTGCCCGATAAATACTTATAAATACTAGTACGGACACTATCGCCAGTTCCCATCAAAATTACATCGGAAATAACAAAAAAAAAGTGAGTAACTGATTTTTGAAATCAAATATATAATTTTTCTTTCAGATATTTTTTAGTGAAACGCTACCGTGTTGTGCAGACTTTGCCAGGGTTTTATGTCCTGGCTAGTTCATATAAAACTGAATTGTACTCGGTATAAAAAAAATGCGTAATAGGAAAAATAAAATAATCCAGCTTGCCGATTTCTGTGTTTTTTTATGATTCACTTTCATACTTATAGTTAAGTGTTACGGTATACCGGAACACTGTACAGTCGCCTTTAAATATATTGCCGTTATGTGTCCTTTTTCATCTAGTGGCTGTTAGATGGAGATAGAAAGAGAGGTCCGCGGCAATATATTTAGAGGCGACTGTATTATTTGCCTTTTATTTATATATATATATTAACTATAGCTAATATTTAAAATAAATAGAAACTCTAAAAAATATAAGCACACTCGCTTTTCTACTAGTTTTCATTATTTCTGCCATTTTTTTCTCAAAAAAACAAACGAGCATCATTTTTGTCATCTTATCCTCAAAAAAGCGAACGTGCATCGTTTTTACCATCTTTTCCTCAAAAAAGCGAACTCGCATCATTTTTGCCATCTTTTCCACAAAAAAGCGAACGTGCATCATTTCTGCCACCTTTTCCTCAAAAAAGCGAGCGGGGAATAATTTCGTATAACGCACCACAAAAAAAACGCGGCAGTCAATTTTTGTGAGAGAACACTCCGAAAATGTGATCGTCCGTCAATTCTGCGGTCGTGCTCGCTTTTCTACCGTGCTGGGAGTTGGTCGCTTCGTTATCAACGCTGGGCATCGCGATTTCACAAACGAATTTTTTACAGTGTAGGTATACCTATAGTTATATGTATACCTATAGCTAAATATATATATAGGCATATATGGCACGAATGGAATGAATCGTAATCCAAACTTAGCCAGCTTCATGGTTGGGAACACTTTCGCCATATTGAAAGCGCAGTCCATATGTTATATGGTCTAAGGCGCATAAGAATTCATATGAATGTAAATAGATAGATGGCGCTTGTAAGTGAAAACATTACTTGAAAACGTCTCCACTTTTCATCTACGATTTAAGTTATTTATACTTTTTCTTCTCGAGCCAAATTTGGCTAACTTGTTGCAGGGTGTGCAATGCACCTGACTTTATAGTCTGTTGCACGGCATTAGCGCCTACACCCTGTGAATCTTCAAAATTTCTGAGCTAACCTCAAAATGGCGGACGATTCGGGAGGACAGTTGGATAGCGAGGAGAAGAAAAATTACCGTTGTTGCAGAAGGGGTGAGAACAGAACCGTTGTATGCATAAGTTGTGGAAATGCTTTCCATAAAAGTTGTATAGAGAAGAACGGAACGGATATTGCTCGCCTTGACGCGTCAAGAATCGTTTGCTGCAATACTACAACCCAAAATGTTTCGACTAATTTGGAGAGTGAGAAATTGAAGATCATTATGGAAAGCTACGCTCGACTCTAAGAGAAATTTGAGATGGTATGTGAAAGACGAAATGAAAGACGAAAACAACAAACTATTGATAGATAGGATAAGCCTGTTGGAAGAAAATAAAGAACTGCTCGAAAATAAAAATAGGAATGCAAACAGTGTTAACACTGTTTACATCGATTCTTATGCCGATGTAGTCAATGTAAATAAGAAGACATCAAACACGGTTTCACATGAACAGAACACTCCTTGGATATACGTAAGACCGAAAAAGATACAGGATGCGAAATCGACCAGAAAATGCATCACTAAAAGAATAGACACTAGTAAATTGAAGGTCGGAGTGAAATTCACTAAGGAGAGTCGAAATGGAGAAGTGAAAATCAAATGCACACGTGTGAATGATGTCATGAAAATGGAAAAAGAATTGAAAAACGAACTATCGAAAGAATATAAAATCGAAGTAGAAGCTTTACTGAAACCACGGATAATGATCATGGGTATAAAAAATGTGATGACAAAAGCACAAATGGAAGAGTCGATTGTGAGTCTCAATTTCGAAAATATGACAAACGCTAATTCTGAAAACATTAAGGTAGTTCACATCAAACAAAATGAGAGACAGAACACTTACATGGCTTTTGTAGAAATCAGCCCATACTGTTATCGACAGATCATGAGGAAGGAATTGATATATGTTGGATGGCAACGCTGTAGAATTAAGGAGGACTTCAATTTGAACAAATGTTGGAAATGTTGTGGTTACTTCCACAGTGGTAAGCGGTGTGATAATGAGACGAGATGTAAATTTTGTGCGGGTGATCATGACAGTAAGGATTGTACGCGAAAAGAGGTTAGAAAATGTGTGAATTGTCTGAGGATGAATCAGAAGTTCGGTAGGAATGTTGATGTAAATCATGCGTCATTTGATATAGAAAATTGTGAATCTTATAAGGGTTTAAAGAGGACAAGGATTAGTAAGATAGATTACAACTGCAGTGAGTTGTGAATACATAGTATTAGATGTATATTTGATATTGGGGCGTTTTGTACTTGCGTATGATGCGACTTCTGATGTTACGATGACACATGGACTGTATTTGAATAGATTGGATTGTAGTGCTAGTATGAGTGCTTGATGATATCGGATATAGATAGTACGATGAGGGATGTGGATATACATACTACCATATGTGAAAGTCCACAAATTCTTGGGAAGGTTATTAATCAAGGGAAAGGCCTCTTGATTTACCATGTGAATATACGTAGTCTCCAGAAACATTTTGAGGATCTTAAAGCGACTCTTCATACTATGTCTGCAAGGCCTGCGGTGATTCTTTGCACGGAATCGTTTAAGATAGTTTTGGGGAATGAGTTTGTGTTGGGAGGCTACGATATGTTTTGCATAAATAGTGATAGCAATAGGAATGAGGGTACAGTAGTATACATTTCGAGAGAATATACATATGAAATGCTAAATGTTGATATTGGAAAGATAAATGTTTTTGATATAGAAATAGTGATTGATAAGTTGAAATTTGTCATTACAGCATTTTACAGACCCCATAAAGTTAGCCCAAATCAGTTCATACATGATCTAGATATTTTTGTTGATGGACATAGTACTACTGGCAATCATTTTTTTATAGGGGATATGAATTCGGATATTGCGAAATCGACTTCACTAATACAAGAATACTTAAATAACTATTTACAAAGGGGCTATTCGTCTCTCATAAATGATTACACTAGGGTAACATTAAAATCGAAGTATTGTATAGACCATATTTTTGGGAAAACTGATTTAATGATAGAAAGGATGACACCTGTAATATTGAAGACAATGTTTACGGACCATTTTTCTACATTATTGCATATAGGAATTGGAGAGAATAATGGTGCACGAAATGAGGAAATGATGATTAAGAGTACTGATTATAGAAAATTATTAAATATACTCTCACAAGAGCAGTGGCAAGAGGTTTACAGAGAAACAGATGTAAATTGTATGGCGCGTGTTTTCGTGGAAATCTTAGAGGATATTGTAGATAGATCAACTAGGACTCTATTAGTCAGGAATAGATTAAAGGGCAGGAAAAGTTGGATTACTAAGGAATTGGCGTGGGAATGCAATAAGAGCGATGCAATGTTTAAAAGGATGATTAGGCATCCGGGCAATGAGGAGTTTAGGTTGGCCTTTATCAAGTACAGGAATGAATTAAATAAAAAGAATAAGAAAGCCAAGTATTCTTACATAAATGGACAGTTAAATATTGTAAAAAATAATCCAAGGAAGTTATGGGACTACGTTAAGAATTTCATAGGAAAAGGGAATAAAGAGAGGAATATTCAATCGGTAAGCTCTTCAAAGATCATTAGGGACCCAAAAGAAATCGCGTCTGAATTTAATATCTTTTTCAATGACATAGGACCAAAACTTGCAAGTTTTATAAAAAGTAATGGAAATCAACAGGGATTTATTTCAAGAGTTCCAAATTCCTTTTTTATATTCCCCACTAATGAGGAAGAAATTTATAAAGTTATTCAGAATAACAAGGTGGCAGGAATAGATCGCATTAGTGTTAAAATCATAAAGACAATTTCTTTAAATATTCTTTCTCCTCTGACTTTTATTTTGAATAATGCAATAGATCAGGGAATTTGGCCAGAAGTTTGGAAGAAGGCAGAGATTATACCAGTATTTAAATCAGGTGATAATAAATTATTGACGAACTATAGGCCGATTTCATTAATCTCAAATTTAGCAAAAATATTTGAAAAAATTATTAAGAAATGAGTGATTGGTTTTTTAAAAAGGAGGGAATTATTAATGACATGCAATTCGGATTTCAAGAAAGTAGATCTTCCATAGATTCACCGACCTACCTCACTGGGAAAATATATAAGGCAATGAACGACAGTAAACCCTGTTTGGCAGTGTTTCTTGACATTGCTAAGGCTTTCGACACAGTTGACCACGAATTACTAATGAAAAAACTGCATGACTATGGTTTTCGGGGTACATCGTATCATTTGTTTGGGAGTTATCTAAGTAATAGGGAACAGGTTGTTAGTATAAATAAAGATAGAAGTGATTCATTGAAAGTTAGATGTGATGTTCCACAAGGTACGGTTTTGGGAACGATTTTGTTTCTGCTGTACGTTAATGATCTTTTGGGATTGTTTCCTTTTGGAGTTACTGTGTCTTTTGCGGATGATACGGCCTTATTTACAGAAGCTAATTCAAGGCAAATGCTTAGAATTATTGCGGAAAGGTATCTTAGGATGATTATTACTTGATGCAATCAAAATTTGTTGACTTTGAACTTTGATAAAACTGTTTACATCACTTTCGGTTCTTACAAAGACAGCTTGCCACAGTGTTTTAAGTTGCAAGTTCATAAGTACTCTTGCTGCTTGAACAGTGCTGGTTCTGATTGTGGTTGATATGAAATCAGAAGGGATTCAAGTGCTAAATATTTGGGAGTTTATATTGACCAGAACATGAAATGGAAGGTTCATGTAGATTATCTGGTTGGTAAGTTGAGATTTCAGATTTACTTATTTTACAAGCTGGGATTCATTTTACAAAGGAATCAGTTGCTCTCAATATACTATGCACTATTCTGGTCGGTAGTTAAATATGGGATCGTTTCTTGGGGAGGAGCAAGTTATGAAGTAATTAGTCCTTTGAAGGTCTTACAAAAGGGAAAAGGAGGGATTATTCTTCTGCTCTACTTTTCGAGGAGTGTAGAATTATGGATTTACGGAGAGGTTATATATATATAATACCCTGTCTCAGGGATTTGTTGACTTACAAACTGAATATTTGTCGATGATAAAGAACTTTAATACTAGGAACTCTGATTTGAAATTGCCCCCTATGAAGAAGGAGATCTATAGCAGGTCTTTCTGTTGTGTTAGATATAGGCTTTTCTACGCTGTGCTGGATTGCGTAAAAAAATGTGACTTCAATATAAATTCTCTTTATAAAGTTAAGCATTTAATTAGGAAGTGGATCTTACAACTTACGGAGATTCAGATTTGTCAATTATTTGATCGGGAGAATTGATGCTGTTAATGTTTCTGCTTTACATTTAGGTTTAAAAATTTTAAGGGGATATTTTGTGTATGTAGGAAGAAGGACCAACATATGAGTTGGGACCGCAAGTATGCTTTGATTATGTGAATTTTTTAGGTCGGCCTTCAGATGGGTTTACCATCTTTGCGGAAAGAAATACTTTGTACAATGTACACCTGAAATAAATAAATGAATAAAATATATACTACGCCAAAAATTACGTGACCAACATCTTCGTAATTACCGGAATATTAGGGCAATTTACCGTAATATTACATGGTAATATTACTACCTTACATCTCTAGTCGTTCTTCACACGTCTCCAATTTTTGTATGTACGAACTGTACGAAGCTGATAGGGCATTTTCAAATTAAAGTCCCTGAAATTGTAAATATGCAAAAACGTTACAATTATGTACGAAAATAAAGTTAAAATTTTCAAACGCAAGTATTATAGCTCAATAATATTTATTTACATTGTTTTTTTATACTTACCAAATTATGAAATTATTCAACGCCCGACCTCGATTATATTTTGACAGTATTTTGTTGACAAGCTATATATTTGAGAAAATGTATGCGAGCCGATATCTTTTTCTTATCCGAAAGATGTTTGTTCTATATGATTGCGGAATATATCTCCAAATATCTCCGACCGTTACATTTTTCGTACATGTTTCCGACATCGGATTCCCAAATGTCCCCAAATATCCGGGGAAGAACATCTGGCCGATATCTTTCGTACACAAATCGGAAATTATCGGATATTTTTTTTCTATCGGGTACTGGGAATGACCAGTCTGATGGCGTTTTCGAGTGACCCGATCTGGAGCAGATCCGGAACAATTTTTTCTGTTCATATGTGCTCAAATCTGCTCGAGCCTGCCTAGAAATTGCTCTAAATCTGCTCCAGAGCAGGTCACTCGAAAACGCCATGAGTGTTGGCTGCTGTTGGCAATTGCAATTGGCAGCAATTGGCAATTCCGCAATCGGCAACTGTCATATATGCAGTCACAGTCAGTCGGGTCTCAATAGGTCTCAGTTGGTTAGTGATGGCCGATATTTAGGAAAAGTAATCGATGCTCGATACTCGATACTTTGAAATAGATGATACCGATCCGAATACAATACCGATACCCAAAAGCATCGATCTCGAAGTATCGAGTACAAGTATAGGTATTTTAAATGTGCATGAGAGTATACGTACTACTACGTATATTTTAACATATTTAACGTGCAACGGTGCAACCCTATTTAATATAGTTTCAACAATATCGTACATGCATGTTATAAAATAAGTTTACACAATTCATTATTCACGTATCTTAGAAAAAAAAATTGTATATTCTATTTAAACGGTCGATAAAAGAAAGTTTCATTACTTTTAACTTTTAACTGGGCTTGAACGATTGTCTGCCAATGTTAAATTTATAATTGATAAATTAATTGCAAAATAAAGAACTGGAAATTGTGTTCATTAGCAAACTATACTGTGTGTCCCACGGGAAACTGGACACCTGAGTTGAAGTTGGTAGCACTGATTGGATGAGAAAAGCATTGAATCAGCGCTACCAACCTCAACTCAAGTGTCCTGTTTCCCATATTAGGACACACAATGTAGGGAAACCCAGGGCTCGCCGACTTCTAATGGGAGCAAGTTACTCCGCAGGAGCCCACCAGAAGTGCTGATGTCGCTGTTTTGATTTGATTTGTTTTGATTCGCATAACCCGAAACTGATTCAAAATAACCCGAAATCCCTCGCTGGATATAGTAAAATATTTTCTAAAATGCATGTCAAACGCATGACAAACAATTTTTTAGAGTTTAAAAAACTTGTTTTATGATAACAACAATGTAATACATGTTGCTAACATATTTTGAATGAAAATTTTTTTTTTAATATTTGTTACATTTCAGAAAGCAATAACAACTATAATTGTTTGAAGCAGCGGAATCAAAAATTTTGTATAAAATTTCCAAACTTGCTTTATTATAACAAGGATCGAGTTACCACAATGTTTTCGAATTTTTATAATTTTTTTTTAGTACTAATTATATTTTAACATGCAATAAAAATTATAGCTGTTGTAAGCAATATTAACATTTTCCTTGAAATCATTTTTAAAATAAAAAACAACAAATCGTTTCTTTTGTTCACTTTTGTTAGAACATTTTCAGCTGGGTTTGCTAAACTCGTTTTACTATACCAAGAATTTGACACTTGTTACAGAAATATTTTCGATTTTTCATAAATATTTTGTAATATTCGAAGTATATTACAAAAAACTATTCATTATTACTTCAATTACGACATAACTTTTTTATTCGGTATCGTCAGAATATTTATTGCGCACAGAAGAATTTCTGTCTTGACTTTACGTTCAACGTTTAAATTCGAACGGTTGATTTTAGATCATAAGAACCCACCCGGCGGTGCTTATTTTAGCCAATTTTTAACATGAGTTGTCAGCGAGCCCTGGGGAAACCTGCGAACACTGTTTCTGACACATCCACATCCATTCTAGGATCCACGTAATTTTACTAGGATAAGAAAGTTAGCAGTACCATACCGAATGGAAAAAAAAGTCAGGAAATAATCTCAACATATCGGAGCGACATCATATGTCAGATATTCTCAGACATTCGTGGCAGAATATCGCGAAGATGTTTTTTAGCATATGATTTCTGTATATTGTTAGTAGAATGTCGCGAAGATATTTTTCGGCATATGATTTTTGTACATTTCTGGTAGAATGTCGCGAAGATGTTTTTTGACATATGTTTTTGTGAATAACAAAAATGGCACTCTCTTTGGCAAAAGGTTGGAAAAGAAACGTCCCAGCTCAAATTCTTTAAAGTTCTTCGACTCATCTACCGCGGTTTACGCAAGCGAATAATTTATACGTGATTTGCGCCCGTTCAAAATTGTTGAATTGACAATAAAATATCTTTTAAGTGTCGGATGATATAACTTGGAGCGCACAAAATGCCGTGAAACTTTTACCCAATCTACGATTTCCATATTCGATTATAATTTCACGGCATTTTGTGTACTTTGAGTTATATATAATTCAGGACCTTCATTATCCAACATTTATATTTATATTTACAGTATGACATGAAAGATCGCAAAGATGTTTATCTGAAAACATCGCAGCTATGTATTTTTGTAAATATTCCATCAACATAGTGAGAAAAACATAAAAGCGATATTATCGAGCGTGACAATTTGATGTCGTGACGATATCACTATAGAGATTATCTCGCGATAATTTAAAATATCTCTGCGATATTTTTCCAACCTTTTTTTTCCACTCGGGATGGTGCGCGTGCGCTGTACGCGCCATACAAACAAAAAACTTCTATTTTAAAAAAGAAAATAAAAATCGCTTATCGAAACTCGATACCAATGAGGAAAGTATCGAATACCGATAGTATCGGCCTCTTAAGTATCGGTATCGAGTAAAAAGTTTTCGATACTCAAAGTATCGAGTAGGCATCGGCCATCGTTACAATTGGTGAGTGTGGTGATTTGGTCTCAGCAGGTCTCAGTTAGGGATGCTCGATACCAAAAAAAAAATCGAATCGAAGTATCGAGTATCCCAAAATTTTCGATACCGATCCGAATATGAATACTGGAAAATATAATCGATACCGATTAATCGATAATCAAAATTTTTAATGCTGGTGATACGCACCTTGTTAATAATAATGTGATCGAAAATTCTGCATTTTTTCAAGACAATTATTAATTGGGTTTTTAATGGTCAAATAAATAACACTGTCTAAAAAATTATATTTACTCTATTTTCCATAACATTCTGAATGAGATCATAAGAATACTGAATAATGTTTAAACATATTAACATTATAGATACATTGCCAATGAAATTTTGAGCAACTTTTTTGCTGAAAAATCGGTTGTCACACAATTCAAACTACAATCCCCATTGATTTTCTGTCAAACTAGACAGAATAACTAAGGCTGACAGACGTTCTGGATTCAACCTGCTTCGTAGGAGTGAGTCAATCAATCCAGCACGCGAAAAAAGCCGTTCGCAAGGCACTGAAGTAGCCGGTATAGAAAGATACTTTTTGAAAGCTGGTAATCATTTGGGAAGGAATGTTGGGCGTTTTCCCAATATACCAATGGGTCACTCTTTCTTGACATTTTCGGCTGGGACAAATAATTCCGCAGTTCAGATACCACCCCGCCTGGTTTATCAATGGTTGTGGTACATTTTTGGGCCTCTTTGTCGTGAATGCTCCAGAAGTCTTCAGCGTCAGATGCATTTTCAATAGTTGTAGGTTCTGGATCCGATGCAGTTTTTTGCATTAACAGCTCTATCTCTTTGGATATCTCGTTGACAGCTTTCGATGGTGTCAGCAAATTTTCGAAAAAATCTTTTTTGAATCTTGGATCCAATACAGTGGCCTTCGAAAGCGTTGGGTGTTTGTTGCCATGGTTATCAAATCGGAAGCACAATTCATATTGGAGGTTTTGTTGCGAGTCATGCCTGATACTGAATTTGGTTCCTTGGAATCAATGTTGAGTTTCAAGATTTTTATGATTGGAATAACTTTGCTACAGGTAACAACTTCTTCGGCGCTCAACTTCGTGGTAACGCGTTCGAATGGTTTGAGCAGCTCCACGACCTCTTCAAGCGTGGTCATTTCATCTTCGGAAAGCATCTTTGGAGGTTTCGCATTTTTTCGGAGATCGATCATCGCTGTCGCCACAAATGGAGAGAGTATAACAAATCTTTCAGTCATGTAAAATACAGAGTTCCACCTAGTGTCTACTGCCTGGATCAGTTTCAGTATATCATCTGATTTATTTTCAGTTTCTTTGGCTCTCATTTGGAGACGTTTCAATTCATCAGGAGCATTTGCACTTCTTTTGAAAAACGTCACGATACCCTTTACATTCTCCAAAGTTTCTTGAAGTAAAGGTGTTCTTTTTATTGCGTCTTGAATTGTCAGTTGCAGTGTATGCGCGAAACAGGAAAGATGAACGGAAGTTGGAAAAGATGTTTCAACAGCTTTGACAATATTTGCAGCATTGTCGGTGATTATGGCTCTGATCCTCGTTTTGTCGATGTTCTATTCCTCGAAAAGCTCTACCAATTTTGATCCCAGATACTCAGAGGTGTGGGCGTGATCAAGAGGAAAGCAACAGAATTTGATGGAGACAATCTGCGGCGAATCAGGGCAAGCGTAATGAACTGTCAAACCTAAATAGGATTTGGACGTGTGCGTTTCTGTCCACCCATCCGTAGTCAGACTGACGTCCTTTATTTTTTCCAAATCAGCCTTCACTTTGGCGCTAAGGGTTGCATATTTTGCATCTATGAGTCTCGTTACTGTAGAACGGCTAGGTGGTATGTACAGAGGAACTGCGATTTGGGCAAATTTTCGAAACCCTCGTTTGTCCGAAGTCATCAAAGGCAAATTATCAACAGCAATCATGTAGGTGAGTGCGTTGGTAAGCGCTGCATATTTTGTTCCACCTTCTGAAAATGAAAAAAAAGTCAAGTTATGTATGGTACATAGAAGTTATACACATGAAAATTTTTATCAACTTCAATTTTTATGATATTGAGTAATTCAAGTTGAAAAAACAACTTTATTCTTGCTTTTTTTACTAATCAAAAAATTATTTCATCCTTATACAGGGTGTCCCAAAGTCGCGTATACAAAAAAATAAACCATGGATTCCTTATTCAATTTCGAGTCGAAAAGTCCTTAACCACTTTTTATAAAACTCAAAATTTAAAAAGTTATTTAGGACTAAAATTTGAACAACAATTGCCCTCTCTCGACAAGTGGGGGTTGAATTTTCAAACCAAGTTTTACTCAAAATTTTCTTCATATTTTTCTGAGTCGAAAAGTCCTTTGCCACTTTTCACAAAACTCAAAATCAAAAAAGATATTACAGCCTGAGATCTAAGAAATCTGATTGGTTAAAACTTGTCACCCGAATATCTTTTTTAATTTTGAGTTTTGTAAAAAGTGACAAAACACTTTTTGGCTCAGAAAAATATGGAAATTTTGAGTAGAGTTTGGTTTGAAAATTCGACCCCCACTTGTCGAGAGAGCGCAATTATTGTTTAAATTTTAAGCTTAAATAACTTTTTACATTTTGAGTTTTATAAAGAGTGGTAAAGGACTTTTCGACTAGAAATTGAATAAGGAATCAATGATTTTTTTTGTATACGCGACTTTGGGACACCCTGTATATTTTATATTTCATTCTCTATTTTTATTTCATATCATTTGTGTATGTGATTATTTCCTATTTTATTTGATTTATATTCAATAACTATATAATGAAATTTAAATAAATATAATAAATTATCATCAATTTGTAATAAGTTTGCAATCGATTCATACAATTAATAATTATAAAATTATTTTACATAGCTATTTTCGTGCCTGGGAGCAAGGAGTCGATTTTGGCGACTTTTATGGCTCGACTTCACCTCGCCTCAAAAATCTAATCCTCGCCAAATTCGAGGATTGCTCACAGGTGCGAACATAATTTTTCATGTTGAAGACTCTAAAATCGTGATTCAGTGTTAAACACAAGTCCAAAAATAACGATTTTTGTGCCTGAATCATGGAATAAAAAAATTTTGTATTTAAAAATTTGAAGTATTGTTATTTATAATTGTATTGACATGAAGCAATATTTTTTTTTTATGTATCCGTTAGTTATTCACATCAAATTATTACATTTAAAAGTAGTCAAAATAGTCAATATAAAATTGATTTATAATTGCTTCATAGATATTTTAACTACGTAAATATTTATAAAAATGATTAAATATTAAAAAAATTCACTAAATATTTTCATTGAATAATTTAATGGATTATAAATTGATATAATTGGTTCATTTATAGCCATGAACATGCTCATCGCAGACAAAGAAAATTATTTTAACTTTTATTAGATAAAATATTTAAAATGAATATAAGATGGTAACTCACCCAAAAATTGATTATTCATATTATTTTTTACAATAACATTGTATTGAAAATATTATAACTTCTTATTTTCATTTTACTTATCTCTCTGTCAATGAATTTATGTTTCGTAAATAATATCTCATTCTAAAAAAGTGTAAGCCATTTATAAAAAATTAGTACCATTTAACGTAGCCGAAGTATTTAGTATGAAATAACTTTTTCATTAATTCTTAAATTTAAAATTATGATATTATTTTTACAACGATTTTTTTATGGAAAGTCACTACATATTTTCATTATATTTTTATTTAATTGTTCATAAATTTAAATCTAATATAGTACATTTCTGAAAATGAAAATGTTGTTATGTATTGTAACAACTCAGGTGTCTTAGAAAATCCAAGACTCACAAAAATGCGAGGGTGTCATCAATGAGAGCAACCAATTGTAATCATCAAAGTAGAATTTATTTTGTCACGATTTACACGTTGTTTGGAATCGAAAATTGGCGACTTTCGTACAGAATTAAGAATACTAAACCTCGTCCGATGACAATATAAAATATATCTTGATGTTGTCGTTTCCTTAAACTGGCAATAAAGTCCTACGTATTTTCCGTGTCCTCCCCACTAAGATGATGAAGTTCCTCAAGTCTTTATTTTACGCCGTTCTCCGAGGCGCGTGTTCAGGGCCGAAGTCGAATACACTGAACAGAAAATCAAAAACCGCCCGAACTACTGACTAACAGAACTCGACTACTGGCTGTCACTGGACTACTCCTGACTACCCGTTTAACAACCAACTAACCACACTAACAACCGAGAGCGAGCCCGCCTGAGCCCCCGCTATGAAAAACTCCGGGTTTATATACCCAAAGATTTTAGGTGGGAGGCAAGAAGTATTCAATTTACAGAAAGATATTGCTATCGTGAATCGTGGAAATCCCCAAAAACAAAGTAATTACCTTTCATTGTTAGAGGAAAGAATTATTCATGTTCTGCCATTTGGCCAATACAATCTTTTGTTCGTTTCCGGATCATGTGAACTTGTCATTATTGAAATGACAGATATAAAAAAAAATAGGATATTTCGAAATCCGAGTAATCAGTTATCTTCTGGGAGTTTCCACTCTTTTCAAAAAACAAGTAAATGGTTCTTGATGAGGCTCTGAAAAATTACAAAAAAAATGATGTTCGGAGGAAATTGAAAAGGAATGAGAAACAAATGCTTCTCGATTTGTGCTATTGTTCGAACAAAAAAAATAGATTTCAGGCTAGCTATTTTACTTCGTTATATAGCAAAAACAGATAACAGAAATGTTCACTTAATAATTTCGAAGAAAAGAAAATGAATTGGGAATCCCAAATTATCGGATCGTCATAACCATTTCTGATGACAAAAAAAAAGACAAATGCGTTCTGAATGTGTTTTTGCCAGAAATGAAAGAGTTCGAAAAATACTGTAATAATATATATATTGTATAAAATGCAATATATAACAATGTGTTGGCTATTTACGAACGAAAATTATTTTTGCTGCAATCAATGAAAATAGTCGATTTGAGGATAATCTACACAGTAAAAAATCGTCTTGAAATTTCCCAATGGCTAGCGTTTTTCCATTTTTTTACTGTGTATTATTGATTTATACTTTTACAAAGTACGCTTCTGTTTCCTGAAGTAATTATGTGCTGATGAAAAAATGACTATAATGTATCGCCATTAATTATAATATGTATATTTATTAATGATTTCATGGTTGACTCGTTTTTGAATTAATTTGTTGGCCATTCGCAAAACAATTATTACAATTTTAAGTAGTCATAGCAGTAGATATGAAATTGATTCTTAGTTCAGTCACATATTCATTATGCGAATATTTTTAAAATCGATTTTGTATAATATAAAAAAATTACTTTATATTTCTATTTCTTACTTTGATTATTAAATACCTAACCATTTAATGAAGTAATATATAATATTATAATCAAAATGTGTATAACATTTACAAACGAATTATTATAATTTATAGTGTAGTTGATTTCGTCAACATTAAATTAATTTATATATTATTAATTTATTTATTAATTTCATTTTTTATTTATTGTTGTAAATGATACTGCATTACAAATTATTACAATAAACTTTTTTTGGCAAGGTACATAATATTTTTATATTATGCGTAATAATTATTTTTGACAAAAAATTATGTCTTGTCAACAACTGTTTGTATCATAAAATTAAAACAAACCTTTGTATGAATTCACGTCACTGAACATTTCTCCGATAGTTAGCTCACGTTTCTTCGAGGGTTTTTGATCATTTTTGTTGATGTTTTCGATTGTCGAAGGTTCGTTTGATGAATCCTCCAAGCATCTTTTTTTTGGTTTTGAATCTGTGTCAATGATTTGTGTCGGATGACGTGTTCTCAGATGTTTCCACAAATTCGTCGTACTCATATTTTTTCTTTTCACGACAACCGCACAAAAATTACATTGAGCTTCATCTTTGTTGTCAGGATTGAATGAAAAATATTTTTTCACAGCACTCATTCTGTAAAAAAAACATTGATCCATTTAAAAAAATCAAAATACAATAAAAATAGATTCAGTTACTGCCGTACCCTCCCTGGCAATATCGATGCAACCGAAGTGCAACCGAGTTGGGTTGCATTTGGGTTGCATCTCGGTTGCATCATTTATTTACAGATTTCGCGTGATATCCCAGTAAACATTCGTGACAGCGATTTGCTGTCATATGATGTCATTTCGTGATTCTCGTGACAGCCATATGACGGCATACGACTTCCGCCAGTGAAAGTCATAGGATATCACGACGTGACACAGCCGAAACTTGTAAGCTAATGCGCATGCGCAATACTAAAAATGGTATTTGAGCGGGAAAATTTAAATTAATAATTTCAGAGAAATTCGAAAATACCATTAGTAATTGATATTTACAGGAATAATGACACAATAAACGATTTTTTCATAATTTATTGAAATTTACTTATATGTGGTACAAACATTAACAAAGATTGCACATTTTTTTAAAAATTTGTCTTCGAAGTCGTGTTCTGACATTTTTCTTTCTTCAAATAAGTCTACGAGTTTACAATACCACAAAAACGAAATATCTGGAACGAAAATGTTTCACAGTTGACAATATTTTTGAAACACGAAGAAAAAAATGAAAATAAATTTTACAATGAAGAATGTAATCTATTTGCATTGCCTGAAAGAGAATCTTTGACTATAGAAACTGTAGTATTTACCGCCTAGATTGCAAAATTACTTTTACGGTGAAAATTACCGTGATAAAAAGTAATTTTCTACACTGGGCAGTAAATACTGCAGTTTCCATAGTCATAGATTCTCTTTTTTAGCGAACGCATGAGGTTTACATTCTTAGTGGTAAAATTTACTTTCATTTTATTTTCCGCGATACATTCAAATTCACTCAACTATGGTACACAAATTTCACTTTTTTCAATGCATTTGTCTTAAAAATCTTATTTACAATACAACTTTAAATAAGTATACGATTTTATAATATAACAGAAAGTGTATATCTGGAACAAAAATGTTTCACCGTTAAGAGTAATTTTTTTGGAAACATTGAAATTCACGCAACTGTGGTACAATAACTGCACATTTTTAAACGCATTTGTCCACGAAATCTTTTTTCTCATTTTTTTTTTTTTTTTTTGTTCAAAAACATATTTACGATTTTACAATATAATAAAAACGGAAAATGTAGAGCGAAAATGTTTTACAGCTAAGGCAAATATTTTTGGAAACATTGAAATTTATGTATTTCAGTGATGATTTAAAAAAAATATTTTCAAAATTCGCAAGTTAGTAACGAGGGCTTCAAATTCCAAGAATTTTTTCAATTTTGAAGACGATAAATGTTAAAGAGTCGGTATTTGAAAAATTCAAAACCCACACTTAAATGATTTCATTGCAGTTAAGATGTTGAAGGTAAATTTCACCACGGGGAATGTAATATACTTGCATTCGCTGAAAATGATAATCATTGACTACAGAAACTAAAATATTTACCGCCCAGAGTGGAATATTACTTTTTTCACGGTACTTCTTCTTCTATATATGACAAAATACAATAGCATTGCGGCAAATAATAATTTTCACTGCGAATGCTTATAAATTACATTCTCCGTGCTAAAATTTACTTGTAACTTTTTCTTCGTGTAAAAAAAATAAAATAAAATAAAATATGTGCAACCTAGAATCTAATCTGAGGGATTCACGCGCATATCGCATTATATTCGGTTAGGGTTCCGAACTATAGCATAATTCTGCTACGTAGCAGAATTTCCCTAGGGCGTAGCATAAAAATTATGCCACGGTTCAAAATCGGTCCTGCGTTCTTAAAAATTTTAGAAAACCTCGAGTATGCTCGATTAGCATGGTGTCTCTCTCGTTTCCAAGAGAGATAGTTCACGAGCGAATAATATTATCCGGTGAAATCCAGTATGGCTGCCGCGGGAAATTTAAAATTTACAATTCTGAAAAATGAATATAGTTCTAGTTTGTCAGATGTTGAGTTTGGCGTAAACCAAAAAAAAAAAAACGAAACTCATAAGTTCGAAAAAAAATGGCTGTTCTTTTTGCTGATTTTCCGAGGAACTTTGGTTATTTCGCAGGGGATATTTTGTGACTTTTAGACTTTGGATTTTTTTAAAAATACTAAAAATTTTTTATTTTGGACTTAGGATTTAAAAGAAAATCCTAAAATTTTTTTGAAAATCTCAAGTCCAAAAATGACCAAATATACCCTGCAAATTTATCAAAGTTCCTCGAAAGATCACCAAAAAGGCCCGCAAATTTTTTCTGACTTGTGAGTTTTGTTGGTTTTTGCACGTAAAATTTTTTTCTGGTGTACAACAAACTCAACTCGAGCTGACAACTCGAACTATATTTATTTTTTCAGAAGTGTAAATTTTTAATTTCCCGCGGCAGCCATACTGGATTACGACGGATTATATTTCGCCCAACACCCAATCTGTCAAAGGTTGGTACACTGAGTTAAGCGTAACATAAGATACTAAGCTGAAAGTTCGGAACACTGTGTTCGATACACATTTAATTATTCATTCTCAGATTCGCGCTCGCTGTCAGTGTTTTCGGTCGTTTCTTGAAAAGCTGCAAGTTGAGTTTCTAATTCTAATACTTCGGTGGCGAGGTTGGCTCGACGTTGTTGGTTGAAGGCCACAGCCATTTTGTTGCGGTGTCTTTGCTTGGCCCGCCTAAGCCCTTCCCGCAATTCTGGGTCCAATTCTGCAAAATTTGCCGGGCCACTGAAAAGTGGACATTGTTTTGCAGCTTCTGAAAAATAGGATTGTAAACAAATAATAATATGAGATAAAGTTACATCTGTAAATAATAGTATATTATTGACAGTTTTCGGGTTTGCTTGTTTTGACGAAACGAAAAAAGCATTCCCAAAACTGTCAATACCATATTTTATTTGTAAATTACGAGTACAACGAGAATTCGTAAATCAAAACTACCGGGAATGAACCGTTTTCTCGCAGTTTACAAATAAAATGTTTTACTACAACGGCTTTTACAGCATTTTTGCGAGCAAATGAGTTTGAAATTGTACATTTACAAATTAAAGCTTCTAAAACTTGACCTAAGAAAAACGTGTAACTAAATTTAACACAAAATGTAGGTATCCTGTTTGCTAAGAGCGTTATTGGTATAATTTCAAAAATTTGTAAATTCATTCACGAACATTCAAAATCATTGCAAAAATACGCATTACTGAATGGAAATTACAAAATATAGACTCTCAATTTTAATAAATTTTTTTGAGATAAAAAACATTAAAAAATTACAACTGAAAAGAAATGCAAAATATGTCAGGTTGAGAAATTTCAAGTATTACACAGAATCATAAAATCAAAACGTTAATCGTCAAGTGATTATATTATTTTTCAAATTAATTGAAAAAATAGCATTATCAGACAAATTCACTTTATCCATGAATAAAATCCCAACGTTCAAGAATTTAAAAAAAGTCCGGAAGCAGAGAAAAATTCGTTTGTCCCGAAAATTGAGAATTCACCGAAAAAACCAGGAAGCTTTGAAAATACAAGATTTCAAAAATTTGTCAAGTTATTCTCAAACATTCAAAATCATTGCAAAAATACGCATTTTTGAATCGAAATTACAAAAATATACTCCTGATTTTAACACAATTTTTAGAGATAAAAAAAATGAAAAAGTTATGACTGAAAATAAATACAAAATATGTCAAGTTCAGAAATTTGATGTATGAAAACCAAGTAGGATATTATACCAATTGCAATAAAATTTTTAAACATAAAACTGATTTATCAAGTTATTATTTTTAAATGATATAAAGTAATTCTGAATTTTATTTAATTTATTGAAAAATAATCATGACGAAAATTATGAAGTGAAATTGATGATTAGGCTAACTTTATCAACAAGACATTGTCTTCATTCGTGATTGTAAAAAGTTAAAAAAAAACTTACTGTAGATCATTCCCATGTGCTTAGAATTTTTTATGGCGCAATTTTTATCTGACCCCGCACCGGTTAGGCTGAAGAAAGTCGCTCCTTTGTCTGAGAAAATTTCACCAACAGCCATACAACAAAAACTTCTCAGTGATGTTTCCCCGAGTGTCGTAAGATATTTGACCTAGATTGCATTATTCAAAGATAATTTATTAGGTTCAGTTAAGTATTTGTAATTCATCAAAAAAATTTTTACTTAGGTTTGAGTAAAACCATTACATGTTTGTAGGAGACATGTACTTTAATCGAGTGGAAATCATATCGCAATTTCAAATGTAAATTATATTATTTGAGAATTAAATCAAACATGAGTAAATCGTTGCTGTGTATGAGTTACGGGCTGTCCACATATAACGTCGTCACATTTGTAGGGAGGGGAAGGGATTAAGTTTGAAGATGAATTATGACATGGGGGGGGGAGGGGTCGAAAGAATGTGACGTGATCATCAAAATTAGATTTTAAATTAAAAAGTTTGGGAATTTTTTCAAATGTAGCATCGTCTTTTTCATATCAGCATGAATTTTTTCAAATTTAGCTCTACAGTTGCATCTAATGAATTTTTACAATAAATAAAAAAGTATAATGAAAAGAATAGGATGTAAAATAGTATATTATGTAATATGTTTGGATAATTGTATGCCTTGGCTTCGCCTCAGCCAATAAACTTTACACTCGTCAATATAAAATTTTCGTCGCAGGGTTACTTATGAGGTATTTTATGTATTGATTAACTGGACGTTGAAAACTTGTTTGATGACAGGCGGTACGTTAAAAATAATAAATATTATATTTATCTAACAATAAACATGCTTTATAACATCCGAAGAATTTTTTTTGAAGCGTTTGAATTACTTATTTGAAGTGAAAATTGAAAATTTATTGTCATGATGTCCACACTGGAATGGAGGGAGACAGGCAATGAGGACATGGGAGAGGGGGGGTTGAGGTAAAAATGTGATGACTTGATATGTGGAAAGTCCCTTCACATTGGATTCCGAAATAATAAGGATTCCTCTTCTAACATGCGATTCAAGAATATTAAGGTAGTACCAGTTACGTGTGAGCTAAGGCATTATCATCAAAACGTCATATAACATAATATGCAATATTTTAGCAAATATAGTATAAAACTTGTTTCAAATTATAATAGACGTCAATGCAGAAAAATATTCATGATGGACGACACATAAAAAAGGCAAACAATTGCCATTTTTGTACGATGTTCTTTGTGTTTGTCTTTTTCAAGATTATTAAAGTCAGCAACTGACTTGATAGGATATTGGTCTGGTTTAAGGGCAACAACACTCTCTTCCCCTCTTTCCAAAATATCGATTTTTCTAGACATCTCTCCGAAATTCTCTAGAAATTTTTGTTGATTTTGCAAAAGGCTTTCTTGATTTTGCAAAATCCTTTCTTGATTTTGCAGAAGATTTTGTTGTTTTTGCGAAAAAGTTCGCAAGATCATCTGCTGTTGTCGGTTTTGTTGACTGTTAGACAAACAAATATATTATTCCTTGAACGTCTGTGTTTTTCACACTGACAAGGGAAACTTCCCGGGTGCCAGTCGCACTTTTACTCGAAAATTTGCACACGTATTCTTTACAACAATATAAAAAAAGTAATTTCACCGTTTTTCTGATTAGGTCTTTGTTCGCGAGATATTTATTATTATATATATACACAATCGAATTTTCAATAATAAATATCTCGCGAACCAAGGCCTAATCAGAAAAACGGTGAAATTACTTTTTTCATATTGTTATAAAGAAAACGTGTGCAAATTTTCGAGTAAAAGTGCGACTGGCAGCTGGGAAGTTTTCCTTGTGAGAGAAAGCTATATTCATGTCAAATACATTGCAATCTCAGATTTCTTTCGTACCACGTAATGGGCGAGCTCTAAATTCTCTGAGATTTGACGAGTTCCCATTTTTTCACATTGTATAATAAAAATCTGTACTGATTTCCCCATTCTATATCGGAGGTGATTTACTCATCTTATGATTGCAATTATTCTTTACCCAAGAGTAATGTAAAACTATTAATTTACATGGAACTTCATATATAAGAGATTCAAATCACAAACAATTGTATCAAAAATTTCAAATATTTATCTTTAAGTTGTTAACCAGCAAATATGTGTATTACATTTAATGCAAACGAATTTGTGCGTCATCCTTATCAAAAGTCTATCTATCTCATACAGATATATCTTTCTCTCAGTGCAAAAGTAAAGTAACTCAAGAAAACAACAGTACTCTATTTTCCGCTTCAAAGAAGTGAAGTATGCTGATACGTCACTAAATGATTGGATTTTGCTGTTTTTCTCATACCAACTATGCTCGTCATCTTCATCGTAAGATGGATCATTGTAAGGGTCGCTGCTAAAAAAAATATAATAGGACAAAATTTGAATAAGAAAACCGTGGGGTGTTCTGTACATCAAGATATAATTGACATAATACTATTTTTATCATCAGTTTAGTTTCATATACGTATAAATTTATATTTTTAAAAATGAAAGTTTTTGCTGCCTAAGAAATGAACTAAATACTAACGGGGTAATATGATCCATTGTTTCACCACCATCTTCAAAATCTCTAAAGTTTGATAGTGGTGTTGATTTCGCAGCTTTCGACATAGGACCTTTTTCAATTTTTTTCAAGTTGGAATTTTGGGATGTACCTGGGCTCTTGGTAATATTGCATAAATCACGTTGAGGGATGTCTGCCAATGTGACATTTACAGGAGACTCTAGTTTTCTTTTCTTCATTTTTTCGACTTGAGCTTTCAAACTTGCCACATGCTGCTCCATCGTTAAATTTTGACTCTGATTGGTAGCAGACTTCCCGAGGAATCGTTTGTCGCAAGACGAGCCTGATGTGAACTCATCAAGAGTTTTCGGTTTATTGATTTTTCTGCCTACTTTTGTCACGACCGGTTTCTTCTTCTCCATGACTAGTGCTAAACTTAGCTTATCTATTGCACTGAAAATGTAAATTTTTCTTCGATGTACATGTAATCGATTGAGAAGTCGTAATTTAACATATAAGAATAAGAAATACAACAGAATTGCCAAGGATACTTGTTTACATAGCTAAGATTAACGATCGCATTATGTAGTGCAAAAATAAATTCCAGGGCACGAACTTTTACCTCATGGGCCTTAGTGCAAAATGGAATGTGTGGCCTAGTTCTTCAATAAAATATGTAAATATCCGAAAGATATTACTTCAGTGTTAAATTTGCTCCAAACATTATTTTTCGCAAATCACAAATGTCCGTTTTTATATATAACGTTATATGTACACATATTTACATACAGTCACACCGCGCCAGTTTGGACTCGTCGGGGGTATGATTTGACGATCCAAGCAGGCGAGGTTGTCAATCACGGAATAGGAATAAATAGAAAACCCGATTTGACGGGCCAGGGCCCAGACTACGAGTTTTTAATCGGCATGCAGTACAATGGCTCAATGAGTGTCCTAGCGACAAAAATTTTCCACTTGAAAGGATATTTAAAGCCCCATTTCTTCGCGGTCATTAAGCGTCCAAACTAGCAGAGTCCGAACTGGCGCTTCGCAAGTGTAAATGTATGAAGATACGCCGAAATCTATATGTTGTACAACTTAGGATTTACATAAGGTTAACAGCTGCAGTAACGTACAAATGCCAAAAATACTTCAAGCCAGATAATTAATTTGTATCCACCTTCTTTTTATATTGATTATATCATGTGCATAAATAAAGTCAGTGCCTGTAGAATAAGTATCTCAAAATTAAAATTAAAATTTTTCCCGCCATAACTGTGCGTGCATGTACCAACGTTGACGAAGAAACGGATTAGCTTATGGAGAAAATATTTTCCAAACACGTACGAACGCTTATTCAACTTTGAAACCAGCAGGTGGAAATGAATATATACATTTTTTAATCTATAATGTTTAGATATTAATGTTGGACCAACATATCGACATGCGGAAGACACCTGGACATAACACCTAACTTCAACCGAAAGTGCAACAGTTACGCCACAATAGCTATGGAAAAGTGATTGGAGTGATGAAAGTTACGCATATGAATTTATTCCTTAGAGGTAATTCTTCCTGACCTTCAACATGACTCCACTTTGGCATGAGGTAACATTTCCTTGTGACCTCTGGCAAAGGTACAAGACAAGCAGCAGCAAGATCACGACATAAATACACTCCAACGGCGTCGGAAGTATGTCCTACATCGTACACATGACTTCTTCTACCAAACTTCTCCACAACCAAGAAGATGTTATCCCCGATTCGGATGACATTTTGTATAATACAAATGTCTGATTCTCCAAGAACACAGCAGGAATCAGCGATCAAAGTAGAAAGTTTTACCTTACCGATATGAATCGTTTTGAACTGTTCACAATTATCATGATGAAGGTTACCCGTCAGAGGTCCATTAAAATGCTGACCAGATGGTACAACTAAAGTGTCGTTTTCGATATGTTCTTCAAGATCAACACGTTCTTGGATTCGATTGTAGTACTGCTCTAGGGCCCCCCGCGATCTTCGAGCACATAAATCTCTCACGCTTGGCATGTTATTTTCATAGCAGAAGGCACTAAACGACTCCAGAGGGCCAAGTTCTCTGACATCGTCAACGATGTGTAATAGAGCATGAAGATTATAAGAAAGTAATTGCTCACCGTAGAGTTGTTCACAAAGGTTCACGTACGCTTTCATTGCGTTTTGACAGAAGTCGAGAACATCTTCGGATTGGTCTTCAAAACTAAGAAAACGAATAATTGTGTGTAGCAACATGATGTGCCGATAGCGATTTCGATCAACAACATTACGAAATAGAGCCGGGGCCGTGTACAGCAACAATTGTCTGAATTGAGTTGCCTTATATCCACTAAATTTTGAAAGTGGGTACAACTTGCGATTAAAGTCTGTAGGGCAGAAATCTGCGAGTAAACTTATTCTTGCATCTAAAATGGACATTTGTCTGCGATTTAATTTCCGGTAGCTATATTTACCTGTCAAGAGCGCTTCGAGCTTCCTTTTAAACGCACCTAAATAAACGAGGTGCATGCTTTCAAAAGGTACCTTTGATACGAGCCCTAAGATCGACGAGAGAGGAGAGGGCCCCTTGTGATGATCACCATCAGACATTCTTCGATATTCCTCATCTGTTCGAGGCTCGTGTTCAACACCAGGAAAAATCGTAGTTCGTTCAAACCCTTCTACTTCGCACCGACGCCCTACGACTTTACATTTTGAACAGGCGTGATAAGATACATGGCCCATGTGATTCAATGCGAACGCCCTAGCAGGTGCATCAGCAATGAAGCATCTAATGCCCAATGGAATTTGTCTATTTCGTATGTTTATACCACCACGATCGATGATATCATGAATTTCAGTAGTGAGCTAATCGAAAAATTCAAAAGGATTTGATGGCTTTTTCTCGGCTACGAAGACACCAGCTATCATAGGCTTCAGATTTGGAATGTTAACAATTCGAAACTGAATAGGCCAAAACTGAAGAGTACCAGTTTTGTATAACTGGCCACCGTCGGTACTCAAGTCTATAATGAGAGTTTCAGGCAACATACGTTCAAGCACCATATTTAACTGCTTTATGAGATTATTTTCAAATCCACAGTGAATGTACTGTCCTCCACATATCGACTGAATAATGTCACGCACGACTAATGTCGGAGTATTTAACAACGTTCTGGAGTCTTTGGGTAAAAGACGCATATTGAAAGGGAATTTCCGAAAGGCACGTAAAACTTTATTTATTTGCCTAGCATTCAAGTTGGCATGTAAAAAAGTGTTCTTTGCTTTTGTACGTGCTAAGTCTGTTACATCAACTGCCGGGTTATGTATTTCATTTGGGTTCAACGCAACTAATTCATTATCGTTTTCTCTGTTTTCGGCAAGAACAGGTAAAATATCATTTCTATGCGCTATTTCCATGTCTTCCTCTTTATTGCCAAGTGCCTCATTATTGGGGGCTTCGCTCGATTCATTTTCAAAATATGCTTCGCTGTCACTAGATGACGAGTTGTTGCTCTCATTACCAGCAGGTTGTAATGCGTTAACAGTCGGTAGATCATTGCAGTCAAGTGAGTCGCTTGAATCGCTCCTACGATTGACGGGTTGCCGCCGCTGTATGGTGCGATTGCGATTGATTGCTCGAATGCGGTTGCGTTTTTGTCCTTCTGACAAATCCATAAATTTTTTCCGTGTTCGCGGCATTATCCACTGCTTTGTAATAGCTGCAAACGCAACCGGTATCAACACTACGGAGGATCTGGCTCTCTGATCCAGTAACTATAGGAATAAACAAAGAAAAAATTGGCAACCATTTCTGTAAAGATTTTTTTTTGAACAACTTTGTACTCTCACATTTATTACGAAAAATGACTGGAAAGAAAGTTACATGCAGAAATAAAACTCACCCCTTAAATTCAAGATGGGGGAATTTCCCAAGGGGTTGGGGTGACTAATTTTCGAATTTAAGCTCCCTTAGGACCTTCAAATCAAACCCAAAAGGAATCGCGCTGTTGCCAATTTTTTTTTTTGCTTTGGCATAAATTTGGATCAAGTTACTGGATCACTCATCATATATATTGAGTAAGTGAAAGTGCGCATTTATTTAGTACTTAATTTGAAAAAGTACTTGATTTGAAAGTACTTGATTCGAGTCTTAAAGTACATTTGTTAGCGAACAAATTAATGTATCACTTTCTTAAATCAGACCTTAGTTGCGGGAGTTACGCTATTTTTTCGTAAGTAGAAAATATGGCCTCGCATGTGTATCGCAGTGTGTATAACAGGCACACAAAGAAAAAAAAAGTTCATGACCCAGATGGTAGACCCAGCCAATTTTATGTTCACAGGGTCACTGGAACCCCGTATAATTTATTCAATTTTTTTGAAAATTCAAATTCATCAATACCAGAAATTTTTCAAAAAAAAGTATAAAAATTTACAAATTCAGCAATAAATACTGTATTTCAGTGTTTTTTTTTTCACAGAAGAACTATTTTCTTTATCTTAGGGCCTAGATGATTTTTTTACAATTTTTGAAAAATCACAATTAGTCGATGAAAACAAAATTTTGAAAATAGTTTTATAAGTAACGAACTTTACAAGAAATTGGTAATTTCAGTGTAATTGTAGCCTCTGTAGCTTTATTTTATTTACTTTGGTCACACTGTTTTTTTTTTAACTTTTTTTCAAAATTCAAATTGATTGATGAAAGCGAATTTCTACAAAAAGTATCAAAATTGACAAATTCTGCAGTAAACACTTTATTTTAGTGTTCTTTTATTTAATAGAGGATTATTTTCTTCGTAGTAGGGCACATAGATGATTTTTTGAACATTACCAAAAATTCAAACTCATCGATAAAAGCAAATAAAAAAAAAATTACCAAAATTGACCAAATTTGCAACAAATACAACCTTTCAGTAAAGTTTCATTCACTAAAAAACTATTCTTTTTATATCAGGGCACATAGATGATTTCTTAGCAATTTTGAAAAATTACAATTAGTCGATGAAAAGAAAATTTTAAAAATAGTGTCAAAAGTGAAACGATTATCAAGAAATTGATTATTTCAGTTAAAAATTAACAGCTTACAACATTGCAGTTAACAATTTTTTAGAAATTGCTTTCATTAATAAATTTGATTTTTCAAAAAAAGCATAAAAATTCACAAATTCAGCAATAAATACTGTATTTCAGTGTTTTTTTTTTTCACAGAAGAACTATTTTCTTTATCTTAGGGCCCAGATGATTTTTTTATAATTTTTGAAAAATCACAATTAGTCGATGAAAACAAAATTTAGAAAATAGTTTTATAAGTAACGAACTTTACAAGAAATTGGTAATTTCAGTGTAATTGTAGCCTATGTAGATTTATTTTATTTACTTTGGTCACACTGTTATTTTTTTAACTTCTTTCCAAAATTCAAATTGATTGATAAAAGCGAATTTCTATAAAAAGTATCAAAATTGACAAATTCTGCAGTAAACACTTTATTTTAGTGTTATTTTATTTAATAGAGGATTATTTTCTTCGTAGTAAGGCACATAGATGATTTTTTGAACATTTCCAAAAATTCAAACTCATCGATAAAAGCAAATAAAAAAAAAATTATCAAAATTGACCAAATTTGCAACAAATACAACTTTTCAGTAAAGTTTCATTCACTAAAAAACTATTCTATTTATATAAGGGCACATAGATAATTTCTTAGCAATTTTGAAAAATTACAATTAGTCGATGGAAAGAAAATTTTAAAAATAGTGTCATAAATGAAACAATTATTAAGAAATTGATTATTTCAATTGTTTACGTTAATTTTGATTGTTTAGGATAAAAATGGAAGGAGGCATCAATTCATACTCATACCATTGTGCACTTGTGTTGACGCTCCAGTGAGAGCACTGATGCAAAATCGTATGCAATTAAGTGGTTACTACGGGTGTACATGGTGTTACATTTTCGGAGTCCATATTGGGCGTGTGCGATTTTTAATAACAGAAAGAGCTGACCCACGAACTCACGAGTCACACGAAAAAGACGTTCAAGACGCGATTCGATTGAAGAGGCATGTTCGTGGTGTCAAAGGTGAAATGGCTTTGGCCCAATTCCCAAACTTTGATTGTGTGTGGTCGTTCCCAGTTGACGAATTACACAATGTTTTTGTTGGGGTCGTTAAGTATTTGTGGAACATTTGGACTGGAATTGGTTTCAATGTGAATGATTCGAACAGAGCTCTAAAAATAAGTCGTTCTCAAGTTAAAGAAATTGATATTTCTTTGTCCAAAGTCAAATTGCCACATGAAATTCACAGATGGTTTCACTCGTTAAGCAATCCATCAAATTTGAAAGCCACAAAATGGAAATCGTTCCTTCTCATTCATGCTTATGCATGTTGCCAAGGAATATTGCCTGATGATCGACTTCAATCTTTCATGTTCCTTTCACAAAGCATTTTTTATTTACTGGAACCCTCCATAAGTCCTCAGCAGTTAGAATTGTGTGAATTGTATTTAACGAGGTTTGTTGGTGATTGTCAAATTTTTTATTCTGACGAAATCATGACATACAACATCCATTCACTTTTGCATTTTGTTTATTCTGTCAAAATGGCCGGTCCTCTCTGGAGCAGTTCTGCCTTTCCTTATGAGAGCAACATGCACATTCTGAGGAAACAAATTTCTGGTCCAAATGGTGTTTCACAGCAAATAGGCAAAAAGAACTTGCAAAGTTTAGCGTTGAAAAATTTCAATCGAAATACGTCACGAACAGCGGCTGAATTTTGTAAGAGTCTTTTTGCTCCTTACCGACTTCAACATTACCATAGAGACGAAGGAACCGACACTATTTTGATAGGAAAACAAAGAGCTGAAAATGAAAACGTTGTAGTTTTTGACCGTTGCATTCATGAGAACGTAGTTTACCGTAGCACCCTGTACACTCGTTCTGCGAAAACCGATGACACCGTTGTTATGTTGAAAGATGGGATAGTTATGCAAATATCGCGATTCGAGTTACAGAACGGGCACTGTTTTATTGTAGGGAACAAGTTTGCCACTGCATTATTTATGTCATTCATATTCGCAAATAAGATTATAATTTTATTTTATATTATATTACGAACACTGTCATACGAAAAAGGTATTTACGTAAAATAAATTTTGTATACCTTGGAAACTTATAACTGTTGTTATCATTTACTGTTCCTATATGAGTACAATATACCAATAATTGGTACATACCAATTAATTGGTATGTTATAAATGTAGTCGCGTTATTTCAACGGGTGTATGTACACACGTATATACACTAAATATATGTGTATATACGCGCATATATTTACAATTATAGTTTTTATATATTAATTTCTGATATTATAATTCAACATTTCCCCATGATGACACCTGGTCAAACATGATCGCTATTTAATTTTTCCTGATCCCAATGTGATCGATTATGATCGCTACCCAACCATGTTTACATTAGTAGATATGATCTAGAGAAAACATGATCAAACATGATCGCCATTGAATTTGTCCTGATCCCAATGTGATCGATTATGATCGTTACCCAACCATGTTTACATGATTAGATATGATCTAGAGAAAACATGATTAAACATGATCGCCATTGAATTTGTCCTGATCCCAATGTGATCGATTATGATCGTTACCCAACCATGTTTACATGATTAGATATGATCTAGAGAAAACATGATCAAACATGATCGCCATTGAATTTTTCCTGATTCCAAATGTGATCGATTATGATCCCTACTAAACCATGTTTACATTCTCAGATACGATCTAGAAAAAAACCTGATCTAACATGATCAAATGTGATCGACACTGAAATTTTTCTGATTGCAATGTGATCGATCTTGACTAAGACTTGATAATGTTTTCATTATTAAACATGATCTAAATACAAAACATTGAATAACATGATCAAACATGATAAACGTTTCGGTGGTAACATGATCAAACATGATTCAATATGTTCGACAATCAGCAATACATGACTCAACATTATCGAAAATGATCAAGATTCTATCAGTTTTTTTCAGCAGGGATATCCATGATTAATTTAAATCGATGTTTTATGTGTAGTACAATGAAGAACTTATTAATAATAAAATTATTTTTTTTTACTCTTTTATTACAAAATTAACAGCCTTGAGGTGGGATCATCAGATAGTGTCGTATTATTCTGCTTTGTTCCACTAAGTTCCATTGAAAAATTTTTTTATTCTCAATGAGTACAATAAAAAAATTTTAAATTGTTTTAAAATCATTGAATTGATGAATTTTCTTCACTTCTGCGCCAAAATGACCGCGTAACGTCACTGAAAAGGCACAGAAAAAAAAAGAATAAAAAACTTTTCCACCAGCCCTGGCAATGGCGGTGCAACCGAGTTGGGTTGCATTTGGGTTGCATCTCGGTTGCATCATTTATTTACAGATTTCGCGTGATATGAAGCATCCCGCGCGTATGTGAACCGAGTTTATTTTACCTTGAACCCTCAGGAGTATTCTCATGTATAACTTTACCAATAAAAATAATTTTAAACAGTCAAAAAATATGAATTACGGATGCCCGAAAATTTCTACTGTACCGTGTATTTATTTCGCTCTCTCTGTTTACAGAAAGCGCAAACCCCTTAGAGTATCAGGAAACAAATGTAGGAATTTTTTCTGCGATGAAATCCCGGGATGATGTATGATGCTTCACGTACGGAAATGATTATAAAATGCATTTTAACTCTGTTTATTTTTATTCCCATAAATACATTGAAATGTCAAACTTCGAAGGAGTTGGGCACCATTGAGAACAAAAAAAATCTAGTCCTTTATATGTTAGAGGCGCTACCAACATTATGTAGTCTATGTCTCTTCTACCTTTTCCCCACTCACAGTTACTGGCAGCTTGTCACGCATAAGCTACGTAAGGTGCCGTAAGCCTATACTGGCCTATACGACGTAATTGCGCACACGCAGAATCTCTATCAGCTGTTCATGTAAACGTCAAAAATAGTGTTGTTTTGCACAGTTGCATTGTTTTGATTAGTAATGTGCAAACATTATGTGTGCAAAAGTGCGCGAAATTCGGTATCGGTGGCAATTATTCAGTACGAACAAGTTCGGAAACGTGAATTTCGGCATGCGATATCGAAAGATTCCATAACCTACAGGTCGCAAAATGTGATCTAACCCACCGCGATTCCTTGGATTTATCATCGGCATGGGATACGGCGTCAATTGCATCAGATAAGTCAATCTACCATGAATATTTTTTTTTAGTTAAAACATTGACAAAATAACAATCTTAAGTGTTTATTAAATTTTTTTTTTTCATCATACAACTTTCATTTTATCACTCCATTTTTTTATGGGTATTTCTTTTAGAGCTGCCAAGTGGCCGATTTTCTGGTTAAAATTTTAACTGCGTAACTTGTAACTTTTGTCAGGTTTTACAAAAAATTCGTATTTACTAATTTTTCAACTGCATAAATATTGCATAGAACGTGAATTTTTTTCTATATCTAGAATATATTATCAAAAACAATATCCTTAAACAATAAAGGTTTATTTCATTCAGCCAGGGGCTGGTTCTTCAACTTTTTAAACTTGGCAACCCTGATTTCTTTATACTGCGTCTGATATAATTTTTTTCGTTTATTCTCGCATGCTGTCTCAAGGACAGTGAGCTAATGTTCATTATCAATTCGTTTTCTAAGAATTTATTCAAATCATTTCTCGATGTCATTCAAATTTTTCTGTCATATACAACTTTTGAAAAGCCTGTTTCTTTGTGGAAAATTATTACTTACAGGTACTGCGTTTGGAGTCAAGGTCACCAGCAAAATCGCATAAATTACTCAAATCAAGATAAACGTGTCTAAGGATTCTACATACTTGGTATGCTGACAATTACAATGTGTAGAATCACTAATCTCTGTCCTATATCCATCTAAAAATGGCCAATTCGACCTATTGCAGCTGTTGTTCGTAGAACCTTTTTTTATCATACATTTTTTGAGATTTTTTAGTAGAGTTTTTTTTTCCTTAAAAAAATAGATTAAAAATTCAGGACCATTCACTATTAGGGAAATTACATTTAGAATATTTCCAAGTCTCTGATTGCATTTTTCTGGCACTACATACCTCTTCATGACTATTTCGAATGTTTGGGACAAGGGGTTCCAGGTTAAGATCTGGTGAAAAATTTTCATGTTCTTTATTTTCAAAGTAGTCTATAAGGCAAAACCAATTATCCACTAATTTTACTAATATTTCTACACAATTTTCATTCGATGACGAATCATTTTTGTGGCATCGCAAATCCATCACAAAATGGCCAATTTGAGCTATTTCAGCTGTTGTTGGTAGAGCCTTTTTTAATTATACATTTTTTGAGATCTTTTAGTAGAGTTTTTTGCTTAGCTCGATCACATATAAATATATACTACCTATAAATATACATTGAAATGGAAGGAAAAATTAAGTCTACAAATTTATGTACACTTATATGACACGCTGGGAGCAAAAGCGATCTAACGCCAATGTATTTTATATAGGCATTAGATCTTTTTTGTTCTCAGCGTATCATGTATCCAAGTTTGGGCAAGTGCAGAGAGAAGTTGCTGGTGTTAGAGTACCTTCCTTAATTCTAAAAATGTTTTAATAATAAAATTAAATATCAAAATTTATGTTCAACATCATACTTTGAAATGCTAGTTGTCGAATGCACATTTGAATAATGAATAGTTTCCCAGTAATAATCAACTATTTATTATGTATACACATGTAATGGAAAATATAGAGAGAAGTTTCTGATGTTGATACGCCTTTTTAAATTATAAAAATTATTCAATAATAAATGATATCAAAATCTGTATCTTATATCATAATTTGAGATTCTAGTTGTCTCAGAAAATGTCATCTATGAATAGTTTTCTATGGTTCAATAATGTATATGTATTTTGAATTTCATTTTCATGTATGGAAAAACATTGAAAATAATATTATGATATTAGAAACAGTAAATTTTCAATTTTCTTGTATTCCAGTGGAGTATTGTAAATTTCAGAACATTTATCACTTAAACAAAACAAAAAAAATATTACTCGAAATACAAAGTAACTTTTTTGATTGAAAAGTAAACGTTGTTCAGATAGTATATTGCGCTCCAAGGCAAAAAATTAATTTCTCACGAAGTTGAACGTTTCATCCTGAGCCTTCGCCCATGTTGCTTGCAATTTTTTTTATTATAGCCGGTGAAAACGTAGGCTTTTTCTCCCGCTATCATAAAGAAATACTTCTGAATCCGCAGAAATGCATGTCCTTAATCTGCGAATATTAGCAACTCTCGTTGAAAAAACAGTTATTTTAAATTCAAGATCTTTGTAACCTTAGGCTTAGTTTATGAACAGAGAAAATCTTTCAGTTTTCTCCAAATCAAATTGATAATTATTGATTTTTACTCAAACTTAAGGTCTACATTGATAAATTAAAAAATTAAATATACATTTTTTTATTTCAGGTTTTATATTCGGATTCTCAGACTGAATCCTCAAGATTTTTGTGAGTTGTTTTTACAGAAAAATTTGAAAGTCATTTGCTATAGTTAATCTACAGTATTAATATTGAAAATAACGTTACATTCTAGATGTTTATATTTATTTAAAGATGACAATTCCTTCTAAATTTTTAATTAAAATGAAAATTCCGAACTATCATTTTTTTTAAAGTTTGAAATTTTTCAACGTATGAGCTGTTCAGTGTGAGATTTATGAAATTCATCGAGTTTGAGAATGAATAAAATACATTTGTAGGCTTTGAGCAAGGTCTAGTGCATAAAATTAATAAAATTCATAACTTTACAAGTTTTTATGAATAGCAGAGTATCAGAGATAGGATCAATAATTACTCACAGTATTTATGAAATTCCAAGTACATATTTAATTTTCTCTACTTTATAAAAACCTTTCGATACTAAAAATGTTTGATAGAATTGTTTACAACAATGTGATAGTAAAATATGATCAATGAGACACGCATACTTCGCGTTTCGTTTGTTCAGGCACCGAAAAATTTAGTAAAATGAAGAATTTAAAAATACCAACAAGTCCCTTTCAACATTTTCGGAATCACAAAACACTACAAATTGATTTTTCGAGGCATTGTTGCTGTACATTGTTGAAATGCAACATGAAATAATCATAAAGTAGCAAATTTATCGAAAAGATAAAAGAAAAGACACTTGGTTCAGGATAAAACTAAATGTATACAAGTATTTCGAAATCATTTTGCAAACAATGGTGCTTTAAGGCGACACAGAGGCTGCTGGAGTGCGAGAAAGACGCATAGAACGAAAAACAAATGAGTGAAAGGAGAGGGGAGGAAAATGGCCTCCGTGTCCCCTTAAGATTGAAAAATTGTTCAATCTGCATATTTAAAAAATTGAATTTTTTCCAAGAGTTAACAGATTCGTATATTACAATTCATGATTCTACTTTTTCAATACTTACATTTTTTGTAGAATGTACAATAAAATTTTAATTTTGCGTATTTCGCAATTCCCAAAAATATTACTTATTGTCTTTTAGGATCCCTTAATCAAAATCTAAAACACTCAAATTTTTCTACAAAAATTCAACTCATGCGCTTTGCAGATTAGACTTAAAAATTGCGAAAGACTTAAAAATTAGAAATCTAGTGGAAATTTTGTAGCATCTAGATCAGACATATGAAGATTTCATGTTCACTTTTTCTGAATTTTGAAAAATGAATATATATGTGTCTGGATATAGAAAGAACTGTCTGAGTTCTTGGGAAAATTGAGGAATCTGCATTTTTCTATCCTGCACGTAAAATGATATTATACTATTTCAAAAATTGATTCTTTCATTCGTCTCAAAAATAAAGCAGTAAAAAATTAAATCTGCTGGTACATGAATTTGCCAAAGGACTTGAATTATTTTAATAAATAAGGTATCTTATAGCGTATTATGTCACTAGGGCTTTTATTTTATATTTACAAGTGTTAAGTTTGTAGACCGAGGCGAAGTCGAGATTTACTATCACACGAGTGAATATAAAATTTTTGTCTTAGTTATGTACGATATTTTTTGTACCAAGGGCCACAAAACAAATTTGAACTGGACGAGAAATGAGCTTTCAATGCCAGAGGTACACTGAAGCCTCGTTTATATCCTCGCTATTATATATATAATTATTTCTAACCGAAATTGGTTGATAACAATTCATTGGTTTCAAAATTTCGGTCAGCTCAAACTTATTATTTTTTTTGAAAATGCGACACTAAATTCTATTAGTCAACAAAACTTTTGGAAGTTTTCTTCAATACGAACAATTTCTTGTTAATAATGGAATTCAGTCGACCTTAATTGAATGATGAATATTTTTCACTGTTTTCGAAGAGAGAAACACTAGATCAAAGTAAATGAAAAGTTTCATTATTTATTTTTCTGAAGAATAACTTGTTCATAAAAGATTACAGTCGATTTAAATCTATTTACGACAGTTTCTTGCGATTTTCAAAATTTGCAACACTTAGGTGAATGAAAAAAATTTTTAACTGAACGAATTCTTATAACATATTCAAGTCGACAAAATGGATGAGTTAAGAATTTTACCATCTCTTTCATAACGCAACACTATATCAAACAGATTATACCATTTAAATCCCATCTCACTAAAAACAATTACTTATCATCGTCAATATACCAAAATTTATTATCACAAATTTGTTATTATAAAATGACGGTATTATTAAAAGTAGATTTTGAAATTTACTTTAGAAAAATACTGTCATTTTATACAGGTCACCATAAACAGCATTTCGTGCGCGCGTGTCTGTGTGTAATCGATAAATCGATATTTGTTAATAATAATTCGATTCGAGAAATTATTCAGGCTCATATTAATAGCGATTTTTTCTCTTGCAAAAGGTCAAACAGAAAAGATTTAGCGACGAAGTACGGCAAGATGGGGTTGCGATTCTGCAAGCTATTGGAGTGTTGGTAAATAAAACGTTTCACTAAACATGCTATACAGATCATTTGCTTTGAGTTTATATTTTTTTGCTCTCAGTGAGCTTTCAAGAATCAACTGTTTGAAGGTTAATTCGTTGTGAAATCACTGTGTGCTCAATATGAGCTAACAGGTTCACTGCAAAACGTTGGTTCTACCAAAAGCAAGTTTGCTGTCTGAGGCAATGTTAAATGCTGTCATCGTTTCCGCCAAAATCACGAGTTCTTGCTTACACTGTGCAACAAAATTTTAAATAGGCTAAGTGACATAAAAAAAGAAAATTTTCACAAGTAATCTTAGCAGTATATTCCCTGAGCACACGTGCAAAATATTTGTTTTATATCCGATGAACGATTTTCGGGATAATAAAATAGTATGTTTTGCAGCTAAAGGCAAAAACAGCCGATGCAGAACGAGTGTAAGGTTTGCCGCCTTCGCTTCGCTCAGGCGGCAATCAAACGAGTTCTAATCGGCTGTTATCGCTCCAAGGTACAAACGATACTTTTTGCCTCGAACACAGTAAAAATGAGCGAATTAAAACTCTTTCGACATGAAAAATGAAGTATTGAAAGTTAACACGGGGCTGGAGAAAGTGACAGTCGGCAGCGGCAGGGAAAGCGGGGAGTCTTTTTAGCCCGCCGGGATTAATTGGGCGGGTTAAAAAGACTCCCCTCTTTCCTGCCGACTGTCACTTGTCGACAGCTTCCATCGCCTTCGGCTCGGAAAATAACCTTCACCCTCGCGAGAAATTTCTTTTTCCCATGGTGCGAACGATATTTTTTACGCCCGATATGATAAAAAAATGTTTTCATGTATTCTCAGAGGATATACTGCTACTCATTTTTACGAATTCATTCTTTATCATAAAATGTCTTCCGCATTATAATAAAATGACATACTACTATTGGAAAAAAGTTATCAGATTCCGCATCAATTTGCAAGAAAACTTTTTGCTTTGTTCTGCAAACTTGAGGACCCTTAAAATAAGAATAATTCTTCACCATAGTTTTTTTACGATCAGCATAGTCCTTGTAAAGTTCGACCTCTGGATAGGGCGTCATTCTGTCTTTACTCACTCATGAGAGGTTAATGGAAAAAAACAGAGAAAACTGACGCCTTATCCAGAGTTCGAACTGTATGCATCAAGATGAATATTTCAAAATATGTATTATTTCCCGAAATTGGGGAGTTCTTAACAAATAAAAAATTTCTCCTGGCATTGCATGTAACGTTTGAAAGTTGTCTGAAGCTTGAGCAATAATTATAGGCTCCAGGAGATGAAATTGATCTGGAACAAGAAGCGGCTAATCAAAAGGAAGAAGCCCGATCGAAGAGGAAGAGATTAAGGAAAGAGAAACAAGGAGACGAGAGAGACCTACGAACTCCTGCAGAGGTAGAGCAACTTGAGTCGGAACTAGAACTGGATGCGTCAGCTTAACAACTGCAAGGAGTGCCAGAGCCAGAGGTTGAACTGCAAGCGCCGGTTCCTAATGTGGAAGCAGAGGCTACACATTTTGATTTTGATCCCCGAGACTATCAGGAGATCAAACGTCAGCTTGCAATTCTAGTTCCAGATTTAGTTCGAAAGGAGTTTGAAAATAATAAAGCCTCACAAAATATGATGCATCAGCCTCACGAGCCAAAAAATCGGAAGGTAATGTAATTTCTCTTACGTATTTATATTGTTTATTGGAACAACATGCACGAGTGTTCTACAGAAATCTTCAACTAATCTAATAGCTTTGTACCGTAAAAAAAATTATAAAAACAATTCTGCTGTTCTAACAGTTTTCCCCGACTTAACAGTATTTCAGAAGTACTATCTGTGAGAATGAGTTTGATAATTATTAATGCTATAATTAGAAAAATGAAACATTTGTCCTAAATAGATTAAAGCAGCCGGAGAAAAAGTATTCGAAATCACTCCACAATATTTAACAGTGCTGTGAAAGCTGTCTCGCTTGGCGCAACTGTGAAAAATCTGGCAGTGGGTTATCATCTCACAAAATCAGAAATAAAAACAACGACGTTCAGGAATAAGGACTCCCATCTTAATGAAGACTTCGTTCGCGATGTAATAAGTATGTAACTGGGCACATTTCAAAATTTATAAAATTTTGTGGGCAGCGAAAATTCATTTTCACAATTCAAGCATGGAAACTTCGATTTCTTCCCTAGGTGACGAAAGTACTCGCTTTCTTCAATCAAATGGGTGATGAAATGTCAGCTGATCAACAGCGCTCAGTATGTTGCGACATCTGTGCGAAATAGAATAACACAAGCATATTTGAATTTTCGCGCTCGCACTTTTCATACATCCAAAAGCGACTTTTCCATGCACTCGTTGTGAAAAATATATTTTGCGACTCATTTCGGGAACAAAGATTCACTTGGAAACACAAAGCTGACTGCGCAAAACAACACATCCTACACACCGATATATGCGACTTCGCGCAGCCAACTTCGCGTCTCCAAGTACATCTGTCCTTCCGCAACTCATTGCGAAATATAACATTTTTTCCCTGAAGTTGCCACAAGTTCCTTTTGCACACAGTGACGTTTGTGGATTTGAGGGGGTATTTACGTTATTCGCGCCTTACTCGTTTATCATGTAGAAAAAAATTTTAATATATAAAAACGAATACTTCCCAGATATGATTCAACATAGCGTTAAATGTAGGATCCAAACAAAAGTCAAAACAGTAGAAAAGTCTTGGAGTTTTCAAAAAACGTTAAAAGTTGTTATTGTTATATGGGCTTAAAGTTGACCTTGTGCAAATTACACCTTCTCATTCTTGGCGGAATAGCGTAAGTTTTAGTCTTCAGAAATAACCAGTGGGGTCCAACTCCGCTGGGTTTGCTCGCCAGAAAATTCGTCGTTGGGTTTCGCTAGACGGCGCTAGTTTCATTAAAAATACATTGCCCCCACCTCAAAAACAGAGAGAGAGAGCATCTCTGTGTGCAAGAGAAAACCAACGGAAGCCACCAAAACTTAGACATCATAGCGTTATATGAGAGTTGGACCCCACCGGAAATAACGCCCTCAGAGGCAAAACGCAAAATAACCAATGTATTTTAAATGGTGACGTTGCATTTTGCCTCCGAGCGTTTCAAATTAGCAAACGAGGTGTCATTTTACTCAAGAGAAAAGCCGTAACAAAATATACTACACTTATCAATATCCGATTGTTTTTTTAAAAAATGGCAGCTTAGGAGAGATTTTTACACATCTCAGGAAAGAAAATGCTTACTTTCTTCCCTCCTGATTTTTTAAAATTCGTATTTTCTTCCCTCGTTGTGTAAAACATAGTCCTCGACTTACGCAGACTGAGCTTTTTTAGCGAACGTGTTTGCAAAACTCGTCTTGCAAACTTCAAATTCACTAAAAAAGCTCAGTCTGCACTCGTTGAGAAATATAATGTTTCATTTTTTTCTGATTTCGTTTTCAAAAATAATAGCTGGTTTTTTTTCTATCACTATAGAAGGAGTTTATCTTTTTCCTTAAATCACAACAATTAATTTGATATATGACCTATCCCATTCTGTAAGGCACTACTTGAAAAATCTTTGCAAGAGACTGAAAGAATATGTTTTTGAGAAAAACTGACATAAAAAGTTTAAGGCAATATACACCCCGATTGAAATATTACATTGTAGAATACACAACAAATACAATCAACAATTAAACAATTAAAAATTCGGGTATGAAAAAAGAGTTCCAAAAAGAAAACCTGTGAAATGCGAATATATGCGACAGATTGTATGCAAGCAATTGTCTGCTACAGATCATGTCCAAGTATGTGCATAGTAAAATGTATATTTAATTTTTTAATTTATCAATGTAGACCTTAAGTTTGAGTAAAAATCAATAATTATCAATTTGATTTGGAGGAAACTGAAAGATTTTCTCTGTTCATAAACTAAGCCTAAGGTTACAAAGATCTTGAATTTAAAATAACTGTTTTTTCAACGAGAGTTGCTAATATTCGCAGATTAAGGACATGCATTTCTGCGGATTCAGAAGTATTTCTTTATGATAGCGGGAGAAAAAGCCTACGTTTTCACCGGCTATAATAAAAAAAATTGCAAGCAACATGGGCGAAGGCTCAGGATGAAACGTTCAACTTCGTGAGAAATTAATTTTTTGCCTTGGAGCGCAATATACTATCTGAACAACGTTTACTTTTCAATCAAAAAAGTTACTTTGTATTTCGAGTAATATTTTTTTTGTTTTGTTTAAGTGATAAATGTTCTGAAATTTACAATACTCCACTGGAATACAAGAAAATTGAAAATTTACTGTTTCTAATATCATAATATTATTTTCAATGTTTTTCCATACATGAAAATGAAATTCAAAATACATATACATTATTGAACCATAGAAAACTATTCATAGATGACATTTTCTGAGACAACTAGAATCTCAAATTATGATATAAGATACAGATTTTGATATCATTTATTATTGAATAATTTTTATAATTTAAAAAGGCGTATCAACATCAGAAACTTCTCTCTATATTTTCCATTACATGTGTATACATAATAAATAGTTGATTATTACTGGGAAACTATTCATTATTCAAATGTGCATTCGACAACTAGCATTTCAAAGTATGATGTTGAACATAAATTTTGATATTTAATTTTATTATTAAAACATTTTTAGAATTAAGGAAGGTACTCTAACACCAGCAACTTCTCTCTGCACTTGCCCAAACTTGGATACATGATACGCTGAGAACAAAAAAGATCTAATGCCTATATAAAATACATTGGCGTTAGATCGCTTTTGCTCCCAGCGTGTCATATAAGTGTACATAAATTTGTAGACTTAATTTTTCCTTCCATTTCAATGTATATTTATAGGTAGTATATATTTATATGTGATCGAGCTAAGCAAAAAACTCTACTAAAAGATCTCAAAAAATGTATAATTAAAAAAGGCTCTACCAACAACAGCTGAAATAGCTCAAATTGGCCATTTTGTGATGGATTTGCGATGCCACAAAAATGATTCGTCATCGAATGAAAATTGTGTAGAAATATTAGTAAAATTAGTGGATAATTGGTTTTGCCTTATAGACTACTTTGAAAATAAAGAACATGAAAATTTTTCACCAGATCTTAACCTGGAACCCCTTGTCCCAAACATTCGAAATAGTCATGAAGAGGTATGTAGTGCCAGAAAAATGCAATCAGAGACTTGGAAATATTCTAAATGTAATTTCCCTAATAGTGAATGGTCCTGAATTTTTAATCTATTTTTTTAAGGAAAAAAAAACTCTACTAAAAAATCTCAAAAAATGTATGATAAAAAAAGGTTCTACGAACAACAGCTGCAATAGGTCGAATTGGCCATTTTTAGATGGATATAGGACAGAGATTAGTGATTCTACACATTGTAATTGTCAGCATACCAAGTATGTAGAATCCTTAGACACGTTTATCTTGATTTGAGTAATTTATGCGATTTTGCTGGTGACCTTGACTCCAAACGCAGTACCTGTAAGTAATAATTTTCCACAAAGAAACAGGCTTTTCAAAAGTTGTATATGACAGAAAAATTTGAATGACATCGAGAAATGATTTGAATAAATTCTTAGAAAACGAATTGATAATGAACATTAGCTCACTGTCCTTGAGACAGCATGCGAGAATAAACGAAAAAAATTATATCAGACGCAGTATAAAGAAATCAGGGTTGCCAAGTTTAAAAAGTTGAAGAACCAGCCCCTGGCTGAATGAAATAAACCTTTATTGTTTAAGGATATTGTTTTTGATAATATATTCTAGATATAGAAAAAAATTCACGTTCTATGCAATATTTATGCAGTTGAAAAATTAGTAAATACGAATTTTTTGTAAAACCTGACAAAAGTTACAAGTTACGCAGTTAAAATTTTAACCAGAAAATCGGCCACTTGGCAGCTCTAAAAGAAATACCCATAAAAAAATGGAGTGATAAAATGAAAGTTGTATGATGAAAAAAAAAAATTTAATAAACACTTAAGATTGTTATTTTGTCAATGTTTTAACTAAAAAAAAATATTCATGGTAGATTGACTTATCTGATGCAATTGACGCCGTATCCCATGCCGATGATAAATCCAAGGAATCGCGGTGGGTTAGATCACATTTTGCGACCTGTAGGTTATGGAATCTTTCGATATCGCATGCCGAAATTCACGTTTCCGAACTTGTTCGTACTGAATAATTGCCACCGATACCGAATTTCGCGCACTTTTGCACACATAATGTTTGCACATTACTAATCAAAACAATGCAACTGTGCAAAACAACACTATTTTTGACGTTTACATGAACAGCTGATAGAGATTCTGCGTGTGCGCAATTACGTCGTATAGGCCAGTATAGGCTTACGGCACCTTACGTAGCTTATGCGTGACAAGCTGCCAGTAACTGTGAGTGGGGAAAAGGTAGAAGAGACATAGACTACATAATGTTGGTAGCGCCTCTAACATATAAAGGACTAGATTTTTTTTGTTCTCAATGGTGCCCAACTCCTTCGAAGTTTGACATTTCAATGTATTTATGGGAATAAAAATAAACAGAGTTAAAATGCATTTTATAATCATTTCCGTACGTGAAGCATCATACATCATCCCGGGATTTCATCGCAGAAAAAATTCCTACATTTGTTTCCTGATACTCTAAGGGGTTTGCGCTTTCTGTAAACAGAGAGAGCGAAATAAATACACGGTACAGTAGAAATTTTCGGGCATCCGTAATTCATATTTTTTGACTGTTTAAAATTATTTTTATTGGTAAAGTTATACATGAGAATACTCCTGAGGGTTCAAGGTAAAATAAACTCGGTTCACATACGCGCGGGATGCTTCATATCACGCGAAATCTGTAAATAAATGATGCAACCGAGATGCAACCCAAATGCAACCCAACTCGGTTGCACCGCCATTGCCAGGGCTGGTGGAAAAGTTTTTTATTCTTTTTTTTTCTGTGCCTTTTCAGTGACGTTACGCGGTCATTTTGGCGCAGAAGTGAAGAAAATTCATCAATTCAATGATTTTAAAACAATTTAAAATTTTTTTATTGTACTCATTGAGAATAAAAAAATTTTTCAATGGAACTTAGTGGAACAAAGCAGAATAATACGACACTATCTGATGATCCCACCTCAAGGCTGTTAATTTTGTAATAAAAGAGTAAAAAAAAATAATTTTATTATTAATAAGTTCTTCATTGTACTACACATAAAACATCGATTTAAATTAATCATGGATATCCCTGCTGAAAAAAACTGATAGAATCTTGATCATTTTCGATAATGTTGAGTCATGTATTGCTGATTGTCGAACATATTGAATCATGTTTGATCATGTTACCACCGAAACGTTTATCATGTTTGATCATGTTATTCAATGTTTTGTATTTAGATCATGTTTAATAATGAAAACATTATCAAGTCTTAGTCAAGATCGATCACATTGCAATCAGAAAAATTTCAGTGTCGATCACATTTGATCATGTTAGATCAGGTTTTTTTCTAGATCGTATCTGAGAATGTAAACATGGTTTAGTAGGGATCATAATCGATCACATTTGGAATCAGGAAAAATTCAATGGCGATCATGTTTGATCATGTTTTCTCTAGATCATATCTAATCATGTAAACATGGTTGGGTAACGATCATAATCGATCACATTGGGATCAGGACAAATTCAATGGCGATCATGTTTAATCATGTTTTCTCTAGATCATATCTAATCATGTAAACATGGTTGGGTAACGATCATAATCGATCACATTGGGATCAGGACAAATTCAATGGCGATCATGTTTGATCATGTTTTCTCTAGATCATATCTACTAATGTAAACATGGTTGGGTAGCGATCATAATCGATCACATTGGGATCAGGAAAAATTAAATAGCGATCATGTTTGACCAGGTGTCATCATGGGGAAATGTTGAATTATAATATCAGAAATTAATATATAAAAACTATAATTGTAAATATATGCGCGTATATACACATATATTTAGTGTATATACGTGTGTACATACACCCGTTGAAATAACGCGACTACATTTATAACATACCAATTAATTGGTATGTACCAATTATTGGTATATTGTACTCATATAGGAACAGTAAATGATAACAACAGTTATAAGTTTCCAAGGTATACAAAATTTATTTTACGTAAATACCTTTTTCGTATGACAGTGTTCGTAATATAATATAAAATAAAATTATAATCTTATTTGCGAATATGAATGACATAAATAATGCAGTGGCAAACTTGTTCCCTACAATAAAACAGTGCCCGTTCTGTAACTCGAATCGCGATATTTGCATAACTATCCCATCTTTCAACATAACAACGGTGTCATCGGTTTTCGCAGAACGAGTGTACAGGGTGCTACGGTAAACTACGTTCTCATGAATGCAACGGTCAAAAACTACAACGTTTTCATTTTCAGCTCTTTGTTTTCCTATCAAAATAGTGTCGGTTCCTTCGTCTCTATGGTAATGTTGAAGTCGGTAAGGAGCAAAAAGACTCTTACAAAATTCAGCCGCTGTTCGTGACGTATTTCGATTGAAATTTTTCAACGCTAAACTTTGCAAGTTCTTTTTGCCTATTTGCTGTGAAACACCATTTGGACCAGAAATTTGTTTCCTCAGAATGTGCATGTTGCTCTCATAAGGAAAGGCAGAACTGCTCCAGAGAGGACCGGCCATTTTGACAGAATAAACAAAATGCAAAAGTGAATGGATGTTGTATGTCATGATTTCGTCAGAATAAAAAATTTGACAATCACCAACAAACCTCGTTAAATACAATTCACACAATTCTAACTGCTGAGGACTTATGGAGGGTTCCAGTAAATAAAAAATGCTTTGTGAAAGGAACATGAAAGATTGAAGTCGATCATCAGGCAATATTCCTTGGCAACATGCATAAGCATGAATGAGAAGGAACGATTTCCATTTTGTGGCTTTCAAATTTGATGGATTGCTTAACGAGTGAAACCATCTGTGAATTTCATGTGGCAATTTGACTTTGGACAAAGAAATATCAATTTCTTTAACTTGAGAACGACTTATTTTTAGAGCTCTGTTCGAATCATTCACATTGAAACCAATTCCAGTCCAAATGTTCCACAAATACTTAACGACCCCAACAAAAACATTGTGTAATTCGTCAACTGGGAACGACCACACACAATCAAAGTTTGGGAATTGGGCCAAAGCCATTTCACCTTTGACACCACGAACATGCCTCTTCAATCGAATCGCGTCTTGAACGTCTTTTTCGTGTGACTCGTGAGTTCGTGGGTCAGCTCTTTCTGTTATTAAAAATCGCACACGCCCAATATGGACTCCGAAAATGTAACACCATGTACACCCGTAGTAACCACTTAATTGCATACGATTTTGCATCAGTGCTCTCACTGGAGCGTCAACACAAGTGCACAATGGTATGAGTATGAATTGATGCCTCCTTCCATTTTCATCGTAAACAATTAATGGATCATTCGCCAAATCTTGACACATTGTAACAAATAAATCTAGGTACATTTGCATGAATCCCGCGGTCGGTTCCTTGCTTGTCACGAATAACGTCAAAGACATAATGGATTTGAATCGCAAGCGCGGTGAAAATTCATTAATTATGCCTTGTGAAGGCCACAAGCTTCGCAGAGAACCTTTGAACATTTTCATGCCGTCTACATTGAAATTGAATGTCAATTTTTTCGTGTCATCTTGAAATTCAAGGACCCGGTGATAAACTCGACTATCATAAACATCTTTGATAATCCCATTAACTGCATCGCCATACCTTTTTTCAAAATTGCACAAAACATCTCTAAAATTTTTTGGATCACGAAACAACGTTTGCAATTGATGTCTTAGATCTAGAGAGACAATATTATTTGGAGACTCTACTCGAAAAACTTGTACTTTTCCACATTTTTCACAAGTACTTTCTACGGAACGAAACTTGTATGATTGAACTGGGGGTATCAGTTTATTACAATCTTCGCAAAAGAAATTGTATTTCATAGTTCCAGGCAGTGGATCGCAAATGTTTGATGTGTAGTATTTACTCAAATTAAGATTTTCGAAGGCAGGACCTGCTAGCAATGTTACAAATTGTAAAATTGCATAACGGGCTTCAATAGATAAGGAATGCCGCAAAGATATCGCGTTGGTCATTTGTATGACTTCGTAAACCGAAATATTTGCATCGCCGAACATTATTCTACTGTAAAATGGGTCGTCAACTGGATCATCATCAAACCTTTCACCTCCTTCCTCACGTTGGCCTCGATCTAGATCATCCCATTCATCTGCTTCATCTACATCTTCAAGGTCTGAGTTTCCTCTGTCATTGATTTCGTAATCATCTCCTCCTCTTTCATCGTCTGCCTCGTCTTCTACTGACTCGCCATCTTTGTCTTCCTGTAAATTATTGAACAGTAGAAATTAAAATTGAAAAAATGCGAAGAAAAATTCTGCTAAAGCTAAGAACACCCTTGCGACAAAAAAATTCGAAAATTACTAAGTTTTCTCATAATTTTTGTAATACTCTTTAAAATCTTCGTAGTTTTCGTAAAATGTTCTTGTATTAGTATAATTTTAGTATAGTTCTCTCATTATTTTCGAAAATTTTTCATAATTTCGTTCAATTTTCTCGTAATTTTCTTAATTTTCGTATCTTTCTTTCATAATTTTCGTAGTTTTCTCATAGTTATCGTAATTTCTTCATAGTTTTCGAAGAGTTTTCAACGTTTTCTTCGTAGTTCTCGTAATATTTCTAGAATTCTCATTATCCTATTATAGTTTGAAAAACTTTCTCATGCTTTCCTAGTATATATTATAGTTTTCATACCATTTACGAAAATTTTTGTGTCTGTGCATATTCAATTCATTGATATACGGTGTGTGAAATATAACTGTTAAAGTTTTACTTGGTTCATCGTTCGACAAATTAATAATAATATGTTGTACATATTAAACGAATAAAATATATATTTGAAAAAAATTTTTTATTACATAGTTTGATTTAGATTTGGTTAGTGATCAACGCCCTAGAAAACAATGGAAAGCGTGAGCGTTTTGTTATCATAATACAGTTTTACTCATTTTGTTCAAACAAATAGCCACACTTTTCCATGGTTAAAGTGTGGCTGCCGGGTTACTAGGGTAATGAAACTTCCATAAAAATGAAAGAAATTCATCTTTGATTCAGTCTATATATTACAAAGATATCTACGAGGGGGGACCCAAAAGTAACGGGAATTAGGTGGTGGGGGGACCGCGGAGAGGGGATCGGGTTCTCCACTGGTTATCTTTCAAGCTGCTACTCTCCCAAGTCAGTGTGCAAAGTTCATTTGCTGTGAGTGCATTCGTTCGTCCGTAAGAATTTTTCTAGTGAAACGACTTTTTCCGTTTCGGCGAAAACGTGAAATGGCTGAGTGCGGAGAGCAACGCGCGGCTGTAAAATTTTGTTTTTTGTTAGGAAAAACGCCCGCGGAAACCCTTGTGATGCTGAAAACAGCTTATGGGGATAATGCTTTGAGTAAAACGCGTGTGTACGACTGGTTTTCGCGTTTCAAGAATGGAGAGATGTCAATAGAAGACCAACCTCGTTCTGGGCGCCCCTCGACTTCAAGAACGGACGAAAACATTGAAAAAATCAACACTCTTGTTCATGAAGACCGTCGCCGAACCATCGATCAACTTTGTGAGATGTTTGGATTGTCATGGAGTTCAATTCAGAGGATTTTAACTGAAGATTTGAGCATGAGGAGGATTGCAGCCAAATTTGTTCCTCGCCTTCTCTCCGACGATCAAAAGGAGCGTCGACTTCAGGCCTGTCTTGAGCTGCAAAATCAGTTGGATGAAGACCCAGATTTTTTTCTCAAGGTTATAACTGGCGATGAATCATGGTGCTATGGCTACGACCCCGAAACAAAGCAGCAATCAAGCCAATGGAAGACACCTCTCTCGCCTCGTCCAAAAAAGGCACGCCAAGTGAAGTCCAACATCAAGACATTGCTCATTTGTTTCTTCGATTGCAGAGGTATTGTGCACGCAGAATTTGTTCCTCCAGGCCAAACGGTCAACCAGCACTTCTACTTGGAGGTTTTGAAAAGGTTGAGGGAGGACATCCGGAAGAAAAGAGCGGATCTTTGGCGCACAGGAGATTGGTTCTTCCACCACGACAATGCACCTGCCCACACAGCGCTGTCCGTGAAGAAATTTTTGACCAAAAACGGCATGACACCGATTGTTCACCCCCCCCCCCCCCCCTATTCACCGGACCTTGCCCCCTGTGACTTTTTTTTGTTCCCTAGACTCAAAAGGGACATGAAAGGAAAACGTTTTGGGACTGTAGAAGAGGTGAAACAAAAATCGCTGGAAGGTTTAAAAAACATTGAAAAAAATGAATTTCAGAACTGTTTTGAACACTGGAAAAAAAGATTGAACAAGTGTATTACAGTCCATGGGGGTTACTTTGAAGGTGATAAAAATTGTGTGTGAAAAAATTTGTCAATAAAAAAGTTGTAACACAATTCCCGTTACTTTTGGGTACCCCTCGTATATTATGAAGATATCCTCGTAAACTTCAATTTCAAGTTCAACTTGGAGCAGCAAATGAATCATGTTGTTTAACTCAAATAACGAGAATTCAAATCTAATCACGAATGATTCGAGACATTTACTTTTCTTTGAAAAATGGTTACCTTAATATTATTATTACCATATCAGATATTCAAAACAGATACACAAACATGTGAGTTGTAAACAATAGTTTTATCAAATATGGACCAAAACATATGTTACAAGATATTAAGTACTCATTACTTACTGAAGTACAGTTCAATGATGTGAAAGTCTCAGCAATTGACGAATTGTTATCCACATCTGCATTATCATCCGATGAAATGCCTTCTTCTGGATCAGTGTTTCCTGACCCGGTATCTGCAACAACTCGCGTATCGTGATCCGCACAATCGTTTCGGCAAGGTCTTTCATCCGCTGTGGCATTATTTACAACTGCAAAGAAGCATTGAGTATTTTTTTTAGAAATCTTGTAAAAAAATGGCAGTGGATATTTTACCACAACTGAATTCATTGAAACATTCTGTTGTAGGGGATAGCCAACTGCTTTTCCACAAAAGCAATGAAAAAAAAAAACATACTTTCACCGAAGAACTCAAACTTGAAAGAAATATTTGAGTTCCCCGAATAAATTTCTGAATTAAATAATCCAACTTGGTTTCGAGCAGTTCTTTTAAAAAACAAAAAAAATATTGTTCTGCTTAGATTTTGTTGGAATATCGATTTGGATATATAGACTAAAAATGACAATTCTCCCAAAATTATGAAAATACTGAACTATTTATTTGTTATTATTATAGTATACTCAGAGATGGGCGCAAATTACATCTTGCTCATTTTCGCATCGCAAAAAAACTATCTAAATTTCGTCGCAGAACCATGAAAGTTTGCCAAGAGATGTATTTTTACCTCTATTTTTCGAAATTACAATGAAAAAGTATAGGTTACAGGATTTTTCACACCCTAATTACAGAAAAACTACTTTCAATTACAGATTTTTAAATTTAAAACAGGTTTTTCAGTAATTAGGGTTTGAAAAACCCTGTAACGCATACTTTTTCATCTCTTGATAAATTTTTGTGGTTCTGCGACGAAATTTAAATAGTTTTTTTGCGATGCGAAAATGAGCAAAATGTTATTGGCGCCCACCTCTGGTATATTGTATTATTTTTAACATACCCTCCCCCCTAACCTCTAAATGTACATGAACATATTTTCTAACGAATCTGCAATAATAATTATTCTTACACATTTCGTCATTACGAGCTGTCGAAGCGAATTTTTTCGCTTCCTTTGCTTCCTTTCGCTTTAAATTGCTATTTAAAAATAAATAATCATAACCCCATTGTTTGCTGGTATCAATAACTTTCCGGTACTTTTTCGCATTAAACACTATTGCAAAACTCCTCAAATGATATACTGGCATGCATTCAACATTGATTTCGACTTTATAAGCGAGAAATTCGCTAAAAACATCATACACCATACATACACCCAACATACACCAGATCTGGTGTATGTTCGGTGTATGTTTGATCGCCAGGGCTACAATAAAAAATCCAGACAAAAATTCTGATTTTAACCAAAGAACGAAAATTTTGCAAAAAAAATTGAAAAATTGACTGTATCTGTTCAAAATAGCATTGTTAAAGGTAATTGAGAAAGAAATCGTATTGTCCGAAAATATTCACCACTTTTTAAAAAAAAAAGACTTGACGAAAAAATTTTAACTTCGCCTTAAGTAACCGAACTTGAAAAAAATATTAAATAATTGACTGTATCTGTTTGAAGTAATATTGTAGATCCTTATTGATTGAAAAATCATATTTCCCAAAAATAATCAATTGTTATGTATTCTAATTACTCGCAACAGGTGTCTCTAATTTCTAGAGACTCTCAAAGGGGAGAGGGCGTTGTAAATGAGAACACACTGAGGTCCGTTCGAGTTCCAATCTTTACAACTTGTATATTCATAGAAAACATCATTACAACTCAGGCCCGAATATCTTTATTAATCTGGAATATACCCAGAGGTACTTGGAACATTCGATTCTTCAGGTTCCCGCAAAAGTTCCTCTTCGGTGCCGGGGGACGGCGGGGGCGACGGTCCCAGAGTTCCCAATTCGCGTTCGGCCGCCCTAATCTGACTGAGAGCTTGCCTGAATGCGGGTGGCAAAGTTCTTGATTCTGTTCGTGACGTTGACGGTACCGGAATATTGTCGTTAGTGAGGTCTATCACTATTGGGTCGATTCGTGAACCCCCGTGGCTTCTCGCCGTTCCCTCAGTCCGGAAACTATCTGGTGTGCCTCGGTTCCTTAGGAATGGACCCCTCCTGGCAGGATGTTGAGAATTCTCAACCGGCCTTCGAGGAATCGGCTTGGCGATACCCACTGGTCGAGAGGCTTCTAGTTCAGTGGTGTCTCGTTCAGTATTCTCAAGGGTAGGTTTGTTCTCTCGAATTCCTATTTCGGGGTCGTCTGGTAACGGAATCTCCAATAGGGGAAGGGAGGGGTTGATGGTTTGATCCCACGGACCTTCCCGCTGAGAACGGAGTCCTTTTTGACTCTCTACCAATGACCTTATAGCCGACGGGGAGGGTCCAGTGGACGTCAGTGCACCTGGGGCACGTCCATGAAATATTTGTAGAGCGGCCCAAAGTTCCGGGTATCCTTTCCGGTCGAATTTTCCAAACCCGTCCCGTGGATGCAACCCCACAAGGCGCGCCTGCTTCCGGGCTTCCCCTAAGGTCGTATAACTCTCTGGAGACACTGAGTAAGGATAGGTAAGGAAGCGAGTGCTACTACACTTAAACGCAAATAAACTAGATTTCGACAAATCAGAAATTAAATTCGGTTTAACAACCAAATTGTACAAATAAAAATTGAAACAAATTAGAAATTCAATTCAGTTTAACAACCAAATTGTACAAATGAAAAACTGAAACAAATTAGAAATTCAATCCGGTTTAACAACCAAATTGTACAAATGAAAAACTGAAACAACTAGAAATTCAATCCAGTTTAACAACCAAATTGTACAAATGAAAAACTGAAACAAATTAGAAATTCAATTCGGTTTAACAACCAAATTGTACAAATAAAAACTGAAACAACTAGAAATTCAATCCAGTTTAACAACCAAATTGTACAAATGAACAACTGAAACAAATTAGAAATTCAATTCGGTTTAACAACCAAATTGTACAAATAAAAACTGAAACAAACTAGAAATTCAATCCGGTTTAACAACCAAATTGTACAAATGAAAAACTGAAACAACTAGAAATTCAATCCAGTTTAACAACCAAATTGTACAAATGAAAAACTGAAACAAATTAGAAATTCAATTCGGTTTAACAACCAAATTGTACAAATAAAAACTGAAACAAACTAGAAATTCAATCCGGTTTAACAACCAAATTGTACAAATGAAAAACTGAAACAAATTAGAAATTCAATTCGGTTTAACAACCAAATTGTACAAATGAAAAACTGAAACAAATTAGAAATTCAATTCGGTTTAACAACCAAATTGTACAAATAAAAACTGAAACAAACTGGAAATTCAATTCGGTTTAACAACCAAACTGTACAAATAAAAACTGAAACAAACTGGAAATTCAATTCGGTTTAACAACCAAATTGTACAAATAAAAAACTGAAACAAACTAGAAATTCAATCCGGTTTAACAACCAAATTGTACAATTAAAAACTGAAACAAACCGGAAACTCAATTCGGTTTAACAACCAAATTGTACAAATAAAAACTGAAACAAACCAGAAACTCAATTCGGTTTAACAACCAAATTGTACAAATAAAAACTGAAACAAACCAGAAATCCAATTCGGTTTAACAACCAAATTGTACAAATGAACAGACCGTGAAAACTGAAGTAACGAAATCAACTTACTTGTGCGAGAATCCAAAAAGACAGCCCGACATCTCGAAAACTCACAAGTTATATACCAACGAAAATCTAATTCTAATTGTCAGTGAAATTTAGATAGAGGCCCGAATGAAAAAAAATAACTTTATCGTACTAACGTTGAATCGTTTTTAAATTTGTTTTCGCAAAAAGCGAAAATCTCGCGTCGTTACAAGCTCGTAAATGATTGAAGAATTATCGAATATGAAATGACTGTAAAATTTGTTTTTACAAAAGTTGGGAATCCCAAGTCGTTATTAGGTAGTAGATGCTGAAAAATTATCGACTATTGAATTTGACAAAAGAAAGAAATAAATTTATCTTGCAAAAAGTGGAAATCCCAGGTAGTTAGCAGTTAATATCAAATTGAAAAATGACTGAGGGTTATTGAGTATTAATGGCTTGAAAATTTGTTATTGCAAAAATGGAATTTTTCAAGTCGTTGTCAAGTTACAAATGACTGCAGATTATCGGGTATTGAATTTGACAAAAGAAAGAATAAAATTTATCTTGCAAAAAGTGGAAATCCCAATGACTTGATATAATAGAGGAAAAAAATAGAATAATTGAATGCATGCAAGAAATGATTTTTTTCTTTGTCGGAACAATTTTTTAGAGTGAATATTTCTTAAGATTACTTTACTAATGAATTTGATAATTTTCATTTTCGTCCCTACTTACAAATCAAAAGTTTAACGTAATTCTGATAATGATTTCTTTTTTTCTTTCCAGGTTTTACTTATATGAAACACACATGTATGTATATATATATTTATATATATATATGTTGCAATAAAATTTGCAACATATAACATCTCCCCTGATTTTTGTTGTCAAACAATGGATGAGTTTGACGAACACCCAAAAGAAAGTATGAAATATTGTTCCAATTTCGTTTCAATTCAAAAGAAAAGCAGTTATTGATTTATGTATCAGTTATTTCACAGTTGTCTGTTTGAGGTACAATTTATATTTTTTTTGTTGAGGACAGTGACAAATTCTATGTGATATTATGTTACAGAAGCATTTTTCTTGTATAAGTGATTATATAGATATAAATGATTATAATTTTCAGTTACTTGAATATTACGATTCACCTTGAAGGGCTGAAGAGTTATTTGAGACCCCAGTTTGTTTCGACGGTTTCCCTATACGGGTTCGCTGATCGTTCCCTCGGCTCAGATATCTCGACGAGTTCCTTGTCTGGTTTTTCGGGATCGGAACCTTCCCTGGTTTGTTGGCGTCTGATATAATGGTGGGTGCCGGTATTCCATAAGCTATACCATAATATGTTTCTTGTTGGGGCCATCCGTCTCAAAGCCCTGAAGTTCCAAACGGTTTCGATGATGAATTTGACCAGTTTGTACAATATAATAATCATTATTATCGCGGAGCTGAAATTTCCAAAAGCACTTAGTTTTTCCCATAAATGGCTCCAAGTAGATTCAGCAATTTTTTCCAGAACTTGACCATCCAGCAGATTTGAGATGGAGAAGGGCTTTTGAGGGGAACTCCCTTCCGTAATGGTTCTAGAGAGCGTGTGTATGACACTAATTTGTTCCAATGGAAAAAGTAGATGCTCTCGAAGGGTGCTAAGTTCTTTTTCGGTGTATATTCCAGTATTTGCTAAGTCCCCTGGGTTTTGGTATTCCCAGGTTCCCGTACCCTGTGGATCCATGCTCTCTGGTGGCTTGGTTTCGATGGCTCGAGGCGAAAATTTGTACCAAATTCCGTTAATCTCATACATAGGAGCCAGAATGCTATTGCAAGTAATCTCCCTCCCCCTTCGCTTCAGGATATGGGTTCTAGGAGTCAAGAACCAACTTGCGTTTTCGTGTGCCACGGGCAACTCCTGGAAACAGCTTTCAGTAGGACGGATTTTAACTTCCACTTCGGTGCAACGAAAAATATGTATGACTTCTCCTGTTGAAATCGCCATATATCCAGGTCCTTTCATGAATTCGAAAGCAAACTCATCGGCCCTGGTTGTTGCCAAACCTTGGAGGTTTCGCAAAATTCTCTGTTCCATTTCACATTGTTTGGCCATGACGTCTCTGTACAGATTTAGTAGTTGGTTTCGGAAATGTTTCTCCACATAGACGAATTTTGCGTTGACGTATGTGAACAGGTCAATATTCTGAGCACTCATAGGAGCGGGTTGTTTGAAAAACCCGGATTGTCCGCCCTCCAAGATGAACAGACTAGGATGTTCTGTTCGGACAAGGACGTATCCACAAAGCGTTTGGGTACCCCTGGCGGTTAGCGCGAACGTGGCCTCATTGTTCGAGACGGCGTACACTGTCTTTCCAGCAATGCTTCCGGACAATCTTTCTATTTTCCCTTGATACAGGACATTGTATTGGCCGAATGAGCACAAATCTTGAGGTGCAAAGTCCCAATATGCGTGACTGCCCTCGGTCGAGATACAATATTGGGTTCTATAAGGGCAGATGTCTCCGTTTGCTAGATGGATTTTTCCTGTTTTCAAATTTATCTTTCCGCTATAGTCGATTAATTTGAAGGTGGCAGTGGCTTGGACGTAGACATTGTCCCATGATCCGTGAACATCCGAATATTTCTCTCCCTCACAGCTGCCATCTGTGTTGATATGTCCGGCCAAGGTCAAGCTTCGTTCCGAGGTACTGTTACGAAGCAACCCATCAACCACGTTTCCTCCGACGTGATAACGCCCTTGTTCTTGCATAGTCAAGCATTCAGATCGATCAACCTGCTTAATGAGTTTTGCTTTCCCGTTCTCTACTCCCTTGATATATGAAAACATGCCGCACTTATAAATATCTCTATGGATTTCGACTCTGCATTCAACTACATGTGTAGGTCCATATTCCAATCGTTGCAATAACTGAGCCGTAACGGAGGTTTGGTTAGGTTGCGTTTCTGGAAGGTGACAGTCTCCCACATGGTTGAAGCTGACTTTTGTGACGTCATTTGTGGGCGTCCCACAGTCGTAGGCTGTAATTCCTAATCCCAGGGTTCCACAAGGCAGGGCCAAAATATACATCCAGATGATCAGCATTTCTGGAAATATACAAATGATTTTCCTGTTGGTCTCTAATGTCCTTATGGTGACGTGAGCTTAACTTAATTGTGTAATAATTATGAAGAGGATGCAGGAGAGGAGAGGTTCCCAGTTTATTCCAGGTCCTCCGGGTCAATTTTTGTATGGATGAGTCTGTCGGATGAGACGATTTTCTCCTTATTTTTGATTTGAAGCTTCACAGTTTTCCCATTGATTATTTCCATGACCCTGTAAGGGCCTTCGGTGTGGTCTCCGAATTTTCCTATTTTATGCCCTTTTCGGAGAAACACGTTATCTCCTGCACAAAACTCACTGGGTCGGGCATTTTTGTCTTATCGCAGTTTTGAGGTTTCCTTTGCTGCTATCAGGTTTTCCCGAGCTTCCCTTTGGAGGTCGTGAAGACGAACCAGTAATTTGACGAGGTATTCATCTACAGTTTCCAATTGTTCATAAGCGGGGAGTGGTATTGCTGATGGGAGTAATGCGATCCGCCCATAGACCAACTCGAAGGGAGTTTTCTGTGTTCCGCTGTGGACGCTGGTATTGTAAGAGTACATGCCCAGTTCCACCCAATTATCCCATTCGTTATCTTCATTGATGAATGATTTTAAATACTCCACAAGCAAATGATGGTACCTTTCTATAGACCCGTTACTCTGAGGGTGAAAGGCCGTGGTCTTTATCTGTCTAATTTTGAACAATCGTGCTAACTCCTTGAGTGTTTTACTTAAAAAATTAGTTCCTTGGTCGCTAAGTATGATTTTCGGGGCACCGTATATACATATAACTCTTTTTACCAATGCTTCGGCTACACTAGTGGCAGTCATATTCTTTAGTGGTATGACAATGGCGTATTTAGTTAACAGACACATGACAGTGAGGGCGTATCGGTGTCCATCCTTTGTGATGGGCAGAGGACCCACTATGTCTGTACTTATTTTTTCAAATGCCGTTCCTGGTGTGTCAGTTATTGTTAAAGGTTGTCTGACCTTTGTTCTTGTCAGTTTTTTGAGTTTGCATTGAAGGCATTGTTGTACAAAATTTTCTACATCTTCTCGTAGGTGGTCCCAATGGTAATTCGTTCGCACTCTTTTATATGTTTTCACTATTCCTTGGTGGCCTCCAATGGCCGAACAATGGCTTTCTTCAATAATCTCATACCTTCTGGAGATGGGTGGGATTGAAACTAATCCTTTACAAAGGGTTATTCTTGTTCCGCAATTTCCTAAAATTTCCTTTATTTTAGCCAAAATCTCCGCCCACGATATTTTACCTAACTCGTCTGGACAGGGGACATTGATTTCTGTCATTGTTTGGTTAGTTAAGATCTTGCGGATTTCTTCTAGAGCCTGATGTAAGGATAGTGAAGTTGGTTCTGAATCAGTTGTGTCCATGGAACCTGACACACAAATTCCTATGAATTTTCGTTTTCCCTTTTGTAATATTTTTATTTCTCCTAAGGTCATTTTTCCGAATTTACCAATATTCCGGGTCAACAGTAATTGTCTAGTGTGGGGTTCAGCCGCTTTACCGTTGGTGTTTAAGAACAAAAGACAACTCTCCCTTTTTAAAAATAAAGGATCTCTGGATTCATAGATTGTGTTTCCATGAATCAATGTTTCCATTTCTGGAATTTCATGGTCTTGAACTTGGTCAAGATTTTCATTCAGGTCGAAAATTTCACCGGTTTCAGTTGGTTGAGCTTCGGTTTCTTTCGATTTTCGGGACCCAGATTGTTCCGATTCATTCCGAACTTTATCTTCAGAGTTCGGTGGTTCCTGTTCTCCTTTTTGGAGGTTTCCCGATACCAGATTACCAGACATTTCATTTTCCTGAATTTCTCTACCAGCTCCAGAACAACTTTGTTGTCCCAGTTTCTTTGATTTTTCATTTCCAGATTCCAGATTGGTGCAGTTTCGATTACCAGAAAATGTTACAGATTCTTCACAGATTTCATTGCCAGTGTCTTCCTTTTTGGAATACAGGTCCTTACAGTTATTACCAGAATTTTTATTTTCAGAGTTCAGATTTTCACAATTTTCGTTGCCAGATTTTCCCGGTTTTTGTTCAGTTCTTGTAATTGTCTGTGTTTCATTTTTCTTCGGTCTTCCAGGTTTCCTTACCACTCCTGGTTCTTTGTATAAAGTTGTTATATCTTCCAGAAATTTCTCAGTGTCTTCATTATCTTCTATTTTATGAAATTGCCTTTCAATTGATTCTCGATACTGTTGACCTTTCTGCGTATATGTACGGTTTCTCTCTGAGCGTCTCAATGCTGTTCGCGTTATCAATACCGGGGAGGGATATTTCCCATGTGTCTCTTCGGGATCCTCCACTCCTTCTGCCGTGTTCGGTATAGGATTCCGAGAAAGTGCGTCAGCGTTACAATTGATTTTTCCCGCTCTGTAGACAATATCGAATTCGTATTCTTCGAGTTTCAAACGCCACTTCGCGAGCCTGGATGTTGGGTCTGCTGATGTCCTCATCCATACAAGGGGCTTATGATCGGTGACAATGGTAAATTTGTTTCCATACAAGTAGGGCCTGAAATACCATACGCTATACATTATGGCTAGAGCCTCTTTCTCGTATGTGGAATAATTCCTTTCAGCCGCATTCAGGAGTCTTGAGACATAGGCACAGGGTCTGTCTTGACCTATGGGGCCCTGGGAGAGGATTCCACCCACTGCGTACCCGCTGGCGTCCGTGGTGAGAACGAAGGGTTTTTCGTAGTCTGGATATTGCAACACTGGTTCACTGCATAACTTGGCTTTGAGCGTTTCGAAGGATTCTTCTTGCTCTGGTCCCCACATGAATGGCGCATTTTTCTGCAAGAGGCAAGTGAGGGGTCGAGTAATCCTTGCGTACTGATGTATGAACTTACGATAATAGTTGCATAATCCTAGCCATTGCCGAATTTGTTTTTCATTCTTGGGTTTTGGGAATTTATGGACAGCTTCCAATTTTCTAACATCGGGTTTAATTCCATGCTGCGTAATATGATGACCCAAGTAGGTGCATTCTCGACGTAGAAACTCACACTTGTCGGGCTGCAGTTTGAGGTTACCAATTCTCAGGCGACCTATTAGTCGGAAAAATTTTCCTCGATGTTCTTCTATCGTTCTAGCAAAAATTATGATATCGTCCAAATATATAAACAGTTCCTCATCTTTTAAACCGGCCAAAGCTATTGACATCAATCTGGAGAATGTCTGTGGTGCAGTCTTTAAACCCATTGCCATCCTAGCGTACTCAAAGTGTCCCTTGCTGGTACTAAATGCGGTTTTCTCGGCGTGTCCCGGTGCCATGGGTACCTGGTGGAACCCAGAGGCTAAATCGAACACAGAGAAATACCTGGCTCCGCCCAAAGCGTCCAATATGTCCTCTATCCTTCCCAGGGGCCATTGTGTCATTAATGTTTTTTCATTAAGCTTCCGAAAATCCAGAACAAGTCTCCAACGCTGATTTCCCTGGCTATCAGGTTTTTTTTTGACGATCCAAGCCGGACTGTTATAAGGGCTGGTACTTGGCCGGACAATTCCACTCTCGAGCATCTCTTCCACTTGGCGATCCAACTCCTTTCTCAAAACTGGGGGAAATCGGTACTGTTTTATCGTTATTGGTTCCGGATCAGTCAGGTGTATCTCATGTTGAATGAGGTTGGTGGCACTGAGTTTTTCTCCTGGTAGGTAGAAACAGTCTGCGCTTCCTTCTATCAGTTTATGTACCTCTTTTTTTTCCTCTTCATTAAGATGCTCTAGCCGTAATAAGTCGACTACCTGGTTAACTCTCGTGTCTATATCTATATACATACAACGATGTGTCCTTCCCTTTTTGTGTATTCTTTTCCTCCTGTTAGCCATTCGACCCTGAGGTTCGAGATATGTACTTCCCTGGATTCTGGCAACTTCTTCCAGTTCCACTAAAGGTGTCTCGATTTCCAAGCTTTCGTCCGTTGTATTAATTAGCGGTATGTACGTCTTACCCCTTTCTTGTTGTACGATGGCATTTCCGAAGAATACTCCTTCTTTCACCTGAACTAAAGGTATGAAACCTTCTTGGAGATGAGTTTTTTTCACATTGGCACAGATAACTTGTCTAGTTCTAGGGGAGATTTTCTGCATGTTTGGGCTGTAGAAAGGGAATTCCACTTCGTTAAATATTAAATTTCTTGTTTCGAAATCAATCCGAGCTCTGGAGTATTGAAAGAAGTCATTCCCCAAAATCCCGTCTTGTTCTATAGGGAAGTCATCTTTCACGACGTGGAATGTTGTAGAAAGTCCCATAAAGTTTATATCCAATCTTCCAACAGTCTGCACGATTTCCGGCGTGCTTCCACTTAAAAACAACCTTTCTTGAACATTCACTTTGTTACTTTGATCACGAACCAATTTCTGTTTCAATAAATTGGGTCCTGATCCGGTGTCCAATAGCAGTGTCGCAGGGCCTCCGAACTGTACTCTGATGTTTGGTGATTGGCTGGACAAGTTTATCCTTACTGGGGTGGGGTTCGTGAGTTCCCGCGTCTTTCCGGATCGAGGTGTCCCATTCGAGGGCCTTCTATTGTTTCTCTCTGAGTTGAGGTGAAAGGTGAGTTGGCCTCCCGGGACATCGGGAGGCGTTGGAAGTTTTCCGAATGGTTTCTTCTTGAATTATTTCGAGCTCTTAGTTCGCAGTCATTTTTCCAGTGTCCAGGTTCCTTGCAATAGTTGCAAATTCCAGGAGGTGAAGAGGGTGTCCTCCAATCCCTTTGGTTGGCTCTGTCTTCCAGACGATTGGCAGAGTTACGGGGTTGAAAATTTCTTGTTAGCCGGGGACAATTCTTGGCAGTGTGGGCGGCTTGTTCACAATATTGGCAATGTACCTGGGGTAAGTTGGGGGTTTGGGTTACTCCGGTTACCCTTACTTTCTGCAGAAGACGACAATTTTTGGTCTCGTGGTTCGTTCGTGAACAAATCGCACAGGGTTCTTTCCTTCCATTTCCCGGACAGGCTGTAGCCAGATGGTCCTCCTTTGAACAAAGTTGGCATACCAGGGTTTTTCGTAGTTTTTCACAAGATATCGCCTTATGTGTTCCGCTACCGCATATGACACAACCCGATTTAGGACCTTCTCCGGAGCTGTCTCTTAGTTTGTCCTGGGCACGCAGTCTCTCTTCAATCTCGATGGCCTTTTTTCCTGCACTTCCAATATTTTCAAGCTCTGGCATCAACGCGGAGATCTCTTTCCTAAGTCCTAAAATAAAAGACTGGGTGGCTTCCTTCTCAATTTCTGTTTTCTGCTCCCCGGGAATAACACCTCCGTGATCCGCTTTATACAAGTCCACGATTCGTTGGCCCAGTTCTCGCGCTCTATTGAAATATCTGGCTACGCTTTCGTCATAGCCCTGAAATAACCGTCCTAATTCTCCCCGTAGTTGGGTAGCTGATTCGCGAGGGGCATAGATAGACTTCAGGTGGTTGAGTAGGGTTTCTAAGTTTTCAAAGTCCTCCCCACGTACGGCTTCCAAAGCTCCACCCTCCAAACGCGTTTTTATCATTTTTAAAAGCCCAGGTTCTGCTGTGGCCGGAAGCATGTCCTTTGCGTCTCTGCACCCAATGGTAAATTGTCTGAAAGACGCTCCAGTATTTGAATCCCCAGAAAACCGTGGTACCATCATCACGGCGTCCTTGAGGCGGATCGTGTAAGCTCCAGCTCCTTGTAATGCCATATTGGTCAATCTGTTTCCAATTTCCTCTGGAAGGGTATCCAGCAACTTAGGCGTACCTACAACGGTCTGATGGGTTTTTGTTTCTAAAGTAGGTACAGGAGTCTTTGCTATTTGTAACCCACTTTGTGCACAGATTTTCTGGATCAATTTCCTTTCTTCTTCACTGTCAGGTATAAGCCCTGCATCCAGTATTTTCCGACGAATATGTTCGGGGAATTCTCGTAATTTGCTCCTTGTAATCGGAGGGTCTGACATAGAAGAAGTTTTCTAACCCAGTATTTCAAATAACAAAGGAGCAATGATGTTCTCCACTCGTACTACCACGCACAAACTGTTCACTATTTTCTAATGCGGAACTGTATTCACGCGATTCTCATTAACAACATTTATTTGACTGTCCTGCCGACTGCGCCAAAATTTTACCCACCTGTTATGTATTCTAATTACTCGCAACAGGTGTCTCTAATTTCTAGAGACTCTCAAAGGGGAGAGGGCGTTGTAAATGAGAACACACTGAGGTCCGTTCGAGTTCCAATCTTTACAACTTGTATATTCATAGAAAACATCATTACAACTCAGGCCCGAATATCTTTATTAATCTGGAATATACCCAGAGGTACTTGGAACATTCGATTCTTCAGGTTCCCGCAAAAGTTCCTCTTCGGTGCCGGGGGACGGCGGGGGCGACGGTCCCAGAGTTCCCAATTCGCGTTCGGCCGCCCTAATCTGACTGAGAGCTTGCCTGAATGCGGGTGGCAAAGTTCTTGATTCTGTTCGTGACGTTGACGGTACCGGAATATTGTCGTTAGTGAGGTCTATCACTATTGGGTCGATTCGTGAACCCCCGTGGCTTCTCGCCGTTCCCTCAGTCCGGAAACTATCTGGTGTGCCTCGGTTCCTTAGGAATGGACCCCTCCTGGCAGGATGTTGAGAATTCTCAACCGGCCTTCGAGGAATCGGCTTGGCGATACCCACTGGTCGAGAGGCTTCTAGTTCAGTGGTGTCTCGTTCAGTATTCTCAAGGGTAGGTTTGTTCTCTCGAATTCCTATTTCGGGGTCGTCTGGTAACGGAATCTCCAATAGGGGAAGGGAGGGGTTGATGGTTTGATCCCACGGACCTTCCCGCTGAGAACGGAGTCCTTTTTGACTCTCTACCAATGACCTTATAGCCGACGGGGAGGGTCCAGTGGACGTCAGTGCACCTGGGGCACGTCCATGAAATATTTGTAGAGCGGCCCAAAGTTCCGGGTATCCTTTCCGGTCGAATTTTCCAAACCCGTCCCGTGGATGCAACCCCACAAGGCGCGCCTGCTTCCGGGCTTCCCCTAAGGTCGTATAACTCTCTGGAGACACTGAGTAAGGATAGGTAAGGAAGCGAGTGCTACTACACTTAAACGCAAATAAACTAGATTTCGACAAATCAGAAATTAAATTCGGTTTAACAACCAAATTGTACAAATAAAAATTGAAACAAACTAGAAATTCAATCCGGTTTAACAACCAAATTGTACAAATGAAAAACTGAAACAACTAGAAATTCAATCCAGTTTAACAACCAAATTGTACAAATGAAAAACTGAAACAAATTAGAAATTCAATTCGGTTTAACAACCAAATTGTACAAATAAAAACTGAAACAACTAGAAATTCAATCCAGTTTAACAACCAAATTGTACAAATGAAAAACTGAAACAAATTAGAAATTCAATTCGGTTTAACAACCAAATTGTACAAATAAAAACTGAAACAAACTAGAAATTCAATCCGGTTTAACAACCAAATTGTACAAATGAAAAACTGAAACAACTAGAAATTCAATCCAGTTTAACAACCAAATTGTACAAATGAAAAACTGAAACAAATTAGAAATTCAATTCGGTTTAACAACCAAATTGTACAAATAAAAACTGAAACAAACTAGAAATTCAATCCGGTTTAACAACCAAATTGTACAAATGAAAAACTGAAACAAATTAGAAATTCAATTCGGTTTAACAACCAAATTGTACAAATAAAAACTGAAACAAACTGGAAATTCAATTCGGTTTAACAACCAAACTGTACAAATAAAAACTGAAACAAACTGGAAATTCAATTCGGTTTAACAACCAAATTGTACAAATAAAAAACTGAAACAAACTAGAAATTCAATCCGGTTTAACAACCAAATTGTACAAATGAAAAACTGAAACAACTAGAAATTCAATCCAGTTTAACAACCAAATTGTGCAAATGAAAAACTGAAACAAATTAGAAATTCAATTCGGTTTAACAACCAAATTGTACAAATAAAAACTGAAACAAACTGGAAATTCAATTCGGTTTAACAACCAAACTGTACAAATAAAAACTGAAACAAACTGGAAATTCAATTCGGTTTAACAACCAAATTGTACAAATAAAAAACTGAAACAAACTAGAAATTCAATCCGGTTTAACAACCAAATTGTACAATTAAAAACTGAAACAAATTAGAAATTGAATTCGGTTCTACAACCAAATTGTACAAATGAAAAACTGAAACAAACCGGAAACTCAATTCGGTTTAACAACCAAATTGTACAAATAAAAACTGAAACAAACCAGAAACTCAATTCGGTTTAACAACCAAATTGTACAAATAAAAACTGAAACAAACCAGAAATCCAATTCGGTTTAACAACCAAATTGTACAAATGAACAGACCGTGAAAACTGAAGTAACGAAATCAACTTACTTGTGCGAGAATCCAAAAAGACAGCCCGACATCTCGAAAACTCACAAGTTATATACCAACGAAAATCTAATTCTAATTGTCAGTGAAATTTAGATAGAGGCCCGAATGAAAAAAAATAACTTTATCGTACTAACGTTGAATCGTTTTTAAATTTGTTTTCGCAAAAAGCGAAAATCTCGCGTCGTTACAAGCTCGTAAATGATTGAAGAATTATCGAATATGAAATGACTGTAAAATTTGTTTTTACAAAAGTTGGGAATCCCAAGTCGTTATTAGGTAGTAAATGCTGAAAAATTATCGACTATTGAATTTGACAAAAGAAAGAATAAAATTTATCTTGCAAAAAGTGGAAATCCCAATGACTTGATATAATAGAGGAAAAAAATAGAATAATTGAATGCATGCAAGAAATGATTTTTTTCTTTGTCGGAACAACTTTTTAGAGTGAATATTTCTTAAGATTACTTTACTAATGAATTTGATAATTTTCATTTTCGTCCCTACTTACAAATCAAAAGTTTAACGTAATTCTGATAATGATTTCTTTTTTTCTTTCCAGGTTTTACTTATATGAAACACACATGTATGTATATATATATTTATATATATATATGTTGCAATAAAATTTGCAACATATAACACAATGCTATTTCATAAATAAAAACTCAATAACAATATTCTAACTGTGAACGACGAAACCAAACTCGAAAAAGAAATCATAAAATTGACGGTATCTTTCAAAAATAGTATTGCAGAACGAAACTCATAAAGAAATCACGTTTCAAAAAAAATGTACTGCTGTTTGAATAATAAAAACTCCAGAAAAAATTCTGACTTTGACCAAAAAACGAAAATTTTGAAAAAAAATTTTGAAAATTGTCTGTATCTGTTCAAAATAGTATCGTAAAATCTGATTGATGTAAAAATGATATTGTCCACAAGTATTCAATGTTTTTTGAAAAATAAAGACTCAAGTTTTGGGCATTATTCCTTACTTGTCTAGCACCTAGGTACTTGATTTAGTTATTTCCGATGTCCCCCAAAAATGTTGGCATAAAACAAATTTCGTCTTATTTTTAACGTTTGGAAATTGAAGCAAATAAATTATGATTGTAATGCAAACTTGAATCGTACACTTCAATGTACACTCAAAATGAAGTGTCTGAATATTATAATACATTAGTTGAAAATTATAGTAGAATCAAAGTTCCCTTTCATGGGACAGATAAATTTATGGAATATTTTTTATATTTTTCTTATTTCATACAAATTATAGCTTTTAATTTGTACAGTAATTTTTGTAATTGAGGAACCTCTTAAGTTTATACGCTTCGGAACATTATTCTCATAATTCTCAGATTCTTAATTATGGAAAATTCTTTTTATCTGAAACTTGTTTTTCTAATCATATATTCATTTTGTTATTTAAAACGTAAATTTGCTGTTTGTACTACAGGATAAAATGTCAAGCGTACCAGGAAACAGCAAAGACGGGCCTTGTGCTTTTATTAAGTACTGCGACAGTGGTGAAAAACTGAAAGTTCCTTTGTCCAAAATTTTGAATTTCGACGAAAAAACTTTCGAAAAGCAAAAAAAATATTCAATCGAGCGCGATGGTACTATTGTACGTTGCCTCGTTTCAGTTTTTGCGAGTAAATATTGTTTTATTGTTTTTTTCGTTAGGCACCCTATTAAAGTGTTCGGACCCAAAGTGGATGAAGGTAGATGATTTTTTGATCTAAATTTGATCAACATTTGATTCAGTTTGATTACTTTGATTTAACACGAAACATCCGATCTTTAATCGAGTCCATAAATTGTGAACCAAAATTATTTTTCGATTATAATAACTAATCAAGATATTCAAAAGTTATTTAGAGTCAAAAGTAACACGAATATTTCATTAAATGAAACTGGATGAAAACTTGTTTAAAATTGAAACACGCAGTGATCCAGACATTTTGATAGGGCACATTTTTCTTCTTGACGCAGGTAATATTAACTTTTTTTTCTTCTACTAGAAAATCGAGAGGACTTGCTAAAAACTTTAACATCGAGTCGGCCGACTTTTCCACCCCAAGCACAGTGGGATACGGCCTCAGAATTGGAAAAATCTGATGCACCGGTATTGTTATAGAATAATTAGTTCTCTGAATCCTTCTTCAAACCTTTTTAAAATGTATTGTTATCTTATCATGATAGTAAGGTAGGAGATGAAGATTTTCATCAAAGTAACATGTACAGAAGTTTTCTAAAATTTAATAAACTGCATATTACAGCTACATATCTGGGAATTTAAAAAAAACTGTGAATTAAAAAATTTTTAAATTAAAGAAAAAAAATTACACTAATATACAGGGTGTACTAAAGTCCCTGCGCCAAAAAGAAACCCAATATTCCTTATTGAATTTCGAGTCGAAAAGTCCTTTACCACTTTTCATAAAACTCAAAATTCAAAAAGTTATTCAAGTCGGAAATTTAAACAATAAATGCGATCTCACGATGAGTGGGGGTACACTTCACAAACCAAACTTTTCCTAAATTTTCTTCATATTTTTCCTAATCAAAAAGTCCTTTTCCACTTTTCCCAAAACTCAAAATCAAAAAAGATAATCGAGCATAAGCAAATAATAAATCTGATTGGTTAAAACTTGTGACCCGTATACCTTTTTTGATTTTGAGTTTCGTAAAAAATGGCATAGGACTTTTCAACTCAGAAAAATAGGAAAAAAAAATGGAAAAAGTTTAGTTCGTTAAGTCTACCCCCACTTGTCGTGAGAGCGCATTTATTGTTTAAATTTTCGGCTTGAATAACTTTTTGAATTTTGAGTTTTATGAAAAGTTGTAAGGAACTTTTTGACTCGAAATTCAATAAGGAATATTGGGTTTTTTTTGGCGTGGGGACTTTGGTACACCCTGTATTTATACTTCAATACTTGAATATTGAAAATATGACAATTATAATCATCTGTTGTTTAAAGAAAATACTTTTTTATTTACGGAAGTGGGCTGTAGATTGAAGTAATCCCGATATTAACTGCAAATTCATATTTGAACTATTACATTTATTTATAAATGTCTACTTTTTATCTTTTTTCATTGAATTTTTCAAATAACGCCCATACATGATAGAAAGTTTACCAATGTTTTTATTCCATTTTTTTTTCAAGTTTTTTTTAATACACTGCATACATCTTTTATTTTTTATTTTCGCAGACTTCACCGAAGAAGCAAAATAAAAAAAAATGACTTCCGCACAAGACATCAACAAGGCGGTGGCGGCCAAAGTATTCAAAATCACCGAAAATCAGGCGCCAATTGGTGATCAGCCGGGAAAAAAGTATGATGTACTAAATTATGTAGCATTTGCTAGTTATTTCTAAAATAAACTTTTGGCTTCTGGCAATGTTTTTAAGTAACTAATAATGTGAAACATGTACATTTTCATGAATTGTTGACTAATATATAGAAACTTACAATTATTATTCATACTGGACGTTTCAATTTAAAGTTTAGAGAATTCCTATTGAATATTCCGAATTTTTGAATCAAGAAAGAATATGGTTACTAATCTTCTTGTCGACTCCGAGAACCTCGCTGATTTCCGTATTACGGGATTTAGCGTTACTCAGCGGAATTTTCGTAAAAAAGTATTTTTTTGACATATTGCTGGAAACGTAACTCAAAATTCCTCAACTAACTATAAACTTACCTTTCTTTAGTATCATAAGTAATTTCGATTAGTTTTTTCAAAATTGTTTTTTTTTCCAATAAATAATCAAAGTGTCATGCAAAAGTACCTGTGGGAGTTTAAGGGGGTCTCCTTATCCAGAACCTTCAAAAAATCGATTTTTTTTTTTTTTGTTTTAATTGATAGTACTACTATCAGAGAACATTGTCACAAAATTCTACAGTTCATTTCGAAGTAGTTTTGATGGTATAGTTTCGAGCAGCGGTTCGCGCGGAGCTAGCGAAAGATAGTCGGAGGAAGGCATAGTGCTCAATGCGTCTAGACAGGTTTTCTTATCTCTTTGGCGTCTTTGAACACCTCAACTTTTTTTTTTTTTGCTATGTCATCGTTACGAAGATGAGCCTAAAGAATTCGATAATCATTGAATACGTGTTCATTTATATTAGATACTGTGAGCAGGGGATTTTCGGTTTTCCAAAATCTCGATGAGTCAGTGTAGCTCTGCTTTCGTACGAGTAAAGTCATGAACACGTTCAAAAAAACACGCGATTCGAAAGAACGAAGTTCGCGGCCGCGAAAACGAAAGTTTCACGGTAATCAGTTTTCTAAAAATCGGAATATTGACCCGAACGACAGTGCCACCGCTAGTAAATTGAGTACTGCGAGTACAGATAATGTGATTGTAAATCCGCTGCTCATTTATCGTATTATCGATTTTCTAACGGTTTTTGGTGCACTTGCAGACATTTTAGTGTGTCGAAACTGTAAATCAAACGTAAAATTCGCTGAAAGTGGGCATCAAGGGTTGGGTTTCAAAATTGTTGTTTCTTGTGCGTGCGGTGTACGAGAAATACCATCAGGACCATTTCTCGGCTCGGGTTATGAAATAAACAGACAAATAGTTTTTGTGATGCGTCTACTTGGTGTTGGACTTGAAGGACTGAACATTTTTTGTGGTTTGATGAACATTTGTAAAGGACTTTCGAAATGCGCGTACGACAATGCAGTCAAACACATTCACACAGCGGCGACGAAAATGTTCGAGGCATTTAGTAAGAAAGCAGTTGACGAAGAAAAAGCGAAGAATCTCGAACATGGTAGGATCGAGAACCACCTCAAAGTTTCTGGCGATGGATCGTGGAAAAAACGAGGCTTTACATCTCATTACGGCATTACAACACTCATTGGTCATTACAGTGGGAAAGTGTTAGACGCAGTGGTAAAAAGTTCATTTTGCCAAGCATGTCTCTTGTGGAACTCGAAACGGGACACTGAAGAGTACGAGGAGTGGTATGCAACACATGAAGAAACTTGCTCCAATAATCACGAGGGTTCGGCAGGTAATGGAGGTAGATGCAATAAACGAAATGTTTGGAAGATCTGAGGAAAAATTTGGAGTTAAATATTTAAATTACATTGGAGATGGAGATTCGAAGACCTATGCTTCTATCGTAAAAAATAATCCATACGGCGAAAATTATCCTGTAATCAAAAGCGAGTGCGTTGGTCACGTACAAAAAAGAATGGGCACGCGCCTGAGAAATATTAGAAAGACAGCCAAACTCGGCGGCCGAGGACGATTGACTGATTCTCTGATAAAGAAATTAACTATCTATTACGGTTTGGCAATCCGAAGAAATGTTGACTCAGTTGAAGAAATGAAAAAAGCTACTATGGCTTCCTTGGATCATTACTGTTCGACAGATAAAAAACCAAGGCACAAGAACTGTCCCGCAGGCGCCGACAGCTGGTGCGACTGGCGTAAGGCGCAGGCGGCGAAAACCCTGAAATCCTACCACCATCCTCCTCGGGTGATTCAACCCGAAATCGAAAAAATTATTCTTCCCATTTATCAAGATCTTTCGCGGGACGAACTTTTGACCAAGTGTCTAGAGGGGCACACCCAAAACTCCAATGAATCTTTCAATGCCACGGTGTGGCGTATGACGCCGAAACATCTGAACTCGGGGAAGAAAATCGTCGACATTGCCACATTCATTTCTGCCGGGATTTTCAACGAAGGCTTCAACGCGATTTTGGTCATGATGAATTTGCTCGATGTGACGATAGGCCAACAGTGTAAGATGTTCGCGGACCAAAAAGACAACAACCGACTGGAGCGAGCGGCCCGACGACACAGTGCCTCCTCCAAAGAGGCTCGTTCAGCACGTAGAGCACAGGAACAGGCACGAAATGAATTTTTCGAAGAAGCTGAAGGACTTTTGTATGGGCCTGGTATAGCTGATTAACGTTTCATCTGCGTAAGTTGATTTTTCACTGTCCGAAAACTTTAAAGCGCGTTTTCTCAAAACCACATTTTTCAAAATTGCGTGCACGATTAAAAAAGAACCAATGAAGCGATTATTATAAAATTTTTTTTTATTTGTAGGTAATTAAAGTGCGCATATAGAGAACCTCTAGTTTTTATGATACAGTATTAATTTTCATTAAAAATAACGGATTTTAAACAAAAAAAAACGATAAAAAATTTGATTTTTCTGAAAAATAACTCGAAAGATCAATAAAAAAAATTTTCTTGACAATATTTCAGGTTCACTATGTGCGGAAAACCCTTCTGATTAAAAAAAGTATATATATGTGTGTTTCAGTTGAAAACTTTGAATAATATCATGCACGCAAAATTCATTGTTCGTGGCGAGACGCTGCACGGGATCTTCGATAAGTCCGAGATTTTTCCATGTTTTCAAATGAAAATTGTTTTTTTTTTTTTTCAAGTTTAAATATGTACCTAAATAAATGCGAAAAATCTTTCATCAGTGTTTTCATTTTCTGCTTCAAAAAAAATTGAGAAAAAGTGCCTTTTTTGAAGGTTCTGGATAAGGAGACCCCCTTAATGGACTTTCTTAAGGAATTTTCAGCCATTGTTGAGGCAATAAAATGATCAAAAACAGCAAGGCTGTTACTGTTTCGTAATGATTGTTGTAATGGTTTTAATGATTGTTGACTATAATTCAATAACAACTTTTCAGTTAAAATCATTATGTCGGTTGTAGTATTTATGAACTATGAACATCGTTCATAGTTTCATAACACTGTTAGTTTACTATTAAAATAAAATATTTCTAAGTATAAAATGACAGTAAAACAAAATAAAAAAATTATATTATTACACAAACATGTTGATTTTGTTTAGCTGGATGAACGGACGCTGAAAAAAGCGTCACTACAGATGCTAAATCGAGATGAATGTTCGAAATGCCCGAAACTGTTGAGGGAGAACGAAAATCTTCGCCGTTGTCTCGAAAAAGCCGTGCAAGAACGTGACAATGCCCTCGCCCAAGTATTCAAATCGAGAAAAATAGTTGAGAATGAATTCTCGTCGACATGTCTCCAGGATGCTGAACTTCAAATTAAACAACTGACTCGCCTTAATATGGATATGCAAGTCGAAGTCATTGACACAGTGAAAAAACTAACAGGTATGAAATGAAAGTATGGTTGCTATTGAAAATATTGTGGATTAATATTTTATAATATGAATTTCCATGTAAAAACAAATATCTATTTACAGTGGCACTCCAAAATTCAGATGCTTCTGTTGGTTCAGGAAATGCAGCCCCGGATAGGTCACCACCGGTGGGCCTCGTTAACAAGGAAGAAAAAAAGGTTGTACATTTTTTTTTTTCACTTTTTGTTAAAATGTTGTGTCACAAGAGCTTTCATGATAATTTATAAATTTTCTCAATTTGATTTCAAATAAATTACTTGAAAGCGAATTATCAAGTATTTTGAATGTAAATTAGTAAATCTTATTAGCAATATAAACAATGTGTAATGTTCTTTTCACAGATACACCTCGGCAGAAATGTTTGGATTCCAAAGACTGCTTATGACAATGTTGTAAGCGGTTGTATAACAAGCAGCAAGCACGGAAGGTTTGTGAAGCAAATGAGTGTTACTGTGTTTGGCTTGGAGGCTCTTTCAAAGGGCTGCATAGGCAAAATCAGCAAAAACGGGAAAAGTTCGGACGGAGCTGAGCTGGCTGTGCTTGACAGTGAAAAAATTTTGGCCTTGAAATGTAAGAATGTCAACCTTTTTATTTATAACATTGCATTGAAAGTATATTATTAATTCTATCGTACAACTGTAATGAAAGCTATCGCTTGTTTGAATCAATGCATTTGTCATAGTTTTTAAAATGTAATATGTTTTCATTTTTCTTTCTATGTCTAACATTGCATGAAAAATATAATTATTAATCGATCGTCAAAACAATGACACTTATCGCTTGTTTTAATCAAAGAATTAGTAAAATTTTGTGTAGTGTAATGTTTTTTTCTTTCTATCTATAACATTGCATAAAAATTATATAAATATTATGAAAAATCATTATTATTAATCATAAAAAATTATATGGAATTGTATATATAAGTTATAGTAAATTAAGTATAAATTTAATTAATTAATTGATCGTAATAACCATAATCATGAAAACTAACGCTTGATTTAACCAAAAAATTGGCCATGGCTTTTATATACTGTCATACATAGTTTAATTTTCATTTATAGTTATATTTCAACACTACCTGCTTCACGAACGAAAAATGAGCGAGCTTGTGGCGGACGAGGAGGTTTGTAAAACTAAAAAGTATTTGAGCCAAAAAGTGTACGACCTCAAATTACCCGCGGGTGTAAACAAATCGAAACAAAATAAGAAAAAAAAAGAGGACATTGAAGAACAACCAACCCAGGCTCTGAGCAGTACCGAACAGTCGAACATTCAGCAAGAAGTTTTAAGCAAGGCTCATGTGAAGAACGGTACGATTTTACCTTGATATATATATATGTGTATATATACACAATAATATATAGATGGATAGTAACATATCCATATAGTCAATTCACAGATGTTTTTGTGTGGCAGTATTTTTACCCTATAATAAATGAAAAAGTTAGTTGATTGAGAGTGTTTTAATAAATTTAATGTAAATATATTGTTGGTTATATACATTTTCTATAATAATTCTTGTTCAATGTATTCAAAACAGAAATACACAAGATGATGTTCACAAACATGAAAAACGAACATTTTTCATTTATATACAGGGTGTATTTTAAACCACGGATGATGATTTGCCTGATTTTTTTCAGATTTTTCTAAGACTAAAAGTCCTATACAACTTTCTGCGAAACTCAAAATCAAAAAGGATATTCGACTTTGAAATTTAACCAATAAACGCGCTCCTCCGAGGAGCAGGGATAGAAATCATGGACCAAAATTTGACGACTTTTTATATAGTATATATAAAAAACTCGATATTTTTCTGAGTCAAAAAGTCCTTTGCCACTTGTCACAAAACTCAAAATAAAAAAAGATATTCGAGTTAGAAGTTTTAACCAATCAGATTTCTTAAATTTCAAACTGGAATATCTTTTATGATTTTGAGTTTTAGGAAAAGTGGCAAAGGACTTTTCGACTCAGAAAAATATGGGGAAAATGCCGTCAAATTTTGGTCCATGATTTCTATTCCCACTCCTTGGAGGAGCGCGTTTATTGGTTAAATTTCAAAGTCAAATATCCTTTTTGATTTTGAGTTTCACGAAAAGTTGTAGAGGACTTTTAGTCTTAGAAAAATCTGAAAAAATATCAGGCAAATTATCCTCCGTGGTTTAAAATACACCCTGTATATTGTTTATTATTAGTGGAATGTGTAATTGTATCCCATTTCAGAACGACGTCCCCAGTGGAAGAAGACAAAGACGACGAAGACGACGAAGATGAAAATAATTCATTTGATGTAGATGAAAGTGATTTAGATAAAATATAGTCGTTAAATATAATAAATTCAATTTGTTAGAATCTCATCATGTAACTGTGGAATAAATTGATTCAGAAGAGGAAGAGGCCACTTAATTACTGTTGTGTCGAGTTTGTAATTTCTACCAATTTCTAATAAATATACGAATTATATCTGCACAAAGTAGGATGCGAGTAAATCCGGCGAGTAAAGTACCGGATCAAATGAAGAAACCAAATCAAGTTGTGAAAAATGTGTTCTTCTAATATATTCAAATTTTTGGTCTCTACTATTCAATGTGATTGAGTTAATAATCTCGATCATGTTAAATCATGAAAACTGGAGAAGAATACAGCATCTCACATGATCGAACATGATCCAGAATTCTATATCTCGATCATGTTAGATCACGATCGATCATGTAATAGCGACAAACCATTCACCTGATCTAACATGATTCAATGTGATTGGCTTCGAAATCTCGATCATGTTGCATCAAGAAAACTGGAGACAAATACAGCATCTAACATGATCGAACATGATCAAGTCAAAAATGTGATCATGTTTGATCAGTTTTTTTCAGCAGGGATATGTAATGTTTAAACTATACGAATATGCTGGGATTTGACTAAAATCAGGTTTAAAAAAACAGTCGTTATAACGCATACATACATTTATGCGTACGTGCGACTGTGTTACGACTAAGTCCCAACGGTCCCAACGGTCCCAACTATTTTAAGTAGCCCCATTTCCACTAGAGTATAATTTTTTTGTTATTTTCATTTCTAAACATAATTGAATAAATACCTGTGGCGTTATTATTTTCACAGTTGCCATTCACGAGAAAAGGAAAGCCGAAAAAAAAAATTGGAAAAGCACCAATTGTCGCAGACCACTACGTTAATTACAGGTTATATGTTAGTTCTCTGGTGTATCTGAAAACCAAACCAATAGATAGATTAGAGTTCTATGATAAATAATGTTAAAAATTAATGTTTTCGATATATAAGATAATTATTTTTATAATGATTACCTGGATTACCTGTCTCGAGTTGTAATTCGCTTGAAATTGCTCGAAATTTTAAAAATCTCTTTGCTTTTCACAGTAACCCACAGTAACCACAGCAATAAAACAATCTCAACACACACACGTTGTTTTTTGTTTTTTCCCCAGAGGGACCCTAAATTTGATTCGATACCCAGTGGGGAAGTATCGAATATCGATACATCGAACTTCAGAATATCGGTATCGCATAATTAGTATCGAGTCCAAAATATTCGATATTGAAAAAATCGAATCGGTATCGAGTATCCCTAGTCTCAGTCATATGGTTTTATGCTGTTTCTCGTAGAATTTTCATTTTTTGGACATGTTCGCGAGCTTAAAGAACAAAATTCGTGAAGAAACGGGAAGTGATGTGGCCACGGTTGTGAGAAATGCCGGGACTATTCGGTCTATAAATTCCAAATCCACGCCCCAAGTAAGAAGAGCGTACCTATTATTTTGTTTGATTTCTTTCCATACATATACTTATTTACGTTGTGGCTTAACTGGAAAATTTTTGTTATAGGGTTTGTGAAATTCAAATGCAATATTTGTCATTTCTCTGAGATTTCCTACTAGAAAAATTTCTAAAATTAATTGAGAATTTAAGTAAAAATTTTTATTATTATGTATCATTTTTTTTTGAAAGCGGCAAATTTCAAGCATTCAAATAACAATAAATATTATTATGCATCATCCTTTGTGATTGAATAATGAAAATGATCAAATAAAACCTATAATTTAAAATTGTGTTATATCAATGATAATATTTATATAATTTTATTAGTTACATTTTTTTCAAGAAAATCAATATTATAACACTAACATGAATTATAAATGAACGGCTGAGAATAAAACTTGGACAAGTAGAGACACATAGAGACAGAAAACATGGAATTTCGTGTCTATCTGTCTCTTACTCACTCTTACTCCTTCGAGTTTTATTCTCAGCCGTTCAAATAGATTAACTATTTAACATGTAAATAATTAAATTGATCATACCTAAACTATATGAATTTACTTATGAATCATTAAATTATATTCAATATCATTATCATCATTATTATTATTAACAATTTATTGAATATTAATATATTATGGATATGGATTACAATCTAAAATGTTTAGAAGTTCAGAATTCCAATAAATCATAACTATTCAATAATATAACGTTGATATTATATTAACATTTCATATGATAAAACAACTAGCACGCTAGCGCGTTACGCCCGCCGCATTCTAGTCTTTACTTCATCTTCTCTCATTTAAATTTACATCACCATCCAATTTTCATTATATATATATAAAAAAATATATATTTTTCATCTATTTTTCCTGTCTTCCATCTTATCATGTACAGTCTATATTCCATGACGTTTTTTTCATACTTTCATAGGATTTCAATTTTACATAATTTTTATACTATACATTCTAATTAATCTGTTTTAAATTTTTGTATGTTTATTTATTAATTGTTGTTCTGAGCCCCAACCCCATTTTTTTGAATTTATAATTAATTTTGATATTCATAATCTCAAGTCCCATGTTCAAATCATTAATTTATGCAAACTATTTCGAATTGTGGTGTCTCCATTTCTTTGTAATTTTAATATTTATTCTACAATAACTGTGGACCATTCAACTATTTATTAAATATAATTTTTAGAGTTCGATGTCTTTCCAATCGTGTTGTAGTCAGGGATGGGGAATTTCGGCAACGGATCTGGAGCGACTATAGCTTGTTCCCCACGCAGGAAAATGCTACAAATTTTGAGCTCTTATTGGCCGAGTCGCTCTCAAGCTATTTGCTAATGTAAGAGAGATGAGTAGCTTTCGCTTTTTCTGCGCCGTGTTGCGTCTTGTAATTTGAGTAGTGTAAAATTTTATATTATTTGGGTGACCGTGGATGACCGGGAGGAAATATTTTGTTTGAGGAAAATGAAAGTTTTGTGATTTGGGCGTTAGACCTTTTTTGAGATCGGTAGATTTAGAACAGAGAACATTCGCTATTGATTTTGTTTCACAATTTCTTTTCGCAGAATATAATTGTGTTTTTTTCAAAATTTGAGGCTGCTTATTAAAATATTACATCAATTAAAGATCTCTTGATAGAGAGTACATTATTTTTAAATGCTGTTTTTTTACCCAAAATTCTGTTTCACAAAAGATCCAATAATGTCATTTGGACTTTTGAAATTTAAAAGTAAAGAGTCAATTATTCATTCAAAAAGTTACGAAATAAAAACGTTTTCTGGAAGTGCGATTCATAATAATGAATTGAGATAAAAAATATAATGTATAATCTACAAATACATGTAAATGTTACATACACTAGAAAAAAGTTTTCTCTAATTCTCAATATTTCCATATAATGCAGGATAATTTCTACTATTTCTATTCCTCCACACAAGTATGAAAATATTGCAATTCTTTTTAGAATGATAGCTACAAACTAATATCCATGAATTCAGTGACTTCCTGTGTTGCACGCATATAATATATGTGTACATATAAATTGCACAATGATGATTATGATTTGCACATATTGTTTGAATTTTTTTATATGAATTATAGCTGTATGATTAGTCAAATATTACCTTATCATACATATTCGAAACGAAAATTTTTGGTGTATTCATAATGAGTGAAATATCCAATAATTTTGATCTGTCAAAGTAAACTGATGTTAGTGATAAGTTTTTGATATAAATTACATTCGTCTACTAACAATAAGAATGAAATGAGCAACATCGTAGTAAAAATTAAGTTTATTTGAATAATTATTATTCATAAGTAATAAAGCAAGATACTGCTTACTAGTGTCCAAAAATTGCTGTTTCAAATATGTAATAAAATATTACTTATAAATAATTGCGTACCACATACATCGATATATCTATACTTAAATACATGTAACCATCAGATAGTTTTACCGATTCGAGTGGTTGATATTTTCTTTCTGATACTCATACTGACTACTAATATCAGCATTTTTTTGTGATGTACTTAACAGTCTGCTCAATCAGTCTGTTAAGTAAAATTTCACACTTACTTTAATTTCGCACATATCAAAGAAAAAAGAAGAAAGTTTGAATTGCAACAATTTCAGAAGTCAGACGTTATACGAGATGATTCATTTACTTTTTCATTAATTTATCAAACATGAATAGTATTTCAAATCAACCTCAACTTATTATTATTATTATTATCATCATCATCATCATCATCATCATCATCATCATCATTATTATTATTATTATTATTATTATTATTATTATTATTATTATTATTATTATTATTACTTCAAAGAGAATGATCATCCTAAAAAGTTGTTGTTGCAGTAACTAATTTTTACTAATTGATTCGATTTCGCGTTGCTCGAAATGTGTATCATATTCTTTTTTTTATCTGTCTGAAATTTCAAATGCTTAAAGACAAATGAGAACAGAAATAATTGTGGATGTATAAAAAATTTTCCCCCATGTTACTAACTTTTTCGCACCTCAATCTTAAATATATATCAAAACATAATTTTTTTAGTTTCCGTTTATCTCAGAAACGTTTGAAATTTTAAGCACATACTTTTCTCCATGATCATTGATCAATCAAGACATTCTCAAACAACCTTAAGTTTATCTATATTTAAAAAAATGATAGTTACTATGTTTAACTTATGGTCAGGACGGTCCATGCCAAATCATAAAATTTCGTAGAACTGTCGAATATCATAGGTCATTTTTATGAATTATGTAAATAACAAACAGTTGGTCATTTTAATAAACTACGCTAGGTTGCAGGTCAAGAAAAACTATATAAATAATATATACCAATAAATAACGATCGTGAATTATTTAGAAGAGCGTTAATAACCATAGATAATTTTTTCACTATGTACAATATAAGGAGTTAAGAAAAATTCGAATAACTGTTGGAAGCAATGTAACATTTTAGAAACGCAACTGTTACTATATATGACTTGGAATTTTCGCATTAAATACCCAATATGGAACTACGAAAACCATAGAAATCATTAGTAAGTATTAGCGGAATTTGCAAATATATAAAAAATGTGAAATATTCAACTTGAGCAGTTGACTATTGACAAATAATAAATTTGAATATCTTGATAAAACACACTTACAGGGAATATATAACTGTCGTTTTTTTTTTTAATTTTTGCTAAAAAAAACTCATGGTATCCTGAAAAATAATTGTTCATTGACAAGTTATCATTGTCCATGAGAACAAATCTTCACGAAGTCTTAAAGGAATCATAATTATGCTGTGACTCGCTTAAAATCACGGTAAACCGTTGACCATTTTTGAACCTTTTTATTGGCTGCATTCTATAAAAAACGGCAAGAACCATGTATAAGAATAACTAATGATGGGAAAAATTTGAAAAAAAAATGGAAGATGGTTGATTATGTGAAATTCACTTGCATTCAAAAATTATACATTATAATGAATAACCGTCAAAAGTGATACACAGGGTGTCTCAGTCACGGCGGATCACCCAAAAACCACTTATTCCTCATGCGATTCTAAGGCACTTTTTCCGTTGCTATTTTTGAAAATGCGCAAAATTGAATGAGTAATTAACAATTTTGTTGCGGCGAATAACGTCTCAAAAGCCGGGGCCTTCCATGAGAGACACTTCCCATTTGCCAGTATTTAAATTTTCCCAGAAAAGAATACAGTTCGCAAAACTGAAAGTTTTAAGTCATGATTTCATTTCGTACTTAGTTCAAAAGTGGATTCCTGATTTGAAATGTAAAAAAGTTGAATGTTTACATAGAAAATCATCTAGTCGTCGAAACTTTATTGCAAAGTTATTAATTTATTAATTAATTATTAATTAATAATAATAATAATTAAATTATTAATTAATAATTAATTAGAAAATATCTTGCAAAATTACCTTAATAATGTTAGTATGTATAATAATAAATAATCACTGGGAATCAGAAATGTTAAAAAAACATAAGAAATCTTGGAAACTTTATAAAATAACTTCATGAATTGCGGATCTGATACTGGATATCATAGATAATTATTGATATTATAGAGAAAACCTGATATTACAGATAATTATTGTCACTTGAGTTCATGAGAAATGATTATAAATTATGCTATCAACAGGACGTTTCGGAAAAAGCTGTTCTAAAAGGAAGTTATTTTATTGAGTTGATAATCTAAACTTAGGCTGCTTTTTTACTTTTTAGCGACTGTACTTTTTTCCTGTTTTTTCCCTCAATTTTCTCATATAATTAAAATGCAGTTCATTGACAAAGAAGTTTTTGCACATGACCTTTGACATAAGCATAGGAAACTTGACTGTACAAATTGAATTCAAAGTGCAATACCCATCCTATTTCTGTATTTAGGTTTTACGTTTGTTACCATGGAAAACGATCTTTCGGCCTCTGCGTTCGAATGTGGAATCGAGTGAATCAAATTCGTAAGTTTTTTTGAATTAGGAAACAAAAAACTGTCATCTTTACGAGAAGAAATGGAGGCTCACATATTATCAAAATATTAAATAAATTTTTTTATGGGGAAAATCCCATACATAAATTAGGCTGATAACCAGAATTGCTTTTACGGAAATTGAAGGAATTTATTTTAACAATGTAGGAACTTTCCTGCATTGTATGGAAATATTAAAAATAATACGATAAAAAATTTTCTATATTAGTATATGCGTGACTTTTCCAAGAAATTCCATAAATGTATGAAAAAACCTGCATATGTAGAGTTCCATACACAAATTTAGAGCAATTTTCACTTGTTTATAGGATATTAACTTTTTATGATGCATGGAAAGTTTTTTTTTACAATGTGTGTAACATTTAATTGTAATTATAAATTATTCACTATCTATACATAATATAACAATGATAACGAGTTGATTTTGCAGAAAACGTTTTTGGTTCGTCACTTTTTAAATAAATAATAGACTTTTTAATTTTAGATTTCAAAAATCCACATAATATTCTTGGACTTTTTGTTGAATAATAAGACATAATTTTGGATAAAAAAACAGCAATAGCGAATACTCCCTATTCTAAATCTACCGATCTCGAAAAAGGTCTAACGCCCAAATCACAAAACTTTCATTTTCCTCAAACAAAATATTTCCTCCCGGTCATCCACGGTCACCCAAATAATATAAAATTTTACGCTCTTCAAATTACAAGACGCAACACGGTGCAGAGAAAGCGAAAGATACTCATCTCTCTCTTACATTAGCAAATAGCTTGAGAGCGGCTCTGCCAATAAGAGCTCGAAATTTGTAGCATTTTCCTCGGTGGGGAACAAGCTATAGTCGCTCCAGATCCGTTGCCGAAATTCCCCATCCCTGGTTGTACTGTGCAGAATGTTTATTATTTGAGTTCATGTCTTTAGTTTAATGACCATTATGATAATAATTCAACGAATTCATGATTCTTGGCTCTAAAATATGCATTTCTATCCTTCTTTAATATATTATTCTTACTAACTATTGTTCATTCATTTTTTTATTGTCATGCATGCAAACTGTTAGCGATTTCTACAATTTTACTCTGGAAAAAGCAACAGAGAATTATTGAACATGATTGAAAACATGTTTTTTTTTAATAAATGCCGATGTTCTTAAAAGTTTGTTCTTGCGAGTAGTGATTGTATAGCTGAATTACTTTTCTTTCGAAGTTTTTTTTTTTTTTTTTTTTTTTTTCTCGAACATTCACCAACACCCTTCCATAGGTTCACATATCGTGCTTCAATTTAATCACGAATTTAGTGATGATCAATTCTCGATTCTTCTGTTTCTTTGTGACTATCACTATGTAACACTTGCAAATAGTTTTCTTTTAAACTCAACCTTCTTTTTTAGTTAAAATACCAACTTGAGATGAAATTAAATAAATGATAGAATTCCAATCCTGCATTACAAGGCTGACGTTAATAATTGAATTCATTTTGTTTATACTATTATATACAGTTTGTTATATGCAGTGTTCCATAAATTTCAATTCATTAATAATTTTATACATGTGTAAATAAAAATGTAAGCATTATTTAAGGAATAAATATGTTTCTTGCCCTGTTTTCATATATCAACAAAAAAAAAAAAAAAACATTTTTAATAATGTAGAAATATACTTGTAAAAGCAGATGTTTTGAAGATTATCAAGGGTTATTTACAAAAATTTGATATTCAGAATAAATAATTAGGATAACTATACAGTTTATTTAGAAACACAGTATACAATTAGACATAAAAAAAAGTAGAATCAACTTTGTAATTCTTCATCCTTAACACAGGCTCACGATTCTTTCAATTACAACTATCATTATTCAAAATTTTCGGATATATATATACTTTTGGTATTTACAAAACTTGAAGGATTTTCTGATATTATTACAACTTTCTATGTAGCTACCTAGAATTCGATGCTTCAGGAATTAAAGTTCTAAAAAATTTTAATCTTTCTATGTTTTTTTTAGGTAAATTCAAGCATACCAGATATGAGGTATTACAATATATTTTTCGAGAATTTCGTTATTGTATGTTATTTATGAAATTTTGCAGCATTGTCTGGTATTGTTATAGATTTATAGTATTTCGGTTAATCACTCTATAGATTTCTAGAAATTGATGCTATAATATTGAAATTTTCAACGACTTTCATGTTTATATTAATTTCCTGCAGAAGGTATCTGTCATGTAATTTGTCTATACTCTTATATGATATTTTATTGGTATTCATATAGTTGAAAGAATTTCGAATTATATAAATTGAACAGAATGTATTTCTAATGTTTCTTAAATATTCATATTATGAATTTCTAAAATAATTTTCATAATTAGCTAAATATATATGATAATGAATCAATACACATATGTATATTCTATAGAATCCCAAGATAATTGAATTTTCAAAAACATGATACCAACATAGTTTTCATGTATCAAAAAATTTCTAGTATTTTACGCATTTATGTAGTATACGCAACCTTGAAGAATTTTTCAGATATTCTCATACATTTCTAATGCTCTTGTTGATTGCTACATATATTTAAAAAATTCAATGCTCTAGAGTCTGAAATGCGAATTTCGATCTATTCTCGGTTATTTCAAAGATTTCTAAAAAAATCACATTTATATAGATTTTTCGTATTTTCTGTAGTTCTTGTTTTTTCATATTTCTGAAGTATATTAAAGATATTGTCGCGTTCTCTAGAAATTTTCTTGATTTATAAATAACCATGTGTTTCTCTATACGTTTCTTAGAATTAGACTTTCTGGAATTTAAAATATTAAAAAAAGTAGGAATTTGTTGAGATTTTTCAGAAAACACTTTTTTCATAGATTCCTATATGAAGCACTTAAAACAAGAGAAAGAAAGTTATCAATGCCTAGGTAGAGTAAGATTGAAAAACAGTTGGTGGAAGAGGAAGAAAAAATTTTACTCTACCTAGGCATTAATAACTTTCTTTCTCTTGTTCTAAGTGCCTCATATTACTTTTTGTATAACTCCGGAACTATTATGATTCGAATGATTTTGTAATACTCTAATAAGTATTCTACATAGATTTCTATAATTCCTTAATTACATGTTAATAAATTTTCAGATGTTCAGCAAGTTCGAAGATTTTTACTTTTCTCTACTATTGACTGCATTGAAGCAATTTTTCAAATTGTTACTTTCTACGTAATCATACGTTATAATAATTTTTACTTTCTCATTGAATAATAAATATCACTCACGTTTTCAAGCATTATTTGTATAACTCGTGTTTTAATTATATTTTAATATAAAAATATTATTGTTTTTACACAAAAACATAATTAATTTTATCCGAATTTCGGAAATGGTTTGAACCCCCAAAACCAACCTCTGCCTACGCGCCTGACAATAACATTAGACTGTGTTTTGTTTAAATGTGTATCTCCTCTCTCTCTCTCTCAGTTGCCCAATTTCACTTTTATAATATTTTGTTTATTATTTTTATACAAAAATTTCAACATAAAAACACTTCAATTCGAATATTTTCATGCAAATTTTGATTTTTCGCGAATTGCGGCTCACTCCGATAATATCGGTACATGTCGCGAATTTCTAATTTGTTCTCATTCGAAGTTCAAATTTTACTCCACCGCCAACTTAACTTGCCAATCAGCTAATCACATCACGAATAAAATATCACTAATCTGATGTTTGCTATTCGACATTAACTTTATTTTTTAGGATAACATTTTAATACTTTTCGAATATACATTTTCTCAAAAATGAAATACAATGTTATAAAATGAATAAAGTAATATACCATTATCTAACAACAGTTATTATATGATTGTGATATTCTATAATATTGGAAAACATTACAGAAAGTAATGGAATAAAATTAGAGAGTGTATTATGGCACCAGCCCCGGTTGGGAATTCCCGGCCGGGTAAAAAAGTCCTAGTCTGGACAGCGGGAAAAAAAATTCCTATTTGGTAAATTTGTCAATCTCCCGGTCCCGGTTTTGATAAATTACCATAGCTTTCGGGTCGGGAAAGCGGGAAAAATCCAAATCTTCCGACATTCGGATTTTAACCGTCGGAACTTTTCAAACGTCCGAACAAACAAGAAAAAAAGTGTGTCATATAATAAGCGACAATTTTATTTGCCCGGATCTGCCCGGATCCACACAGTTCTTTACAGTGTGGCTCAAGTGTACAGTTATGTACGAGTGATGTATAAACAATAAAAAAAAGAACAACTTAAAAACCTGAGAACTTTTGTGCTATGATAATTTGTAAAATAATAAAATCACGTGCAGAAATAATTGATTACTGAAAAATTAAATTAAATATCAAATGAAGAAAACTAGTAAAGAATAAGTAATGTTAATAATACAGTAAATTTCGAATAAAATAAAATTGAAATAATGATAATAATGAAAAGTTTAATTATTAATACATATGTGACGCGCTCCGACAAAAGGGACCTAAGCGTCCAAAAATCACTTTTCGGATTATGTGCATATCATATGAAATGAACATCGCTCCTTCGAATGCTATTGAAAGAGAATCTTTTTTCGAAATAATTTTTAAATACGGAGCAATTTTCCAGAACGGTTTCAAAGAATCCTCTCTCTCCATACTCACACTACCACCCGAATCAATACCAAGATGCGTCGGCCAAAGACGACGGACGCAAGGCTTGGAATGGTAGGAATGGGTAAAAAGAGAGAGGAATATCGGAAGCTATAATCGAGCTGCTTCCACTTTTTTCCTTTCTCTGCAAAATCTACTCTCGGACGCTTATATGCCCCGCAGAATAATATTCATCGGGATTATCCGATGGGTAATCCCGTTTACGGCCGTGAGTGCGAGTGAGAGATCTCTGTCTCACTCGCACTCACAGTGTTAATGGAAATCCATCGGATAGTGCATACTATTGTACGTAGCCCCTTAGGTCCCTTTTGTCAGAGCGCGTCACATATAACACAGTTCAGCAAAAAAAAAAAAAAAAAAAAAAAATGCTCGAGAAGTTTTTGAAAAAATGACAACCTCAGGTCATCAATAAACAAACCTTAAAAGGATTTTGAAAGTTTGCATCGATTTTTCGAAATATGAACAATAATAAATGAAAAATGAAAAATCGAATTCCCGACCTGGGCTGGTGCCATAATACACTTTCATAAAATTACTTGAAAAATTATGGCCAAAACCTGAACTTCGGATGCATACAAAATGTTTGAGTTCAATTATTTACAACTTCAAATAATCAATATTTGATGTTAATCTAAAATAAATATGATCATGATACTCTAATTATTATTATTTTCATTCGATATCAAAAATTCAAATAAAATGTTACTAAAAAATTGAAAATTTGCTTATAAAATCTTTTAACTGTAGTTTTCTAAACTTTGGAATTGAATGATACAACGTAAATTTTAAGAATGAAACAAGATGAAAAGTTTATGAATTTTTAACTTTCACTAAATAATATATGTTAAATAATTTATTATTTAGTAGATTGAACATTGTGAACAGGGCCGTCCTTAGGAGGGGAGGGGGGGGGGCGCAGACGGGGCGACTCGAGTGCCCCGCGCTTAGAGGGGCCCCGCATTCAAGAAAATTTTTCTCTCCGTTAAAAAAAAATTTTTTTCTTCCCATTTGCAACTGCAAAACATATTCTACTTAAGAATAAAAAAGAGAGACAAACTAAGGCTAAAGAAAACTTCAAGACTGACTTTTTTTTCTCCATCGTTAATAAAGCTCTTACATGCATTCAAAGTAAATTTCAAGAAATCAAGGAATTCTCAAATAATTTCGGGTTTCTTTTTAATCCATCGGAGATCACAAAAATTAACGATTTTTAGTTGTAAACACATTGTTGTAATTCAGCAAGACATCAAGAAGAAAACTCTTCCAATGTAGACGAAACAGACTTATTATCCGAAATTAAACTTTTCAAAAATGTTGTTTCTCATGTAATGGAAATAGCCATGTGAGTATTAGAATTTCTGAATGAATGCCCCGCAAATCCTAGGGTAGGCCCTGATTAAAAAATTATAAGTATGAAATTAGTATTTTTTTATTCTTAAAAACATGCATATATATAAACACAAATGCTGTGATTTCAAAATTATCCAAGAAATAAAGAAAAAATATTCAGGGTTAAGCATTTTTTATGATTGAATAATAAAAATAGTAATAATAAATAAATAATTATAATTATAAAATTTTAATTAAAATAGTAATATTTATATCATCGTCATAACTTCATCAATGATAATATAAATTTTCACAAATATATCCATAAATTTTCCCACTGAGTCGACGAATTTTTTTCTCACATATGAATTCAATGAGAGGAATCCCCCACCACTTCCCTCCACTTACCACACACCTTGCCAATATAAAGGCGGGCCGTCGCTTTTATGTGCCAACAAATCCATTTTTTCCTATAAGAAACCGTTTGTTTCTTCTCTTGTAAAACTTTTATTCAAAATCACCCATATGAAAGTTGTGATATCTGACAATTCGTCGATTATCAAATAAACATTACACAAACTAAAGCTGTGATATCCACAACGACACGTCGATCTACATTTTCAATATTAATTTCTTTCCTTGAAAAAGAATAACCTTTCAAAAAAAAAAATGACCGAAATATTAGTATTATACCAGCAACTGATTATTTAATGTTCAAAGGCAAGCAACGGCCCGCTTCGAATACTGCTTTATAACGGCCTTGCAAATTGATAATGATCATTTTTTCTTGACGAGAATGTATTTTTAATCACTTTTCACTGTGATGGAAAGCATTTATACATGCGTAATATTTTTTTTGACAACTTTTAAAATTATTTTTTCATCAACGAAACTTACGAAACCATTAATGATATTTCTCCAAATTGCTATGCAAGTTCCTGCAATTGATCACCACTTGCCGTTTTCTATGCAAATTGAAAATGTTTTACGTAATGCTTAACGTGAATATCGTTTTTCATATTTATTTAAACAATCAGCGAATGTTCAAACAAGTTTTAGTGAAAAAAAAAATTTCTAGTTTTTTTATTTTTATCAAACTTAATGAGCACTTCATATTATAATGAAGGTGTTTTGAAATATTTTTTAATGTGACAAAAAAATTGTTTAAACAATGTAAAAAAAATTTTTTCATTTTAAAACCAGTAATTGATTCAGACTAGGACTTTTGTATTCATAGACTAGAAGCATTTTCATAATAGCAATATATTATTATTTTTTTTTTTTTTTTTTTTTTTTTCAAATTACTTAAAACATTTTTTTTATTGACGAAACTTGAGTCGCTTTTTACGGCAAATTGCAATGACCCTGTAATTCATCACCGATTGTTCTGCATATTGCAATCGTTTCACTCAACGTCTTAAAAACAAGAAGCTTTTCATTTCCAAAGTCTACATGTCCAAAATAATCAGCTCATCTACAAGCAGAGAATAGAATGGATAATACTTCAGGTTAATTAGTCCCTCAAGGTCAGGTTTTTTTGAATTCAAATATTCAGCACATTCTTAATTAAAGCTGATATATTTATTCTTATCCTAGCTTTCAATCCGAATTCCGGATCCTCTTCAGGAATCTTATGAAGGTGTCAAACTAATTTTCCTCTTTCGTAGAAAGTTTATGAAGAATCGACGGTAGAAATAATAACAAAAACAATTCACAGTCAAACATAGCTAGATATACCAACTTAATAATCATATAGACTAAGTGTATCGTGTCAATTGTAATATAGCAATGCTCCATCATGAGATTCCTGAAGAGGATCCGGCGTTCGGATTGAAAGTTAGAATAAGAATAAATATATCAGCTTTAATTAAGAATGTGCTGAATATTTGAATTCAAAAAAACCTGACCTTGAGGGACTAATTAACCTGAAATATTATCCATTCTATTCTCTGCTTGTAGATGAGCTGATTATTTTGGACATGTAGACTTTAGAAATGAAAAGCTTCTTTTTTTTAAGACGTTGAGTGAAACGATTGCAATATGCAGAACAATCGGCGATGAATTACAGGATCATTGCAATTTGCCGTAAAAAGCGACTCGAGTTTCGCCAATAAAAAAAATGTTTTAAGTGATTTGAAAAAAAAAAAAAAAAAATACCAGGTGTACTCCTAAGTAATTTCCGGTTTTTTCAATGGATGGCGTTCTGTTTTGTACCGCTGTTAGTAACACATACCATATGTCATTTTGTTCAGTCATATCGAGTGCTTGAACTGCGTTGACATTTTCTCGAAAAAATCTTCCAGTAAGTTTTTATTGCGCTTCAAAAATGTCGAATTTTGTACCGAATTTTGAGCATATGCGCCATGCATTGCTTTTCATGTTTAATCAGGGGAAAAAAGTGTCCGAGAGCCACTGTGTGCTTGTGGAAGTTTATGGTGATCGTGCATTAACACTTCGAACATGTGAAACGTGGTTTCGACAGTTCAAAAATGGAGATTTCGACCTGAACGACGCCGCACGCTCCGGCAAGCGAAAATCGTTCGATGACGCCGAATCGCAAGCATTATTAGATGAAGACAACACGCAAACGCAACGACAGCTTGCAGATGCGTTGGGAGTTCAACAGCAAGCAATTTCCAAACGTCTGCGAGCCATGGGAAAAATTCAGAAGTGTGGAAAGTGGGTGCTCCATGAACTGACCGAGAGACAAATGGAGAATCGAAAATTGACCTGTGAGATGCTGCTTCAACGATAAAAAAGAAAGTCTTTCCTGCATCGTATTGTTACTGGTGATGAAAAGTGGATTTTCCTGGAGAACCCTAAGCGCAACAAATCGTGGGTGAGTCCAGGTGAAGCATCGATATCGACGGCACGGCCAAATCGTTACGGTCGGAAGGTCATGTGCTGTGTGTGTGGTGGGACCAGTCCGGTGTTATATACTTTGAACTGCTGAAACCTGGTGAAACTGTGAATGCCGTTCGCTACAAACAGCAAATGAAAGATTTGAGCCGAGCCATTGTGGAAAACCGACCAGAATATCAACAACGACAGAAGAAGGTGATTTTGCTCCACGACAATGCGCCGTCGCCTAAGTCGAAAGTCGTTCGTGACATGCTGGAAAGGCTCAAGTGGGAAGTGCTTGATCATGCGGCTTACTCACCAGACCTGGCGCCATCCGACTACCACCTCTTTGCCTCGTTGGGCCATGCCCTTTCTCAGCAGCGCTTCGACTCGTACGAAAATGTACGAAAATGGCTCATCGAGTGGTTCACCTCCAAAGGCAATGATTTTTACTGGCGTGGTATCCACAATTTACCAGCAAGATGGGAAAAATGTGTAGAAAGCGATGGAAAATACTTTGAATAAAATAAAGGTTACGGTTTTTTTGAAATATGTGTTTTATTTGCAAAAAAACCGGAAATTAATTAGGGGTACACCTGGTATAATGATAGGCCCTGTTTCGATAACTCATACTATTTTGAAAACTATGAATGATAATAATAATTTACCAAAATTTATCAATTTTTATTGAAGCTTCGACTTGAACTTAAAATAAAAATGTGTAAGTTCTTAGAAATTTGAAGAGACAACTTTTTTGAAATTTTATTTCTAACTTAATATACTGAAACCTCGACATTGTTATAACCATTTTGTTTTTCATGATTCAAAGATTAAATTAGATTACCAATTTTTTTAATATTTTTTATTGGAATAACCCTCGCCCCTCCAACTGAACATCGCCAATGTACAAACACCAGAAATAATGAAAACGGAGCGAAATTCTGATTGAAAAAAAACTTGATGAAAAAAGTTAGATACAAAAGTATTGAAATGAGAAATGAATTAATATACAAGCAATGGTGGGAAAAAAGTATTCATGGATTACTGAATAGCTGATTACATGTAATCGAATACTTAATCATCATTTTATTACTTGTATTCAAGTAATCACCAAGAGTAAGAGGGTTCGGATACTTGTAATCATTATTCAGGCTTTTACAGATTACATTCGAACAGAATACTTGAGTAATCATTACTCGTTCGAATAATGATTACATGCAATCGAATACATTTAGAGTCAATGATTACTTTTATTCAAGGAACCGAAAAAAGTCAGAGTGCTCGAATACATGTCACATCAATCAGAACTCCACAGGTTCCATCGATTAGAATACTTGAGTAACGAATATTCCGACGAGAAATAAATACATGTAATCTAAGCCGACACGAGTCTATGATTACTTTTTTTCAAGTTTTATTCTAAAATTAATTACTAAAATAATGCGAACACCACGAAAGTTGTATGTACTTGTTGAAAGTTACTGACAAACTTTTTCTATTATTGAATGGGATTAAGTTTAAGCAATACTGGTAGATGACCCAGGTAATTTTGATCCTTATAAAAACCTTCTAAGAAAATAAACTTTACCATAAGAATCAAATTTCTCATAAGGTCACCTTATAAAAATATTATAAGTAACTAAAATTTCCTATAAAGAATTAAGCTGAAAATTTTTATAAAGTTCTTTTTCTTATACGATTTAATCAAATAAATAGTTATAAAAAATTTCAGTTTCTTACAAGGTCTCCATAAGGTCTATAAGGTGCACCGTATAAGAAATTGAATTCTTATAAAAAATTTCGTTCTCTTATCAGTTTTTATAAGGAATAAAGTGACTAGGAGAACCAATTGTTGCCTTTTAATTGAGTGTCTCTACAGCACTGTCAAGAAGTTGAATCACAAGACTAAAGGTTGTCACGTTTTGAATTGATAAAATAAATAACATAAAAACATGTTAATAGTCTAAAAAAGATACAATGGCAAATGCAATTATGCCTCGGTCACTTTGCATATAAATTAGTGATTGATATGAAACTTGACGACAGCCTACGAATTAATTTTAACCTACTTTTATTTCTGAGACTATTATATCATCACGAAATTTCAGAAAGTTGACTGTATCTGAATTTCATATGAAACTGTAAGACTTAATGTTGAAAAAAAATTTTTTCTTGTTCATCATTTCAGTATAATTTTGTATCATTGAATAAATTGGAATCCTGTTTTCGCTATAATTCATTTACGTTTCAGGTTATTTGTCTCTTCAAGATAATCCTTGTAGCCATTTCAAGATTACTTGACAATCAAATATTTCCCTGGTATACAGGGATGGGAAGTAATGATTACTTTTGTATTTGATTACAGTAATCATTACCACCTGTAGTAATCGAATACCTAATCATTATTTGACTACTTGTAATCAACTAATCATGTAGAGTCAGAGTGCTCGGATACTTGTAATCATTATTCAGGCTTCTACAGATTACATTCAAACAGAATACTTGAGTAATCATTACTCGTTCGAATAATGATTACATGCAATTGAATACATTTAGAGTCAATGATTACTTTTATTCAAGCAATCCGAAAGAGTCAGAGTGCTCGGATACATGTCACATTAATCAGAACTCTACAGGTTCCATCGATTAGAATACTTGAGTAACGAATATTCCGACGAGAAATAAATACATGTAATCTAAGCCGGCACGAGTCAATGATTACTTTTATTCAAGTTACCATGAATTTCAGAAAAGTCGAATACATGTCGTCAATTAATCTGGACATTATTCGAGATGACATTTTATCGGAATACTTTGCTAACTTAACGTATGCCGAGTAGTAAATAAATTGCATTCAGCTTCCCGTAACGCAACGCACTAGGCCATCACCTGTGCACCGATGACTCGGACCAGGGTGACCTGATTGTCGACCCCAAGGAACACGATGCACCAGGTGTACGAAGACGTCGTACATGGTTTTCTTTAGCATTTCCTCGAGGAATTTGCATTCTCCTGTGCACCAATGACTCGGACCAGGGGGACCTGATTGTCAACTCCAAGGAACACGATGCACTAGGTGTACCAAGACGTCGTACATGGTTTTCTGTAGCATTTTCTCGAGGAATTTGCCAGTGTGTGCTCACTGCCATGTATTTCATTGCATTATAAGTGACAAATTATTTTTTTTGTTAATAGAATTCTAACTATTTTACGATATTTAATATAAGAAATCGTGTATTTTATTATTTATAAAAATCGATTTTTTCCATTTGCTCCGTATTATAGACATCTTTAAAAAAGTGGCTATGAAAGAGCCACCTTTTCTAAAAATAGTACATTTCAAAAATATACATGCTTGCACATAGCGTTTTCGTGTCAGACTCTAATTTTGCAAGAAACTTGAATAATTTTCTTACATGTTGATTATAAATTTTGTTTTTTGAATATTTTATTTTGATTGATTGATATATCGTCAAACTGTATGTAGTACTTACTTATTACTTTCCTTATCTGTTTTATTATGAAAAAAATAACTTCCGCAAGACTTTAACTACTATGGAAATTCGCAATATTTTAATCTGTATATGATATTATATATTATGTGTAATATATCATGCTTAAAAAAATTAAAACAGACACGATATCATATTTGCTAACATATAAAATTTTTCTGGTCCTTGTTAGTCGGGGATCTTGTAAGTTACATTAGTAAAATAATAAGATTTTAACGAAGCATGAAATCACGTCATATTTTTAAGTAGAAGTTTTGATAATTTTTTTAGCGATTAAAACGAAATATTTAGCCCCCTATCATTGCTGTACTAAGCAACTGTCCAAGTTGTTATTGTGTATTAATTATGAAGTGATTGGTACCGCAGAACCATGAAAAACTTTCGCGAATTTTTTTAAATGCGTAAAACGTGATAATAATACAAAAAGTCAATTATACAGGAAATATCTGTTGTTCATACGACCAACTGAAAACATTGAAAAATATTATGTATAAAAAAAATTTATATAAAAAAGTTGCAAAAAAACTAATTATTAAAGATATTCATTTTCACAAGGAAAGAAAAAATCTTAAATCTTTTATTTCCCAGAGTAACAGCATGACCAGCATTTTTCAATTTAAACGCAGGTCAAATCCCATAGGTATTAAAACTGCCCAAAAATGTCTAATTCCTTCTCCCTCAAACAGCTGAGTCATCGGACGTGTATTGTATTCGTCATATTCTTTCCGTCTCGCAGGTTCCTACGTCTTTACCTCGACAAATTTTCTCCCTCGTTTTTCTACTGAGCCTTTTGCTTTGGTGTTTCCAGTTTCCATCATGAAATTTACGTTTTGAACCTGATACTGATGACACACATTTTCTACCTGAATGCCTCCGTTCTACATTATCATCCGACAAATTCCTATTCCTGTTTACCTTAGCTCCTTTTTGCTTTACGTTTTCATTCTAGGCGTGTTAAATAAGATTCCTTCGTTGGATGATTTTCATTTGGGAATAATGGGTTCCTGAACTATTTTTTCAAACAGAAATAAATTCCTTCTATTATGTTTCCCTTATCATTTAACTTGACCTGCACTTGGAAAAAATGGTTCATAATCGCATTGTTCTGAAATGAAAATTCATCGAACCTCAGAATCAGAGTGAAAGCGAATTCCCGCGGGAATGCTAAAGTAAACCATGTACGACGTCTTGGTACACCTAGTGCATCGTGTTCCTTGGAGTTGACAATCAGGTCCCCCTGGTCCGAGTCATTGGTGCACAGGAGAATGCAAATTCCTCGAGGAAATGCTAAAGAAAACCATGTACGACGTCTTCGTACACCTGGTGCATCGTGTTCCTTGGAGTTGACAATCAGGTCACCCTGGTCCGAGTCATTGGTGCACAGGAGAATGCAAATTCCTCGAGGAAATGCTAAAGAAAACCATGTACGACGTCTTCGTACACCTGGTGCATCGTGTTCCTTGGGGTCGACAATCAGGTCACCCTGGTCCGAGTCATCGGTGCACAGGTGATGGCCTAGTGCGTTGCGTTACGGGAAGCTGAATGCAATTTATTTACTACTCGGCATACGTTAAGTTAGCAAAGTATTCCGATAAAATGTCATCTCGAATAATGTCCAGATTAATTGACGACATGTATTCGACTTTTCTGAAATTCATGGTAACTTGAATAAAAGTAATCATTGACTCGTGCCGGCTTAGATTACATGTATTTATTTCTCGTCGGAATATTCGTTACTCAAGTATTCTAATCGATGGAACCTGTAGAGTTCTGATTAATGTGACATGTATCCGAGCACTCTGACTCTTTCGGATTGCTTGAATAAAAGTAATCATTGACTCTAAATGTATTCAATTGCATGTAATCATTATTCGAACGAGTAATGATTACTCAAGTATTCTGTTTGAATGTAATCTGTAGAAGCCTGAATAATGATTACAAGTATCCGAGCACTCTGACTCTACATGATTAGTTGATTACAAGTAGTCAAATAATGATTAGGTATTCGATTACTACAGGTGGTAATGATTACTGTAATCAAATACAAAAGTAATCATTACTTCCCATCCCTGTATACCAGGGAAATATTTGATTGTCAAGTAATCTTGAAATGGCTACAAGGATTATCTTGAAGAGACAAATAACCTGAAACGTAAATGAATTATAGCGAAAACAGGATTCCAATTTATTCAATGATACAAAATTATACTGAAATGATGAACAAGAAAAAATTTTTTTTCAACATTAAGTCTTACAGTTTCATATGAAATTCAGATACAGTCAACTTTCTGAAATTTCGTGATGATATAATAGTCTCAGAAATAAAAGTAGGTTAAAATTAATTCGTAGGCTGTCGTCAAGTTTCATATCAATCACTAATTTATATGCAAAGTGACCGAGGCATAATTGCATTTGCCATTGTATCTTTTTTAGACTATTAACATGTTTTTATGTTATTTATTTTATCAATTCAAAACGTGACAACCTTTAGTCTTGTGATTCAACTTCTTGACAGTGCTGTAGAGACACTCAATTAAAAGGCAACAATTGGTTCTCCTAGTCACTTTATTCCTTATAAAAACTGATAAGAGAACGAAATTTTTTATAAGAATTCAATTTCTTATACGGTGCACCTTATAGACCTTATGGAGACCTTGTAAGAAACTGAAATTTTTTATAACTATTTATTTGATTAAATCGTATAAGAAAAAGAACTTTATAAAAATTTTCAGCTTAATTCTTTATAGGAAATTTTAGTTACTTATAATATTTTTATAAGGTGACCTTATGAGAAATTTGATTCTTATGGTAAAGTTTATTTTCTTAGAAGGTTTTTATAAGGATCAAAATTACCTGGGTCATCTACCAGTATTGCTTAAACTTAATCCCATTCAATAATAGAAAAAGTTTGTCAGTAACTTTCAACAAGTACATACAACTTTCGTGGTGTTCGCATTATTTTAGTAATTTTTAATTGCATAGCGTTTTGCACGGTAGACTGCATCAAGTCGAACTTTTGCATTACCGATTTCAACTTCAAGTTATTTCTCCGTTGTATATTGTAAGGCAATACGGATACATGATCTCAGCTAAGTGATAAAACTCGTTTTGTATTTTAAAATTCAGTGTCTTCACAAAAATTATCATCAACATAAAATAGGTTGTTCCTTGTACAGCGGCCCACGAATTAATTTTAACCTACTTTTATTTCTGAGACTATTACATCTTCACGAAACTTTAATCTTAGAAAGTTGACTCTATCTAAATTTCATATAAAACTGTAAGAATTGATGTTTAAAAAAAATTTTTTTTTTGTTCATCATTTCAGTATAATTGTGTATCATTGAATAAATTGGAATTCTGTTTTCGCTATGATTTATTCACGTTTCAGGTTATTTGTCTCTTCATGATTTGTCAGTTATTAAAATTCAAGATAATCCTTGTAGCCATTTCAAGATTACCTGACAATCAAATATATTCCTTGTATATTAATTCATATCTTATTTTAATATATTTGTATCTTACTTTTTACATCAAGTTTGTTCTCAATCAGAATTTCGCTCTGTTTTTATTAATTCTGGTGTTTATACATCGGCGATGTTGAGTGGGAGGCGGGAGGGGAGGATTTCACTTATTTTATCGTTTAAAGAAAAATTTTCAATCGTTTCGAAAAAGTTCTGAGGCCAAAATAAAAGTGGTTGTTGTGGACTGTAGAAGGACTACTTTTTCTCTCCCTATTTTTCTTCACAAAACGATAAGAAAACAATGTAACAACTATGAGTTTTATTCCTACTTCAACCTAATCCTTAACTGGAGAAACTCAGTAATGGCACATTTTAAATTTTAGGTCAGTGGTAACTGATTTAATGCTATGCATATGATAAGACAAAGAAAAGATGTGTATGCTTTTTGTTGTTTTCAGAGGCACAGTAAAAAATCTTTTGGTTAAATTATTACATCCAGTCTGAATTGGTCTGAATAATTTGAGACACTGGTTAATCTAGTAAAATTAATAAAAGAATACAGTAAAATTGTCTCACTAAGCCTGTTACTTCTACTACATAGTCAACTGCGAAATCATCCGCTCGGAGAAAATTACCAATCGAAGTTGTGTCCCAAAATTATTCAAATTATGGATAAAATTTGTAGCATGCAAACGTTTTTCTTAGTTCTTTTGGCCTGCATATTACGAATCCGGCATCAAGTTCGCAAAGTTCAATATTTTAAATGAAATTACTGAATATTCGCTGAAAATTGAGAAGTTCTTGCAAGATGGATACAATGTTAAAAAAAGGTAGTAAATTTTCCATTATGTAAAGGAAGTTTTTAAGTCATATTCTGCATTGGACCTTTTCACATAAATAGATCTGGAAATTTTTTATACGTATGGGACGACCGGAGTCAGAACCCCGAAGCGCCACGATATTTTATATTGAGTTCAAGTCCTGGTGGACTCAATATAAAATTCGCAAAACACCTTCGTGTTTTGCGAAGAAAACTGATTGAATCTAGGAAAATTTCGTCCATTATCTTGGTTGCACGAAAAATTTGGCTTTTGTAATGTTTCTGTTCTGTAATTATTTCTTTTGTTTGTATAACTTCTGTCAAAACGTAATTTACAAGAAATTCCGTCATGACCAACTCTTTTGCAAAAATCACAATATTTTAGGTTTTGAGCGTTCGTTTGATACATTCGGGATTCTGCTTGACTTATGCTTTCTAGGTGTCGTGTTTCAAAAAAATATCGCTCGAATTTTTTCGCGTATGAAATTGCTAGGGCTAAGGTTTCTGGAATTGATTGAGCTACTTTGAGTTCGATTTCAGGCTTCAATCCCTGAACGTGTTTTTTGACAGCTGTTCACTCAAGTTCACGAATTCTTGCTTCTTTTGCTATTGCACTTAATTCTTGATCACTTTTAACTACTACACGGCCGTTTTCGAGCAGTCTCGCGATTCGCGTACCATAATTTTCAATATCTCCCCCGCCTTTTTGATAATCCTTTTCAATTTGACTTGTCCAATAAGCGATATCGCGTCTGTCGTCATATGCTTCTTTGATGTCTCTTAAAAATTCCGCGGCTGACTGATATTTGTGAATATTCCGACCAAAGCGTTCGTAGGCGTTTCCTTTAAGTTTTGAAGCTAATAATGCTAAGAAAATCGGTTTGTTGTTAGGCGTTATCCATTCGCACGCGTGTTTCACTGCGTCACAAAACTCGTATACTGGAATATTATGCCCAAAATAAATTATTACTAATTCTTTTACATCTTTTGGGTTTAAAAGGGCGCGGAGATTATCATTTCCGGGTTCTGAGGCATTGTCGTCACTTACATTCGGATCGGTCATTTTGAAATTGAAATTTCTTTACTATTTGACAGTCAGATTATTGGAAAAAATAAGTGAGTTTGATGATGATGATGGATGAATATTTAATATTGTACTTGACTTACAAAAAGACACAGATGGCGAAAAATTTTTTCATTTTGTTGTTGCCGACCCTCGTTGATCTCGTTGCCTTCTGGATGTTTGCGGGTGGTTCTAGTTGATTTTTCTTCCTCTTTTAACTTCTTTACCCAGGTGGCTACTGCTTCAATGGCTTGGCGACAGAATTCCTGGAACTTCTTCTTCTTTTCTAGAGGGTCGTTGTTTGCACTTTTTTTTCTCGAGAGTTTTCAAATTTGTATTTAAGAATTTCTTTTGAGTCTAGTTTTTTGTGTTTTGCACCATCACGTCTCGTTTTTTTCTGTATTTGGTTTTTAATTAATTCGGGTGTTGGATTGTGGGAAAGTTTAGCCTGCGTTTTTTTTTTTTCCAGACGAATCTGCGGTTTTCCCGCATCGACTATAGTTTGGAAAAAACTATTTTCTTTATAAGCTGGATACGTGCGGTTTCCTGCACCGAGTCACGTCGTTGTAGTCGTTAGGCCTTTCTAGGAAAAAGTATAGAAGTCAAATTCTAAGAGTGCCGTGCGGTTACCCGCACCGGTCAACTAGTAGAAAAGAGTATTCTAACTCGATGTCAATGGATATGTGCGGTGGCCCGCACCAATTTAACATTGACTACAAGATAATGTGGTTGGGAGAAAGAAAGGGTTTTCGCGCACTTTTCCGACGTGGGAGCTTTTCCTAGATATATATATATATATATATATATATATATATATATATTTTTTTTTTCTAATTTTATCCACTCGGCTATTCTTGCTTTTCGCGGTAACTGACAGAACCGCTGCCACCAAAAATATGTGACGTCCGGTGTCAGAACCCCGAAGCGCCACGATATTTTATATAGAGTCCAAGTCCTGGTGGACGACCTGGTTACGGTCGCGCCCTCCGCGGAGTTGAGCTCGATGTCAGTGCTTATTGCTGGTAAGGCTAACCGCGTATACACAAGAATACTCGAGATAGAATTTCGGGAAAACCTCAAATAAATATATCAAGGAGATAATAATTACTTGTAGACTGTATTCAATTATAATTGACAATTTGCTCAGCACGACTTCACAATAAACTGTTTCCCGGATATTTCCTCAACCTTGATCGGCAGGGCCTTCGGTGGCTCCTAGTAAAGGTTCCGAAAGGAAAAGACCGCGCCCAAACAGCAAGGAGGCGTTTTTATAGTAAATTTAGACAATGAAAAATAGGGAGAAGTAAGGGAAGCGAGTGAAATTTCTGAACTGCTTAATAGTACAGTCAATCTGTAATTTTTTCGGAAAAAAATACTTCAAGGAGTTTTTTCACGAAAATCGTTAGAAGGGCATTCGAAAAGCTTAACTTGAAAAATGCGGGATGGTTCAGTGACGTTTTTTTTTTTTACTTTTCGAACAGAATGTAACTGAACTATTGTTGTGTAAATGAATTCAAATTCGTCCACTTTAATTCTAAATTATATAATTAAACTATATTGAAATAATTGTATCTTTCTCGATCTTGATGACTACCTTAATCAAAAAATCATTATAATATGTAGCGAGGTCTCTCGGAGTGAATAGAAAATTTTAACTCAATCTTAGTGTATGATTAGTTTTTTTTTATTGTTTCTCAAGCTTTCGACCCGATTTCGGGGTCCTCATCAGGAACTTAGGAGTATAGCACACAACTGTTAAATATCCATGAAAAGAATTCGATCAAAGATCATATCGAGATCTTATGATATATAGTACTTATTGTATTGATTGCAATATTAATATTCAGTTCTGTCTCATTTTAATATCAATAATAAAATATGTAATTTATAATCATTATATTACTGCCGTTTTTTTCAAAATAATGATAATAATAATAATAGTAATAATAATAATAATAATAATAATAATAATAATAATAATAATAATAATGTGGTCGATAATATTAATGATTTATTGAATATTGATATATTATTAGTATAAAACTATCCCCAAAAAAACATTTTCAACGTAAAATTTAGAGGTAAGAGCTCTAGTCTGAAAAAGTTACCAAAAAAAACCAAATCTTTCGCATGCTCTCCGTAAAGGCTTATCTTCATTAGAATAAACCCCCAAAAAAACATTTTCAACGTAAAATTTGGAGGTGAGGGCTCTAGTCTGAAAAAGTTACCAAAAAAAAACCAAATCTTTCGCATGCTCTCCGTAAGGGCTAATCTTCATTGGAATTATTTATGTTATAAGCAGAGTGAGTAAAAATATGCACGAAAAAAGTATGGTTTCAGTGCATTAATATGCACGAAAAATGTGCATTATAAGCTCATATCATCAAAAATGTTTCCAAACATGCATGAAAGTATGCATTATTCGTTTCGACGTAATATTTTCTTCGATGAACGCTTTGCGCAAATCAAAATTAAAAGGATTTATTGAAGAGCGCTGTTTATATTCATCAGAAATCAGAGTTTGACACGTTTTTCTTCGTTAGATTGCTATTTCTTGGTGTTTTAATGTCGCCGTATGTTGTTCCATATTGAACCATTCCGTTGATATAGCTGTTGAAGTACAATAAGTGCAAAATATCAATATTCGATCGATACGAAAGACACAAGGATATTTTTGTACTATATACACAATTATATAGTACAATATTATTGTACTATATGTACAATAGTGCATACAATTATAAGCAACATATATTGTCAATGTACTTGTTCATGTTAAAAATAAAAATTATTATGTCATAAAATTTATTATATTATATTATATAATTTTATGTTATATAATATAACTTAATAAATTAAAATTTTACAAATTTTGTAAAAATAATAAGTTGTACTTCAAATAACAATCGTATGCATTATGTCATAAGTTATAAAGTATTATTACCTTTTTACCTGAAAAATTTTGTTATTTAAATAATTTTCAATAGAATATTTACTGATTCAGTAACTCACTAGCATGAACAGAAAGCTCGTTATGTTTATGCTCGAAATTCATGTTTTCTAATTATACAAGAGCAGCGAAGACTTTGTTAATATTTACTGTTTTCCCACAAATTTTTGTTTATTTGATTAACAAGTCACGCACAAGTAAATGAATATACATGATTTTCTCGTACTGGGACAAAGTTTTTCAACAACCAAATTGTCAAAACTATCAAAATACAGATGCGCCAAGTCGGTGCGTCACCTTAATCTTACAAACCGAAGTTATACTTTTTACCGACGAACGATAGAATAAGAACACATTTCCGTCGCCCCAAAAAAATTATGGACAAGAAATGTTATTCACGAAGTTTAATCACATATGAAAGCTTGTTTGCAAGAAACGAATGGTGGATTGGGTTTCCTCATGAATTCAGGATCTCAAATATATAAATGGTTAACGGAATACAGCTTAAATGAAAGCAGGAAAAGGAAAAAACTTCTTCGATGACGTAACTTTTTGAATAGTTTTTGTAAATATAGCTAGGCGGTCCAAGAGCCAAGAGCGTAGCCGACTCGCTGCCGAGCCCTCGCCTCTAGTTGACTACCGCCAGCTATTATTACAACATGATCATACGTATAATTTCACTTTTGGCAAATCTGGACTCAAGCCTTTCCAGTCACTCACCTGCCCGGCTTTATGACTTGCAACAGCGGCAAATTGTAATGTTTGTAATGAAGACTGCATAAATCTTAATTATTCCAGGAGTACCACCCCTTTCCTCCCCTGACTTCTGTTATGATAATAATGACATTCACAATATTATTGTTTCTACAATATTCTTAATACAAAATTAGGAAGTGCCTCCTTATTCCTCTTCCGTTTTTCCTGTAATCGTAGTAATGAATAAAATATTTTTTTTACGATTGTAAATTTAAAACATATAATTTGGAAGCGCCGTCTCAATGTTCATCTTGCAATGGCCAATACCTGTGATTTCGACTACTATTATGTATTATTCACATAAATTTCAAATAATTCAGAAGCACCACTCCTTACCTCCCCTTGCTTCTGTTTACTAGTACTTACGAATAAAATATTATTTCCATTGTCATTAATTACAGATCAAATTTACTATATATACCACCTTATACCTCCCCTGACTTCTGACAAACAGTTATTTTGTTTTTGATGATATTAGAAAAATTATTTGAAAAAAATTCAGAATTCAAGGTTTTAAAATACTGATTTTTCAGAAAAACCGGGCAGGTGAGTGACTGGAAAGGCTTGAGTCCAGATTTATTTTTATTTTTTTTATTTTAATCAGTTGCACGGGCTAACGCCCTTGAATACATAATACATGAAGTAAAAAACATGCCATGTTCAGCGAACAGATAACCTATATAAAAGAGAACAGTGGTTCATACAATAAACAGTCGAATGCGCAAAAAGGGGAGAGAAGGAAACTCATTCAAATCTAGAAATAAATTGTTACAAAGACAAGGGACGCATGGGAGATCCGGTAAAATCAGCAAAGAAGTATTTCCCTTACTCTTCTTCGGAACACATAAAGTGAGGTCCCAAAAAAGTGCACATCATCCACAATAGTATTACCCTCTCTACATAACCGATTTACAATGTCGTTGCCAGCGATTGCCGTGCGATGGGCATATACATGAAATAGGTTCCCATTTCTACGACGAAGGGGACGCAGAGGTACATACAATCCAATCAGAAATCTAAGTTTGTCGCACTCCTTTTGGCCGTTCATAATTTTATACAGAAGCACAATGTCATTAAGAAGCCTACGAGACCGCAAAGACGGAATGCGATACTTCTTCTCAAACGCTGAGAAATCATGTTGATCAAAAGGAATCGGGTCATTCAACATACATAAATAACGCCTCAAGAATGCATGCTGAGGTTTCTCAATAGCACGACAAGCAACGAGCCCACCAGGAGACCATATAGGAGACGCATACTCCAAAATGGGCCGCACAAGCATCATGTCAAGAGACCTATAGGTCGCAGGATTCCTGAAGTTAACACATGCCCTATTGAGAAAACCCAGCATACGAAACACCTTATGTACAGTATCAGTAAAATGTGAGTGAAACGAGAAGGATGACGTATACAGCACCCCAAGATCTCTAACCTCATTCACTGTCCGAACCAAGGAGCCAGAAATAGAGTAGGGGAACGTGACCGGGTCACACCCACGGGTAAACCTCACCACCTTACACTTCTCCACATTCAATGGCAAATAGTTCCGCTCCGACCAATCGAACACACTATCTAAATTCCTCTGCAAAGCAAGGGCACCAGAAACCGATCTTATGGTATAAAAGATCTTTGCATCATCAGCAAATAAGAGACACTAGCAACCCATTAGAGACAGTTTAAAGTCGTTAATATAAATATTAAAAAGAAGAGGCCCAATGTGCGAACCCTGCGGCACTCCCGAGACCGCCTCCACCGGACCGGAGGAGGTACCATCCAACACAACGAACTGGGTCCTGTCAGCCAAGTAACTCCCAACCCACGCAAGAAGCGGGCCATGGAGGCCACAGTCACCTAATTTCGAAAGCAGTAAGGAGTGATTGACCCTATCAAACGCCTTAGAAAAGTCGGTGTAAATGACGTCAACCTGCACGCCCCTGTCAAGAGAAGTCGACAAATAGTTATTAAACAAAGCCAAATTAGAAGTAGTCGACCTTCCCTGGACAAAACCATGCTGTTCATCAGCTATGATACCCCGAAAATGAGATGTCAAATACTTAAAAACCAACCTTTCAAGAAGCTTAGGCATTGCGTTAATACATGAGATGGGACGATAGTTACGAACACTAGCAGGATCACCACCCTTAAAAATAGGAATAACCCTACTCGTCTTCCAAATCTTGGGCAAAGAGCCCTCTGCCAATGACTTGTTAAACAAGACCCACAACGGCCTGGCCAATGAGAATCTATAATTAGTAAGAAATGTGTTTGGGATGTTGTCCGGTCCTGGTCCAGAATTCGACTTTAATAAGGATAGGCCCTCAAAAACCTCCGACAGACGTAATGTCAATGAACAGAAGCTAGTGCCAGTGCACTCTAAAAAGGAAACCTTAATTTCAGTGCCAAAAGATGTCTTAAATTAAGTTGCAACAAAACTAAGACAGCTCATACTTATTTTCAAGCTTTCAAATCATGTTTAATGTAAGTCTCAAAGTCGATTTATAAACTGGTATGCAGGTAGTGATATACGAAAGAGTATCGCTTAAATCAAGGCAGCATCGTCTTAAATTCAGCGCAACGTGAACTAAAAATGTGGGACTGGGAAACGCACGCAACACTGCTGTCTGAATTTCAGCATTAGATTTGTTTAAAATCAAAATATGGCAGCGTTAAGTAAGGCAACGCCTACTTAATTTCAGCATTCTACTACTCATAAAATTAGAAGAATATAGCATGCAGCAGGGCTACGCTCTCTTACATTAAGCATTACACGTAGTTTAGATTCTGAACGTATTAGTGATAAATGAGACATGTTGAAACATAATTGTAGAATATACTTGCCTTAAATGCAGGGAAAAAAGGTTTAATTTAATGAAAATGCCGTGTGAATTTCAAATGTAGTCGCTATTGTTTTAATAACATTTATTCAAAATGTGCACACAATGTTTAAAAAATTGAAAATGTTGTAAAAAAATCGTAACAAAAAAAGGACATTATTTCCTAAAGCGCTACTTTACACAATGAATGATTTAAAAAATGGAAAATCACCACTGAGAACGATAAGCATCATTTATTTGACTTTTTACTTAAATTATTCAATTACGCATTCTAGAGCTTTTAAAACCGACTTATATTTCCTATATTCTTTTTCGGCATGGTTTTTCAAAACTACGCCGAAAAGGAACGCAAAAGCAGCTCTAACATCTGCTGGTGGGTTTATATTAAAGACATAATTTAAAGCCACCAGTTGCATCATCCCCTTCAACCAACGGCCCCGAATACATTGCCCTCCCGTCGACGTATATGCTGACACACAACCCTTCCTTCGCTAAATCTCCAATTGCAATAAGTCGTGGAGGGTCACTGTCCGCTGGTTTTGCTCTTGAGATAGGAGTTCTTTCCTGTAATCAAAAATTTCTTATTACAAAATAGTTCCATTAAATACCTTAGTCATCTCTTTCAACTGTTTGAAAAATATACAACACATTTAATTGTTCGACAGACTTGGTGTATGCTATTCATGTTAGTGAGAAAAAAAGGAAAAAATTTTTTTGTTTTACGTTTCTCAGGACGTTTTTATAATTTTTTATTAATTTAATCATGAACTTCTTGTCCAGCACTCACATCACAGAGATCAACACTGGAAAATCAGTGCGCCAAAGCAAAAAATTGATGTGGTTATTAACATACCGGAAAAATTTCCAGGATTTGAGCCGACCTATCCTTCTTGTCGGCAGTTTTTTTGGTTCCAAAAAATGACGAAGATACGATTCTCTTTAGGATTTCAGCCGTCAATTGTGCTGTAAATATAGTTATAGTTTGTATGTAACTACTGGGAAAAAAATGAACTGTACTTAAAAATAGAGTTTTTGGAACGACAGCCTGATTTATAAAATATTTATATTATGAGCTTATTTTTAGTGCAGGAAACAATTTTCAAGTATAAATATTACACTGACAATTCTGCACTTTAAAGGTGTAATTGCAACCTGATGAATATGAGTGGAGTGCTTTGTAATGTAGCTCCTTTTGCATTAAAAAACTTTAAAGAAATATCTTAAAAGTTGCGCATAAAATATCGAAAATTAAAATAAACTTGTTTAGAAAAAGCTCTGCACTGTCCAATTCATTCAAGTGTCAATATGTCCCATATTTTACGAATTGAAAGAGTTTTTTTTACTGTAAACTTTACTTTTTGTAAAAACTGAAAATTACTATCTCATTCTGAAAAACTGTAGAGATAACAGTTAGAGAAAATTTGACTAGCAGTGTTTTTGTAAAATTTTAATTTGTATGCAAAGAAATTTTTCCATCCAAAAATTACCAATATAACTGTTATACTCTGAGTGATCATTTTTAAATGTTTTATTATACAAGTTTGAATTTTTTCGTTGCTTACAAACCTTGAGTCAAATCGATGCTAATAGGATTTTTCCTCGAAAAGTAATTCTCCATTTTAGGCAATGAGTTTACCCATTGCATCATGAGGTCATTTTTTGTTTCCTCTAGATCCTCTTGTTTGAGGAATTCCCAAAACAGCTGTAAGTGCAAAAAGCAATCCATCCTTTAATATATGTTAAAAAAAAGCTACAACAAAAACTATATAAATACTTTCGAGAGGCATAGTAGAAAGATTGAGACAATCCGATAAATGTCGATTATTGTAGCCAAATTTTCGAAAATCATTATAAAATGTTTGAAAAATATTGGTTTTAGAAATTTAACGCAATCAAAAACAAGTAGATTGTAGACTATTTCATAATTTTTTATAAAGATTGGAGACATTTTAGGAGTTTCACAAAAAAACTTCAAAAGTTAACAGAAACTAATCTTTTCGAACATGTTTGGTTCCAAAAATTCATCACACTTATGTAAAAACTTAAGATCTTTATCTGGCTGCAAGGAAAATTGGGTACGATTTTCTTCTAAATCCATATTTCACAGTTTCAAGTATATGATTTTTAGCCATTAGTAAAGAAATTATTATTTGATTTTAAAGTTCAAGTTATAACATGCGTAATTTACCAGCTCTGAGTCTTCCAGACATGGAAATTGTCTCAAGATAGATGTACATGACTTTTTTTTTGTGAGTGATTTTCTTTGAAATCTAACGGCGTCGAGCAGTGACTTTACCGTCACGATTGATGGATTTTCTGTACTCCACTCTTTTTGGATGTTCAGAACAATATTTTCCATGGTTTGCTCCGTTCTATCCGTTCTATCTTTATTGCCTTCAGCTGAACTTTTTTTTGCAGAATAGTATTTATGGTTCCTCAGAATTTGCTTCATAGTGACCACGACACCTTTCTGAAAAAAATTATGGATTTATTTTAAAAAATTAATGAATCACCAACTGCGCTTAATACTGATTAGTCTGCTGTAATAACAAGCACCAAATCGTGTCTGACATATCCTACCATCTGTATTTCGTTTGTAATTATTCATGAATATTTCATGCATTACTGTTTCGTTCTTGTAGAAAAGTTCGTCTTTAAATGCATAAACTAGTTTTTCTCAATAGTAAAAACGATTTTGAAGAGTTGATCACATATTGCAAGTATATTCAAAATGCAGGAAGTCAGACAGTGACTTTGTCAGCTTCAAGTATTTACTCACGATTCCGGTAGTCAGCTTGCAAGCAATGAGAGGGTATTTCTTCAGTAGTAATGTTGCAAAATTAATTAAATCTTGCTCGGAAGTGAGTTTAAAATTTTGCATTGTCATTACTACCCATCTCATGATAAATTGTCTTTGAGAGGCTGTCATATTCTTCGCCTGTGCAATGGTTTTTGAAGTCTCCTCAGGAAGAACCATAGGCACGCATAACAGATGCTTTTCGTTCTGTCACAAATAAAAAGTGATGTACAATTATCGTTGAACCGCATACTGTACAGCGACTTTAGCAATCTAAGGTAAAATGTACAAATTTTTAGTTACCTTTGACAGACTGGAGACGACATTGTTAAAAGTACTACTCTCCGTGCTAGAACTGATGTTTTGTTTTGGCGACCTTGAAGTGCCTTTGGATCTTGTTGTCTATGATTGTACTCAATGTTGGTAGCACCAATGTGTTTTCTGGTGCTACTGGAGAACATTCGGACATATTGCTAATATCACCTTCGAACACAGGATGTACTGAGGCATCTGGATGTACAAAATATACACAATTGTTATGTCTAATAATTATTACAAAATGCCTTCGAAAATGCTGCTCATAAAACCAGTTCAAAGCAAGATTTATGTAGTAATTTATCTATTATGCCACTTATCAGGTTTGGATAATCTAAAGTTCACAAAGGCAAATTGTCGAAAAACTTGTATACAAATTTTAATGTAATTTTTAAGCTGCATTCAAAAATTACATGTTAAAAAATGAATCCGATTTATTTTCCTCAATAATAATAACAAAGTTAGTTTTCGATTATTTACATATAAATTTAAATGAGAGTCTAAATACTCTAAAGAAGTAATGAATATTTTTAGATTCAACATAAAAATTAAACAGCAAGGCACATAAGTACCATCATTAGTTCACAACCATAGTATGTAAGACTATAAATTTTTACCATCAATTTTTTTATGCTTGGTGGGATAGCATCCACAATACTGACAACCGGCTCCTTTTTCTGCATCGTACAAGTATTCGTCACAGTCCTCACAAGATGGCTCTGTGCAGTGCCCCCTTTTCACGCCTTTCGCATCAATTGTCATGGTCTCTAACTTCTATTGCAGCACATTAGCACAAATCACCTACGCTTCTTTTCACGACAACAAAGTTTCGTTTTTCTACTACATGAACAAAAAATACATTATGCACTACCAGATCGTCAATACGTACAATTGTGTATGGGCCCTCACTGGTTATCTCATACGCGTTATAATGGAGATCTTTAGACAAAGTTCGTAGAAGTTGACATATAAATATTGGCTCCTCACTCATGTAAACAATATCTTTAATTAAACCAAACCTAGGTAAATTATTTTCTAAGTCAAGCATCACCAAGCATTTGTTAGCTTTGTAAATTGTACCATTTTTTTCAATCCAAGAAACTGTTGTCAAACAATTTACTTCTTCACTAATAATATTGCGATATTCGACATCAAGAGGAGATTTGCAAATGACAGAACCTTGGCGCTCTGGTTTTTTTAATGGTCCATTGAGAAAAAGTGCAAATTGCATTTGATGATTGTTAGCCGAGGTCAAAGCTGGATTTTTCAAACACCTTTTTTTTCTCATCAAATCTTTAAAATATTGATGTTTGGCCTCAAAACGGAACGTATTGTACTGATACAATGGTCCCTTCTCTAACATGATTCGTGGATAATGCAGCAAGAAGTGTTGCTTAGGCAGTAGGTGTGTCTCAGGATACAATTCTAAGAATTTGCAGTAGTACAATTCTATCGAGTGATGTAAATATTCAATGGATCCAACGGAAGTACTGTGGGCACAAACGAGCGAAGAAATTTCAAGCAATTGTAAATCATTTCCCCAGTATTCATCACCAGGTGGTATTCGGGCACCAAGAATAAATGGAACAGTCAACGCTAAAGTCCACATTTGAGAACCTGTTTGGTGGATTTTTCCTCCAGTCTTCAAGTGACTTGCTTCGACTCGGGATGGCCGCGTTTCATTAAATCCATAATCATGCTCCATCAGCCTATCATTGAATTCAGTAATATCCATAATTTTGAAACGCCCTACCAAAGTATGTCGCAATATCAATTGCAAATGAACACTGAATTGTGTATAGATATGATCATGCAAAATGTCTGGTGGTGTTCCACCGATGATTTTAAATCCTTGAAGATTGTTAAGTATGCAGGCATCGTTCAAACCGAATTGCTCACTTAAAGTCTGAAATGTTTTTTTATCGGGCGCATTTAACAAAGCGTTGACTTGTGTATCGTACACTGTTTGAGTTCGAATCAAAGAGGTATCTTCTCTGACCATTTTTCGAAGATCATTTAAAGTTACCATACAGTAACGGCATGGATGAGTGGCGGTAAAACCTTCCTTTAGGCCAGCAACTTTATGGATTGCCAAATTGTCACCTATTACGTCAACAAGAGTACCATATACAATTTCGTCATTTATTTCGACTCCATTTTCTAGTTTTTGAAGGTCAGCGAAAATTGGAGATAAAATCTGTTCTACACCACATGCTTTCATAGCATCAGTTTCAACAGCAAGGACGAGGAAAATAAAATTGAGAGAAGATCTGTACTTAGGATGGATGTTTCCTAGCGTAAAATAGAAGTAGGCCATACTAGTGGATCTCGAAGAAGCAGTGTCAACCAGATTAACGTCATCATAATATAAAATCACGTGGAGTGCATCAGGTCTCTGATTCAGATACGAGTTGGATGTAAAGGAAGAACCATCACGATAATCTTTAAGAATATCATCATAACTTGGCTTGTTACTGGCTAAAATGCTTCGATAATCAGGATGCTTCATCAATTGCTCGATAACATCGATTATAGAAACGTACATCATCGTGTCAGAATCTAGTGATGACTGCCTATTCACCAAAAAATTGGTTTGTGAGTCCTTAGTTATTCTTGGATTCAATGTTATCTTACGAGGAGGTATAACGCCGAAATTCTTTTTGAAGTAAACATCCTGCTTATGCTTCGTATCAACATGCGAAAATGCAGAACCTGACTCTTCCATAGCCTTATCAACATCCAAATAGTCATCTAAATTGAGGTTTCGATCTTTAAGAGCTTTCCCTACTTTATGTTTGAAATCTGAAAGACAAGCAAGAACCAAACTTTGACAGTTTTCAGTGACGTTGTTGATTACAGATTCCGAACATTTCTCTACTCTCAAAGACATAATCATTTGAGCCTCCGCAATTTCTTTCAAAACTGTTTCTTCATAAAGACATTCTGAGGGGACATCTTTGGGAGTATTTTGAATATTAACTTTTGCTGTAGTTGTAAAGGAATCATTACCATCGTATTCTTCCATTACATTTGGTTCAATAACATTCTGTGGTGAATCACATTTTTCGTAGAATTTATGTTTTCTACTGATGTGGGCCCTTCGGGTGGAAAAATTCTTGAAAGTTTTCGGACAACCATCATGATTACATTTAATAAGCAAGTTGGATGCATTTGCATGGAACTGATGAAGGTGCTTGATTAAATTTTCATAATCTCCGAGCACTACTGACTGGCAATATGGACATTTCTCCATACTTAATTTTCGTGATTCATATATTGAGTAGGGTGGAATACTTTTTGCAAATTTTCATTTTGATAGATATTCTCAAGAGTTGGTTTTAAAGTAAATTTTTTAATATAAGCATTAATGCAAAACCTGCTACAATATGCTGACTTCAATCGCCTCAAACATCAAATGTAATAAGACAGTCTACACTGACAAAAATGCTTTTGTTGAAACAACTAAAATTTAGTTGACATGAATAAACTTTAGTAGGCTCATACACGACCGAAGGTTTTAGTCTATGCAATGAAAGTTTAGTGAATTCGACAAAATTTTATGTTTCAACTTATCAGTAGTTTAGTCAAACTTACTAATAATTTTTTCCAATTATTAAAAATATTTAGTCATATACAAGTCTGCTAGACTTCATTCAATGCAACTAAATTTTAGTTGCTATGATCAAAGTATTCGTCTCACGGTAGTTTATCTTGAAATGATTTTTTTTGTTTTTTGTTTTTCACTGTACTTTATGGTTTTCAAAATATTTTTAATTCAGTAAGTAAATCAAACAGTATTGTTAAATTTAAGTAAATTGAGCCACCTAACAGTTTCTCATATGAATAATTTTTTTCAAGCCAAAGCAGGATTGAACCCCTAGCAAAGTGTTTGGATCGAATCTGGACCGAATCTGGACCGATTTTCCGTTCCAGATTCGGTCCACTTCGGTCCAACTAAAAAATCTTACCTCTAGACAGCGTAATTACGCACCATACTCATTTTACCGTCGCCCATTATTGTTTGGAAGAGAATATTTTAATTTTATAGTTTAGAAAATAATAAAAGGATTATTAGAATCATAAAAATTTGTAAACATAGAAATAGCTCGAGACCTAGTGACATGACTTTCTATGAGTCACATTCAATATTACAGTTATTTTATACTCATATCTAATCTATAAGGCATGAAAAAGATGTTGGATCAAAAGTGGATCGAAAAGGGACTGAAAGTGGACCGCAAAATCGGTCCAAACACTTTGCTAGGGACGTAATTAAAACAGTGAAAGTAGCACAAGTGCTTGGTGAATGGTTTAAAATTGTTTTTGACCAGTGTGTTACATTTATGAGAAAATATTTGTTGGACAATATGCAATGTGGACAAAACACGCTTACATTGTAGTACGAAGATTCGTCTACTTAAAATTCAATCTTGACCCTGAGCGCAACTCAATTTTTTAAAACTTCCTGGACAGTTATCTGGAAAATACAAGACAAGCAGAAAATTATTTAAAAATATATTTTATTGCAATATAAATCGTTGAGAAGGTTAACAATTAGTAGATTTATTATTATTGTTATATATTTTATATCGACATATGAATGTATATTTTCAATAAATTATTTATATGTGTTATTCATTTTAGATTGAAAAAACTATATTATTTAAAAACCTTTTATCATTGAATTTATTTATTAAATAATCATCAATTACAGATACACATACATACATACGTACATACATACATATATATAAGTAAATTTTATAAAATTATACCAATTATGTAAAAATAGGTAATGAAAAAAAAAATATATAGTTTTTGCATTTAAATAAAAAATTTGTCCAAAAAATATTTGATGATTCAAAGTCTTTAAATACCACAATTATGTTTATAAATTATAAGATATTGGATTTAAAATTTTCTAGAAACGATCAGCTACATTTTAAACTAAAACGTGATAGTTACAGAGAAATCCTGCATTTTCTAATGGGAAGCAAATGTTTAAAGTGTGCATTTTTTGAAAATTTTTACTTTTAAACTTCTACTTACTTATTTTTATTGAAGAGTCTCGAGAATGAAGGTTTTCTGCTAGAGTTCCTGTAATTGCTGAAACATTAAAAATATTGTAAACGCATTGCCCATATAAACTTTCAAATTCATGTTTTTGTTTGTTTGTTCGGTTTTTTTTTTTATTATATATATCGAAAGGAAGATTTTTAAGTGATATTTTTACTTCAGTCGTGTTCCGAAAATTATGAATGAAAATCTGATAAAACAATTGGAAGATTGGATTTTAAAATGCGACCCCAGTAATTTTATTTTGTATAAAGTTTTCTATGAAATATTTAGTTAATTTTTTTTTAATCTTTACAAAGTAACATTATAAAAAACTCCTTAAAATGTTTTGTCAAAAATCATATAACTTTAAATTATTTTATAAAAATTTTATAAGTACTGCATGAAATTTCCAAAATTTACGGGAAAAAAAATTCATCTCAGTGATTTGGATTTTAACCCAGGATCGCACTATTGCCAGTCGAGTGCGCTACCAACTGAGCTAATTATGATTATGTGAAAATTCACACTGAACTCAAACCAATTGATTTAAAGTATTTTAATATATAAAGTTTTGATTTTAACAAAAATATTCGTACTAGAGATAAAATAATTTTTTTATAAATAAGTTCTGGTATTGTGGTTCATTTTTTGTTGAATAGTTGAAAAATTTACAAATGTAAAAGAGAATTTTGTCCAATATGATTGTTTTTTTTTTTTCAATTTCAAGATAACTTAAAATTTTCAATTAGCAAGTTTTAAATTATTTACATAGTATTGATGATCTTGAAAAAAAAAAAATGTTTCTTTTATTGCAAAATTACATAAAACAATAGAATATAAAAAATTTGACCTAAAATATTCTAATAAATGAATTTAATTTTGTTACAAAATTGATTATGTCCATTAAATCAAGGATTTCAGAACACCTATATCTGTTTATTCATAAATTTAAATTATTGTACAAGAAATATTTATGAATCATGTTGAAGAAAGAAACTTCTCTAGTAATGTAACTTTTCAGGACTATATACCTTGAATTTTCTGCTTTTCGATGCATTTTTCATACTGAAGGATAATGAATTTTCATAAATTACTTAGCAATTCCTATTCAATGTTTTTTTTAACGAATTAAAATCCAAAAATGAAGATCAAAAATTTTTTACTATTTCGTAAACATCAACCATAACCACAAATTTTCCAATTTTTTGAGAGTGATTTTCAGCAAAATAGGAAAAAGTACACATCATCAAATTTATTCATAAAAATGGTAAAAATTGATATTTAATCACTTACCCTATTCCGTGTCGATGAAACACTAAAATTATTGAAAAACTTGAAACATAAGTTTTCACGCACGGCTCGATGCACGGAATACACGTGGGAATTTGAGGTTGAGCTCGAACAGCTGAGCGTGCATTGGCGTGCATGCTACGAATTTCAATACTAGTCCTCGCGGAAATCAAACTACTAGGGCACTGAATTTAAGACGCTGGCGGCATCAAAAATGATGTTTTACTTAAATTAAAAGAGATGGCAGGAAAAACGTGGGCGCTAATTTACTTTTAGATAACATGTTGAGAATCAATCAAAAAATCATAATTTAATTACAAATTACACCTGACATTAAGAGCTTAGTAGTTGAAAATAAAAAACTGCCTTATTTTCAGCGCTGTCACATTTTAAGCAACATCGTAATTTAAGATTTCTTTTTTAGAGTGTGGGAGCGGGGCCTGGAGGAATCGCAGCTGATCTTCCACCATAAACCGTCCCAAAATACTCAGAAAACAGATCAGCTTTGTACTGCAAATCCGTAGCTGAAACCGCGTCGAGTACCAAAGTGTGCGGAAATTTATCATTCTTTCTCAAGCCATTAACGTAATTCTAAAAAATACTCGGATTCCCAGTAACAGACTCCTCCACCCCCCGCACGTAGGCAAGATGTAGACTTTTTGAAAGACTTACAAAGATAACGGAGTCGAGAAAATTTCATGTAGTCGACAGAGGACCTAGGTGTCTTGTATGCCCGGTGAGCAACTTTCTTTCGAGCAATCAGCCCCCTTAACTCACCATTGAACCAAGGGGGGTAATTATCCCTCTTCAAACGCTTCATCGGTACATACCTTCCAATCAAGCGGGCCAGTATATTATAAAAGGTAGACACCGAGCCATTAATATCCCTACTGTGAAATGAATCGCCCCAATTGAAACCATTAAGTTCAAAATTAATAGCCGAATAATCAGCAGATTTGAATTCAGGAACAGTCCTGTAGCCCACACCAGAAACGCCGTAATTTGCGGCCCTCAACTGCAAGATGAGCGCAGGGTGATGAGTATCTAAGAGAAGCAGTGGGCCATCAGCCTCAGATAGTGAATAAGAAGGAGAAGCCCAAAACACCAGATCCAAAAGCTGACCATTAGTATTCCTTATATTATTTATCTGATGCAATCCCAAATACCCAGCAATATCGGACAGAATTGTAGCTGACTGTGCAGTAGCAAAGTTAGTAAGAGAATCAACCTTAAAACTACTCCCCAAATCACCAGCAGTTCAAGAGAGTCTAGGTAGGTTAAAGTCGCCAGTGAGTAGAAACTCAGAACCCAAACAGTTAGATTGTACCTCTAAAATGGTATCGCGTAGCTGCTCATAGTGGATAATGGGACTTTGCGGTGGCAAATAAATACAACCTATAATAAGAGTAGTGGATGGCAGCCGAACCTTGACGAACAGCTGCTCCAGTACCGAGACCGAGATATCGACACGTGAAGAGACAAACATCCTATAAACAGCTACTAACACACCTCCCCCCCTTTTAAGTACATTTGTACCAGAAAAACGGTCGCAACGATAAACGACGTAATCCGAAAGCCCAAGCTCAGCATCAGAAACACCCCCATGTAGCCACGTCTCAGTAAAAATTATGACATCATAAGCTATACATGAGAGAAATAACGCACTCTTTAAAAGAGGTAATTTAGTTCGCAAACCCCTTACATTCTGCACATAAACAAAAATTTCCCGCTGACGCCGGCTGACGAAGCCCGTGCCTACACGTTTTCCTTCTGTACGATCGTAGGAGTACCTGATACGTATCTGATAGTAAGATTTTTCTCACCGTTTGGAATCCTCGAATCGAGGGGTGACCGAAGATCACGTAGATAGTCCCGTTGAGAGAGCGTTAAATCCGACCCAGCCAAGTAACCACGGTGCGCTAAGAACTGTTTATTTCAGAAAAGAGCGCGCGCATCTTCTTCAGAAGCGAAGCTGAGTTTGAGTGGACGTGGCTTGGTGTCTGAGCGCACTCTTCCCAGACGATAAGCTGAGTGGGCAGAAAGAGGCGTGGGAATAGTTACCAGCACCTCGTTCATTGAAACCAGATCCTCGGCAGATCCACCCTGTTCAGGAACGTTTAACATTATGACGTTTCTGGCACGGCGATTCCTTTCGAGAATCTCACGATGCATCAACTCCACATTGACAGTGGGCTCGGTTCTTATCGCTGATTCAATTGTTTTTATACGCTCGTCGTGAGTCTGAACAGCGCTAGTCACCTCCGCTACTTGTTGTTGAAGAGCATTTACAGTGTTGGTGACAGAGCTTATCTCAGCCTTAAAGCGCGTAAACAATTCCTCGTGCGTACCTTGGATCACCTCCAAAATCATTCCTCGAAGCACGTCAACAGAAAATGCCGCGTTTACACACGAGGTTGCTCGAGTCGGTGATAATGCACATTGGTCCGAGATAACCAACTCACAACACTTCGAAAAACCACCACTTGATAACGATTGTTGTTGTTTTGCACAGCCAGAGTGAAATGGTGCTGAGCATTTTGGACAAGGCGTAATCTTCGAGGAAGTCACAAAAATTCTATCGCATGCACGGCATTTCTCGCTCCTATCCATGTCGAATGTTGAAAGTGGAAATGAAAACCAGATTCTGTCCAAAAGTTGCAATGTTAAGGCCAAAAATTACGTAAGCTGCCAAAATGACGTAGTTGTTGGCTTACTCCTCTTTCAGCCGGGAACAACGCGCCAATACAGATTCGCAATTCTGCAGATTCACACTCACAAATCACTGCATCACGATAGGAAACGAACAATGCGCGATACAACCAAGATAAAATGAGCAATAGAAAAAGAACTTTCGCATCGACCGAAAAATCGAGAATATGAACGGAGCACACAAAAACACATCCGTTCACCTCGGTGGTTCGGATAAGACTGACACTTTATACCTCCCCTAACTTCTGACGAACAGTTATTTTGTTTTTGATGATATTAGAAAAATTATTTGAAAAAAATTCAGAATTCAAGGTTTTACAATACTGATTTTTCAGAAAAACCGGGCAGGTGAGTGACTGGAAAGGCTTGAGTCCAAATTTACCAAAAGTAAAATGATACGTATGATCATGTTGTAATTTCAATGTATAAAACCTATATGACCGGCTTAAAAACGAAGTGGCGCTTCGAAACAGGTCTCGGAAGGGTGGACTTAAAATTTTTCAACGGAAAGGTGGACTTAAATTCTTCAACAGAAAAGTGGCGTGTCGAAAGCCTACACGGAACGATGGCCCAAACAGATTTTCAGCGGAAGAATTATCCTAAAAATCTTTTCAATGAAAAAAAGATTCTATTTCAGGGTCTAGCGGAGCCTCAGTTGAGTAACCTGGATTAACCACCCGTAATGCTTTTTTGGGAAACATAAATAGGCAGATTAGCATTACATGAATAATTTTTGAGAAAATATACTATTTTTCTAAAGTGCCCAAAATGTAAGTTTCTTTCTACGCGTATGTATTATGTCTTGTGAATTTTTCATCATTTTTATTTTCTTCAATTTTATAAAAAATCTTTTTCTCTGGAGCGGCTGAAGTATGTCAACTAGATTCCTCAAAAGAATTTTTTTTTAAAATTAACTTAAATGTTATTGACTCAATGACAAATGAATTATTTGCTGCAATGTAATACTTACTATTTCATGCTCATTATGTGGGGTATATTACAGAGAATAGTATATTACATAACAAGGACATCAATTTTACGCATATTTACGAGTGTGAGGTTTGTAGACTGAGGCGAAGCCGAGGTCCAGAACGATACTAGTGCATATTTTGAACATTTTGAAGATTATAAACTAGACGCAAAATCGAATTTTCTATGCCAGAGGTACAAAAAAATTTTTCAGTTAGAATATCTGACCCCGAAAAAGTTCACGTTCCACCACATTTTCTCATTCGTACCTTTCACGCCAGACAAAATTTTTACTTTTTTTATTCGGGCACGTATACTCTACTATATTACTACAATACTCACAACGGTGACCGCACAGCGACCTTCGATCAATTATCGAAACGTTTTTGACACATTCTACACAAAAAGAAAATTAACCGCAATACTACAATTTATTATGTGTGGCGTGGACCGAAGAAAGGTATCTTACAGCACCCGGGTGCTTTGAGAGAAAAACGAGTTTAAAAATAGAAATTCCCTATGATTTCTACGAGCAGGTCAACTTTAAAGCTCAAATTTTTATGCAATACAATACTCCTACAATTTCGAGGGTATGCTCAATCAATAGACAAAGTTTTCTAGTTTCAGAATTATTGGTAATCTTATTTTTGATTTTTGGTGCTGTGAGGTACGTTTCCTCGGCCCACGCCACGTGTATGTATTTAAAACAAACGTCCATAATACAAATACGCATTTGCACGCCCAACGGGCGCGCAAATGTGTTCTAGTAACTATAAATTTTTAAATGCTTTATGAAGATATAAAAAAAAGCGAAATTATTTTAAAAATTCAGGGATTTTCTAAGAGGTTTTATAAAAACTTCAGTTACTGGGGATATCTGTCATTATTTGTGTTTACAATAAAAATGTATTTTCAAATTGACAATTCATTAAATGTGTAAATAATTTACTTTTACAGGTGTATAGGTTAAATAAGAAAGATTAGTGTTTATATGATAAAAATGTACTGTCAAAATTTTATGCCTAATTTTGTGGTTATTTTAATACAGACTTGAAATTACCAAGTATTATGTGTTTTTAGTATTTTTCCATAATACTACAGTTAGAAAAAATACCCTCTTTTGATGTACCTTTAAAGTCATTGATAAACGTTCTATCAAATGAAACATTAAAATGTGTATGTCGAATTATATTACATCACTGTCGAATTAATGCTACGTAACTTCAAAATATTAGAGTAAGTCAGTGGCAGTTGACAGTGATTTATCAAAAAAATATCCATGTCTCAAAAGAAAAAAAAACAATCCCAACGTAAAATTTTGGAGGTGAGGGGTCTTGTATGAAAAAATTACAAAAAAAAAACCAAATCTTCCCTATACGCTCAGTAAGGGCTAATATTTATTAGAGTGAGTCAAGTGATGTGGTTACGTATAAAAATTTTTCCTAAAGTTTTCTTATATCGAAATTGTAACATGAAACTAAGTGGAAAATTTCATTTTTAAAAAATCTCGACTCGAACATTTCCAGTCACTCACCTGTCCGCTTTTCCTGACCAATCGTAATTTTCAAACTTTGGTGTTTTTGTATTTATAACCTGTAAACGCGTATAAAAATTGACTGGGTTTGCCATTTAGAGTTGATTCAAAGTTGAATTCAGAATGATTGTTAATCAGAAACAAGGGAAAGCATAAGAAGGTTATTAACAAGTACACTGTTCACTCAGATAGCAATATTTTATTCAAAATTATCGTTAACCAGAAGTGAAGGAAAGAATTTGGCAATGCTTTTGAATCTTTCAAAAATTATCTATATGAAAAGAATATTGTATTTTTTATTGTCTTGAATTTTTATACACACTGATGTTAAAAAAGTGGTAAAGCTGTTCAATTTTAAAAACAACTAAAAATTCTTTAAATATTTATGTATACATTTTTCAAAAATTAAAATTTTCCAATATAAACGAATGTGAATAAGTTTTACAATTTTTTATTGACAACTTTTTCTAAGATATCGACATGTATATATATATTTCATATATTTTATAACTTTAATATAATTCTTGTACTTCATTGTTCGACAGCCAGTCAAAATTGTTTGAATTCGCTAATTTCGAAAATTTTCTGAATAATTTAATAGTAATCTTATAATAAATAAAAACCTTATTTGATAAATAAAATTAAGGAAATTACATGTCTGCCATTTTGGCACTTACAATAAAAATGTATCGTCAAAATTAACGATGCATGAAATGTGTCATCAATTTTTATAGGTGTTACAAATTAAAACAAATTAATTTGCGTTTATGATACATAAACATAATGTAAAAATTGAGAGTTCAAAAAATGTAAAATTATTTTTTACAGATTATTTAGAATTATTCATTTAATTTTAAAAAAAACTTCAAGTTTAATAAAATTGATTAATCGGATGAATTTGATTTGAAAAATGTTTCTAAAAAAAAAGTAATATATTAGTTGGTTTCACAATAGTAAATACGTATTTTAAGAGAAAAAGAAATTTTTTATTTAACAGAAATTATGGAAGTTAAAAAAAAAAGATTTCGTAAGATGAAAGGATTAATGCTAAGTAACTTCAAAATTAAAGTAAATCAGTAGCAGTTGACAGTGATTTATCAAAAAATATCCATATTCCCAAAAAAAACATTTTCAATGTAAACCTTGGAGGTGAAGGGTCGCGTCTAAAAAGCCAAATCTTCCCTATACGCTCAGTAAGGGCTAATATCCATTAGAGTGAGTAAAGTGATGTGGTTTCGCATAAAAATTTTTCTTTAAGGTTTTTTACATTGAAATTATAACATGATCATACGTGGCACATTCCATTTTCAGAAAATCTGGACTCGAACATTTCCAGTCACTCACTTGCCCGCTTTTATGACCTGTAAAGGAATGTGATCCCAAATAGATATTTTGCATAAACTTTAATTAATGTAGAAGTGCCTTTTCATTCCTCCCCTTGCTTCTGTATATTTTAATGATGAATACTGTATTTTTTGTCACAATTACAAATTAATAATTTGAAATCACCATTCTATTACTCTCTCGCTCCTTGTCAAAGACAATAAAAAATACAATATTCTTTTCATATAGATAATTTTTGAAAGATTCAAAAGCATTGCCAAATTCTTTCCTTCACTTCTGGTTAACGATAATTTTGAATAAAATATTGCTATCTGAGTGAGCAGTGTACTTGTTAATAACCTTCTTATGCTTTCCCTTGTTTCTGATTAACAATCATTCTGAATTCAACTTTGAATCAACTCTAAATGGCAAACCCAGTCAATTTTTATACGCGTTTACAGGTTATAAATACAAAAACACCAAAGTTTGAAAATTACGATTGGTCAGGAAAAGCGGACAGGTGAGTGACTGGAAATGTTCGAGTCGAGATTTTTTAAAAATGAAATTTTCCACTTAGTTTCATGTTACAATTTCGATATAAGAAAACTTTAGGAAAAATTTTTATACGTAACCACATCACTTGACTCACTCTAATAAATATTAGCCCTTACTGAGCGTATAGGGAAGATTTGGTTTTTTTTTTTGTAATTTTTTCATACAAGACCCCTCACCTCCAAAATTTTACGTTGGGATTGTTTTTTTTTCTTTTGAGACATGGATATTTTTTTGATAAATCACTGTCAACTGCCACTGACTTACTCTAATATTTTGAAGTTACGTAGCATTAATTCGACAGTGATGTAATATAATTAAGTTTTTTTTTGTAAATATAGCGTGGCGGTGCAACGGTGTAGGGACTCGCTGGCGAGCCCTCACCTTTTGCTCACTACCGCCAGCAATGATAACTCTTTCTCAAAATCAACAGGGAATTCTGAACTTGGCTTAGTTCGAGTGCATGGTAGAAGGTACAACAATAAATTTACTCATATTTTTCGATCAACATTATCATCATTTATTTTTATGTAAAAGCTTTTCAAACAGAACACCATCGACTTTTTTGTTATCAACTATGAAAATATGATAATATTTACATTAGAATGATTGTCGAAAAGTCTAAAAAATTCAGTGTTTTACGCTCTACCATGTACTCAAACTCTGCCAAGTTTCTCCAAATACTCGATTTATTTCGAAAAAAGTTATAACATTGTGAGTGAGACATGGGAAAAAACATGTATTTTTCATTTAAAACTTCACCAGCTTGGTGACAAGTGTTAAAGCTATCCGATTTTAATCAAACTATACGAACAATTTTTATAATTTTTTTATATTGATTTTTAGGCCATAAATATGAAAAATATTGTGGCATAACAAAACTGTCACCCTCATATGCATGTTTTGAATGCTTATAAAATAAGTAGATTGAAATAATGATCTAATAATGAACATCATTGTAAATTATCTAATTTCATATATTCACAAATTCTAGGTGATACGGGTTATTCATCCACAAATCAAATTACCGTATATAAGCTTGTATATTTTCATAGAATATCATCTTATTCACAATTAAATTGAATAGTTCTGTGACTGAATTAATTTTAAGGACAATAAACTTAAGCATCTCCTCAACATCTAATATAATGCTTCTGGGACCCAACAATGTTTTGGACATTAAATAACGAAACGAATGCAATGCATGATTTTTGCTATAAAAACAAACAATTATTTGATTTTGTATATAAAAAAAGTCCATCACTTTGATTGTAAACATTTTTCCGAAATTTTCAATAAAACTAAATTCACAGATATTTTGTTATTTTCATTCAATAAAGAACTGGAGAAGAGTTAATAATTTATTATTTGTTATTTTATTATTCAATTATTGATTCTTTGAATTTCTTATATCAAGTGTATGAGGGAGTGTGTCAGGAAGACAGTTATGGATTACGTGAAATTCCTTACAATTAAAAAAAAGCATTCACAAACATTTTACAACGAATAATTTTTAATTATGTTACAGAAAAAATTCTTATACATTGTGAGTTACTCATGAAAATAAAAAAAAATAACACAAGTGAAAATTGTATTGGAAACTCTGGATAAAAAGGATCTTAGCAATAAGAGAGATGAGAAGTTTAAAAATAAAGTAAATTTTAAAATAATGACGCCAAGCGTTTTCAAACATAAAAAATTAGTTCATTAATTGGTGTCCAGATATTTATCATTTAACGTAATGAATGTTAACAAAGTATAATTGATTGGTATTATCATTATAATGTACACAAATATTGATGAGTGAATTTGTAAAAATAAAAGAATAAATATTTATCGACATGATAAGACAAAAAATCATTTGTCAAATTATCATCCATGTGAAAAAATGAATTCACATAAGATAATTCGAAGAATATAAAATAGACGAAATATCATACAATATTTTTGATATATTAATTTACATTTGATAGAACATACAGATATGTATAACATACATATTTGATATATTACAACTCAAGTCATAATCCATTAGAGTTTAATAAATATTATTCAAACGTTCCAATTTACGCGACTAATTCATAAATAGCGTATAATGATATCGATATTGCACAATCGATTTTATGCAAACAAATCAAGGGTTTCATTATATATATAGCGCGCTTGTACGGGATCTGGCGAATTGTGGATGCGGCAGACGAAAAACAAAACACAACCGCGCAACAAAACAAAACGCAGTGTGCACTTTACAGCGTTAGATTTTATTCGCGTTATTTAGCCAACGACAAGTGGTCATGAGTTTCTCAAGAAGGGATTCAATTATAATCGAATAAAATAACACGAAAATAAATAATTAAAGTAAATGTTCAATTTTAATTCTAAAACGAATAGTTCTAATAAAATTATAAAATAATATCAAGATCTATATTTTCAACTTTAAAATATCAAACTTTCGATGCTAATTTAAAGATAATGCAATCATATTACTTCTATTGTAATGATTGTGAATCGAAGTTAAAATTTAACTCAAAAAAAGTTAGTTTAACTGTAATTTACATCTTTTAAATGCACTGTTTCAAACTTAAAAAATGCAGTAATGCAAAGTCAATTTTGTAAACAAAACTAAATTAAAAATATTGAATGTCAACTTTCACAAAATAATGTCATTATATTATCACATTAAACAGTGGAGTAAACAATGTAAAATTATGAATGTTGTATTAGTATCTTTTGATTAAAAAAAAGAAAAAAATATATGTATAATCATTTAGACAGGAATTTTAAAATAACATGAGTTTCCTCCTAAAATTATTTCAACCTTCAAGAATCTCATCACACTCAACAAATGAATTAATTTATTCAATGGATATACATGGGAATACGGAAATTTCGTATGTTCAAGATATAATCATCAGTTCTTTGTAAAAATTATTTATTGTTTTTGTCATTTTCAGACCGATTCAGCGAGCAGTATAAGTGAATCACAAATATCTGCTGATGAAAATCATGAAGATTCTCCCCCTTCTTCGAATTATCCTGAGAAAGACAAAAATTTAAAGCTTAATCTTGCGGATGGAACATTATTACAAAATGAAAACAAAAAAAAGTTTAACAAGCGAGAAGACGAATGGCGCAGAAAGCTCAAAAAAAAAGAAGCGGAACTTTTGAAAAAAATGGAAAAAAGGGATGAGGAGTGGAGAATAAAGTTTTACGAGAAAGAGAAAAACTGGAAAAAAATTGCTGAAGATTTAGGGAAAGACAATAAAAAATTATTGGAGAAAAAAAATCGAGCCGAAAGTGCGAGGCGTTTGGCGGAGAACGCTCTTCAAGATGCTGAAGGTACAAAAACAAAAACTTTTTTTCACTTTTTCAATGCAGCATCTACAAATGTATGATGAAATTTAAGAAATCAACAGCAAATCTTCGAAAAATTTCACAAGATATATCATATTTTGTTAACATGATATACAAATCAGTTGTTATTTGAATTTGAATTTTTTATTTAAGCTTTGTTATAAGTAAAAAAGTTTGATGTAAGAAACGTAAATGGCATTTTTTTATCACGAATTTTATTGTTTTCTAATGATAGCCAGCTGAAAATGATAATAAATAAAAAATTCAGAATGTTCATGTTCTTGATCTACTTTACATTTGTTACGTATTGTGAAAACATAATCGACTTTTTTGCAGAGTATAAAAAAAAGCTGAATAGTTTTCAAGAAGACACTGAACAATTGGAAAGATTCAAAGTTCAAGAAATGGCCAAAATTAAACACTTGGTGAGTATTTTTTTGAATCACAGTATCTACCGTATTCATGCCATATATGTAATACTTCTATACCGCCAGCTTGAGAGAAAAGCGCATCAGGAAGAGAAAAGCGTAGACGATTCGTTTCTCTCTCGTACAGGAGTGGATACGTAAGCGCATCGTAGTGTGCGTGCGACAATACCAAGAGAGCAGAGTGTATATGAGAGTTTATATATAGATTCAATAACAGCAGACAATGGGTGCTTGACGTTTGCACATGCGCAGTACCACTCGAATCTTCTTACCCCTTTCTCTTTCTATCATGGTGCTCCTTTCCAACAGGCGAGGATAAGACGCTGGCAATAAAGAAGTATTACATATATGATTCATACAAATAATGTATCACTTTTTCTTAAAAAAAAAAAAAGGTGAATGAAAGGCAGAGCGATACGTTTTTTTATTGTAAATCGAAATTCCTTGAGAAACTATGATATGCAGAATCTTGTAACAAGGAATTATGTAAAAGTACACGATTTCTTCGCCCCTTCGCCACGAGTCCAAACTCACAAATAAAATCGCTACTCTTCAAGATTAACAAGATTTAATCCAAAAAAAAAATCAAAATTAATACTTGCCACACAACTGGTTCAGGATCGCCAGACAAGTTGAACTTGTCGAAATTTCTTCTCAAAAGCAACAAAAGAAAAATACTTAAATTAAACAAATCGGAAAATCTCAAACAAGATGGACTCGTGAAGCGGAATCTTCACGCTGGTCCGCGCAATGGACACCTACGAGCAGATATGAGACAAAACCACGCTCGTTTTGTCTCGATTTTCCATTTATCTCAACCCCGATAAATAAAACAAATCCAAATCTCAATTAACAACCATCTATTCAATTCCTTGATGTACAAAAAAAAATACAAGAATAACTATTATTATCGCGTCCTCGTGCTACCTTTTCTAGCCAAACGCAATTCAAAAACGCCACAAAAGGTAATAATTCTCACTCGAAAAATCACACCCCTCTCTTCAAACAACACAAAAAAAATTCTACTCCTTTCGAACGCGGAAAGGAAAGGAAACCAAATAATTACTTGAAATTAGTCTAATAAAGGCAAGGTAGCAACGAAGCGAAGACTTCAGCTAGAACGACCTTGAATAATAATTCTGTGCCGGTACAAAACAAAAACAAAAAAATAAGCCAGATAACTGACCCGTAATAATCAACTACTCACGCTACCAAACGAACCCTCCTCGCCAATCTCTGCACTTGCCACGTCACGCTTCTCCTCACAATTTACACGACCGCCATTTTCTTCAAACGCCTCAGGCGTGACCTGAGTGGGGTAATGAGCGCTCAAAGAAAACTTTGGACTTGGATCGCGATTAAAGAGACTCGCTGAATCTATAACAACCCCAGACGCCAACCGAAGCGCTCGCAAGTCTCGGTTTCAAGGTCGATCGACACCTAGATGCAAGGCAACTCCCCATCTAGGATTTGCTCGAATCGCCTAGAAAACCGTCAGACCACAAGTCTCGGTTTCAAGGTCGATCGACACCTAGATGCAAGGCAACTCCCCACCTAGGATTTGCTCAAATCACCTAGAAAACCGGTTAGAGTTCGGTCCAACTTGACCGAACCGCACACCAAAAAAATTGAAACCCAAGATCCACCCAATATCACTCCAACCGGGAACTCTGCAATTCCCTGATACGGGCATGACCCGCAGGAATCTCGGACAAAGCCCCGGCGGAAAACACCAGCGAGTCTATTTATCGGAATCACAAAATCGAAATTACACTCCCGAGTAACAAACAAAAAAAAAATCGAGGCAAGGTACACTAATAGCGAGGTAAGGTAAATCGAGATCGAAGCTGTAGATAATTCGGTAATATGCACAATAAATCAAACGATTGATCGCGACGCGAACCAAAAATCCGACTCAACTCGTCGATGACTGGCCGAAGAAGCCCTGAGCCGACGCGGGTTCCGCCTTTTATAGACCGCTAATTCCTCCAAAAATTTCCCCACCCGGAAAATTCCGCTGTCTCTTTTCGCGACCTGAGTTGTCCAGTCTGTCCTTCTCTCCAAAATCGAGCCGCCGCCCGCCATGTCCAACGCTTCTGGAACTTTCTCGAATTTTCCGAGTCGTTCCATCTCGAAAACCAACCTGTTGTTTGCCAATTCGTATTGAAACCGAGCAGATTTTTGCAGAAAATTGAAGAACAGCAATGTTCCGAGTTCATGTTATGAAGTACGAGGCGGTAATCAATCGAAGAGGGCGGTAATCAATCAAAAAGGGCGGTAATCAATCGAAGAGGGTGGTAATCAATCGAAGAGGGCGGTAATTGATTGAAGAGTGCGGTAATCGATCGAAAACCATGGTGATCAAAAAGAAGTACATCTCTACGTTGGAAAAGTCGTCTTCACCTGATGAGGTCGTATCTCAGCGTTGAAAGGTCTCTGATAAAAGGTGAAAAAAAACTACGATTTCGCACGCTCGCGAAAATTTTCGGCTCGTATTACACAAAAAAAAAATCGGTATCTGACAATCACAAAAAAAATCAATTCCTTCCCGGTATAATTAATAGCGCGAGAGTCGGACAAAGGAAAATTTCAGGACAAAGGCGTTACAAAGAAATCGAAGCCTCTCCCCCTTGGTCTCTTCAAAACGAAAATCGCGTTTTCCAATCAACACGCCCCGAACAATAGAATTAGTGCCAACTCGGCCCCGAAAACGCGAAAATCGAAAAATGCGTCGAAGACGAAGGCCACATATCTCTCTGGAGACAAAATAACACCGAACAGGAAAGAACTCGCTTGTTTTCAAAATCGAAAATCGCGTTTTCGTAAACTTGTCCAAACGGGAAAATATAGCTAAGATAAAGGTCCCTTGTCTCTGAAAGGTAAATAGTGCCGAACAATCAAAAATGCGCATGCCTCGTGAAACTGAAAAATCCAAAAACACGTCAAACAAAGGAAAGGCATAAAGTCGCACGAGCACGAAAAGTGAAACCGAAATTCAAAATACGCTGAACAAAGGAAAGGTATAAATCGACACGTGCACGAAAATCAAAACCGATAATGAAACAAAGCACGTACCTTCAAAGTCGTTCTAATGTGGTCATCGACGAGTTAAAATCGGATTTTCCTTTTTTTTTTTTTTTTCTCCTTTTAATTTCGTAAAATCCCTTCCCTTAAAATGTGCACTTCGAATTCCCCGCGGTTCGTCATAACTAAATACGAAAAATGGACTTTCGAACGGGGCAAAACCAAAAAAACTTTGCAACGTCACAATCTAATTTTTTATCAAAAATCTATTGATATAATCAGTATATGGGTCATTCCAGGTCAGATTTACAACTAAAAATTAGAATAATTTGAAAATTGGGTCTCTAATTCTTAAAAGAAAAAAAAATGACACGTATTTTTTTATTTCAAAATAATACGAAAATTTACTGAATTATGAATTATTCTATTTACCGCGTTAAAAAAACCTGTTTTTTCTTATTCCTTGTAAATCGTTCAATTTCTTGAATAAGAGTTAAACATTGTCGGAAAAATGCTTACCAGGGTTTCAATGAAAGTCTATTTTAACACGAAAAAAAATGAAGCTATATATGACCTTCATATTAACAAATTTATAAACAATTAGCATTTTTGCAAAAGGGGCATCTTCGAATTCAATTTTTTTTGTTTGTAATTTGTTCGTATGGTTTATAGAACATTTCGTCCAAATTTTAAAGTGGACCGTTAAATACTTTCCGAAATAAATTATAATATGTGACTGCGTGCTTCAAGCGCGCAACGCGAAGGATGGAGTTGAGCATACTGGAATTTTTTTATGTTCGTCCAGCATATTCTGAGAGGGTTATTTGGTCATTTGATAATAATAAAAAATTACAAATTTTGAGAAAGAATAAAAACGAGTGAAACTGTTTGATTATTCATATTAATCATAATATAATTTGGTTACAATAGTTCGTTTTAAAACACTTTTTCGAAGGAATCATAAATAATTTTTACAAATTATTTCACTCATTTTCTAGTCATTTTTCGACAACTGTTTTTTTTTTCTTGAGTGCCTAGAAAACTGACGTTTTCAGAAGTGGAACATCGAGAATAAGCTTTCACTCTTAATTCACAATTTTGAAGTGGTTCAACGTAGTGTATTTTTTGTGTACCTCGTATCGTTTTACAATTATCGAAACGTTTCTTCAAAAAATTCGCAGCTTCATTGTAAGAATCTTCAGTTTCGAAAGCGACAGAAATATTAGACAACGATGATTCGCGATGAGCCCATTCGTAGAGCTCTAACGGCGTTGTTATTTGATCATTCGCAGACCTTTGCAGACTAGCTTTTCTCGCTTGCCTTTTTAAAGATCCACCAGCTCCGTCACAAGGACCCTTGCCATGAGCTGTAGCTTGGAAATGCCATATTGCGGTGCGATCAAAATCTTGTTTGTGGTGGTAAATTGTTGAAAAGTGTTTTGAATTTTTGAATTGTTGCGGGGCTCCATCCGAAAAATAAATACAATGACTAACTATTGGCCGGAAACTCGAAAGAAAATTGTTAAATACCCTCAAAAATATGAACACTGCCACCGAGTCGTGCTTCTTACAATCAGATATGATCACCAATGTTTTGTGCTTAATCGACCCATCGTCATTATAATAAAATACAATCGGAAAAAGCCTGATTATTATTCCAATGAAAACCTGGGACAGAGTTTTGAATTACGAAAGCATAATTCTCAGCAAAGTCACAAATAACAAGAGTTTCATTGATTTTCAGATTTTTTTTTCACAAATTTATAATAACTTGATTGTTCATCAGCAATATAAGAGTGAGGTAGAAAAGTTTTTCCACTTGTAATGAAATTAGAAATGAAAGTTTCAACTGGAACTTTTATAGTTTCTAATGCTGTCCGGGGTTGCGAAATCCAGTGTTTATATGATACTTCAGTAACTTCATGTTTTTCAAAAACTTCTTTCATGACTTCGATCAATACAGTATTTTCACCGCAGTTCTGAAACTCTCCGAAAAAGCATTGATCACTTGGATTAGAACATAGCGAAAGTAATAAAACGTCCTGATAATTTTCCACGCAAAAATTTTCTTCTTTCATGAAACGTACAACATGACTTCCTGCAATGAGTTTTAATTTTTTTTTTCGATCAAAACATTACAAATTTAAAGTGCATGAAAAATCAAACAGCGAGTCTTTACCAAGAGTCATAAGTTTCATGTTTTCATGAATTGGGCAAACACAAACAACGTGGGTTCCACCTGAACCTGCCAAAACGCAATGGGCCGGTCGTAATGAACAGAATTTCGAAAAAATGATTTTAATGTCGGAATCCTCATTTTGGAATTTCGAAAAAATTTGTTTCAAATTTCCCGTAATCAGACGCTTTTGTAAAATCATGGTTTTTCCATCAATTTTTACGGATTTAGTATCTTTTTGCCCAGGCATCACCGAACTCACATCATCGTATTCATAAAAATCTTTGACTTTTTGTTCTATCTCTGAAGGAATGACTTTCCCTGCAATATATCAGCGAATCAAAATATCTGTACAATTAAATACTTTAAATCATACATGAAAAAAATTAAATATTAACCAAGTTTTTTCGCGGGTAGAGACAAGATACCCATTTTCATATGCAACTCTCTGGCTTTTTTCACAAAATACCGTGAAGTGTTCATCACTTTAGCAGTTTTATTTATACTTAAATTTGATGGGAGAAGAGTGAGGATCTGAATCTTCTCTTGCTGATTAGTGTCTAAAGCATGGAACTTCGCTTTGAGCTCAAAAATGGTATGATAACTGAGATTTTCATCATCCTATAAATATCGAACATATAAAAAAATTTCTGATAATTGATACCTCGGATACCAAAATTGAAAAAATATTTTTGGAAAATAGCTCACTTCTGAATCAGAGCTTGGAAGCGAGTAATCATCATCATTTGTCGAATGATCTTCATTTTCAGTGTTGTCATTGATTGAGACACCAGCATCAAATTTTCGTTTGCCAATCGTAACTGGATCTGTTACGATAAGTAAAAGATCAATCAAAACCGAATAGAAAAAAATTTCTTTACTATAAGTTTTTAAGCTATCACAGAAATTTACTTCAGTTTTTTTTTCGCGAAATTTATAGCGCTCGGAAGATTTCGGAAAATTTTATGACAGTTGAATTACTGGCAAAATGAAAAGAAGTTTTCGAAGCCACTTACCTAATTCACCAGTATCCATTTTATTTAATCTTTTCCTACATGGAGCACAGAGGAGATCTTCTGATTTCAAAAAATCAAATTTTTCACAAAGTAATTCAGATGCATGACGTAGATTTTTTGTGTTAGATTTTGCACAATGTGACTTTTCACGAAAAGGATTCGAGCACCGATTTTGAAACTTTTTTCCCGGCATGTTGAGAGAATGTCATATGACAACGCACTAATTAACAGGCGATTTTGGATGGCAGTAAAGCCCGAGAGCGCATTAGCAACAGGCTTTGACTTGCAAGAGCGTTTTCACGTTCTAACACGCTCAACTTCGAGTTTCGCGTTGCGCGCTTGAAGCACGCAGTCACATATTATAATTTATTTCGGAAAGTATTTAACGGTCCACTTTAAAATTTGGACGAAATGTTCTATAAACCATACGAACAAATTACAAACAAAAAAAATTGAATTCGAAGATGCCCCTTTTGCAAAAATGCTAATTGTTTATAAATTTGTTAATATGAAGGTCATATATAGCTTCATTTTTTTTCGTGTTAAAATAGACTTTCATTGAAACCCTGGTAAGCATTTTTCCGACAATGTTTAACTCTTATTCAAGAAATTGAACGATTTACAAGGAATAAGAAAAAACAGGTTTTTTTAACGCGGTAAATAGAATAATTCATAATTCAGTAAATTTTCGTATTATTTTGAAATAAAAAAATACGTGTCATTTTTTTCCTTTTAAGAATTAGAGACCCAATTTTCAAATTATTCTAATTTTTAGTTGTAAATCTGACCTGGAATGACCCATATATGATATATAATACTAACAATAACGAAACCCGGACGGATTTCGTCCGTCGCGTAAAAGAGAAATCGGGACTTCGTCCGTCACTTAAAATAGAAATCGGCCGAAGAAGTTCATACTGAAATTATCACGTCTGTCTCTTTTCCACTTGCTTCGCCTAGCAGGACTACCTTTCTCCCACCTATTGTATTTCTCCCGATTGCAGCGATCGCGCTTCAATACAATTTTCTGGACGTCCATGGATACTATTCGTTGTTGCCAGATCAGCAGATTTTCCGCTAGATCTAGTAGATTATTTAGTTAGGCGGCGGAAAAAAATTCATCATTGCGGTTAGCAGAAAATCTAGCGGAATTTTACGGTTGATCCACAGATTTTTAGCTGAATTTGATTTGTTTGTGAAAGGATTAAAAAATTTTTTTGTTTTTCCATTGGTATGTACTCACCGAATATCCCTATACATATAACCACACACCCAAGTTTCCATAAGTTTTTGAACAAGTCCCTAGTACATAGTACATACACACCCATATATATATATACTGTATGCCGGTGTAGGTATTTTAAGCGTTCAGGTTAGAGGTTTATGTATGTTGTGTCCACACCACAGATTCCCAATAAGAAATTTTACGTAATGTTTGTGAAATATTTGCGCAACGAAAGTCCATGGCATGAAACAAAGTTGACGACAAGGTGCGTTCTCATTCGTCTATACTTCTGTCGAAAACAGTTTGACCAACGCAATATCGCAAAAGTTTCAGCAATATCGCCCAAACAGGTGGTTCAGCCATGACAGATCGTATATAAATCTAATGTGCTCAAAATAATAGCAACATATCGCAAACTGTTTGTGAAATCTGATTTCATTATTATTAACAAATATTTCACTGTTACAATATTTTTGAATATATTAAAAAAATAAATGAATTATAACTATTTCAATACATTTTTGTATCAAGCAAGTTACTTTGAGAGAAATTAATGCCTAGTTGAATATATGAAAAGGGAAGAGAGGAAAATGAGAGGGAAAGAAATTGTCCACTTAAATGAATGATACAAATGGCATGACAGACTTTTTCATCTTTTTTTATTTTTAAAAAATATTTTTTGAAAAATCATTTATTTGAACATGTGACAATACATTATGGCACGAAATCCGCAAAATCGTTTGAAAAATGCAATTTTAAGATTAGAGTAGTGTAATTATTTATTTGCATTGAAAAATGAAAAATTTTCGACTATCACATGCATGTTCTAATAAAGTTTCAACAGATTTTTCATGTCCAGAAGCCGAATTTTCAAATGTAAACAAACTAGCGTGCGCAGATAACCTATATATTACCGAGACACTTTAAGAGCTAATAATGACATTGATAGATACAGAAATGGAACTTTTAGGCATTCTTCAATCAGCATTTATTAGACACGTACTATTTTTAGTTTATAGCGATAACACATACCTTAGGAATCCCCGATTTTGTCGGATTTTGTTGGGAAATTCTGCAACAGATACGCCAGTGTACACCAGTATATGCCAGTTGCGCTCCTGCACACTTTCGCACATGATTCTCGCAATAAAAAAAAAGGAGTCACTGTCTCTTTTTCCCACTCAAACTTCTATTTTCACTCGCAGATTTTAACTCAATTAGTGATATTTAACGAAATACCATGACTGTATGCTTGTGTGGTGTATTCAAAAACACAATCCCAAAAATTTGAAAAGCCTTCAATTTTTTAAAATTTTATTTCATTAATACAATTCCAAAAATGAGAAAATTTGTTCGTTCATATATATTTGTTATTATAGTGCAATTGTGGCACAAACATCTAGCATGTTTGGAATTTCACAAAAGTTCGCATAATAACTGCAGCTACTGTTTGTAACTTTTTTGAAGCAACGACTAGCGAAAGAAGGTGCATTCATATTTGAGGCAAGGTGCGTCCTCATTTTCCCAAGTTTTTTATGCAAATGAATGCAGACGACAGTGGCTCATTTGTTGCGCAACGATGACGGCAACATAAGCGTGATCCAATGTTGCCACCTCTCACATTCGCAAAAATTGTACAAAACTTATAGCAACAGATGGAGCAAACTCCGCTGCAAGTATTTGTAACTGCACGAATGTCTTTCTGGGTTGTTTACATCTGCCTAGAACAGATTGTTTTGATGCATTGGTGAGATTCTGTAAAATTCAGTGAGAATCAAATACCATAAAAAAAAAGCTATATGCGAGGGGTGATTCACTTGTGAGTCTATTCGTAACTGATGAAATGCAAAAAGTATATTCGGAACAATCGGAACGTTATTTATCTACTCAGAAGCTTGATTCTTTAAAACACGCATCGCATCTGTTGTAACTGTGGCCTGACACAAAAAATTTTTGTGTGATTGATTGAATGCTCTCGCTATTTTGCAAAAAGTGTTGCAACAGAAGGGTCATTTTGATATTTCTATTTTGACCCCCGCAAGAATCAGAATATGCGATGATTTCGCGAGTTCATTCCGGTAAAAATTGCTTAAGGTGAGTGAGTACGCAGGAGCCAATCTCTTGTCCTCCACGAGAAGCTACGTTTTCACTCCACACGTACATGAAATCTGAGAAAACAATTTTCAAAAAATTTTAATGACACGAAAAAAAATTAGTTGCACTTAGTTATTGATTTTCAGCGGCATATATACCTAACAAAAAAAGTAAGGCCACCAATTTTCGTCGTTACTTCAACTAACACTTTTTTGATTCAACGAAAAAAGTTATAATATGGACTATTTTAGTTAAGTATACGTACATGCCACTGAAAATCAATTAGTGAGTGCAACCAAATTATTTCCGTGTAAAGATAGTACAATATAAATTCCGATTTTGACTCTGATGTTATTGTTTCGGGCGCCAAATACTTTCTACGTTTTCAATTATATAGAGAGTCAGAATCAACTATTATGTTATTAAAAGATAAATAATAAGAGTTAATAAATCACTTTTCATGGAAACAAAAATGATTGTACTTGTTAATCAATTTTTAATGACATATATATATAAGGCTGCGAATTTTTTTCGTTACGTCAACTAATGCTTTTCCGATATAAAGAAAAAAAATAGTTGCTAAAATAGTTCGGTTAGGTATATATACCGCTCAAAATTAATGAGTAGGTGCAATTTTTTTTGCCCGTATAATTTGATTGGAATCCTAAAAATAAATTTATTTCGACAATTCCCAATAACTTCTCGAGTTTCTTATATTTTCATTCCTTTCAAGTTGACTATGAGATAAATTTATAATGAAATGTCAGCTTTTATAGAAAAGCTTCACTTTTGCGAATTTTATGTGAATCATGCACTTTTTCAAATATTTTTTGAAATACCATAAATTTGTTCTATAGACATGTCATCCATAGTAATTTTGATCCTTACAAAAACCTTATTGGAAAACCAAATTTTTTGTAAAAATTCAATTTCTTATAATATAAGCATATAAAATTCTCATAAAGTGACCTTATAAAATCTTTCTAAGAAACTGAAATTTCTTATGAAAAATTAAATGACAAAATTTCGTAAGATGTTTTCCTTATAGGATTTCATGAATAAATTCTTCTAAGTTTTTTTCATTTTTTCATTACGTTTTTATAAGGTTAAATTACAAAAAATGGGAAACTTACAGGAATTTCATAAGTTCACCTTGTCAGTAATCGAATTCGTACAAGAAATTTCATTTTCTCATAAGGTTTTTAAAAGTATCAAAATTATTAGGGTACATTAACCATTAGTGGTGAATTATACGTTTTTATAATACTAACTTTGAAGAAATTAAGGGTTACTGCCCGAAGCCAATAAAGCCGAGGAGTTTAACTGTTACATGAAAATAGATATTGTTGAAACTCGCCATACGGTATTTTATTTCAAATTTTTCGAATAATTCTCGTCAGATGTACTGATTTTTCATAAATTTGGAAGAAGTTTCTTTCATTTCGTATATTACCTTTTTTGCGAGCTTCATCATAGACGCAAAGATTGTAGGTCCACAGTTGCCTCTTGTAAAACGCGATTGATGTAGAAATCGCAGGCGTCTCGAGAGTTTTTTGCAGGTCAACTGTCAAAACAGCAAGTTCAACATTCTCTGTTGCTTTCTTGACATCTTCCTCGAATTCTGAGTTGATTCTGGTGAAAAACTTTACGCGGCCTTCCTTTCCTTTTTCGAAAGCTGGACGACTTGAAGGTGTTGCTGACTGAATGTTGACATTCAGTTTGTCACACGTCTTGCATGTATCAAAATGACGACGCTTGAAAGCAAGATTGAAGCGAGTGTTGAATATTTCGCAAAATTTGTATTTAGAGACCGGAACAGCTTTTTTTGTTTTTTGCAATATATATCCACGCAATGCTTGTAAAAAATGGACATATTCAAGTTTGGATTCAAATATTTTCTCGCAGATTTTGAGCGAGCATAGTGTGACTCGTATTTTGGAATGCTTTTCATAAAGTTGACAGCACCTTCGATGTTTTCGGTAGGAATTTTGTTTTTTGATTGAGCTTTGCCACGTTTTTCTGAAGCAGTTGGTTTTTCTTTTACTGAGTTCAAAGCATAGTAAACTCGAGATAATGAAATAGCTTAACATTTCAAAAAAAAAATCTCTGCAAACATTGATGTAAACTTTTTCATGATTCGGCAAAGAGTAAATGTAGTTGAAGTGAATATTATTGAGTGAAATGATTGGATTATAGTTTGCTTTTTTACTGGCAACAGGTGTTGTTCTTACGTAAGCTCGAAGAAGAAAAGTTTTTTGCGACCAATTTGATGAGTAATATTAATTTTCGAATAGCTCTTTTTGCAAGTCTACATCGATTTTTGAAGGACAGTTTTGACCGCATTCACACAAATATTGTTCTTGAAAATTTTTTGCCGCAAAGTTCTTTTTTTTATAAATTCGCGCTTCACCTCGCTCAACAGCTTTCTTTTTTAGCGTCTTTTTATGCAAGTGAGTTTTCAGAACTCTTTTTCGTACTTGAACGTTGTTGGCTTTGCAAATTGAATAAAACTGCCTGATTATTTGATACAAATTTAGTGTTCAATAGTTTAAATTTGTTGAAAGGCGATGACTCAAAATTGAGCGTTTATTAAACTTGAATTGAACGCCTATAAATGCGTAACGAGGGGATTTGCCTTGAAATTCAAATAACACAGTGAAATTTTTCAACCTTTGCTTATAAATAATATGCTTCAAAATTATCTAAGATCTGAAGAAACAGGTAATAATTGTAGACAAATTAATAAAAAACTAATAAAATTATTGGGAAATTTTTGAATAGCTCGTAAACCCTCCTATTGAAGTTTACTGATTTATCAAAATTATGAAACAAAAAAAAAATGAAACAATCGCTTGAAAAATAACCTTTCGAAATTTTTACTTGAAATTCTATAAAATGGATGCAAACATAAAAAATAAAAAAAATATAACCGAAACATTAAAAAACTACAACTTCTTTATTGTAAGTTCCATGTGTATTCGCTAGATTTTCTGATTTTTTGGAAAACTGCATAGCATGCCGAATCGGTAATGACTGTTATTAATTTCTGAAAAATGTTTTGCAGACTATCAACAGTCTTAAACTTGATACGAACGATGTTAAACTCTCAAAACTGTCTAAAACTTGAAGAAAACTGTGCATAATATAGAAATTGAAAAAAAAAAAAAAAATGGAAAAACTTACTGCCCAATTTAGTAGCCAATAAAATTGTCATGATTCTCAAAATTGAGATTGTTTTTAAAATTCCGAAAATATTCACAGAAATTTTTGAGAAATAAACTATCTCAGAATTTCTATGGATAGATCTATTATTTTTTTCTATAAGCACTCCTCTGATATTGTGCACTGTTACAAGAGAGAATATTGATGTTAGAAATCTAATACATTTTTGTTCCATCAGTTTGCTCATTTCCTTGTTGTTCAACGTTCTCATCATCGTCTGTTTGACTGTCCGATGTTTCCAATCCAATATCGAGTTCAGGTTTTTGTTCAGGTTCACTTGAAGAATGTCCATCTTCAGATTCCGTAAAATAATACTACGTTAGAATTTTTTTAATAATTTCATGATCAGCGAAAAATAAAGGGGCGTTGGGTAGCTTGACTTGCCACCTGGAAAATCCTGAGCAATGTCCCTATGCAAAAAGTTAAAAAAATTTTTCATAAAAATTATTCTCTCCATATTTGAACAATGTAAATTGAACATGTTTGACTCTACATACATAAATAATCCTTCATCTCAGATCCTATAGGAACGCAAGAGTACATATTCCATTATGCAATGATCATTCAAATTTTTTCCTTTAATTCCACTGTCAACACAATTAACGGGTGTACTTATACATTAAAACCTAAAAAACTCTAACAAAATGACGCAAAAAATAAATAAAAACTTTCCCAAACTCACAGAAAGGCACACGAAAAAAACTGGAAAAAAGGGAAACTTCGAAAAAGTGTGAAAATCACAAAAAACTGCAAAAATTACGAAAACTTCTACATATTGTAAAATATCACAGACAATATTTTTCAAATTTTTTGTTTGTAATTTACATGCTGTTCATTCTTGTAAAGTTTAACAGTAAATCGAAAAAAGTTGAAGTTTTCTGCACAAATCATCATCATAAACGATTGCATGATTTCTTACAATTATGTAGAACAAACCACCCAACGCCTGTTCTGTAAGCATTTTCTCATGTTTAGTTAGTTTCGCTGGTCATGATAAAAATGAGATGAAAAAAGTATTTCTTGAATAAAAATACTTTGTTCTAGAAACAAAATGATTCACACTATTCTCAGAAAAACTACCCACATTAAGAAAGATATTAGTTGAAAATTATAATTATAAATAACTCAATCTTTAGCTCATGTTAAATTATATTTATTCATAAGTCAATATTCAGTTCATGTTAAATTATATTTAGAAAAAATTATTATGTTCACCATTTAGGGGGTTTTCCACCTTCAGGCCAAAAATATTTGGAGGAGGAACTATAGATTATAATTAGAAGCAGTTTTTTGCCGTTGATGGATACATTTTTTTTTTTCAATTTTCAAAATATTATTTTGATTAAAAAATTATTACTACATTCACCTCATTCAAATATCGTTGTCTGGAACAACGTCATAAGATTGATGTAAGATTTTGTGATAATTTATGTTATGAAACATTTTCCGTAAAATAAATGAATATTTTTCGAATTTCAAAAAGTACATACTCCTTCTGATAAAACAACCACCTTTTAATTACATATTTTTCCTAATTTTTTTCATTAAAAGGCTTCAGCATGTAGGAAAGATTATAAGAATGATATTTTTTTGCAAAATCGAATGTATAACTATAATGATTTATTAATATCTGTTTCTGTGAAATACTATTTGAAAAATTGAAAAAAGGAAAAAAATTTCTAAATTTGCAAAATGACATTATTTAATTCATGAATTTATAATGAATTATCCATCAAATCATTATTCGGAAGTAATAAAAATTGTTCATAGTTTTTGCAAATCTTATTGCAAGCAAGAAAAAATTGTTGCATAACTATCTTAAACAAAAGAAAATGATAGTCATACTAAAAGTGCTACCAGTTGAAAACGATCACTACTGAAATGCATGCGTAACAAAATTTAGCATAAAAAATCTGAAAATTAGGTAAGCTAAGGATAAAATCTCTGATTTCACTTGTTTAGAAGGAAGGAAACCCTTTGTTTGTTTCCAAGATACAGAATGAAATATGAACAATATCAAGGTCAAGAAACAACTATCATTTCGTTTTGAAATTTATTTCAAGAACACTTAATGTTATTTCGGATCTCTTGGCGATATACTTGACTACCTGGAGTAACACAAAATGTAATGCATGCATCATCTTTTTTTATTACTGATAATGTAGATGGATCAAATCTAACTATAAAATCTGATTTCTAAGTTGTAACTTTTTCTCAGACAAAAACGTTTCAAGGTCAAAGGTGCGAAATGATTTTTTTTAATATTATTTGAAAAAAATAAATTTTTCATTAAAGCAAAAAACTGTTTAAAATTTTTATGCACGATTCCTTTACAAACCATTTTCAAAAAGAGATTCGAAATTTGTTTCTCGCAGGTAGAAAATTCATTTGGCTATACTAATTCTTCACATAATAAATTTCAAGTCATATTATATATAATGATTGCATTGTATTTTAACAAATTTTAAATTATTAAAAAACATTCGTATGATCAAAATTCGAATAAAAAAATGATAGGAAAGTTGAGGAAACCCTATCAAAATCCGAATATAGAATTTTATTACTCACCACTTCTTGACGAATCCATAATAATTGATGTTAAGAACGATCAACAACTATGTATATTCGTCACACATTTGTAAAACACAACTTTTTCTACGATGTTCGTGAATGGTAAAAACTCAAAAACGTGTTTTCAGTAGCTCGCTCGAGATAGAACTGACCAAATTTTCTCTTTTTTCAAGAAAATTCAATTTGGAACAGTTAGAGAGTCTGTATGACGGCCCCCGAGTTAAGAGCCGCACTTAGATCTTGGCGCGAAAATTCGCGGCTTCTTTTACCTGGGGACCGTCCGGGAGACCGTGTCAAATTGGCAAGATCCGTCGGACGACCCCATGTCGGTTGACAGCAAGTTGCGCACAAATCCTCTAAATTAGCGTGAAAAAGTTCCGAGTTGCGCACAAGCCCAAAAAGGTAAGTTAATCCCCCTTCCGAATTGCGCACACTTTCAAAAAGGTCCACTAATCCCCCTTCCGAGTTGCGCACAAGTACAGAAAAGGTACTTTGGTCAGGTATAAAAACATAAACAAATTTTTCTAAAGCAAGTATTCCCTGAAATGTTAAAATTGAAACATTTTGAAAAAATTGGGTGCAACAAATAAATGGGGAGTAGTATCAAATAATTGTTTAACCCTATATTATACTGATTAAATTATATTACATTTTCAAAATGGTGTATATTTGAATGCCATGCATTTAACATACACGAGTTTTTCGATTGCGTTGACACAATATTGCTTGATTTTTTCGATCAAAAATGAGCGGTCTTTTTTCAATCTTCCAAGTATTTCTTTGGAAGCCACCGCATTCAATTTCGCGTATGTATCGATTTGCATATTTTTAATACATTCGAGAAAAGTGTGAATGTTAGGATGTGGCGTCTCATTCTCCGTCGCGAATTTAGAATTGAAAGCCTCACATCCGTTGTTCGTCCTCCACACGCTGTGATCTGCAGCTGCCCAGAGTGTTGGTGGGAAAGTCGCGGATTCACTGATATAGGTGTCGACCAAATAATCCGCAAATGAAGACGCCCTAGCATCATCAGGCTGTTCAGCCATTAGGTCCGCGAAAACATCCCCGACATCATGAGGGTGAAGGAAAGTCAAGCCAAAAAAAGAATGTAGCCATCGCCCTACTTCACAATTTTCATCTTTGAAGTCGGATTGTAAGCCCAATTCACCAATTTTCCGCCACCTTAATTGAAAAAGCAAAGGATGCCTATCAAATTTTGTTTTTATGATATTTTATAATAATTTGTTAAAGAACCGCACCTAACCTTTAAAAAAAATTGGGTGCATACAATAAATGAAAAATATCATTTTTACTTTGAGTTTTGTTAATATTAATACATAAAAAAATTTTGAAAATTCGCATCCTTTTTTTTCTAAAGCAGCCCTACCTAACCTTTGAAAAAATTGGGTGCATCAAATAAATGAGGAGTAATATCAATTTTAGGCCGAGTTATTTCAAATTTTCATAAAATTTTGTAATCATTTTAATATTGCAAAAGTTTATATTCAGATATAAATATATTTACCAAGCTTGGCCGAGATGGAATCGACAACCAATCATTGTTGTATCTAGGAACTCCTGTAGTATCGCCGACAAAATAGCCTGTTCGAAAACGGAAACAACCATCTTGGGCGAAAAAATCAATCCGACCTCGGAGCACTTTTCTTTCAAAACAGAAAATACTGTCGCGTAGGATATTTGCTTCTTATCGTTCAGCAGGCTGTACGCGATCGGGATATATCTATCATCTTTGAATGCAAGAATACTGAACATTTGAACGAAAAATTTCGTGCAATAATCGAATGTGCCATCAACTAAAATGATTTCCGAATTGCACATAAATTCAAGATTACTTTTGCACGACATAATTACGATGTGACTCGATTTATCGTTGTGTAAAACCAAATCCTCTCCTCTTACAGACTTCCATTGCGATTGGTTTAAATAATCATGCACATCGTCTGTACATGTTGGCAATTTCGGGAAGCACTGCAACTTTGCGCGATTAAGGTTCTTGCCAATGCGCACCATATCTGTATCGGTCAACGTATCCATGCACTCCTCATCATTTTTCACTTGCGCTCTAATCATTTTCCTCGGTTTTTCAAAAGAACACTCTTCTTGGGCTTTAGTTTTCACCGCGTTATTCACTTTTTGTCTGTTCAAAATTTGCTGATTGTCGGCAACGTGAGTGGAATGGTCGTTTAAAATACTCGAAAAAACGTGGTCCGGTCCAAGCGTATACAATGTCGCAGTACACTTTTTATTCGTGCATCTCCAACACATTTCACCTGTTGACTTTTTCAATCGATGTTCCCGAAATTTAAAACCGTTATAAACAAGCAAAGTCTTTCCTTTTTCACTCAACATTTTAGATATCGCGGCCATTTTAGCAACTAATTGCGTCTAGTGTCTCACGTGAACTGATGAAATTTCGTAAAAGCGATATCTTTTTCGGAAACAGCGCATGGTCAGATATGCAGGCATAAACAAGTTGAAACACGAAGGAACTCGGTAAGTTCGGAAGTCAAGAAAAAATGAAATTGTTTATATTGCTCGGGCGCAACTCGGAAGGGGGATTAGTGGACCTTTTTGAAAGTGTGCGCAACTCGGAAGGAGGATTAACTTACCTTTTCGAACTTGGGCGCAACTCGGAATGAGGATTAAAGAACCTTTTTTTGGGCAGGTAAGATTGTGCGCAACTTGGATCCTACGTCCATGTCAGTCTGCAGGCCCAAAACATTAGTATATATCTATCGCATAAGAAATTCTTTGCGCTGAGACATTTTCTATATTCTTTTGGCTCGAAAATTCTCTCGACTCGACTTTTGCCCGGAAAAAAAAATCAGCTTGTGACGAGGGAGCTTCAATCAACCAGCGATGATTGGAATAAATTGATCGATGCCCTCGTAGTTCCTAATGCCTCGTTTTCCTTATCGCTGGTTAGATCCAGACTTACTCGTTCAGAAAGGACCCATATGGAGACTCTGCCCAAAAGGACCCTTAGAAAGGGGGTTTCTTAAGGATAGTTGAGGGAAGGTTTTTATTGTAATGAAAATGCCAAGATTGTTGTTAAAAGTAATACGTTATTATTCACAATATTAAGAAAGATACAGTTTTACAATAAATCATTCGTTTCCAAGAAGATACAAGTTTTTATGAGAACTATTTGCTAAGCATTATATAAAGAAAAACGCGCTGAATTCCGACAAGCTTCCTAGAACCATATTTCTCCCATTTTTGCTAGCTCGATCCTTAAAGCTTCCGCGGGTTCTAATTTCGTTGGTTCATTATTTGGTTCTAAAACCTCTTTTTCTCGAGTGGCAGCTTCAAGCTCTCGATCGACTCTAGACAAATCTAAATCGTTATCTTGTTTATGGCCACAACGACTGCATGTGGTGGTCACTCGTTTCGCTGGCGTAATTAGGGTGAAACCTAATTGTTGGGAAACTTCTTGGGCCAATAATTTTTCTATTCCCTCCCAAGTATTCCTCGCTTTTGGATCTAATCTCTTAAGGATTCTGAGGCGATGATATAAATGAAGTATCCCTCTTTGTTTGAATATGTACTTCTTTACACTGGGCTTGACTCCTTTTCGCCTAATGACACTTTTAATCGCGTAAACTAACTCCTCCACCAAAGGCACTGTGGGGTAAAAGAAAGATGCATTTACGAAAGGTTAATCTTATAAATCCGGGAAACATTAATAATAGATCTGTTTATTACTTCCATTCTTATTGATATTATTTCATCTTATCCATATATTGTCTGATTTATTATTTTAATTGATCCAATTCCACCTCTTCCATATCTATTCATTTTCATTTCGTATTTACTTGTTGTTGAATTTAATTTACCATTTCAATTAGTCCAAAATTGCTCTAGTGCCAATTTATACATATTGAAAATAAAAGAAAGAGAAACAGTTGGGAAGGCTTGAATCGAGCTGTCCTGGAACTAAGCTAAAAGGGGATTAACCCTTTCACTCAATTCTTGCCTGCAACTGGACTCCTTAATTTTGAAAGCTTACTTTGAAAAGAACTTCTAATCCTCGTGCAAATCAGTTTGTGGACCTAGAGTACAACTCTGGTTTCCACTGTTGTGCACTTGGTAAGATGGAGCAAGAAGGGTCGTCGTCAGGTCGGACACCTTATAAGGGCTCGGAGAAGAGAGTTTGAGTTTCCTTTGGGCTTCCTTTTGGACTCGTGAGAGCTATGGAGGAGGCTTTTACTGGAAACTCTTGGAACCTCTTCCGATTTTCTGGCCGGGATCCGGCGCTTATATACGCTTTTCGAAAGGGGAATTTTGAAAGAAAAAAAAGGTCGAGGCAAAAACGGGTTCCGTTTTGGCCAAAAATCATTTGTCTATCTTTGAGGGGAACAGATAATTCGTTGATCAAATTGCGAAGCAATAAGTTGCTAATTTTCAACAGTGATTGAAGTTGCCGTAATACGCGCTATCAAAAATGATTTCCTATTGAATATCCCGCGCGTTATCGAAAATGATTTCCTATTGAAATCCCGCGCGTTATCGAAAATGATATCCTTTGAAATTTCGGCAGCCTCTCATATCTAAAAGAGTGGCAAAGACCTCGCTCGTTACAAGCTTTACTTTGTCTCGAAACTGCCTTTCACTTTTCTTTCGCTCCGAGGTGCTCAATTTAGGTTTCTATTATTTGTGAAATATGAAAATGTATCAAAAATTTGAATCAGAAATTTACAACTTGAAAGTTACCTTAGATAATGAATCCTTTGATCTATTATTTAATTATTTAAATAATAATACCTTTGATGAAAAAATAATACTATTAAAATTTCAGGATTACACATTTTTTTTTTAATTTCAATGAATAGTTAATAAAAGGAAAAAAAATCTCTGGGTGTGATTGAACGACAGTTAGAATTTTTGAGATATAAAATTGTGAATAAAAATTATAGTCGACATTTTTAGATTCTAAAATATTCCTCATACATACACTAGTCCCTTGCTATAACGAGCATTATCTGTTCTTTTTTTCTGATGCTAACAGATCAGAATTGGAAGAAAAGAAGTACTCGTTATAGCAAGGGACTAGTGTATTTAGAAAAAAGTTATAAATATACAATAGTGAAAATATGGACGAAATTCGTTGTTTACTGTTCTGATAATTAAACGATAAATAACTTACACCATGACCGGTGAAATCTTTTCTGTGTTTTATTATTCCATCTTTAACGCTTACGTTTCGGTCCAGTTATACAGTTATACAAGCTTTGAAAAGGATCCTAACTGTATTGAAACGTAAGCGGAAAAGTTAGAATAAATCACACAAAAGATAAGAATTGACTGGTCGTGGTGATATTTATTAATCGTTAAAAATACAGAATCATGATAATAAAATAAAAGATGAAATTTTTATTCTATAAAACTTTTTTGATAATTTAAAAAATGTATTCTTGCAAAACACGCAATAAAAATGTACTTCGAGGACCTGTATGGCGATTGGCGCCATCGAATACGCCCATTTCCGACCGGCAAATGCTTTAATCCCTGAAAATGTACACGCGCTGAAGCAAAAACCTACGCACTGAAACATTTTTCCAGTTTCCAGCACGTGTCTTCAGGGACTGAAGTATTCGCCCGTCGTAAATGGACGTAGCCAATGCAACTACACAAGTCCTCCAATTACATTTTTTTGCGTGTTTTGCAAAAGAATCGTTTGCACATCGGACACTGAGACGTGGCTTTGTTCTCGGACCAAATATCAACCTCAGCTGATAAATTGGTCCTCGCCCTAAAAGCCACGCTTCAGGTCCTCGAAACAAAATATACTATGTGAATATACAAAAGTAAAACCACATTATGATGTAAAAAAATATTCAAATTTAAAAATTACAGATTTTTTAAATTTTCAATAATATGTGAATTAAGAAAATAAACATCTGCGTGTTAATAGAGAATGACAGTTCAATTCTAAAACAGAAATTGGAAACTATTTTCTTGAAATAAAAGAAATATTAACTTTCTCATGTTTTGAAGGAAAATGAATATACATTAAAAAAAGAATACAATGCATGTATCTGAAAAAATATTTAAATTTACAAAAATGAATTTGGATTGATGATAGTCATAAATTTCGTTCTATAAATTCAAAGATTTTGAAATCGTCTCGATATTTTAAAAAATATCGAGTTAAAAGTTTTATATTGCTGAAATATAATTAAGAATATAAAAAAAGCATCTAAGATGCATATGAATTTGACATTGAATTTTCAAATTTTAAATTTTTTGTGACATTTTTGAAAAATATATATATATACTTTAATTCAGGTGCAGATTATGATGTAAATAATGTAACAATAAAAATAAATATTAATTAAAAATCATCAGGATGTAAATGACGCATTTCAGAATTTCAATTTTTAGATTTAAGAATTTTCAAAGCACTAAAAAAACAAAAATCAGTATGGAGTCGATGATCTTTTACTGCGCCAAGAGTCTTGGCCTAGATCAGTGCATAATGCATACACATATGTTAGTTTTAGAGAGGCTAAATTAAATAAGATTTAGATTGTGCTACAGCCTATTAAGAATGTAATAAATGTATATCACATTCTTTAAAAAATTGGTAAATTACTGCTCACTGTCATTTCTTAAAAAAAGTTGTGATATCCCCTCCCCCTTCCCCTACAGACATTGCTTATGTAAAGGTCGGCCGTCATTTGTTGGGTGGTACACCATGACATATGTACCATTTTTTTTATAAATTCTTGCGCCATTATCGGAAACCTCATATTCCACATAACACATAATAAAAAAGCCATTAATCGCAGAAGCAATCAAGAGTCACACTATGTCATAAAAAGAGTAGACTTAAAAGTATTCGTATCACAAAAAACGTCGCTTGAAAAAAAAAAAAAAAAACAACAAGGATTAAACACCAATCATATTTTGTGATCACACACTGAAAACTATTGATATATGAAAAAGCGTTGCATTCATCATTCAAGTATTTACAACTGGTGTATCCAAAAAATGAACAGTCATAATGAAAATGTAGCAATAGTCAGTAAGATTATATTCAAGTCATAAATTCTCGTTGAACGATGATTTGTCAATTTCCCTTTACCCTTCGATGTAATAACTTTATTGCAATACAAAACACGAACGTTCCACATTTCACTACTGATGGATTGAAAAGCGCTCGACGGCCCACTTTTATAAAATTCACAAGATTAATAATTGTATCAACAGTGCGATTAAAGTGCACATGAATATGCTAAAAAAGTAGTCACATATTCTTTTTTCGGAAACAGTTATTCACACTTTCATTTCGTTTGTAACTATAATTTTATTGAATGGAAATGGCGACTTGAACAATCGATTTTTTGTAACAATAGTGGTAACTTATTATCTGTTGGAATTCGATCTCAAATGTTTACGCTTCGTTTTACTTCCACGTATGTTAACGGGATTCACTTTTATACAGTTCTGTACAGTTATAAAATTATGTACAGTCATTGACGATCATGCAGTGATGGGATATGGATATCGGTATGGAACAATGATCCCAGCTTTTTAGGGAAGGGTAAGCGACCTGGGATTGACGATTCGTCAGCTTGCTTCCCCTTCCCCTAGAAAGCTGGGATTTTTGTTCGATATGGTTCGATAGCTCCCATCACTGCGGTCATGTTCAGTCACAGTTACTCTTGTTTAGTAGTCGGCCTAGTCACCCGTTTACCTTTGTACTGAATAAATCGTGTCTAAATTTTGCAAGTGAAATCCGTGTTCTTATTGTACTTCAACCCGAAAACCAACATGTTAGTGGCCTAGCAACGTTCTAAGTGCGCTGGAAAAAAAGGTCTGAAAGTGTTTAACCGCGACGCATTACGTAAGTTCGGAAAAGTTAGATTAAGTGCGCGTCGATCACACTACCACGAGAAATATCGAAATTCTCTTCATCGCGCGGGGAAAATTTTTCGATCGCGAAAATGAAAACCGCGAAAAGAGCAAAAAGGGCATGGGCAGATTTTTCTTTTCCGCGAAAATCGGCAGTGAAAAGTTCCGCTACAAACGCGCGCGTGTGTGCGAGAAACCGCGAAGATGAGTTACGCGACTTTAAAAATTGAACCGCTTAGCAAGGAGAACTTCGAGACGTGGAAAATTTAGGTGGAAGCGCTGCTGATCCGGAACAACACCTGGAAGTACGTTAACGGAACGACCTTGAAACCAACAGAATCCGCCGGAGCAGTATCAGCGTGGGAAGCCAACGACGTGAAGACAAGGTCTGATTTTATTTTGGAAATCTGTCCATTCGAGCTAGAACAAATTAAAAATTGCGTGACCTCAAAAGACATATGGGACAAATTGCTCAGTGTGTACGAGTCGAAGGGCCCGACCAGAAAAGCGACGCTCCTAAAATCACTAATAATAATGAAAATGAAAAATGGGGAAGACATGCGGGATCATGTTAGAAATTTTTTTGACATAGTTGACAGACTCCAAGAAGTAGAATTAGAAATTGTCAATGACCTACTTACAATCCTGTCACTATCTAGCATCCCTGATGAGTACAAGTCATTCGGAATAACAATTGAGACACAAGAGGGTAAAGGCTACTTTACAGCTCGTTGGCTTAGGCCGTGACTTGGCATGGAAGCTTGGCATAGATGCTGAAGCCGAGCTGTGCCGGGCGTATTAGGAGAAGTTTACGCCGCGCGCGATCCCTTTCCACTTTCGGGCTCAGGGACGACTCTTTCACTCGCGGTAGCTCGCTTCGAAAATATATTTAATTCAATATAATGAAACGTTTAACTGTTTAATATATTAACTGACTATTATATATAATTATATCATTTTTTTTATTGCATAAATTGTATTATTTTTTATTTTCGATGAAGGTCTGAACAATTGGTTGCAAAAAATAATAGTTAAATTTGAATAAAATTGATTTAATAATTATTTACTAAAATTGAAATTTATTACTGATTATCATAGACAATTATTATCAATTATTGTAATCATAAAAAATAATACATAATAATGCAATGATTAACATACATATTATATCTATATTTTAATATATTTCATCCATATATTATATTGATATTTATATGAGATACATTGTATATGTACATATGTATACATATATATTACGTACGTTTTATATCATATTATATAATACATAGTAAATTATTGAATGTATAATTATGTAACTTTTATTATTAACAAGAATTTTATTATGAATAGTTTTAGAGTGTCGACAATTACTTTTTTGAACTTTCATTTTCAAACAACTGTGGACGGTTGTTGAAAAGAATCGTCCTCAGCATTTCCAGGAAAAAATTAGTTGAACGTTTTATTATATTGAATTAAATATATTTTCGAGGCGAGCTCCTGCGAGCGAAAGAGTCGTCCCTGAGCCCGAAAGTGGAAAGGGATCGCGCGCAGCATTAACTTCTCCTACGCCCAGCACAGCCCAGCTTAAGCATCTATACCAAGCTTCCATGCAAGCCACGGCTTAAGACGACTCGCAAGACCTTCTCTTTTCGTCCTTCTTTCTTTCAATTGAATCCCGTTCTAGGCGTCTTTCTCGCACTACAGTAGGTTGCGAGTCGTCTTAAGCCAACGAGCTGTAAAGTAGCCTTAAAGCTTTAGAGTCACGGCTTATGCCAAAAATGATGTAACAAAATTTTTTTTTTTTTTCAAAAATCAAGCATTTTCGATAGATATAATCACAAATGTAAGGGGCTCGCGAAAAATGTTAATAGTTTTTATCGTTAACGATTAAAAAAACAATAAGTAAGTAGGCGTCTTAAGATCGACAATTACCGAAATAGAGACGTTTGTCAGTGTGTGAAAGTAGCCGGGAGCGTTTGTCGCGATGTTGTCGATTATCCTGAAAATCGTGAAACTCAACTGATGGACGAAATCATTAAATGAATCTTTGTTAAAAAAACTAATAAAGTGAGGTTAGGTGGTTATATCAAGTGACTCGCGAGGTCAAGAAAACTATAGAAGGAGGGATCACTTCCTATCAAGCCCTGCATAAAGCGTGCTCCCGTATACCGGAGTAATTTACCCTTTCTTCGTCTATTGTGCGCTGAGTTGCGCAGAACGGTATTTTGAATCATTTTGAATGTATTCGGCGCTTTGCACATATCGAGATGGTGGGGAAATTACTCCGGTATACGAGGGCATAAAATCAGTTGAGTGGTCCCCTTCTATAGTCTTCTTGCGAGAGGTAAACATCTAGTTCGTGACAGTTTGTGATTTGTTGTGAATTAGTTTGTGGTATGAGTTAGGGCATTCTACAAATTCAAGATAGCATATCTGTTATAAATATGGCAGCTAAAGTTTGAATTTACAGCCAATTTACACTTTTATTAACTTACTAAATTAATTTGTGGAAGCATCTATGATTGCTTGAAGATAAAAACACGAGTTTCTACAGAGCCGTTCCAAACCTAAAAACATTTTTCAGGTTAGGTGCAGCTCTTGAGAAACTCGAAATACTGTTCATTAAAAAAAACTTCACCAATTTTATTTTTGTGCTTTTTAATTAGGACCTAACCCAATGAAAGACTCTTTTTCCTCCAACTGATATCTCGAAAATTATCACCTTGGGTGTAAAGAGACGATCTATTTTGTCAAATGCTGAGTTTGTCAGAATGCGTTTTTCTGAAAAAAAAAACCTACCCTGAAGTCTTTATTTATTGAAAATTTTTTAAAAGAGCAGTATTTCGGGTTCCTAAAGAGCTGCACCTAACCTGAAAAATATTTTTAGGTTCGGAACGGCTCTGTAGAAACTCGTGTTTTCATCTTCAAGCAATCATAGATGGATAACGCTTCCACAAATTAATTTAGTAAGCTTATAAAAGTGTAAATTGGCTGTAAATTGAAACTTTAGCCGCCATATATATAACAGATATGCCATCTTGAATTTGTAGAATGCCCTAACTCATACCACAAACTACTTCACAACAAATCACAAACTGTCACAAACTAGATGTTTACCTCGTGAGTCACTTGATATAACCACCTAACCTCACTTTATTAGTTTTTTCAATAAATATTTATTTACGCTATTTAAACCTCAAAACTGACATTTTGACGTGACTTCTCGGTTATCATGGCGTAAAATACCTCACGTAACAGGCACGGATGTACAATTTGGTGAAACGGCTAACAGACCTCAGCTTCGCTTCAGTCCATTATTTTGCCATTTCGCTAAATTAGCACATCCGTGCCTGGCACGTGATGTACTACTAATAATTTCGTCCATCAGTTAAGTTTCGCGATTTCATTCGTATCGATCGTATCATATCGAGTATAATCGACAAGACCATGACAAATGCTCTCGGCCATTTTCACACATTCACAAACGTCTCTATTTCGGTAATTGTCGACCTAAAGTCACCTACTTATTCATTTTTTTTTTTTGTTGTTAACGATAAAAATTAATAAAATTTTACGTATGCCCTTTATAATTGCGATGATATCTATCGATAATGCTTGATTTTGCGAAGATTTAATTTTTTTCATGTCATTTTTAGCACAAGCTGCAACCCTAAAGTTTTACCCTCAAGAGAAACTTCCCACCCCGGATGGCCTGAAAATCAAACCCCTGGAGGAATACGAGGCCCGAAAAAGTAACGGAAATGACAGTGTCCCAGGCGCCATGTTTGTAAGCAGGATCCCCAGCAGACTGAACCCAGGAAAAAGGCTCAAGAACCCAAAAAAGGAGCGTTTTAAATATGAATGCCATAATTGTGAAAAAATAGGTGACATGGCTCGAGACTGTCGATTGAAAACTGTTCACAAGAGGCAACGCCAAGAAGAAAATAGAAAACACGCAGTCAACACGTCACGCGGAAGTTGCCATGAAAATTAGTCCAAATGTTGCAGAGGAATGGTGCTTAGACTCGGGGGTGTCGTCTCACATGTGTTCCAGGAAAGAGAAATTTTAAGAATTAACAGCACCATAGTAACAGACCCTGAACCTGGCAAAAAACCACTCAACAAGAATCGAAGGCACTGGCACGGTGAAACTGGACATCAAGGAAGGCTTTACGGCAAAGCTACAGAAAACACTATTCGTTCCTGACCTACGATCAAACTTACTTATCTGTAGGAAAAATGACCGAGAATGGTTTGAAGTCATATTCAAGAGGGATGAGGACGAGCCTGGAGACGAAAGGAACTGTCATGTAGGCCCACCGAAGAAGAAATCTATACTACATTGTTAGACAAAATCTCGACAATTCGCCACCGAAGTGGAAAGTTGTAATGACGCGGTGCGATATTTCGGTGCGAATGAGCATTTTTTACACCGTCTCGGTGTAAAGTTGACGAGCTCACGAAATCTCCACTTCGCGGTGTTCGAAACATTATTCAATCGCACCAAAAAGATGTCAGGCATTATAAGAAAGTGCTTAAGTTCACTGTACAGTGTTGTTTCAGCATGAAGACGGTGCGAAAAAAGTGAAAAAAAACACTTTTCTGTGTGAATCAAACACCGTGAGGGTGTTCTTCGCCCACATGTGCAGTGAAGTTGAGAGTGAAGGTCATTCGCGTTCTTCTTTTGTTCTGAGCGTTTTGAGAAAGGGGTTTATGTGCGCTAGTATTTATTTTTATCCATTTTTACAACTACATAGTTTATATTAGCGCGCCCATACGGCATGTAATACAAGAATCATCGTTTTACCAGGGCCGGATTAAGAACAGGGCGGACGGGACGCGGCCTTGGGCCCCCACGAAGAATGCAAACAAATAGGTTTTTCAATTTTTAATGGATTTAACATGTCAAAATTTCCGTAGAAGTGGTTCAAAGTGAATAAAATCTAATATTTGCATGTAAAGTATGAAACAAATGGATTAGAAAATCTGAAATTGAAACCTCAAATAAGTGTTAACCAAAAAAATATTTGGTCATCAATAAATAATTTGTTGTTTCTTCAAAACTTCAATTGAATAAGATCTTAAGTCAAAGCTTTTTTGTCAGAAATTAGTATGGCATGTATTTTATCATGGTAAAAGAGTTTTTTACATTATTTCATTTGAACCAAAAACAAATTATTACAATTTTTCAATAATTCGTAAAATAATTTCTATTACGCATGGAAAATTTCCAGAGCAATTAATGGGAATAATTCCATACAGGGTACACGTTGAAAACTTCAATAATTTTATTAAAAACGAACCAAACCTTTTTCAGCAGCTGTTACTACACTAGTGTAACAACAAGTAAGATGCCTTTAAAAAAATTCGTTAACAATTTTTCACCTTTCCCAAACCTCAAATATAATTATATGAATTAAAGAAAAAGAAACTTCCTTTCAACCTTGTTGAAGTTTTAATATACACTGTCAAAAAAATGTATGGCATTTTTTCCATGCGGATATTGGAAGTTATTAACCAATACATGTATGGAAATTTTTCAATTGCTTAACATGGGAAAAGTTCAGTAATTTTACTGGAAATTTCCCATACATGGTATCAAAAAATTCGAACCACTGGTATACGATAAATTTGGTAATAATCATTTGGTTTTCCCATACACCAAGAATATTTTTCCATATTTATGTATGGAAAATTTTCCATACAAGTAATGAAATTTTCACTTGTGGAACATGTAACTTCTGATTATATTGCATGGACAATTCAGTCTTTCGTATTTAATTTTTCAATACACTAAAAGAATTTTTCCATGTACCAGTAAGGAAAAATATTATATAAAGGTATGGAAATGTTACTTCAGTGAAGCAAAACTCACAATTGAATTGTATGGAACTTATAATGACTGTTACCTGTTTTTCCTCTACAGTAATAGTCTTTTCCCCACGTTTCTGTATGGAAAAATTTCAATACAAGTACTGCGACTTTCACTTCGGTGGTATGGAAAAATTTTCATACACAGCCGAAAGTGCATTAGTAATTTATTCATTAAAATAGCGATTGTTGACTATACAATATATTTATAAATGCCAAAAAACATACTTATCCAAGCAGCACCCATGAATATGTTTACTGCTTAACGCATATGTGCGTAGCACTTATAATAATATCTGATCGCAAATCGTCTATTATAATGAAAGTATTGCATTGTCTTTCAGTATTCTCTTTTGTAAACAGTATTGAAACGAAATTAGGAAGAACAGAAATAATGTGGACAGAATTTGAAAACACGTGTTCCTTGAGGTTCCTTGAAATTTTACCAAGATACTGCTGCTTTCATAGAAACAGATTAGAGGTGGTAGTGTTAACTTCAATTTTCTTTTTCTAGTTTGCTAAGACTGAGAAAACTTTTGTTATGATTTCACACGTATTTTTTAACTTTTTTGTTTGAATAATGTAGTTTGAATTTTTCCAATTGTTTTAAGTTTAAGATTTGTGTCGTTTGTTCATGATAAGTAAAAGATCTTTAAAAACTTACGAAAAATGAAATAAAATTTTGGAAATTTTGTAACCTTCGAATCAGAGTCGGAGGACAAAGAACACAAATTTATCTCGATATGAACTCGATTTATTTATACAATCGTACAAAAGTAAACATATTAAAATAAGAAGTTAATATTCAAAAATATTAATTTCTGCAAGTTAATTAATATTTTTGAATGTTTAATGAGTTTTTGGGGGTTGGCACTTCAGTCGTCAGCATCGGCAACCTGGAGCCGAAATCTAAAATTCTCCAAAGAGTCTCCAATGGTCTCCATTCTATTGTTCTTCAGCATATATCCTGAGACGAGCCGTTTCCAATAGTCTCAACCTATGCTCCAAATAGTCTCAAATGATCTCGAAAATAAAGTATCATTCAAAATCAATATTTTTAAGGTCTCCAAAAGGTCTCGTGAAAACTCAAGTGAAATTTTGCGAGTAGAAATATCTACAGACTAAAAACTGGAGATGTTTTGAGACGGATTGGAGACTGTGTAATTCATGGTATATATTCGGTTTTCAATATAAATAAAACAGATATATGAATTAAACTAACAAGTTTCATTACTTAAGTAAAAAATATTATCAAAACTTTTTTTTCTTTCAATTCATTCCAATTCTTTGGAATTCACAGGATTGCACAGATATTCATGATCATTAATTTGTATATAGAAACAGATACTAATGATTCGATGGGTATAATGAGGTAGCATGGTTGTACAATTACTTTTTTTATATACACCACTTCATTATACATATTTTCGTCGTAGATAGCCTTGAATGGGTTGTTTGCTGTGATGGTTTTTATCAGAGCAAAATGTTTTTGTTCACAATTACATTCATTAACACACTCGCATTGAAAAGCACCTATTAAAAAACATTGCACCTCACCACAACCTGGACAGCGATCAGAATTTATGTACCTTACATAAAAAGACTCTCTTTGCAACTGATTAGCTCTGTAAAATTTGGAAGTGATTAACTGTTTATTTTTCAGAAGGCGCAAATACTTTCTGGAGACTTGGAAATTTTTATGTCGTAGAAATAGAAGAATTTGAGGTTGAAGGTCATTAACATTACTGTATGATCCTACGCTGAAGCAATCATCAAATATCATTTCGCAAATTTTGACCTGTTTTTTTCTATGTAAACAAAAATCACGGTACGGTCCTTCACCTATGTTTTCTATGTGACGTTGCACTTTGAGTAATTGGGAATGTGAATTTGCTATCTGGGTATCAATATGCCATGTGCCATGAATTTTTTTTTAAATTTTACCGTTCATGTCTTCATACCTGTAGCATGAATGTGCCCATAAAGGCCCAGTGTCCAAAACAGAAATTTTTAAATGTCAAAGCAAATGAACGTTTGTTGAGCAGAATTGTAAACCATTTTTTTCTTCGAACAATTTTACAAACTTATGCAAATATTTGTCGGATTTTTTGATGTTTAGTGTTATTCTTTCAGAGTTCAGCATGGCTATTGCTGTGACAAGTAAAATGTAATGATTGAAAAATTCTGGTCTCATAATATCGCTTAACAAGGGCAAAAAGTAATAGAGGAAAAATAATCTGAATTCAGAAGCTTTCCAGTGACATAAATCAGCAATCGATCGTGGCATTCTGTGAACAATATTTGGAGGTCTAATACACTCGATTCTTTCAATAATCACGTTCAAAACTGAGTATAAAGAAAACGGAAAGTTGCGATATTTTACGTCGAACCATAATGTCATTAATTTTTTGAAAACGCCATTATCGACTGCATGCATTTTATCTATCGCTGTCCCAGTTATGAAATCGGGCATTATTTTTGATAGCGGCGTTGGTCCTTTTACTCCATACACTATTTTTTCTTCATCTACAAGGGCTTCATTGGCGAATTGAACACAATTATCTGACGTTCGAAGGGTAAAATCATCAGTATACGGGTATACATGAGATGTACCACGTGTGGACGTATGAGTGTAAGTTTGACCAGGGGACAAGCAGCATGGGCATCCGTAAAACCCATTGAACTGTTAAAAATTTAAACATTCAGATTTTGCAGGCAAATCAGCCGTACCAAATAACAGCAAACCTTTTACAGTGATCTTTCTATTATCTGCGGTTTCAAAGTTATCACCATTTTTTATTTTGCTGAAAGATGAATGTAAGCAGCTCAAAAACATTGTGAAATTGGGTTTTATCGGGCCGTACCAAATTGCTGCTAAGATCATATCCTCTTTTCGCATCCTCAATTCAAAAGGTAGTTCATTTATGACAAGATATATTGGCCACATGCTAATTTTGGAAGATTTGTAAACTGGTACACCATCTGTGTACCAAGTAAAAGAAATGTTGTTAGGATTGTTCAAAAACCCATTATCAAACCAGAGCTTGTATAATCTCGAATCATAAATATAATTCATAACGTCAGGAACTGCTGCTCGGTTGAATCGATGTTGCAACTCTGTATAAAAATCGCTTCTTTTAAACATTTCTCGCAACTGCTCTATGAAAGATAGTTCTACAAAATAAGACGACTTGGTTTTTTTTGAAGAGCAAGAACATTGATCATTTTTGTGTTCAAGTTTCTTGGTGCAGCTAACACAAAAAAATTGTTTTTTGAAACTTTCTTTTGAGTTTAAGAGAGAGAAATATTTTTTATATTTATAAAGACTATTCTTCCTCAAACCCTCTGTCAAGCGATGCAAATTTATCAAGGAAATGACGTCAGAAAGACACGTTAAATTGCAGTTATGCATTAAGAAGAAAGCGAGAATCAAATCCATGCTTTTGCCAACGGTGATTTGCGCTCCACGATACAAAGGTGTTTGTTCTGGTTCGTCGATTATTCTCTCTCCGATTTCTTCTCTGACGCCTCTTCTTTCGTTGTTGTCTTCCAATTGATCCTCGTTATCACTTTCCATGTATCCCTCAAATTTTTCGTTGTCTGTATCTTCCCGGTCTGTATCATTTTCTTGTTCCATTTCTGCATTAGTGCAATTGTTTGAATTCTGAAATTAAAAAATTTACTCACTTTTACACAATTGAGCAGTTCTTTCTCCTGCTGCGATGAAACTTATCAACTTTTGCACCCGTGGATCTACCAGGTGCAGGGATCGCCTCTTTCGGCCTCTTTTGTGGCCTTCGACTAGGTTCATTTGGAGAAAACTCCTGTTAATTGTAAAATGAAAAATTGAAGTTTCTTCAACTTGACCTAAAACAAGAGTATCTGCCATAAAGTAAATTTACCTTTGAATAAACTCGAAAGTGCACGCAAAATCTTTATGATAATTATACCCAAAAAGATAGTGGCACATAAATGTTATGAGGAACCCTTCTATAATTGTGCGTGCTTCGCAGATTTTTGCTTTTTCCACCCAGACCTCTTCAACTGCTTGCTCATTAAATAGCGATCGCCCTTTTATAAGTAAAAGAGGGCGACTTGTATCGATTTCCTCTATTTCATCCCATTCGGGTGTCTGTAAATAAGATTGAAAAAAAAATAATAATAATAAACAAAATGCTTCCTGACACTCGAACTCAAAATGACTTTTGGCAAAACAGAATGTAGGCCCTATTGCTCAATTAAAAATGTATGTATACGAAATTGTTAATTTTTAAGTAAAAATTGCAATGTAATTTGTCACTTTTAGTATGCTTGATTCATTCAAAATTTCTACTTCACTAAAGCGATGCATATTTTCACTTATTATATTCAACAAAAGAAAGTCTCGAAAGTTCGCGAAACCTTTTTTTAATCCAGAATTTCTTTAAGTCAATTAATATTTTTGAATGCTTAATGAGTTTTTTGAGGTTGACACTTATTTGTAAAAGATTTATTGGGCCAATATACAAGAATTCAAAATTTTTAATGAAACTCAAAAATCTATAAATAAGTTTTCTAATTATTACAGTGATAATTTGGTAAGAATTACAATCAACAACTTTTTTTTTAGAATATCTCACAGATGACATACAAAAAAATACACTCAGAGAAATAACACGGTAGAAGTTTTCATGGTTTTCCAGAAAAAAAGAAGGCAATAGGGAAATGGCGGCAAGAATTTCTGGAGTAATCGCTCGCGTTGCTTCACGTGCTTCCATAGCCGCCAATATGATCTCTTTGCAAAAATTTCTCGCCTCTCTTCTTTTTGAAGCAACTTGATTTTTCTTGCCAGCTTTGATTTGCAAAAAAGTAAAAAGCGAGCGTCCATTCACGGAAATATTGTTGTTCCGCATAACTTGGGTCCATTTTACTTCCCAGTAAAATGGATGCATGCTTAATCAAATGATATGGAGTTCTTAAATGTGGCCACAACTCCAGTACTTCATGTACATTTCCTGTGCGACGATTTATGTCTTATCTCTGGGCAGCATACGTTTCTTTCATCAGTACGTCTATTTCGTGACGGTTTTCATTCAAGTCTATCGCCAGATTCAACAATGTTTTTCGTTTCATTTCGAGTGTATCCTGCGTTTCACCTTCAGAAAAAGGTATTTCATACGCCACGCATTCAAATGAATCATAAACTAGGTCGCGTTCACTACTATTGACTCCGGTAGCTGACACATTAGCTCGTCTTTTCAATTGTTTCAGGCTTTGTGGTTTTAGATAAGAAATTAAGTATCTATTTATGAATTTTAAATTTATAGATCATGATCTGTATAAACGTCTATTCCGTTTTAATATTTATTAGATTTACATGAAATGTAATTCACTGTTGAGATTCGTATGACATTATACATAAATCGTATATTCAAGTTTATAAATGAGGAACAGTACATTACTGTCACCTCTTAGAAAGGATCTCTATGAGGTGACAAAATAAATTGAAAATTAATAAATAATAAAAATGAATTTACATTAAAAAAAAATAAAACATTAATAAAAATTAGTAAATTTCTCAGCATAGGTGAGAAAGTGGAAGAAAAACAATATATGTGATAGGTTTCTCCTTTAATATTTCCAAATTAACTAATGTGAGTCATTTTCCAATATCTACGTAATTACGCAATAACTAAATCATTGGTTGCAATAAATATATAGATATATAAAATTGACTTCTCAATCGTTCATTTGTTACTGTTTCATTAGTGATAGGGAAAAACAAAGAATTTATTATCTCTTACAATACTATTCAATAATCTAACGACTTAATGATTTGTCATTTTCAATTTTTTCAAACAGTGAACTGGTTTAACTGATAAAATTGATAAATTTATTTACTAATATTAATATTTAACTACTCTACGATAAATGGATTCCAGCTAATCGAAAAAGTAGGTAGAAAAAAATTTAGTAATAGTTAAATTTGAAAAATTATAATTGAGAGAGTTGCTTCAAAATATAAGTGGAATTAAATGTACGTACAATAAACTTTTCTAATTATATATGTTATTTCTCTTATAAAAGGTTTTAGGTTAGCGGTCGTGCACAACATAATATCTCACGTAAACATGCCAGCAGGGGTGGATGTTCAAGTAAGGCTTTTTCTTATCAGGAAGGTTTGAGGGTTGTTAAGAAAAGGGAAAAAAAAGGTTATTATTACCTTCGTTGTTTGCAGTTGTATCATTAACAGAGCAGTTACTCGTAGACGTAGTAGCAGTTGTAGACATTGTTGCAATTGATCCGCTTTTTCGCTTTGAAAGTGACTCTTCTACTGAGGTCCAAGTTTCTCTTTGGGCCAAAATCATTAAAACCGTCAAGGATGCAAGAGCTTCGAGAAATTCGTCCTCGTCTATGACAGCTCCATTTTTTTTCAAGACAATCTGTCACTACACAAATGGTGTTTTTTTCCATTATAGAAATGGTTCTCAGTTCCACCATGTGTATGTTTATATCACTTCATACAATTATTTAATTTAGTAATTTTCAGGTAAATTTAAATATTTATTTTTATAAAATTTACAAATAGTAATTTTATCAAAAATTTATTTTTTATTAATTTTGGACGTTCTTACCGAGTATTCTTGTCCATCAGGAATATTCAGTTTTTTGCAAGCTGTTGCAATTAACTCGGTTAAAGTGTTTTTGGATGATAACACTTTTTTTTCACGCTTGGAGTCAGTGATGGTGAGCAACGTCATATTGCTAAAACGAAAATGAGGGCAAAAATTGAGTATAACTATAATCTCCTTATACTTTTTAAGTGACCTTCAATGCTGATAGTTAATGTGAAAATTCTGTACTAAAATTGACAGGCTTAGGGGGCTTATTCTTGAAATCTATCTTGTAAGAGAACTAAAACAAAAATGTTAAGAATAGGCCGCCAGAGTGAAAAAAAACACTAGAATTCCCAAGTGAAAGATAGACTAATTTGAACCAGCATGTTTTTTTATCCTAACTCTAGAATTCTTGTGTGTTTGAACCGATTTCAAGTGACGTTTCAGAATTTCAAAGCAATGATATTTTTGATATAGAAGTTGACTTACGCTTGAACAAAAGAGTAAAAATCACAGGGAATTTAGAGTATTTAAAGTAATAAATTTTAGAAACTCCTTTTTTTTTTCGAAAAAATTAACAAGTATTTCACAGATAGCAAAATCGAGCGTAGAAATATCCGTGGAGTGCATACTTACTCAGCATGCACACTGAGCTTCACGAATATTTTTGTAATTTTTCATTGTGGTTTTATTCTTGACGATACAGATTTTTCTCGCACTCATTACATCTCATATTTAACTAGGCCATGTTTCAATCGTACTTGCTGTTTCAAGTTGACCAAGTAAATGTTAAGTGGCTCATAGGATAACAGATTATCGATAGTAACAATTTTGTAACGAATGAAAGAACCAAGTTCATTTGTTCGAAATTCTGGTCTGAAATGATTTTGCAGTAGCTCTACAAGGAAATGGATGTCTTCATATTTATCGCAAATGATCATATTTACTTTTCCCATCACAAGATTTTTCTGGTAACTGGTTTGACTAACAACAACTATGTCTCCAACTTCATACAAAGTGCCTTTAAGGATAGCTTTTCTGCATTTCATAACGTTCACAAAATTTTCATTTCGCAACAAATTTTTGATATCAGTGCTGTGAAAAGTCTCTTGTAACTGTTCCTGGTCGATAGTACTTTTCAACATACGTAGTCCAGCTCCCCGCCTTTATAGACATTGGAATAATTCGTGTTTTTCAGAAAGTAAAAAAGTGACATTTTTAAAATTACCGAGCATCCTCATGCATTTTTTAAAATATGAATGTTTGCTTTCAAATCGAAGGGTCCATACTCTCAACATTGGACCAAATTCTGAAATGAGACCCGGATAATGATACAGAAAATGATGCTTGGGTATCAATTTTATATCGGGAAACAGAAAAACTCTCATGTTCAAATAATAGTTAATAATAATCTGCAAAAAAGCAAAATTTTTTTTGTAAATTTCAAGCGTAAATGTTATCTTAACTATTTCCAATAATAGCCTATCCAATATGCTTTAAAAAATTCCAAACTTGCCATGCAGCTCCGAGGTTTTTTGAAAATTTTTGTGGTATCCTGACTGGTTTATCTTTAATATCGTTTGAACAATACTTGAAATGATCAATGCGATTGTTTAGCTCTGAGATCGTGAACCATTTGTACTTTATAAAAGTATTTGTAAAAATCGCAAGATCCACTGCAACTACGCCCTCCAAAAGATCATAGGCACAGCAAGGAACAAGTCCAGGTTTGCAAACATGAAAATATTCGAGTCTGTTAAATGAAGAATCGAACTTGATTCCTTAGTAGTTTTTCCCGGAAACCACATGACTTAAAGCATCTGTATATGTTTGCACAGTTCTTTTCGGATGTGGTGTACAAAAAATGTAATTATCAACCGTATTTGACAGATGATTCGTCGCAGTCTGAAAAATCTTCAGAATCTGAATTTGTCAAAATTCTACTCTCGGCACTTTCAGAGTTAGACGATATTACAGTGTCATTTTCACTGTCACTTGTTTTTTTCTCATGATTGTCGACTATCATTATATCAGTATGATTATCAAGTGATTTCTTTAACGGATTTCTATTTCTTTCTATAAGGCAAAATCTGCAGAAACATTTAGATTTACTAAAGTTTTCAACAAAGCCACCTAGCTCATGGTGACCTAAATTGTCACCCGCAATCAATACAACGGAGCCTAAAACAGTCTTGTCTGCGGGGTCTGCATAAAGCAAAGAGCTGTATTGAGTCAACATGAGAGCGAACGTATGCAGGAAGATTACCTAGACTTAGATAAACTGCAAGCATTTCGTATTTTCCTCGTGCAGCACCTAATGGATTGATTACTTCAAAGCCATCTTGGTAAATAATGATTTTGATCGTCTCTGCGTTGCTTTGAAATAAAACATAACGTTGATAAACTGTTCCATCAAAAAAGTCACGAAGTATATAGTCATTTGAGCATTTGGAAGTTAATGAAATCGGACCCATTGACTTGTTCTTGAACATGGATTGAATTGTTCCAATTATTGAAACATAGTGGAAATTAAGTTTCTTTGCATTAACAGATCGCAAAAATATTTTCTCTGGTTCTTTGAAAACGAATTTGCTCTTGTAATATTTCTTTCTCAAATAAACAGTCTTCAGAAGTTTATAACTTTTCAAATAAAGATTCTCTTCAGAAATTCTTAAATTGATTTCTTCTATTCTGGATGGAGATACATTATCCGCTGACAAAAGTTTGAAAATTGTTTTTTTTTGCATTGCTGAACGTTGTATTTCGATTGTCTGTAAATGTTGAACAATAAACTGTAATGTACTAACTGGAACCATAAATTTGAATTCAAGTTTCAAAAAGAAATCAGCAATATTATCAACATGTAAATCAAGAGGTATTTCTTTCGAGTTGCTTTGTAAGTCATGCAAACTATCTGACGTACGTTCGTTGTTGTCATCGTAGGCCATGTCAACATCATCACAGTCTAGAGTTGGGTCATCGAAAGAAGTTGCGCAATTTGTTGTTTGATCTTGTCTATGATATTCCGAAAAATGCCCCGTTAATGGTGTGACTGCACTAAAAGTTCCCTTGGTTGGGCATTCAGAAAAAGGACACAATATCGATGTTCCTTCCAAAATGTGTTGCTTTAAATGCTTTAGATACAACTTGTATTCGTCAAGCTCTTTAAAACATGTTGCAACATGGCATACAAATTTACTTGATTCGTTCATTAGACATTGACTCCGAGAAACTTGATTAGATTGAGTGATGAGCAGATAGTGTCGTCTAATGAGATGCATCCGAAGAGATGCCTGATATTCAAAAAAATCCGCACAGCCGTCATAACCACAATAAAAATAATTACTTAAATTTTGATGGTGGATATGGTGGTCCAAGTGATCCTTCAGCTTGTCAGTTTTATAATGACAAAAGTGACAGATATGCACCATCCTTCTGTAATATAGGCCTTGCGTTACGATATACACATAGCAAATCGAAAAAGTATTGAATCTTACTCAAAACTAACTACTTTCAATCTCTTTTCAATTCTTTGGTTTTTACTGTAATTGTTTATAGCTTTATTTCACGCAAAAATCCTGACTTGTTTATTAAACATGATTTTTCGCCAGCTCTCGACATATAGAAATGTCATATTGCGAAAAAGAAAAACAATTTGTCATTGACAAATAATTTAGGATTTCCAACAAAAAAAAAAAAATGTTCAGTCTTTTTCAGATCTACCATCAATAGGTTTATGAAATCGATAGAACCTACACATACACAATATCATACTGCAAATTTTGCGTTCATTCACTCATTGCTTTTTTCTGTTTTTAGTGAAATATATTTGTTGGACTCTACTTTACCTTCCCCCCGCCGCCCTCTTTTAGTTTTCGTATTATGTTCTCATAACACTTTTCCTTTCTTTAAAAGTTTGCTAGCAAACAGCTCAATCAGCCAAATATTCTAAGCAATCTTGAAGAACCGTTTGCGTACAACTACTCAGTTATAAGACTACCAAACTCCAGAAACCAACAGTATGGAAACAACTTATTTTGTTGTTTTCTAAATATAAATTATGTGACCGTTATTTCCTAAGGTTTTTGTTTCTATTTTATTCATTTTGTTAGAGAAAAAATTGTTTTTATTACTTGCTTTTACATTTGATAATTCAATTGTTTCCATTTTAGTTTTTTTTTTAAATTACTTTATAAATTTGTTTGTTTGAAGTATCGGGTTTATGAAGTTTTTTTGTTAGAATCGTTCGAAGTAATTTAAGCTCGTTAATTTTATTCTTCATCCGCAAAGATGTATACAAGTTGTTTATATTTTCCTTATTCATTGTTGTCTTAAGAAAAATTTTATTATTTGAAATATTTTTTTCATGCTGTTGCAGCTCTTTTAAAATAATTGCAAAAATATTTTTATATTTTGCACGAGTTATTTTACAAATTATAATTGTATTTCTAATTGTGTACCGGTGCTTTTTTTCTAGACCGAAAAACTTATCCTTCATATTTACTTACAAATTCTGTTATATATTCCAATATATTAATAATATTTATTCAGATTCAACAAAACCAAAGGAGAAAAAAAAATGAAATTTTGAATAGTTTTAGGGTAGGCAAATTTTTTTTCATTCATCATATAAACCTGAAGTATGAAAATTTCTTAATTGTAAAATATTAAAGGGGAATGTCAAGTATGCTGAACCATATAATGAAAATTGAATATAAAAATAATAAACTAACATTATGATGTAATATTTAAATAGAATAGTATAAAATCTTCATAAATCTTTAATGAATATCACTTTTACGAATTGTAACTTAACGTGACAAATTGGAAAAATCAAGAATATATTCTGGAAATGGCATTAAACAATTCATGTATTCCTGATAATTATAAATATATATATTTGCTAATCTTTAATTATTCTAGATCATTTTTTAGTATGCACTATTTCACTCAAAATGTATCTATCACTTTGTGATGAATTCCTATCAACAATTTATTAATTACTGGTGATTTGAAACATTATGTTGTTGTACGTCGAAACGGGGGAGGTAGCGACGAGATCAAGGCGTGGTTTTTTTTATAACAAAAAAAGGCTTCGTTGAGAAAGACAAAACTTTTATTACAAGCACACAAAAACACGAAATACACTAGATTATACACTGAATACAAAAAGGGGCACACGCGGGATATTTACATTTAAAACTAAGGTCCACGCAACGGGGTGGGGGAACAGAGAAAGGGTTCCTGATTCCGCTGATTCATGAGTCGAAGTTATCCCACGTCGGGACGAGGGAAAATCATCCTTGGAGCCAAGGAAGGGACGGGGTGGGTTTCTACCTCGGACTCGGAGTCGTGAGCGGCTACAACGAGGAAATAGAGGAAATCGAAGGGACCGTCTCGGAGCCGGGGGGGGGGGGGCTGCGACGAGAAGAGGAAGGTCGGAGTTAGAGAAGTTCCTTCGGAGCTGGGGTCGGCTGCAACGAAGGCATAGGGAGAGGTCCGGGAGGTGTGCAGAGCCGATGAAGGCTCTGGAAAGCTCAATGGAAACTCACAAACTCACTCACTGGCTCTGCGCCAGAGGTGCCGGAATGCGATATTTTTATACCTGTTTCCTCGTTTCTATTATGCTTTCTAATTTCTTACCGAAATTGAGATTTACTAGATATACTTCGTGCTGGGGGAAGGCCCCACCGAGACTAACGAACTTGGTGCCCGTTGATGGTGCGGAGTGGGGTCTATTCCCGCTCGACTCGGTGACGGGATGCATCTCCGCGAGAAAGTACAGGCGCGTTCCCAGCTCTTGGAACCGTGCCGGTCTCTGTCCCGGTTCCAAGACCTGGGAATGCGCCTTAAAAGATTGAAGCGTTCACGGGCCAGAGACAGGCAGTCCTGGGCCCCTGATACCCGCAAATCCCGGTCATGGGGCTCCTACACATGACAATGTTTATTATTGTAACTATTTTTTTTTATATTTTGCACGAATCATTTAAAAAATAATCACTGTATTTCTAATTTTGAATCTGTGGGTCTGCATTTTTTCCAGACCGACAAAAATTGTCCTTCAGAATTACTTAGAAGTTATGTTATATATTCCAATATAACTAATAATATTTATTTAGATTCTACAAAAACAAAAGAAGAAAATAAAATGACATTCTTAATACTTTTGGGATATGCAAATTTTTTTTCATTAACAATATCAACTTGATGTATGAAAATTTCTTAATTGTAAAATATCAAAGGGGAATGTCAAGTATACTAAGCTGAATAATATAATGAAAATTGGAAGGAAAAATAATAAACTAACATTATGATGTAATATTTAAATATGATAGTATAAAATGTTTATGAATCTCAAAGAAATTAAACTTATACGATTTGTAACTGGACGTGATAAATTGGAAAAATCAAGATTATATTCTGGAAATAGCATTAAACAATTCACGTTTTCCTTATAATTATAAATATATATATACAGTAGAAACCCGCGCAGCCGGAAAGCTCGGGGGATAATTACGTATGGCTGGATATGTTAAAGCGTGAAGTGAACCAGTAGGTGTTCCGACCCTCAGTCCCTCGACAGTGTCGTACCTATGTGCTGAGTGATCAAGCCTTTTCAGGCGTCGTATTCCGCTACTTTCAAATTATTTCTACTTATTACAAAAATTCCGTAACAATCACCAATTGTTGTGAAGTTTGTATTGTAAAAATTCCTTCATGTGGTAAACAAGAATTTTTAACGAAACACCTTTATTTTCAGCGTCTTTTCTAATATTTTTATTTAAAGAAATTTAATTTTGTAAAATGATTTTTCGTAAAGTGATTAATGTTTCATTTTAGTTGAATGTACGGTATGTAGATAAAAACAATATTTTTTGGCTTATAGGACTGATATTATCTGAATGCTCTGGAGTAGGTGTAGATGAAAAATATGCACATTATAATATAAAGTTTGAATTTCATGTTGTTTGATTAAGAAAAAAATGAACAATTTTTTGTCTTTAATTAATTTTTAGGAGTTCTTAAAACAATTTTTAAGGGGAGAATGCGGTGTCATGAAAATTTATAGGGAGTTTGGGTTCAGGTTATTCCACTAAGAAAAAGTACATATATTTTTTCGCCATGTAGTGTGAAAAAGTTTTTTTTAAATAATTCCAGTTTTACTATTCCATTCACTACAAAAATTATTGAACACCTGTAAAAAACCATATTCTTTTCATCAGCGTAAAAAATGCAAGTTTTATAGGATTCTAGCATGTTAAAAACGACTAATTTTCCCAAGAAATTGAATAAAGATTATTTTACGATAAAATGTTATAGAGACAAAAGTTTTCCATCGAAATGATAGAATTTGAGAAAACTTAGCCTATTTCGTATTGTAATCTTAAAATTTTTTTGAATAAAATAAATTGCATAAAAATAATTTTAATGAAGCTAATTTTGAATTCTGCAAAGTTAAAAAAAATAATTTAAGGTCCGGTGACGTTTACTTCAGTACCATTTAGAAAGTTTATTGGTATTTTACTTGAACTATTTCGTTGAGGATGCACAGTGTCTTTTTTTTCTTGTCGCTTGCATCGTGTTGACGCTTTGATAGTTCAACGAAAACTAACGAAAACTATTTAAAATTTGCCCACGTTCCCTTGCTTATGAACCTTGCACTAGGTACGACACTGCTAAATCAACAAAATTCCGAGATACGAGACTCGACGGTCCATTAGTAAAGGTTCGGAACGTGTTTTTCTTCCGTTCCACTTTATTACGTTACGTATGGATGGATTCGGTATGGACGGGTTTCTACTGTATATATATGTTTATAATAATAAGAAAAAAATGATTTGTTTTTTACTATTTCCTGAATTGCTTTTTCCTGACTCTAAGTTGCAATCAATATGAGTTAATAAATATTTAGGGTAAGTTTTCTATCTAAAATAAATAAGTACACTTGAGATAACCCAAGATAACCTACAAACATACCCCGACCGCATTCTCAAAATCACATTTTTTCCAACATTTCCGTGCATCACCGAAAAATTTGATCAAATGCCTAACTTTATGAATTATTATGTATTCAATTTATAGTATAATCAAGTGTAACTCTTATCAATTCTTACAAAATATCCAATAAAGTATGTTGACTGTGGTTTCGTTGTCAATCGGCGTCAATTTGGCGCCCTGGCGGTCACTGGCGGTGGCGAGCACAGGTGGGGGGTGGGCAGCAATAGCTAGCGGTGTAGAACACAGGGGAACTTGACCATTAACTTGCACCGTAACCGCGCTTTAAACTGCGCGGGTAAGTTAAAACGCGATTCGAAATTCGAAGAGTTCCTTTCTAAGCTATTCTTAAATCATTTGGAATTTAGAGGAAGTAGCAAAAAATTACATGCTTCAGTTCCATACATAAATGGGAATTTCACAACAATGTATAAGAATATCTAAAAGTGTCCTGAAACTTTACTGATATTTTAAGAGTTAAATATCGATATTTATGTAAAAGTGAAAAATTTTCCATGCGTAGGTTGATTTCTATACATGTATGGAAATTTTGTGATGATGCATGCGAATGTATCTAAAAAAATCCATAACCTTGATTGTGATTTTAAAAGATAAGTATTAAAAAATTATATGAATCTGAAAAATTTTCCATACGGAGGTCTATTTCCATACATGTATGAGAATTTCGTAATGATGCATGGAAATATCTTGAAAAAATCCATAACCTTGTGTGTGGTTTTAAAAGATAAGTATCGAAAATTTATGTAAATCCGAAAAATTTTTCATACGCAGGTTAATTTCCATACATGTATGGGAATTTTGTAATGATGCATGGAAATTGAAAAAAAAACCATAACCTCGTGTGTGATTTTAAGAAATGAGTATTGAAAATTTACAGGAAACTGGAAAATTTTCCATACAGAAGTTGATTTCCATACATGTATGGGAATTTTGTAATAATGCATGGGAATATCTAAAAAAAATCCATAAACTTGCTTGTGATTTTTGGGGATCGGTACTGGAAATTTATGTAGAAACCTTGAAAATTTTTATATGAAACGTCAGTTCCATACGTGTATGGGAATCGTTAGGCAAGTATGGGAAAAAGTGACTAAGTTATTGATAGAATCCCATACGTGTACAGGAAATTTTCCATACATTTAACTTTTCCATACAATGTAGAAAAATTTCCAGTACACATGTATGGAAATATTATGATTTTTTTTAACAGTGTAGGTATGTCTTTTCGTTTATCCTGCCTGCATAATTACACTTTTAGATCATTTACAAAATTGACTGTTTTAAGAATGAATTGCTACTATATTTTCGTTGCTTGGTAATTAAAAACTTTTTTTTCATTATTATTATTCAAATTTTAGCTTGTTCAATTAGTATGTACTTTTTCAATTTTTATTACCATTTTTTTCTACACTCGAAAAAAGTTTTGAGTAATTTCAAAGACACAAATTTTTGAACAATAAAAAGTAAATTGCAGTTTTTTTCTCTTCAATAACATGGCTCTGCTATGATTCATGAGAAGGATATTACCATTTGCTATAGTGAGAGTACTTTTCTTTAGAAAATATACACATACATTTGGAAATTTAATAGACGAAATTCATCTTTGAAAGTTAATCCTGATAGTAGAATTTTTTTGAATTGATGGAATATGTTTTCACCCATTTTTCATTTCTACATACAAGACATATTTCTACATATGTTATTCATCGTATGATTTTATCAAAAATTATTTAATAATTTGTAATTATAATTAAAATACTAAATTGTTCTTTGCAATTATTATATTAATTATATTTGGTATAAGGGTGTCACTTATTTTGGCGACGTCGGAATTTTTCCATTCCAGGGCTGTAAATCAATCAAGATAGAAAAAAAAAAGTTCTTGTAAAGTTTAAAGCAAATCGGACATGATTAACACGTGCCACAAAACGACTGAAGTTTTGAATGGGATTTACATGTATTTTTTAATGTTTTCTTCAAAAATTCATACTTTGTGAAAAACTTGCGATAAATGTTTGAAACTTGGCATAGTTTGAGTATGCAATGTAACGTGCATGACCGAATTTTTCTGCAATTTTCCATCACTGTTATCTATGCTTTAAGAGTATCGAAAAAGTACTTGTTTTCTTTTTTTCAGTGCTCGTAAGACATAGATAGCAGCAGTAGAAAATTTCAGAAAAAATTGGGCTTGAACGTTTGAGTTATACACTCAAACTATGCCAAGTTTCTAACATTCATCTTTATTTTTCAGAAAATTTGAAATATTGGACAAAAAAATTTATGATATTATCGCAGAACTCCACACTTGAACATTTTTCCGATAGATAAAATAGACCTACCTTCAGAATTCTAAATCAACATCAAAATGTAATCGGATGTTTCAGAGAAATGGAGACGAAAGTATTCTGATGAAATAAATATGTGTGATAATTGAGCACGCCGATGCAATAAGGGCCTCTCCGCTCGAAACCGGGTAAAAGTATTGTCCAATGTCCAAACCAAAGCGAAAAAATTTTTTTTCGAAAAAACTTAAAACGAAAAACACCAATTTGTTCCGCTTGATGAATCGCATCTTCTTGCTACTAAAAGTTATTTTTCTGATGATTTGTTTATCTGCTATTAAATAAATAATAGGTTTTTTCATATCTTCGAAAATCAATGGTTCGGAACTAACATCGCCGAAATTCGACTAATATTCAATCGATTTTGATGAAATTTTTTTTGGCTGCATTCTATGAAGCTATACTCACCACCAAAATAAATAAATATCCGAAAAAACTTGAAATTATTATTAACAATAATTTATTTATCAGTAGCAGTTTCAAATAATTCAACTTTTTTTCGACATGCGAGGAAGTTTTTCCCTATTGAAGTTAGAAAAAACTTCCAGCGGAGAAGTTGGTCAGGACGATTTCAAAAAGTTTAAAAAGAAAAAATTATGTTGATTAGATTAATACTTCATGAGAAATCGATGTTTTATTGAAAGCGCGGAACGCACTTCGACGCGCGCGCTTAACAAAGTCGCTCGCGTGCTCGTCGTTCTCGGGCTTGTTTATGCAGGAATTCATTGTTTTGCATGAAATTTGAGGACAGTTATTGGAAAATTAGTTCTCAACATTTTACATGTAATTAGAGGTAATTTTTATCAGTTAAAAAACCGCTAAAACTTACCTTCTCTCGTTTCTAATCCTAGTCATAATATTACAACTTGTGACATTGCGAAATTCGAAAGGCATCGCAAATGATGCAATATTATTTACAATATTACAACGTCTTAAGATCAAGAAAAGTGAAAATATATTGAAATTTCATAATCACTCGTTAATGACAGGCTGGAAAATCGGAAAAAATTCTCAGTTACGAACGAAACGTTTTGGCATGTAACGGTTTCTACAGAATGTAGTTCATACCTTTACCAATTAATGAAAAAAAAAAAACGGGGAAAAAAATGATGCAGTTTAAAAACTATTCACTGAAATTTTTTTTACAGTTTTTTCATTTACGCTAATAACAATTCATCACCGTTACAAGAAATATTTTCAATACATTATTCAGACATTTCGTACAATTTCGAACGTTTTCATACAAAAATAAGTGAAATCTATAGGTTTTCTGATGAGAAATAAGGATTTAAAAAAAAGTTTTCGACGAAAGTGAGGTTTCTCTGAATTTGACAACCAAATCTTAAATCTGAATTTCTTGACAAAAACCAGTTTTCAGCCCAAAATAAAAAATACGTTTGTTTTAAAACTAGTTTACGTGACTATTTACAAAATTTGAGAGAAATCGGTAATTTGGTCAGTGACGACCAAACTGATTTTAAAAATGTTCAGCCTTTTGTATTACAAATTTTAATAATTTAATTTCGAAAATTATCTTAATATGAAACGACATTTTTTCTATAATAATCTTTTTATGTATAAAATCACACGTTTACATAATTTATTATCATATATTATCACATGAAATTCAATTACTTCATGTGAATTTTTAAAATAATGAAATTGGAAAACAAAACTTTTATGCAAAAAACTGAAGGTATAATACGTATAACTAAACATTACCTTAAAAACTCCAGAAAGTAAAGAATCATGAAAATTTGGTTTTTTCACGAAAATTAAACGTTGAACGTAAAGCGTTTTGATCTTTGAATATTAATTTATAAGGTTTAGGTCTAAGGCATGTAAAATTTTCCATGTATTTTGATAACTTTATTAGCAAGGAAAAGATGTTCGTAATATCTTGGAAACATGCAAGCATCTTGACAGTTGTAAGGTCGCACTGAACAGTGGTACACTGTAGCCTTCGAACACTAAAGAGTGCGCAAGATTTATTTTATTTTATTTAATCGCATCGTACTTTTACACTCATTCGTCTCTCAACACTTTCCACCATCTTTCGCACCGAAAAGATGTAATATCCCTCTTGCTCAGATGCAAAAGGCACGCTCTCGCGTACGCCACCGAACCTCGCACCGAAAGGGATGTGGAATAACACACTGAAAGTGCGAAGAGGAAACTCTCGCACTTTTTAGTGTGATTTCGAGTTCTTTTTCTAACAGTGCACGTTTCAGAATCCAGTCAAGAAAATATCAGAATCGTGTTGGCTCCAGCATCCCAGTTACAGGAATGGCACGAGCGCTTCGGGCACTTAAACGAAAAGGATCTCAAGGACCTCATTCACCAGAAGAAAGTGGATGGAATCGACATTGACACTGAGAAAAAACTTTCCGTGTGTGAAACCTGTGTCCAAGGGAAACAAACACAAAAACCCATACTCCACATCCGAAAGCAGATCCGAAGAAATCCTTTAACTCATCCACACGGACGTTTGTGGGCCCATGCGCAAGGAATCACTCTCTCAGCTCGATATCTTGTGACATTCATCGATGACAAATTGAAATGGCGCACGGTGTATTTCATGAAGAAGAAAAACGAGGTACTAGAAAAGTTCAATGAATACAAGGTCATGGTAGAAAAGTACACAACGGAAAATCAAGAAAGTCCGCTCCGACAACGGCACCGAGTACACCAAGCACTACATGGAGGTTTTTTTCAGACTTCATGAAGATGGTCAAAAGCTGAAGTTATCAAATTAGCCCATTCTTTGCCGTTGAGTAAATCAATCAGAAAATAGCCGATTGGAATTTTCCGCTTGAGAAACCGCCATGAAAACACATGCGCTCTTTGCCTTGATTATATTGCGAGAGTCTCCACTTTCATTCAACCCTGTTCCCAAGTCGATTCCTCCATGAAATCGATTCCCACTGTAGATCTGTAGATGAGTTGTTCTCTAATAGCAATCTCATCTAAAGTCATGTTGTTAATGACCGGTTTCGAAGGATCGAAGGCTCGCAAACCAATTGCATTCAGCGCCTCTTTTGTGAAGCCTGGTTCTCCATCTACCACACGGTACTATTTTTTGAACGTTGAAACCGCTGGCAACAGATTGTCCCAAATTCTGTGAACAAATTTGTACGCTTTTGGGGAGTAAAAATGCAGCGTCAAAGCAAAACTCTGTAATTCGGGAGAATACTTTCCGCGAGATACCAATTTTCTACCAAAAATTTGTTGAATGGTTTCAAGTATCATATTCTAAAAAAAAAAAATTTTCCTGTGTAAGTATAAAAGTTTCGACAATTTTTTGAATATACTAATTTTCAGTGTAAGCACTCTGTTTTCCCATTTTAGTGGTGCTCAATTAGTGATCTCTTACTAACAAGTCCATTTTTACTAATAATTTGTACATGTTTACTAATTAATCATCATACATTTAAATATACAAAAAATATTTTTTTTCATAACTAATTTAGAAGAGAAAAGATGTGCTATTGACACATAGTTATTTTTCACTAATTCGAACTAAGATAGATACGCACATTTTTACAAATCGCACAAATGTTTGCAGTATCGTATTTTTACATTTTTACTTGACTCCCAATGTAATAATTGTAAATAATGTGGTTACAATTTGCCATTTATTTATTGTATCACATTTTATCAACTATTATTTTACATACAATAGATTAATAAAGCTAATCAACACATCACGCGTTTATTAGAATCACATAGTTCATGAGTTTCTGGACCAGGGGTACCCGAATTGAAGCCCGAAAAAAATAGTGAAAAAATATTGTAAAAGCTTTTTGCACCGGTACATTTATAACAAGAAATACTTGAATTAAATCAATGCTTATTTGTAAAATCAAATCTTACAAATTAATTTTAAAGTATTTTCACCATGAATGCATCAGTGGCACTTTGTGAAACCAGTCCTTGTTCCTTGAGGTGGCTCAACAAATCTTCCAATGACTTTATTCGCTTCCGGAGGTAACGAGACTTGTCGTGTAAATTCTTCAATTTCTTTGATTTCTACTAGAATTTTTCTTATATGAACTTGATCGTGCGGCCCGCAGTCCTCGGACTCTTGAAATTGATGCGGCCAATTTCGTTGTTATACCTCGGTTGAGCGTACTTCCGTTTTTTGCCGGTTGGGGTATCCCAAGTATTCCCTATTGCGGAAAAAAATTGTGTAAAATTATTGATATGAAATTATACAATTTATACAAAATTTTTATATTCTTCTTTTCACTGATAATATTGTATTTAATGAACTTTCATTTAAGCAGTTTCTACCAGTCAGTTTTTTAAATAAATTCTTTATTCTCTCTACGTTTCAGACCCTTGTTCGGGTCCCTCCTCAGGAGCTATCAAGCTGAAATTTTTTCCCTCACAATCTTCAGTTCGTTCGTTATTCGTCAATCTCCAATACATAAAAAAATTAAAAAACTGACAAGTAGAAACTGCTTAAATGAAAGTTCATTAAATTTGTGAAAAGTACAAATTCAAAAGCAATAATTACTGTTATTTATATGATTTTCGAAGACAAAATTTTTAACTTCAAGTGCATCAAGACATTACAGCAAAAATTACTTATATAGTATTTATAGTATGAACATATTTTATTTATTATCTATATTATTATTGAAAACAATTGTTACTGTACCGTCACTTGTTGATGCCTGGGCCGAGTCATCGTGTACGTCCTCGTTGTTTTCCGTGGCAAATTCCCTTTTCCGATTTTCTACCTTTTTTGCAGTAGACAGCATGGAAGATTCTTCATCTTTTTGATTGTGGGACTCAACGTTATCGAGAAAATTTTTTGCCACTGCTTTTTCTCTCGCCTCTGTAAGTTCATCAGATTCTTGGAAATACAAAGATTCGTCTGTACAACCAAATTGGGATTTTTTTCAAATATTCTTCATAATTTTTTTTATATGAATTGATTGTTGTATAATAACTAGCTGGCACCCGCGGGCTTCGCTCCGCGTTGACACTTGGTTTGGGTTTGGTCATTTGTATATTGATTAGAATTTTTATATCTTTAATTAATGGATTAATATTTATCATCTGTCAAGACAAAGGTTGGAAAAAGGAAAGCGTTGTAACAAAGAAGATGTTTCCAGTAATAATTTATTGTTTATTTAACTGTGTGAAATCCTTAAATCTCAACAGTGTTTTCGTGTGTTGCTTTTAAAGTTAGTTCACTGAAATAATAATCAACCTAAATAAACTTCATTTCCAAGGAACTTTGTGAAAGGATGTTCTGATTTGACATTGCACTTCATTACACAATAAACGTCGATCTCGTATCTCGATAATCACAGCGCATTATTTTTATCCTAATAAAATATTTAGTCAAGTAATTACAAAATTCAGTCGATATGATAACATGTTTCAAGTTATTTGAAGAAAAAACTTCAAAGGCTCGTATTCAACATTAAAGAAATTTAGATTCAGTAATCTTCCCTTTGAGTGTACTTGACTTAATAAAGACCTTAGCGGATTTTCCGGGGAAAAGAAAAAAAATATATTTTTTTTCAATGTCGACGTACTTCAGCATAAAAAATTTAAAACAAAAAAATTTGTTTGGGTTGTTCAAGGTTCTTTAATTTCTAACCACACCCTTGCTTTGCACATATAAAACTATGTATCGTGTTATCATGTTATTTGTTTGACCAATGACATTGCGCGCTACTTACTCACTCACGAACGTACTCGAGCATACTCGAGGTTCAACGAACATCTCCAATCGCCCTTCGGATAAATCAGATAAATACTCACAAATACTCATTAAATGTCACTAAGTCACTCAAATAGTCAGATGAAGAGATACGCCCTACCCTACTTTTTGTATATTTTTGTAAACATAAAATTGTTTATTGCTATGCATTAAATCACCTCATAACTTTGAGAATTGATGCAACGAATGTCACACTTCAATATCACTACCGTAGGACTTTAATTTGACAGATTTTTTTTTTATTTGCGTCCGAACTTTGCATCTGTCACTTGACAATTTTCGCATTTTTTTTAAAAAAATTTAATCAATTTCGGCATTTGGTCTCAATTATTTTTTAAATTTTATGCTGAATTGCGTCGATTTAGCAAAAAAATTTTTTTTAGCTTGTTTTTTGGAAAAGCCGTTACACTTAAGCACACATAAGTATAACCAGAAAAACTATCAAAAAATTACAATCTGTTTTCGAATTGTCTAAACAAAAAAAAAAACGTTCGAAAAAAACCGTATTATTTCTAAACATATCAAAAAGCATGTAAATAAAGAACAAAAAAGTTCATTTTACTAACTGCTGGCGGTCTCAAATTTGATTTTCAACGGAATTCCACTACACAATTGCACTTTTTTTTAACAATGATTAATGATCAATAGATAATCAATTAACGATCGATTGCCAATTATCAATAATCATTGATAATAGTTTTAAAACTAATAAAATTATGTTACGTATGTTATGTATCTCTGTTGCTCTGTATATTTGTTTACATCTTACAAATCACGGACAATCGATAGAGTACCTGAACAATAATCGATATATCGATAGTGTGCTTGTCAATTATATATGTAATATTTCATTACATATATATTGTTGTAATATATGTAGTCAACACAGTCAATACCGTCCGCCATATTGCTTAATGTATTCCACATGGAAACTTTGATAAATTATTTTAAAAAAAACATGCAAAATTATGACTAATGAATATGAATATCACGTCGACACGTCCGGGAGCATGAATGATATGTATGCGAAATTTCATGACGGTTGAACGTGGAATGTTGATTTGTACCCTGAACAAAGTTTTGACTTTTCACTTTTATATAGTAGATTGTAATAAATATATAATTAGAAATTTTTCAAATTGTCATTTTTATCGTTGTCACTATTACTATAAAAATTTTGTATTTATTTATTTATATTATGTTTCATTTATATTTATATTTTTTTTAATTTCATATAAATTTTATATTTACCCTCATAGTTTGGTGATGGAGATATTGAAGTTTCTGGGTCTGGTTCATTGCTTTGCGATGAAAGCAAAGCTTGTACATTGGGTACATTTATCTTTGGCACAGATTCTGGTTTTAAAATGATCCTGGTGCTTGACTGTGTGGTGAGTGACTTCGATACACTGATTATCCTGGGTACGCCGGAAAACAATGTGAATCCGAGAGCCCCAAGGCACTGATTATAATTACAGGCGCGCTGAACTTGTGTATCGCTAAAATCTCTTTGACGACAGAAATTTTATGCCAATAAATTTTTCATCCGGTGTATCGAAAAAAAAAGGAATAATAATAACAATAATAATAATATTAACAATAATATTAAAATAACCTCTTCCATGATCTGGAAATTGTCAAGGTGTTAATATTTCTGCTTGAGTATTAAATAGTGAGTTAAATTAGTCCTTGCGACAAACATGCATTTTAATTTTTCGCTCGAAAAAATTGAACCCACGTCATTTAATTCGTTAGAAAATACCTTCACCCTGAAGTAAAAATTTCGTGGAACATATATCTGCAGCTCAGAGAAAAATTGAAAAATATATATTCAAGTATATATTTGTCGTTTTTTTATTATTAAAGATCGTATATATAATTAGATGTAGGTAATGCATATATACAACAAATGAATAATATAATAATTGAATATGTATTATATAATAGATACATATAGTTATTGTAAATGTTTATTATATACACAATAATGTCATTACGTACATATAAGTACATAGATTCTTTTATTTATTGAAAAATGTATTCGTACAGACACATTTGCAGGCCAACATAATTAAATAAATAAGTACATTTACGCCTGCACGTATCAACGAATGTTATAGGCATGTACTGATATATTTTCCGATTGTTTTCGTTAGATCGGTCATAATTATTTCTAAATGTAACTTTCTAAAATTATTTCATCACCCGAACAAGGCAAGCATTATTTGAATATCCAGGTTTCAGTAGTCCATGAGAACCTCCGACTTTTGATTTTGGTTTCATCATCACCCTAGAGATCGTGAATAATCGTCAGTGTCATCGGGCACCCGAAGCACCTCGTAACTCGTAACTGTTGTGTTGCGGCACGACACTTTGCTTCGAACAGAGCTGGGAACGCGCCTAAAATCGTGTCTTTATTGAGACGGTGGGTACAAGATGAGTTGTAAGAAATTTTTGAGCTGAAAGGAAAACTTTTTTTTTTTTTTTTCTGAGTCAAATGAGAACCAGACAAAATTTTTGGACAAAAGAACACACTGTATCGATGCGGACAAAAGAAAAATGTTTTTCTATGTAGCAGGAAAAGGCATCAGATGAATCAGAATGAATTGCCACTTGCGAGTGACTTGCGACAACTCGCGAGTCACCCATGAGTAAGGCCGAATGTACAGCTCTTCGCACGCAACGCATTGACGCGGAGATGCCGTCACGCGGTGACGCATTGGTAGTGCATGAGTATGGAAATTGATAAAAAATTTCTCTAGCAAGTACCGCTATGAACATATCTCCGATCTGATACTTTCGGAATTCCAGCTTTTATCAAAATTATGAATATAGACCGTACTTTTATTGGAATTTCGTATCTTATGCTCATATATTAACGGCCAGGGGAGTAGGTATAAAAAATGTTTGTATTTAACGTAATGTATAATACCTACGATTTTTATGATTTTCATGCAAGCAACTGAGGTTTTGATTCTTTGAAAAATTTTTGAACTCTCAAGTATGTTTGTGTGATTCTTAATATTTTGTAATATCGTAATTTTATGATTTTTTATCTACATTCCTAAAATTCGACGCTTCAGGGTTCCAAGTTGATTTCGAGCATTTTCGTGGATTCCAATTTTTCCTTCATAATTTACTACTTAGGTTGAAAAAATTTCTCTTTTTTTCAAGATTTTTAACATCTAATATGATCTAGTTAATATTATTAAATTTAAAAAAATAAAATTGAAAATGTGATCGTGAGCCTGAGTTTCACCAAAAACATACCAATTTTCGCCAATTTCTAAAATCTCCTGATATCAAAAATAAAGTTATCTTTTTTTCGGTGCTTTCGATGTACCGAAAAAAACTAGTTACTGCTCTATGCTTATCAGAGAAATGTTTAATGATTACGTCGGTTTTGTCTTAAAATGTTTCGTTTCGTATTAAAATGTCGGAAAAACGTATGGAGCTCGTCATTTTCAGTCGAGATTTGAGAAGGTACCAGGTGAATTCGGACGAAATGTTATCTTAAAGAAAACCTACTTGAATATTTTAGTTTATTGTGAGGGTCGCAGTGTTGTGTTAAAACTATTGCTGCAGTGATTTTTCAACGAGATAGTGGGATCAAAAACAATGTGAGACTTAACAGATGCATTCCAATCTGCAACTTTTGGTAACTTTGATAGTCCTCGGACGCTGAACAGCAGTTTTGCTAGTTCGCAGGTTGGAGGTAAATATCTCACGATAAAAGGATTTGAATTTAATCAAACAGGCTCATAGCTTTTTGTGGATTCAGAGTGGATTTCGGTCTAGGGTACTTTCTCATTTTTTTTATGACACTGTTTTTGTTTCAATTGAAAGCTACATTTTTCTTTTCTTATTTACTGTATAACATCGGCAAAACTTTTAGTTTACTGAAAAAAAGTTACATGATTTTAAAAAACACAATGTCGAAACCGCGGGGGATTTCTCAAAATTAAAAGTTTTAATTTATTACTCCACATTTCTCACATGAGATATGCAAAATCTTATTCGTTTCAACAAAGCTTTTATGAATTTGTGCAATTTCAAATGAAAAGTGTCATTGAGCGTTTGCAGAAAGAAATTTCAGCAGGGGTATTTCTAAAAAACATATTTCCTTCAGGATTTTTATATATATTTACTTGTTATCTTATTTTTAATTCAAGGATTCTGAAGTCAAAAACTTGACAGATAAAAGCCATCAGTTTTGAGGTTTTAAACATACGTTTCTGAGAGACAAACAAAAATTTTTTAATCGCATGAAAAAAGGTTATCCCTTGACATTTATATTTCTTATCCTCTACTTTTACATTTTTAAAGTGACTTTTTGGGATTCTCGTTTTTACATTCAAACATTTTAATTCTCACTTGCGAAATCCAAGAATTGATTTTGAATGTAGTTGATATCTGAAAGTCATTAGAGTTATGAAATTCGTAAAGCCTATTACAATTTTGCAGTTTTTATTTCAATTGCTATTATATTCTCTAAATTGTTTTCACTTTAATTGCGAAAAATTTGTAAGCGTGGGACATTATTATGCAAAGTAAAAAATTCTGTTGAAAATCTATAGCCATTCGTAATTTTAATACTATGTCGAGCCTATTGTTATATCAATTTCGATGAAAATTACAAGGTCTAGCCTAGGGAATTGCATGAAGGCCTGAAGAAATAAGTGAATTTCTTGTGAAATCTCTAGACTGATTGTGAGTGCAGCATTCAGAGTTAACGAGCTCGTAGTCTTTTTCATCTGTGGATTTTTTACTGTGTATCTATTCTGCAGCTTACTACTTTACGTAGATTGTTTTCAAGAACGTTACGATGAAGACGATTGGGCTAACGATCCAGAAACAGACAGTCGATTGATTGCGCTGGTCGAAAGTCGGCCTATTATTTACAATCATAAATGTGGCAAGGAGTCTGATGCGTTGAGGCTTCGCAATTGGCATGAAATCCACGAGGCTATTGGTAGTGAGTACAAAGTCGTAAATTTTGCAAACAATGCAAAGGGTTCAATGATTAGGACGTGTGATTCTGACAGATAAGAACTTGTATTATTTCTGTAGCTCAAGTAATAATTTGGCGCAAGCTTGAACGCGCAACCTTACATTAAAAAAAAAAGAATTATTAGAACAGAAACATCTTTCACTCAAAAACAGGGCTCCATACACTGTTTCACCCCGGGGTCCCCTTAGACCTGGCTTCACCATTTTTTAACATATTTGAGGTCATTTCGTGACAAATATAACGCATTTCAATTTGTTAAAAATATTATTGAAAATCGATTGAGACAATCTTAGGCTATCAAGCACGCCAATGTAAAAAATGTGTTTTTAAGAGAAACTGAAGATTTTGATACTAACGTCAGCTGGCCCAACATAATACGACAAAAATAAATATTTTCTGTAACACGTGGAACCTCGGTCTATGATTTTAAACAAAAAATTAAAAAGAGTTAATAAAAAAATCTTCTTAATTTTTTCGAGCTATTCATAGATACTCCCTTAAAATGTGCAAAGATATTCCAGGGCGAAGTAGATTGAACAAAACATTTTTTTGCGCTAGGATCGGTTCAGTATTGCCAACAACGCTTTAAGTCATTACGTGATAAGTATGTTAAACGTCGCCGAGAAGAACTGACGGTTCGTAGTAGGGACCCAGGTCATTCGCGAAACTACGATCCCTTGGCGAATGGCCCATTTCTCGCTTCTATGAGGTTTTTGGACCTAGTTCTCTGAAAGAAAAAATAAGAGAATTGATATTATGAAAAAATTTTTTCAAAAAACTTACTCATGATTTATGAAACGTTAGCTGTGACACATGGTCTATATCATTAAAATTCACTTAAGGATTCTACAAAATTTCTTAAGGTCAACAGTATAATTTTTATTCTATTTTTGAAGTGTATCCGTATTCCGCAAACGTTTTTCTGCCTTTGAGTAATGAATTTTTATGTCACCTTCATTACTACAACCAATGTGCCATATACGAAAACTCCATCAAGAAGTTCTACCATAAGACTAGGTAAAGCTTATAGCGAATAAGTATAAAATTACACAGACAGTAAACAGTAAAAAAGGAGCAAACAGAAATGTGCCATAATGTAGAACTACGTCTAGTTATTTTCGTGGCACCTCCCCTTCAGTCCTCTTTCTTCTAATAGTGTATTACGCAACACGTACGGTTTGTGCGAATTAGGCGAAACGGGAAAATCACTCACCGAGCCGAAGGCGAGATCTGTTACCGAAAACTCAATTCAAAATGTCACTTTTGAGGTTAGAGTAACTAAAAAATATTATTGTGTCATTATACCCCAATATCTCTAGCTGTCTCCCGTAGTATATGGTCTATGAATTAATTCGTGCGGTTTTTAATAAAAAATTAAAGCTTATCTTCAAAACAAAATGAATAGACACCTTAATGAAAGTATTGTCCATCGCTAGCTGCTACTTTCTCCCATCTTTCAGGCAATTTACGGATTCCGTGTCGAAAGAATTCCTCATCTTTTGAAGTGATCCATTCGGAGACCCATTTTTCGATATCTTCTGAAGAAGTGAACCGCTGTCTAGTCAAATCGTTGTTCATGCAATCGAATAGGTAGTAGTCCGAAGGAGCAATGTCTGGTGAATACGGCGGGTAGGGTAACACTTCCCATCCGACATTTTCCAAATAGTTTTTGACCGGTTTTGCGACATGTGGTCGGGCGTTATCATGTTGAATAATCAGTTTGTCATGTCTGTTATCCCATTCTGGGCGTTTTATGGCTAGAGCTTGCTTGAAACGCATCAATTGTCGTCGATAACTTTCTCCATTAATAGTTTCACCAGTTTTAAGAAGCTCATGGTACACCACACCTTTCATATCCCACCATATGCACAGAATAACCTTTGCACAGTGAATATCTCGTTTTGGTTGTAATGAACCTGGTTCACCTGGCTTAACCCAGGCCTTTTTTCGTTTAGGATTCTCGTAATGAATCCACTTTTCATCACCAGTAGCAATTCTATGCAAAACTCCTTTTCTTTTCTGTCTTTCAAGCAGCAATTCACAAATGGTTTTTCTTCTTTCAACGTCTCTTTCTTTCAATTCATGTGGAACCCAGTGTGACATCTTTTGAATCATTCCCATCGCTCTAAGGAGTCTAGAAACTGTTGTTTGCTCGACTCCTAATGATTTTGCAAGCTCTTCTTGTGTTTGACACGAATCTTGGTTAAGAAATGCTGCCAATTCTTCATCTTCAAATTTTTTTGGCTGCCCAGGTCGCTCTTGGTCTTCCAAGAAAAAATCATCACTTTTAAAACTGTGCAAACCATATCTGGCACGTTCGCTCAGCTAGAGCAAGGTCTCCATAAACTTCCACCAAAATTTGATGACTTTCGGTAGCACTTTTCTTCATGTTAAAGTAATGAAGAAGAACTCCCCGCAAAAACACTTTGTCAGGCACAAAATGCGACATTTTGAGTTGAATAAAAAATGTTGTTGTTAACGCTTCAACCAAATGATGTATACTGAAAAAGATGCGTAAGGACAGTAGCTTTCAAACACATGTTTGGGTAAACGGGACGATGGGATAATAAGTTAGTTACGCCCTCTCTTGTAAAACCGCACGAATTAATTCATAGACCAAATATATTGTCGATAAACTCAACCCCCTATTCGTCTTGCTTCCTTTCACGCCATATTTTCGTGATATTCTCCACTCCAACCTACCTTTCGTGACACTCTCGCATCCAATGACTTTTCTGTGATAATCAAGCCCCCTTCTTTATAGTATCCATTTGTTCCGCCTTCACCCATTTATCTCTAGACTCCCAGAACGTTGTAGTTCTATGACAATATTCATAAAAATATCAATTATTTTGTGTATAATGTATTTCAAATTTTTTTTCGTAGAAAATTTAGAAATCAAAACATCGTCAAAATTGATCATGAAACTATTGAAATTAAGGGGGGCTTCTACCTTGTGCAGCCAAGAAAACATGTTTTTTTTTTTTTAATTTTTGTTAGGAAGGTTTTTGAGATAAACTCTGGAAATTTTTTTTAGTTGTAGGTATATGTTTATTGTACAAGTAAAAAAAGTTTCAAGATACAATATGCAAAGGGGGGGGGGAGGGGTCCATTGAGCAATGGCGGCGCGCCGGACGATTTTTCCCTACTCGCGGAAGTCCTGCCGCTGTTTGAGATGACCTGAAACACAAAAATGAACTTTTTTCTTTTTCTGTATCCTTTTGTCTATGGCTGGAACTAGGGTTTAAAAAAAAAAATGAAAAATGAAGGAGAAATGCGATTTCGAGTAAAAAAACTGATTTTTCACCTACTTTTTTCAATACAAATTTATATTTTTGATGAAAAAAATTATTATTTCTTGAAGATTCTAGAACGGGCTATAGCCAAGACCTTGATAAATGACTGTTTAAAATTTCGTACTTATTGCTCAATTCGTCTGGCCTAAATCACTTCCGCAAGGTCAAAAAATGTAGTTTTGAGAAAAACGCGTTCAAAGTTTTGCTTTAGTATAAAGTGAAAATTTTTAAACTCACATCTAATCCGCTATGCCAGGACCTTACAGGCTACCTTCCTGCTCCTCAAACCAATTGTCCTGTGTAGTCCTCTCCATCCTTCGCGAAGTCCTGGCCTTTTTTGACGCCTCGCAGTGCGCTGCTTCAGCCTTCTGAACGCGCACTTTGTCCCTTGCATCGGCGGCTGCTTTCGCGTGCGGTCTGATCATGATGCCCATAAGATTCATAACACGAAGTAAAGGTGACATTCCCTAGTTGAACACGCATGCACTCAAAAATGCCGCCAACTCGATTGTCTTTGCGGAACAAAAAATATGCTTTGGCGCCATGCTCCAGAGGACGGAGTTGAAGCTCTCGTTGTTATTTTGCGTGTTCCCACCCAAACAACGCTCCAATAAATTATCCGCAGAAGGGTCCTTGTAAATTGGAAGCAACATATTTTTGACTTCAGTGCAAAGTGGGGGTGGATGACTATATTCGTTGAGCTCGTCCAACGCCTCTGCTTTTCTCCATTTGTACCACGAGTCCGGACCGGGGGGGCAATTGCCATGCTGCGGATTCTCGTCTGTGGAGCATTTGTGGTAAAATGTAGCGAAAATTTCTTTTTTCATGTCATCCACTGAATTGGGATTTCGAATAATTGCTAATCCATAATAATTTGTCAGTTCGAGGATGAGTTTGTCGGTTAATTTTCCTACGCCCCTCCCACTGACTCCTTTCGTTTTCTTCTTCCCCGCTCTCAATCGCGATCCCATTCTCTTCTTGACATGTCCGACGCACTCTGATTTTTTGACTACCAAATCTTCACCGTATGGCTGTATATCGAGGAGAGATTTGAAGGTTTTAGTATCGCCGTCACCAATGTATGTAGCGTACTTGACATTGTAAAGATTTTCTGACCGCATAAACATTTCAATAATGCCATCGACCTCCATTTTACCAGCCCTCCTACATAAAAAGGGAAATCCATTGAAACGGCCTAAATATTGCCCTTGTTTTGTTGTTTCGAAGTAGAAGAATAAGAAACACATTCATTATCATGAAAAGAAAAATTTCCCATCGTCACTGTAAAAATCTTACTTGGTATATTAAGAAAACAATAATTTCTGCGGATTAAATATTCAGAAATTTTATTTGTGTATTTGGCTACGATTCTTTTCACAATCATAACTCAATTATGTATTTCCAAATATTATGTTATACACTTGCTTCAATAAGATTATGTATGATCAACTGGGTATTAAAATCCAATTTACCTCAAAGTTGCAGCTAAGCGGGCTACAGGTGAAATGACATCTTGTCTATACGCTTCAACCTTTGCAATAGACGGTCCAACGATGGTCAAAAGGGTATCTAAGAGCGCACGATCCATCCGCATGTTATTAAAATATTTTTCCTGGTCAAACGTCCTTATTTCTTCCATTCAATTTTCATACGCTTCTTGATCCGATCTTGCCTGATATATTGGCCTTACGTGCCAATGACGAAATAGAACGTCACAATCAACTTCCAGTGCCAAAAAAATTTCAGTGGTAGTACGCTGATACTCCAAATAATAAATCGTTTCGTTTAAATCGTATACGTTATTTTCGAAATCCATTTTTTCAAACAGCGAAGAAAAACACGAGTATTACGTACGAGATGACAAAGGGAACTGAAGAAAAGAGTGAAAATTCAGGAGACATGAAGAGAAAAGTACCGCACAATGTTCATGCATTATAGACATTGTTTTCTTTCAGCTTTGTTCGACCAATGTTGGTTTCTGTCAAGTTAATGCTATAAAATCACTTACCTTGATTTATAGATTTATCAGTACCACTTTCGTTAACACTAAATAAGAAAACTATTATTATGTTTATTTCAAAACATATTAATGTAAGTAGTAGGCAAACATTAACATTAATTATGTGAAATAAAACATACACTAATTTGTATTAATATGTATTACAACTACATCGTTGTTGCTTTTTTTTCTTCTCTTCTTTAAATTGTTAGTTTATTACATATTTTGTATATTTCTTTACATCCGTCTGACTACTTGAATATCCTCACTGTAGTAAATTATATTTTTGCTTTAGCTCAAAAATTTTTTACAACTTATCTTTGTACCCATCGTCTCAATTTTGCAAGTGAAACCCGTGTCCTTATTGAACTTCAACCCGAAAACCAACATTATCATCAAAAAGTCTCGCACTAAGCTGACATTAAACCTGGTCTACATAAGTTGCAAAACACCGTTTATGACGTCACGCGCAGGAAAAAACAAAATACCAAGTAAAATGTGTGAATAACAACAAATAATACAACAAAATAGTATATTTTGTCGCTAGGGGCAATAACAGCCGATTAGAACTCGTGTGATTGCCGCCTTCGCTTCGCTCAGGCGGTAAACCTCACACTCGTTCTTAATCGGCTGTTATTGCTCCGAGGTACAAACGGAACTTTTTGCCTCGAAAACATTAAAAATGAGCGTATTAACACTGTTTCGACATGGCAAATGGGGTATTGAAGTTTAACACGGAGGCTGGAGAAAATGACAGACGGCAGTGGTAAGGGGGGCCATTTAGTCCGCCGGGTTTAACTTGGCGGGTTAAAAGGACCCCCCCTTTCTTTGCTGACAGTGATTTGTCGACAGCCTGCGTGTTGGCCTGAAGTACTTCATTTGTGTATGTCGAACCGTGTTTAAATACCCTCATTTTTAATGTGTGAGAGGCAAAAAAACATTAAGTGGGCTGTCTAGCGCTTTTCAATCCATCAGTAGTGAAATGTGGAACGTTCGTGTTTTGTATTACAATAGAGTTATTACATCGAAGGTTAAAGGGAAATTGACAAATTATCGTTCAACGAGAACTTTATGACTTTAATATAATCCTACTGACTAATGCTACATTTTCATTATTACTGTTTATTTTTTGGATACACCAGTTGTAAATACTTGAATGGTAAATGCAAAGCTTTTTCATATATCAATAGTTTTCTCTGTGTGATCACAAAATATGATTGGTGTTTAATCCTTGTTGTTTTTTTTTTTCAAGCGACGTTTTTTGTGATACGACTACTTTTAAGTCTACTCTTTTTATGACATAGTGTGACTCTTGATTGCTTCTGCGATTAATGGCTTTTTTATTATGTGTTATGTGGAATATGAGGTTTCCGATAACGGTGCAAGAATTTATAAAAAAATTGTACATATGTCATGGTGTACCACCCAACAAATGACGGCCGACCTTCATATCAGCAATGTTTTTATGAAGGAAGGGGGAAGGATATTCATTATACAACAAATATATAATATAGATGTTGAATATCTATTACAATATATATATATATTATAGTAATGTGTAATGTGTATAATTTTAATTCTCTCTATATTATAAAAAAACTTTTTGCCCCTATGTAGTCCGATCCTCTAATCGAAGTTTCAGTCTAGAGGGGGCTGAAGTCTCGAATCGAGACTCCAGTGTAAAGAGGTATTCAGTAAGGTATTTTTAATCGAGGCCTCAGTGTAAAGGTGGCTGAAGTATTTAATTAAGTCTCGAGCGTAAAGATAGTTAACCCTTGGAATCAAGGTTCTGCTGTAGAAGGGAATTAGGCCTGGAATCGAACTTCCAGTGTAGAGGGGAACTATATTTCTAATCGAGGTTTTGGTGTTAGGGGGTTAAGGTTTTCAATCAATTTCGATTGTAAAGATGTTTGATTTCTCAATTCGAGGTTCTAGTGTAAAAAAGTCGATGCTTAAATTCGAGGTTAACTGCAGTTAAGGTTCGTGCCTTTTATAGAAATTTCAGTGTCAAGATAGCTGACCTCTGAAGTCAAAGTCTCAGTATGGGGAGCCTAGAAAGTATTAACTCAAATATTTTATTGTAGAGAAAGTTGTTCCTTTCAATAGACTTTTCACAGAAGATCAGTTTTAATGGCGAAAATCGAGGCATTAGCAAAAAAGAAGTCAACATTTTTTAGTAAGGCTGGTCGATGCACAAAATATAGATAAGAGTGTAATAGGAGTCAACGTCTTAAACAAGGTTTCGGTGTAGAAGAAAGTTGATTTCTTATTTTAATATAAACTGTTTAAGAAGTTGACATCTCAATTTGAAATTGTTGTTTAGAGACGATCGACACTTTAAATCGAAAGTTGAATGTATATGAAGCCAAAGCCTGAAAAAACATTTTAGTGTAGACAGTTTTAACGTCTGAAATCAAGGTCGTAGTGTAGAAAGGATAAACCATTAGAAGTTTCATGGACATAAATCACAAGATTTCACAAAATATCACAATATCAAAAAATGACACTCAAGAACAAAATGTTACAAAACATGTCACAACAACAAAATCATATGATATCACGAAATCAGCTTTATGTTAGTCATCAATAGTGGATTGGATATCGAGCTGATAATATACCAATATTGACTCATTGCTCAAAATTCTGAGACAAAATTGACTTATATAGGGCTAATACTGGAAAAAAAGTAGACGACATTATGCGTGATAAATAATTTTTATCTATCCATTATATTTCAAAACAGTTATATCATATTGAACCGATATTTTGCAAAAATATTTTTACTTTACAAACTATAACTAAAAATAAACGGAATGGTAGTTGGCACGCAAAGTGCGCAGTGGGGCAAAGCCCCCTAGTATAAAATAAAAATATATTACACTAGCTGTCCCAGCGGGCTTTGCTCCGCGGTTACTACGTTGTTACAAGTGGTTTGGTCAGGAAAAGTCAATTCTTAAATTGAAAAACGAAAATTACAAAAAAATTATCTGAATCCCAAGGTTAAAAATCTTCTTTTTTTTGTTTAACAATTTCTAATTTTTTCACGAAATATGGAATAGTAAAATAATAATTAATTACTACGAACAGATATTGTATTATCATTATGGATTATATTGGTCAAAAAGATGTTATATGTATTTTAAAATAGTATATCGTGTAGCTAGGAGCAAAAACAGCCGATTCAGAGCAAATGTGAGGTTTGCCGCCTGAGTGAAGCAAAGGCGGCAATCACTCGAGTTCTAATTGGCTGTCATTTCTCCGAGGTACACACGATGCTTTTTGCCTCGAAAACAGTAGAGATGAGCGTATCCAAAACTGTTTCGACATGGCAAATGAAGTATTGAAGGTCGACACAGAGGCTGAAGAAAATGACACTTGGCAGGGGGTAGGGAGGGGGGTCCATTCGAGCCCCCTGCGGTCCAAAGGAGCCCGCCTTTCACCTCGTCGATTGTCATTTGTCGACAGCCTGCGTGTCGGCCTAGAATACTTTATTTGTCACTGTCGAAACGTGTTTGGAAACGCTCCTTTCTAGTGTTTGAGAAGCAAAGAAATAATTTCTTATAAAATTTTTTTACGATCAAAGTAAGGAGTAAAATTGATGAAAGTTTATTTTTTAATCAGGAGTAGGAGATGATCATAATGAGGGTTTTTATAATAATAATTTCATGATGAATTTTCATGATTTGTGACAACGTATGGTTTTTTGATTCATGGAATGTTGTGATGATTTACCATTGTGACATATTGTCACTTGTGTGATGTACATTTTCTGTAATTTCTTATACAGAGTGTCCCAAAGTCGGCGAATCATCAGTAAACCATCAATGACTCATGAAATTCTAAAACACTTTTTTCTTAACAACAAAATTCACTGAATTTAAAGAGATATTGAAAATTCAGTTTTATCCACTCATCATTTTGGAAGGCGGGGCTTTTGATAGAAGCCCCCTCTCCCTTCGCCTCTTTTCTTTCTAAGTTCATTCTAATAGAAAAGGGGGGGGGGATTGAGGTGTGTCATGGAACCCTTATTTTATTTTACCGAACGATGAATACTTCCTTACTCATTTTGTACACATCCCATTTAAGGGAAATAGAAAATTTTTTAGAAAATTCAGTTATTTCGTGAATATACAATGGGAATAATGAGATGTTTTCGACCGCATTGTCTGCTTTTAAACACAAAAGAACCGAGGTACCTGAACGGTTCCTGAAGGAATTTTGATACGAGTGTACCTTACTTTTTTTACCTTTTGTACCTTCCTTTCTTACCTTTTTTCCGGCTTTTCTAAACTCCATTGTATATTCATGGAATAACTGGAATTCCTCTGAAATATTTTATTTCAGTTTTATCTGATTGACACAAAATAAGAAGGCACGTATTCTTTATTTAGTGGAATCGGTGTGCGTCAATCTAATAGTCACAGGTAGTACCATATATTCTATGGAATACTGGATATTTGACGTTTCTCGAAAACTTATTTTTGGAATAGTTTGGCTACTCCAGGTAAACGGAATGAAGGAATGAATTAACCCTGGGATCAGAAAACTCCTGGAATGAACTTCATTTCATTCAGAATTTTTCCCATCTTCTCAATGATGAAATTATTCACTTCCAGCGTCATTTATTCCACAAAAAAGTGGAGAATGCCAGACCCTGAGAATCAATATGAAATTTGAATCGCATATATTTCTAAAAAGTGTGGATTTCCCCTTGCAGATTCGATTAAACGAAAAATTTACGAAAAGTCGACAAAATTTTTCTGTTGGCACCGTACTGCGCGGCAAATTCAAATATTTAGCATATGAATGTCAACTATTTTACGAAATAATCAATAACTACCAGTTTCTTTAAAAATTCCCAGAGTATATTAGAAAGGAACAGTTAAGAACAGTTGGAAATTTGTAGAAAACATGAATGAAAAATTATTTTGAAGTTTTACTTTGTTGGAGAACAATGTTGGCAAGGTCTGTTCAGCCGCGAGAGGTCCAGCAACAATGTTTTTATGTTGTAAGTTGATTTTTCTTTCTTTCTTTTTTTTTTTCCTATCAATTACCGTTTTTTATGCAGTCTTCTACCAAAAATACTGTGTAATTTTAAAATTTTAGCTTCAGCATTTATATTGCTCTTGATAATTACGTAGACTTTTCGTAGAAAATGAAGTCATGGATTTGCATTATATTCATGGGATCCCATGAAAATGAATCTGCAAAAGAATCATTATCAAGCAGCTGAATTTTCACAGACAGTCTAATATATAATAGTAATTCAATTTGAAAAAGTTTTATGTATTTCCCACTACGTAATCTTTTTCATTTCAACTGAATTCAAAAAATGTATGCCATTTTTTAGAACTATGCTTCGATTTTATAGACAGTAAATAATTTTTACAGATATAGTGTCTATTTTTTTAGGTATATTCATCCACGACTTTTACGATTTGATAAGTGGTCGGCCTGTGCAATATGATTCAAAGACATTCTCTTGAATTTAATAGAGAAATTTTTGTTAATACAATCTATGTCGATTTAAGAATCAGTAACACAAGAAAAAAAATTTTCATACATGATTCAAATTTCAATTTTCGCGGGGTATCATGTGTCGATGAGGTAGAGAGCACGAATCGTTATCAGGTGTGTCGTACACCTGGTAGTACTGTTATTTTCAAGGGTGAAAATAAGCTGTGAATGTGTGTGTGAATGTCAAATTTTTATCAATGTTAAAATATACAATAACGAACAAAAAAAAGTTTTCATTCGAGTCCGTGAGCAGATAAGAGTATCAACACCTCCCATCACTATCGAACATTAAAATGTTAAAAATAAAGGCTAAGGTCAGTTACCCAAGTGCGATTTCGGATTTGACCTTTATAAAAAAAAGGCAGATATCAAATAATCTTATCTTTTCTTTGAAAAATATTTACAACTGCATCGTGAATACGTTTTAAGGTTTACCTTTTGACGCCTTTTTTTCGGCTTACGAAAGCTGTAAAATCATAAAAAAGGCTGTTATCGAATAAATTATAATGTTTCATGTGCAATGCATCAAAATTTTTCAGTTGTCGCTTATAAAAGTTCTGAAATCATATTAAAAGACTAATTCATACTTGAAATGCGACAAAACATAATGTGACCTACGTTTTTTTCCATTGATGCTATTCTTACAAATGTTTAAAAAATTGCACATATGTATTAAAGTTTTACACATGCAAGGTTCTATTTTTGTTTTCAATAAAAAAGGTGTAGCACTATTCGCAGAAAGAAAATTAATCTATTTACATATATGCAATTTTTGCATAAAGTTTGGCTTTCAAGTCCTTAGTGGCTCCTCGTATGGGCCATTAACTACGTTTTGTCTAGAATGTTATATCTCTTATCAGAATCTAACATTAAAATATTATTCTTGCCTCATCTTCGAGAAAAGTATGTCACGTTCTCGAGGATACACTGATACGTTACGATAACTTTGATAATGTCCATCATACAGTTTTATTTAAATTTATACACAACTAGATATTCTATCCTTCTGAAGCGTTTGTTTCATTGCATATGGATATACAGATCAAATATGAGCACCGTTTTGAGCACATTACTTATTACGTACAAAGAGAAAGAAATAGAAATTCATAGGTGCACGAGATTATTAAAACTATTATGTTGACTGAAATGATAATTTATGAAAGTATAAAATAGAATAAATTAATAATTATACATTGAAAGCAACCTTAATATTTCATACATGCATCATGCTTACATTAAACTGTTTACTTTTTTCGTTCAAATCTTGTTGATGTTGAAGTAACGATTTTTTAAAAGAGCGTCTGTTTCTTAAGTATGAGCTAGAACTGCTTTACAATCTTGTAATTAAGATTTTTTGATCGTGTCAGATTGAATGAACTCTACAAAATGCAACGATAGTTCATAATGAAGAATATATTACTCATTAATGTTGGTGAAATTTTGAAACATTGATTTTTTTAAATCGCATCTAAACATTTTTGAAAGCAGCAGAACCTACATAGAAAATCTGTAAGATGCGCTGCCACAGCATTTTCCGTATTTATTATTTGCTTCAAAATAAAACGAAAAAATTATTTCTTTGAAGCGAAACCTCTATGCTCTTGTGCCCCATCAACGAGCCGCTAAGGACTTGAAAGCCAAACTTTATGCAATAATTGCATATATGTAAATAGAATTAATTTTCTTTCTGCGAATAGTGCTACACCTTTTTTATGGAAAACAAAAATAGAACCTTGCATGTGTACAACTTTAATACAATGTGCGATTTTTTAAACATTTGTAAGAAGGGCATCAATGGAAAAAAACGTAGGGCACATGATGTTTTGTCGCATTTCAGGTATGAATTAGTCTTTTAATATGATTTCAGAACTTTAATAAGCGACAACTGAAAACTTTTGATGCATTGCTCATGAAATATTATAATGTATTCGATATTTGTCTTTTTTTATGATTTCACAGCTTTCGTAAGCGGAAAAAAAAGCGTCAAAAGGTAAACCTTAAAACGTATTCACGATGCAGTTGTAAATATTTTGCAAAGAAGAGATAACATTATTTGATATCTGCCTTTGTTTTTTTTGATAAAGGTCGAATCCGAAATCGCACTTGGGTCACTGACCTTAGCCTTCATTTTTAACATTTTAATGTTCGATAGTGGGAGGGAGGTGTTGATTTCACTGCTTTTTTTACCGATAGTCAAATTTCTTACATACTGAAAGAAATTGGGGGTTATCGATCTAATTTGTTTGAGTAATTATATCGAATTAATTAATTATTAAGTTAAGAAAATTTGTTTGTTTATACTTTTTTGTTCCATCCTAAAATAATTCTAAAATTGTAGAGTTTTTATTGTTGTAATTTTTGTTACTCATACCCAATGACTTTTTGTATTAAGCCAAAATCGTACTGAAATTCAATTTCGAATACTCCATAAATATTTTTTCCATCTTAAAATAATAAAATAACAATATTTTGTTTTTATATTGTCATTTTTGAGCATATGATAGCATCTTAAATTTATATATCGATTGTTCTTTATAGCGAATTTAAATTGAAAGAGTTGTAGAAATTATATAAATCTTAGCTTAGAGATTTCTACATAAAGATTTATTATTATAATTTATTAATTCATGTACTATTATATATACATGCAAGTGAAAATTGTTAGGTCAAAGTGAGAAATATGAGGTGGGGAAAAAAACGTCGAAGTGTATAATCGGGGTATTGTTTTCAATTTTGTAAACTGAAGTATTATGAATAAAAAAAAAAAATTGTTTGAAGTGTACAGTGTTAATGTTATGAAACCCTTAAATCTAAAATTTATACAAAAGTGTCGTCATTCTTAGAGTTCTGAATATTGACATTCTGCAGGAAATTTTTAATGTGGCTTAGAACTGATAAAATTGAAAAAATAAAATTTAAAAAAAATTCTCAAATATTATCTAAATACATTCATAGTTTATAAAAATTTTTAGCAAACGGTTTTTCAAACCATATACTGTCAATATTTCATTGATTACTTTTAAAAAGTAAAATTGAATGCTCTTCTGAATGCATATTTTACCGCGGATGATTCAAGTTGTGAAAAAATATTGTAATTATGTAGAAGAAAAAAGAGAAATCATAAATGACTATCGAAAATTTTTTTAATCATTTGAACATCAAATATCCCATTGGAATTTTTCATGTACTTTCAAACTCAAGGAATTTAGAAAATGAATTTTTCTACAGAATTTGAAAATTCTGTAACATTTTCCTACTACATTTTTATTATTTGGAAATTCTTCGCAAGTGATATTTTAAAAATTTTATTGCGAATATGTAATAGGTTGCCTCACAAAATGTAAAATTGGATGTTTTCAGTAATAAACTTTTGAAAATTTTATTTTTTCAACAACATGGTCAAAGTATTTAAAATTATTTGAAAGTCAACTATAATTTTTAGTTTTACATCTTTCATAATTGCAATATTTTCTTTAAAATGCATATCGTCTGAAATAAAATGTGAACTGCTAAATAACATTGAATATACTTTAGTATATTGAGTCAATGAAAGATTCAAATTCAATTTTCGAAAAACTGTTTGTGAAAAATTTTATCAAAAGAGAGAAAATGTATTTCAATGATGTTCTAGAATTTTCCGTAAAATTCATTTCCTAAATTGTATAAGTTTCAAGTCTGAATAAATTTTTCAATGAAAAATAATAAATCATGATCAAATGATATTAAATTTTTTAAAAGTCAACTGCATAGTTTAGTTTTACATCTTATATAATTACAATATTTTTTTTTCAAATATATATCATCGGAGATAAAATTATGTAAAAGTAAAAAGAGAAATCATACTTAAGTTTAAAAAATTTTTCAATTATTTGAACATCGAATATCTCACTTGAATTTTCCATATGCTTTGTAACTTGAGGAATTCAGAAAATGAATCTTCCTATAGAATTCAAAAACTTTTTAACATTTTTCTTATACATTTTTTTGATATAGGAATTCTCCAGAAGTAATATTTTAAAAATTCTATTGTGAATATTTAATGGATATTGAATATTCACAGTAGATTTTTTTAAATATTACTTGTAGAGAATCATATAATCATTCTATTTTTTCATCAATCCAATATCAAAAACATTTTCTTTGTTCTTACAATTCATTTATTTATTGTTGTTACTCGAGCTTTCGACCAATCTTCTCGGTCATTTTCAAAAGACTCAAAAATTACAATTTTTTATCGATATTTATTAAATATTTAAAATAGAATTTTGAAAATATTGCACATACTTGCTCATACTTGCTGGATGACATATATATCCATCGAGAGACGATAGGCAGCAAGTAAACATTGTTCCACATACGCACGCACCTCACTCACACAAAACAAATTCAAAAAAATGACTTTTGAGTCGGCTCCAAAAAAGCGGTAGCTATGATAATTGTTTTTTGTTGATCAATAATAGCATTGATACTTTTTTGTGATATTCTACAGAAAGTTTTATTTTTAAAATCACGTAAAAAAAATATGTATTGAAGTATTGAGCCAACTTGAGCAAAAGTGGATTTTCCCAAAACATCCGACAGTGCATCCGGTGGCGCTATTGTACGGAAGGCTGACTCTGATCCACATTTCTGCTAGGTCTGAATCAATTTTTTTGGTGATCGCGAAAAAAAAAACTGGTTTTCTGTCCCCTGAGTGAACCAACGAGCGGATTTTAAAGTGTTAAGGTTCAAATGAAAGGGAAAAAATTCTAGTTTCAGGATCAGTATCACATGCAACTGAATCTATTCCGAAATTATAAAATATTTCCCGAAATATAAGTGTCGGTAAGGTAGAATCGCTATATCGTTAGACCATATAATACATGGACTGCGCGTCGCCTATCTCTCGCTATAGCCGAGTCTGGTCCCAACCATGGAGCTGGCTAAGTGACGATTAAGGTTTACCAGTAATGTTATAGGTATACCTATAGTTATATGTATACTTACCCAGTAAACATTCGTGATGTCATATGATGTCATTTTGTCGTCATTCATGTCACCGCGTGATATCATTTACCCACATATGTGCTTCCTCATTAGCCTGTCACTTGGAAATCACTCGATGACATTCCAGAATAAAGCTTACTATGCGCATGCTCATATGTCAATGGCATAAATGGCGGGAATTTTCAAAAATTTAGATTGAAACTTTTTCTTGGGTGAAATCAACTGAAAAACGTATGAATTTTAAACGAAAATTTTTATTTTCAACTCTTTAAAAATCTTTTACATAATTAATTCTAATCGATGTAGTCCGATTCTTCTGCGTCGTCGTGTTTTTCACTTTCCATTAGTTCTTGTAATTTTTCGAATTCATCTTCGAGATTTTGAATTTCTTCATCGTTCGTCGAATTCGCACTTGATTTTTTGCAACTATTTTTGTCTTTCCGGAAACCTTACTTAGTGCTACGAATTACTTCCCGCACGTTTGCGAGGAAGTCCTTTAAGGTTTCGGGCCCAACGAAAAGTAGGCAATCCTTTGCAACATCTAAAACATTTCAATAAGTGTTAAAGAACAATTATATACAGGACAAGCCACGATACTGTAATAGCAAATAAATTCAAACGTGTTACTTGAAAATAATCATTTTGACGAACGATATAATAAGGTACTTTTTAAAAATTCATAAATTATTCGCAAGGTTGAGAATTGCTTTTTACTTACTGTACAAAATTTTCGAGTGCTGCAACTTTTGGAAATCATAATTTCCACGTGTCCCATTGACGCTCAAAACATTGACAACTGGGTCAGAAAAAGTTTCCCTCATTGCCATTGAGAGGAAACTCCGGATTGAGGTTGCCCCCACAAACGACAGATATGGCCCCTTTGGAAAAAAAATAACATCAGTATATTGAACATATATGTATAGTTATATGCATTGAAAGTTTTTGCATATCAGCAGTCTACAATTTTGGAAGTAGAAGTTTTACGTTTTTAAGTTTAAAAATATTTAAATAATATTCTTCTTTCTTTCCGAACAAATGGAAGCAATAAATTTGAATAAGTTTGTGAGGTTTAGCTTGAACAAATATTTTTTACAAATTTATCTTTTAAATTCATCAAAATATAAATTGTCAGTTGACCCATTTTCTACACTTTTATTTGCACAATATTTTTAACTTTGAGATTCAGATTCTCAATATATTTATTAATGACAGCATTTGGCGTAAAACCTTGTAATTTTTTTTCCATATTTTTAAATATAGAGAAATGTAGAAGTTAACTTTTTGAATTCAAATTGAAAATAGCTTATGAATAAAATTTTGGATATTCATGCTTTTATGAGTAAATTGTAAATATATTAATTTTTATTCTTTCTATTTTTCAAGTATGGATTTTTACAATTTATACACGTTGATTCAAAAATTCTAGAATTATTTTTTCAACATTTGCCAGTATCCTAATTTTTTGTTCAATTTTCATTGGGTACCTTTTTTTACACAATATAAAAATCCACGTATTTTACCAGACATTCTCTTGCATCTTTTGAGTCCTCTCCCTCCATTGCCTCCAACTCCTCCATGGTTTGGATTGGGTACCTTGATGGTTTCCCCCAGCCTTCCACATTACGCTTCGTTTGCTCTTTCCTTTCTTCTAAAATATCAAGACGGTCATTTATTGCAGAGGTCGTCTCGAGTAATTTTTTTTGGTTTTGGAGAACTTCCCTGTTGAAAGATATAAGTTAATTTGTGAGGTAAACCAGTGGATGATAGCTCTAAAATTTATTTCAATATTAACATATAATTTTCCAATACAACTACTCGAATTGAACATCAAATTTTAGTATTATTTCAATTTGCAAATAGAATATTTTTCCATCTGCTCCAATCTCTTCTGTTTTATAATCATTTATAATGATTGAATTCAACGATAGTCTTTTCTTGTAGGTATATATTTGCTTATTTCATTTCGAAAAGATTAAATTTTTTCAACAATTGAATACTTTTTCAGTGCAAACAATCTGTTCAATACCTTACGACAGTATCTTCTTTATTTCTGTGAAGTTCGCCGTTTCATCTGCCATGAAGCTGTTTTGAGACTGGTTGCCAATCGCTGAATAAGCAGGTTGGAGATTATTTCTGAAAAACAAACACAATGTGAACTGATTTTAGTTCTGAAAAATCTGATACTCACTTTTTTGAGGTATGTCACTGTCATGAAATCGACTTAGAATTTGAAAAACTGCAACTGAGTTTCAGACGTTTTGCGCTAAGGTTGAATTACGTATCTTTTGAGGTTGATTTTAGAATTCATTTAAATACTGATCATCAATTATGAAATACAAGCCATGATTCATTTGTATTTGTAACACTTTTTGCATGATGCAAAAGATGTTTATATCAGTTATGTAGAATCAAAAGTTTTGTGGAAATAGACAAGAACAGGGCTAACCTAGCAGTACGGTTGATTTCGTATTCTGATTTGGAAGAACTTGGTGACGGAGCGAATGACGATTCTAAGAAACTGTCCGTTTTCGAGTATGGTTCTGTCTCAGCTGAAATTTTTTTGGGAATATTGGTGTCTTTCTGTGCATGTTGCTCCCTCAGAATTTCAAGACTTTTTTGGATGGCGACCATACGTGACTTGGCTGATTGATTCTTAGTGCAACTAAGTAGCTCATCATTAGAAGAGAAAACGGACAGCTGTTAACAGAAGCATTATATGAAGATAATGCTCTTCATCGAGAATATTTTGAAACAGAGCCGGAGCAACATACAACAATAACTGCCTGTATTGGGTTGCTTTGTACCGATGGAAGTTTGACAATGGCCCTAGTTGACGATTAAAGTCTGATGGGCAATAATGCCTCAGTAAATTTAACCTTGAGTCAATGTTCACTTTTCTGCCGTGCAATCTTCGCTGGCCAAACTTTCCACATAAAATTCCTTCAAGAATCCTTTTTGTGACGCCCAGATACACAAGGTGCATACATTCAAAAGGTACTTGCGAAACGAGTCCGATTAGTGGAGAAAGAGGGGACGGCCCTTTGTGATGGTCTTCGTCAGTCATTGAACGATACATACTCTTCATCAGTTCGTCGTTCATGCTGGACAGCAAGAAAGGCCATCGTTGATTCGAATCCCGTTTCAATACACCGATGACCAACTACTTTACATTTTGAACATGGGTTTGAGGATGAATGACTTTTGTGGTTTAAAACAAAAGATCGAGCTGGAGCATCGCCTATAAAACACCTAATACGCAGAGGAATAATGCGATTTCTAATTGTTACTCCACCTTCGTCGAAAACTCGTGTGATTTCGGCCTTTAATTGATCAAATAAATCAAACGAATTGGAGGGCTTCTTTTTTCCTACAAAGACACCGGCTACCAAAGGTTTAAAACCTTTTATGTTAACAATGCGGAATTGTAGAGGCCAAAACTGGAGTCCACTCGATTTGTACATTTGACCACCATCAGTGCTAATATCAACATGAAGGAAGTCGGGAAGCTTGTCATCTGGTAAAGAAACTAAATTTTTTTTGAGGAGTTCTCTGAAACCGAGATGAAGATATTACCCACCAGCAATTTTCAAAATAACATCCCTTACGACGATAGTAGGCGTATTAACCAATGTTCGAGAATCTTTCGGTAGGTCGTGAATATGAAAAGGGCGACTACGAAGACATCTCAAAATTTTTTTCTGTTGATACTGATTTAAATTTGCATCCAAAAACGCGTTCTTCAATGCAGTTCGACACTCTTGCTTCAAGTCTAGCGCAGGATTTACAATTTCAATTTCATTTCTGTTGGCATCAACAATATAATCAACATTATCATTTTGTAATTCATTTCTGTTGTCATTAACAACATTATCATTATGTACAATTGGCAGAACATTTTCCTCGACTGCGTTCACATCAACTTCATCCTCTGATGATGAACTTAAAGAATCAGCCGAGGTAATTTGTGCATCATGAAGCTCATGTAGAGCAACCCGTCTCATGTTGAATTGAGCAACTCGTGCACGCTTTTGCCGTGTCGAGAGTTCCGCGAATCTTTTTCTTTGTGTAGACATATTCTGGCAAGAAATTGTTCATTTGATTGTTATTAAAAACATTTTTTTGTCTTCACAAACACTAAGACTAAGACTTGAGCCTTATTAGTGCGAATTGATTGATTTTAAATGATCGGAATTGCTCATTTGTTCATCATTACACGAAATTTTATTTGTTTTCACAAACGCTGAGAATAAGAAATTAAATCTTATCTGTCGTATTGATCGTTTCTGTGTTATCAGATTAGAGAAACATATATTTGGTGATAAAAAAATTGTTCAACTCCAAATAATTTAAAGTTCCAGCAAAAAACAAAAAAAAAAGTATCATCTGATTCTCTATTTGTGACTTAATGTACAATTTTTGCCAACATCTAAACACATTTTTAATTTTGTTGGTATGAAAATTTTGATTGTTTTTGCAAACAATTGAGATATAAAGTGGAAGACTTTTAGAAAAGCATAATAGTATAAAAAAATGCATAGTTATTATCTCAATTTTTTATAAATGCTCAGACAGTTCCAATAATAAAATGTTTTCCTTAGAGTTCCAGTTCTCTGTAAATAAAAACTCAATTTTCACATAGAAAAAAACAAACTGCAAATTGATAAAAAAAAATAGATTCAAGGGAACAACTTTATCTTTTATAAATGGTGTTTAATTGTGTGTCTGAAATTTTAAACATAGTGGTATAATTACAAATAAATTTGTAATGCCAACAAAAAATTTCTTCTGGGAGTGATCACGTGTTGTAAAAAAAAATTCAGGCAATTTTTTTTCTATCATGTACTACTTATTTTCGCTTACTTTGGAGATTTCTTTTTTCCGGTATTTATGTTTGAGTTTTCTCAAAGACCCCAGACTCAAAGACAGGCGCAAAGGTCTGTCTACTCCTGGTACAAAGTTTGTTGTTTTTAATTTTTCATTCTTTATTTATAGATAACAATAAAAACTATGTTTCTAGCTTTAAAAATATTTAACCACATCAAGTATAAGTAAAAAACAGCTTATAAATTTTAATAACAAATTTTTAATACTTAAAACGCTTTTCACAATTTTTTTAAAGACTCTACAACAATATATTATTATCAAAATGTGATAAACTTAAAAAAAAAATTTTCTGCTTTAAAAATATTCGACTACATGAGATATTTGTAAAAAAAACAGTAGCTAACTTTTTAAAACAAATTTTCACCACCTAAAAAACTTTTCATACTTTTTTTCAACTTCAACTAAATATTATTATTTCAATGTGATGAAAACTTTAAACAACAATTTTGTTGGCTTTATAAATATTTTACCACATCAAGTATTTGTGAAAAAAAAAAAAAATATTTCTAACAAATTTTCATTAAGACTTTAAACACTCTTTACAATTTTTTTTAATGACTCTAAAACAATATATTTTCATTAAAATTTAATCAACATACAAACAAAAATATTTTGGCTTAAAAAATATTCAACTACATTGGGTATTAGTAAAAAACAGCAGATAAATTTTTATAACAAACTTTCAATACTGAAAACATTGTTCAAATTTTTTTTGGAGGTACTCTATAACAATATATTTTCATCAAAAATGTTGAATACACAACAAGAAAATTTTTTCTGCTTTAAAAATATTCAACCACATGAGGTATTTGTGACAAAACAGAAAATGAATTTTTCTAACAAATTTTCACTAGTACTCTTAGTACTGAATCTTAACACTTTTTTTTCGATTCAATAATATATAATTATCATATTCATTACACTTTCATGATCATTGTAAATACAAATTTATGGTTATGGTGGAAAATGCATGTGCGAGCTCATATATATTTTGTTTAAATTAAATAATTACCTTTTTGTAACGCCAATTATTTCTTTGCACCTATTATAATTGAGTCCAGCACAGTTCAGCACTGTTTGTAAGCTGTTTGAAGAACTTTGAACTAATTTAAACAAAAAAAAGATTCTCGTGTTTTCAGTTTATTTTGCCGGATTCAATCATTTTCATGATTGATCATGATTAAGTGTAGAACTCCCGAGTGATCCCGAGACTGCCCGAAACCATGCACAGACGCCATCGTAGATGCGTGAATGGCGCGAATTTTTGAAAATATATATGAAATTTTATTTACACATAGCTATATTAGATAAATAAAAACAATACTTGAGTTGCGACTTAATATCTAGTTATGATTTCCAATTAAAATATTTATATATAATGTATGAAAATAATGAATATTTATACATGTCATCTGAATCTCACACAATGATATCTTAGAATCATTAGAATGTCATTGGGTGACATAAAATGACCAATGAAATCACTGAGTTGTCACCAGGATATCATGTCATGACATGTCATGACGTGACCATAAAATGATATCACGAATGTTCACTGGGTATAGATGAATATATATATATATATATATACATATATATATATATATATATATATATATACATATACATATATATATATATATATATATATATATATATATATATATATATATATATATATATATATATATATATAGGTATATATGGCACGAATGAAATGAACCTTAATCCAAACTTAGCCAGCTCCATGGTTGGGACCACTTCCGCCATATTGAAAACGCAGTCCATATGTTATATGGTCTAAGGCTATACCTCGGGAATAGATACCCGGTAAGCTATCACGCTTTTTATTTATTTATTTTTTTACCTTAGCCTTCTCGACCCTACCGGGTCTCTTGATTTTTTTCACAAATATACTTTGGATGAGTAAAATTGAAAATCTAGCGCAGTGTAAAATCATCGTTAAAAATGTATAATCATCTTGTACAATTTCGTACTACTTTATCACTCAATGAATCCGAATTTTCAATCCGCAGCAACGTCAGCTGATAATAGCGCTATATAGAAATTTATTGATATGAAGTGCACTTTTGAAATGAAATATCACGCTCAAGTGCGAAAAATTATTGAATAACTGCTTGCCATTCATTTGCCATTCAACTGTAATCGTAATGGATGGCAACTCGCTACCAGGCAATATAGATTAAGGGGGTCTTCTACCTTGTGGCTTCGTTTTCGACCCTGCTTTTTGAGTATGAATTATAGGGAAACCAATAATGCAATTAAGGTCTAGTTTTTTGCAGTTAACTGATTCATTTTTATATTATTCACACAAATTTTACTGGAATTTTGACTGTCCTCGACTTGACCTTGAAATGTCCCCGTACGAAAAACGCATATTAAAACAGTTGACACGATTCAGTTTATGAAAGTCATCAGAATCAAAAAAATCAAAATGATTTGGTTTTTTGATATCCTTGGCTATCGTTTGACAGATGGAATTTGTAGGAATCAAAATTTTCACAAAGTAGTCGACATTTTAAATAAAATTTTATCATAATTCTATGTTTTCAGCGTCAAAAACAGCTGTAGAAATTGTTAAAATAAAAAATTGCTCAAAAGCATCTGTCAAACGATAGCCGAGGGTATCGAAAAACTAAATCCATTTGCTTTTTTTATTCCTGGCGACTTTCATTAGCTGAATCGGGTCAACCGTTTTATTATGCATTTTTTGCACGGAGACACTTCAAGGTCACATCAGAAACAGTCAAAATTTCAGAAAAATGTATGTAAATAGTCTAAAAATAAATAAATTGAAAGCAGAAAACCGCGACTTGATAGCATTATTGGGTTCCCTGTAACTCATCCTCGAAAAATAGTATGAAAAACGATGCCACAAGGTGGAAGACTCCCTTAATGATGCATCTTATCTTGAAAGAAAATTTTTAGACAAATAATTCTACGAATTAAAGTTCTCGTCGACTCGCCTTTGTTTTAGATATAATATTCTTTTGTCCAAGTGTCACCTGTAAAATGCAGTATCTTTTTTTTTTTTACTAGATACTGTAGCGCGCTACGCGCGTTGATTTAACTTGTATTTTCTCCGCAACTGAAAGCCAATTATCAGGTGAAGTTCATCCCTTGAAATTGGCATATGTTTTAAGCCACTTTCACGTGGTAATGACATCGTCATTCAAATGCCCCTTCAAAAAAAAAAAAAAAAAAAAAAAAAAAAAAAAAAAAAAAACAGTAACGATTTCGATTTATATAAAAAAACAGCCCAGTAAACATTTATGATTTCATATGGTAATCATATGATGTCATGATATCATGCCATGACATCATATCGCACACATATGCTTCGTCATTAGCAAATCATATGATGTCATGAGAACATCATGTCACATATTGATATCATTTAGAATTCAATTGACATCACGGTATGACAACTTGATATCATATGGATGCATCATGATATCATAAAATGACACGTATGGCATGTCATAGTGTGATATCATATTGCACTCGAGTGATATCACCATCTGACATTATGATGTCATTTGAATGCAAAATGATATCATAGTGTGACATGTCACAGCGTGATCTGAAATGTAATCATGAATGTTTACTGGGAGGTTTTCCCATATTTTTAACATTCGAAAAAGAATTTCAATATTCTACTCACAGACTTTTCCTGTTTTAAAAATAGTTATTCTTTTTAATCATAGGTTGTTCAGCTTTTTCAAATACTATGTATACAATGTCATGAGGAAAAAAATACTACCCAATCGAGAATCCCATTTCAACTATTCAATTTTGATTAAAATCAATGAAATCAATTCGAATGAACTTAAACATATAATAAAATTTCATTGGACATAAGATTCAAATTCAAATGCTTCGGTCAACTTCAGGGAATTACAGGATTAAAGTAAGCATTCATCATGGCCGCACCCATTAGGACAATGGCCGCGCTTATCGTGGTTGCTCCTTTTTCTCTTTAGGATAGAGAGATAAGAGAAGCGATTAAGCTACATTGCATTATACACACCACAGCAATCCCAGTATTCCCATGAGAGTGAGTTAAGGAAGACAAGGAGTTTCTTATATGAAAAGTCCCATCTCTCCAAAAGTTAATAGACGAAATCAATAATCTCAGTTGAGATTAGTAGAATTAATAATAAAAAAAAAGAACGACAACAAAACTACTGCCAAAGTTAACTAAGACTTACATATACTTCAGTCTGTTATTGTTCTCAACTGAATTGCACTGTACTGTACTTAAATTTAGCAAGTCCCACGATTGTCGAGCACTGTACATGCGCAACTCAAGACAGTAATACAGTACAGCACTACTGCACAGAACTGCACGTTTATCTACAAAAATGGTCATGAATTGACGACACTTAGCGATTTCGCGAAAAATAAATCAAAATAAAAAAGCGCGGCGCGGTGTAATACTTCATATACTCGCATCTTCTCGAAGGATTCGTAGCGTAGTGAAGAGAGAGCCCGCCTCATTCTTGACAAGTCGCTGGTTCGATCACCACAATGGACAACTTTTTTTTTCATTAAACATGATTATACAAAACTGCAATAAATATATTATTCGCATTTTTTTTCATTTTTACGATTGATTCTTTCGAAAACTTACGTAATTTATATACGTAAGGTTTCGTTAAAACCGCATGAAAGTTGAATATTCCTAAAGTATCTTTTTTCACATATGATATAATTTTCGATAAAAGAAATCGTAAAAAAAAGAAAGATACTCATAATAAAATATAGGTACGTTAAATTCTTCATAAAAAAATTGCATCAGTCGGGAATCAAACCAGCAATCTCCGGGCGTGAGGTTGACGCTTTCTCTGCTTTCTTTACTACGATTCTATACCTCCGGGTCCTCCGGTACATTGGAACCTTGTGAAGTATCTTACAGCAACGAGCTTACTTGGATAAATATTTTTTGCGAATTACAGGCCATTTCGATGTAATACTTAACAAATATGCTTTGAGAGCCCCACACAAAAAAGTACCAAGTTTAGTCAAGATTCACTCTCTACACCATCCCCTGAGAATTTTTCTGATGATCTGTGGCTTTGGATTTTAAAAAGTTGTGTAAATAACTATTTGTTCAAACAAATAAATAATTAAAATTATATTGCTTGCAATGTACAAACGTTTTCTAAATTTATTTGGTACTCTGATCCCTAGTATGTCATCAGATATTAAAAATTAACTTATTAAAACTTTTTTTTTTAATATTATTCGCAAAATTGCAGTTTTTGCAAGATGAATAATGCTTTCCCTAGTTTTCCAGGTCGCTGATCATTAATCTAGTACCAGGTTTGGATAATTGATTCATTGAAATTTTTGTTTAACAAATGATGTGAAATAATGATATTGTTTCGAAAATGCATATAATGTATAATATGCTTTTTACAGTTGTTAGGTGCGATGATTACGGATCTGGGATTCAACTTTTCTTAACAAATTTTTGCAAATCGCATATGTTGCTCATAGTTTCTTGTATCATTGACAATTAATTTGGTGCTAACTTTGCTTGACAAAATTGTTTTAACTATGAGTTGCAGCATACTATGACAAGAAATGAAATCGTTAGAAAACGCATACTTTTTATGGCTTTTCTACCTACTGATTACAAAATCTTACACCTCGATTGCAAAACTAATCCGTTTAAACTTCAAGTAGTATTTGTAGCAGATGATTGGGGAATTTAAATTTCAGGAAGATGCCTATGATTTTTGTTTTCCCAAAGTGTAAGGTAAAAAATTTCATTATGATTCGTAGAACACACATTCAATAGTTCGCAATTTAGCTTACAGATAATCAATAATATGTTCATTTCCCTCTGAATACTGTAATAGAATACTGTAACAATATTTGAATATTTATAATATATGTAGATATAAAATACTATACCTCATTATAGCCTGTTGACCTGGGAAGTCATTTAAGCATCTTGCAAGAACTTCAATTTTGCGCGAACGTCCAGTCATTTTACTTTGAAAAATTATCTTCGTAAACTAGATGCCAAGTTCGTAATAAGCGGACCCAATGAACAATGAAAAACATTTGCATGTTACAAAATCTCCAATTCTTTTTCATCACTTGATCCCAAATACAGTCTCCCTGCGGAAAACCTTACATTGCCAATGTTTCTTTGCCAATGTGAACTCAATGGAAACTTAACGTAAATCGCTGTTTCACATTTAGTTTCCATAGAGTTTACAATGGCAAATTTACGTTGACAATGTAGGGTTTTCCTCGGGGTTGAATACATCGATTTTTAGAATCTGGCATCGATTCCATGACCAGTAACCTGAAATCAGTGGATAGCATATGCATCTTTTAATAACTTCAATCTCGCAATATTTGTTTACAAAAAAGAAAAAAATCAATAGATGAATATATACTCTAAATCTAAGCTAGATTCGTAACTAGCGAACAAATCAACTTATATACATTAAATCTTGTAAACAATATTTTTTTTTCACATTTTATATAAAAAATCGATGTACCTCAAGTTCCAAACTTATAAAATTTAACGAAAAGAGAAATTGAAGTTTCATATTTCCTGTCACAAGTAGAGATGTAAAATTACTGGTAATTTATTTTTAGGGTAAGTGACGCGTAATTTACGGTTTTATTACGGTAAATTACGATAATTTTCAAAAGAGTCATTTTTTGATGTAAACTTATAATTGAGGGTCTCCGTGCAATAACCGTATAAAAAAAATAAAAAACTGCGTTTTTTATTTCAGCTAAATCAATAGTTTTTTTTTTCTTTCACTCGTCAAAACATAAGGTATTTTTCGACGAAATGAGCCAAAATTTTACGTAACAACGTCAAATACGATAGCGATGCGTATGATCCTTGATTTTAGTAAAAAAAATCAATTTTTTTTTAGTCACAAATTAAAAATGAGCGTATTTAAACACGTTTCGACATACACAAATGAAGTATTTCAGGCCAACAAGCAGGCTGTCGACAAGTGACTGTCGGCAGGGAAAGGGGGGGGGGGGCCATTTAGTCCGCTGGGTTTAACTCGGCGGGTTAAAAGGATCCTCCCTGTCCCTGCCGACTGTCATTTGTCGACAGCCTGCGTGTTAACCTTCAATACTTCATTTGCCATGTCGAAACAGTTTTAATACGCTCATTTTTACTGTTTTCGAGGCAAAAAGTATCGTTTGTACCTCGAAGCAATAACAGTCGATTAGAACTCGTGTGATTGCCGCCTTCGCTTCGCTTAGACGGCAAACCTCACACTCGTTCTAAATCGGCAGTTTTTGCCCCTAGCTACAAAATATACAGGGTGCGCCATTTCTTATGTCGGTATTGTAACATTGAATAACTTAAACATTTGACAACCGATTTACTTGACTTCACTTGTTTTGGAAACGTCAATTCAGTACAATTTCAACCATGTATCGCTTCACACCAAAAGAACGCGCTGAAATAGTTACTTTGTACATTGAAAATAGTCGTTCAGTTGTGTTAACTCAACGAGCATATCGTCGAAAATATCTTGGCAAACAGGCACCATCTGACAACACTATTCGTCGTTTGGTGTCGAATTTTTGTGACCACGGGACAGTGAAAGATCGCGAACAACCCGTTCATCAACGACCAAGACGTTCAAATGAACTGATTGAAGCTGTCAGAGAGAGCGTTGCCCAAAACCCAAAAGTTTCATATCGTCACCGCGCTCAGCATCTCGGCATCAGTGGAACCACTCTACGGCGCATTTTGAAAGATGATTTGCATTTGTTTCCGTACAAAATGCAATTAACACAAAGAATATTGCCTACAGATCATCCACGTCGCTTGGAATATGGACAAACAATCGCTCGAATAGTTGATACTGAACCTGATTTTTGGAAGCGAATTTTAATGACCGACGAGGCACATTTCAAACTTTCTGGAGGCGTTAATAAGCAAAATTGCCGCATTTGGGGAACGCAGAATCCACACGAGATCCATGAAACGCCATTGCATGACCAAAAAGTTACTGTTTGGGCCGGCGTTTGCGCCAAAACCATCATTGGTCCTTATTTTTTCAAAGAGAACCAAACGATCGATGGAAACCGATATCGGTGGATGTTGGCTCACTATGTCTGCCCACAAATGCGTGAAAAAGGTCTTGAAGATTACTGGTTTCAACAAGATGGTGCGACCTGCCACACTGCGAATCAAACAATCCAGTTTCTGCAACGAAAATTCCCTGGACGTCTGATGTCAAAAAGAGGCGACATTGAATGGCCACCCAGATCTCCAGATTTGACCCCTCCAGACTTCTTTTTGTGGGGTTATTTGAAAAGTAAAGTGTACGCCAGCAAGCCGCAGACCATTGAAGAGCTTAAGGAAAATATTCGTGCCGAAATCATTGCTATACCACCCGAGATGCTCGAAAAGGTAATGGAAAACGCCGCAAAAAGGGCATATTTTGCTGTGAACAATAAGGGCGGCCACTTGATTGATGTTGTGTTCAAAAACTAGTCTAAATAAATTGTAAAGGACCAAACTAAATAAAAATACCTCATTTACAGAAATCGGTTGTTTTTTTTTCAAGTTATTCAATGTTTACATGCCGACATAAGAAATGGCGCACCCTGTACTATTGTTCATAAATAATTTATTATTTATCATGACGTTCCGGGCACCGTGTTATCCCATTTGTTTTGAAAAAAAGTATGGAGGAAATTTTCGATTTCGAAAAACTCCCAGCGAGAAAGTTTCTAATTAGGGTCCACTGAAGTTTTTTGGAAATTTTCAAGTAACGGGAGTGAAAACTTCCAGGGGTATTATTTACAATGTTTTTCGCCTGAGCTTCCTAGAACACCGCGTTAGAGATCGCCTGTTGCCAACGTGAACCTGCTGGCCCCGAGTAAGAGAATGACACGATGAACTTTTGTAAAAGTGACAAAGGATGAAATATAATACACTGAAAGTTGTACTATTATATATATCTCTTATTTTTGTCATTCATTTATAAGGATTACTAACCATAATCAGTAACGAAATCGTAGCACGTATAATTCTGCTCTCAAAAATCAAGATTTGTTCTTCAAAGTGACCTTACGTAAAAAATCTTTGAAAAATTCTTGACCATCTGGGTTTAAATAGCGTAATAAACTTTCCAAATCTTTTTGAAGTAAAACTTCTTAGGCGGTATTATCACTTTTCAGGAGTGTAATTTATTCTAGAATAAAATTTATATAGGGGGTAAGTTGGAGATTTTGTAACATGTAACACTGAAAACTGTAAGACTATAAGATGTAAGAGTGTAATATTTTTGATTGCAGGGAGTAATTTTGAGATTTTACTATGTAACATGTAAGAGTGTAATATTGAAGTAAAATTTCTTACGCGGCTTGATCACATTTCAGGTGTAATTTATTCTGGAAAATGAAATTTATGTAGGGAGTAACTTGGAGATTTTACATTGTCACGTGTAACGCTGTAAACTGTAAGCCTGTAAACTGTAAGACTGTAAGATTATGATGTTGTAAAATCTACCATATAATTGAACGACAAATGACGAATCACGAAATATCACAAATTCACTGAATGTCACAAAAGCTCAAAATGTCACAAAATCACTTAAATATATAAGGTTATTTTATAAAAGCAACAAGAATGTCATTCATAGATTTAACTGAAAATTAGGAATGAATTAATTTTTTAATTGATTTAGGTTAAAAAACGAAAAAAATACTACACAGGAAAATTGAGGGACTTGTGAGAACTAAAAAAGTTAAGAGGAATAAAATACATGCATAGAAATCTTTTTGAAGTAAAACTTCTTAGGCAGCATCATTCAACTGATTTACAGTTAAGAAACGAAAAAAATACTACACAGAAAAATTGAGGGATCTGTTGAAACTAAAAAAGGTTAGAGGGATCTGAGAATCTATAGATCGGAACCTTAAAGATAGTAACATGATAAGTTTTACTTCTAACGCGTGTTGATTCAACACGCTCCAATTTTTTTTTCTCAGCTTAAATACCAACTGGTGCAACCAAATGAGCGTTTCTTATATCGTTGATGGTCAAAGATGTTTCAATTTTTACCTGAACAATTTTCCCGCCAAAGTATTTAACATGTGTTTTGACAGTACCATTTGGAAAATAATCAATTTTAACAGCCTTGCTAATTTGAACTTCTTTAGGAATTTTTTCACATGATCGATTCGAAATCTTTAACATCATATTCATGTTTTTCAATTACAATGAATGGATTTACTTTCCTAGCCTGTTTTATAATATTGATCCATTGAGATTCTGTTTCAACGCATTCAATTTTTTTTTTCATTTTTCCATAAGCACCGAAATTGCGATCACATTGGCAGTATGAATGCCCACTAACCAGATAAAGATGTTCAATAGAAACTTCCAAATATCTTAGAAGCAAAGAAAGACAAACCATCATCGAATAATTCCTGTTTTGCCCTCCACAAGCATCCGAGCATAAAAAATTTTCGTTTACACATTCAATTTTTGTTTCTTCGGTTATAACATGTAGTAACAAATTAAAAACAGTGTTGGCTCCTTTTTTTATAATACCCTTCCATGTAAGGAAAAATTTAGCTGCGAGAACTGTTGTGAACATGAATGTTGCAATTATGTATCCAGATTAATCTTCGATAAAATCGATCGGAAACAGCAATTTTTAGAATTGGCAAATTTTGGCCATAGTCAAATTGAGACGCCCAGCGCATAGGTGAGTTGTAGAAAATTTTTGAATAAAAAAGCGACAGAGATCTGACTGTCCCTTTCGCTCTAGTGATTATCTACATATTGCCTTCCCGTGTTAGCATGACTAATCGCTTTTTAGCTCAAAAATTTTCTACAACTCACTTTTGTGCTGAGCGTCTCAATTCACAACACGAAAATTCTTTTTTCGACAACATAACATTTCATCTTTCTGTAATCCTCGACACTTTGAATATGCTCTAAAAATTCTTGACTTTTTCAGGACTGTTTTCATTTTCGTAGCAAAAATTACAAATATCGGTTCTTAGAATTTTGAATGTAAATTCGACGTGATGATTGAAATATTCAAAATAAGTATTTTGTTCTATTGGAGAAGTGCTAGAACCAGTCTCGGCTTTATAAAATTCAACGAATAATTCATATAACCGTGTCAAAGTCAATTCAGGATTCTCAAAGTAAAACAGTTTTTTTTTTTTGGTGCAATAATGAGTTTCAGTGTGTGACAGGGAAACGCAATCGGTATGAATCGATTGTTTCACATCTTCAGTTAACTTAATTTTTTTATTTCCGTGACTACCTCGTTGATCACGCCCTTTCTCCATTGACCAACTTCTTTTGAAGTGTCTCAAACCGACTTTCGTGAAGATTTAAGACATTGCAAAAAAAATTTCTGGCAAACGCGTGTTCTAAAATTATAAACTGGACTAAAATAATAATAATTCCAATCGTTGCGCTTTCCGATAACATCAGATGATTTCTGCTTTGATTTCATGAGTGTATTTGAAAAAATGTTTTGTGAATGGTAATCGCCGATTTCCCGAAATGTCTTGTGTAATTCTGCTTGTAAGTTCACATCGATTGCAGCGTAACACTCTTCTTTGCAACATGAGTTAATTCCGAACATATTTTCTTAGGCACAGTTTTCCCACTGCCTGAAATATATTCGTCTCCCTGCAGTAAATAACGAATAATCAATCACGATGAAATTTTTTCGCACATTTTATGATTTTTTTGAAATCTTTCATATGATTTTATCAGACGTAAAAGATTTATAAAAGTTTTAGCAATGTCGATTTTGACGTGTTATTTAATACTCATATATTTGTAGCTTCAACAGGTTATTTGTTTGTAGTATTCTTATTTTTGAAGGGAGCCGTTCATAAACGTATGGAATTAAATTTCGAGTTCTTATTACACCACCCCTCTCCCCCTCTAGGAGGATACCAGGTTTATAAGCGGCCCCAAAAGTTATTCATAGTTTTCGGTTACGCCACGAACAATAATCGTTTTTTCAATATAGGCATTTTGAGAACTCATATATTTTATTTAAAGTTTTTACTATTTTCACGTCAAGACTCTGATTTTTCACGAGTTTTTAATTAGAAGTTTTTAATTATAGAACATAATTTTACAATGGCAAACTCAAAAAAGCTCAAACACTGTTCAAACAATAAAATATTTGGTAATTCTTATCATTTTATAATTATTCATATAAAGATGAATCATTCCAAACGAGTTTAGAAACTTATGTAAATTGACAGAATTCACGTTTGTTTTTTTTTGACATGAAATATGTTTTTATTTTAAATATTCATGCGTTCACGTCACAAAATTTTTTTCCGGATGAATAAAATGTGAATGTATCGAATCGTTACTGTTTTCATGAAAAAAAAATTAATAAAGAAAACAAAAAGATTTGTGAAGAGAACCATGAAAATTATTATTTGATTAAAAATATCACTATACCTCGTTCCTTGCTTTTTTTTCACGTTTCTTTGCCAGCAATTTTCGTTTTGCCTCTTTTTCCGGCCCATGTTCTTATTTTCCGACATTTTTTTTCAACGTTTTGTTTTACACTTAATTTGCTTTTCTCCAGCTCGACGACAATAGGTTTTCAGTTGTACTAATTTCTTTTTCAAAACGATTAACGTATTTTTATTGAAAATATAATCAAAAACGTGACTCCGAAAAAGCAAGTAAACAAACTTCTTATATTACTACGGTAAAAAATGTGCTGTAATCCGATGCGGGTAAAGGTTTTACTTCGAATGTCACGAATAAAATAAATTCGTTTGCTTATAAAAAAAGACGATAGTTTAGCGGTTTCCTTGTCACTTTTACACAAGTTCATCGTGTCGTTCTCTTTCCCGGGGCCAGCAGGTTCACGCTGGTAACAGGCAGGGATGGGGAATTTCGGCAACGGATCTGGAGCGACTATAGCTTGTTCCTCACCCAGGAAAATGCTATAAATTTCGAGCTCTTATTGGCCGAGCCGCTCTTATCCAGATAGCAAAATGCAGTCACAGTGCGCGCACTCGGAGTGCACGCGTCCGACGCATATGCTTGACATTTGTACGTGCATATGAGTCGCATATGAGACGCACACGTGCGATCTGCGAAAATGGTCGATTCAAGCGCATGCGTAATTGAATGACGCGGGAATATTTGAATTTTGCAAAATGCCTATGGTTGTGTAGGGAAAATGGAAATGCACTTAAATTATTGCCATTAAAAGGTTTTTTTATTTACATTAAAAAATTGCATTTTTAACACATTTCTTATGAGATAAGTCAAGAAATTTTACATTCGAGAGACTTAAGTCTAAATGGAAATTAACAATTATGTAAAAATTTATAATTTTATTTCAATTGTTTTCTTTCTCAAAGTCGGTCTCGTCATTATTGCTTCCGAGCTCTGAGGAATCGGTGTTATCTTTTGAGGCCAGACCCAGTTTTTTAAGTTCATTTATTTTATTGGAAAGTTCGCACGTCGTCTCTAAGCCTGGCAGAGCTTCCTCTACTACAACTGAAATTGTTTTTTTCTTCGCAATCTTTCTTTGCCTCTGCTTGGTTGCCCTTAAGACTTCTTTTAAAAGTCATATAAAAAGTTGAAAGGGCATTTTGTAGCTGCAACTGAAATGCATAAAAACAAAATAATAAGTTGTTTAAAATCAACAATCGTTCTTTTGGATTTCGTTTATACTCACGATATAAAATGTTGCAAATCTTTGTTTCTCCAAATTTTATCGTTCCTTTCGACCCGTCCCACGTCACGTGAGACGCAACAAAGCTGTCAGTGAAAATTTGTCTCATACAGCAGCTAAGGAATTCCCGAGCCGATGATCCCCCGTAACTAATGCAGTGCTTGAGCTGCCATAAAAAAACCATCATTTATACGTGGTATATCTCAAAGATGAATTATTACAATTTTTTTCTAAAAAAAATATTTTAATTTTCATGTTTAATCTTTTTACATATTAAAAATGAGGTTCAAAACTTGTACAACATATTTTTTATTTTTATTTTGTGTGGAAAATCTGGCTGACTCAGCTGCCGGAAGTTGACCCTGCTGAGTTAATATGATTGAATATTCCTAATTCTACTACGGGCTATAGCTGTACATGTGTAGAATATTCTACGAAAATTTGAGTTTGATCGGTCAAATAGTTTTTTTTAAATCTTGTCAACCAGTTTTCAGCAGGGTCAACTTCCGGCAGGTGGTCAGAAAGATTTTCCACACAAAATAAAAATATGCTGTACAAGTGTTGAACCTCTTTTTTAATATGTAAAAAGATTCAAAATGTTAAATAAATTTTTCCGTGAAACTTGCAAAGATGGTAGAGTGTAACCCCTTGAGAAAAATATACAATTTACCAGAATGATTCTGAATCGAAAAATGTTATACCAGTCAACAAAAACCTTTTGTAGAGTAAATTTGAGGTAATGACACTAGTAAAGAAAGTTGTGCGAATTAAGTTTTTCAATGCTTTACACGAATAAGAAATTATTTTTACAGCGAAGCATATAACAAAATCGCTTACAAGAGTTTCGCGGACTTCCGTGTTTTCATCCTTCTCCATTTTTTCAAAATCCTCCAAAGACGATACTGGAATTACGATGCCATAGGCATCGTAAGAGTTTTATTTAAACTCTCTTTTCCCTCCTGTTGAGCCTGTTTCATATATTTGACAATTTCGTTTAAAACCATATTATTGTCTGTATTTTGCTGCATGATTTGTATATTTTGTTTCTTGACAGTCCTTGAGAGAAAAAAAATGTATTAGAACGTTAGGTGCAATGACAAATCTCGTCCACGGTTGGGGTACACTTTTCTCAAAATCGTTTTCCCAAAAATATTATTTCCCAAAAACATTTTTCCCAATATTTTTTTCCCAATAAAAATTTTTCCCAAAAAATATTTTTCTCAAAAAATTCAGTCCCAATTATATTTTGTTCCAGACATTCCATTCAATTTGAAAAATTTTCGAAATTTCAATAATCATGAATATTATAAATTTTCATAATTTTTAAGACTTTTACGAATCTCTGAAATTTATGAAAATATGAAAATTGTTGACATTCTAAAAATTATCGAAATTTCTAGACTTTCAAAATTTGTAATTTGAATTTAAGTTTAAATTTAAAAATTAAAAATCTTAAAATTTGGAAAATGGTTCAAAATCTCAAAATCTTGGAAATAATTAACTTTCTCAAAATTTAAGAAATTAGTACGACTTTTTAAGTTTTAATAATCATAAATACTATACATTTTCAGAGTTTTCGAAGCTTTTACAAATCTCTGCAATTTATGAAAATTCGGAAATTTTTGACATTCTGAAAATTGTCGAAATTTCTAGATTTTTGAAATTTTTAAAATACTTCAAGCTTTAAAAATTTTCAAAATCGTTAAAAATCTTACAATGTTCGAAATCATCAACTTCCTCAAAGTTTAAGAAATTCGTTCAATTTTCGTATTTTAAAAATTCTGAAAGTCTAAAAATTTCGACAATTTTCAGAATGTTAAAAATTTCCAAATTTTCATAAATGTCAGAGATTCGTAAAAGTTTCGAAAACTCTGAAAATTAAAAATATATATGATTATTGAAACTTAAAAAGTCGTACTAATATTTTTTCTTCCCAATGTTTTTTATCCCACTAAAAATTTTTCCCAAAAAAGTCCCAATTTTTTTTCCCCCAAAATCTTTAACAATTCCTAAGAAAGTAATACAATTAATATTTTTAGGATAAAGAACACAATGTTATATATCCTCTGATCTTTCTAAGAGTCTTTTCCTTTTTTAAAAATGAAATTGCTAAAAATGAATTAGAATGTCTGGGAATAATGATTTCTGGGAAATTTGGACATTGGGAAAAATAGAAAGCGTAGGAAAACTTTCTTTTGGGATAAAAAATATTGGGAAAAAATTTTTTGGGAAACATTTTTCTTGGGAAAACAATTATGGGAAAAGTGTCCCCCCACCCTCGTCCACCACTGAAATTTTACACGAACTGTCTCCAACCTTGTGGACACACAATATCTTAGTAATGTACACGAAAAACATTCCTAAGCACATAAAAAAAAATCTTAATATTTTTTTATTTTTTTATTAAGCCAATGGTAAATAGGGTATTATGAGAATATTTTAAAGATTATTCTCAAAATGTGCTCTCAATGAGACAGCTTGGACTGGATTTTTTTTTCAAATTTTCCTAGTACGTTGTTAGAATATTATGCGTCCTCAGACAACTTTTCAATTCACATTTCTAAATTTTAAGTTAAGATTTTACGTATGGAGAACTGTTTTAGAATGAAATTATGCAGATAACATAAAAAATACATACAGTGGTGTCATAAATTCATATATGAAACAAATACATTGGCTACAAAAATAATGTGTCTTTCTAAAAATGAAACTTACAGTATCTTGTTACTCATATTTTTGAGCATAGTGATAATGGTGGACCCTTCCTTTTCGTTGCACGTTCCTTGCACGTTCCTTCCTTTGTTGCGTGTTGTTGCTGGTTGTGTGCTAAGAAAAAAAAGGAAATAAAAGAAACAGTTATTCAAAATCGAAAATAATTATATGTGAGTTAAAAACTTGATAGTGTGATACTTTTTGAACCTACACTTCAAAATCCATGATCGCAGCTGTAACCAAATCGGCAGACGAGTATATTGGAGAATGACTATCTGGAGTGACGGGCGAAGTCACTTCAGGGATGTGCGAAAAGACTGGTGACATTGACGGTGTAACGGGGAGAGCAGGGGACGTATCGGAGTTAAATTCGAGAGCTTTCGATGCGTTCTGAGCATTTACCAGCCTCTGAAGGTTTTCAATTGTCATTCTCATGTTCGTTTTTTTTGATACTTGTTTCTTTCTCCTGACGAGATCTTCTGATGAACTTGTATCAAATCGAGATGGGCGGTAAATCGCTCTGCCACCGCTGCTTTCCGAGACCAGCTTTTTTTCTTTACCCATGATGTAGTTCCTACAAAAAAAAAAGTCATTTTGAAGTATCAACAATATGAAAACTTACATATAATTTTGAGTATGTACTCCAAAGAAAGTGTAGAAGTCTCGTCTGTTGGTTAGTTAGTAATTACAACAGGTTGGGTGGTAGTTTCAAAAATGAAAGTAATTCCACACAAATGAATTCATCGAGAATCACGGTTTCTTCTTCTCCTTCTACCCCGCTCCATCTTGGCATTAAATAGCACTTACAATGTATATCCCTCAGATCGATCAGTTCGAAATCGTCAGACAAATGACTGACAGCATGCACGCCGACTGCTTCAGACGACAGCCCAACATTGTAAAACGGTGTGCAAATGGGGAATGTATTGATGACCAGTTGAACATTTCCTTGGACTCGAATAATATTTTTCAAGACGCAAATGTTTGAATTTCTGAGCTTCACGCAGAAGTTTCTGCTATTCTTCTCGAATACAACATTTCCAATTTGAATTTTATCGAACTGCTCGTAATTTTGAGGTTGAATAAGTTCATTCAGAGAGCCATTCGCATGCCTTTTTGACAGCTTGAAAATTTCAGCATTTGGTAGTGCCATTGCCATACCGTTTTTCTCACATAATTTTTTATAATATTGTTCGAGGTTTTGCGCTGGCTTTCGTTGAATGTTCCAGAACTCTGGCATATTGTTTTCATAGCAAAACGCACTGAATGAATCTAATGGCCCGAATCGTCTCACGTCCTCAACAATTTGCAAAAGATTGTGAGTATTGTACGAAAGAAAGCGCTCCCCGTACAACTCCTCCGCAACAGTGACGAAACTTTCTAGAGCTGCTTGGCAATAAGTCAATTGGTTTTCTGTCACAGTCTCAGAATTCAAGCACCTTGTAACGCAATGCAAAAGCAAGAAATGGTTGTATTGATCAATTGAAAGGACTGATTCCAAGACAGCTGGACCGACATAGAGAAGAAACTGCCTGAGCTGAGTGGCTTTCATCTTGTGGAACTTCGATATGATGGATGGGTCGCGATCGAAATCAGCCGGGCAATAAGTTTTTAGCAGTGCCATTCTCGAATCTAAAATTTGGATCTGGCGCCCCGTAAAACGAGGTCATGCGAAACCCCCGTCGGCCAAAGCTGATAATAACTTGGACATGACACCCAAGTAAATCAAGTGCATACTTTCTGATGGCACTTGAGTCATCAAACCAATGATTTCTGAAAGAGGACTGGGGCCTTTATGGTGAACTTCGTCGATCATTTCTCGATATTCGTCATCTGTTCTCAGGCGATGTTGAGTGCCAAGAAAAACTGTTGTCCCGTTAACACGATGTCCCACTACTGAACATTTGGAACACGCGTGGAAGGAATTGTGCCCATAATGATAAAGAAAAAGAGCTCGAGCAACTGCCTCGGCGATAAATAATCGAACTCGTAGAGGCAAAAGCCTGCCGTGTATTTGGAGGCCGCCTTCGTGAAATACATCGGTGAATTCGGTTAAAAGTGGTTCCAAAAACTCGAAAACATTGGTCGGTTTGTTTTCGCTCAAGATAACGCCCGCTATGACAGGTTTTTGGTCAGCGATATTGATGATCCGACACTGCAGGGGCCAGAACTGCTTACTACCTCGTCGATGCAGCTGCCCACCATCTGTACTCAAATCGATATTAACTCTGTCAGGAAGAAGATGAGCAGGAATGTTTTCTAATTTTTTCTTTATTGTTTTGACGAAACCGATGTGGATGTATGCTCCTCCAGCTCTTCTTTGAATAATATTTCGAACGGTAACGGTGGGAGTTTTTACTACAGTTCTTGCATCTTTTGGTAAGTGCTGCAAATTGAAGGGATATGCACGCAGTGTTTTCAAGATTATGTTGCCTTGTGAGTGGTTGAGATTGGCTGTTAAAAAAGCATTCTTTAATGACGCTCTACATGCCTCCTCGATGTCTAACGGGTCATTCAATTCAGCATTTATGTCGCCGTCATAATTGTTTAAATCATCATTGTCATCGTTTTCTCGTGGTTCATCATTTACCGCATGTTCAACGTGGTCATATCTAATATTATATCCAAGTTCGTCAGCATTGTCTTCTGATTCATCGTTCCTGTCATTTTCTAATGGATTGTTATTTATTTCATTTTCAGACTGATCACTATCAATACTGTTTTCATGTTCGTCATTGTCAATGTTCATATTTGGTTCGTCACCACCAATACAGTTTTCAAGTTCATTATCGCGCATGTCAACTCTAGGAATGGAGCCTTTATTGTTTCGGGCAGCAACAATGCGACGTCTTTTTTGGCTTAAGCTTAAGTCATGCAATGGTCTGTACCTTTCTGACATTTTTTTAATTTGGGATCAGTTTGGTACCAGAGAAAATAGCTGGAACGCAAAACAAAAAAAAAACTGAGTTATCAGTGTAAATTTTACAGAGTTATCTCTCAAAATTTTAAGTTGGTAAACAAAAATATGTGGCACGCATATTTGATTAATTATTTGCATTGAAGACAATACAGATATACAGAGTGTTGCAAATACACGTAAACAAAAAAAAAAAAACCATGGATTCCTTATTCAATTTCGAGTCAAAAAGTTCTTTACCACTTTTTTTAAAACTCAAAATTTAATGAATTATTAAAGCCGGAAATTAAAACAATAAATACGATCTCACGATAAGGGGGGGGGGTCGAATTTTCAAACCAAACTTTTTACAAATTTTTTCATATTTTTCCGAGTCGAAAAGTCCTATGCCACTCTTCACGAAACTCAAAATCGAAAAAGATATTCGGGTCACAAGTTTCAACCAATCAGATTTCTTATTTATGTTTGATTATCTTTTTGATTTTGAGTTTTGTGAAAAGTGGCAAAGGACTTTTTGACTCGGAAAAATATAAAGAAAATTTAGGAAAAGCTTGGTTCGTGAAGTCTACTCCCACTTATCGTGAGATCGTATTAATTGTTTAAATTTCCAGCTTAAATAACTTTTTAAATTTTGCGTTTTATAAAAAGTGGTAAAGGACTTTTTGATTCGAAATTGAATAAGGAATTCATGGTTTTTTTTTTTTTTTTTACGTGAATTGGGAACACTCTGTATTTGTGGCGTGGAACGAAGAAACCGACCAAGAGTGCCAATCGTTTAGGCTTACTTTCTAATGTCCTGACTCGGATACTGTGCCTAAACGATTGGTACTCTTAGATCGTTTTCTTCGTTCCATACCACATTTACATTTCGTATGTATACCAGGTGTACTCCTAATTATTTTCCGGTTTTTTTGCAAATAAAACACAAATTCCAAAAAAACCGTAACCTTTATTTTATTCAAAGTATTTTCCATCGCTTTCTACACATTTTTCCCACCTTTCTGGTAAATTGTGAATACCACGCCAGTAAAAATCATTGCCTTTGGAGGTGAACCACTCGGTGAGCCATTTTCGTACATTTTCGTACGAGTCGAAGCGCTGCTCAGAAAGGGCATGGCCCAACGAGGCAAAGAGGTGGTAGTCGGATGGCGCCAGGTCTGGTGAGTAAGCCGCATGATCAAGCACTTCCCACTTGAGCCTTTCCAGCGTGTCACGAACGACTTTCGACTTATGCGACGACGGCGCATTGTCGTGGAGCAAAATCACCTTCTTCTGTCGTTGTTGATATTCTGGTCGGTTTTTCACAATGGCTCGGCTTAAATCTTTCATTTGCTGTTTGTAGCGAACGGCATTCACAGTTTCACCAGGTTTCAGCAGTTCAAAGTAAATAACACTGGACTGGTCCTACCACACACACAGCATAACCTTCCGACCGTAACGATTTGGCCGTGCCGTCGATGTCGATGCTTCACCTGGACTCACCCACGATTTGTTGCGCTTAGGGTTCTCCAGGAAAATCCACTTTTCATCACCAGTAATAATACGATGCAGGAAAGACTTTCTTTTGTATCGTTGAAGCAGCATTTCACAGGTCACTTTTCGATTCTCCATTTGTCTCTCGGTCAGTTCATGGGGCACCCACTTTCCACACTTCTGAAATTTTCCCATGGCTCGCAGACGTTTGGAAATTGCTTGCTGTTGAACTCCCAACGCATCTGCAAGCTGTCGTTGCGTTTGCGTGTTGTCTTCATCTAATAATGCTTGCGATTCGGCGTCATCGAACGATTTTCGCTTGCCGGAGCGTGCGGCGTCGTTCAGGTCGAAATCTCCATTTTTGAACTGTCGAAACCACGTTTCACATGTTCGAAGTGTTAATGCACGATCACCATAAACTTCCACAAGCGCACAGTGGCTCTCGGACACTTTTTTCCCCTGATTGAACATGAAAAGCAATGCATGGCGCATATGCTCAAAATTCGGTACAAAATTCGACGTTTTTGAAGCACAATAAAAACTTACTGGAAGATTTTTTCGAGAAAATGTCAACGCAGTTCAAGCACTCAATATGACTGAACAAAATGACATATGGTATGTGTTACCAACAGCGGTACAAAACAGAACGCCATCCATTGAAAAAACCGGAAATTACTTAGGAGTACACCTGGTAAAGCTATCCCCTCTTCTTGACAACAGAGAAGAAACAAAATTTCGTTTTCAAACCAAAACACAGGTGCAAGAACATATGTGACGCTCCGCGAGAGAAGGCTTCTTATGCAAAAAAATCGATCTCCAGGTTTCTACCTAAACTGATAGTATTTGACTTCCTCTTCCTTTTGCAAAAAAAATTGAAATTATATCTTGTCAAGTGTGGATACAGTGAATGTGTGTAGAAGCGCTAACAATGCATTCTTTTTTGGGCGCGTCACCTTCTATCACTCGTCCTGTAAAATTCTGTTTTTAGGCATAAGGGACCTTCTCTCGCGGAGCGTCATATACAGGGTGATTCAACATGACCTGATCACCCGAAAAATTTAGATTCCTTGTGAAATTCTAAGACAATATTTCCTTTGCCATATTTATGAAAAATCAAAATTGACGGAGAAAAGTTGATTGCAAAATTCTAGCGCTAGACCAATGACAGCCCGCCGTGCTCTCAACTGGCTCCACCCATCGTTCGCGGCACCTGTCAGTATGTCGAAGGGCTTTATGCGGCTCTCACAACGGTGCGGCTGACAACGCTCTCGGCGATCGAGTTTAATTTCGGAGCTATTAAATACGTAGAAAACAGGACTTTCACTCGAATTTCACAGTTAAAAAAAAAGCAAATTTCCTTGGTAAATGAATTATTTTAAATTGAAAAAGCACTTGATTCCAAAAATGAAAATCGTGGCACGAACTCAAGAAAAGAAAATAATCAAGATTTCTTCGGTTAATTTTTATCTTCTGAAGAATTTTAATTCAAGGAAAATGAAGATTATTGTTGAAAGATTTTACAGAGTTTCTAGAAAGGAATTAGTGTCACGACGGTGATAATGAATTGAAGGGCCAGATGCTATGACTTAAGAAAAAAAAGACATTTTTTGTAGCGTTCAATGCCGATGCTACTCATCATCCGAGGGACCAGGTCAAAAATTTTGTCATTCTAACTGTCACGCTAAAACGATTTCCGATCTCCTATGTTCTTTAAACTTTGACAACGCTTATCTTAAAAAAACAACCTATTATTCGCCACAGTTAAGTCCCCAAAAACGAACATTTTCTGCGCTTCGGTATGCATTAATATCAAAGGTTTTTTTCATTCTAGTCTCAGTAGTTTAGGAAGGTAAAACTTACACTTTTTGAAAAGATGATTTTCACAAATCGCGAGTATTTAGACATGATTCTTATTTACGGTGAGGCTCAATACAATGCGCGTGCAGCATGTAGATTGTACGCTCGCCAGTACCCTCACAGACCCTTACCAAGTTATAATACGATTCTTACGTTAATAAACCGGGTTGCGGTGCACGGAGTTTTCCGTCTCAATTGCCAAGTGAATTACCGGAGACGACATGTTCGAGACAAAGAACTGTTGTTACATTTTTTCGCAAACAATCCGACAACAAGTATTAGGATTGCAGCAAGACACTTGAACATGCCATACTCGCTAATTCAACGAATTCTTTCGCAAAACCAAATGCATGCCTATCATTACACGAGGGTTCAACACCTTCATGCTGGAGATTATGAATTGCGAGTCGATGTCTGTCAGTGGTTGTTTCAACGCCAAGAAGAAAATCCAAATTTTATTTCTGAAATCCTCTTCACCGATGAGGCGAACTTCAATCGAGGTGATTTGTTCAACACGGGAACCGAACACGTCCCGGGTTCGGTTCCCGGCTTCTGACGAATTTTTTCTCACATGGAACTTCGATGTTGAATATTGACTGGGATTATCGAGTATAAATGGGAATTTAATAATAATTTTTACCCAGTGAAAAAAAACGAATAATTTATTGAATACTATGTTTTTGTTTCAATGTCTACGAGGTTTACGATTTTCAATAACCAGGTATTTGTAATCGTCACCAATATTGTATGTATGTGTAACAATTAATTAACCCTAGTAAGTTCGCATTATTTCATGAAACATTATTAATAAAAAATACGGTAACATTACCATAAAAACAAAAAAAAAAAAAAAATACATTACTATCATTCATAAAATGCTTTAATTTGTTTAACAGAATTATTAGCAACATCATACATCATTAAATGTTTAGTTTAGAAGTAAAAAGCGTAAATTTCATTTTATGATAAACAATGCTACTGGCGAACGAAAAAAAAACGAAAGACAAAATGAAACGGTTGAAAATTGTTTTCAATAAAAAGGGCACGACAATCATTTCCTGAAATTGCAACAATCGAATGTTAGATTGAAAATCCTTAGTGAAAGTCCTGTTTTCTACGTATTTAATAGCTCCGAAATTAAACTCGATCGCCGAGAGCGTTGTCAGCCGCACCGTTGTAAGAGCCGCATAAAGCCTTCGACATACTGGCACGTGCCGCGAACGATGGGTGGAGCCAATTGAGAGCACGGTGGGCTGTCATTGGTCTAGCGCTAGAATTTCGCAATCAACTTTTCTCCGTCAATTTTGATTTTTCATAAATATGACAAAGAAAATATTATCTTAGAATTTTACAAGGAATCTAAATTTTTCGGGTGATCAGGTCATGTTGAATCACCCTGTATAGTGTTCTTGCACGGGCGTCACACTGAAGTTCATGCGCATATGCATTGATATGCATGTGAATATATACTACGCCAAAAATTACGTGACCAACACCTTTGTAATTACCGTAATAGTACGGTTATTTACCGTAATATTACAGGGTAATATTACGACCCCATATCTCTAGGCACGAGAAGGTGTTGTGTAAAATATTTTTTTGGTGAGCATAAAGTTTATTGTTTATATGAAAAACTCCTCAAAAGCATCAGGAAATTTTCTTTTCCCGGATGCTCGTCTTTTTTTCCATTTCGTTTAATTTTAAACTGTCGGAACTTTATGTATCCACAAATCGTAAAAATAATAAATCTTGCAAATATGACAAAAGATTGATTTCCATCTTATTAAGTACCTAGACATGCATTTTTAAGTTACCACAAATTTGAAATTAGTAATTGGGCAACACTATGTTTGCCCAGCTATGGCTGAGATTGAAGTAAGAAGAAAACTCATAGCCCTTATATAGTTTTCTCATCGTTCTGTGAAGAACTACAGAAGAAGAAAAGTCCTTCTACAGTCCATTTACAAGGACTATTTAGTCCCTTTTATTTTCACAATCCAATTTTTTCAAATAGAAATATATATTTATTTCCCAAGGAAGGAAGAGGATGATCCCGACGAGTGTGTAGTTTGTGACCGAGCGGAGCGAGGCACATACTACACACGAGTTGGAATCACTTCCTCCCATGTTTAAAATTTTTTCTATACATAGACTGAAGTGGCCAATTTGTCGACACGATTTGCAAGGATAGTGTCCTCTTTTTGCAGTATCCACAATGAATTTTTCAGCGGGAGCAATCTTAGGGATTGCTCGCGCAAAAATTATCCATAGAGAGCGATCCCCAGGATTGAAAAATTTCATCACGGGTATCCTAAAAAGAGGACATTGTTCCCGCAATTTGCGTCTTGATAGTAGACATTTACATGTATGGAAAAAAACTTGTTATTTTATGAAAAAATTAATGAAATCCCCTCCTTCCACCACCACCCCCACCGAACATTGCCAATGTATGAATCCTAGAATTAATAAAAATAGAGTATAATTGTACTTACGAGAAAACTACAAGAAAAAGGAAGATACAAAAGTATTGAATTCAGTACTGAACTGATGTATGAAGAGGGAAAGTATTTAATTGTTATGCAATTTTCAAACGGCTAGAAGTAGTATGTTGAACTGAAACGTCAATAAATCATAGCAAAAACAGGATTATATCTTTTATGTACCTCTGGCATAGAAAACGCGTTTCTATGCCAACTCGAGATCTCTAAACGCGTTTTCTATGCTGTCGTATACCATAATTTTGTACACCATAATTTTGTTCATACACACACACACACACATATATATATATATACACGTGATGTATGTATTTGATGATATTTATGAATGTTCTTCGAAAGCGTATTTTTGTTTAAACTTCGAAATGGTTATCTTTAGAAAACGAAAAATGATAACGTTACCGATAAATCGAGTGGATTTTATTTCTTTCCTAGCATACTTATTGTTCAAGAAAATTTGCTTTTCGACGCTAAATTATTTTGTTTTTCGAGACTTATCTCCAGTCGTATTTAGTTTCCATTAACCGTTTCCTTTTTAGTCGATTATTTTCTGAAATACGAATGTTATAATACTGATTCCTGGATCATACGATGAGGTGTTCCGATGCACGCTATTAGCTGTCATACATCGTATGATGTCTAGAAAGTCCGTCCCATTTTAGGAATCGTATTAGTATAAATAGGCCAATTTCGGAGCGATTCGGGGGCATTAGTTTTTTGTACTCGACTGCATCTTTGTTCACGCGCACGGTTATTCACGCGGTTTGTTAACGAACTTTAATATCATTGTGAATTGTTAACGCGTTTTCTTACAAACTGGAAATAAACATTTACTGTGTGAAGTTCGTGTTTTTCTTCTCTTCGTTTGGTGAAGGGTACACAACAATGCTCTCGGTACATAAAATATCGTTCGTAACAGGCACGGATGTGCTCATAGGCAAAACGGGTTACAGTCCTCGGCTTCGCCTCGGACTGTTATTTCTCCGTTTCGCCAAATTCGCACATCCGTGCCTGTTACGAAATATACTATTATATGACACGCGATTATATTTAGGTGGTACACAAAACAAAACAAAAACTTACACAACATCATTTTTTACAGTTATGCATGAAATACAGATACGGTAAACTTTATAAAAATGAAGTTTTGTGAAAATTTAATAGCCTCAGAAATAAAGGAGGTAAAAATTAATTTGTGGGCTACTGTCAAGATGGATAAAAAGTACTGTTTCATACGCAAAATAATAAATGCATAGTGATGCAACAATTGATATTGTATGTTGTTTTTACTCTACAAATGTTTATTTATTTCATCAATTCAAAAAGTAGGAACTTTAAATAGTAGGATACAAAACTACTTAAAAAAGCAGTAGAAAGACATGATTTGGGAACAACAATCGGTTACTAAATCAGTGTAGTGCAAACTGAATCTCATTCAATAATGAAAAAAGCGTGTCCGTAACTTTCGGCAAGTATATACAACTTTCATGCTGTCTGCATTATTCAAGCCAAATTTTTTATTGGATATCATTTTCACAGGAAACTGCATCAAGTCAAATTTTTGCATTACTTATTTATTTAAATTCCAATTTATCTGCCAGTTATAAGTATACATAGAGTAATACTGATAAATAATCTCAGCTGAGTAATAAAGCTTGGTTATTATTATGAAATTTAATGTTGTCACAATATTACTATCAACATATGAGACGTTGTTTTTTGCACAGTAACCCACGAATTAATTTTCACCTCCATCGCGAGGCGCGATGTGCTTGATTTTTTCTCTGGTACGACCAACTACGAAGCTCGCGCGCGTAAAATTCAATCATATCGCGCGGCACGTTGTGTTCAACCTGCTGGTTTTTTTATGAATAATAGTTTTAGAGAGCTCAAACTTTACAAAAAGTTTGACAATACACTTAAAATTATGACAAGCGTGAAAACCCCGTTAAAAACGAAAATTCCTTCGATACACTTTCAATGCGAACGTCAGAAAACATGGTTTTTCAGTCGGATGAAAAAAAATCAGTTTTTAATAACTTTTTATAAATATTTTGATTCTGTATTCATCGCTAGATCTTCCCGAACAAAAGTATACAAAAGTTATGTAAACACGTTGAAAAATGAATGCTCAGCGCCGATGGAAGCTTTAAAAATACTGATTTTTAGATTCAAAAAGCATCAGTTTTAATTTTTTTTTTTTACAAAGACTATCACGTTTACAAATAAAGTTTAATCGGAGATTAACGTTCATTTAATCGTTCATTAATTCAGAGTCGCATTTGGAAAATTAATTTGTTTAAAATATTTGCTTCAACAAATTATGAAAAAAATTGTATTTTCTGATATGTATATGCATTCCACAATTTTTTGGTAGAAAGCATATGCATCTCAAAAAATATATTTTTTTCAGAATATGTTAAAACAAATTGTTTAAACAAACTAATTTTGCAAATTTGACTCCGAATTCATATGAAGCGGCCTAGAAAACCCGGCTAAGCATATGCATCTCAGAAAATATATTTCCTTCATCATTTTTTCAAACAAATTATTTAAACAAAAAAATTTTGCAAAATAGACTCTGAATTCACGGTCAGCGGCCCAAAAACCATAGAAAACATATGCATCTCAGAAAATATATTTTTTCAATAATTTTTTGGAACAAATTTTTTAAACAAACCGTTTACACAAATTTAAAAATAACCTGTTGTAACGTCAGAATCGAAATTAGCGACCTCAAACACTCTTTTCAAAGCACTAGTTTTAGAAATCCGTTGACCAGGAAAATGTGCTCCTGGAATGACATGTCAAAAATAACAGATTTGTCTGTTATAAAAATCTACAGGGTAATCTGTTGCAATATTTTGATAAAATGAATCTGTTTTTTTTTTAACAGATTATCATTTTTACAATTTCATTTTATTGAATTTGTTGAATATAACTGGAAATCTGTTGAATTCAACAGATTCAAACTAAGATATGACTGAATCCAATTCAATACAAATATATTTTGAAACTGGTGACGATAAATTCAACTAGATTCCAAATTTATTTATCTATGTCAATCGAGATTTACGTGGGACATTTTTCGTATTGAATAGGATTGATTTACTGATATCCAGTTAAATGCGGGAAATCTAGATTAAAATCTAATGCGTTTCTTGCGTAAAATTTTCGATGGAAGCGAAATTTTTAATGTAGAAAAATTTAGTTTCCATGCAATTTAATCCAAATGTATTACATTGGATTCATTCCAATTAAATCAATTTATATGTCACTCAGTCCACTGTCGTTTTATGCGAAATGTGTGTAATATAACCGAATCCAATTTAATCCAAATATATTTCAAAACTGTCCTATGTGTTAATTCATTCCTTCATTCCGTTTACCTGGAGTACCCAAACTATTCCAAAAATAAGTTTTCGAGAAACATCAAATATCCGGTATTCCATAGAATATACTGCCTGTGAATATTAGATTGACGCACACCGATTCTACTAGATGAAGAATATCTGCCTTCTAATTTTGTGTCAATCAGATAAAAGTGAAATAAAATATTTCAGAGGAATTTCAGTTATTCCATGAATATACAATGGAGTTTAGAAAAGCCGGAAAAAAGGTTAGAAAGGAAGGTACAAAAGGTAAAAAAGGTAAGGTACACTCGTATCAAAATTCCTTCAGGAACCGTTCAGGTACCTCGGTTCTTTTGTGTTTAGAAGCAGACAATGCGGTCGAAAACATCTCATTATTCCCATTGTATATTCACGAAATAACTGAATTTTCTAAAAAATTTTCTATTTCCCTTAAATGGGATGTGTACAAAATGAGTAATGAAGTATTTCATCGTTCGGTAAAATAAAATAAATGGCGTGTTAATCCATGAGGAATCGAGACGATTTTTTGTGGAATATTTCATTCTTGACTTTTTTTGGAAACTTGGAATTGACATCATTCAGCTACTACAGGTAAACGGAATAAAGGAATGAAATAACCCACGTTAAATAACTCAGGAAATGAAATTTATTCTATTCCAAAAATCGATGCTCCGACGGAGTATTCATCTATTTATTCCGTTATTCCGGGAGTACTAATCCCGCCCAACCCTGGTTTCAATGCAGTTCAATCTAAATGAATTTCATTGCATTTAATGCGATTCAATCCGAGTATTTGTCATTCAATCGAATGCAGTTTTGAACACAATGTGATCTAACTGAATCCAAATGAATCTAAATGTTTTTTGAAGCTTGCGAAGATAATTTAAATAGGATTTATAAATTTTGAATCCATTTTGCAAAAGAGTCATGAGTGAAATATTTAGTATTAAATTGGATTAATTTACTGGTATCGAATTAAGTGCAGAAAATCTAGATTAAAATTGAATGCGTTCTATTAATAAAATTTATGATTAGGAACGAAATTGCTTCGGTATAAAAATCCAATTTTCATGCAATTCATTCTAAGTGTATTTTATTTGATTAAATGCAATTTATTCGAATAATATCTCATTCAAAGAAAGCGATTTTATTCGAAATGAATGTAATCCAACTGAATCCGAAGCAAATATATTTTAAAACTGGTGACGATGGATTGAATTGGATTCAGTCGGATTACATTCGTTCCGAATAAAACCGCATGTGACCGAAAGACATATAATTCGATTGAATTGTATTAAATCCTATGAATTACATTTGGATTTAATTGCATCAAAACTCGATATTTTTACTTGAAAAATTTTCTTCATTGACAATTGGCTAATAACCGGACATTTAAACGTGAATTAATAGAAAACTGTCAATAAAATATCGTATTGTTAGTTTTGGAAATTGCCTTTCTTGACGAAACGATTACAACCCTCGGCTTCGATCGTCTCGGGCTGCAATTTTTCGTTCCGGCAAACTAGGCACGTCCAAAACTGTCAATAATATACTATTCCCATTGAACATTTCATAAAAAAACGCATTATATTCAATATTAGTAAATCAATCCATGGATTGCAATTCAATACGAAAAATCTCGTACTTAAATCTCTATCAAAATAGAAAAAAAATATATAAATCCAATTACATCCATTGTCATTAGTTTTTTATTATAATTGGATTCAATGGGTTTCACTTATATCACACTTATTTTGATCAAACTGCATACGATTTAATTATAAATAGTTTGATTACATTGCATTTAAACCAATGATATATGTTCGGATTGAATTGCATTGAAACTCGAATTTTTTACTTGAAAAATGTTATTCCTATCAGGAATTTCATGAATGGAACGCATTTAATTATAAACTAGATTTTCTGCATTTAATTCGATACAGTTAATAAATCAAATTCAATACCGTAAATCTCATACATAAATTTCTATTTCAATAGATTCGAAATTCCAATCCAAAGACAAATTTTTTGAGATTGAACTGATTGATTTTGATTCAAATAAATAAAAATCGAATCCATTTATTTCAATTCATCATCGCCAGCAGAAGGCGCAGAACATTGTTATGTTAACATTCATTAGAAACGAAATAGCTCAGGTGGTTGCGTAGACCAGTTTCGACATCCGCGGTCCCGAGTTCAAAACCAGTCCCATCAAGGATTTTTACAGGATAAAGTTAAATGCGTTTTTCGGGTGTCACCGTTAACAACAACTTAAATATTATTTACGTACAACTAACGAAAACCATTAAATAAATTTTTGTATATTATTGTTATTAATAATTTTTTTAATCCAATTCAATCCATCGTCACCAGCAGGGTGTGTTTGGTTGTGTGTATTTATATCCATACGAGAATAACACAACAACAGTGAGAGAATTGAAAAATGAAAGAAAATATATGAAATCAAGCAAATGTTAAAGGTTTTTCCACACGAAAATTTCTAATGCTTATTCGAGATACGAACACATGTTATCAATAATTGAACACATAAAAATAATAATAATAAGAAATAACACACAAAACGAGATCGTAAAAATAATATTTGCAGTTAATATCTCGGCTCTAAACGAGCGAAAAAAATATATAATGAAAAATAAATGAATAACTCAATAAATATATAAACATGTATGTATATATATGAAAAAAAAGGGACTAGGAGTTTTGTTATTTCCCTTTTGTCCTTTTTTATAGAGAATGCAACCAAAATCAAAATGATCGAAGAAATAGCATTGGAAATCCATGACTACATGCCGAGTGAAAACAGTCAGGGCGATGAGACTTCGAAAATTGTAACGGAAAAAGCATTGCCACAGGACAACGAGGATCTGGACCCGGGCTTCCTGGAGATGATTGGGGAGAATACGCAATCGTCCCACACGGACTTGAAAACTCATCCAGGGATTTCGATATGGTGGAAAAAATGGATGACACAAGGCCTCTCAGAGGAGGAGCAAAAAGAGCTCACGAAGAAATATACCACAGATGGATCATACTATACGGAAGCCCCAAAAATCAATTCAGAAATTAGCCGACATTTGTCTGAAATTGGAAAGAAGAGAGATGCTCACTTTGTTGACACACAGAACTGTACTGGCTCGGCGCTTCAAGCCTTGGCGGCGACGATTTCCCTGAGACTGGGCAACCCCGGCGAAGAAATTGACGACTTCCAAGAATTGATGGGCTACCTCTGGGACACAGGAAAAGTAATATCCTCAATTTATTACCAACGATCGGTGGCAAGAAGGAGCTTTATAACTCCAGCCCTGGACAAGGATATTACAGCAACATTGGAAGCTACGATTCCAGATGAACTCCTCTCTAGAAAAGCACTGACCAATCAAGTGAAGGAAGCGAAGACGATCGAAAAGGCCTCTGTTTCCTTGAAAGCCCTAGCTGCCAAGAAGATTTTTCCCCGAAACAACAACCAGGGAAACTGGAAGCCCCTGCCTCAACATCCTTAGTACCCGAGAAGCAACCAGGTGGTTGAATATCAACACAAAAGAATTTTCGCCAACCTAGGGTACAAGTCCAAGGCAAATCCGAATCGCCAAGCACCAAAGACCTTTCCAGGACCCAATAAATTCTCGAGTCAGGCTCCGACCAAGAAATAACTGGGGTAATTTCGATTGCAGGCCGACTTTCATGTTTTCAAAAAAAATGGGAAAATATTACAGAAGAGTTGACAATCAAAAAGTGTTTAGAGGTCTACGAAATTCCATTCAAAAGTACTCCTTTTCAATTATGTGAACCGGTTGAGCCACTTCGCATTGGGAATCTTAAAAGGGAACTGGAAGCAGAGATAACTGGGTTATTGATAACAATGGGGGAATTGAAAAGTGTGGAAACTGTAGTGAACAGTTTCTATCGTCCTATTTTTTGGTTCCAAAGGCAGATGACACAAATAGATTTATCTTAAACTTGAAGAAACTTAACGAGTTTATTAAACCTAAACATTTCAAAATGGAAGACTTGCGGGTGGCCAGACAGATTATTTTTCCGAACGCTTTTATGGGGAATATTGACCTGAAAGATGCTTATCATTTGATTCCGGTTCAAAGAGAAGATAGAAAGTTCCTTAGATTCAAGTTCGATGGACAGATCTACCAATTTACATGCCTCTGGACTATATAACTAGTCCATACATTTTTACCAAATTGACGAAACCAGTTAATAATTACCTACGCAGTAGAGGTTTTTTATCAGTAATATATTTGGATGATATTTTATTTGTGGGGGACACCTCAGAGTCATGGGATGAGAATATCCATGCTACAATTATAAGCCTAGAGGAACTGGAATTCATGATTAATTATGGGAAAATTTCTATACGTCCTAAGATAAATGTAATGGAGTGATTTCTTGTAATGGATTATTATGTGATTTTTGTAATGGAGTGATTTTAAATGGGTTTTGAAACTCAACGGGAAAAGGATTTTATATTAACTACCTTGAACTACTGGCAGCCTTTTTCGCTTTGGAATGTTATACGTTGATGCGTAGGGATTGTGAGATTTTATTGCGAATTGAGAATACAACGGCAATAGCCTATCTAAATAAAGCAGGTGGGGTAAAATACCCTCATTTGAGCGAATTGTCTCGCAAGATTTGGCAGTGCTGTGAAGAGCGAAAAATCTACATTTTTGCATCATGCATTTCTTCAAAGGAGAACATTCTTGCTGATTCTGCATCCAGAATCAAAAATATAGATACAGAGTGGGAGCTGTCACCAAGAATTTTTCGGGAGATTTCTCAAGAACTGGGGCCATTTACAATGGATATTTTTACCACTAGAATAAACAGGAAATGTCAGAGATATTTCACTCGCTACCCAGATCCGGATGCGTTTGGGGTGGATGCTTTCACACTTCCATGGAGGGGGGAAAATTTTTATGCTTTTCCACCCTTCGCACTATTGCTACCGACCCTGCGAAAAATTGTCAACGACCACGCGACTGGAGCTGTTGTTGTGCCGGTTTGGCCAACACAACCGTGGTATCCTTTTTTCGTATCTCTTGTAACAGAGCAACCGATCATTTTTGGGCCAGAAATGAACCTTTTATTGTCCCCTTGCAGACAAAAAATTCTTCCTCTTGCTCACAAACTATTACTCGCGGCCGGGAAATTATCAGGAAAGCTTTCCTAAAACAAGGGATGACAGAAGATTCTGCAGATATCATGGTGGATTTGATTCGAACATCGACCATTAAAAAATACTCAGGATGCAGGGTGAGATGGATGAATTTCGCCCGAGGAGAAGATTTTGACACCTTTAATCCTACTAATTTAGATATAATTGAGTATTTGACGTTGAGGTTTAAAGAGGGGGCCAGTTATGGGACTCTTATTTCGACCAGATCCGCGATTTCTCTGATAACGAATTCGGAATGTTCGAAGGACGCTCTGATATCGAGATTTTTCAGAGGTGTTTACCAGAAACGCCCTGTACAACCAAGGTATGACACTACTTGGGACCCTGAGCAAGTTTTGGGTTATATTGAGAAGTTGGAGAATATAAGGGAACCATCTTGAAAAGAGATATCAAAGATTCTGGCCACAATGTTCATTTTAATCACGGCTCACAGGCTTCAAACCTTAGCGTCGATTAAGTTAGAGAATATAATAAGATCTAACTTAGGGACAGCTATTAAGGTTTCGGATTTAATAAAGACATCAAGACCTGGAAGGGTTCAATCGTTATCGAGCATTCAATTTTTTAAGAAAAGATATAAGATTTGCGTCGCGTCACTTTTAATGCTTTGTATAGAAAGAACGAAAGATCTCAGAATAAAGAATGGCAAGAGTTCGTTTGTATCCACTATTCGTCCTCACCGAGCGGTGAGGGCTCAGATAATAGGCCATTGGATAAAGTCCTTACTGAAAAGAGCAGGAGTCGACGTCGATCAGTTTAGCGCATTCAGCGCTAAACATGCGTCAGTTTCTTTGGCGTTTGCAAAAGGTGTTGATGTGGGCACGATTGCTACCCGGGAAAAGAAACATACATGAAACATGTATGAATCATGTATGTTTAGTCATACGTTAAACATGCATGTGGCATACATGTAACATATATGCCAACATGCATGCTCAACGTATGCTAAAGCATACATGAAACATACATGCTTCATGTATGGCTATTGATACATGTTCCATGTATGCTTCACGTAAGATTCATACATGTATCATGTAAGTCATTTTGGGTCGGGAAGAAAAAAATTTATCATTACGTACGTACTTCGGTTTAATTGTGTTATATGATATGTTAAATCGGCGATATCATGATTTTGCCGATAAATTTTAATTTTGTTTATCCTTAATTGATTTTACAATTACTTGATTTTATTTCAACGCTATCGGTAGAATTAGCAAAACTCCACCCATTTTCATCAAAAATTTGCAAAACGACATCGCGCTCGTGTCAGTTCAAATCATTATGTATTATACTTAATGTATCAGTGCTAAATTTGTAATATGAGAAAAAAACTGACTTCCCTCTCGCGGATCTTGCAGTAAATACTGGTATGGCGTGAAATATTCAAATCGAATTTGAGCGCGACATATTTAAAAATCCAGCGCGATACCAGTATTCATTGCGAGATACGAGAGAGGGAAGTCAATTTTTTTCTCATATTACAAGTTCAGCACTGAAACATTAAGTATAATGCATAATGATTTGAACTGACACAAGCGCGATGTCGTTTCGCAAATTTTCGATGAAAATGGGCGGAATTTTCCCAATTCCACCGATAGTGTTGAAATAAAATTAAATAATTGTAAAATCAATTTATGATAAAGAAAATTCAAATTTATCGGCAAAATTATGATATCGCCGATTTCACATATCATATAACACAATTAAATAGAAGTACGTACGTAATGAAAAATTTTTTTCATTCCCTACCCAAATTGACATACATGATACATGTATGAATCTTACGTGAAGCATACATGGAACATGCATGAAACATGTATCTATAGCCTTACATGAAGCATGTATGTTTCATGTATGACTAAACATACATGATGCATACATATTTCATGTATGTTTTTTTTCCCAGGTAGGATTGCTGGATGGTCTCAGGAATCTATCACTTTTTCAAAGTTTTACAACAGGCCAACTTGTAAGCGAGGCGAAAATTTTTCGCTAGCTGTCTTAAGTAAACAAAAGGATATTGAGCAGATCTCTTTGAAGTTAAATTTAAAAAAAATCAATAAATGCGCTATTTCACAGTAACGGCTTGGAACATCTACATGTTTTTCTCAATCATCGAGAACGAGACGCAAGTATGATTGTACGAACAAACGAGCCCGCCGAAGGCGGGCGAAGTTCGATCGTGATTATACGAAGCGTCTCGTTTGAAGATGATTACTTTCCCTCCCAAAAAACGGATCATCGAATGTGAACGTCATGATTTATGAAGAAGACCCATTTTTACCCGTTATCATCTTTAAGCACTGTGAAATAAGGAGAGAAAAGCTCTGAAACTAATATGAACAGGAGTGCGCGCGCACATGTCACGTGACCCATGGCGCGCCAAAAAGGTTTCAAATTCAAAGCTCTAAAGTTGTGCAGTTACATATCACGTTCTTAGCAGTACTACATGTTTTTCTCAATAATCTTAGAACGAGACGCTTCGTATACTCACGATCGAACTTCGCCCGCCTTCGGCGGGCTCATTTGATCTTACAATAAATCACTTTTTTATCTTCTTTGGGCGTGTGCGCAAGATTTTTTAGCTAAAAAGGGGAAGGAGTAGTGGTATTTTTTAGTAAAAACTTCCTCAAATTTCCCAGGTTTTATGAATGAAAGTCAGTAAGTATCTGTGTGGTCTCTGCATGCCCGACTATCCGTGCGTCTCCTAGGATTTTGAGACGAACAATAACTTTTCAAATGTACATTAGGCTCAACGTTATTCGTTTTTTTTCAAATAATGCAAACAGCGGTAGTAAATGAAATTTCCGTTGAATAATTTATGAAATTTTAGCGTCTTAGAGTTTGCTTTTCGAGTAAATACAGTATTCATGCAACAGCTTAAAAAGTCCATCAGCTGATTTCCAACTTCAATTCGTAATCAGTGACCTCAAAAACCTTTTTGTACACAGAGAGAAACGCATCCATGTTTTACTCACACTGTAAAACATTTGTTTGTAAAATGACAGACACCCTGTAAAAAAGCAGTCAACCAGCAAATTCCCTGGACTGAGCGTTGATAAGGAAGAGACCGGCACTGAGTACAGTGAATTCACAAGCGCGATCAATTTAGCAGTCGTCTCGTGGAAATCACTATTGGGCATCAAAATTACTGAAACCTTGCGAAATTTGCAAGCGTGCTACAAATTTTACTGGGTTGCCTTCTAATTTGTGTGCAGCATGTATTTTCTCAATTTTTTGTTAGACATTCATGCATTTGTTATCTGTCCTGGCATATTATTTGACAATTGGTGAAATGAACACAAGTTTTCATATCTTAATGTTATATTCAGTGCTATTGTTTAAGTGTCGAAGATGTGTTTCTCATTTTTCGCGTTGAAGGCATATAATCATAGCAATCCTTACTTTCATTTAATATTTTTACATGAAACTCATATGCTGCAACAAAATTAACGTTATTTGATGAATGAACAAAGATATGCAAGGACAGTAGTATAAGAATTTTTGTATGTTTTTTAGGTTGACCATTGAAAGTACCAAAGAATCATTAGACAGATTTATAGGTTAAAAGAGAAAAATCACGCTCGCTATTTTGCTAGTTTCCATCATTTATGACATTGTTCCTAAAAAAAAAACAGCCAGTTACAAATTTTTCGATCCGTCCCGAAAACCACGACCTTTTATCGATTTCACAGTCGTGATCGCTGTTTTCTCAAACAAAAGTTTTACTGTGCATATTTATAGTGAATTTTTGCTTACACACACACGCATGCACGCACGTACGCACGCACGCACACACACACGCACGCACGCACACACACACGCACGCACACACACACACACATATTTATGAATGAACGTATTTTTATAGGTGCTTACTCCATATAAAGCATCTATCTGTATGGGTGCTTACTCCATAAATTTAGGTAAAGCATTTTAAGTATAGGTGCAGCACCCATAAAATATGTGTAGGTGAAAACCAATCATAATGTATAGGTGAAACATGCATGCCATTCTCTCAGCGTAGCAATTTTTATAGACATATATAATAAAATCACCTAATTTAGTCTGCCATATTGGCGACATTTTTCCGAATTTATGCATTTTGACTTGAGATTCAGATTCAGCGACCCCAGAAATCCCCGAGGACTTAGATGCTCAAGCAGAGCAAGTTGAATGTGAAAAAAAAAAAAATTAACGCAAAAATGCGTCATGCAACGCAGGGCACGAAAAAATTGACGCAAAAAGGCGTCAATGCCAACGAAGTGGTTCACTACTGATGAAATTTATCAAATTTACATAGAAAACAAAAACAACTGCTGTTTTGAAAAATTATAATTACAATAAGATGAATTTCAAATTTCAAAATTTCTGGATTTAAAACATAATCGCAAAATGTGAGTGTAATGGAAAAGTTTCAAATTGTAAATAGAAAAATTATAAAATTAAGAAATTATGAGGATAAATTATTGCATTAACAAATCATGACTTTGACTTTCAAATATCAAATTTTTCTTTGTGATATGGACTATATGAAAATAAATTATATCGAGTGTTGAATATTAATAATTTCTCATAATGATTTTTTAATAGAAATTATAACGAAATAAAAATCTACAAAAAATAATTACAATAGTTGTGATCATAATTTAAATTTTTGGCATCAAGAAATTTTGCGGTTATTATTTTTTTAATCACAAAATTTTCAAGAATATGACTTATCATGAAACTGAACAAACTGCATTCTAATAAAATTTTTTCGTTCATGAAGAAGCTTCTTTTTATTATGAGTGACTGATTAGTCAGTGTATATAATTCATTTTCATGCCAATTTTTTCATCGAATATAACAGAAAGTATGTAAGTGTTTTGAATAAAATTAAGAAATTAACGAACGAAAAAAGTAATAGGTATATATTTAGTTAATGACAAATACAAATGTTGGATTTAAAAAATTTGTTAACAATTCCAGAAAAAACGATTCGTCGGAGCCAATATAACAATTTTGGGTTTTTAGTGACAAAACACTATTCCAGGAATTACTTCTACTTTTCGGCTATTTATTTCAGCCCTCATCAGGAAAGATATCGGTATCAGTAAATTTGTAATATTAGAACAGCAAGTACAATATAAATGGGAAGATCTATCGTCGTGATAAATATTCTCCCCATTAATATATAATGAACAATTTAGACACTTCATCGTCGACTTGCTACACTAAATCAAAATTGTCGACAACCAAAAATCAAGATTAAAAAACATGAAACACTTTTTAATTGTCGGTTATTTTGAAAACGCCGAAAAATGTGTAAAATCCTTTATTAGAAAATACTTAAGTTCTATAGATTTATTGTGTCCATTTTTATGTACATATAATCCAATTATATGTCATTCAATTGAAAGCGGTTCTATTCGAAATGAATTGAATCCAACTGAATCCAAAGCAATCCGAATATATTCGAAAACTAGAGACGATGGATTGAATTAGATTCAGTTGGAATACATTCAGTTCGAATTAAACGGCATTCGATCGAATGAAATATAATTTGATTTAATTGAATTAAATCTAATGAATTAAATTCGGATTGATTTGCATTAAAACTCGATCTTTTCACTTTAAAAATTTCTTTTCTTTCAAAAATTTCATGCAAAAAACGCATTATATTCCAATCTGGATTTTCTGCAAAAAATTCAACATCAGTAGACCAATCTATGGATTGCAATTCAATACGAAAAATCTCGTACTTAAATCTCTATTAAAATGGACAAAAAATATATAAATCCAATTCCATCCATCGTCACCAATTTTTTAATACACTGTAAAAAATAACTGCATTTTTCTGTTAGAGTAGAAGGAAATTTTACAGTTTGACGGAAATTACAAACTCTTGACCGAAATATTCCTGCCTCGTATGGATACATTCGTATAGAACAGGAAAATTCCTGTTCGGTTATGAATTTCTTCTTTTTAAAACTAAAAAATTTTGGTCGTGCTCAGATATTTCAGTCCAGTAATGAATTTTCCCTTATGTCCCGTTCAATTTAGGTCACGCAAAAATTTTCCAGTTCAACACTGAATTTTCATTTTTGGACAAAAAATTTCGTTCATGTCCGAAAATTCCAATTTATAATGAATTTTTTGTTTCGCTGACAAAAAATTTCTTTCATGTGGAAATATTCCAGCCCACTCCTGAATTTTCTCTTAGTTTCCGTAAAAATAATAATAATAATAATAACAACAACTACTCTACTCTTGAGTGAAACTAATAAAGTATAGTTGAATTAAAGTTGTTTGTAGTACATGGAGAATAAATGGCAGTTAGATATGTATGACCCGAGCGGCTACTGCCTTCACCGTATTGAGTTCGGTAATAACAATAGTCGCTCGGGATAAACACGGAATGAGTCAAGTTACTTTAACCCTAACGAATGCGTTCATCGTATCCCGACTGAGTACGGATATTACCGGAGCTAGTACTGCCCAGTACTACCATTTATTCTCCGTGTACTTGAAAGTAAATTTACTTCTTTGAGTATTTGGAGACTAGTCCATATTCAAATTTTGAAAATTCGCGCGCGTTCCCAAACACTCACCAGATGGATGCTGGATTTTTTTTCTCGTATTTTAAGTTTTGTATAGAATGCTCAAGTACCTACTACAGGAAATTCCATGACTCGAACTGGTTAATGACCTCCAGCTAAAACGGAAATTTCGCCGCTATAACTTTTCCCGTTACGACGGAAAAATTTACACTTTCTCTCTGCAATTTTTAAACTTTATAATACAGAGATTTCCTCGTTAACATGGGAAATTTTCCATACACATAACCAGAATATTTGCCGTTGATGCTGGAACTTTCCTATTCATACAACGGGGATTTTCCAGTTACCACAAAAATTTTCCCGTGGATCCAATTTTCAATTGGATTCAGTTAAATCACATTGCATTTGATCGCATTTTGATCAAAACTGCATTTGATGTGATTCCATATAGTTTCGATCAAATTCCATTAAAACAAATAAAAAACATTCGGATTGAATTGAATTGAAACTCGAATATTCTGCTTGAAAAATGTTATTCCTATCAAAAATTTCATGAATGAAATGCATTAAATTTTGAGCTAGATTTTCTGCATTTTATTCGATAACATTGAATAAATCAAATTTGATAGAAAAGATCTCATGCATAAATTTTTCTTGAAATGGATTAAAACTTCCAATCCAGAAACAATTTTTTTCCAGATGTAATGGTTGATTTTGATTCAAATGAATAAAATTTTAATCCATTTCAATCCGTTTCAATTCATCATCGCCAGCAGAGAGTGAAGAACATTTTTTGAAGTGACGCCATATACTAAAATGGCTCAGGTGGTATCGAAGACCAATTTCAACGCCAATCCCGAGTTCGACTCGAGTCTGAAGCAAGGATTTTGTCAGAATAGAATTATTTGCGTGATTCAGGTGTCCACTGACAGCAACAACTTAACTACTCCTTATATGTAACATAGTTAAAATCATGAAATAAATTTCAGGAGTAAATATTTTTTCAAATCCAATAATTGAAATTTTTTTGATCAAGTTCAATCCATCGTCACCAGCAGACTAGCACGAGTATGAAAACGGGTAGCGGCCAGTAGCGGCGCTACCCTCTGCACTCGGGAAGCATAGCTAGGAGCGTGCTCCTAGGAGCACTACAAATCAGTGCTTCCAGTAGCACTACCAGGTAGTGCTTCTAGTAGATCTCCCAGGTAGTGCTTTTGTAGTACTAAGTGAGTTAGAAAAAGGTAGTATCTCACGTAAACGAGAGTGCTACCTACCTTACTACCTCTCGCTACCAGGTAGCGTGGAGATAGCACAGGCCTGAAAAGTGGTAATGAATTGCTAGCTGGGTAATGATTGCAAAAATAAGATTTTCTATTATATAGAGTTTTCAAGTTTACATTTTACTGCAAAATGTGCAGATCATTCGAAAAAAGCAAATGTTTGCTTGAATGATTCGAAAGTTAAAGGAAAGACACTCTGTAGTAAAAAATGTATAGACTGAGCATATAATTTCATAAAATCATTCAATTTTTAGTGGAAAAATTATAAGGTTAGAATTTACATTTGTGTTTACATATAAAAAATTTTAATTGATTATTAATTATGATTTCGCGTGTCGTTTTGTTCATCAGAATATTTAAATAGGTTTTATAATTCCGAAAAAAATTATTTCGTTTCTAGCGTTTTTTTTCAAATCTTATTTTGTACTAAATTCAATGAAAAAAATCGGTGTAAAACTATCAGGTGATGAAATTTAAACAATAAGAATAAATTTTTTAGTTTATCAACACGAATTTACCAACTTTATCTTTTTTTAACAGTAATAAATTATAACTTTGAATAACGTATTGAATATTATTTGTTTGATGAAAAATATATTGTAACTTAGATTTATATGGTAAAATACAACAAACGACTTATCAATTATATATTTTTTTCAGTTGTCGACAAGAGAACAAGAACTAGACGACAAAACCAATCGATTAAAATTGGCTACGATCGAGTCAGAAATGCTGAAAACCGAAATTTCCAGGCTCAGAAGATTCGAAGACGAATTAGAAAACGTTCAGGTACTGTCCCAAAAATTTAAAAGGATAAAAACAAAAAGCTCAAAAGTTTAAAAATACAAACGTTGTTATCTGTACAAAGAACTTGACATAGTTTTCCTGAAACTTTTTTACTTTTTTATTTCACATTCCACAGAACACTTTTTTCGTTTACAAATTTTCGAGTGTTTTTTGACGCATGCTTTTTTTACACGCTTTTTATATATATGTCTTTACACTTTAACCATTTGATTTGCTTCCTCCTTTCATTTTCGTCTGTCTTTAGTTGAAAAAAAAAAAAAAAAAAAAATTTTCAAAAACGCAAGAACCGGTTTGTTTCGTTTTTCCATTGATTTAGAATCAGTGGAAGTATGTTATAAAGATGAGGGAGTTTTTATCAAAAGAAGAGCGGAGGACAGATTACGAGACCGACTTCTGCTGGAGATGGAGGTACGTCTTCAAAGCTTGGCTGCTCTATCTTAAAAAATATTCCACATTAACAATGCAATAACCCCATTACTTCAAATAAACTGTGGAAAGTAAATATTTATGAACAATTTTGGTTCTGAAAATACTTGAATTTGGTTTTTTAAAGTTTGATTTTTGCATATGATGAATATCAGCGAAGTAATTTCATGTTTTTAAATTTCGAAATTTGGAACATTTTGAGTTGGAAATATATATTCCAATTTTAAAACTTTGAATGTTTTGAGTTGAAGGTGCACATTAAGATCCTGAAACTTTGAATATTTAGAGTTGGAAACGCACATTGAAATTTCGGAAATTTGAATATTTTGAGTTGAAAATGAACATTTAAATTCCGAACTTGTAAATGTATTAAATCCAATAAGCACATGAAAATTCTGAAACTTAAAGTGTTTCGAATTAAATGTGTACATTGAAATTCTGAAACTTTGAATATTTCGCATTGGAAGTGCAAATTTATTAAAAATCTAAAACTTTGAATTTTTGAATCGGAAGTGCACGTTTAAATTCTGAAATAATAAATGTTTTGAATTGAAAGTGCACATTCAAATTCTGAAACTAAAATTTTGTAATTAGAAGTGCATATTTAATTCTAAAACTTTGAATGTTTCGATTTGTGAGTGCACATTCAAATTCTAAGACTTTAAATATAAACTCTGAAACTTTGAACATTTTAAATAGGAAGTGCACATCTAAATTTCAAAATTGAATATTTTGAATTAAGAGTGTACATTCAAATCCTGAAAGTTTAGATGTTTTGAGTCGGAAGTGCACATTCAAATTCTAAAACTTGGAATATTTCAAAATTAAAGCGCACATTCAAATTTTAGAACTTTCAATATTTTTGATTGGAAGTGTAGATTCACATAATGAAACTTTAAATGTTTCGAGTTGGAAGTGCACATTTAAATACTGAAACTTTAAATGTTTTTTATTGGAGGTGCACGGAGAAAAAAGCGCAGCTCTGACGACCGCGTGCCGTAGCTCTGAGAGACGCGCACGGAAAAAATGAAAAAAAAAAAAACTTTCACCGCAGCGCTCAGGACTGCGGTAGCGGCCCTGACAACCATGCAGCGCCGGCAGCGCGGTGGCCTGTATCGCAACCGCAGCGCTGAGAGCTGCGCTGAAAGTTTTTTTTCCATTTTTTCCGCGCACGTCTTTCAGAGCTACGGCGCACGGTCGTCAGAGCTGCGCTTTTTTCTCCGTGTGTATATACATTCAATTCTAAAGCTGTGAATGTTTTGATTTATAAGTGCACATTAGAATTCTTAACCTATGAATGTTTTAAATCGGAAAAGCACATTCAAAATATTAAACTTTGAATGCTTCAAATTGAAAGTGCAAATTCAAATTCTGAAACTTTCAATGTTTTTAGTTGAAGGTGCATATTTAAATCCTGAAACTTTAAATGTTTCAAGGGGGTCTTTTGTAGTAACGGCTCTTTTTTAAGGCATTTTTTGAAATTTTTCTGTGAAAAAAGTATTTAATTTTTTTTGATACCGTTCTTTTTCAAAGATTTTTTGTACTTTTAACTACAAAATGCGGTATTAGGTTTGTAAAAATATTCATCAGTTGCTGCACGGCACACAGTGGGCCAAAATCCCAAAAACCTGGCCAAAAGTAAAAAAAAGTATGTTTTTTCTTTAGCCTTATTTGTGTCAGTTAGTGTTCTTTTGGGTTCTAGTGACTTCAAATTTCAATAAAAAAAATTTTATAGCAGAAAATTAACTCTGCAACATTGTGCGAAATCGGCAACTACCACGCGCAAGCAGATGCTTCCGAACGTACCTCAAACGTTTGTAGGAATAAAATTTGTTTAATATAGGCTTACGCATCAATTTGAATTTTCAAAACAAGTTTTGCAGCTTCAACTAATGTGTAATACGAGAATACAGTTAAAAAGTGAAAGTCGTTTGCGTATCTATTTATAAATATTGTGAAAAGTGTAGAATAATACACCTCGATGAGTAGTGAAATATTACTTTTCACCAAGGCTAAAAGTGTATTGTTCTGCAGTATTCCACCCAGATTCTTTGTAAAAACTGTTATGTCAACATTTTTGAGAAAAACTAAAAAAAAAGTAGCTGCAGATAGCTGCAGATACGACTCAGATATCGAAATTTTCATTGAAACGCAAGAATCGTGTAATAAATGTATTAAGTGCTTCCGAGAAGATTCTGCTCAAAAATTCAGCCAGACAAAAAATTTAGAAGATGTACTCCATAGACTTCTTGTTGCTTCAGATCTATTAATCACACATTTGCGATAACTTCCAGTCAAAGAAGAAAAACCACTTTCTCCGTCTGCCTGACGTGAAAGTGCATTTCATACCAATAAAAATCAATATCGCGCTATAAGCAGCTGACGTTATTGCGGATTAAAAATTATATTCGGATTCACTGTGTGATAAACGATTACGGAATTGTAGGAGATGATTATACATTTTTAACGATGATTCTACGCTGTGCTAGAGTTTCAATTTTACTCATATGAAATATATTTGCGAAGAAAATACTATTATCTGCTCACGGATTCGAACAAAAACTTTTTTTTTGTCCGCTATTATGTATTTCAACATCGTTAAAAATTTGACATTTACACGCAAATTTACAGCCTATTATCATCCTTGAAAATAAGAGTACGACCACGTGCACGACACACCTGGTAACGATTCATCATGCGTGCTCTCCACCTTATCGACACTTGATACCCCGTGAGAATTCAAATTTGAATCGTGCATGGGAAATTTTTTTCTTGTATTACATACGTAGATTGCATTAACAGAAATTTCTTTCTTAAATTCAATAGATTGTCTTTGAAGCATATTACACAGTCCACCTATCCAATTGTAAAAGTCATGGATGAATATACCTAAAAAAATAGACACTACATATATAAAAATTATATACTGTCTGTAAAATCGAAGTGCAGTTCCAAAATATGACATACATTTTTTGAATTCGGTCGAAATGACAATAATAACTTAATGGGAAACATAAAACTTTAAAATTGAATCATTTTTATATTGGACTGCCTGTGAAAATTTACTTATTTGATGATGATCCTTTTGCAGATTCATTCTTACGAAATTTCGTGAACATATTGCAAATCCATGTCTTCATTTTCTACGAAAAGTCTACGTTATTATCAAGAGCAAATTCTAAAGCTGAAATTTTGACACTACATAGTATTTTTGGTAGTAGACTGCATAAAAAACAATAATACACTAACAACATAAAAACATTGTTGCTGGGCTTCCCGCGGCTGAACAGACCTTGCCAACATTGTTCTCCAACAAAGTAAAACTCCAAAATCATTTTTGATTTATGTTTTTTACGAATTTCCAACTGTTTTTTATTGTTTCTTCCAAATATACTCTGGACATTTTAAAACAAAATGGTAGTCATTAATTATTTTGTAGAATTATTAACATTCATATGCTAGATATTTGAATTTGCCGCGCAGTACGGTGCCAACAGAAAAATTTCGTAGACTTTTCGTAAATTTTTCGTAACACTTTTTGGAAATATGTGCAATTCAAATTTCATATTGATTTTCAACTGCTTTTTGATTAATCTGACACTTTTTTTAATGTTGTTGCATGGAAGTTTGATTTGTTGACAAATTCGACATTGCCGACAGGAGCCGTAGAATTCCTGTATATTTCGAATTGAAATTTAATAGTACAGAACTTTTTATTTTTATATAGTATTTAAAGTTTATAAATGCGTTTTATATGCGGGAATCTCAAGAAAAACCTTCTTTTCACTGCATGTATCAAGTTTGTTGACCTACATTCACTTCTCAAGTCACATGACTTGATTTAAAAATGTGATACAAATGAATCACTTGTTTTAGAGCAAATTTTGATGAATTTCAATATTTCTTGCTTCAAGCCTTATCGTAAATTAGCAGATTATGCATCCAATTATAAGTACATAATTAATTCTTTCATATTGGTTCATATTGTGAGCTGTAATATCGCGTTAAAAATCTTGCCATCGAACTGCTATCCAAATGTCATCCATATGAATGGCAAATAGATTGCAACACGCTACCAGGGTCTATATGCTCCCATATTAGAAACGGGTAGACATATAAGGAATTTCAGTTATCTTATAAGATTTCTGAGAATCATAAAAGATTTCATGTTACTACCCAGATAGCACTGTCGTAGACATCATTTCACATTAAATGCTGCATCATGATTGACCGAAATTGTAGCATGAATCGTCAAAGATGCGTCGGCAAAATCCTACGTTTTTGTGTAAATCACAAGTGTGCTTTGTTATGTTGCTAACATAGTAGCATCATCACTGACGAATGAGAATGAGCGCTCGCGAGACGAACGTTTTGACAGAATCATAGGGCATTCAATGCAACATCATAACACAGCCTTACCAAGTTAAAAATAAAGCATTGATGTCAGCATCGTTTCCCTAATTTGAATGCGAGTTCATGATGCTGCTTTGATGCTGCATTGATTGTGACGTAGTGTTTGGAAGGTCGAGCGCTGGTTCGTGATGTTGTATTGATGATGCCTTTACGCACCGACTAGAAGCAACGCTTTTGTCGCATGAAAAATGCTCATTCAAAGCACACTCACAAGTCAACCGGTGATTGTTCCAAAAAAGTACAAAGATGCGTCGGCATAAAGCTACGTTATTGTCTGATTCTCTAGCTAACACACGATTCGACTTAGTTTGTGAAATGAATAACACATCGTAGGTCTGACAATAAAATCCCTGCAATGAGAATACGTAAAGATGTATAAATTATTGATACATCTTGTTGTCGCAAACATGAATGAGCGAAATTCGAGTCAATCATTTGCTATCGGGGTAGGGTATACATGTTTTGTGGTCTTTTGACATCAGATTCAAAATCAGGAGACCTCACATACTCTCGAAGCTCATTTTTCATACACGAGGGGTTTGTTTTTTCAATTGATTGATTTTTGAGAGTTTCAATATGTTGCTAGTATTCAGCGATTCTAAGAACATCAGCAGTTCTTGTTTGAAGCACTAGTCATTACATTTTTCATAGAAGTATCCGCCATTTTGAATCCGCCATTTTGTTTTTAGAAAATTCGATGTCAGATTCGTAATTAGTGACTCCGAAAACCCTTGTTGATATTGTTTTGTGAAGCTTTGATTAGACCTTCAATTTTTAGCCAGGTTTTTGGGATTCTGGCCCACTGTGCGGCAGCCCTACAAAGTGATGCCCTCGGAAAAAACATGTGATGATGGTTTACACGATTGCACCAGTCTGAAACGTTAAAATTGAAAAAAATTTATTTAGTAATCTATATGAGTACATTAAATTTTCGAGTTGGAAGTGCAAATTCAAATTCTGAAACGTCATATATTTTGAGTTATAAGTGCACATTCAAATCCTGAAACTTATAATGTTTTGAGTTGGGAGTACATATTGATATTTTTAAAACCATTGATATTAATAATTGCATTATTTCATATTCAAGTTCCAGAAAAAATTATATTTATTTCCTACAGTGTACTAATTGTTGTTTTTCCACTATTTTATTACTTTATTCGAACGGTGTTTGGTAATACTTTATTTTTGTATTATTGTTCCGGAAATTTTTTAGAACTAAAGTCGAACGATATTCTATTTTATGAATTTTTTCTGTGTTTTAAAATTATTTTTTTTCTTATTATCGAATCATGTAAACGAAAATTTGTTGAATTTCCTTCTTGTGATTTTTCTTATGCTCTATTGAAATGTTCTATTCATAATTCCATCGTTGATTGCAGGTGGTTGAAGAAGGTATTGAAAACAGGGTTTGGAATTAGTAAAATTTATGATTGAACAGTTTTTTGCATTTGTTTACTTGTAATTACATACGATAATTTTCCGAGTAACAACGATTCCTTATATGATAAAAATTTTGAATCTTTATTCTTTGAATTTCTTCGAATGACTGTTACACTCGTAACAAATTACTATCTGGCAAATTAAACTTCAGTCAAAATTTTTGCTTATATAAGTTTGATTTTTAAAATTCTTACTCGAATAAATTTAGAGTGTACCTAGACAGTTTTTGAGGTTTGTACGTTCCTGAATCGTACAAGTAGCTTGGGACCGTGACCTTCGTTACCTTGGGATGCGCGAGGAGCTCCCACTTTCGAACGACTGCGCAGCTGCACAAAGCAAGATTCGCGAGAGTCAGTCGGAGGTAAACTGGTTAACAGTCGAACGCATCGGAATATAAGAAAGCCATAGCTTTGCGGTCGCGGGACGCGCGAGAGAAAGGAAAAGTAGGGAAAAGGAGTTCGTTCTTAAAACGTTGTTAAAATGTCACAGGCCACTTATGGGAGTGAGGGGTTCTCGTTCTCTGGAAATTCACACGCTCTTTCGCTTGGTTTGCTTGTACGATGCATGCTTGCACGATTAAGGAACGAGTGTATACATATATATATGGCGTGGACTGAAGAAACCGACCTAACAGGCCCAAATGTTTCAGCTTACTTTCTAATGTCCTTGAGTAGGATTATCTGCCAAAACGCTTGGGCCTGTTAGGTCGGTTTCTTCAGTCGACCCCACATATGATTCTTAATTTTAGATTCTACATTTTTAATTCACGATTTTTTTTATGATCGTCTTTTCCGCCTTTTCTATTATTTCGTTTATTGTTGTAGAGAAATTTTTCTTGTTTATTGCGACGATTTTTGCCAAAATTTAAACCATTTACTGAAAAAAAACAACTTTGATAAATTCAAATGTATTTTTAAAATAAGTACTTGCTAAATCCAAATTCATGACTAATCAATTCTTTTAACTTCTTTGGTTAAATTTAAAATCAATAAAGAGTAATGAGTAAAAATTGTGAAAATCGAATCATTCCTAATCTGCATAAATAGAGCAAATTATTCATAGTGTTTGATTGTGAATGACTTATATTTTTTTTATTGTTTGTGAAGTTTTACTCTCATTATGATAATTGATAATTCACATGTAAATACCTACTATATTTACCAAAAATTAAATTACAACCATGAAAATAACTCATTGAAATTAATAATAGTTTAATTATTATTATATTAGTATGCTTATGAATCATTAACCAATAAATAAAGTATATTTATAAATACTAAAATAAGTAATATATTTACTAATAATTTACTAGTAAGTTAATAAAAATGCACTAATAATTTATCAATAATATGCTCATAATCATTTGTTATAAGAAAATTATTATAATAATTATTATTTTATAAATTAAGTAGATTATTAACCATGATTGAATTAATTAATTCCAGTGGAATAATATGTGTATTTCCACTCATATTTTCGATTGAAAGTTTCTCTCTTTAAAATTTAAATTTACCCTCGCCCAAATGAAAAAATAACGCGCCAGATCTGCTCTCAGATCTGACGTTAGACATTGGCCAAAAATTTGATGCCAGTTCTGACATAAGACCTCATGCCAGATCTGAGGTCAGACTCTGGGATTGTTGAAAAATAAATAATAAAAATAATGTTGAAAACAATATATAGTTTCGATCACTAAGTAAGTAAAATGAAAATAAAATCCTTTATTGATTTCCCAGTCGAAAAATACCAATTTATTTCATATCAACGTTTCAACTCCCTTTCGGACTCTTTGCAAAATCAGCAATCTATACACACAATACAAATAATCAGTATGATTATCACTTAAGAAAAATAAATGCAGAAAACATTAAATTTATGCTCACTTCAGTCTGAAGGATATTAACATTATCACTGTGTAAAAAACATCGGTATTGTAAAACAATACTTCTTGGGAGTGAAAATAAGAAACACACATCAGCAAAAACTTTCGTCGAACCATTCTAATGCAACATTGGTCATAACACAAGTTACTTGTTCAACAGTTTGTACAATAATGAATCAGACGACAAAGTATCAATCAAAAGATTGGAAGTTTAATAAAATTTGTTTAATTATGTTAGTACACCTTCAATATGCATGTAACATTATGAATAAAAGTGTGGAAAATCCGGGATTTGAAACTCGAGTTTCCCACGTGATTGACCGCGATGTTGCCACTGAGCTATTTCCGTCTCTGTCGATAGATGAAAAAGATTGAATTGTGACTAAGCCGATACTCCCATGAGATAAGTGGGAAGCAACGTTTCACTCAACAAACAACATGTCAAAATGGCTCAGTGTCAGCACCACAGTCTATCACGTGGGGAACTCGAGTTCAAATCCCAGATTAATATGCACACTTATTTTTCATAATGTAATGTGCATGTTGAAGGCTTACCAACACCAAAAAACGAATTTAAACACATTTTCAGGTATGTTTAATGTTGTTATTTTTTCATTTTCAAACAATCCTAGAATCTGACGTCCGATCTGACATGAAATCTTACGTCAGAACTGACATCAGATTTTTGGCCAATATCAAACGTCAGATCTGACGCCTTATTTTTTTGAGTAGAACGAGCTTGGTTTGCAACATTTTCACTTGTATTATTATAAAAACTACTCGATTGAGTTTAGAGAGAAATGCGATTAATGATTGTTCATAATTTTTACCATGACGGACTTTTATTCCAGGCCCTGGTTAAGAAAGTTATTAAACTTTTCATATTCATGTTGATCAGATAAAAAAAGTTATCAATTCAAAAAAAATGCTTAAAACTTTTCTTTAAAGTTCTTCAATTAAATTTTCACTTTAAAACTAGTAAAAATATTGTCTATCAGACAGAGAGCTTACTCCCTTATTTCTTAATCCCCTCCTTAATTCTTAAATTAACTCTAATAGAGTGGAAATTCACTCCAAAAAAATGCATCATCACTCTATGAGAAGTTGAATTTCAATTTTGAATTCTATAGTCAGGTTTCTCTCTCAAAATTAATTTGGGTTTCACTTCATCACGAGTAAAATATCATTACTTCCGAGCGACTTTTTACACTAAAAAACAATTTATTCATAATTCGAATGGCAGTATTGTTACTCAACAAATAATTATTTTTGAAAAAATGTTATCAATGGACAATTCCAAAAAATTGTGTTCAACAGAATTGTGTTCAACGGAATTTTTGTCAACGTTATCTGTATAATTGTTATTTTGTCATTACCATTATTTATTATGTGTGTACTTTCTTAAGATTTACTTATAGAATCTGTATGAGCTTGATTTTTTGCTACTATAATTCAGACCAATCATTGTTGAGAAATTTTCGTGGATACTAACATTTCTCAACATATTGTACAATTAATTTAAACGCCTTATGAACACAAGTTTTTCTTAATTAATTGTAAAAATTCAAGATTTTTGAAAAAAAGTCATAATAATTCAAATTATGTACGCGTAGATTCTCCTTAAACTTTGTATACTCGAATTTTCAATAGCAGGAATTCTGATCTGTGAATATTGAATTTTAATGTGAATATTTCATGTTTGTCGTGTATCTCAAAAATTATTCATATAATTTTTATAACAGAATGTTTGTCCTTCACAATATCAAACGTGAAATAAAAATCTGAATGGTTCTAAACTCGTAAGTAAAATTTTCTTTTGTAAGTTCTTTCATGATAAGATATTTATATCATTTTCAACATTTAGTTCGTTTGAAAATTAAAGTCAAACATCAGAGTTTATAAATCGAATCGCGATGTTTCATAAATCCACCTTCCAAAGTTCCGAATCCTCAAAATTTCTGAAAATTCCACCAATTTTTCAATTAATAATAGAAAATCGTTGTATTGTGTATTTTTTCCGTAGAGGGTTTGAAAACACCCAGAAAACTTTCTTCTCTCCTCTGCTACTATCCCAGTAAATCGCGATTACACTAAGAAAAAATTTTTCCAGTTTCATTTGATCCAACTACATTTTAGTCAGAGAAGCATAATTGAAATCGTCAGTCGTGCCGATTGAATTTTCAGTCGTACTGATTAAATTTACAATTACTTCTACTGAAAAAAATTTGGCACTGTGTACATAGTGTAAAAGAAAGTAATATGGGACAGCGGGTAATATGAGACATTCACTCCTAGGTTTTACTTGCTCTTTTGATAGTAACAATTGCCATCGTAAATTCATCTATCAAGTGCACTGAAAAAGTGTGTGAAGCCGTTTTATTGCCGGATTTGGTTTTTTATTGATTACATATCTCGCGTTACTTCGATGATGCATTAAAAAAACAGCCGTATAATTTCATAGTACTATGACTTGAACTCGAAAAAATCAATTCGGGTGAGAATTTTGCCAATTAATCGTGTTGAAAAATAGTCTGAACTTTCAGAGAGAGATGTAAAAAATTTAGGCCATTTTTTTATTTTACCACTGAAGTTAATTACGAACACATTTCATATACTTTGCGGTCAATATGAGACACTTCCTGCAGCTAATATGAGACGCTTGAATATTTATTCTTGGAGCACTTTTTATTGCTTGGTGCTATTAACTGTTGATTTTAGTAGAAGTAATTCCTAATGACAATAATCGTCAGGTTAATCAAAATGTAATTTTTTTTTCATACGCTGTCGAGTATTTTTTCGATATAAATTTATAATTTCATGTTTAAAATGCTAAACTTGCTTCATTCTTGCTATAATGTACACTAAATAAATAAAATATTTAATATACCTGGTTTTTTAAAGTGTCTTATAATACTCGCACATTTTGCAAATTCTTCACATCTTGAACTTTTCTTTGAAGTACCTAAAAAAATGCCGAACACGTGAAATGATTGCCAAAAATTATGGTAATCTAGTTCTGTAGGCTTCATACAACCATTTAAAAAGTTTGATACATATTCTTGTTCTAAATAAGGATAAAACCAGAAGCAATTTGAATAAAAGTGTTTCACATCACCCACCCCTACCCTATATTCTTCCTATTACAATCATTTAAGATATAAAATATTAACGAAGGATATATTGATATCACATAACTAAATGTATCTCAATTGTGCCATTCAAATTATCGAATTTTTCAGTTGGTGCAAACGAAAATTTCCGTTTTTTTTTTTACTTTTTTCTTACTTAATTGAAAAAATGCTATTGAAGCAATTGAATTGATTTTTCTTTGTGTACCTCGAACTCCTCACACACGCACGAGCTTTTAATTAACCGCTTCAGAATCCGTCAATCAACCGTCGATGGTCTTAAAAATTTTGTCAACTGAAAAAAAAACCGTTTCCAGGACAATCTGGAAACCTTGCGACACTCCTCCCAATGCGAAAAATCCCAACTCTCTAGTCAACTGGCCAAATCGGAAGAAGAGGTTCGCTATCTGAAAGAAAAAATTTCTCTCCTCGAACAAAGAATCACTCAAAATTCCAACCACCAATTGACGAGCGATGAGAGGATCATCGATTTTATGAGAGAAAGAACACTTTTGGAGAGAAAATTAGAAGAAGCACATTTGCATCTTTCAGATATAAAGACCAGCTGGTCCGGAAAAATTTCGAGTTTGGAGACCCAAGTTGGGAGACTGAGCAGACAAGCCGGCGAGGAGAGTTTGGAAAGACGAAGAGTCGAGGAGGAAAAGGATAAATTGAAAGTAAAAATCCAGCAATTAGAGACGGAAATAGAGGTGACAAATGTTGTCATAGCTGCGAAGGACGCAAAAATTTTGAGAATGTCGGAAAATATCGAGGAAATGGCGATGGAATTGAAGGAGTTGCAGGCGAACGTCGATTATGAGATAGAAGAGTTTACGCGAAAAATCGTGAGTTAAGGCAGTATAAGTAGAGAGGTTTGAGAAATTTTTTTAGAGGAAGAGTAAAATATGAGTGAAGGTTATTCTCCTGTATCCGTTATCTGGAACGACCATTTTCCAGATACCACCAAAATGCATAAATTTCTTTCTTTACATCGAATTCCCAGAATGCTATCATCCATAACAATTTTCCTGTATAGACGTTTTCTAGAAAATAGTGACAACTCTTTGAATTGTAGAATACTAGCTATCGCCCGTGGATTCGCTCACGATTATCGGCTAGTTGGCGGCGGCTATGCTCTGTGCTTACTACATATAACTTTGATATTTGATTGTATTATATATTTCTTAATAATTCTATGCTCTTTTAGTGTTTTGGCTATGCTTTCGGAATTTTTCTATATTATAAAAAAACATTATCTCCCCACTGCTCCCACCAACGTGTCAGCTAATGCTCCTCGGCTTACCCGAGAAGCATACATAAGAAGTCTCAAATTGTGAAATTTCTTATATTCTACTATAGTACTTCTTATGTATGCTTTTCAGCTTAGCCACGGTGAAGCCGGGGAGCATCTGCTAAGACGGTATCGGGAGGCGTGAAGTCTTTTTTCTACAATGTAAAAAAAATGAGATCCCTCTGCCGCCACCAATGTATCAACGATCCTCGGCTTCGCCTAGGCTAAGTCGAGAAGCATACACGAAAAGTTTCACTATGTGAAACTTTTTATATCTTACTATAGTACCAATGTTAAGAAATAATATATAAATAATAAAAACATAAGAAGTTTCATTTGTGAAACTTCTTACGCATGCTTCTCATCTATGCTGAGGATGATCCGAGAAGCATCTGCTGGCACAACAGTAGAAGGAGCGGGGGGGTCGAATTTCCTCGCCACCTTGCCACCAAGGCAGCCGATATTCCTTCGGAACGCCTCGGCTAAACTAAAGTGCATCGGCTAACACGATGACGGTGGAGGTGGTGGCGAAGATCTTCTATATATATTATGAAACAATTCTGATCCCTGTGCTGTCCTCATAGATGCTAGAAACCAGGATTGGTCACTCATCACTTTTAAAACGGGATGTATACTGTCAGCTACGTGGGAAGAGCTTGTATCCCAATCACCTTTTTTATTCTACTTATCGTATCTCTTGCTTTTGCGATCTGTCACCAACAAAGATAACATCCGAGGGAAATTCCTTTTGTCGATTATGATCTTTTTGTATTTCTACCTAATAAAATCCTGATTTCGAAACTTTCTGTATTCTCTTGAGTCTTAACAATAGAAATTTAATGGGTTTTACTTGGGCCCAGTGGTCAGGTATCAAAATAGAGATATGAAAATCGACCAAAGCTCCTCCCACGTAGCTGACAGCGTACATCCCGTTTTTTCGAGCCTTTTTTGGGCGAGTGACCAATTATGGTTTCTAGGGTCTATGACTGTCCCCTGCGTCCTAGTCAGGAGTCAGCCGATATTTCTCGACTAAGCTAAAAAGCGTACATATGTAGTCTCAGTTTGTAAAACTTTTTATGCCCTACCATAGTACCTACCATTGTTAGACATGAGAAGTTTCACTATGTAAAACTTCTTATGTCTTAATGGCAATCATGTTTGAATCATGTTTAAATGGCAACCATGCATAGGTTGCCTGTAAAAATAAACTCCTTTTATCTTACAATAGATTTAAATCTGATGTTAAACTTTTTAGAATGTCAAGAATTCCCATAATGTCACAAGATACTATCTTTTGACTAAATAACGAAATTTCCTAAATTTCCAGAAAGAAAAAAAATATCGACTATCAGAAAATTGCAAATGTGAGAAAATCATAAAATGTCACGAAATCGCGAAATATTATTATTCCACAAAATCACAAAATTTCAAAATTCCGAAAGATTCCAAAATCTTACAAAATACTTAAACTGTCGAAATTCAGAAAAATCATAAAATGTCACGAAATTCACAGTATCACAATGTGTGGCGTGGAACGAAGAAATCGACCTAGCAGCACCAAACGTTTCGGCAGATAATCCTACTCAAGGACATTAGAAAGTAAGCCGAAACATTTGGTGCTGCTAGATCGATTTCTTCATTCCCCGCCACATATGTTACAATTAAAAAAAATTCATAAAAATTACAAAATTGTTCGACTATTATATTATTAATTTGCTTAGTAATAATTTTTAAACTATTTGCCATTTTTGGCATTATATTGACCATCAATTAAAGGCTTGCAATATTGACTCAATATAGGCCAATGTAAGACAAATATGAGTTGGATATTTCGAAACACCTCCGAAAAAATTCTGCGAAAACATGAACTTTTACTGTGCGATTGTATCATTATGAAAAAAAGATTCAACAATATTTTATTATTTACAATCCGTTTTTGTAATTTTTTTTGGAGCGAAAGCTTTCTATGACACGTTGTGTAAAAAGTTGGCTGGGGATGAAATGGGATTGTCCGTTATTTGTCGCCATTATCGGGACAGATTCTGTAACGTAACTCGGTCGAGTGGAGGGGAAAGGGTAGTAGAGGGGTGGGCGTGCGGGCCGGCGGGCTTACGTGTTCATTGTGTATAGTGGTATGCACCGTGGTCGCAGTGATGGGCTTTACAGTAGTAAAGTCACAGTATACTCTACAGTATACATGAAATGAAGAGGTAGCTGTCAAAGTATTTATGAATCATAACATATCACAAACTGAAATAAAAAGATGTGAATTATGAGTATAAAATTCATTAAAAACACCATTGCAGCAGAAATATTGAAAAACTATACTACAAATTAAGATGAAAATGCTAAATTAAGTATGAATAACAAACAATATAACAAGTATCAAAAGTGAAAAAAAGTAGCGGCATAATTGAGGTAATAATTACAAAATTACGAATAACAATGTAAATAACAAGAATCAAAAAACAACAGCGTAGCTAAAATATTGGAAAACTATTTTACAAATTGAGATTTCAAAAACTGCTAAATTGAACGGCTGAATTTAAAAATCGTAAAGTTGTATTTCATTTCGGAAAACATAAGTAATTTTACAAAATTTTACTTAAATTGGCTAAAAAACTTAAATCTAATATTCGGGTACATGATTTGTATTTTTAAAATTGTTTATCTGTTCTTTACCTTTGAAAACCAGAAAATCCGGCCTAATAATGAGAAGAATTTTATAGCTGAATCATTGTACCTGATTCTTATCTGGAGTTTTCCAGTTCAAAAGATTTGTCTGAATGAATTCTATTTGACCTAGACGGAAAATATCGTATATTCATTCTTGATGAAAATAATTACTTTTTGATGATACCCATTACAATAGGAAAGGTAGATTTTCAGTCATATATGGTCATCCGTTCATTTTTAGACAAGAATTGTAATGAGTCCCATCAAAAAGCTATATAAAATTTTTTCACTGATATTTCAATCCACGATCTCGCTGCTACTTTTACACGGACGCAAATTTGTACATTTACCTCCGAATGAAATAGCGAAGATTGTCTCATTTTCGTACCAATAAAATGAAATAACAGAAAGAGTTTATTTTTCATTGAAAAATAAAATTTCCTCATGTAAAATATGATATAGGGACCGTTACAATTGGTAGCAAAAATAAATTAATGAATGGGCACCTATGTAAGTGAAAAATCAAATGAAAAAATACTTAGAGAACAATATAATCGGAGAAAAAATAAGATGATACAGTGTGATAATTCGAATGATAAAGGAGTAAATGACCATATTTCCTTTTAACTAAGATAAAATGATGTAAACGGACTTCTTGAATTAGAGAAAAAAATATGATATTAGAATTACGCAATTGACAATGTAGATCGTCTTTTCGTGCAGTTAAAATACAATAGTATAAGGAGTTCATTCAATATTAAAAAATAAAATCAAATAATTCACAGAAATCATTAGAATTAAAAACAACGATTGCCTTATTTCCATATTAATATATAACATGAAATAATGTATACGGACTAGAGAAATTACCGTTTGCGCATGAAACGGAAATAATTTCAAAGCCATCTCCTTTCATTTTAAAACGGTCGATGTTTATAAGTGAAAGGACTCATTGATTGTGAAAGAAAATCCCTTTTACTTTGAAATGCAATCCCTTTCAAATGCACGCGAGATTTTTCTGAGTGTAGGATTAGGGGAGAAAATTCAATAATAAAAAGACACAAGAAATAATAAAAAGAGAATTTTGGACTTGAAGAATAAAAATTGTCTTTTTTCAAATGGATTGAAATAAAATTATATTAACAAATCAATAAGATTAGAGGAAAAAAATAAAATGATATAGTTACAATTCTAATTATATATTAGAATTGAAATTACCTATTTTCTTTTAATATCAATAAGATCATAAAAGTAGACTATTTGGTTAGAAAATTATAAAAAATTCTATACAACAATTGGAATAATTCTTTAACATGAGCCTATTTTTCTATGTTTGAAATAAAATATTACAGAGAGGTTATTTCATTGGGAAATAAAATATAATATACATAGAAACCTTTGGAATTAAAAATGAAAATTATCTTATTTCCGTTCAATTAAAAAACTAAAAACAGTAATAACAATAAAAATAGTGATAATTAGGATTAATAAATAAAAAAATCATACCACGTTTAAAATTACATAATGTATGCAAACTTTATTAATCACGATTTTCTATTAACACACAATAAGTGCAGGCTGTATAAAATTTATAACCAAATTTTTTGCAAAATTCGAACGATTTTTCTTCTACTGATACAATAGTTATTCCGAAAAGAAGTTTTTTACAGTAGCATTTTGGAAATTCGATTCCGAAGAAATTTCGTCTCTAATTTAATAATGTTTGTTCCTGAAAACGGATTCTCAAAATTTCCGGAAAACGTAGAATATACAGAAACATCAGTATTTTGTTGTTTGAAGTAAGTATGAGTATTTTTCAAAAACAATTTTGTTTTTTTTTGTTTTTCACATTTTTCGAAAAAAAATCCGAACGATGTGAAGGATTTTTGTTGCATTAATAAATTAATAAATACGCTGCACTTTTAACTAACTTTTTTCCTTCAAATTCTACTAGCTTTGCATTATTTGTTCCAGCACAAATTGAAGTACTATTAGAATAGTTTTTTCGATCGTTGAAATGACTTAATATTAGAGACTGCCAAAAACGAGGGGCCATCCACTCGAAAATCGATTTCAACCGAATGGCTTGAGTCTCATCGTTTCTTGTTGATTTGGAATCGTTCTTTACTTGTAGCTTGATTCCGATAGCAAGAGATCAGAGGAATCAGATTCCAAATGATTTAGCTTAAACGGACTGATCAGATTCATTTTTACCGTGGCGCGCACTAGATGGCGTAAGGATAACTGATTCCTGTTGATTTTAGCTGATTCAGTTTCCAACGAGCGGCACTGAATCAATTCATTCTTCACTAATTCTGCACGAACAGTCACAGTTCGCTTTTTCATTGTCAAAAAAAGACTTTTGGAGAAACGTAGATTATAGTAATATAATGATAATAACAATAATAATACCAATAATAATAATAATAATAATAATAATAATAATAATAATAATAATAATAATAATAATAATAATAATAAAATAATAGTAATAAAAATTTTATTACCTGCAAATACCCTGGCAAATAAAATGCAACTTTAGTGCGACGCTATAGCGTCGCAGTACCGTCTCACTTGCGTTGCACTGTTGAACACGATGAGAAAAAGTTATTCAAGTATGAAATTGAAGGAAACCTTGCTGAATCAGTACGTGGTACTTTTTGACACCTGTTATATTCCAAAACACGCCTGAAAAATCGTCAATTTAGCGTTTTTCAGTCCGATAAACCCCGTGCATCAAATATCGTTGACACGCATGTTTAACGATGCTTTTTAGTATTGTACAGTGATAGAAATACCTTTATGAGGTGTCAAAATGAATGGGAAAGTATTTTTATTTCCATTTCACATCATCATTCACGTGAAATTCATTATTTAAGGGGTCTACAGAGGCGTTTAAGTATTTCATTTTTTGTAGCCCAACCTATATTTTTTTCAAATTGAAAACTGCTGTCATCTGGTTAGCCAATCAGCGGATGGAGCCTTAGAGTCGTCTGCTTCGCCGATGCCGCGCGTATGAACTTGGCGGGGATAATTCAAAATTCAAATATGTACTTCCCTTGAATGATTTAATGAAATTGTTCTGTATTTCTGTACGCGAATGTGTATCTAACCACACAATATTTTTATTTTTTCACATTCATTGACTGGTAATAAAAAAAAGAGTGAAAAAATCAAAATTTTCATTATTGTTCATAGAATTTGAAGAAATTCCAGGTTATAATAAAGAAAAGCAAGATACAAAGGAGAATAGGGTGCTCTCGATTCAAATATACTAAAGCAGTCTCGCGATTGACTGTTCATTGCGATTATCAGCGATCATCAAACATCGATGTCAACTTTGATCGCTACATATCATCAACTGTCATCAATAATCTGCATCAATCAGCATCAATCATCATGGCGGACATGGCGATGGTGTGAGGTGTCAATGAAAACAAAAAAAAAACATCTGAAAACAACCAAGTCATGATCACGTCGTGAACTCGAATTTCAAGTTTTTTATAGAAATCATTTTTTTTTTTTAAACAAACATACGAAAAAAAAACCTTTAGTAGAGAGAGTAAAATATTTTTTTAACAAAATAAAATATTTTCCATAATTATGATTTATTGACATGCAACAATTTTTTTTCATAATGACATCGAAAAAATTCATCTCATGTTTTCGGAATTGTAGATTCCGTGCCGATCTTGGTAAACAAACTTTATTTTGTTATTGGTCTGCATTTTTACGTTTTATAATTTACACTCCGCGGAATCCACGAAACGAGAACTGTCAGCACAGTTGGAAATATTTTGTAGTTAGGTACACATTCCCGTACAGAAATACAGAACGATTTCATTAAATCCTTCAAGGGAAGTACATATTTGAATTTTGAATTATCCCCGCGAAGTTCATACGCGCGGCATCGGCGAAGCAGACGACTCTAAGGCTCCATCCGCTGATTGGCTGACCAGATGACAGCAGTTCTCAATTTGAAAAAAATATAGGTTGAGCTACAAAAAATGAAATACTTAAACGCCTCTGTAGACCCCTCAAATAATGAATTTCACGTGAATGATAATGTGAAATGGAAATAAAAATACTTTCCCATTCATTTTGATACCTCGTAAATGTATTTCTATTACTGTACAATACTAAAAAGCATCGTTAAACATGCGTGTCAACGATATTTGATGCACGGGGTTTATCGGACTGAAAAACGCTAAATTGACGATTTTTCAGGCGTGTTTTGCAATATAACAGGTGTCAAAAAGTACCACGTACTGATTCAGCAAGGTTTCCTTCAATTTTATACTTGAATAACTTTTTCTCATCGTGTTCAACAGTGCGACGCAAGTGAGACGGTACTGCGACGCTATAGCGTCGCACTAAAGTTGCCAGGGTAACTGCAATAATATTAGTAATGATGATAGTTATAATTATGATAACAAATAATAATATGAATGATGTTGATAATACCGATAATGATAAACGACGGTAATAATAATGAGGATCATGATGATAATAATAATTCCAATCAACCGTAAGTCGCTGGCATATAATTTGTAATAGAAGTTCTTTCATCTAATGGTTAAAAAATTTTTTAGTCTTTAAAATGCATAAAGTTTTCGTATTGTCAAGTTTCAATAAATTACCTTTTGAGTTGATGTTTGGAGATATTTTGCAACAGTATTGATATATACCCAATAGTATATTACTTTACTTATTTATCTATATTTTTTTTGTTTTGTTATTATGGATTTCATTGAATGGTGTAGATACTATAGACTGTAATATTTAAATTTTGACTACTTATTTTTATTTGTAACATCATTTTCGTTGCCAATAGTCAAAGAAAATTTAGTTCTGTTTGTTTCTGACATTTTTATTTCGCAAGTTCATATAATGATTATACAATCGTAGCAATCTGATTTTCCTTTGAAAGAATGAGTATACTGAACCGCGAGCCATTAACTTATAGAGTAATATATGTAAAATAATTTTTTATCGAAGTACTTTATCCTGATCAACTTACGAACAGCCATTTTTCGGGATGAATGATTATTTTGTTTCTGTGTATTCAAAAGGATAGTAGATATAAATATTCGATTTACACTTCTTTACTGTAGTTCGAAATAAAAATTTACAAAAAAAAAAATGTTATGATTACATAATGGCAAAATTATCATTCTCAGCACAGCACGAGCATAGCGATGTTAGTTAGAGAAATATCATTTTTTCACAATAATGACAAACTTTCCCTAGTAAATATTTAATCATCTATTTTTACAATTTTATTATCAGCGCAAACGTTTATAACACAATAATAATTTGACATTTATCTTTGGAGTTATGCTGAATTTATCACTAAGTGTTTTGCAAACTACCTCAAAAAAAATCAATTTGATCATAATTTGGATATAAAAATATAAATTTAAGTAGGAAAATAATAAGTTGAGCCTGAACGTACCAGTTGGGCTCTCAAGTAGACGTGCAACTGAATTTTCAGTTAAAATGTGACTATTCCTGGTTGGAAAATTGAATGGATTTTTTGTTTTTGCATATTTTGAGTCCATCGTTATTTGGTATATAAGAAGATTATTTTCCATCATGACCGTCATGCGAGTGGTTATGCATTTGGGTTTTTTAAATTTTGATGTATGAAGTGGATTTTCAACTGGATTTATAGTTGAAAATAGAAAAGGTGACTGATTTAAAAAGTGAGATCCAACTTGCTTGTTAAGTTGGTTTCCTTCGCAATTTTTTAGATGGCATAGCATTACAAATTTTCATGGGGATCCCATTGGTTTTTTTTAGCTACGACTAAATTTTTTAATGCTCGTAAATAAATCCTTTTCAGCATGACATATCCGTTTTCAAAAATATTATGTAGTTTTCATAATAGAAATACTCTGATTTAAAAAAATATAGGTGAAAAAGTAACTTTTTTTAAAAAAATGTTTCGGAAATTCAAAATTTTCGAAACCTCTAGGTCATCCTGAAGAAGATTCATGAAACCAACATTTCATAAATAATTCGACCAAAATCGGTTGACAATTCAAGGCTGATGTAACCAGGCACGTGACGAAGGCACATATAAAAGAAAACCGAGAAGGACATGGCGCCATATGGCTCACAGGCACATTGTGAAAGTGCTCAGTCTCTCGCAGTCGCAAAGTTGTTCACTTGATTCGGCTGATTTGGGTTGATTCCGAATCAGTAACCTTAAGGCAGTACCTCCACGATAGAAATTATTAACCGATTTGGACGAAATTAAGAAATTGGGTTAAAAAAAATTAAAGAAAATTCCTTGCAAAATTTCAAGTCGATCCGCTACTTCAAACATTCAATAATTTTTACATGCCTTCTTATGGGAACAGCATAATTTTTTCGAATAAGCCAAAAAGTTTTTGACCGAAAATTCTGGAAAATTGAGGACATATTGTTCAAAATGTTTATAAACTCTGTGCAAAATCATATCAAAGTTGACTACATATTTATGCGACAAAAAATTATTTTATTTTATTCTTATCAACGTACATTCGGCAACGTCGCATTCCAAGCAAAACAATTGCTGATCATATATATAGCTACAGCACTTACCCGTGCTTGCCAGTGCTTACTACTGTTTATGTGGAAGCAGGCGGCAGACAGTGGTAGATGCGACGTTGCCGATACATGTGCACAGAGCCTGAAATGTGAACGTGGCTGCAAGAATTTTTTGTTGCGGCTATATTCATATCATTTAATCCTGGAGGTACTACCTTAAACTACGCTCAAATTTGCAGCGAGTCACGGTGAACCTAGCTGATTCTTAAAAAATTTTCGTGGTTTTATTGAATCTTGTCAATTTACTTGATCCTTAAACATCTGATTCTGATCTACACATTTGTTCTTAGATTTTGTTGATTCTCAACATGATTCGTTTATTCCCTTCAAGTTTGAATCGATTTGAAACATAAAGAATCATTGATTTTTCGAGTGGATGGCCCCTCGGCCAAAAATTATAGGACGCATGAACTCCTGCTTTTGCATTTACTATTGTTATGTTTATTATTATTTTCTTACACTGGTTTTGTTAACTCTTGTTGTGGCTTCGCTTTGTTGTTAATCGTTGTGTTATTTGAAAAACAGCATGTTGCGTGAAAAACATATATTTAAGAAGCAATTATTGTGATCAAACACTTTATTGTGCAAAAAGAATATCACGTGTATTTTTGTTTGTTAATAAAAATGTTTCATTGTATTTCACTTGTTTAGTTATTTTCTTTGTTGGCCCTGAAACTTGCCATTACCCTCCACAATGAATTTTTTTGTTTTCCTCCAGCTCCAGTGAATTATTTATTTGGAATTTATTTTGTGAAATAACAAAGTGAAAAAATATTTGAGGTAGATTTTATAGGTTTCAGTCTTCATTGTTTGAAAAACATTATGTTTTTTTAATGAAAATCTTAGGAAACATATTAAGAAGTATTAGAAAGTTTAGTAATTAAACGTTTTTTCTAAACGTCGACTAATTTCATTCGACTTTGTTCTGAAACTGCGTAATTCTCAAAGTCTACATTTTGTATCATATTTGAGAAGTTTCAGCTTTTTTGTCTGAGTTTTTCATTCCATTATTAATTTTATATAATACTAATTTTTTCGCAATTATAAGAAATATCAGAGAATTTCGATATATTCTCCAATCCATGCAAAGGCACTGCAAATGAAATTTTCGGACTTTTAGTTCGATTGTTCAAATTATATACGAAATTTTTTTTGAAATTAATTGTTTTTAGCGACGTAAAATTTGGAAAAGTCTTCGTTGAATTTTTACAGAAAATTTTAGTTTTAAAAGACGCTGCTGAAATTTCCAATAATCGAAACGCTAATGATAAATAAGGTACATTGTATGATTTGCACGAATTCTTACAACTTGATAGACAGCCTAAATTTTGACATTGTTCGATTTATTTTTATTATATTGACTGTAATAATATAAATTCAATTCCAAACTAAAATGATTTTGGTTTGATGGAATTATTCCAATCGAGATATTCTCTTTTTTCTTTATTATTATTAATTTTATTATAATACCACTATTATAATATATATATATATATATATATATATATATATATATATATATATATATATATATATATATATATATATATATATATATACACACTGTGAAGTAGATATTGCGATGAGCCAGTGGGCACGAATTTTTTTGCTTTGCGCAGGGTGACGTCACGAAAAATCCCAGTTTTTCCCCTTTGCATGCCTCTCCTCACTTCGCTGGTCGAGGAGTAGCATTCACGATATTGGTGATTTGGAAGGAGATTTCTTAGAACTTGGATTTTTGCGACGTCATAGGATGCGCAGTAGCTTTTTCGTGCACACTGCGATGAGCACAATACGCTCCAACTTTCTACGTCATTCTCCACGTAAGCATATATTTGCCTTTGTGAAGGATACGTATGTGTGACGCGGCGGAATGGGTTGGGTTCCGTTGAGAGTCGGCTTGAATACCTTTGGGAGTTATACGGATTCCCATAGGGAGGACACGGATGTTTGCAGGCACTTTAAAGTATATAGTGACAAGTACACAAGATCCTGAACGTCACAATACACTCACAAGAATACGTGTATTGTCGTGATCTGTATGTGAAATCATTCCCAGCAGAATGTACCCAGATTGTGTGTGCAACTTGATATTATCGTTCCCAGCAGGATTTAATCGTCACAATCACAATATCCACTCATAGTGTGTGTGTGTGTGTGTGTGTGTGTGTGTGTGTGTGTGTGTGTGTGTGTGTGTGTGTGTGTGTGTGTGTGTGTGTGTGTGTGTGCGTGCGTGCGTGCGTGTGTGTGCGTGTGCGTGCGTGCGTGCGTGTGTGTGTGTGTGTGTGTGTATATATACATATATTATATTTAATGTATGATATAAATTAATACATAAATAAATAATGTTTCCAGCTTTGAAGTTAAGGAATATATTTTTCAATTCGAATTTCCGAAAAGATTGTTTTGAAATCATGTATAAGGTTGAAATGTATTGAAATTTTTATACACTCAGCGCTTGGCAGTTGATAAAACTCGGGTCTTATGTATCACGTGCCAAATGTTTGTTTTGAGCATTGTGAACGCTTGAGTTCTCAAATAAATCAGAATAAATCTGAATAAAGCTGGAGCAATCGCCTTTCTCTCAGGTTCGTATCGTGCGCGCTAGTTCTCTTGACTTTCGCGGATATAAATTTGTTGAAGTTACGCCGTCTCGAACCGTCCCTGCTTTTTAACATATCATAGCATAACCGTTAGGCATAATGTCGAGAATCTGTCAGTTGAGCGGAAACAAATTCATTTTGTGTCAGCTAGCGCAAGCTCAACTCACAATAAGCGCTGAGTGTAGTTCTATAAACATCTTAAAAATATCTGGTGATTTTGAAGTGGTTAAAATTTATGTTGATGCTGACGTATGAATGAGAATGCTGAAAAAAACCCTGCAGAAAAAAAACTGGAATAATTTCAATCAGTTTATTTTACTTCTTATAAAATTGTATGAAATATTCATTTATTGGTATTATTCATTACGAGATTCATTTTGATGTTGAAAAAATAAAATTTTTTTCTATCAGATTTTATCATATTTTATAAGGTTCTACAAAATTAGCTATTTGTGTGACTGGTAAAGAAAGAAAGAATTCCAGTTTGTCCTTCGATGCGTTCCAAAAAATTTTTTAAAAATACGCAATTTACAATTTTCATGATTTTGAAAAAAATTGATTAGCCTCACAATTTAGTCTATATCATGCAAAATCTAGTACTGATTTCTTATATTACGAATTATTGTAAAAAATTTATTTAGTTTATTTTTTATGTCACCAGGACCGCTCAGCGACCGAAATAAAGCAACTCAAATCCGAGTTAAAAAAAACCACCGACGATTTATGCCACGCATCAGAAAAACTGTCACATTTGCGATCTTCCTACGAAATCGAAAAAAAGAATAATTTTAGTCTAAAAAATGAATTATCTCGACTGCGAGAAAATTCCGAGTCGGAAAGAACGACGACAGCGACTTTACGAGTGTGCCTTGAAAAGGAAAGAGATGAAAAAAATTCGACTCTGTTCAGAATTGCTCAAGTTTCCCAAGATTTGCAACTGATGAAACAAAACAATCAAAGATTGGCAATGGAAAATAACGAGCAGGAAAATAAAATAGAGAATTTGGAAAAAATTTTAAAGAGCAAAAGTAGGGACGTTGACGATTTTTGTAGAAAATTAGAAGAGACTCATAAAAAATTCGAAGAGTTGGAAGAGTCACAGAAAAATAAGGAAAATATGGAGGGAAACGAAAAAGTTTTGAAAAATAATTTGACGGATTTGGAGGACCAGCTAATAGAGAAAACGAAAGTAATTTTTAATTTTTTCTTATGCATAATTTACGAATGAGGAACTGTAGTAAGTTTCGAAAAATACATATGTGAAATTGTGGCATAAAATCATTATTAATTTTCTTACATTTTCCCTCAGATGGTAAAAGTTCTGCAGCAAAGGCTTACAGACATGAAAAAAACCCTTCAAAGAGAACTTTTAGTGCCATCATCGACTTTTGACAACGATGCGGGAAATTCTTCAGCTGTTCTAGACCCAAGTTCTTCGAAAGCCGTCACTACCACGGGAAATAATACGAAAGAAAACGACGTAAATTTTGAGTACCTTAAACATGTTCTCATCAAGTTCCTGACAAGTCGAGAATATGAGGTAATGATAATAATATAAACAATTTAACATATCATAGTAAGCGTCACTAGAGGCATTTTCGAAAATATTTGAAAAAAACTCTGCCTGCTTTTGAAATTCTTACTTTCGATGAGTTACTGTAGTTTTTCATAAAATTTTTTAGTATTTTCATTAATTTTTAGTATTTTACCATGACTGCTTCATAGATTCAGACTTCAAACGCCATAGAGAAAAAATTGAAATTGGTTTTCTGATGATTAGAACATTCCCATTATTAGAATTCTCCGAAAATTAGCGTTTTAATGATTCTTTCTCAATTTCTACACAATTCCGAAGAGTTCAACTTGTTCTGAATTCTCCAGGTTTTCTTTATCTTTTACAAAAAAAAAAAAAAAAATTGTGCGTGTGTCGTAGGACACGCGGTTGAAGTCGAACACCGTATTGTATTTGAAGATGTCTAATGTTATCGGCAAAAAATTAAAGTAACGAAATGATATCGGTAAAAGAAAACAAATACCAAAAACGTATTCACAATATTGCGTTTTGTTGTTTTCAAGTTAATCACGGAGGAGTCTATAAATAGTATATTACGTACCTAGGACTTAAATTTTTTATTTACGAGTGTGAAGTTTGTAAACCTCGGCTTCGCCTTGGTCTACAAACTTCACACTCGTAAATAAAAAATTTAAGTCCTAGTTACGTGAGATATTTTATGTACCGAGGGCTAGAGAACGAATTTTGAGATTTTGAACTGGACGAGAAATGCGTTTTCTATGCCAGAGGTACATAAAATATTTTTTCATTCTTATTTTATTTGTTTCATTCCTAAGTTTCATTTTCGTACAAAATTTCTTTTATGCACTGAGAGAAAAATCTAGTACTTTTTACTAGAATATATACTAATGGGGGATTGAGATGAAGTAAAGTAAATTTTAGTATACAGTATACTATTATTTGAAATATCCGAATTGTAGTAATTAGTATATAGTATAATAGATGTAGCTGTACAATTTTTTTGAAACTCATATATGTATGGTAATAAAATTATTGCCAGTATTCAGACTTGTGTAGTGCTTCATTTATTGTTTTTTTTATTAATTTCTTTTTCGCTATATTTTTCTGTACTTTTTAGTATATCATGTTGAAGTATGATACATTATTGATTATTAAAAATCGAAAAAATATTGGTAATTTTGTTGTATGCCACATGTCCGCTGAGTCAACAAGGGGATGGGCTAAAAATTTAAAACCAGTGTTAACCACAGTCAACAGACTGTGATCAAAGAATCACACAATATGTATTTTTACATCTGAGGGTGTAATTACATCTGAGTGTAAATACACAAGATGTATTTTTACATCTGAGGGTGTCTTCACTGGTCTATATATATGCAAGTGTACATATATTGCGAGTAAGAAAAAGCGACGTAGTTTCCACCTGTTACCAGTTGGCTGAAACTCTGCATCTGCGCTTTATGTGGACGCGCCAGCGCGTTGGAAAAGAATATAGTAGAAAGTATAATTCATTTAGTACAATTCACTTTCTCTGGATTCCATATTTTCCGACATCATCTAGTAAAAACTACAATGTGTATAGTATTTTTTACTTCATATTAACTTATAATTGCTATATTTGACGTTTTAGTATACTGTATAGTAAAAGTTAATATATTTATGGTGAAATTTACTATAATATACGAAAAATTAACATATTATAGTAGTTTTTCCTAGAATATATTATTTTTTTCTATATTTATATTACAAATTACTAGGTTTTTTTCTCAGTGTGTCTTGGCGGCCTTCGAAAGAAACGCAGTTTTTATATCGGGTTTGATGTACTGATACCGTACGCAAATTTTTTAAACCGTCAATAAAATAAATTAATATTTTCCCGTTCAGGACATTTTAAAATGAGCGCGCGAACAGTAGATTTGTATTGCTTACAGTAATAATAATGAAGATGTATGAGTAGCAGGTATTTATTGTATTTATTGTTTCATTTGTTTCATTAAAACTTGTCGAAAGAGTTAGCATATATCGTTCACATAACCGTCTTAAGCCCGCTTCACACGATGCAAGTTTTGCTGCTAGATTATCCAGCAGCCAATCCAGCACAGAAAATAGCACCGGTTCTATCACGGAAAACTTACAGCTCAGCCAGTGGCTTACCCCCACCCCCACTAAAAATGCCAATCCAGCAGCAAAACTTGCATCGTGTGAAGCGGGCTTTAATGTATGTTCGTACAATATTAACGAATTGGAAGATCTAACATCGAGCAGCCTAGGAAGAAGGTATAAATGTTAATAAAGGCTTGTAAGAAAGAAAATAGGTAATATAAATTTTTTAATGTTATTTAGTGTCATTTTGTCATTTCTAATACTTTTTTCATTTTTTTTTGAATCAATATTATTTTTTGATTGTGAAAGTTGGTATTATTTTATAAAAGAAATTAAATTTTTGATTCAAAAATGCCTTTTACGTTCATATAGATCAATGACACTTATATTTTAATCAACTCCTCATTTCTTATGTACACATTTCTAATGTAATGTAATGTGAATGTAAATCTAATGTAATGTAACACACACACACACACACACACACACACACACACACACACACACACACACACACACACACACACACACACACACACACGCGCGCGCGCACGACGTTAAACAACGCCTGAACGTCGTCATGAACGTCGCTTACGAAAATGACTTAAAAAAAGCCTTTTCAAAGCAAAAAATGATATGTAAAAATTATACAAAAAAAATGATAGGATTCGTTTTCATTTGTCATTTTGGATAGTTAGTTAACAACGATTTTTCCTTAATTTGCTATTTCATAATTTGAGCGTGTAAAAACAGTTTGAAGAAAAAAAAAATACTAATCTCGCCATAGAAAACATTAATTTTCTAACTTGCAAAAGTTATATAATGCCTAATTAGGCTTTTTAACAGTTAATATAACATATTAATATTATATTATCGAATATGCTGCAATTCCTAAACTGTTGAAAAACCTAACTAGGCATGGTATTACTTTTGCAAGTTAGAAAATAAATGTTTCTAATGACAAGATTGATATTTTTCTCCTTCGAACTGTTTTTAAACGACTAAATTATGAAAAAGCAAGTTAAGGAGAAATCATTGTTAACTATCCAAAATGACAAATTAAGGCGAATCCTATCATTTTTTTTTTGCTGAATATCTCTTGAAATATCACAATTCAACTCTTTCATATCATTTTCTGGTTTGATAAGTCTTTTTGTAGGACATTTTCGTATGCGATGTTCATTTCGACGTTCAGGCGACGTTTAACGCCGCATCCCGATTGTCAAAGTATATATGAGGGTACATATAGTTTCATTCACGAATGAATATGACGGACATTTCCAGACGAAAGCATGAAGTTCTGTAAAATGACCAATTGAAGAAAAAGTTCGCAATTTCTCCATTTTACAAGTAATCTACTCAAAAAGTTCCAAAATCTCGTTTTCTAGTGCTCACCCTTGAAGAAACAAAAAACTTTTTTCAAAAATCCCTTACCGATTTCATTTGAATTTTTCATAAAATTATGAAATTATTAATTATAAAATATTATAAAATTTTTTTCAATAGTTAGCTATTTGGATTATTATCTACAGCTTATTCTGACATAAACAGTATTAACCAATCTGACGGCAGAAAATCGAATTTTTCAATGTTTTTATAAAAAAAAAATTATTCTGAGATTCTGGTCTGTACTTCTATTTATTAAAAAAATATTCAAAAAACTAACATTTCTTATCTACACACTCCTTATCCATTTAGTAACTTCAGCGTTCTCCCGAAACAATAAAAAATTTGGAAGCAGTGTTCTCGGTTTCCCAGCCAGTGAGCAAGACAGAAGATCGCCCTTATTGTCTATCTTGCTCTTACTTTTTTGCTTCCAACATACCGCTGCGTTTTCGCAGCTTTCCAAGTGGCACTACACATTTATTTTCTTTCGCGCTTCGAGTTACATATCTTTTCCAATGAACCAGCCAGACAGATCGTATCCATCAGCGGCGATTGAATAGACCCCCGCAGCGGGAAGTTAGAAACCGAAACGTCCGAAACAAGCCGAAAAATACGAGCAAGACAGACAATCAGGGCGATCTTCTGTCTTGCTCACTGGCTCGAAAACCTACAACACTGTTTGGAAGTTGATTATACAACTAGACTCCTAATATCAATGACTCATTGATAAAACCTGCCAAAATCTTAAAATTCAAACGTTATCAATATCGTTACAATAAACGTCGCGCGCGTATACTATATATATAGTTTGCTAAGTTGTGTGCGTCACTCCCGTCCCGCTTCTCCTAATATTAGTTCAAGCGAAGTAGGTGGCGCTGAACCGTTCCCATCTCGCTTCATTTTACCCCCCTGTATAAGACCATATAAGAAGTTTCACTTCAAAAATTTGTTTTTCAGGCTTTGCATTTGACCAAAGCAGTTGCGACGCTTCTACATTTTTCTCCAGATGAAGAAAAACTGCTCCAGGAAACTTTAGAGTGGAAAATGTCGTGGTTTGGTACGAGGCCAAATTCGGGCATCGGACAAACTGCAAAGGCTATTCCACCTAGCTGATAATATTTCCCAAAATCACCTTAAAACCAGAAGTAAGCAAAGAAAAATTCAATTAATCGATTTTTAACGACAAATTTTTGAGCGATTTTGCCAAGGTATTAATATTTTCTTGTCTTAAAACGAGAATTGAATTTTTTTTATGAATTTTAATATGGTTATAATATTGTTATCGCGTGAATGATTCTTGTAGTTTTTATTGATAATGATGAGGATACATACTGAAATAGAATATCAACGGGATAATTTTTTTTTTAGTTTTTGTGTAATAATTGTACATGAAATGTTTAGTTAAAGCCTAATAGTTGAAATAGTTTTATGGTTAAAAAAAGGTTTTTATTTTAAAAATCTCGTTTAGAACAAGGTAAATGTACAAATTTGTGTCCGTGTAAGAACAGCAGCAAGATCGTGGATTGGAATATCAGTGAAATCTTATCTATTTTAGCAAAAACCGTGTACCCACGATCGAGTATGCATGTTTTCATAAGAAAAATGTTCAAATTAATGAATTGTGTCACATTATATCGAGATATTCAAAATTGTAGAGAAAGTATCATCGTACCTATTCACGCCAATTCAATCAGTTTTGGAAAATGTTTGCGTCCATTGATTGGCCCAATTTGTGCCAGGACGCAAACTAGTACAAAATTTGACTGTGCTATTTTGCGCCCGTACGCAAAGTGGTACCCGATTTCATTGTACCATTTTGAGTCCACCACGAATATAATCAAATCTTTAAAATCAATCAAGTAGTCTGCATTTATAATGTAATATAAACGAATAATGTTTCTCACGCAATTTAAGTGAATTGTGAGCATCACTGCGCTTGTAATAATTAGCATATTGAAGGTTACAAAATCATGGACGCACGCATGTATATAAGAATATTGTTGTTTATTTAGTGTTTCGAGTAGATTGTGGTTTTGGGCAGTTGTAAACGTTCAACTCGACGCGTACTTGAATCCGAGCATTTGTTATAGCAGCAAAAAAGAAAGTTATGCTTACAGTTTTATACACAACAATACACTAAGAATTCGCGCTTTGTGCATATGCGATACCAATCCGCCGTTCACAGCACACTATAAAACTACGATCGTACTATATCTACAAATTGCAATACAAAATTTCGTTAAATGTATCAAAAAGTAGTTTATTGTTTATAAAAAATGCCTGATATATTCTTTAGAACATCCTTACACTGTGAGTGGATATTGTGATTGTGACGATTAAATCCTGCTGGGAACGATAATATCAAGTTGCAGACACAATCTGGGGAGATTCTGCTGGGAATGATTTCACATACGGTTCACGGCAATACACGTATTCTTGTGAGTGTATCGTGACATTAAGGATCTTGCACACTTGTCACTATATACTTTAAAGTGCCTGCGAACATCCGGTGTCCTCCCTATGGGAATCCGTATAACTGCCAAAGGTATACAAGCTGATTCTCAACGGAACCAAACGCATTCCGCTGCGTCACGCATACGTATCCTTCACAAAGGCAAATATATGTTTATGTGTGGAATCACGTAGAAAGTTGGAGCGTATTGTGCTCATCGCAATATCCACTTCAGAGTGTTTAAAATATGAATTAATTTATACTTATTTCAAAGAAGTCCTGATCCAAATAGGAGCACGGGCGCAAACTGGTACATTTACCTTTTACGATGATAATTTTATGATTTTCTCATCCTCTAGGCCTGATGAATATTCTACTATTCCTGTAATTTCCAATGAAACGAGTAATAGAAAGTAAAGGTTTAGAGAAACGTACGTATAAAATAGGACTTTTTGTTGGCCAAACAAACTTGTATCAAGTTCGGTAAATTTCTGTTGAAAAAAAGACTCACAGTGGTTTTCCTTGTACCGGGATGGCTCGAGACTTGTCGGGACTGAAATCCCTGTACGAGACAGGGTTCTCACTTTGGCAACGGGGTTCTGTGGGTTCCGCGAGAACCTTGATATTTGTTGACATTCCTGTCCGTGTGTACACGCAGTTCGCCAAGTTCGCCTAACTTCGGATATCGATGAGAATCAAAGCTCGATCATGCGGACTCGACACCATTGAAACTCGTGTTAAAAAAATTCGAAGTTAAGTTTTTGTACAGTACATCAGGCTCGTAACCAGGGAGGTGGTTTTAGGGGTTCAGCACCCCCCCCCCTGAAATTCCTGAACATATGTCTATCTTTTTATACCTTCGTTTAGAAATATGATTTTCAGTAAAAGTAATAATGCATTATAAAAAAAAAAACTGTGTTTTTTCAGTCAGATATGTTTTGTTTCTACTTAATTAAAAAAATTTTAGGGTTCGTAATCGTAGCAATCAAAACTGCCTACATCATTTATATCCAGGGTGACCAAACTCCCATAAAAAGCTGTACTTTATCTCCACAGCAGTGGCGCCCTCCTTAAACCAGCAACTCTACCAAGATTTTCTCAACTCATAGACACTAGAAAACTACTTGGTATACTACTAAACTATTGGTTGGTAAAACTATTGGTTACTCATCACTTTATAAACGTGTTGTATACTGTTAGCTACGTGGGAAAAGCTTGTATCCCAATCAATTTTTTATTCTACTTATCTTATCTTTCACTTTTGTGACCTGTTACCAACAAAGATAACATCTAGGGGAAATTCTTTCGGTCGTTTATGATCTTTTCGTATTTCTACCTCATAAAATCCTGATCTCGAAATTTTTTTTTCTCCTAAGACTTAACAACAGGAATCTAATGGGTTTTACTTGGGCCCAGTGGTCAGGTATCAAAGTAGAAATATGAAAATCGACTAAAGCTCCTCCCGCGTAGCTGACAGCATGGGTCCTGTTTTTTCGAGCCTGTTTAAGGATGAGTTGGTTTCTAGTATCTATGTCCTAACTCTACCAAGCGGCAGGGATAGATTACCTGCGCGCTTGTTCCCCTACTTTTTAAAGAGAATGGGGGAAGTAGGGGAGGCAAAGCCAGTCTTGTCCGCATCAAACTTCTAAAAACATCACGGTTTGGTCCCCCACCTCTCGCTTAATATCGCTTACCCCATGTGTCGTCAGGTAGAAGTGGGAATGAGTGGGTAGAAGCTGGTGGGAGCGACTTGGCAATTCTGGCGGGGATGATTTACTAAAACTAATCTCCTGGCTTAAGTGAGAGTTATAGCTAAAAGGCCTTTCGGATGCCTCTGTACTAGGTTTTGTAGCAGTCTTATTTAAGATTTGTCTCCTTGTATAAGTTTTTGGGAAGGTTAAGGGTTACTTTCGAAACGATACGTTTGTTTTTCTTGCGGTCCAACTTGATTTTTTACGCAGAATTCAAATATACTAAAAAAGTTGTCTCTTTTATTTAAGTAATTATTTGAAATTGAAATTGAAATTGAAATTCTTTAAAAATTAAGGTAGGAATCGCAACGATTTCTCGCTTCAAAGACATACTTCCGAATATCTTGAAGATTGATATCAGTTCACAGTTCACGACACTGTAAATAAAAGACGGAAATTCTGCGATAAATTCGGTTTTATAAGTTTTTTAATGCTCTAACATAAGCTTAAAAACTAACTTCTGAAATTTCATGTATAATAGCTATTTGTTTATCTAGGTGCTAAAGCATGGCGTTCCACGGTGGGGCCAATGTTTTCGGAAAGGGGTTTAAGCAACATCGCGCCTGCGGCGCGATATTGCTCGTACCTCGGTTTAAAAATATTGGTGTCGCCGTGAAATGCCATGCGTTTTCTCCGAAATAAACATCTAGTTTTTTATACCAAAATCATCAAAAGCGAGTTTTTTATAACATGCGGAGCAATCTAAAAATTTCGCGTTGTGAATCGGTGAAAATGCAGCCTATGGATGTTTCATTATGTACCTGTTTTTTACCGACTTTGAAGTAACTTGAAGGTGGGGTTCAGGGGCTCCGCCTGGACTCCAACTAACTTTTAACGTTCAATAAAATAGAAAAAAAAATTAATGAAAATTGATAGAAAAAAAAATATAAAAAATTCAAAATAACAATAAATACAAATTAATAATAATAATCATAAGCACTAGAAATAATTAAAATTTTTTCATAAAAATAATTTATCTTTGAGTTTGAAAAAAATGAAGTTGTAGTAGAATCAACAATGAAAATAGATAATAATAATGACAAAAATAACAATAACGAGCAATCGAAAAAAAAAAATAGAAATCAATTCAAAATGAAGAATATAACAATATTCTATAACGTGAAGAAAATCAGAAAAAATTGTTATGAACAATTAATGTAATGTATTATTAAAACAATTTTTCATGTAATAGTTATAATAAACTTAAAATTAAAAATAATAATAAATATAAACTAATGATAATAATCATATATCACTAGAAATAATTAATTTAGAATAAATAGTATTTCCATTATGAAATAATAATTATTCACATTATGAAAAAAAATAATAATGTAACAATCAAAGAGAATAACAATAATAATAAGTAATAAAAACAACAGTTATAATTTTATATAAATATTGAAGTTTCAGGGATGTTCTGAAATATAAAAAAGCAGGAGCTCATGAATAACTCGTTACACAATAGATTAGTCGTTTATTTTTATATAAACACGATGAAAAAATTGTTTCGCAGAAGAGACTGTTTCACACACTGGAATTATAATGTATTGTTACATTGCAGTTATTAAAGCACGTTTGTTTTGGAGCAAATTCTTTGGTAGGAGAAATATTTATCGTCATTTCTTCATGTGAAATTTTCGAACTTGAGATAATATTGCAAGTTTCAGTTTAAATTTTGCGCTTTGTTGCTAAGCCAACTTCTTTCGAAATGAAGTTACACAATTCAGTTTTGGATGCCACATTTTCTTCGATATATCCACCTGCAGTTTTGGATGAAGTCCACCCTACAAGTCGTTTGAGTTGAAGTTCGTTTGCACCTCCTTTGACAGCAAGCGATGCCGACGTTCGGCGGAAACAGTGACCTGCAACATGTTTACATATATTATACCATATAAGATAATATGTGTATATATAATGAATGTACCTGTGTATCTATTGTGATCCTTCAAGTTTAAGAATTTTGCAATGTCTCGAGCAACTTTTGCAATTTTCTGTTTGCCAATTACTTGATTGTGCAGCTTTCCATTTATATATGTAATGAAGAAATTATCATGCGTGATACGGTTGCTGCGTAATTCTTGATATTTTTTGATGTAGGGAACGAACTCTTCATTTATTACGAAACGTCTCGGTTTTTCTGTTTTCGTATCAGGAATTTCGACAAGTAACAGATCACCTTCAGCTTTGATATGATGTTTTTTTATGTTGTACAATTCTGATCGTCTGCAGCAACCAGCAATTCCAAAAATGAGTATCACTTACAACAGTTTTCGTATGTATATTTGTTTTTTATTTTCGTATATATTTACAAAATTAGGAAAATTAAAATGAAATTATCATATTTTATCTAAAATGAGAAATATGGAAATTTAAATTTAATTTCAATATAAATTCATTTGGATACGTAATTCATGAATTTCCAAGTTAATTATTTAAATATTTGCAATAGTTATTATAACAATTAATTAATTCATAATTATATATATTTTGTATACGTTGACTTTTGAATGTATCGTCAACATGTAGCATGGATTTTGTGTGATTTCGTTTTTTTCCTCAAACATATATCGTGTTTATATTATATATATTTATACAACATAATACTACATAAAATCATATATTTAAGGAATATATATATTTATACAAAACGATGGTGATTGCTACATTACAAAACTATTATTTTAATTGCAGTCTTCCATGTTTCAATAATTTCAATTTTTTATCTCAAAAATTTATAAATATAAGTACCTGAATTTTTCAATATTTAGGATTTAACAGCCAATATAATAACCATTTACATTTATAATTTTACTTTCAATTGTAGAATTTCATTTGAATCTCGTTGAAAAAAATCTGGAAATTCAAATTTATAAATATTGTAGGTTATAGTTCTTATTTATTTACCTTCATGGCTAAGTATATTTCATCAGGAGCTGTTTTCAAGAATTTTTCGACGTCATCTCCAGTCAAAGTTTTTGCTTTTTTAAACCAGTATCCTTCCATTGCTTTTTTAAGCATCGCTTTTACGCTATTGAAATCTTTGACGGACACATTTTCATGAACATATATGGTTTGTTTTAACATCGCGTATTGCGACCATAATGTAGGAGGTACATAATTTGTTTTTAACTCAGAACAGTACGCGAGTAGTACTTTTTTGGAAGTTTTTTTGATGTTTTTTTGTTTTCCACTGCACGTATTTGTCGTATGCATTTTCATACACCGAGCGTGATTTTGTCGGCAGTGATTCGATATTCGCTAAGTTCGCTATTTTGCGCAGCTCAGGTGGCGTACACTCGCGTACCACTTCGCCTTCACTCTCGTCCGACATTTCGATAAAAAAATTCACGATCGAACTCAATTGAAATGTTGAAACGAAATGTCCTGATTCACAAGCGATTTATGAACCGAGAATAACAAACAACTTACCACCATTGTGGTTACGTGTATAGAGTCTTCATATTATGGATCATCTCAAAATGGCGTCGGCCATAAGTCAAAGATTGCTGAATATGGCGTTTATCTTTGAGATGGCCTTTGAATTGTTGCAAAAGTTCTATATGTTATATCTACATTCCAAAAACATTGACTCTTCTCTGTTCTTTACACATATTCATTTTCGTCTGCAGCTTGTTGCTATGGAACTTACTTTTTCGTTTTTTTTACCGTAATCACGTGACCTGCAAAAGCGTTCTATGCGTCAACGGACGCGCCGTTCACAATGCGACATTCTTGGGTTGCTGTGCATGTGATAAAAAACTCGCTTTTGATGGTTGAGGTATAAAAATATTATTATATACATAAATGCATTTAAAATCTGATATTTTCAGCATGTTACAGTATTCACCTTCAATCACTACAACCAACTATAACCTCCAAAATTCCCATCATTTTCTAGGTCCTAAGGACCCATTGTAGTAACTGAGGATTGATTTGTGACGTGATCTGAGAAAAGACACCTAAGCCGGAAAAAATGGACTCCGAAATTATTGCTGTTTCTGGTCTATTGAATATATCTCTTTTCAGTTGTGAAGTAAAAATATGTTGTATTGATTAATTTCTTATGAAAATTTGCTCTGAACGAATCGCATTCACAAGATGTTCGAGCCCTCTTACTCTTAATAAACACATTTACACGCATTATGTCAGCAAGCTCAAGAAAACTCGGGACATTACCTGCTCTGGTCACCAGAACAAGTTGTGTGCAGTAGTGTATGTAAAGAGAGAGTAAGGAATATCGGAAAGGCCTATCGGCTCCTCGCCTCTTCTTCCGCTTCTCTTGAAAAATATCCGTTCTCCGGCTTATAATTAGGTGTCTTTTCTTAGATCGCGTCACATTTACTTTTCAAGATCTCAGATTTTTCACGATATACTCCTAACTTTTCCAAATCTCGAATTATCTAGTATTCTTAAAGCTTTTTTTACCTTAAATTTTCCTAAATTGACGAAGTTGTTAAAATCCGGGATTCCTAAAAATTACCGAACATTTCGAAATAACAGATATGCCTGGATCCCCGTACCTTTCGGAGTTCTGAGTTTCCTGAATTTTTCCGAAGATAGAGAAACCATAATGTAAATATATGCATCTAGCAAACAATTACATTTTTGTGCATGGTGTGTTTCGGCAAATATTTTACATAGAAGATTTGCCAATCAGACACTCGCTTCATGATCAGCAGCAAAGAAAACCATAAAAAGCATATGCATTTTGCAATAACTTCATTATACCAAGTACTTGGGAAAAAAAGTTGAATCAAATTAATTTTTCAAATCTAACGTTAGATCTGTTATGAGCATATCAGACAATTATTAAAAGTATATGCATTTTCTAAACAATCTAATTTTTGTACACAATCATTTCAAGTAATAGTTGATGAACATAAATGTTATGATTACGAATACATCATACCAAATTCATGATCATCAGTCCAGAAGATTACAGACGGCACATTTATCTTTCTAAAACTCAAATTGTGCAAATATTGGTTGAAAATAGGATGTAAATAAATATATAAGTTTTCTGAATATAGTGCCAGACAGGGTTGGGTGGGATTACTACTCCCGGAATAACGGAATAAATAGTGAATACTCCGTCGGAGCATCGATTTTTGGAATAGAATAAATTTAATTTCCTGAGTTATTTAACGTGGGTTATTTCATTCCTTTATTCCGTTTACCTGTAGTAGCTGAATAATGTCAATTCCAAGTTTCCAAAAAAAGTCAAGAATGAAATATTCCACAAAAAATCGTCTCGATTCCTCATGGATTAACACGCCATTTATTTTATTTTACCGAACGATGAATACTTCCTTACTCATTTTGTACACATCCCATTTAAGGGAAATAGAAAATTTTTTAGAAAATTCAGTTATTTCGTGAATATACAATGGGAATAATGAGATGTATTCGACCGCATTGTCTGCTTCTAAACACAAAAGAACCGAGGTACCTGAACGGTTCCTGAAGGAATTTTGATACGAGTGTACCTTACCTTTTTTACCTTTTGTACCTTCCTTTCTAACCTTTTTTCCGGCTTTTCTAAACTCCATTGTATATTCATGGAATAACTGAAATTCCTCTGAAATATTTTATTTCACTTTTATCTGATTGAGACAAAATTAGAAGACAGGTATTCTTCATTTAGTGGAATCGGTGTGTGTCAATCTAATAGTCACAGGTAGTATATTCTATGGAACACTGGATATTTGATGTTTCTCGAAAACTTATTTTTAGAGTAGTTTGGCTACTCCAGGTAAACGGAATGAAGGAATGAATTAACTCTGGGATCAGGAAACTTCTGGAATGAACTTCATTTCATTCAGAATTTTTTCCATCTTCTGAATAATGGGATTATTCACTCCCAGCGTCATTCATTCTAAAAAAAAGTGGAGAATGCCCAACCCTGCTGCAAGATTCGTAATTAGCCTACCAAACAATCATAGAAACCATTCGAATGGTTTGCAAATAATTGAAGTTCAATTTAAAATTTGTTTTTACAAAAAATATTCCAAAATAATATGTTGGGATTCGCAGGGATTTCCACAATAATCACAAAATGTCACGAATACACTTAGTTTTATTTAACACAGCTTTATTGCTTACACAACGTTTAAAGTTTCTTTCTGGTAAAAGTTCACAAATTCTGTGAAGAGTCAAATCGTGAAAACACAACGAGCGATTTCGCGGACAACTGCAAACAACGGATAGTGAATCGCGAAACTGAACTTGGATTGTGACTGACTGACTAATGCCGAACTGATTCAAGACTTTTTCTGAACTGCTCGCTCCCGAATTCGCTGGCTTTATATACAGTACGGAGTCGAATATTCTAGAACGTTTCCGATCGCATAAATGACTAATGATATCGTACGGAGTCGAATATTCTAGAACGTTCCCGATCGCATAAATGACTAATGATATCAAAAGGAAAAATACGTGATTCGAAGCATGAGTCGGCATAAAATAGCAATTTAGACAGGAAGCGCTTGAGTAATTAAATGATATCTATTTCTGTCATAACTACAATATTGCTTGTTCGAAAATGTATGATGAAATATTCTTCGTATATTACAAATATGAATATATGGTTACAACATTCCTCCCCCCTAGGGTACATTGAAACGTAAGTTTCAATTTTACAAATCTACAATTTTACAATGATTAAAAGGGGGTTCGTCGAGCATACTTCTTCATGGATGTCTTTACTGGAGTCCCTGCTCGTTCAATAGGCATCAAACCAGTACGGGAAATTTCATGAATACAGCTCTCACCTTCAATCTCGTCTTCGATTTGAATCTCTGAATTTCGTCTTCGTATTACAGACATTTCTCTCTGAAAATCATTATCTCGATGCCGAGGTTCGAAGCAACAATTAACAAAATTTTTTATCACGTTTGTTCCATTCTCGCTTTCAATTCTTTTACGCTGATTATTCCTCATACAGTTTAACAATCTCAGGCATCCACAATTATAAAGACAACAAAGTAAGATGACCGCTACAACTATTCCGATTGTTATACTTATCCAGCTAATGTGTCTGACAATGAAAGGAGTTTTCAATTGATTTGTAATTTCTTCATCGAATTCTAACAATTTCTTTTCTGCGTATTTTAGATCTGCTGTGTTTAAATTAGAAAGGTGCATTGGTTCGAGTAATTCAAAGTGACTTTCTTTTTCAGAATATTTAAGACAACAATCATCTTCTATGATACTACTAGATTGTGGTACAAAGTATGATATGTTTACGGCATCAAAATTAAAAGGTTTTAACATAAACGAGTTTGTATATCCTTTACAATGTTTGTCTAGACTGATCATACCAGATCCAGTGAGAGGCACGTCGAATATGGTTTCCTTGTTGTTGAGTTTGCAGATGCATGTGAGGCTCAATTGTTCTCGAAGTATGTAAATCCAATGATTTCCATCGATGTTGGTCCATGACTCCATTTTGGCCTTGATCGTTGAGGTCTCACAGTCATCGGGAATTCTCGTGGTTTGCATGAGTGAAAATTCGCAGTTTGCGTTGATGGTTGACGTCAAAGTGTTGAGTTTGTAACAAAAATATCTTCCTCGTTCGTACTCCTCGCAATTCGACAAATCTTCCAGAAGTGAATATTGGGTTTTTGCTTGGGATACTATCAGGAAATCGGATTTTGGTTTAATATAGGAATAAAAATTGGATTGTCCTTTGTGGCGCATTGGTAAAGGAATCATGCGGTATAGATCAAACTTAGCTTTTTCTACTAATGGAAATCTAATGGCAAAAATGACGCAATTTCTTGAATACAGTAAATGCACATCTGCAGTATTATATAACAATTTTATATTCTCAGTTTCCGGTTCAATCAATAATGTATATTCCCCTTGATATTTTTGCAATTCTTTCAACATAATTTCAGGAGTTATGATAAGACTTGGCATCATACCATTTCTACCGAGATCGATCGCATGGATGTAATTAGTGCATAGAGTGGATACTTTACCAATTAATGACCTGAGCATAATGAAATGTTCGTTGACGACTACTTCAATTTCTAATTTGGCAATAGCGTTCTCTGTGGCAATTATAAATGCATTTATCTTTTTTATGTTTTTATTCATCAGGTTCTCTTGAAATTTCAGTGACGAGAAAGAATCATTAAGATTTTTAATTGTATTTGAAATGATTTGAATTTGTGATTTCAACAAAATTTGAGTCTGCTTGTTAGAATTTGCAAGTGTCTCAATACTGTCAGTATAATATTCAGCATCGTCTGCGTCCGGTATGCCAAAAGCCCAATTCAGGAAATAGGAAACGCCATTAATAAGACCTCTAGGTTTTCTAATCTTTTGAATTCCAAGATCATCTTGTCTGGTAAGTTCTTTAAAGGTTTTCAAATCGGACTGGAATCGACTGAATTCTTCGGCGATTAATTTATAAGTTTGTTCACAATGATAAGGAATGTTTTGAAAATTCGGACTTTTTCCGGGGTTTTCGTCAGGGGTGGTCAACTTACAGAGACGTCGTGTTTCTTCCAATTGATTTTTTAAAATAATCTTGGCCTGATCAAAATATGTTACGTTAACGTGCGTCATTAACATCAAGGATGAGGATGCAAGTTTGGCAACGCCCAAATTTTGATAGAAGATTCCATTCGATTTAGGGAACTCTTTATTGGTATAAAGGTCTGGATCGGAGATGACGAGTGATGGGAGGAAGATTGCGAGGAGGATCAGTATCTGCATGTTCTGAAAAATATGGTTTTAGCATATTAGTATGGTATCTTTTAATTCGTTTACCTATTTTTATTTCTGCTGTTTTATTATCAAAAACTCGAACTATTTTGTAGGGTCCTGTTGTTTTAGGTGATAATTTCTTTGATTTCCCAAAATCGGTATTACATTTTTCCAGAAGTACGAGGTCATTGACATGAAACTCATGGGGATTGATTTTTCTATCGTGATATTCTTTGCTTTTTTTCTTTGAATCAATTAGATTTTCACGTGCAATTTTAAATGAAGTATTAAGTTTGAATTTTAATGAGTCTATATAATCGTCGTAAGTGTAACGAAATTCAGGTTCCCTGATTATTGAAGAGGGCAAGTATGGTTTCCTTCCAAATAATAATTCGTAAGGGGAGAATTTTGTAGCTGTATGAATAGAAGTATTGTAACTGAACATGGCGAATTCAAGAAATTCGTCCCAGTTGTCCTGTCCTGCTCTTATATAATGTTTAAGATAATCTTTTAACGTCAAATGTGATCTTTCTAATGCTCCATTGGTTTGTGGATGATATGGCGTAGTGGAAAGGTGTTTGGTTTGGAATATTTTACTCAGTTCTTTGATAAGATGGGACATGAAATCAGTTCCTTGGTCGGTTAAGAAAGTTTTTGCAATTCCAAAGGATGTAAAAATGTGAATTAGAGTCTCAGCAACAGTTCTGGCTTCGTGGTTTGGTAGAGGATAGGCGAATGAATATTTTGTAAGGTCATCTTGGGCAGTCATTACGAATCGATTTCCTTTTTCCGTGATAGGCAAGGGGCCAACTATGTCTATCGCAAGTCTTTCAAATGGAGTCTCAGCCGTGGTTGTGATTTCCATTGGCTGTTTTGTGGGTTTGAAATTAGTCTTGTTTACTTGACAGGAATGACAATTCTTAATATATTTTCGAATATCAGTCTTCATGGTCGGCCAGATATATTGATTTCTTATTTTAGAATACGTTTTAATAAATCCGGAGTGACCAGAAAATTTACTCGAATGATAATCTTCTAGAATTCTTTGGATCTCATTTTCGTTTCTAGGAGTGATCTTTGCAGTGTCCAAAAATTTAATTTCGTTTTTCGGGAATATAAATTTAAGCATGAAGTTTAATTGATTTGGTTTGATATTTGAATTTTTAGTTGGTGCTGAAATTTTGAATTTATCTTTTCTTATCATTCTTCTTAAAACAAGCAGCGTTTCAAACAAATCGCGATATTCTACTTTATCATGATGTAGGTTTTTGACAAAAAGCAAGTAAATACATTGTTTATTTTTAACAAGTTTGGAAATGCTATTTGTATGAGGAGAAACTTTGTCTAAATCAAAATACGACTGAATATATTCTGAATGAGGATTGCTTTTGTCAAGATCTTGAGACCAGAATAAAATTATATTACCATGAATTTGGGATATGTCAGCACTCTCTTTTTCATACTCGATATTGTCTGGATTTGAATAATAAAACTGTATATAATCATGAAACTCTAAACCTTTGTGATGAGCAAGATGGATATTTTCCGTTTGAGTATTATTTTCTTGGGGAAATAGTCGGGATAATCCGTCCGCATTAGAGTTTATTCAACCAGGTTTATATTTGATTGAGTATTGATATTCACTCAACTTTAATCTCCATCTAACCAATCTAGATGATGGGTCCTTGCAATTGAATAGCCATTGCAAAGGCCTGTGATCAGTATAGATGTCGAATTCTCTACCGTAAAGGTAAGGTCGGAAATGATTGACTGATTGGACTATTGCAAGTAATTCTTTCTCTGTGGTGGAATAATTCTGTTCTGTTTTCTGCAAGGTTCGAGAGTAATAGGCTACAGGTAAATCTTTTCCGTTCTTAATTTGAGATAATACTCCGCTTATGCCTACATTAGAGGCGTCTGTTGTCAAAGAAAATTTATGATCAAAGTCTGGATATTGCAACAAAGGTTCACTACTTATTATCTTTTTCAAAGTCTGAAATGCTATTTCCTGTTCATTTTCCCAAAGAAATTTTGATTCCTTTTTCAGAAGCAAGGTCAAAGGTTTTGCAATTGATGAAAAATTCTCTATAAATTTCCTGTAATACCCTACCATTCCCAAAAACATTTTGATCTCTTTAGCATTTGCTGGTCTTGGAATCTGTTTGATGGACTCAATTTTTGATGGATTGGGACGTATTCCCTCTTTTGATATCACATGGCCTAGATAATGACATGAATCTTTAAGAAATTCGCATTTATGAACTTGAAGTTTGAGATTGTAATCTCGTAATCTGTCAAAGACTTCCTTCAATTTTTCAATGTGATCGGAAATATTTGAGCCATACACGACAATGTCGTCGAGATATACGAAACATTGTTTGTTCGTAAGCCCAGTAAGAACATTGTTCATTGCCCTCTGAAAAATAGAAGGAGCATTCTTAAGTCCAAAAGGCATGCGCTCAAATTGGTAGTGACCTTCAGGAGTCGTGAAAGCTGTCTTTGGAGCATCTGTTTGAGACATAGGGATTTGATGAAACCCGCTATCGAGATCGAGTAAGGTGAAATATTCGGCATTCCCTAATTGGTCTATGATTTCTTCAATATTCGGTAAGGGATATGCATCACCCACTGTTTGTTCATTTAATTTGCGGTAATCGATCACAATTCTCCACTTTTGTTCTCCAGATGCGTCAAGCTTTTTGGGAACGACCCATAGGGGACTTGACCATGGGCTGGTAGAGGGTGTTATAATTCCCTGTTTCAGCATTTTGTCAATCTGTTTTTTCACTTCAATTTTATGGACTTGAGGATAACGATAAGACTTAGTATGAATAGGTGTTTCATCTTTCAATTTGATTGTTGCATTTCCGGCTGTAGAGACAGTCAGATGATCGTTTGGCAATTTGAATATATCATGATATTTCTTACATAAATCCAGAACCATATCACGATGTTCATTAGAGTGGATATGATCGAGTCTTAGGTTTTTTGTCAATTCATCTATTCGCTCATTTGTGTAATTGTAATTTCTCTCTGTATTGATGTTCAATGAAATGGATTGTTTCGGAATTTCTTCTATTTCTACGCATGGTTTTACAAATGTTTTACGTTCATCGGATCTGTTGATGATTGTTATCAAGGCTCTATCATCAGGAGTTATTTTTACAATGGAATTAGGAACTAAGAGTGATCGATCGTCGTTGATTTCTTGCGCGATAACAACTCCTTGTTCAAGTTTCAGTGGATTTCTTACATTTATATAAATGACTGTTTCAGTACGCCCATTTACTGTGACGTAAGAGCCTGGATTTTGATCGGTATTTCTCTGAATGGGTATTTCAAAGGGAATTGTTTCAAGTTTCAATGCATTTTTACTAAAATCGATTCTGGCTTTTTGCGAAATAAAAAAATCGTACCCAATAAGACCGTCAAATGGAATATTTGTAGCTGTATCGATCACTTGGAAAGTTGTTGTTATCTCGTAACTATGTATACTCAGGATTAAATCAGTTCCTCCAATCGTTTGTAATGGCATATTAGGAACTATACCATTTAATATGATAGTCTTATTATCCGTGATTTCATATGAGCGAAGACTTGAGCTTTTTACAATCGACGTCGAAGCTCCCGTGTCAATTAAGAATTTCAGAATTCCTTCAGGTGATTTCGAGTTTTCAGATTCAAACATTACAAACGTTAAATCATTGCCATTAACAAATATGCCGGATCGCGAAAAATTCTGGAAAATTTGTGTCAAATCTGGTTCGGTAGTTACAAATTTTCGATTCGAAATTGAATTGTTCAATGAATTTTGCCCTGTATGTTTCGTATCTGTAGTTACGTTCGTAACAGTAGATTTTCGATTAAGTATTGACTTCGTTATCGATTTCGGAATAGTAGTTTTTAGATTCTGAGTTGAGTTTGAAATAATAGATTTTGGATTTTGAATTGTTTTTGAAATTGATTTCGGAATGGTAGATTTTGAGTTTTTGGTTGGATTTTGAATTGATTGTGAAGTTGATTTCGAAATAGTAGATTTTGAATTTTTTGTTAAGCTTGAAAAAGTAGATTTTGGATTTTGAATTGTTTTTGAAGTTGATTTCGGAATAGTAGGTTTTGAGTTTTGGGTTGGATTTTGAATTGATTGTGAAATTGATTTCGAAATAGTGGATATTGAATTTTGTTTTGATTTTGAAATAGTGAATTTTGGATTTTGAGAAATAGTAGGTTTTGGAATTCGAGAAATAGTAGGTTTTGGAATTCGAGAAATAGTAGGTTTTGGAATTCGAGAAATAGTAGGTTTTGGAATTTCGGTTGATTTTGCAACCGACTTTGAATCGATAGTCTTTTGGTTTGGAGTTAATTCTGAAATCGATTTTGAAAAGTTGGGTCTTGAATTTGAAATTGAACTCGAAATAGTGGATTTAGAATTTTCAATCTGGTTACAGATTGATTTTGAAATAGTAAATTGTGGGTTTGGTATTGGTTCTGGAATGGTACATCCTATTGTTCGGAATCTGGGGGTTTCATTTCGGAGTCTATTCCGCAAAAATTTGCCTCTTCGTGTCCGAAATTTCGAGCAAAATGCACTGAATTCCGGTCCGATTTGAGGCTGTTTTGCCTCGAATTATTATACTGTCTTTTTCGGCATTCTTCAATCGTGTGACCAAGGTTTTTACAATATCGGCATTGCTTTGTCTGTGCGTTGGAATTTGAATCGAATTTTGGCCCGTGATTTTGGTTTTGAATTGAGTGGGAATGATTGCTGTTGAAGAAAATTTGGCGAGTATTGGATCTTCTGGTATTATCTTTGTTTCGGAAAAAACATTCGCTGGCAGAATGATTAGACCGATTGCAAATATCGCATGATTTTTTCTTGAAAGAAGCAACCTGAGTAGGTTTTGAATTGCCAGAAAGGCGCGTTTTTAAAGCTTTTTCTTCAATCAATGCGGCAGTAAATGCTTCATTTATACTCGCAAAGTCCTTATAACGTAACATCTGGGAAATCTGGGGCACAGTATGATAAATAAAACGATTTAACGTCATTTGCTTCACCATAGCAATTCGTCCAGGAACCTCAATTTCGTTAACACCAGAGCTGTCGACCGTTGCAAGAATTCTGGATGACAAATTTTCAAGTCTTTGGAAATATGAGGAAATATTTTCATTTTGATTTTGACAAGTGGAATGTAAATCTTCTAGTAACTGATCAAAATTTTTTCTATCAGAATACAATTTTATGAGAAGGTCGGAAATCTCTTCCCAAGTTGTAAGGTTCGAGTGTGTGTCGATTTGTTCCCTGGCTTTTCCTGTAATTTGGCTCTTAACATACAGAAGCAAGGCTTGTTCTTGTGAGACATGTGCCAGTTCAAAAACAGCATCAACCTGTTTTATGAAACTTTTTACTTTAAATCGGTCGCCATCGAATTTTTCATTAATAAGCTTTATCAAAAAATCAACAGTGAATTGAGGTCTTTCCGTATTTCGATTACCAGTCTCTGTTCGCGATGAAGACGAATTTACGTCATTTTGACCATCAGGCAAATTCATCTGGGTTTGCGGCATTTTGTTCAATGATTTTGCAAGGAGTTGGAAATTTGGGAGGCAATACGGGTTACTTCTGGAGATTTGGTTTATGAATGTTGTCGAGTAACGAGACGATTCGATATTTTGTACTCACTCTTGCAATGACTTTTCCTTTTTTTTTTTTTTTTTTTTTTTTTTTTTTTTTTTTTTTTTTTTTTTTTGATCTCGTTGTTGATCTGCAGTGTTGAACTTGATTGCCCAGGAATATGGAGAATCCACGAATCTCAGCTTCTTTGGTCCGTCCTTATGGTTCCGGGTGTAGGGGATGAGCCACACGAGTCACGGTTCCCAGGAGGATCAGTTACGCAATCCCACTTCTGACACCAGTTTATGTTGGGATTCGCAGGGATTTCCACAATAATCACAAAATGTCACGAATACACTTAGTTTTATTTAACACAGCTTTATTGCTTACACAACGTTTAAAGTTTCTTTCTGGTAAAAGTTCACAAATTCTGTGAAGAGTCAAATCGTGAAAACACAACGAGCGATTTCGCGGACAACTGCAAACAACGGATAGTGAATCGCGAAACTGAACTTGGATTGTGACTGACTGACTAATGCCGAACTGATTCAAGACTTTTTCTGAACTGCTCGCTCCCGAATTCGCTGGCTTTATATACAGTACGGAGTCGAATATTCTAGAACGTTTCCGATCGCATAAATGACTAATGATATCGTACGGAGTCGAATATTCTAGAACGTTCCCGATCGCATAAATGACTAATGATATCAAAAGGAAAAATACGTGATTCGAAGCATGAGTCGGCATAAAATAGCAATTTAGACAGGAAGCGCTTGAGTAATTAAATGATATCTATTTCTGTCATAACTACAATATTGCTTGTTCGAAAATGTATGATGAAATATTCTTCGTATATTACAAATATGAATATATGGTTACAACAAATAATTTTGCAAATATGTGTCGTGGAACGACAAAAGGGACCTATGGACTAAACCGGTTGGGCACAGTATCTGATTTGAAAGCATTAAAAAGTTAGCTAAGTCGAGTTTGGTCCTTAGGTCCTTTTTGTCGTTCCATGCCACATATAATTCCAAATTTATCATAAGGAACCCTGAAAACCTTGAGAAGGATATGCATCTTGCATAAGTATCAATTTTACAAGTATCTATTAGGAAAAAAGGTTCAACAAACTACTAACACAAAAAAGCATCAAGTATTGAATAGAACTTGCGACGAAGTGTATGTTCATGTGGTGTTAAATTTCAATTTTTTTAACTAGTTCTAGCGCATAGAGAGTTTGACAACCGAACGATGTGTTTCAGTAAAGAACTAGTTAAGTGAAGATTGAAAGTCTGTAAAACTGCATATTAGTTAAAAGTCAGTTCAGACAGACGCAGATGATCTCTCAACTCCATCAAGCTATAGCCAGAGTTAAGAAGCAGCGATGCAAGAATAAAGTTACACTTGAGAGTAGTTTAGAGTAAAGACTTCTACAAGTGCTAGTTAAGAGACAACTGTGATGCTTAGGGATGTCACAAGTTATTTTTTAAACATCCATCGACGAGATGTATAGAAATGACGTGCGATCAAATCTTGGATAAAGTGTCCAAATCATCGAGAAGGATGGACATTCTTCTATGATTTGCACATGAGGACATTCACATAATTTTCTTACATATTGTTGAATAAATAAATAAATAAATAATCATTCAGGAACTAGTTTCTTCAAGTTAGATTGAAAAAAAAACAATACATCATAAAAGAAGTTTAGAGAAAATATAGAATACCTATATTCAATACTTAGCAACACTTTCGGGAAAACCTTCCCCCCGAAAATTTTTCTGGCTACGCGCCTGCAGTACATTCATAATTAAAATGAATGTTTATAACTTTTTTCATTCTGTTTATTAAAATTCATTGATAATTTATCGAAAGTAAATGGGTGCTGAAAATTTTAAGTTTTGCTAGTGGATGCTACTTTTGACATACAGTAATACTCATCGTACCGCAGGCTATCGTAGTGCAAGGTTTTGGCCGCTTCCCCTCCAGCGTTGCCCTCACTCTCTAGCTTGAGGGGAGCGCGACCACAGTGCCGAAACCCGATGCTCCCAATATAAAATGGGAACTATCCAAAAAATCTACCGATTCCCGAGGAATAATTTTTACCTCCTTGTTTTATATTTAAAATTACATATTTTGACGTACATTTCTACATATTTATAATCAAATCATATTAAGTACATATAAACATTTTCAATGTTGATTTCATGTAATTTAAAGATACTTAGTATTGATCTTTACTTTTTGAGAATGTGAATGATTGTAGCATTCACGAAAAAATACTTGTTTTTCACAATTATTTGCAATCCTTTTGTGATTCATTTTCAGGAGTTTTCTTAGAATGTTTTAAATTTACAATTTTCCGCGATGGCGGTGCTAATTGGGCGTTAAAAATGATTAAGAAACTAAAAATTTACAGTGCATTCTACCGATTAGAAATAAACAATTATCACAACTTAGAATTTTGAAAATTGATACTAATAACAAAACTAAAGTACATTTCCATACAGTTGTACATGCATATACAGTAGTACATGTCCATACAACATGTATGTCCATACAGTTTATAAAGGACGAAATGTAATACGCATGATGTTTTGTTGGACTTTAATCATATCACATTTTATGTTATATATAAAAGTAATCATAAGTCCTTTTTTCAAGATAAAAATTTCAAATCGGCTTGAAAATAGCGAAAAATTGATGCATCGATAAATTATTTATATAATTGAAATTAATAACTCTATAATCAAAACTTGATGAAAATCTATTTTTGGTGCATGTAATACAAATATTGAAATGAAATTCTAATAATCAGTAACATTCATGGTAAATATTTCGATAGTTTAATATAAAATACTAAATGGCGAAAAGGTATTAAATAATAAATGAAAAATACGGAAGGGACCATGAACACTATAATATTTTGTACACTGGGAATTGAAATTTTTGAGTTATTATAATATGGTAAATTATGAGTTATACCTAAATTAAGAATTAAATAGTTTGTATGGATTATCATTATTGCATACAAAACTTAAAAAAATTGTCAAGTTATTATCATATATTGTTAAATTATTAATTGAATGATAACTGATAAGAAGATTAATGTTTCGAACAAAAAAAAAAAGATTAAAGAATACAAATTAAGCAATTAAACCTATTGCAATCAAACTTATAAAATTCAAAAAATGTTGAGAACTTGTATAGCTTAATATAAGTGAAAGAATATCAAAATCAATGTTATTAAAAAAAGAAATAAAAATATACAGGGTGCGCCATTTCTTATGTCGGCATGTAAACATTGAATAACTTGAAAAAAAAACAACCGATTTCTGTAAATGAGGTATTTTTATTTAGTTTGGTCCTTTACAATTTATTTAGACTAGTTTTTGAACACAACATCAATCAAGTGGCCGCCCTTATTGTTCACAGCAAAATATGCCCTTTTTGCGGCGTTTTCCATTACCTTTTCGAGCATCTCGGGTGGTATAGCAATGATTTCGGCACGAATATTTTCCTTAAGCTCTTCAATGGTCTGCGGCTTGCTGGCGTACACTTTACTTTTCAAATAACCCCACAAAAAGAAGTCTGGAGGGGTCAAATCTGGAGATCTGGGTGGCCATTCAATGTCGCCTCTTTTTGACATCAGACGTCCAGGGAATTTTCGTTGCAGAAACTGGATTGTTTGATTCGCAGTGTGGCAGGTCGCACCATCTTGTTGAAACCAGTAATCTTCAAGACCTTTTTCACGCATTTGTGGGCAGACATAGTGAGCCAACATCCACCGATATCGGTTTCCATCGATCGTTTGGTTCTCTTTGAAAAAATAAGGACCAATGATGGTTTTGGCGCAAACGCCGGCCCAAACAGTAACTTTTTGGTCATGCAATGGCGTTTCATGGATCTCGTGTGGATTCTGCGTTCCCCAAATGCGGCAATTTTGCTTATTAACGCCTCCAGAAAGTTTGAAATGTGCCTCGTCGGTCATTAAAATTCGCTTCCAAAAATCAGGTTCAGTATCAACTATTCGAGCGATTGTTTGTCCATATTCCAAGCGACGTGGATGATCTGTAGGCAATATTCTTTGTGTTAATTGCATTTTGTACGGAAACAAATGCAAATCATCTTTCAAAATGCGCCGTAGAGTGGTTCCACTGATGCCGAGATGCTGAGCGCGGTGACGATATGAAACTTTTGGGTTTTGGGCAACGCTCTCTCTGACAGCTTCAATCAGTTCATTTGAACGTCTTGGTCGTTGATGAACGGGTTGTTCGCGATCTTTCACTGTCCCGTGGTCACAAAAATTCGACACCAAACGACGAATAGTGTTGTCAGATGGTGCCTATTTGCCAAGATATTTTCGACGATATGCTCGTTGAGTTAACACAACTGAACGACTATTTTCAATGTACAAAGTAACTATTTCAGCGCGTTCTTTTCGTGTGAAGCGATACATGGTTGAAATTGTACTGAATTGACGTTTCCAAAACAAGTGAAGTCAAGTAAATCGGTTGTCAAATGTTTAAGTTATTCAATGTTACAATACCGACATAAGAAATGGCGCACCCTGTAACAAATTATAGAAAAAGGTTTTTAGATTTAATTCCTAGCTCAGAATTGTGAACGTCAATAAAAGCTACTAGTCACTTAGGTTTTATTATAACACTTTGAATAAAACCCCTTATAAAATTTCAGTTTTTGGAAAAAAAAGTCACTTTATCAAATCTTTAAGTAGATTTTATACAGTTTTTATAAAGTAACTACATAAAACTGATGAAAACTTTATAAAACATAGCTCTTTTCATAAAGTCACTTTATAAAAATGGCGGAATTTTATTAGGAACCGAGATTTTATAAGAAGTTTTCTAAAAATCTGAAAATTCAAAAAACTTGAGTAACGAGGACCGTGAATTTTAGAAATTGATCCGGCTCGAATTCTACGTTATTTTCCTGTTTACTTTATTCTTATTTTTGAAAAAAAATTACTGTTACATTTATTGTTAAACTCAATTCACTTTTTTCTCCTATTTCCTGTTATATTAGTAACCGCTTAGATATTGGTAAAATTCATAATAATAGATAACATAACACCGAAAGAAAAAATGTTGTGTAATCTGTCAGAAAATATTGAATTTGTTCTCGTACTAGCTAGCAATAAAATATTATTCGCAAAAAAATGTAATGAACCCGATGAGGCACTGTAAAAAAATTTGTTGTTTAGTTTGGTTTAGACGCTAATATTTTTTTTTTTTTTACTGCACGTGTTTCAAAGGTCAAGAGCCGTGCGTTCAGGGCTTGTCGACTTCAATGAGAGCGTTTGGTTTCGGCTGGGCCAACATGGTGTGCTAGTGTCGCTGATATTTTTGTTGTCAAAATCAGTCAAACATAAACAAAATCAGAAACATAACCCGGTATTTATTCTGTTTTGTTCTGTTTGAGTGTTAGTAAATAATAAACTGGCATGTTAAAGGAGAATTAATCAATTTTTGCACTGAAAAAAAAAAAGGAAATTGAAAATCTATAGATTTTATTAAAAATGCTAAAGTTCTTTATTGAGTCCCAATCGCTCACACTATGCCTAAATTTAATACACTTTAATACATTAAAGTATATTAAAATTGAATAATTTCAGTAAGAATTGTATAATAAAAACATGTTTATTGAAATTCATAAACATGTATGTTGAATTTCTAATACAAGCAGAATTTTTTAGCATGTCAATAAGTTTTATAAATTATGTATTTATTTTTTTAACTTGAACCTGTTTATTATTTTCATAAACAAAACAGTGTTTATTGATTTAAACTTGTTAATGAAACCTTCGAATAGCATATGATCTAAAAAGAAACCACATTTTTCGCATGTACATTAGCTCAATTTAACATGCGTTTATGTAACAAACTTCGAACACATTTTTAATAAAAATTATACAAAAATTTATAACAAAATCAGTGCGTTTTATTTATGGAACGTTTGATAGGAATAAAATTAACCAAGTGAAAAAAAAGAGTTTTTGTATTTATTATTAAAAGACCTGCGTCAATGAATGTATCGGCACGCGATGAATGTTATTATAAAAGTTTTTGCCTACAAAAAGCGTATGAACAATTTATTGCCCACATCTCGTTTTTGAAACATTCATAAAAATACAAATATTAAAATTTTTTGAAAATTCAAAGATGGCTGTACTTTCTGTAGGCTTCTTTTTCTCCAATCTGTGATTTTGTTAATTTTAAATATCTTTTGTATATAACTGGAACGTAAATGATTTTCAAAATGAACATATTCTTTTTACAGAAATTCATTCACATTGATCATTAAGTTGGGTATTTCTGTTTAATTTAAGAATATTGAAAATTGAATAAAAAGTAACAATTGCATTATTTTTTATCTTGCAAAACCCGAAAAATCTTGGTAATGTTGGAAAATTTGAGCAATTTTAATTTAAACTGCTACAAGTGTCTTTTTTTTCTTACATAGAGGAAGAAAATATTTGGCAGGTTATTTGTAATTCATTTGCCAACTGGCTGAACAACATTTTTTGTTAAGGCGAAATTTGTAAAAAGCAGTGGAAAAATTTAAAATTTTTTTGTAAATTAACTACAAATTGACTTAATGATAGTCAATAATTCGACTGACATGACTTTGAGCACAGAAAAGTGAAAAAAAACCTTATATACACTCAGAAAAAAATCGAGTCGTCTCAACTCGCTCACCGAATTAGGATGAGTAGATTTGAATCAACACTGATATCGAGTTGGGAGAGCTCGGCTGCCGGCTTGAGAGAATCAGATCCGACTTTTTCTAGGTGAAAGTGAACGACCGAGTTGAGTCAACTCTGACAAGAGTTATGACAACTCGATTTTTTTCCGAGTGTATAAAATTTGCATGGAAGGAAAAATTGATTAATAAAATTATAACAACTGATACTCCAAAAAATTAACCTTCATTCATTCATTTCCTACATTCCTTTTTTATTTGGTACAGCCCATACGTTTTTTGGCACGCTCGAATGAAAAAATGTTCCCTTGCGATCATATTTCAGTTTTAATTCACGCGCTTGGCGGTTTTAGTTCTAAGAGGGCCAAACAGGCAGTGCTTTTTATACCACTTTTTTAACATTGAGTCGACGAGCCCTGCGTGCGTTTTTAATTTGACTACTCTTAGCGCTGTGTATAGTGTGATGCGCTGTTTTGAATTTTACTAGACTCATGTTGCGATAAACCCGACCCACTCTATCGAAAAATGCGAAACATAGCTTGAAAATATTACAATACGCGTCAAAAAATTTAAAAAACAATTGAGGAGCGCTTTTCTTATGTCGTTCTTCTGTTCTTGATGATCTTTTTTCTTCCTCGCATCCCTATACAAGCAGCTTTAACATCATCACCCAACATCAAATCACGGACCGCAGCACACACACACGCACGCACGCACGCAACACACATCGCAAACATTTTTTGCTTCCTCGCCCCTATACACATATCTTGTCGCTCACTGTAATGCTGTATATGGAAATGTTATACTTCGAAGTTATATGAAGGGGTAGGCGCCCAAATGCCCGATGCCACTCGCCCGACGGCGATTGCTCGACGGTCCTTTCACCTTCCTGGACATTTTCTCGATACAGATCGCCCGATCCCATTTGCCCGACGCCGATCGCCCGGTCCCATTTGCCTGACGTCAATTACCCGACGCCAATAGCCCGATTTATAAAAATAACCAAAATCCAAGTAAAAGCCAAAAAATATTTATTTAAATTGTTGACATGGGACATGGCCTTCAAATAATCAATAATTCTGTTTTCTTCTCGGTAACCCCGGAAGCCTTCTGCAACGCGTCTCATTCGTTCTTGTGATTCGAGCCATGACTTTCGCGGTCGATTTTTCACGTATTTTCCCAAAGACAGCTCTGTTATAAGCGACTCCGTTTCTTGTTGTTCTTTTTTAATCTCGTTCAAACATGAGTACATATCGGGATGATCTTTGCCCATCATTATATGAAATTTATTGTGCCATCCTTCACTTAAGTTATTTGTGCGATGGAGACCCGCAAGCGTAGCTTCGTATTGATTCCAAAGAGCAATCGGATAACGAGGAGGACGGCGAGGAGCTCTTCCATGAGCACGTGTTCCGCGAACGTACGTTTGATCGAAATATTCAAAAACAGCTAACAAGTCTTCCGGGCATTCATTGTACACAATTTCAAAAGCTTCTATCACGAATTCGGGTGGGACCGTTTCAAGTGCCAATAACATGTGTGCGTATTTTCGAATCGTCCTATCTTCGGGATTCTGATAAGCTGCTTGTAGGCCTTGACTTTGAACATGTCTGTACACAGACTGCTCTAAATGGAAGAAACAACCGACTAGTGGTACATCCGGGAAAACCGCTTTACTTGCATTTATTATGGCCATTTCGTAGTCAGACATAATCCTCTGAGGTCTGCAATGACGGATGCCATATTTTGAAGACGCGAGTGATGATACAGCTTTCAAAACGACCTGATATTGAGCCGTTTCTTTTGAAGAAAGTAGAGCGTATACGAATGGAAAGGCATACATCTGGGGTTCAGCTGCAATGTTTCGACCTGGTCTCGTAATTGTTCCAATAATAGTAAATATCTGATATCGAATAAAGTAAAATCATAAGTTATAGTAATTAATATTATATTCCAATATGTTATATAATATTAATTTAACCTGCGTAAATATTGTTGGAGAAACTTTAAATGTGCCATGCAAATACCACGTATCACTATTTGAAAGCAACTTAAGATTTTTTCTTGTGGCGAAAACCAAAACTCTTCCTCTCGTTGTGAAACGTTCATCGTCTGCTGAGTCATACTGAAGAAATTGATCATGCATACGAGATTGCTGAAAATGATGCGGTAACTCTCCTAAATCTTCAATACTTTTTAGATTTTGAGGCAGATCATGCCGACGCTGCCTCCTAATACTTTTATTTAAATTTGGACGTTCGGGAAGCTTTGCAAGAACTTCTGCCGGTAAATCGTTGAGTTCCGTGCGCATTATCTAATAAAAACGATTATGGTTAAAGAAAAAATCAATCAGTGTCAATTAATTATAATGATTGAAAATGGGTAGAAGTTTTATATATGTGAACAGGGAAAAGACATCATCAATCACAATAAAAAATTATCATCAACCGTCGATATGATTTTATATTAATTTAAAATGCTAACTTGAGCGGTAGGAAGTTCTGGATGCTCTTCAGCTTTTCTTTTCAAGTTAGATTTAATAATTTCCACCTTTGCTGTTTCTGGATTTGAAGGATGTGAATGTTCCGTTTTGGTTACCACTATTAATTCACCTTCTGAAGTATTCTTAGTGGTTGCTCGAGCTGTACACTCTCCTTTACGTAATATCTGACAAGCCCAATGAAACGTACCGTGCCTGCCTAGTTTTGAACGGACGTATATAAATCCGTCCATAATTAATTTTTTACCGGCTATTCGCGGTCCTTGGACGTCGATATTTGCCATTTACACAACGCGAAATTTAGAAATATTTATTATTCAAATATCAATCCTAATTTAGAAACATTCAAGTTACAAATGCTTAGCGAAAAATGTCGTAGTGTGTTGACGTGAATTTTGACTTGAATGTAGCGTTGTATGTTTGACGTGAATTTTGACTAATTTTGACTTGAATGTAGCGTTGCATGTTTGACGTGAATTTGGACTTAAATGTAGCGTTGTATGTTTGACATGAATTTGGAGTTGAATACAACGGGTGAATGGCGTCGGGCAATTTTTAATAAAATCGGACGAAGAGGATCGGGCAATCGGCGTCGGGCAATCGGCGTCGGGCAATTTTTTTGTGAAATCGGGTAAACGGGATCGGGCAATCGACGTTGGGCAAACGGCGTCAGGCGAATGTCCGTCGGGCAAAAGTGCCGTCGGGCGATTGGGGACGGGCATTTGTACTACAATCATATAAAGGACGCGCAAGTTATGGATACATCTTGCGAGAGGGCTTGGTTCTTTTACTTAAGGGAAATATAAAAAGGCGTTAAAAGATAAATGCTTATGCTTAATACTTTTAATTCTATCCAATCATAAATAGGTAATGATAATCGAGGCCAAGATATGAAAAAATATATATACTACCAAAAATAAAAAAAATAAAAACGTTGCAATTGATGACAGAATATGTTAAAACTTTTGTTCTTAATTTTGAAAGGTACATACAAATTTTAGTAGTAGTTTTTAAATTTTTATTATTTATCGTATTTTTAAAAAAATGTTCTCTATCTACTATGTAATCAAATTTTCACTATACATACTTCTTTTATTTTCGAGACTTGTCATAAAATTATCATGTATTATTTTCGAATTTAATTTTTTAGTAAGTTGTGATAATATTCACGATTGTTTAATCTTGGCATAATACTTTTACAAACTTTTTTTTAGTGTTTCAGGGGCGTAGTGATTATTTTATTATATAGTACATAATGAAATTTTAGAGAATCCATGAAGAATATTATTAAAAATTAATTACCCACTCGGCAAATTTTCTTTCAGAAATCTTTCAGGTATCTTTCACATGAAATATTTCATCTTTCAGTTATATAACAGAAGTGTTTCAGAATGATTTCAGTTAGATTCCTGCAATATATAAAAAGCCATTTTCTATTACAACGTCATGTTACTGAAAGATTTCTATAATATTTCGTAAGATCAATGTTATGTATCTGAAACATAACATTAATGTTGCACATATACCCAAATTTTGTGGTAATATTTCAGAAAGATGTATGAAATATTCGTATAATTTTCAAACCTCTACAATCGTAACATAAAAGCTTTTTAAAACATTTCTGTGATACTTCTGGAAAGCCTATTTTTGGTTACATCTGAGAAATATTTCACAAGGATAATTTTGAAAGGTTTCTGTGATACTTCAGAAAGTTAAGGGAAAACACTTCAAAAAGATAATTTTGAAATCTTTCTGTGATACTTCAGAAATTTAAGGAAAAACGCTTCAAAAAGATAATTTTGAAATCTTTCTGTGATACTTCAGAAATTTAAGGAAAAACGTTCCAGAAAGATAATTTTGAAATCTTTTTGAAAAATTACTGCGAACTAGTAAAAGCGATACAAAAAAACATATATTTACTTTAGAATATGGGGAAAAGATACATATATTTTTATAAATATAATGACTAATAGAGCGATTCGTTGCACAATAAACAATTTATTCAACTTTTGAAATATACAGGACATGATAAAAATGTAAAGTTTTGCATTTCAAAAATTTTATTATTTTTTTTTATTTATCGGCAAGTCCCTGTTCCGGCATTTCTATGTGCACACGTTGCTTTATGTTTCTGAAACATAAATAACACACAATGCTCTATATACTAGTTTCAGATTGTTATTGGAAAAACTACTATCAAATTATAGCAACAATCAGATTGCGACCAAGAAAAATCTTAACGAAACAAAAGAACATTGTGAATCATGAAAAAATATGGCATATTGTTAGTTACCCTAGTAACTTGGATTTTTATAAAGTTTTTATAAAACCCTTATAAAATCTCAGTTTTTTTTATAAAATTCTGCTTTTTTATAAAGTGACTTTATAAAAACTTTATAAAACCTTTATAAAACCATGAATTAATTTTTAAATCTACATTGTGAAAAATTTGTGGTGTTATAAAGGTTTTATAAAGTTTTCTTAAAGTCACTTTATAAAAACTTTATGAAACATACCTGTTTTTATAAAGTTTTTATAAAGTCACTTTATAAAAAAACAGGATTTTATAAAAAAAACAGATTTTATAAGGGTTTTATAAAAACTTTATAAAAACCCAAGTTACTAGGGTAACTGACAATATTATTATTTTTTGAAAACAATGAAAACGAGAGTTGATGAAAACTTCAAAATGGCTCAAAGTATTGTAGAAAAATGATAAATTTATAAGTAAATTGCGTAAAGTTAAAACATGAAAAATCATCGAATGCCATAGAAAATAATGTCATAGGTAAAAGACGGAAAATGGTAGGAATTTCAAGCCATTGATGGTACTAAAAAAATTGAAAACAATGTACATGAAAGTTGAGTGTATTAAAGCCAATCATGAAAACTTAAAACACAAGTTTTAGTGAAAATCGCAACATGGGAAAAGAGCGAAAACATTTTTTTACCTTTGTCTTTGAAAGCGCAAGGGCGCACCAGCCAGCCATGAAGCCATTGAATCCGATTTCAATGTATCCATATCGATTACATTGAATTTTTTCGCTGCAGTGCCTGAAACAGTTGATGGGCAGGTCAAAGTGTTTTTTACAATAAATGTGGAATAATTACTGGATAGTGATTTTTCAATTATACATACTCATGACACATTAGCACAGCTTTGTTGGTGCAAACGCCAACTTTTTTCGAAGCTCTTGCCCTTCTGCATCACTCTAAAATAGAAATCTTAAATTACGATGTTGCTTAAAATGTGACAGCGCTGAAAATAAGGCAGTTTTTTATTTTCAACTACTAAGCTCTTAATGTCAGGTGTAATTTGTAATTAAATTATGATTTTTTGATTGATTCTCAACATGTTATCTGAAAGTAAATTAGCGCCCACGTTTTTCCTGCCATCTCTTTTAATTTAAGTAAAACATCATTTTTGATGCCGCCAGCGTCTTAAATTCAGTGCCCTAGTAGTTTGATTTCCGCGAGGACTAGTATTGAAATTCGTAGCATGCACGCCAATGCACGCTCAGCTGTTCGAGCTCAACCTCAAATTCCCACGTGTATTCCGTGCATCGAGCCGTGCGTGAAAACTTATGTTTCAAGTTTTTCAATAATTTTAGTGTTTCATCGACACGGAATAGGGTAAGTGATTAAATATCAATTTTTACCATTTTTATGAATAAATTTGATGATGTGTACTTTTTCCTATTTTGCTGAAAATCACTCTCAAAAAATTGGAAAATTTGTGGTTATGGTTGATGTTTACGAAATAGTAAAAAATTTTTGATCTTCATTTTTGGATTTTAATTCGTTAAAAAAAACATTGAATAGGAATTGCTAAGTAATTTATGAAAATTCATTATCCTTCAGTATGAAAAATGCATCGAAAAGCAGAAAATTCAAGGTATATAGTCCTGAAAAGTTACATTACTAGAGAAGTTTCTTTCTTCAACATGATTCATAAATATTTCTTGTACAATAATTTAAATTTATGAATAAACAGATATAGGTGTTCTGAAATCCTTGATTTAATGGACATAATCAATTTTGTAACAAAATTAAATTCATTTATTAGAATATTTTAGGTCAAATTTTTTATATTCTATTGTTTTATGTAATTTTGCAATAAAAGAAACATTTTTTTTTTTTCAAGATCATCAATACTATGTAAATAATTTAAAACTTGCTAATTGAAAATTTTAAGTTATCTTGAAATTGAAAAAAAAAAAACAATCATATTGGACAAAATTCTCTTTTACATTTGTAAATTTTTCAACTATTCAACAAAAAATGAACCACAATACCAGAACTTATTTATAAAAAAATTATTTTATCTCTAGTACGAATATTTTTGTTAAAATCAAAACTTTATATATTAAAATACTTTAAATCAATTGGTTTGAGTTCAGTGTGAATTTTCACATAATCATAATTAGCTCAGTTGGTAGCGCACTCGACTGGCAATAGTGCGATCCTGGGTTAAAATCCAAATCACTGAGATGAATTTTTTTTCCCGTAAATTTTGGAAATTTCATGCAGTACTTATAAAATTTTTATAAAATAATTTAAAGTTATATGATTTTTGACAAAACATTTTAAGGAGTTTTTTATAATGTTACTTTGTAAAGATTAAAAAAAAATTAACTAAATATTTCATAGAAAACTTTATACAAAATAAAATTACTGGGGTCGCATTTTAAAATCCAATCTTCCAATTGTTTTATCAGATTTTCATTCATAATTTTCGGAACACGACTGAAGTAAAAATATCACTTAAAAATCTTCCTTTCGATATATATAATAAAAAAAAAAACCGAACAAACAAACAAAAACATGAATTTGAAAGTTTATATGGGCAATGCGTTTACAATATTTTTAATGTTTCAGCAATTACAGGAACTCTAGCAGAAAACCTTCATTCTCGAGACTCTTCAATAAAAATAAGTAAGTAGAAGTTTAAAAGTAAAAATTTTCAAAAAATGCACACTTTAAACATTTGCTTCCCATTAGAAAATGCAGGATTTCTCTGTAACTATCACGTTTTAGTTTAAAATGTAGCTGATCGTTTCTAGAAAATTTTAAATCCAATATCTTATAATTTATAAACATAATTGTGGTATTTAAAGACTTTGAATCATCAAATATTTTTTGGACAAATTTTTTATTTAAATGCAAAAACTATATATTTTTTTTTTCATTACCTATTTTTACATAATTGGTATAATTTTATAAAATTTACTTATATATATGTATGTATGTACGTATGTATGTATGTGTATCTGTAATTGATGATTATTTAATAAATAAATTCAATGATAAAAGGTTTTTAAATAATATAGTTTTTTCAATCTAAAATGAATAACACATATAAATAATTTATTGAAAATATACATTCATATGTCGATATAAAATATATAACAATAATAATAAATCTACTAATTGTTAACCTTCTCAACGATTTATATTGCAATAAAATATATTTTTAAATAATTTTCTGCTTGTCTTGTATTTTCCAGATAACTGTCCAGGAAGTTTTAAAAAATTGAGTTGCGCTCAGGGTCAAGATTGAATTTTAAGTAGACGAATCTTCGTACTACAATGTAAGCGTGTTTTGTCCACATTGCATATTGTCCAACAAATATTTTCTCATAAATGTAACACACTGGTCAAAAACAATTTTAAACCATTCACCAAGCACTTGTGCTACTTTCACTGTTTTAATTACGTCCCTAGCAAAGTGTTTGGACCGATTTTGCGGTCCACTTTCAGTCCCTTTTCGATCCACTTTTGATCCAACATCTTTTTCATGCCTTATAGATTAGATATGAGTATAAAATAACTGTAATATTGAATGTGACTCATAGAAAGTCATGTCACTAGGTCTCGAGCTATTTCTATGTTTACAAATTTTTATGATTCTAATAATCCTTTTATTATTTTCTAAACTATAAAATTAAAATATTCTCTTCCAAACAATAATGGGCGACGGTAAAATGAGTATGGTGCGTAATTACGCTGTCTAGAGGTAAGATTTTTTAGTTGGACCGAAGTGGACCGAATCTGGAACGGAAAATCGGTCCAGATTCGGTCCAGATTCGATCCAAACACTTTGCTAGGGGTTCAATCCTGCTTTGGCTTGAAAAAAATTATTCATATGAGAAACTGTTAGGTGGCTCAATTTACTTAAATTTAACAATACTGTTTGATTTACTTACTGAATTAAAAATATTTTGAAAACCATAAAGTACAGTGAAAAACAAAAAACAAAAAAAATCATTTCAAGATAAACTACCGTGAGACGAATACTTTGATCATAGCAACTAAAATTTAGTTGCATTGAATGAAGTCTAGCAGACTTGTATATGACTAAATATTTTTAATAATTGGAAAAAATTATTAGTAAGTTTGACTAAACTACTGATAAGTTGAAACATAAAATTTTGTCGAATTCACTAAACTTTCATTGCATAGACTAAAACCTTCGGTCGTGTATGAGCCTACTAAAGTTTATTCATGTCAACTAAATTTTAGTTGTTTCAACAAAAGCATTTTTGTCAGTGTAGACTGTCTTATTACATTTGATGTTTGAGGCGATTGAAGTCAGCATATTGTAGCAGGTTTTGCATTAATGCTTATATTAAAAAATTTACTTTAAAACCAACTCTTGAGAATATCTATCAAAATGAAAATTTGCAAAAAGTATTCCACCCTACTCAATATATGAATCACGAAAATTAAGTATGGAGAAATGTCCATATTGCCAGTCAGTAGTGCTCGGAGATTATGAAAATTTAATCAAGCACCTTCATCAGTTCCATGCAAATGCATCCAACTTGCTTATTAAATGTAATCATGATGGTTGTCCGAAAACTTTCAAGAATTTTTCCACCCGAAGGGCCCACATCAGTAGAAAACATAAATTCTACGAAAAATGTGATTCACCACAGAATGTTATTGAACCAAATGTAATGGAAGAATACGATGGTAATGATTCCTTTACAACTACAGCAAAAGTTAATATTCAAAATACTCCCAAAGATGTCCCCTCAGAATGTCTTTATGAAGAAACAGTTTTGAAAGAAATTGCGGAGGCTCAAATGATTATGTCTTTGAGAGTAGAGAAATGTTCGGAATCTGTAATCAACAACGTCACTGAAAACTGTCAAAGTTTGGTTCTTGCTTGTCTTTCAGATTTCAAACATAAAGTAGGGAAAGCTCTTAAAGATCGAAACCTCAATTTAGATGACTATTTGGATGTTGATAAGGCTATGGAAGAGTCAGGTTCTGCATTTTCGCATGTTGATACGAAGCATAAGCAGGATGTTTACTTCAAAAAGAATTTCGGCGTTATATCTCCTCGTAAGATAACATTGAATCCAAGAATAACTAAGGACTCACAAACCAATTTTTTGGTGAATAGGCAGTCATCACTAGATTCTGACACGATGATGTACGTTTCTATAATCGATGTTATCGAGCAATTGATGAAGCATCCTGATTATCGAAGCATTTTAGCCAGTAACAAGCCAAGTTATGATGATATTCTTAAAGATTATCGTGATGGTTCTTCCTTTACATCCAACTCGTATCTGAATCAGAGACCTGATGCACTCCACGTGATTTTATATTATGATGACGTTAATCTGGTTGACACTGCTTCTTCGAGATCCACTAGTATGGCCTACTTCTATTTTACGCTAGGAAACATCCATCCTAAGTACAGATCTTCTCTCAATTTTATTTTCCTCGTCCTTGCTGTTGAAACTGATGCTATGAAAGCATGTGGTGTAGAACAGATTTTATCTCTAATTTTCGCTGACCTTCAAAAACTAGAAAATGGAGTCGAAATAAATGACGAAATTGTATATGGTACTCTTGTTGACGTAATAGGTGACAATTTGGCAATCCATAAAGTTGCTGGCCTAAAGGAAGGTTTTACCGCCACTCATCCATGCCGTTACTGTATGGTAACTTTAAATGATCTTCGAAAAATGGTCAGAGAAGATACCTCTTTGATTCGAACTCAAACAGTGTACGATACACAAGTCAACGCTTTGTTAAATGCGCCCGATAAAAAAACATTTCAGACTTTAAGTGAGCAATTCGGTTTGAACGATGCCTGCATACTTAACAATCTTCAAGGATTTAAAATCATCGGTGGAACACCACCAGACATTTTGCATGATCATATCTATACACAATTCAGTGTTCATTTGCAATTGATATTGCGACATACTTTGGTAGGGCGTTTCAAAATTATGGATATTACTGAATTCAATGATAGGCTGATGGAGCATGATTATGGATTTAATGAAACGCGGCCATCCCGAGTCGAAGCAAGTCACTTGAAGACTGGAGGAAAAATCCACCAAACAGGTTCTCAAATGTGGACTTTAGCGTTGACTGTTCCATTTATTCTTGGTGCCCGAATACCACCTGGTGATGAATACTGGGGAAATGATTTACAATTGCTTGAAATTTCTTCGCTCGTTTGTGCCCACAGTACTTCCGTTGGATCCATTGAATATTTACATCACTCGATAGAATTGTACTACTGCAAATTCTTAGAATTGTATCCTGAGACACACCTACTGCCTAAGCAACACTTCTTGCTGCATTATCCACGAATCATGTTAGAGAAGGGACCATTGTATCAGTACAATACGTTCCGTTTTGAGGCCAAACATCAATATTTTAAAGATTTGATGAGAAAAAAAAGGTGTTTGAAAAATCCAGCTTTGACCTCGGCTAACAATCATCAAATGCAATTTGCACTTTTTCTCAATGGACCATTAAAAAAACCAGAGCGCCAAGGTTCTGTCATTTGCAAATCTCCTCTTGATGTCGAATATCGCAATATTATTAGTGAAGAAGTAAATTGTTTGACAACAGTTTCTTGGATTGAAAAAAATGGTACAATTTACAAAGCTAACAAATGCTTGGTGATGCTTGACTTAGAAAATAATTTACCTAGGTTTGGTTTAATTAAAGATATTGTTTACATGAGTGAGGAGCCAATATTTATATGTCAACTTCTACGAACTTTGTCTAAAGATCTCCATTATAACGCGTATGAGATAACCAGTGAGGGCCCATACACAATTGTACGTATTGACGATCTGGTAGTGCATAATGTATTTTTTGTTCATGTAGTAGAAAAACGAAACTTTGTTGTCGTGAAAAGAAGCGTAGGTGATTTGTGCTAATGTGCTGCAATAGAAGTTAGAGACCATGACAATTGATGCGAAAGGCGTGAAAAGGGGGCACTGCACAGAGCCATCTTGTGAGGACTGTGACGAATACTTGTACGATGCAGAAAAAGGAGCCGGTTGTCAGTATTGTGGATGCTATCCCACCAAGCATAAAAAAATTGATGGTAAAAATTTATAGTCTTACATACTATGGTTGTGAACTAATGATGGTACTTATGTGCCTTGCTGTTTAATTTTTATGTTGAATCTAAAAATATTCATTACTTCTTTAGAGTATTTAGACTCTCATTTAAATTTATATGTAAATAATCGAAAACTAACTTTGTTATTATTATTGAGGAAAATAAATCGGATTCATTTTTTAACATGTAATTTTTGAATGCAGCTTAAAAATTACATTAAAATTTGTATACAAGTTTTTCGACAATTTGCCTTTGTGAACTTTAGATTATCCAAACCTGATAAGTGGCATAATAGATAAATTACTACATAAATCTTGCTTTGAACTGGTTTTATGAGCAGCATTTTCGAAGGCATTTTGTAATAATTATTAGACATAACAATTGTGTATATTTTGTACATCCAGATGCCTCAGTACATCCTGTGTTCGAAGGTGATATTAGCAATATGTCCGAATGTTCTCCAGTAGCACCAGAAAACACATTGGTGCTACCAACATTGAGTACAATCATAGACAACAAGATCCAAAGGCACTTCAAGGTCGCCAAAACAAAACATCAGTTCTAGCACGGAGAGTAGTACTTTTAACAATGTCGTCTCCAGTCTGTCAAAGGTAACTAAAAATTTGTACATTTTACCTTAGATTGCTAAAGTCGCTGTACAGTATGCGGTTCAACGATAATTGTACATCACTTTTTATTTGTGACAGAACGAAAAGCATCTGTTATGCGTGCCTATGGTTCTTCCTGAGGAGACTTCAAAAACCATTGCACAGGCGAAGAATATGACAGCCTCTCAAAGACAATTTATCATGAGATGGGTAGTAATGACAATGCAAAATTTTAAACTCACTTCCGAGCAAGATTTAATTAATTTTGCAACATTACTACTGAAGAAATACCCTCTCATTGCTTGCAAGCTGACTACCGGAATCGTGAGTAAATACTTGAAGCTGACAAAGTCACTGTCTGACTTCCTGCATTTTGAATATACTTGCAATATGTGATCAACTCTTCAAAATCGTTTTTACTATTGAGAAAAACTAGTTTATGCATTTAAAGACGAACTTTTCTACAAGAACGAAACAGTAATGCATGAAATATTCATGAATAATTACAAACGAAATACAGATGGTAGGATATGTCAGACACGATTTGGTGCTTGTTATTACAGCAGACTAATCAGTATTAAGCGCAGTTGGTGATTCATTAATTTTTTAAAATAAATCCATAATTTTTTTCAGAAAGGTGTCGTGGTCACTATGAAGCAAATTCTGAGGAACCATAAATACTATTCTGCAAAAAAAAGTTCAGCTGAAGGCAATAAAGATAGAACGGATAGAACGGAGCAAACCATGGAAAATATTGTTCTGAACATCCAAAAAGAGTGGAGTACAGAAAATCCATCAATCGTGACGGTAAAGTCACTGCTCGACGCCGTTAGATTTCAAAGAAAATCACTCACAAAAAAAAAGTCATGTACATCTATCTTGAGACAATTTCCATGTCTGGAAGACTCAGAGCTGGTAAATTACGCATGTTATAACTTGAACTTTAAAATCAAATAATAATTTCTTTACTAATGGCTAAAAATCATATACTTGAAACTGTGAAATATGGATTTAGAAGAAAATCGTACCCAATTTTCCTTGCAGCCAGATAAAGATCTTAAGTTTTTACATAAGTGTGATGAATTTTTGGAACCAAACATGTTCGAAAAGATTAGTTTCTGTTAACTTTTGAAGTTTTTTTGTGAAACTCCTAAAATGTCTCCAATCTTTATAAAAAATTATGAAATAGTCTACAATCTACTTGTTTTTGATTGCGTTAAATTTCTAAAACCAATATTTTTCAAACATTTTATAATGATTTTCGAAAATTTGGCTACAATAATCGACATTTATCGGATTGTCTCAATCTTTCTACTATGCCTCTCGAAAGTATTTATATAGTTTTTGTTGTAGCTTTTTTTTAACATATATTAAAGGATGGATTGCTTTTTGCACTTACAGCTGTTTTGGGAATTCCTCAAACAAGAGGATCTAGAGGAAACAAAAAATGACCTCATGATGCAATGGGTAAACTCATTGCCTAAAATGAAGAATTACTTTTCGAGGAAAAATCCTATTAGCATCGATTTGACTCAAGGTTTGTAAGCAACGAAAAAATTCAAACTTGTATAATAAAACATTTAAAAATGATCACTCAGAGTATAACAGTTATATTGGTAATTTTTGGATGGAAAAATTTCTTTGCATACAAATTAAAATTTTACAAAAACACTGCTAGTCAAATTTTCTCTAACTGTTATCTCTACAGTTTTTCAGAATGAGATAGTAATTTTCAGTTTTTACAAAAAGTAAAGTTTACAGTAAAAAAAACTCTTTCAATTCGTAAAATATGGGACATATTGACACTTGAATGAATTGGACAGTGCAGAGCTTTTTCTAAACAAGTTTATTTTAATTTTCGATATTTTATGCGCAACTTTTAAGATATTTCTTTAAAGTTTTTTAATGCAAAAGGAGCTACATTACAAAGCACTCCACTCATATTCATCAGGTTGCAATTACACCTTTAAAGTGCAGAATTGTCAGTGTAATATTTATACTTGAAAATTGTTTCCTGCACTAAAAATAAGCTCATAATATAAATATTTTATAAATCAGGCTGTCGTTCCAAAAACTCTATTTTTAAGTACAGTTCATTTTTTTCCCAGTAGTTACATACAAACTATAACTATATTTACAGCACAATTGACGGCTGAAATCCTAAAGAGAATCGTATCTTCGTCATTTTTTGGAACCAAAAAAACTGCCGACAAGAAGGATAGGTCGGCTCAAATCCTGGAAATTTTTCCGGTATGTTAATAACCACATCAATTTTTTGCTTTGGCGCACTGATTTTCCAGTGTTGATCTCTGTGATGTGAGTGCTGGACAAGAAGTTCATGATTAAATTAATAAAAAAATTATAAAAACGTCCTGAGAAACGTAAAACAAAAAAATTTTTTCCTTTTTTTCTCACTAACATGAATAGCATACACCAAGTCTGTCGAACAATTAAATGTGTTGTATATTTTTCAAACAGTTGAAAGAGATGACTAAGGTATTTAATGGAACTATTTTGTAATAAGAAATTTTTGATTACAGGAAAGAACTCCTATCTCAAGAGCAAAACCAGCGGACAGTGACCCTCCACGACTTATTGCAATTGGAGATTTAGCGAAGGAAGGGTTGTGTGTCAGCATATACGTCGACGGGAGGGCAATGTATTCGGGGCCGTTGGTTGAAGGGGATGATGCAACTGGTGGCTTTAAATTATGTCTTTAATATAAACCCACCAGCAGATGCTAGAGCTGCTTTTGCGTTCCTTTTCGGCGTAGTTTTGAAAAACCATGCCGAAAAAGAATATAGGAAATATAAGTCGGTTTTAAAAGCTCTAGAATGCGTAATTGAATAATTTAAGTAAAAAGTCAAATAAATGAGGCTTATCGTTCTCAGTGGTGATTTTCCATTTTTTAAATCATTCATTGTGTAAAGTAGCGCTTTAGGAAATAATGTCCTTTTTTTGTTACGATTTTTTTACAACATTTTTAATAACTATCATCAACTTTATCGATCCCTCGGAGCCAAGTAGGGGGTTATGCAAAGAACATTACCTCTAAAATATCACATCATTTTCCATTCAAGGAGGTTATGTAAAAACAGGGACCCAGGAAAATATGCCTTTTCTTCTTCTATATTTCAGCCACTCATTGGGCCCTCTTCAGGACTGTACAGTAACAATTTTCAAAAAATAAATAACATTCAAAACATAAAAAAATTCGAATCAATAGAAGTCCTACTTACAAATTATCATCATTTAAAAGGTCTACAATAGTCCAAATAAGAATTAGGTTACAGAATAACCATCGTCCGAACAATAAAGGTTGCCAAAGTGAGACCACCAGTCAGCCAATCAAATAAACAATTGTAAGGCCAATAATGTATAACAAATTAAGGTCAATCACGTAAAGAACAGCAAACCAGTAGGAACATTATATGTGTAAACTCATCGGCGAACCGAAGCCAACTAAATCCAAACGTGACACGTACAATTTAATATCATAATAATTACCAAAACATGCTGAAAGTTCAATGACTTCAAAAATCATCTTTTTCACTGTTTTCAAATCAAATTCAAGAAACCCTCATATACACCATTCAATTTACTCGTATCATCCTGTTTATTTAAAGTATATTCTGATTTCTTAATGTGAATCATCTCTGAGATAATTCTTTTATAATAATTAGGTTCTTTATCTAAAATATCTGTATTATCCCAATCAAACTCATGTCCTGTTTCCAATCTGTGGTTCGTTAAAACATTATGATATGGTAATGCTAATCTTATATTATTTCTATATTCTTTAACTCTAACTCCCAAATTTCTCTTCGTTTGACCCACATAGCAAAAACTACACTCTTTACATTTAATTCTATATACAACACCCTGTTGGTCAAACAAATCAAGTTTATCTTTGCCTCTTTTTATTATCTGATCGTTAAGTTTGTTATCTGTTCTATAAACAATCTCTACATTGTGTTTTCCCAAAATTCTTTTTAATCTAAAACCCAAATCATTATTGTAAGGAAAAACCAGTCGCTCTCTTTCAATTGTGTCTTTACCATTTTCATTCATCCCCTTCTCCTTGTCCCTCAGAAACTTCACCCTTTTACTAATATATTTCTCCACAAAGGCATCAGGATAATTATTAATACGTAAAATCTCTTTAGTCGTTAGAAAATTCTTCTTCCAAAACTTATTATCAGACAATTTCAAATTCTTATCTACCAAACCAATTATCGTACCAATTTTATGTTGTATAGGGTTCTCTGAATAATAATTAATATATCTTCTAGAAGAGGTAGGTTTGATGTACCAGTCGAATCCGAATTTTTTATCGTTCCTAATTATTTTCAATTCCAGAAAATTAATTACTCTATCTATTTCTATCTCATAAGTAAATTTCAATCTGGGGTGGTAACTATTCAAAATATCAAGAGTCTCCAAGATTTTATCTTTAGGCGCCATCATCAAGATGTCGTCAACATATCTCACAAAAAATGGACAAATATAACTTAATAATTTTAAACAAGTCAATTCCAAATCCTGCATAACAATGTCAGCCAAAATTGGTGAGATAGGTGAACCCATGGGAGTTCCAAAAGTTAGTTCATAAAATTTTTTTTTTTTTCCTTCAAAACAAAAATAAGTCAATCCCATAATATTCAAAATACAATTAATAAATTCATCCTCAGGTATCTTCGTATGTTTACATAAAAAACTTCCAAACCTACTTTTAAAGCCCCCAAAACAAGATCTTTTGGAATATTCGTGAAAAGATTGGAAACATCTAGTGAAATCAAAACAAAATTATCCGGAACTACTAAATCATTCAATATTCTCTTTAATTCTATACTATCCTTAATAAAGCTATTTGGTCTCGGTAAATACGTATTTAAAAATTTTCCCAAAAATTTACTCAATTTATAGATCGGGCTTCCGATAGAAGAGACAATTATCCTTAATGGGCTGCCAATCTTATGTACCTTTGGTAACTCATAAGCCCTAGGAAGACAACCTGTACTTTCCATGACTGATCTATACCATATTCGGTCCACATAATCCAACCTCATTATTGAATGAGAAGGACACATATAATTTAGTTTGGAGAAACCCGATAAATAGAATGAGAGATAGGTGCAATGAAATTTTAAAGAGATGTTTGAGGTTGGATTATGTGTAGTATAAGTAGGACTTCTATTGATTCGAATTTTTTTATGTTTTGAATGTTATTTATTTTTTGAAAATTGTTACTGTACAGTCCTGAAGAGGGCCCAATGAGTGGCTGAAATATAGAAGAAGAAATGGCATATTTTCCTGGGTTCCTGTTTTTACATAACCTCCTTGAATGGAAAATGATGTGATATTTTAGGGGTAATGTTCTTTGCATAACCCCCTACTTGGCTCCGAGGGATCGATAAAGTTGATGATTGTTATGGAATTTTACTACCGGAGCAATTGTTGAGATAATTTTTATTGTTTTCACTTCAAACATTTTTAATTTTTTAAACATTGTGTGCACATTGTGAATAAATGTTATTAAAACAATAGCGACTACATTTGAAATTCACACGGCATTTTCATTAAACTAAACCTTTTTTCCCTGCATTTAAGGCACGTATATTTTACAATTATGTTTTAACATGTCTCATTTATCACTAATACGTTCAGAATCTAAACTACGTGTAATGCTTAATGTAAGAGAGCGTAGCCCTGCTGCACGCTATATTCTTCTAATTTTATGAGTAGTAGAATGCTGAAATTAAGTAGGCGTTGCCTTACTTAACGCTGCCATATTTTGATTTTAAACAAATCTAATGCTGAAATTCAGACAGCAGTGTTGCGTGCGTTTCCCAGTCCCACATTTTTAGTTCACGTTGCGCTGAATTTAAGACGATGCTGCCTTGATTTAAGCGATACTCTTTCGTATATCACTACCTGCATACCAGTTTATAAATCGACTTTGAGACTTACATTAAACATGATTTGAAAGCTTGAAAATAAGTATGAGCTGTCTTAGTTTTGTTGCAACTTAATTTAAGACATCTTTTGGCACTGAAATTAAGGTTTCCTTTTTAGAGTGCATTCTTTTTTTTTAAATGCCTTCCATGCATATTAATGCTAGTTGCAAACTCATCTGTTAAGAAAGAAGACAAGATATTGTGGACCAATTCATGGCTTGTCTTCCCTCCAATCTTTCTCATATGGTTTGCCTGTAACAATTATACTTTGATTACAATCTTAACAAGTGATTTTTACATTGCATGAATACGGCAAGTATTTATGTCGTATTCACTCACTTTGAAAAGTAATCCCTAGTAACTTGGGTTTTATAAGCTTTTTATAAAACCTCTAATAAAATCATTGTTTTTAAATAGAATAACGCTTTTTGGTCAAGTGATTTTATAAAAAAAATAAAAATTTTATATAATATTTATCATGCAGCGGAATTTTATGAAAAAAATAGAGATTTTATGAGGAGTTTTGTAACAAGTTTATAAAAACCCAAGTTTCTAGGTATGTACATTACCGTGTTAGTGGAAAATTCCACATCCACCAATTTTTCGTCAAATGACCGAAATTTATCAACCGACTTCAGGGGGATGAACGTTTCGACCTCGTCAGCGAAATCTCTTATGCTGTTTGCCTGTACTGGGCGGTCGTTTAGAGTTTTTTCTATCAGTCCAAGGCGTTTGTCGACGTCGCGAAGCTGCAACACTATTTCGTTGCTTTTTTCGAGTACAGCTTGAGTGGTTTTATGAATTATGAAAACTGAAATTATATTATACCCAGAAAAACTAAAAAATTGTCACTGACCCTGTACAACCCTCAAGAACTGAATCACACTTGGGTGCATTTCAATATCCTGAGATTTCTGAGCATTTTTTTCGTTTGTGTTTTTGGCGAAGCTGTAAAAAATTTGGACTGTAAATAACCGACTTTCTCATACATTTAGCCATAAAATTAAGTTCTTCTTTCGAATTTCGAGTTTTTTTTAAAATGGTGAAGGACAAACATTCTCAGAATATCATGAGAAATGCATGGTTTTTGAAATTTGAAGGGACTCTAAATTACCCTCTATGATTTATTATATATTCTATTAATGAAAAAAAATGTTTATTGTATTCTTAAATATATACCAGGTTCGTCAGGCGGCAGCGTATCACGATTACTTGTCTGGTAGCTATTAGGATGGTTGCTGTGTAGTTGGCGTTCCATCAACGGCGAGGCTGTTAAACGAAGTTTCTTATTCAATATTCTTTTCGACAGACAAATTAAATGACGTGTTACTGTACGAAGTAGATTATGAAATATATTTTTTTAAATGATGTCGTTTGATAAAGTTTTTTTGAATTGACCTCATAAAAACTGATTAAATTTTATAAAAAAACATCTGTCTTTTTATAAAGTCATAGTATCAAAATGCGAAATTTTATAAAAAAAAAAAATGGAGAATTTCGGAGGAATTTTCTACAAGTTTGTACAAACGGAAGTTACTGAGGAATGAGAATCAAAATGAATTTATTTAATAAAATTTGATGTTCACCAGTGCAGCTCAGGAGAGGTTTAAAGGCCGACGAGTATACTCGTGGCTTCTCCGTTTTTTGTCTTTTCTTTTCATTTCCTCTAGCGTACTCATCATCTGAATTTGCCGATTCAATATTTTTTTTTGTCGGCGATGTCGCGTTTTTTTAACTTTTTATCGTCGACTTTAGATTATACATCAGACATGAGTTTTGTCATTTTTAATTCTTCGACTGCTGCTCTCAGTGTATCTATATTATTGAAAAATTTTAAGGTATTAAGAAATTTTATATAGTGGTTGAAGATTCATATACTTTTATTCAAAATTTTTTCACTTCCATTTGCCATTTGTTATTTTAAAAATTCCAATTTTTGGATCAATATTCATACAAGATTTCAGATTTTCGGGAAAATTTCTTTGATTTATGAATTTCCCATTTCTGTTTTTCGTTTTTTGATAATTTACTTTGAATTTTGTAAATCAGGTTTTCTATTGATCATTTAAGAATATCTGATTCTCGATCTATAATTAAACGACATTCGATTTTTGAATTTGTGATTGAGGGAAACTCAATTTTAGATTTTAGACTCATAAAATTTAAAAATGTGAAAGAGAATTCATGACTTATAATTTCCTTATTTATATTTTTGGCTTCTACATTTCAACAGAAATAAACTCTATCAGAAAGGAATTCTTATTGTCAGATATTTGAAGTAAAAATTAAAAGACTGGAAATAATATTACCAGGTGTACTCCTAATTAATTTCCGGTTTTTTTGCAAATAAAACACATAATTCCAAAAAAACCGTAACCTTTATTTTATTCAAAGTATTTTCCATCGCTTTCTACACATTTTTCCCACCTTTCTGGTAAATTGTGGATACCACGCAAGTAAAAATCATTGCCTTTGGAGGTGAACCACTCGGTGAGCCATTTTCGTACATTTTCGTACGAGTCGAAGCGCTGCTCAGAAAGGGCATGGCCCAACGAGGCAAAGAGGTGGTAGTCGGATGGCGCCAGGTCTAGTGAGTAAGCCGCATGATCAAGCACTTCCCACTTGAGCCTTTCCAACGTGTCACGAACGACTTTCGACTTATGCGACGACGGCGCATTGTCGTGGAGCAAAATCACCTTCTTCTGTCGTTGTTGATATTCTGGTCGGTTTTTCACAATGGCTTGGCTTAAATCTTTCATTTGCTGTTTGTAGCGAACGGCATTCACAGTTTCACCAGGTTTCAGCAGTTCAAAGTATATAACACCGGACTGGTCCTACCACACACACAGCATAACCTTCCGACCGTAACGATTTGGCCGTGCCGTCGATGTCGATGCTTCACCTGGACTCACCCACGATTTGTTGCGCTTAGGGTTCTCCAGGAAAATCCACTTTTCATCACCAGTAACAATACGATGCAGGAAAGACTTTCTTTTGTATCGTTGAAGCAGCATTTCACAGGTCACTTTTCGATTCTCCATTTGTCTCTCGGTCAGTTCATGGGGCACCCACTTTCCACACTTCTGAATTTTTCCCATGGCTCGCAGACGTTTGGAAATTGCTTGCTGTTGAACTCCCAACGCATCTACAAGCTGTCGTTGCGTTTGCGTGTTGTCTTCATCTAATAATGCTTGCAATTCGGCGTCATCGAACGATTTTCGCTTGCCGGAGCGTGCGACGTCGTTCAGGTCGAAATCTCCATTTTTGAACTGTCGAAACCACGTTTCACATGTTCGAAGTGTTAATGCACGATCACCATAAACTTCCACAAGCGCACAGTGGCTCTCGGACACTTTTTTCCCCTGATTGAACATGAAAAGCAATGCATGGCGCATATGCTCAAAATTCGGTACAAAATTCGACATTTTTGAAGTGCAATAAAAACTTACTGGAAGATTTTTCGAGAAAATGTCAACGCAGTTCAAGCACTCGATATGACTGAACAAAATGACATATGGTATGTGTTACCAACAGCAGTACAAAACAGAACGCCATCCATTGAAAAAACCGGAAATTACTTAGGAGTGCACCTGGTAGTGAAATACTATCATAAGTGAAATAAGATGTAATGATCAATTATTATCAATTTAGAAACTCTACAAACGATGCTAATTTAAACTTTTACACTGTACAGTAAATTCGAACATGCAAAACAATGTATTGGAATGTTAAAATTATTTGAACTGGTTATTTACTTTTAAAATGTAGAATGTTCGAATAGACTCTAATATTTTTTATTATGACATTAATTCTACATGAAGAAGTTGAAAGTCAGTCCCTGGCGGACGGCCGAATTCCGTAATATGGTATGGAGCGGTATTCAGCAGAATTGGGCGAATTCCGTTCGAAAACGTAAATATAAAAACGACTTCGAGCTTCTTATTTAAGCCAGGAGACAGAATCTGATAGCTGTCCATGGTTTTTTTTAAAATAAGGACTTTCGAAACAAATATTTTTCATAAGTTTCTAACTCTCTATAATTTTATTGGCATTAATAGTTCTATTCGGCTTTATGACGAATTTTTTTATAAATGCATATAAGTTCGCCAAAAATCGAAGGCTTTTGAAGTTTCTTTTTTTAATGTTTGGTATAATTGTTAGTAGCTTTGATGAAAGATGTTTAGAATGCTGAATCTATTGTTGTTGATTTTTTAATAAGCAATACATAAAAATAACAAATTTTTTCATTGTAGACAAATAATTTTTCTTCAAAAAATCATACATATTTCCGAAACATTTTTCAAAAAATTTAAACTTCTTGAAAAATTTAAGATAAAACCAAAATACCTTTTAATTCAAAAATAATAAATCGTTTGAAAAATCAAAATTTTCGAAAAATGAAGAAACTTGTGAAAAATGTGAAACCTTTAAAAAATGCAAATTTTATGAATAATTTAAAATTTCAAAAATTTGAAAATTTTCAGAATAATTGAAAAGTTTATATATATTTTAAGATTTTTAAAAATTTATTAAATTTTTTCTAAATTTGAAAACTTTTTTGGGAAATTAAAAACTTTTTGATTAATAAAAAATAAACTGTTTGAAAAATCAAACTTTGCGAAAAATGGAGAAACTTTTGGAAAATTTGAAACCTTTGTAGTATGAAAATTTTTCGAATAATTGAAAATTTTCTAAATAATAGAAAATTTTCTAAATAATAGAAAATTTTTCAAATAATTATAAATTTTCCCAAAAAATTTAAATTTTTTAAAATTTGGTAAACTATTGAAAATTTTTCAATAAATCGAAAATTCTTCAAAAACTTAAAAATTGTTTAAAAAATTGCAAAACTTGTAATTTAGGCGTTCTATCACTTTTTTCAATGGCTTTTAAAGATGGACTCATAAGAAACACCTGTCAATACTTACTTTTTTTCGATACGATTTTTTTCACTTCAGGAAATTCCCAAGTATCAAATTCTGGTTCTTCGTCATTTATCAAACACTCCTTGATATCAGCTTCTTTTTCATATGGCGGAAACCATGCGCCACTTCGATCTGCTTTCATCCAGTGTTTCAAAATGATGCGTACATCTTTGTCATCGAGCCGAACGACCCAGAAAAAATCTTCAGTAATATTACACATCCTGCAAAGTACATGGAAAATTACCATAATTTGTTTACAATGAAAGTATTCATTGTTTTATAGATGCTTCCGTTCTCCACAAAAATCAATGATAATTCAAAATATGCCGATTTTTGGAAAATCTGCATATCCAGTTCAAACTTATCACGACATTCAAGAAATTGACAATTATAAAAATTGTACCGTACTTGAGATAACTCGGGGTTACACTGGCAAAAGTTTCTTAAAAAGAAATATTACAAGTCTGTTTTACGGCTGATTGTACATTTCAATTATTTTCCTTTTTTTTTTGAAAACTCTGCGATTAGGCGATAGATGTTTTCGGATAATTTTTCACAATTTTTTAACATTTTCGTCCACGCACAAGAGAGACCGGAGAACACGTTAGAACACGATCAGCTTGCACTGGTTCAACCATTGACAGCCATTGATCATGCCACGCCACAGCCTGCCACAGCCAATGCCGAACGTGTGCATGGCCCCGGCTGATCGGCCTTATGGTTTCTTTCGTGTGCACCAGTGCACCCAGATCGGATGCGCGTAGGTTCCAATACAGTTGCGTCACGTGTCGGTGTGTATAAGGGGTATATCTATAGATTTACACACCGACGCGTGACGCAACTGTATTGTAAGCTATGCGCATCCGATCTGGGTGCACTAGTGTGCACTGTGCACCCTGGGCCAGATTGGAAATAAGGGCCAGCAGGGCCAGCACCGGACAAGCATCTAAACTATATCTGTATATCGATTATATATAGGTATAGTATACGTGCTTGTCCATGCTGGCCGTTTCCACTCTGGTCACCTTGAATATGTGCGCACAAAGTGCATTGAGCTCGAGCAACATCAAGCAAGCTCGAGTGTGCTCGAAAGAACTCAAGTGTGGATTAGTGATGATTTTTCTCTTTTGGATATTCAAAAATCCTGATTACATTTTTAATCAATGAAAATTTGGAATCAAGATACTTGTAAGTAGACAATGAAACATATACAATTGTAAGTGTAGACCGCACCCAGCCGGCATTTAATATTAACTAACGTATTAACTAATATTAGGTAACGTTCCAGTTATCTTGCAACAAGACTGCAAGAATGTTGCTTCAATATGAAAATGTCCCACATAGTTGCATTTAAAATGTTGCATACATATTTCAGCAATATTCTTGTAATGTTACAGCAGTGTTTTATAGAGTAATATTAACATGTGTCAATCTTGCAGCAATATTAATGAAACATTAGAAGAATAACATTTCAAAGAAAAGATCTCATTAACATTGCAGTAACATTTCATGTACAATCATGTACAGCTAATACTACTGGTACATTGCAGATTAAATTATAGAGTAATATTAACATTTAAATTTTGCAGCAATATTAATAAAATATTACAAGAGCAACATTTCAAAGAAAAGATCTCATTAACATTGCAGTAACATTTCACATACAATCTTGTAAAGATAATACTACTGGTACATTGCAGCAATATTATACGAATTTTTGCAATATTACATGCTGGCTGGCGCATTTACACTCGTATGTATACATGCACAAAAATTATATGTATATGTTATTTTCAAATTGTAGTTGACAATGTCACGCCAAGTAAAGAGAATTAATTTTCATTCGTCACGGTATCGACGGCGCATCATACAGCGACAAACTCGCATGGAAATGCGCAGAATCATTTCAAACGTTGTGAATAATTGTGAGACAGTGAATCCGGCAGCCAGTATACCCAGATGCGATGCGCAAAATATCAATGATACAGGTATATCTATAATCTCATCTATAAAAAGTCAATTTTAAAGTCCTATTTAAATCATTTTTGCCAAGGGTGCCAAAGTAAAATAGTTATTCTATAATTTACTGAATAATTTATTTTTTATACAGGGTGCGCCATTTCTTATGTCGGCATGTAAACATTGAATAACTTGAAAAAAAAACAACCGATTTCTGTAAATGAGGTATTTTTATTTAGTTTGGTCCTTTACAATTTATTTAGACTAGTTTTTGAACACAACATCAATCAAGTGGCCGCCCTTATTGTTCACAGCAAAATATGCCCTTTTTGCGGCGTTTTCCATTACCTTTTCGAGCATCTCGGGTGGTATAGCAATGATTTCGGCACGAATATTTTCCTTAAGCTCTTCAATGGTTTGCGGCTTGCTGGCGTACACTTTACTTTTCAAATAACCCCACAAAAAGAAGTCTGGAGGGGTCAAATCTGGAGATCTGGGTGGCCATTCAATGTCGCCTCTTTTTGACATCAGACGTCCAGGGAATTTTCGTTGCAGAAACTGGATTGTTTGATTCGCAGTGTGGCAGGTCGCACCATCTTGTTGAAACCAGTAATCTTCAAGACCTTTTTCACGCATTTGTGGGCAGACATAGTGAGCCAACATCCACCGATATCGGTTTCCATCGATCGTTTGGTTCTCTTTGAAAAAATAAGGACCAATGATGGTTTTGGCGCAAACGCCGGCCCAAACAGTAACTTTTTGGTCATGCAATGGCGTTTCATGGATCTCGTGTGGATTCTGCGTTCCCCAAATGCGGCAATTTTGCTTATTAACGCCTCCAGAAAGTTTGAAATGTGCCTCGTCGGTCATTAAAATTCGCTTCCAAAAATCAGGTTCAGTATCAACTATTCGAGCGATTGTTTGTCCATATTCCAAGCGACGTGGATGATCTGTAGGCAATATTCTTTGTGTTAATTGCATTTTGTACGGAAACAAATGCAAATCATCTTTCAAAATGCGCCGTAGAATGGTTCCACTGATGCCGAGATGCTGAGCGCGGTGACGATATGAAACTTTTGGGTTTTGGGCAACGCTCTCTCTGACAGCTTCAATCAGTTCATTTGAACGTCTTGGTCGTTGATGAACGGGTTGTTCGCGATCTTTCACTGTCCCGTGGTCACAAAAATTCGACACCAAACGACGAATAGTGTTGTCAGATGGTGCCTGTTTGCCAAGATATTTTCGACGATATGCTCGTTGAGTTAACACAACTGAACGACTATTTTCAATGTACAAAGTAACTATTTCAGCGCGTTCTTTTGGTGTGAAGCGATACATGGTTGAAATTGTACTGAATTGACGTTTCCAAAACAAGTGAAGTCAAGTAAATCGGTTGTCAAATGTTTAAGTTATTCAATGTTACAATACCGACATAAGAAATGGCGCACCCTGTAGTTCAAAGCTATGCAATTGTAATTACTATAAAAATACTATTAAAAGTATAGAAAATACTTCAATAGAAACATGCTGATTTTATTCTATTTCATAGCTGAAAATCACAACAAAATCAAAATTACAGAAATTAAAGTCTATTTTCAATTTCACGCCCTGGAAGTGAAAAATCAAAGTCAAAAATAAAAAACAAATAGACAGAATATCAATCAGGAATAATAAAAAAACAACAATAGAAAAACACATTATCAATGAAAAAAGATATGAAGGAATTATAATTTGTTATCATTCTTCAAACTTAGATACAATTCAAACTAATAAATATGTGAGCTACACGGAGAAAAAAGCGCGGCTCTGACGACCGCGCGCCGCAGCTCTGAGAGACGCGCGGACAAAATTACTTTCACCGCAGCTCTCAGAACGGCGGTCGCGGTACAGACGACTGTGCTGCGCGGTTGACAGGGTCGCGCGCAAAGTCCTGAGAGCTGCGGTGAAAGTGTTTTTGTCCGCGTTGCGGCGCGCGGTCGTCAGAGCCGCGCTTTTTTTTCTCCGTGTATATCATTTTATGTTTTTTTAATGAATATTATTATGATGAATTTTAAAGGGATAAGTGAAATATTTTTTAAACGTGGAATTAAAGGCTAAGTCTCTGAAGTTTTGAAATTCGTAAATAGTAATTCCTGAATCAATGCAAGCTTGGAAGACTGAATTATGTCTGCAATTGTAATTGAAAAAAATTATTGAAAAATTTCTCATTTTTTTACATTTGATATTAAAACTTCCCAAAATTCACTCTTTCAATGGAGAATTTGAGGCTGAAATTCCTGATTGATTTTTTTGAATTGCTGACGTCCAAAAGTTTCTGAATTGAAGAAAATTAAATTTTTTTAATTTGAGCTAAAAAAATTATAAATGAATTCGGGAAATTTCAAGATTCGTATTGCAAATTGTACTAAGTCTTGAATTTTTACAAGTCATTAAAAATTTTTCTGTTCAAATTCAAAAAATTCAAACATTTTCTTTTCAGAAAGTTCTAGTCAGCAAAAGCTAAAAAAATTAAGCAGGAAAATTAGCTTCAAATTCTTAATCAAAATATATTTATTTTTCGAAAATTTTCAACATCAAATAGAGATAAACCAATTTATAATTTTTTATCCTTCGTCTAAAAACAATTTCAGTTTTTCTTATTCATTGGAAATAAAAACTGTTTCATTTGAAATCTTGTGCCTGCAGCTCAAATAAGAGAAACTTCTGGAACTACATTCATAAGTTGCGATTTGGATAGAGATGCTGGTCTGGTTGACGTCGATAGAAGTTTAATGAATACTGATGAAGCACAAAATATTGACAGTTTGTGTGATGGTATGTATTATCATTATACTTGCTTTGTGTAACATGTTTCTATCAATTTACTGTCCCACTCGGCATGTAATATTTCACAATTTTGTGTAATAGTTCAGAAATATTACAAATGTAACGTTTCATTTGTAACATTTATGAATGCTTTTGAAATTATATGAATGAAATGTTTCACTCGAAACAATTCGGAGACGTTTCTGAAAGAAATATATTATTATATTTCGCAATCCTTTCAGGAAAAGTTTTTCTGAAATATTTCAAATGTAGAATTTTTTTGAAACATTTCAGAAATGTAACTGAAACGTTATAACGTTTAAAACACATCAAAAAGGCAAAGTCGATTTTTACTTCGATTTTTAGTTAATTTTTTTAAAGAATAAATAGCCAATTTTTACACTAAAAGAAGATTAAAGGCTTCTAACGTATAAACTTTTTGTTCCTTCGAGTTTTGTTTTCAGCCATTCATATACCAGGTGTACTCTTGATTAATTTCCGGTTTTTTTGCAAATAAAACACATAATTCCAAAAAAACCGTAACCTTTATTTTTTTCAAAGTATCTTCCATCGCTTTCTACACATTTTTCCCACCTTTCTGGTAAATTGTGGATACCACGCCAGTAAAAATCATTGCCTTTGGAGGTGAACCACTCGGTGAGCCATTTTCGTACATTTTCGTACGAGTCGAAGCGCTGCTCAGAAAGGGCATGGCCCAACGAGGCAAAGAGGTGGTAGTCGGATGGCGCCAGGTCTAGTGAGTAAGCCGCATGATCAAGCACTTCCCACTTGAGCCTTTCCAGCGTGTCACGAACGACTTTCGACTTATGCGACGACGGCGCATTGTCGTGGAGCAAAATCACCTTCTTCTGTCGTTGTTGATATTCTGGTCAGTTTTCCACAATGGCTCGGCTTAAATCTTTCATTTGCTGTTTGTAGCGAACGGCATTCACAGTTTCACCAGGTTTCAGCAGTTCAAAGTATATAACACCGGACTGGTCCCACCACACACACAGCATGACCTTCCGACCGTAACGATTTGGCCGTGCCGTCGATGTCGATGCTTCACCTGGACTCACCCACGATTTGTTGTGCTTAGGGTTCTCCAGGAAAATCCACTTTTCATCACCAGTAACAATACGATGCAGGAAAGACTTTCTTTTGTATCGTTGAAGCAGCATTTCACAGGTCACTTTTCGATTCTCCATTTGTCTCTCGGTCAGTTCATGGGGCACCCACTTTCCACACTTCTGAATTTTTCCCATGGCTCGCAGACGTTTGGAAATTGCTTGCTGTTGAACTCCCAACGCATCTACAAGCTGTCGTTGCGTTTGCGTGTTGTCTTCATCTAATAATGCTTGCAATTCGGCGTCATCGAACGATTTTCGCTTGCCGGAGCGTGCGGCGTCGTTCAGGTCGAAATCTCCATTTTTGAACTGTCGAAACCACGTTTCACATGTTCGAAGTGTTAATGCACGATCACCATAAACTTCCACAAGCGCACAGTGGCTCTCGGACACTTTTTTCCCCTGATTGAACATGAAAAGCAATGCATGGCGCATATGCTCAAAATTCGGTACAAAATTCAACATTTTTGAAGCGCAATAAAAACTTACTGGAAGATTTTTTCGAGGAAATGTCAACGCAGTTCAAGCACTCGATATGACTGAACAAAATGACGTATGGTATGTGTTACCAGCAGCGGTACAAAACAGAACGCCATCCATTGAAAAAACCGGAAATTACTTAGGAGTACACCTGGTATAACTTTTAGATAATACCTTTTTGCTAATTACTACTATCATGCCATCATTGTTATCATGCTCTTAAATAAACGTTTTAAAAATACTTTGTTTCATGACAAATTGTATTTGATGTCATAAACACTGATAAATGGTAAATGTAATGAGAGAAACATCCGTAGGAGACGGCGACAGTCCATCAACTGCAAACCAAGACGAAATGTGGCAATGGCGACAAGTTAATGATATGAACGACGATGGCGCCAGTAGTGTTCATAGTTTTGAATATGCATCCAGTAGTTCATCCGACGAAGAAGAAACTGTGGATCCTATGACGACTGAAGAAAACTTCATTCAAGAAATCACCAGTTTCATGGTAAATTATACCATGTCTAGAGAAGCACGGAATAATTTGTTGCGCATTCTAAATAAGTACACCCCGGTAAAATTTTCGAATGACTGTCGATCGATTTTGAAAACACCAAATTCAACTAACATAGTTTCTCTTTGCCAAGGTAAATATTGGCACAGCGGGCTCAAGAATGCGGTTGTAAACATTTTAATGAAGCGGAAGCATTTAGGCATTGATAAAGCGGAGACTGTTAATATTTTAATTAATGTCGACGGCGTTCCACTTGGGAAATCTTCGACTAAATGTTTGTGGCCTATTCTGTGTTCTGACAACATCATAAAAGACGTTGATGTCGTTGGTATTTACTTTGGCGAAGGGAAACCTGCAAATTGTAATGAATATTTAGAAGAATTCGTTAATGAAGCAATTCATCTTGTTAATGAGGGCATATTCTACGAGAACGAAACATTTTCTGTGCGGATCAAAGGGATTATCTGCGACGCGCCAGCAAATGCTTATATTTTGCAAGTACTTTCCCACAATGGCTATAGTTCGCGTTAAAAATGTGAAATACATGGGGAATACATCGACAATACCGTATGCTTTCCTGGCTTTTGTAGAAACGAAAGAACGGATGAAAAATTTAATGATTACGCGTATAATTTCGATTATCAAAAAACCCAAACACGCCTTTTAGACATCCCAAATTTAGGATTAGTTTCACAAGTTCCATTGGACTATATGCATTTGGTTTGCTTAGGAATAACGCGAAAATTGATAAACCTATGGATGAGTGGACCTATTGCCAAAAATGTCCGCTTACCATCAAACAGCGTAAACGAAATATCAAAAAAATTGTTAACGTGTGCTAAATCGATGCCGAAAGATTTCAACAGAAAGGCGAGGTCTCTTGTACACGTCAAATATTGGAAGGCCACTGAACTTCGTTCATTTTTGTTGTATTTAGGGCCTGTCGTTTTGTACGGTACTCTTCGAAAAGAGTTATATGATCATTTCATTATTCTCCACGTTGCGCTAACGATTTTGGCTAGCACGAATCTTGCGGCACACGAGCCTAATGTAAATTTTTCAAAAGAACTTTTGAGCGATTTCGTCGAGCAATTCGAGTCTTTTTATGGGAGGAAATACATTTCGCATAATGTGCACAATTTGCTTCATCTCGCTGATGACGTAAAAAAATTTGGTGCTGTTGATGAATTCAGCGCGTTCAGATTTGAAAACTACATTGGTCAACTTGTCAAGCTTGTAAGAAAAGGGGAACTTCCACTTCAACAGATTCATCGAAGAATTTCGGAGACTCAAAAATTTTCAAAACTTCCTTTGAAGAAACACAACGATTGTATATTACGCAATCGTCATAGGTTTGGTATTTCACCAAATGGATGTAGATTTTCTGCTCAATATGAAGTTTTGGAAAAGAGTGAATTCTGCATTAGCATCAAGGATGACAAAAACAATTGCGTTTTTTTGCGGGACGGAAGTGCGATTGAGGTAGTCAATTTCGCTACTGTTCAATGTGAGCCCTACGTTATTGGTAGAAAAATAACTCAACTGCGTAGTTTATACTCGATTCCAATTTCATCTTCAGACTTTGTTATAAACATTGGCGAAAGAGGGCATGAAATTAAATCTTGGCCTTGTGTGGATATCATTGGAAAAATGATGAAATTGCCATGGAATGATAGATTGATCGCGACTTTTCCCATCCTCCACACGACTGTCGAAAAGTAACGGCTGGTTTACTTAAAATAAAGGTATCAATGGTTTCGGAACAAATGTACATGCAAAGTTATGAATATGCGTTAGTTAAAATATATATTGTATTATGTATGTTACAATAAGTTGGGTACGCGCTGGTACGCGCAGCGTATTTTCGTAATACATTATAATTGTATACAATATATATGCATACATAAACCATCCAATATGTGTTGAAAATGTTAGATGTTTTTTTTTTAATATTATGTCTCCCAAGAAAAGAAAAATAAAAAGTTTAGACAAACAATCAAATGACGTGCGCGCACACACGCACACAGATATTTATTAACAAATGTAATATTTCAGCCAGAATTCAGAAAAATTTATGGAGAAAGGTAGTCGAAAGTTGTTTAGTGAAAGATTTCTGTATCATTACATTTCGAAGGTGACAGAAACATTTCTTATAACATTGTGTTGAAACCTATAGGGCGTAAAATCTTTCAGCCAGAATTCAGAAATATTTATGCAAAATTTGTGGAAAAAGGTAGCAGAAAGTTATTTAGTGAAAGATTTCTGTATCATTACATTTCGAAGGTGACAGAAACATTTCTCATAACATTGTGTTGAAACCTATAGGGCGTAATCATTCACTATAAATATTTTAACAACGTTTCAACAGAAACATTTCATCAGACGTATCACAGAAAGTTTACATGTGTAAAACTTCTGAAATAATTCTTGTAAAATCATTCTAAAACATTTCTCATGAAACTCTGATGAAATATAAAAATACAACGTTTCAGCTACATTTCTGAAATGTTTCAAAAAAATCATACATTCGAAATATTTCAGAAAAACTTTTCTTGAAAGTATTATGAAATATAATAATGTATTTTTTCAGAAACGTCTCCGAATCGTTTCGAGTGAAACATTTCATTCATATGATTTCAAAAAGCATTCAGAAATGTAACAAATGAAACGTTTTATTTGTAATATTTCTAAACCATTATAAAAAATTCTGAAATATTACATGCCGAGTGGGTAATATCATTCACAGTTTTTCATCATGTACTCAATCATGAATTCATTGCTTTAATCATTATTTTCAGTCATGTGCAGTAAAAAAATGATAACTCCAGGAATTGATGTATGCACATCAAGTTAGTCCTGACTCATTCCATACCAAGCGTTACACCAAATTACATCTAAATCATAGAATTTAAAAACTTTCTATGGATCGTGGAGTGTACTCGATACTCAAGTTAATATGTAAATATTAGCCCTCAATTTCATAAATTTTAGAGGTTATTGGCACTCAAACTTTTTGTCACGTTCGAAGAAAAAAATTCATAACTTCTGAACCATTCAACCGTTTTGCTTGAATTTTTTTCGAATTCTTTAGAAATGTTTGCGCTATCATTTTATCGATATTCCTGATCAATATTGTTTAAGCAAACAAGTTTTTTTTAAATTTCTTTTAAACAAATAAAATTTTTATAACTTTTTCAATGCCGTATAATAAGGAAACGCTTATGAAAAATACGCGAAAAACGTTCACCTTTAAGAATCCGTTTGGAAAAATTTTGTTATCTCAATTACTTACAGAGATATGAATTTATTCGTGAACTGTAGCGCTAACGGTATTTAGTCCGCAATGAAGATAGAAACATGCTACGGCCAACTTCAGATGATTGCGTTATTTTTGAGAGCGGCAACACTCTAGCGTGCTGTCCTTTGTAGGTAGAGAGAGTGATAGAGAGATCATTATTGCTACTTCAACACTCATACAGTGTTTTCAAGTTTGCCAAGTGAGTGGGACAAAAAAGTTTTGAAAAAAAGTGGAACAGTCAAAATTAATGTTTGATACGGCAAATTACGTGTAATTTACATTCGTCAGCAGGTTTTTAAAACAATGTTATCGAAACATTGATGTAAAATTAGCTTTTTCGAAGGATGAATTATGTATCATGTACTATGTTATGTTCACACGTCTTTTTCATTACATAACAATATTATCGAAAATTAGTTGAAATACTATTTTTTTTAACTAATAAGGGGCCGCTTGGAGGAAGGGTAGCGCTCATCCTGTATGAGCACGAGCTGCCCCTCACGTAAGTTGTCGTTTGGCGTATCCCACTTGTGCCGCTGCTGAAGGTGGTGGAGATATTCCTGTGACCATCGGTTCCAGAAATGCTGCTGAATTTGCTGAACCACTTGCCAGCAATCAAGACAAGATAGAGAGATCTTCTCAAGTCTAGATTCTGGAATCAATCTGAAATTAGTCCCAATTAGAAAATGATCTGGCGTTAAAACATGAAGGTCATCAGGATTGTTACTCGAAGGACATAAAAGACGTGAATTAAGGATGGCTCCGATTTGAGCAAGGACTGTGGACATTTCTTCGAAAGTCAAGGTAGTATCCTTGAACACCCGAAGCAGATACGACTTTACCGACCTCACCCCTGCCTCCCACAAACCACCGAAGTGAGGAGCGGAAGGGGGAATGAATTTCCATGAGACCCCATCGTTTGCCAATATCTCAGCGACATCCTGATAGAATCGTGATGCCTTCTTGAACAAAGATTAGAGTTCCTTGTCCGCTCCCTTGAAGTTTGTCCCATCATCCGACCACAACTCCGTTGGAAGACCTCGACGCCCCATGAAACGTCTCAAATCCGCCAGACAACTTTGAGTGGTCAGATCAGACACTGCCTCCAGGTAGATGGCCTTGGGAGCCATGCAGACCAAAATCATCAGGTACCCTTTGTAAGCCTTTTGACCTCGACTCTTTGTCGTACAAAGTCAGATTGGACCTGCGTAGTCAAGTCCAGTCCGTTGAAAGGGTTTGGCGATTTGAGTTCTGGCAGATGGAAGCGATCCCATGAACTGGTAACCAAGTCTTGGCCTGGAACGAAAACATGTCAGACATAGTTGAAAAAAACGATTCACAAATGCCTTCCCTCCCAATACCCAGACAGTTCTCTGTAAAATAGCAAACGTCAATAAGGGGCCAGCATGAAGAGAATTAGGATGAGCTTGAACCACGAAAAGTTGACTTAAGTGAGAAGCCTTAAGAAGTATTGGAAGATGTCTTTCTCCAAATGTAAAAAGTGAGTTTTGCAGTCTTCCATCAACGCGCTTAATTCCATTTTCGTCGATGTAGAGAGCAAAGTGTCGTAACTGTTGCTTTTTAAGTGATCCATTTCCAGTTCGCAATATCTTGAGTTCTTCTTTGAAATTCTCATGCCGACCTTAATCAAACTCAAACGAGCATTCTTCAGTTCATCCACGGTGAGAAATGATGATCGATCTTCAAGAGCATTTTCACTTCGAGTTCGGCGTTGTGTAGATCTGAACTCTGTAACTGAATCTGGGCAATTATAAAAGAAACGAAAAATCCAAGCAACTATTCGAATCAGCCGATTGAGCGATGAGAAGCCTCCGTGAAGTGTTCTTCTGTATTCAAAGTTTCAATTAGGTTATCCTGAAGTGTTGAGGCATATGAAGAAACTGTAGAGTCGTTTACTTCCGCCTCGGTGACTTCTGCTTCAGAAGGTTGAACTGGCTAATGATCTTCAGACATTTGTATCTAAGCAGGTCCTTGCCACCAAAGTGTCGTTTGTCTCAATTCCTCAGGAGTAGCTTCTCGTGTTCCTAAGTCTGCCGGATTGTCCTTTGTTCTCACATGTCTCCAGGTTGCTTCAGGTAAAATCGTGTGAACAAAGGAGAGCGATTCCCAACAAACACATTGCACTGACTAGGATGCTTCTTCAGCCAAGCCAACGCGACTCTACTGTCCGACCAACAATGCACTGGAAAACTCTGAAAGGTCGGATGTGAGCGAAGATGCTGAAAAAGACGTATCAGTAGTACTGCTGCGCAAAGTTCCAGACGAGGGATCGTAACAACCTTCACTGGAGCGACCCTAGCCTTTGCAGCGAGTAAGGACGTCGTGATATTTTCTCCTTGTACAGTCAGGCCCGTAGCCACGTACGGGCATGCACGGGCGATGCCCGTACAAGCTTATTGTTTGCCTGTACAGTCTCCCAAAGAAAAAAACAAATGTATAGAAAATTATCAGACATTCAGGTTACAGAAAGTGCTTCTTGTGACGTAGTCAATATTTTCGATACTGGTAGCGTTAAGGTACTTGTGTTTAATTGTACTTTTCGGAATTCTAGAATTTTAATAGTGTCGATAAGAAAACCGTATGCAAAATAACATTCAACTAATATGTAGTTGACATTTATACCCTCAAAATAACTGTTCTCTGAAGTCTTCGCCCTCAATTGAAGAGCTTGGCTCTGAAGTTGAGGGTTATACTTTCAGTTAAAGGCGTTAAAGGTAAAACCAATCCAGAATAACCTCAAATTAATGATAATCCTTCGAGCTTTTATGTACTCTTCAGGGTTTTATCTTCAAGCTGAAGGTATTTTGGAACGGTCGAACCTTCAACTGATGGCATATCATAAACCTAAACTTGATGTTCAAGGTTTTATGCTCTTTTACTGACTGCAATGATGAATTCCCATCTGCAAAAACCTAAATGGAAAATGCGATTGTTCATGAGCAATTTGAAAAACTGATGGAGTTAGCTGGCCAATTTTTCAAATGGAAAGTTTCATAGGTAACTCGCTATCGGAAACTACACTTAGAGTTTCCAATAGGGAGTTTTAATTTTCGAAATTCCATTCGCTAGTTCTGAATCGCAGTAAAAAATTATAAAATCTTTAAGGTTAAAAAAAAAGGCATTTCATTGTCTGCAGTAAAAGATAGTCACAATATAGCTTTGAAACAAATATTTGACCAAAAAAATTCTGTCGGGTGGGTTTTGATCCTGGAGCAATCCACACGAAAAGAGCAGCGACGTCAGGTAACCCCCTCGGATTTCGCTGAAAATTTTTTTCTTCTTTTCTGCCTATTAAAACATAAGATTCCCAAAATTTTAGCAAAATCAAATTTTTTTTCGAAGAGTTATGATTAATTGAATTTTTTCCGAAAAATATTGACTTTTTGCAACTTTTTTTCGCGTAGATTCTATTAAGTCTGTTTTAACTCCAAAGTACATTGTGAATGTTGTTTCTTGTATAAAATTTGACGAAGAATCCAAAAAAAAAATTATTCAAGCACTTTTTTCACGAACTAGTACTCAAAACTGAGTTTCAAAATTTTTTTTGACAAATTTTTTGCAAAAAAATATGATTTAAAATTTTTTTTTCAATAAAAACTCTTGATAAGGTTTATACTTAATGAAAAATATCAAACTGTGATGTGTTTTGGCATAATGAAGTGATACGGAAGCAATATATGAATTATAACATTTTTTCTTTTATCATGGGTATACATTAAGCTATGTTACTGTTATGAATTATCACAATATATAGTAAATTTATTTTATGGAATGTTTCGAAACATTTTGCGGATGAAGTTGCATTATACTTACTGTTTAACTTGATTTGATAGCTTCGTAATGATGAATTTAATGCGTGAAAAGATTTTTTTCGAATAAAATTGATGCAAAAAAAGCTTTACCCAAAAAAAAATATTTTTTATTAACTGCTACTTAATACTAACTGATTTTTCAAATGTATGTGTGTTAATTAAAAAAAAAGAAGATATATAATATTATTGCACTACCTAAGTAAGAAATCGTTTGAATCCATAAATTTCTTCGCGCCTTTAATTGATATTCTCGTGTGTTTATGTTAAACGTGGTTTTAAAGTTGGAAACATGCATTTTTCCACTAGGACATGTGAACCCGGCATTATATTCGCTACAGCTGTAGTTGACAAGTTGACATTTGTTTTTTATAGTGTTTGATTTTCGGTCAGCTGTCGACAGTTCGTCTTCAATGTTGAAACTTATTCTGTTTTTTAAAAAACAGCAAAATTGCAAGAGCAAAAAGTGTAATACATAATTTTTAGATTATGTTTTTGCAAATTGGTTCTGTAAAGTGATAATGTCGAATCACGGTGAGTTCATATATTTGACAGTAATCATGTGCAAAAGTGTATGTATTACACTTTTTGCTCTTGCAATTTTGCTTTTTTTTAAAAAACAGAATAGGTTTCAACATTGAAGACGAACTGTCGACAGCTGACCAAAAATCAAACACTACAAAAAACAAATGTCAACTTGTCAACTACAGCTGTAGCGAATATAATGCCGGGTTCACATGCCTTAGTGGAAAAATGCATGTTGCCAACTTTAAAACCACGTTTAACATAAACACACGAGAATATCAATTAAAGGCGCGAAGAAATTTATGGATTCAAACGATTTCTTACTTAGGTAGTGCAATAATATTATATATCTTCTTTTTTTTTAATTAACACACATACATTTAAAAAATCAGTTAGTATTAAGTAGCAGTTAATAAAAAATATTTTTTTTTGGGTAAAGATTTTTTTGCATCAATTTTATTCGAAAAAAATCTTTTCACGCATTAAATTTTCACTATATATTGTGATAATTCATAACAGTAACATAGCTTAATGTATACCCATGATAAAAGAAAAAGTGTTAAAATTCATACCATATATTGCTTCCGCATCACTTCATTATGCCAAAACACATCACAGTTTGATATTTTTCATTAAGTATAAACCTTATCAAGAGTTTTTATTGAAAAAAAATTTTTAAATCATATTTTTTTGCAAAAAATTTGTCAAAAAAAATTTTGAAACTTAGTTTTGAGTACTAGTTTGTGAAAAAAGTGCTTGAATAATTTTTTTTTTTTGGATTCTTCGTCAAATTTTATACAAGAAACAACATTCACAATGTACTTTGGAGTAAAAACAGACTTAATAGAATCTACGCGAAAAAAAGTTGCAAAAAGTCGATATTTTTCGGAAAAAATTCAATTAATCATAAATCTTCGAAAAAAAATTTGATTTTGCTAAAATTTTGGGAATCTCATGTTTTAATAGGTAGAAAAAAAGAAAAAAATTTTCAGCGAAATCCGAGGGGGTCACCTGACGTCGCTGCTCTTTTCGTGTGGATTGCCCCTCCTGCGTAATGCAATATAAGTAGAAAGCAAGTTAATACACCGCTCTTGAAGCTCCTTATTAAGGAGAGGAAAGGATATCATTACCGCTGTGTTCATGTTAAATAATGGCTTTTTTTGTTTTCATAATATTACAAGAAGTGCCGGCAGCGGTGTGAGCTAGACATTAGCTTTTTACTTTGCATTACGCGGGATCGAAACCCATCCAATACACATTTTTTTTTTAAATTATTATTCTGAATCTCCGTTGTGACCATCTTTTACTGTAGATAAAGAATTTTCCTATGTTTTAACCGAAACAATTTTTTTCATCTAGAAACCAAATTTTAGTGCGATTGGGATCCAGCGAATAAATTTTCCAAGCGAAAACTTATATTGGAAACTCCATCAATTGCAGTTTCGACTTGATAGATTGGTGAGCTTACTCCATTGGTTTTTCCAATTGGTCATGACTAATTAGAGTTTTCATTCGGATTTTTGCAGCCGGGTTTAGTCATAGCAAAGTTTTGCACTAAGTATACTTTTCTATACGGAGCATCAAATAAAAAAAAGAAATTGTTTTCATTTACTGCTTTACCGAAATTCTCAAAACTACTTTCAACGAAATAAGGAATTTAAGTTTTTTAATGTCAAAATTTGTGTAATAATTTCATTTGAAACGATGATTAGGATACTTCAGTTTTTCGATCGTAAAATTCTAGTGTTTTTTTTCACATGTCAAATCTTCAGTGTACCAAAAAATACTTTATCGAAATCACATTAACTTTGCGTTTTTTTTAAATATGACTCTATTACCAGGTAGTAATTATATTCAAAAATAAGTATAAAAGCAAAATATATTTAAAAAAATAAACATAACAAAATATAAAAACAGTTTTAGTTTTTTTCCAGTGATGTTCCTGAAAATCTTCGGATCTGTTCCGTTCCAACCATCGATGGTTCGAGCTGTGAATTTTGCGGTTTTGGCTCGCTTTTTCGCGATCCTATTGGTCGAAAAAAATTCCGATACCTTTCATGTATCTGAGAGAGAACGTAGAGAGAGAAGTCGCCTGGCGAGATATCAAGCTTGTTTTGGGACCACGGGGGTCCCCCGGGGACCTTTTAAAATTTTGTGGTGAGCGAGGAATGAATAGAATCGTAGTAAACTGCATTTTTGGGTTTTTTTCTCTTCTGTTAGAAAGAAAAGATAGTCTCGTCAACTCGTCATTTCAATATTAGGTCGATTCGCGAGGTGCAAAAGCTACAAAATCGAGCATGATGACTGGAATGCAACTTGTATGACGATTTTTGTGATGCTGATTTGAACTTTCATATTTATTTTTTTTATAAAAAATATAAAAATTTATTAACAATAAAATTGTATATAATGTAAATTATTCATTAAGTATAAATTGCATCAAAAAATTTTTAAATAAAAAACGTACGCTACAAAATTGTTGAGAAAGAATGTTCTAAGTTTATGCCGAAATTAGCAACGATTTTCGGGTTTTGCGTGCTCTAAAGAAATCGTTCGCAGAGAAGCAAACATTAATAATAATATTATATATTCATAAATATAATGTCATGTATAACATAATGTATAATATTATATATAATAACGTATATAATAAGTAAAAATCCAGAACAATATCATATTACAATATAATATTGTTTATAAACATCTTATATTATGTTTAATTATAAGGTAAGATGTTTACGAGCCATTTGATAGTTATTAAGTAGTGGCAACTTTTTTCAAATTACACTATGCATGTAGTTTGAAAAATAAATTGAGATTTTGAGGATAACCCTTTTCCACACCACTATTGGGGTAGAGTTGTTGACGCGTTTTCATATCGTGGTTTTCCCAGTGTGCCTAAGCCCACGATCCTAAATAACACCGAATATTCAAGAAATGGGCAACAGTTTATAAATTCCAAAAAATCATTTCATATTTTTTGGAATATTCTGGTGACACTCAGTAAGCATATTCTGCAGTATTTAGGATCCCTTGTTAATAACCATTATTGAAAATCGAACAGTTTAGATATAACAGTATACAAATATTATAGAAAATATATGGTATATGAATACATTCTAGGTACGTATAGCAGAATTCAATATTGTTATAATATAATATAGATTTTTTTTGGCTTGCAAAATATACTGAATAACCTTGAACAAACTAGTTTTTGATTGTTTGAAAATATATTTTTAGTTTGCGAAGATCAAAAAAATTCGATTGACGATTTTTGAATAAAAGATTCCATAACGTTGTTGTAAAATGCGCATCGATTGTTCAGTGACACGTTTCTTGATTGAATTATTTGCAGAGGAGTAAAAATTACGAAATTCAACGGGATCACTGAAACGCATCTTATTTGATAAATTTTGTCATTTAGAGCCCAACTTTATTGATTTTGAAAAAAAAATTCAGTTGCAATATTCGTTTTTTTTTCATGAATACTTAGTGAACTATGCTGAAACAATTTTTAATATTTTAATTGCTATTGTTATTTAAATTTGCAAAATGTAGGAAACAAATAATTTTTTACTTTTTTTCTCTGATATAATATCAGAATTTGTAATAATACTTTATAAAGAGTGTTTTATAACTAAATTAGTTAAAGGAAATAATTTTAATGTCAAGGGTTTGTCTAATACTATGTTGTTTTACGGATAAAATAATTTAGCATCAGCTTACATCAAACAAATCTGTCATTACCAACTACATATTTTTACTAATTCATGATCGCGAATAACTATGAAAAAAAAAGTTTATGAGCTTAGGACTTTGGCCAGTTTATCAACTTGTAGGCTTTCTACAATTATTTATTCTGTGAAAGTAAACCTTCGATTTCTATTTTTCAATGGGAATTCTTCAACCCATCCCCCTTCACTTTCGAGAAGTATTACTCAACGTAATAAACAAGTGGCTTTGAGAACACCTACATAATCTTTAAGTGCCAAGTGGAAACTTTTAATTTCTAAGTTGTGAGAGCAACGTTTGTCGAAACTATCTGTCAAAAAAGTTTCGAATGAAGAGTTACGTCAAAAAACTGATATCGCTGAAATTCGATTCGCTTCACTTTTTGCACAAAATAATATTGCAATACAACAATCTTTATGAATTTTAAAATTATTTCCATCAACTGCGCCAGAGAATGAAGTTATTCAGTCAATGAAAGTAGGACGTAAAAAAGCAACTAATATTTTAAATAATGTTTTTAAAAAATCAATAACTGAAGATCTTTTAAAAAATATAAATAAATGTAAATTTTCCATCCACGTAGATGAGACTACCGATATTGAGAATAAAAAATCATGACAGTAATGGTTAGATACGTTCATCCGAAAACAGGGAAAATGCAAAACGAAATTCTTGAAATTCTTGAATTGAATGCAGAAGATGGGAGTTCAGATAAACTGTACGAAGCTTTTACTAGTTTACTTAAACGTCATAAAATCAAGATAAATAATATTTTGAGCCTGAGTTTAGACAACACGGCCGTTATGATTGGTAAAAAAAATTCATTTATGACGAGGCTCCAGAATGATTGTCGAAAGTTAGTTACTCTTCCGTGTGTTCGCTATTCACTTGCCTTAGCGGCAAAAAATGCTTGTGGACAAATTCCGGAAGAACCACAATTGCTCGTGCGTGATTTGGCTACGTACGTCAATCGTAGTCCAAAGCGTGCTAAAATTTTCAGTGATTTTCAAATTTTTGGTAATTCAAAATCTCACAATCTTATAAAATTATCTGATACACGTTGGCTAGTTTTACAGCATTCTATTAATCGTGTTTTGAAAAAGGTAGAGCCTATTACTGATTTTCTATATGATCAATGGATGTCTGAAGGATTAGATCAATCTCAAGAAGGGTCAAAGCGTAAAAAAAGTTGTCAGAATTTCAAAGTAAAAAAACTAAAATCTTCTCTGATAAATGTAAGTGTAGATGAAAATCAAATTGAAGAAGAAAATAAAACGGAAGAAGAAATAAAAAAGAAAAAAATCAAAACTTACTCCTACAAATTTATATCAGCGTATTTCAAGTTCAACTAATCGAGCATACTTATATTTTTTGGATTATTTATACATTGTCAGCTTTCAACACCATCAGCGCAACTTTCTAGGGCAAAAACCCATGGTTCACTGTATAAAGAAAAAGTTGGCCTGGGGGATAAATGTGAGGCCTACATTTCAAAGTGTTTATTGGTTGATCAAACTTTAAGTGATATCGATGTGTTTGAAATAAGAAGTAAATGTAAATTGTTTTACATGACGGCGAATTGTGAAGTCTTTCGAAGATTTAAATTGAAGGAGAATTCAATTTTTAGGAAAATATCAGCTTTTAAGTCTGAAAATGTGCTCTTTAACCCACAAAGACATTATTCTTTCTCACCTATTTTAGATATCGCTTTAAAATTAGATTCATTCAACGAAACGCAATTACGAGTAGAATGGCACCATCTTTACGATTTACCAGAAAAATATAAACTCCGAATCACAAAATTGGACATTGATGAAATGTGGCCGAAAATTGCTGCCACAACTATGAATGGTGAACTGTTATTTCCAAGCTTCAGAAAATTATCACAGCTTATTCGTACACTTCCACATTCAAACGCTGAAGTCGAGCGTTCATTTTCAATTGTTTAAGATGTCAAAACTTGCAAAAGAAATAGAATGGGTATCAAACTTCTTAATTCAAATTGTACTATTAGATTTTCCATGCGTTATTCTGGTGTTACAAGTCATACTTTCCCTGTCACGGATGAGCATTTAGCATTTCTTGTAAAAATAAAAAGGAATAAGAATAATAATCTTGAAAAAGAGGTTTAACAACAAAAAAACAACTTAAATTTACAAAAATTAGTTATTTCTTTGCTTATTCTTTATTTGTGAATCATACTTTTACTTTCAAATAGTTGAATTTTAAACAGCTCTGGCGAATTTCGGTCATTTTTAAATTTAAATAATTTGGCCAAATTTTTTACACAAATAATAGTACTAAACAGTTTATTAAATTTCTGCTTTCGTGTAAATTTGTCGACGCTACCGACATTTTTGAACAGTTTTGACAGTTTCACAGTTTTTTTCATCTTTTACATTCCTAAGCTTTTTCCAATTTCACTCAACAACCTGAGGTATCCCTAACTTAGTGACTTCTTTGCTCAATCAATTATTGATCAGATAGGTACAACAGCGCAGTAAAACCACTCTATTCTCTATGCATTCTTCCTGAATTTTGACACTCGCAAACAAAAATTTATTTTCAAAAAATCAAGCACTAGTTTGTTCAAGGTTATTCAGTATATTTTTTGGACCGAAAAAAACCTACATTATATTATAACAATGTTGACTTCGGCTATTACATGATAATGGATTAAATTAACTCTTCAAATTCTTTTATTCACATAAACTAAAAATTGGCAACGAAATCTCAAAAAATCTCTTGTCAAGAACCGTTATAACAATATCAAATAACAATAAATTCACATAATACAATATTGTTGGATTTGTTGGTCAGTAAAAAACGTCAAGTTCAACCTGAGACTCCTTTATTTTAACGTTAACTCGAAGTACACTCTTCCGAGGTATCATTCACACACTGAACTGCAAACGCCGCGCCCAAGGTCCGCGACCGTCGTCACTGACCCACACGCGCACGCGCATTAGGCGCAACCTCCCAAAGCCATAACTCAACACTCTCTCCCTTTGAGGGTGCCCTAATCCTTTACATCTTCCCGTATAAAATCAGTAATAGTACAGAAATCAAATCATTCATCCATACACAACTTCATTGTGTATCCATGAATCCTTGCCGAACCTGAAGAAATTCCTTGTTGATTCCTTGCTGAATCTGGAGGGAGTTATTTTGAATCCCTGCTGAATCTTAAGATATTCTTTGTTGAGCCCTTGGAATCTGAAGGTTAGTTTTGCTGTCCTGGAATTAGCAAAACATCCCGTGTTAATTCCCATTCAGAATCAGATTCGTCAAATATTTATGTGAATCGAATGCAAGCGGTTTAGTCATAACGTCCGTCAAATTTTCCCTAGTATAAATCCATTTGACTTCGACTCTTTTCTTTTCAACACACTCTTCAATAAAATCTCCATGAGTTTCTGCCATGTGTCTCCGATTCCCTGTGGATTCCCTATATTTTAAGCCCTCTTGTATTACACTATTTCATCATCAAAGGTCTTCAAGGGGACCTATTGTCGTACCAGACGTCTATAGGAAAGGATGTTTTCCCAGTAATGTACCTGATTGCCGTGTCAAGGGATATCAGCTCCTGACACGCCTCGCTCATGGCGAGGTACTCAGCCTGACACGTGGACAGAGTTACATAATTCTGTTTATGACATCTCCACGCGATCGTGTCACCAAAAAAGCGAACCACATATCCGCTTGTTGATGACGAGTCCTGACAGTCCCTAAAACTGGCGTCCGTCATCGAATCGAGACTCTCCTATTCCCCCTTGTAAGTCAAGCCCTGATCTTTTGAGCCTTTCAGATATCGTAAAATTCTTTTCACACTCAGCCAGTCATCCTCAGTAGGATCTGTCTGTCTTCTGGCCAAGTTATTTACTGAATATTCAATGTTTTGTCTTGTGGCGTTTGCCAAATACATTAGGCTGCCAATTGCCTCTCTATAGGAAACATCACTCGTCCTTGAATCTTCTGTTCTAATTTCTGATTCCTTTCTTGACTCTTTGGTTCATTTTACCCTGTTTGAGACCTGACGGGTTATCATTGGCGTGTTCTGGGGTTTACAGTCGGTCATGCCAAATTTTTCTAAAACCTTCTTTGTGTATAATTCTTGATGGATTCTAAGAATTTCATCCTGATAATTTCTTTTGATGGTCATTCCTAAGAAATGCCTTGGTTCTCCTAAATCCTTTATTTCAAAGGTATGGCACAGACTCGTATTCTTTTGATTCATGAGCTCTTTGTCGTTGCTGGCCATGAGCATGTCATCGACATATAGCACTAATACTATGAATCTGCCCCGTTTGCGCCAGGTGAACAGACATGTCTCATGCAAGTCGTTTTCAAAGCCGAGCATCTTGACTTCTTCTGTAAATCTTCTGTTCCATTTCTTAGGACTTATTTTTAGCCCATACAGAGCCTTTTCAAGCTTGCAGATCTTCTTTATTCTTTCTGATTCATCGACTTCGACTCCGTCAGGAATTTTCATATAGACCTTTTAGTCTAGGATTCCGTTCAGGAAGGCAGTTTTCACATCCAATTGGCTTGCATGTAATCCGTATTTGTTAATTATTGCCAGTACAGCTCGCACTACAGGAAGTCTTGAGACTGGTGCATATGTTTCTTTGAGATCATATTGATTTTTGTCCTTGAATCCCCGAATCTTGAGTCTTGCTTTGAATCTTTCTGCACCCTCATTTTCTTGTTTCTTTTTGAATACCAATTTCGAATCGATTACATTTGCCATTTTGCCATTAGACATTTTATTTGACCTGTCAACAATTCTCTAAACTCCGTTTGACTCCATGGATTTTAATTAATTTTTTATAGCTTTCTGCTACATGTTTCTCTGGCTCGTGTTCATGGCCTCAGCATATGAGATTGGATTTTTGTGTAATGTTGCCATCAAGCAGTGGCTTTCTTCGAATTCTTTTTCATCTAAACCTTTGTAGCTCGAATCTTTAATTATTTTTGCTGATTTTCTTGAATCATTGTGAGTCGTGAGTTTTCTTTTATTGAGTCTTGTTATTTGACCTGATTTTTCCTGTTGGTTGTGCGACTCGATTTCTGATTCTTTTGTTAGGTTCCCGTCTTTGAATTCCTTTTTGGGTCTCCCCCTTTTCTTTTTGTCAATTTTTGATTCCATTTCTGACTCTTCTAGTTCAATTGTATCCTGGATATCATTGTCATTTAATGACATTTCGAGTTGTTCATTTTCAGTCTGACTTCTGACACTGTATACTTGCTTTTAAACCAATCTTTCATTGAACTTGACATTTCTTGACTCCAGGATGCTTCTTGTACTAGGATGCTATAACAGACACCCAGTATTGGTATATTCAATCATTACAGCCTTAATGGCCCTTTCTGCGAATTTCGTGTCAGGTTTGGGCACCCTGACATACCCGATGTATCTGAATCGTTTGAATCTATCAAACAGGTCTTTTGAATCTGGCACAAATTTTGCCAAAGGAATCTCAAAATGAATTGAGTGCGCGGTGTTCTATTGTACAGATATACCACTGCTTCAACTGCGAATTTTTACAGAGAGCTTGGTAGACCAGAGTCGATCATCATAGATCTTACTTTCTTTTGGAGTGTTTGATTGAATCTTTCAGCCACTCCATTTAGCTGTGGGGTATAAGGGGGAGAATAGTCAGGTTTAATTTTCTCTTTTTGCATTATTTCTGCGAATTTTCCGCCAGTGAATTCTGGCTGCACATTTCTTGAATATTCGGTGTTATTTAGGATCGTGGACTTAGGCCTACTGGGGAAACCACTATATGAAAACGCTTCAATAACTCTACCCTAAAGGTGCTACCCGAGCGATGCAAAAGCTGTCGAATTCTTCATCTTCAAATCCTTCTTCAAAATCCGCAGAAACCAAATCCGCCTCGTTTAGGAGATTATATCACTCCTCTCGCAATTTTTGAAAATCGCATTTGTCTGACAAAGACAATTGCTTTGCGACGTACAATTTGTCGTTGAATGACTTGTCACGATTACTTGAATTGTCCAGTGCCTTCGTTTTTTCGAAAACACTCAACTTTTGGAGAAAAGTATTTTGTATAAACAGACGCTTTGTTATTCTATTTGCAGATGCAACGTAAAAATTTAAACATTTTTTTCGAACGCACGAAGCCATTTCGCTGGTCATTTCAGTCAAAAGTGATTCAAATGTTGGACCAAGTTTAATTTTGCTGACATCTAATTGATTCCCAACAAAATCAAAATCGAACGTGTGCGCTTCGTTGGGATTTTCACGAATCCATTTCATTGAAGCCGGATGCAAAAAATGAGTGCATATTTTTAACAAGAAAAAAAAATTGGCTGAAAAGAAGTTGCACGCGAGTTTTTTTTGACTGGAAAAATTTGTTAAAATCATCAAAGAAACAAAGAGCATATTCCAAAAACGCAAGCTCTGCTTTCATAACGGGGTCACGTAATTTGCTAAGTAAAAAATCAGCTTTTTCGTTGTTTTTTGAACCTGCTAACATTTCCATCAATTTGATCAGAACATCCCAAAAAAAAAAAACTTTTTTGATGGACGGTCGACGAGTCAACCATCGAGTCACACAATAGCTCGCCAGCTTTACTAAATATTTTCGCGACGTATCATTATTTCATCAAACATACGAATTCGCGGATTGCTTGCGTTGACGAATGTTACTAAATCACGCACGAACTCTTCAGTATTTTTTGAAAATGGCTTGCAAGCATCCCCGGCAATGAGACTGGATTTGTGGCACGCGCAATTTGCTTCATAAAAATTTGTGTATTTCGCGAGATTGGTTTTAAACGAGTTCTTGTTTCCGATCATCACACTCGCATTATCGGATGAGAAGCCTTTTACGTTTTTAATATTTATTTTTTCTTTGTGCAAAATGTTCTGAAAAGTATTAAATAATCCAATGTTATCAGTTTTTGTTGGGTCTAGCAAAGCCATTTTCAAAAGTTCAATTTTTACTTTAAATGATAGTGGATCGACGTAACGAGTTAAAATTGCCATATATGACTGTTTTTTCATTCGCAAAGTTGTTTCATCAATGTGAATTGAAAACGGCGTCTCACGCTAAACACCCGCTAATCGATTCGTTTCTACTGGCGCTACAACATTTCGCGTCAAACAAGAAAGTTTTGTAGCGCAACACGTCATATTTTGAAAGGATTCGTAGCTGCTTTTTCCTGACAAAATCGAAAGATTTCTGCAGCCGCGCAATACGACAAATGCAGCTTCGCTACTAACTCAGCGAATTCGATCTACATTCCCGTTTTTGTTAAATCGCTCGATCCTTCATTTTTGCGAATCGTTTCGGCATCGACATCACTCACCCACTTAATTTTTCTTTGGAGACATTTGTCTTGGTGACGAACACTGACATGATGACGATACATGCCGTGTCGTCCTTGGTGGCACGTTAATTCCAGAGGTTCATCATCGGTACTGCAAGCTGAACAGCGGAAACGCGATGCATCTTCGGGAATTTCTTGAAGCCAGTCCCGGAATTGTGGATCGCTTAACCACTTTTTTTGAAAAACTTGTGGCTTTCGTTTTCTTTTTACTGTAGAGTTTTCCTCGTCATCTTCGATAAAGTTCTGGATCCATAATAAAACACGAAAATTCGTAAAAATTCACGAAAATCCAAAAACACTACTAAAAATTCATAAGAATATATAACAATACATTCATGTTCGCATAAGACCGTAAAGTTCTACCGTTATCCATGAAAATAAACGAAAATCCATATAAAAGTTCACCAAAATTTATGAAGACTCGAAGCTTTATTAAAGTCTACGAAAAAGCATGAAAATTCATAAAAGTTCACGGTAACATAAAGTCAAGATATATTCATTATAATCCAAAGAAATTCATTAAAATTCACAGAAACTTGCGAAAATCCACAAAAATATAGAAATCTACAAAAAATCAGAAATGTATTATAATCCATGACTATCGACAGAAATTTACATAACTCCATAAAAATCAAATAATATTAAGTGAAATTGACAAATATTTACTCATTAAAAGTTATGAAAACCGACAAAAAAAATAAAAATTTTCATGTATTCACGATTCATTCTTCAATTACAATAAAACAGGTGATAAAAAAGGCTAATTTACGAAAATCTACAGAAATCCACGAAATCAATTTTAATTCACGCAAATCCATGCGACTGTATGTACAAAAATCTGTAAGAATTTTTATGAGAATCTACAAAAACCATGGTGATCAACGTAAATCGTGAGAAATAGATGGAAAATTTCAAAAATCCAGTAAAAATTATCAGACCCCACGAAAACCCAAAATAATTAACTGAAATAATCCACTGAAATACACGAAAATACATGAAAATCCAGAGTAACTCCAAAAATCGAGGGAAATACAGAAATATTCATAAAAGTTACACAAAATTTACAAAAATCTTTAAAAATACATTCAAATGTGTATTAACACATTTCAAGAATTCATTACAAATTCACATAAACCTTTGAAAATCTACAAAAATACAATAAGATCCACGAAAATCAACAAATATCCATGATAATAATTGAATTTTTATAGTAGCTTTCACTGATTGTGGGGACCACTTATTTAGATACAAATTAACACATAACTAAATAATACTCACCGCTAATTGATTGCGTTTTTTTTCATGGGCTTCTGTTCCAATATGTTTTGTGAGAGCGTTGATGTCGAGTGCCATGCAAGACTTTTCGCATGCAGAACAATAAAATTTCCATGGACAATTGGCATCTTCACTGATGCACTGATCTTTCACCCGCGGGTCATCAAACCACTTTGAATTAAATTTATATTTAGGCGGAGGATCACCTATAAAATTATCGTTTTTTACGAAGAAATGAAAATTTTGATAATGAGGTCTGTGCTTTGCCAAATCACTTTCAGGAATCTTTTCAAAGATCGAGAAAAACATTATATAAAGCACGGACTGCTTGAAAAGTTTTTGAAAATATCTAATTAATTTCTGTTAATTTTATACAGAACTTCGTAATTTTTTAAGGGATTTTATGAAAATTACTAAAATGTTTGAATCACAAGGGTCGATGAAAATAATTTTTTTTTGACATAATAAAAACTTCTGTATTCCAGATCTTATTGTTCAAATCGCAAGATATACGAATAAAAATTGATCCTAAAAAAACTTTCGGAAACTGCGGAAGCAAAAATCAATCGATAGAATTAAATTGAAATTTGATGCTTTTTTTAAGAAAAAGGTAAACATTTTCATTGAAATCCAATTATAAAGTACATAATTTTCGAAATTTTCAGTGCTACAGGTGCAGCACGAAATCGAATGGTTTGTATTTCTTTTTCCATTTCGCACTTAACTCGGAATCGCCTGAGTTCCTGAAATGAGTATTCTCAAGCCGAAATCGAAAGTGATCGAAATTTCGAAGGCACACTGCGCTATTGCATCGCAGGCCCGCTCAGGCCCGCTGGCTCGACCGGTGGCATTAACCGTTGCGATCGTATAATACCATTCATTCCACCAGTGATGCAAACCCGATCGCAGAGATCGCAGCTTTTGGCTGGAGGGGAATAGAACGGGGCCGATAGGTGCCAGTGGAAGGAGTAGAGTTGGGAGTCGACCCGAGTCGACCATCAAAAAAGACGGAGGGACGGGGGGGGGGTCCCTTTTTTCCTCGTCATTCAACGATTAAATGCCCAAATAAATTCCAGGCCCAAATCCTGTTTTGGAAAGCTAAAAAGATTTTCTTCAAGTGTTCTTTCTCTATTTCTTTAAAAACTGACATCCACGAATTCGGGCGATTAATATGCTGTTCTCTTTAAAGAACTGCGAATATAAAATTTTTCTTCATTTCAGAGGCGAACATCACGATTTCGCGCATTTGTGACAAATTTGGAAATTCGCAAAAATTTGCAAAAATTTTAAAAATATCAGGAAAATGGGAGTCACTGTGAACTTCCCGTATCCATATAATAATCATAATTATTTATGAATATGTAAGATTATTATAATTATTCATACATATGAAGTAAAAATCAGATTCTTTTATATTTCGATTAAGATTATCGTAGATACATTGCTCGAAGAAATAACTTTTTTGTAATTAATGACAAAAAATACCCTTTGTCTAATTTGAGAATAATATAAGTTTTGAAAAATGAAATTTTTGCTATTTTTTAAAAAAATGTACTGTTCGTCACCAAGTTTTCGAAATTTACGATGTTTGACAAGAATTGATAATATTTTTCTATCTCTATCAGAAAATTACATGGGACAGGTACCATATATGGTGTACATATACATAAAGATATGTATTCCTATATTTTTTTCTCGATTGCATGCTATTACCTGTAAAGGTCAGGGCGTGACTTTTCTTACGTGGTATTCCCCATTTCATTACAGATATGTTTTACATCATAAAAAACAAGTTTTCATGGAAAGCCTGAATTTTTCAGCATGAAACATGAATTTAATATAATTTAATCAGCACCAATCCACGGCTGAGCTGCAAAACATGGACCTTATGTGTTTGCGCCGGTTAATTTAAAACCTATGGAAAATAATGTTGGGGGATCATTTCTGTACATACATTTTGGAAATTGAAAATTACAAAATTTAATGAGTCGCCTGTTTGATTGCTTGTAAATGCGAGTAAAAATTTTTTTAGGTAAATTTGCAAATTCATATTTCCGTAACCCTTTTTACCTTTTTTTTTCGTTGGTCCATATGGGTTGTCTTTTTTTATCACCTTTTTTTTTGTTTTCGAATCAGAAATAATACGCGATAATTCATCAAAACAATTGTAGGTTTGTTGAATATTAAATCTTGGCTTGGTAAAATGTAATTTTCGCCCTTCTAATTTCAGTTTATCCTAGTTTTGAATTTAAACACATTTACAAGAAATTTCACTGATTCGAAGGGCTCATCAGTGCTATTACTTTTCGTGAGAGCATTTGCAGCACGAAATACTGAGACATGCTTATAGAATTGATTTGTTTTCAAATTCAGATGTCTTGTGAAGACAGGAAGTTAGCTGAGGGTCAAAAACCGAGACAAAAAGTGGTCTGAAAATGTCGAGATCCTTTTAAACCATTTTTCAGTTTCATGCCTGATAATCAGCCCTGATTAGTTTTAAGAATAACATAGCTTGCTCAAATCCATTATGACTTTCCAAGTTTTTCGCCGTAAAATAAGAATGACGAATGATAGTCTTAGAAATTATGGCTCCGAAAAAAAAACTCCATATTATCCTAACGTGAGTATATACTAGACAAAACCAGACATACTCAATCTGATACCCTTATATTGCCCCAAATTATCAGTTTTCCCAGTATAGAAAATAAATTTTTTTTGACTTTTCTTCAGTTTGCGCCGGGACTTCTCCGCGTTCATACGTATATCATTATACAAGTTCTGTTTATTTTTGACAATAATATTTAAACGATTTTTTTTGCCGTTCATTTTTTTTTTTTTTCAATTCATATACGATTGCTGACCTTATATAGTTTTTCATTTTGAATTTTTTTTTTTTTTTTTTTGGTGCAGAATATCGTGATAATATTCGATTTTTGTTTTGTGTGGTTTCGTGCAGCGACGTCTAAAACAGTGCAGGATTATCATAATTGGATTACTTTTTTTGGACTCAAAATTGATACAAAGTAAGAGATTTTGATTCTATGCTTTTTCTAGAAAATTTTAAAAAATTAGTTTGAAATGGCCAAGAAAAATTATCAAAAAAAGTTTGATGAATCATGGAAAATTGAGTTCCATCCGTGGATAGATTCCTCAACTGATGAAGATTTGCATAAATTTCATTGTATTCCGTGTAGCAAAAATTTTAAGGGTGGGCATTTTGAGATTACCAAACATATGAAAACTTTGAGTCACTTACAAAAAGTCGAAAAATTCCAAAATCAAGGGGAGGGAAATGTTTGTGAAATTCCTAGTTCTTCAAATTCACAATCTAATTCTATTAATCTTCCCGTGGATGAGAACAATTTTTCTCAAGAAACATCAAACAAAAAGGATTTGCCTGAAACAGGTCGTGGTAGTGTGGCTTACGCAGAAATCAAATTAGCAGCTTTGTTTGCGGAACACCACATCCCTCATGTCAATGCACCGCGTTTTGTGGATTACATGAAAGATGCGATTCCTGATTCAAAGATTGCTGCAAATATGAAAGTAAGCCGTACAAAATTGGCTAAAATTACTTCGAACGTTTTGGGCAAAGCTGAAATGAATAGAATAAGATCGATTTTACAAAATACACAGTTCGGAATCTACGTTGATGAGTCAGATAATAACGCCAATAAAAAAATCATGGCCATTGTAGTAAGGTACATTGACGAATTAGGTGAATTAAATGTCGAACATTTTCATACTCTCCAACTGGACGCAACGAAAGGGAAACACGACGAACTTTGTTCACAATTTAAAAATTTTTTGGTAAAAAATGAAATTCCTTTTTTGAATATACGTTTTTTAGCAACCGATGGTGCCAGCGTAATGTCGGGTTTTCGAAATTCTTTTTTTACAGAGTTGAAAAAAGTTTGTCCAAATCTTATTCTCTGTCCATGCGTTTGCCACATTTCCGCATTATCAGCAAAAGAAGCGTTCAAGGCCATCCCGAAAGAAACTGAGACATTGATTAGAAAAATTACACATTTTTTCAATTCAAATATCAAACGTACAGAGTTGTTGGAAAATTTTCAAAAGATGGCATTTGGAGAAATATTAAAGTTGCTTAATCTTGCGGAAACACGATGGCTCAATTTTCATCAATGTATTGAGCGCATTTTGATTATTTTTCAAGCAATCATCGAATGTATGCAATTCATCATTTCCGAAAAACTTTCATCAGACATAAAAAGTGTTCAGAAACTACTGGAACAAATCATGCAAGACAAATTCCAAGCTTACTTAAAATTTCTGAAATACGCGCTCAATGAATTCAATTCTTTTAATGCTTTTTTTCAAAGTCGAGAATCAAAAATTCAAGAAGTTTATCAAAAAGCCTTGGAGCTCATCGTGGAGTATGCTAAAAACTTCTTACCAGAATCAATCGTTTACTCTTCAAATTTGATTTACATTGATTTCCAAGACTCTTCTTTATATTTAGAAAAAGTAACTGTTGGAGACGACTGTGAAGAGTTTCTTGAACAGTCTCGCATTAATTTCATCGAGCTCAATAATTCAGTGAATGAATACTGTCAAGAAAAGGATTTGAATGTTCAAGATCAAGACAAGCATTTAAAAAATCTGTTACAACGTCGTGATTACCATTTTTCCGAATCAGAAGAAAAAGTGTTTCGACAAAATTGCTTGAATTTCTATGTTAGCGCTATAACTGATTTCATAAGACGTCTGAATTTGAAAACAAATCAATTTTATGAACAAGTCTCAGTCTTTCGTGCTGCAAATGCTCTTACGAGAACGAGCACTGATGGATCCTTCGAATCTGTGAAATTTCTTGCAAATTTATTCAAAATTGAAAATGAAGAAGAACTGAAATTAGAGTGGAGAAAATTAAATTTTTTCAAGCCAGAATTCAAGAGTCAATTAGCAAACACTAGTTTTGATGAAATGTGGCGACTGATTTCAGATTTAAAAACAAAGAAAGAAGAAACTGCTTTTCCAAATTTGAAAAAATTGAGTCAACTAGTTCGAACTTACCCTTTTTCAAACGCAGAAGCGGAAAGAGTGTTTTCTATGGTTAGAGATATTCAATCAAAAAAGCGAAATCGATCTGGCAATTCACTTTTAAGCAGCACCATCACTTGGAAATCATGTTTAAAAAATAGAGGTGAAACAAGTGTCAACGTTCAACTGACAGACGAACATTATGAGTTAATGAAAAAAGACTACCTGTATGGACCAACAAAGAAAAAAGGTAGAAAAGAGTAGGGGAATTAAACTTTGCGAATTTATTAGAAAAATTTTTACTCACATTTACATGCAATCAAACAGTCAAGTCATTATATTTTGTCATTTTCAATTCGCAAAATCAGATTCCTGAAAAAAAATTATTGCACAATATTTTTTTCCATAGGTTTTGAATTAACTGGCGCAAACACACAAGATTCATGTTTTTCAGCTCAGTCGTGGATTGGGCCTGATTACATTATTTGATACATGCTTTATGCTATAAACATCAGGTTTCTCATGAAAACTCGTTTATCATGGTGTAAAACATGTATCCATAATGAAATTGGGGATACCACGTAAAAAAAGCCGCGCCCTGACTCTACCTCTGTCGTGGTGAGGAAAAGACCTCAATAGATAATGGCATGCAATCTAGAAAAAATATACATTTTATGTATACATAATATCATTGTATACATTATATTTGAGTTTCGTGTCATTTTCTAATGAGGGTAGTCAAATGTTACCAATTTTCTTTCAGTATTGCGAATTGAAAAAATCTGTTAAAACTACGTTTTTCCAAAAAAAAAAAAAAAATAGTTATTTTACGCCAGTTATTTATTTTTCAAAATATAGGACACTTTGTTTTTGTTGTCGATTTCGAAAAAGTTATTTCGTGTAGCCAATCATCTACTGTGATTAGGGTTATTATGATAATGTATATTATTATCATAATATATGTATATATAATTGTAATTATCTATTTCTGCTATACGTTTGCATGCATATGGCAAGTTCACAGTGACTCCCATTTTCCTGATATTTTTAAAATTTTTGCAAATTGTTGCGAATTTCCAAATTTGTCACAAATGCGCGAACTCGTGATGTTCGCCTCTGAAATGAAGAAAAATTTCATATTCGCAGTTCTTTAAAGAGAACAGCATATTAATCGACCGAATTCGTGGATGTCAGTTTTTAAAGAAATAGAGAAAGAACACTTGGAAAAAATCTTTTTTGCCCGCGCGGGAGAAAAACGCTGAGACCTTGGAGTTTGAACGCATTTTTCTCCGCTCTGGGCAAAAAATATTGTATGCACCACGGGAATAATGATTCCATTTTCGAGCGCGATCGAGACCCTCGGCTTCGCCTCGGGCCGCAAACGACGCGCTCGAAAATCGCACCTTAATTCCCTTGGTGCATAAATATCTATTTAGCTTTCCAAAACAGGATTTGGGCCTGGAATTTATTTGGGCATTTAATCGTTGAATGACGAGGAAAAAAGGGACCCCCCCCGTCCCTCCGTCTTTTTTGATGGTCGACTCGGGTCGACTCCCACTCTACTCCCTCCACTGGCACCTATCGGCCCCGTTCTATTCCCCTCCAGCCAAAAGCTGCGATCTCTGCGATCGGGTTTGCATCACTGCATTCCACATGGGAAGAGGATAACCTCTTCGTTCCATCTTTTTCTACGACAAGTACGAGCGCTTGCAAGTGTGTGAGTAGCCCGAACCATCCCGACGGGTGGAAATTTGTGGACCCTGTCCCCCCGTGGCAACCCAGACCCCACTGACTACACCACAATCAAGGAATATAATAATAATAAGGAACATCGTAAGTTATATGATGTTCATATATTCATAAACAAACACAATTAATTTAATAAACTTAAAATTCTAGAGCATGAATTTATATACATACTGAAAAATACAAATAATTCAAAAAATCCAAAATTCTGAAAATCTAGGTGGATATTAAGATTCTCTCAAAAATCTGATAATTTGCGAATGTTCCTTTGTGACTAGCATTGAATCAAATGTTATATTTAGAAATTTTGTGGACTAAAAAAAAATATAGAAATTTGAACAAGCTGGTTGATTTTTTTTTCAGGGTGAAAAAGTCCGGATTAGGATATTTTATTATATCTGAAATAAACAATTTCTATAGAACAAAACCACGAGAACGTTAATGTTGTTTTTTTTCGGCCTAAGTTTTTCGATGTATAATCATTTACATTCAATTTATCCTAAAAAGTAACGTAAAAGTAACGGGGCGTTCTTTTTTTTAATGGTGAAGGCAACGAGTTACTCTTTTTTACCAAGCAATGGTAACGTAACGAATTATATTTTTTCAACTTTGTAACGGTAACGTAACACGTTACATACTTTAAAGTAACTTTCCAAACCCTGTAATATCTTAACGTTTTTTGCAAGGTACCGTTAGAATTTCTGCAAAAATCGTGTGCTGTATGTAAACGTAGTATACGATACACAGCTTATACAGCAGTTTCTATTTTGGGTCATTTATACTCCCCGCGAGTATGAAAAATACCGAATGAATCGGCTTTATTGTTAAGCGTATTTCGAGCATTAAGTAACCAATTTTACTAGACTGCTTCGCGCAGCGTACTGTCTGTTCCAATGTAGTAAAATGTATTTCGCAAAATGAAAAAACTTTTGACACAGAATGTCGTTTTCCACATTTCATCGCAACAAAAAACCTGATGCGTATTGCAAATGTTCTATCTAGTAATTAATGCAACACTCAAACTTTTCTTCATAATATGTACGAGTATCGCAATTATAAGACGGATAGCGTATTAAAAATTCATAAACCTAACATAAAAATTCAAAACGTTGAAGCGTTTAATATGAATCAGGAACTATTCAAGATTTACCATCTTGGTATCTTTTCGGTGGACAATGTAGTAATTATTAAAAGTATTCTGTTAGAGAACAAAGCATTTTTTTATCAGTGTAGTTATGATAATGAAAAATATAAAAAAAGAATATTATTATTCCATAAGTATAATCGAGACAATGACGCAATAAATAGCTTATATAACTATGATGTATATTTTCTCTATTGTAAAATTAAAAATAAATTACAGGCATATATTTCTCAATAGATATAGAACTGACTAGAAATGCTTTCAAAAAAGTTCAAAGAGACCGTTATTATTAAACTGAACCGTTGGAAAGCAGAACCGAGCAAGCGTTCGGGCTAGTAGGAAAGGGGTGGGGCACCGCAGCTAAGAGGAAGAGGCAAACGTCGATATCGAAAATTTTCAATAGATTTTTTAAAACTTTAACCGCGATATCTTCGAAAGTAAAAGAGATTTTTTCATGAAATTTGGGCACGAAAATTGGTTAGGCTATAGCGATGTCATCAACATTAAAAAATATTATTTTTTTTTACATAACAACTATCATTTATGTAACATGCACATTTTCCTTGAAAAATGGCCCAAAAATTTAGAATTTTTTCAAATTAATCAATTGATAATTTTTTCATATGAGGAAAGAGTTTATGTAACAATTTGATAATAATCGATCGATGATCACAATAATTACGTAAATATACAATCGAACGCACCGCTGCCCAAGGACAAAACGAGCGTGAGTGACTGAAGTCGGGATAATAAAACAATCATAGGGTGATCAAATATTCATTAATAATGTTTCTACTCTACAAATCTCATTAAAATAAAATATTTTAACCGTGAAGTGTGATAGCATGTTTTAAAAAAGAGAATACATTAAATATTTATTGCATATAAATTACAAAAGAAATTTCAGAAACTGGCACTTAAAGAGAACAGAAGTACGAAAAAATTGCAAGTTAAACGTAATTCATATGACCAATATTATTATTGAGCATCTGAAGAATATTCCTGTTGAATCCCGCACTTTGAAATTGAGATATGGCATGCCTACCCAGTTCGCGGACATTTCTACTCGCAACGTGACCGACATTTTGGTTTATATAGACAAAAGAAAAAAATGCGAGAAACGATTAAAAAAGAACATTGAAACATAGATTCGATGAAAAACTTGAAAAATCCCCCTTTATCATGGTAGAACAAAAAAATTCGAACGTCAAAGATTTTGAAAATATCATTTTAGAAAAAAGTTAAACTGTTCCAAAAAAAGTTAAAATGAGTAAATTCTGTAAAATAAAATATTATCCAAATGGACAAGTTGATGGATCAACAGACTACAATGGAATTCCAGAAACATTTTTTATTGAAAAATCAATCACGTTTAAATTTTTGAAAATGGCAACGGAGCCTACAAGTGTAGGAATTTCGAAAGAAAAAAAAAGACCTGGAAAATTTATTGGATTACGTGTCTAAAAGTAGTAATAGTATATTACATCACGAGTAATGTTATGGACGTCTTTACACGCGAAGCACGATGTTTTCAGGACGAGTTATTTGCGCTTGCGCGCTGTAAGGACGAGTTGTCCGAGGCTGCACGCCTATGGCGCGCACGCCTATGGCGTGCAGCCTCGGACACGCGTGCTTCGCACCGTTCAACACCGTTCAACACCGTTCAACACCGTTCAACACCGTTCAACACCGTGCTTTGCACGTGAAAACGTTCATAATATTTCGAGTAATGTACCATATTTTATCCGCGATTGTCATTTTAAGAGCTTGTTACGTCCCTTGACAGATGAGCGTTGTGTCACCCATTACTGATATGGCACAAAAACCGGCCCTGGCAAAAACATATGTTCTACGTAAGTTTTTGAAAGTGCTTGTGAGTCTTGTAAGTTTTGTTTTCATTGGCTACTTTCTTAACGCGGGAAGTTCGAAAAGACATTCGAGATAGGTTGTTCTTGGTGTCGTAATGTTATGAATCTATAACGCGACGGGTGAAAGTATTGTGCGTTATTGGTCGGCGGTTTCCAGAACTAATAAAGTGATCACAGCTGACCGCCATACAGTAATGGGTGACGGAACGCTCATATTTCAAGGGGGGTTACGAGCTCCTAACATAGTGGTTGCGGATGAAGAATATTTAGGAGTTATTTGCAAACTGTCTTGATTAAGCAAAAACAACAAATGGACAAGTAGATGGATTTACTGACTACAATGGAATTCCAGAAAAATTTTTATTGAAAAATTAATCACGTTTGCAGATTTAAAAATGGCATCAAAAACAAAAAGTTCAGTTAACAAAGATCTCTATAATTTGCAACGAAAGAATGTTAAATACAAAGTGCGCAATTGCGTATGCATTGTAAATAATGAAAATATTTTGATACAAACTGCATTTGTGCATAAGAGATTATTTGATTATCACATACCTCGTAAAGCACTGCCAAGTACAGCGTATAAACTAAGTGTTGTCCGTATTTTGAAGTTTTACATTATGTTTGAATGATAATTTTAGCGGAGGAACATTACTAATCCATGTTTGATCTTTTTATGATTGTTTTATTTTCCCAACTTCAGTTACTCACGCTCGTTTTCTCCTTGGGCAGCGGTGCGTTCGATTATTAATTAACTATTGTTATTGTTTATGTAATTGTTTTGATCATCGATCGACTAGTATCAAATTTTAACAGAAACTCTTTCCTCATATGAGATAGTACATTTCATATCAAGAGAGAGAGCAGCGTCTTTTCGTGCGCGACGGCAACATTCTCGAAACTCGTGGTATTACCTCAGGCCTACGGCCCTCGGCATTCCCTCGTTACGAGAATGTTGCCGTCGCGCGTGGAAAGGCTGTTCCTCGTGATATGAACTATATTTTTCATTGTAGCGCGGAAAATGATACGCGTGTTTTGCTGCGTCACGGATTGAGCGTAGGTGCCCCATTTCGAGTCGGTGGAATAAATGGTGACTTGTGGAATAATTGATGACCTGGTACCTTTTTTTTCGTAGTTCCTTTCACTTCCATTCACCGCTCGAAAAGGGACATCTTACGCTCAATCCGTGGCCAGAAAAACACGATCATTTTGTGCGCGCATAATAAAAAAGTATTAATTGATTAATTTGAAAAAATTCTAAATTTTTGGGCCATTTTTCGAGAAAATCTCTTTTAGTTTCGAAGATATCGCGGTTAAAGTTTGAAAAAATCTATTGAAAATTTTTTCTATCGATGTTTGCCTCTTCCTCTTCGCCGCATTGCCCCACCCCTTTCCTACTAGCCCGAGCGTTTGCTCGTTTCTGCTTTCCACCGGTTCAATTATTGTTCATATTTACCCTAAAAGTGTTTCTTGTTTTAAAGTGATGCATAACAATATTTTTCATGATTAGTTTCATTATTTACTTATGACACATATCGGAAGACAAGTATATAAATATTTTAACCACTTCAAGAAAAAATATCGAGATTTAATTTTCTGCGATTGTTCACTGTTTCTTTAGGTCATTGAAAATGAGTGCATTAGATGTAATTAGAAAATAAATGTTATTATTTACAAAGTATTTCACAAGTGGAAAATACAACTAGTAACTTTCAAACATAATAGCTGTATATATGAAACCACGCATATGAATACGCTCCTGCTCTGAGGCGTGACTCGCCGCGAAATCGCTGTCTATCGTAGAGCAAGGTGAAGACCGTAAGTCTTGCTCTACAGTGAGCATTACTGTTATACATTAACATATCGAATTGATTAAACATCGTTACATATACCAGGTGTACTCCTAAGTAATTTCCGGTTTTTTCAATGGATGGCGTTCTGTTTTGTACCGCTGTTGGTAACACATACCATATGTCATTTTGTTCAGTCATATCGAGTGCTTGAACTGCGTTGACATTTTCTCGAAAAATCTTCTAGTAAGTTTTTATTGCGCTTCAAAAATGTCGAATTTTGTACCGAATTTTGAGCATATGCGCCATGCATTGCTTCTCATGTTCAATCAGGGGAAAAAAGTGTCCGAGAGCCACTGTGCGCTTGTGGAAGTTTATGGTGATCGTGCATTAACACTTCGAACATGTGAAACGTGGTTTCGACAGTTCAAAAATGGAGATTTCGACCTGAACGACGCCGCACGCTCCGGCAAGCGAAAATCGTTCGATGACGCCGAATTGCAAGCATTATTAGATGAAGACAACACGCAAACGCAACGACAGCTTGTAGATGCGTTGGGAGTTCAACAGCAAGCAATTTCCAAACGTCTGCGAGCCATGGGAAAAATTCAGAAGTGTGGAAAGTGGGTGCCCCATGAACTGACCGAGAGACAAATGGAGAATCGAAAAGTGACCTGTGAAATGCTGCTTCAACGATACAAAAGAAAGTCTTTCCTGCATCGTATTGTTACTGGTGATGAAAAGTGGATTTTCCTGGAGAACCCTAAGCACAACAAATCGTGGGTGAGTCCAGGTGAAGCATCGACATCGACGGCACGGCCAAATCGTTACGGTCGGAAGGTCATGCTGTGTGTGTGGTGGGACCAGTCCGGTGTTATATACTTTGAACTGCTGAAACCTGGTGAAACTGTAAATGCTGTTCGCTACAAACAGCAAATGAAAGATTTAAGCCGAGCCATTGTGGAAAACCGACCAGAATATCAACAACGACAGAAGAAGGTGATTTTGCTCCACGAAAATGCGCCGTCGTCGCATAAGTCGAAAGTCGTTCGTGACACGCTGGAAAGGTTCAAGTGGGAAGTGCTTGATCATGCGGCCTACTCACTAGACCTGGCGCCATCCGACTACCACCTCTTTGCCTCGTTGGGCCATGCCCTTTCTGAGCAGCGCTTCGACTCGTACGAAAATGTACGAAAATGGCTCACCGAGTTGTTCACCTCCAAAGGCAATGATTTTTACTTGCGTGGTATCCACAATTTACCAGAAAGGTGGGAAAAATGTGTAGAAAGCGATGGAAGATACTTTGAATAAAATAAAGGTTACGGTTTTTTTGGAATTATGTGTTTTATTTGCAAAAAAACCGGAAATTAATTAGGAGTACACCTGGTAACATAATAAGATATTAAATCTTTTACACAATTTCGCCAATAATAATGAGTTTAGAGAAACAATAACAATAAAGAGTACAAATGTATGTTGTCTTGCAATTGGAAAAACTTATCATCCAAGCAAAAAATTAATTACGATCACCCCACTAAAAACTTCAAATTATTTTAGTCTACATACAAAATGTCTAATATATATTTTGGCAAAAAATTATGCGTGGAATGTAAAAAAAAGGCAAATCATACAGATTTCAAAAGTTTTTATACTTAATTTTCCATCTTTTTGAATTGAGCAAATAAAAGTTCTTATAAAAACTCAATTTTTCTCATCATGCACAAATTCTTGCATGAGTCGATACGCAAAAATCATATTATACTTAATAAAATTCACCCTCGCTAGGAACCAAGGGACCTTATAGTTGGTGCGGGGGTTTAGTGCAAAGGCGGCCAGGGAATCTGAGGATAAGCCCGGTATCGGGTGAACTAGCTTGCATCCCTATACACGGGCTCTGCGTATGAATGTAGGGCAATCCCTATAAACGGGAACGCTCTGGACGGAGGTTTATGGATACCGGGTGGACCCAAAGTGAACCACACCGCTCGAAGTCTGGGAATGGGAGAGGTCGACTCATTCGGCAGACTTAGAGGGTGTTAAAGCTGCTGAGCGACCAAGGAGTGGTTCCCCGACCTTAGAGTGGTGATCTCTTTGGTCGGGTGTCCATTCTCTGGGGGCCTACAGAGGCGGGTTTTCACCCCCAATCCTAGGTGTCAGAATACCGTGCCAAAGGATGAATGGCTCCTGGGTGAGGAGTCTTCCAACGGTTCCTGCAGGACACCGGGCGACCTCCTGCAGTAGCTGTCGAGGCTCTTGAGACTCGGCGGCAAGCCTAGATTACGTATGGGGGAGCGTAAGTGGCCCTTAATGCATCCCAAATACTCGTGGGATCGAAATGAAAAACCACAGTATTAACAAAGAGCGGCAGGGGCAGGAACCCGCTGCGGGAGATACCACCTCGACGTCCGGTGACATACCAATGGATGTCAAGGGAGGAGGACGAAGCTCACCTAGGGACGGGAGAGGTAGTCTTTTAGACTGCTTCGAGAAACTAGGTGGGTTGTGGAGGAGAATCGAGGCTCATGGTGAATGCCACAGCTGAGATCCTCCAATTAAACCTACACCATAGCAAAGGCGCTTCGGCGGTTCTAGCCAGGTGCATGCAGAAGGTGCAGGCAAATGCAGCCCTCGGGCTGCTACAGGAACCATGGTGTTATAGGGGCCTCGTTCCTCGTTCGGGGCCTCAACTCCACGGGAACGGTACACGCATGCGGGGGAGTTGAAGATCCCAGGGCATGCGTGGTAGTAAGGGAAGTCGATGCGGCTCTTATGCAGGAGTTCTCCACCAGGGACCTTGCGGTTGTCAGGCTAGGGGAGAATGAAGGAAGGGGACAAAACGGAAGGCGTTTTGTTATAGCATCTGCCTATTTTTCCTACGATAGAGAGGCACCTCCGGAAGAGGTGCGGAGGTTAGTGAGGTACTGTAAGGGGAGTGGACGCGACCTGATTGTCGGATGCGATGCGAACGCACACAGTAGTGTGTGGGGTTCGACCGATGACAATCAGAGGGGGAAGAGCTCCTAGAGTACCTTTTGGGAGAGGACCTCGAGGTGTTGAATGAAGGCACAGAACCTACATTCGTCACCGTCAATAGGCAGGAGGTACTGGACATGACTATCTGTAGTTCGAAAGTCAGAGAGAGGGTGGGGGCATGGAGAGTGTTGGACGAACCCACCCTCTCTGACCACAGGCTTATTCGGGCCACTCTGAAGGAAGTGGCGCCGAGTGTCGCATGGAGGAGGAATTCTAGGAATACGGACTGGGAGGGGTTCAGGGAGGAACTCCGGTCGCGTATGAAGGATTCCAGGGGAAAGTATGGTAGTCTGAAAGACCTTGAATCAACTAAGGAGGGGGTCAAAGCGGCTATCATGGAAGCATACGAGAACAACTGTCCCCTGAAGAGAGCGAGCACCGGGCCAAAGAGGCTCCGGTGAACTGAACGGCTCTCAGAGGAAAGGAGGGAGGCTCGTAGGCTCTTTAACAGAGCTAAGAAGGCGGGCACACCGGAAGCCTGCGGGGTGTGTCGAGTGAGTCAGAGACGCTACAGGCGGATGGTGGAGGATGCTAGGCGGGAGTCGTGGAGGAAGCTGTGCTCAGAAACGAGCACAAATTTCGGACACGGCGAGAATGGCCAGGATTTTGGCTGGGACCAGGGGGGAGTGATCTGCGCTATCTGAAGACAGATGGCGGGAGATACACCTGGACCCCGGAGGAGACCATGAGGCTGCTGTTGAGGGGCAATTTTCCGGACTTCTCAGAATCGGACATGGCGGGGGTTAGTACCCGCCGGGGAAGAGGAGAGAAGTGTTGGAGCCTAGCGGCCAGGGTGGTCAAGGCGGAGCGTGTCAGGGAGGCTGTAGGGTCCTTTGAGCCGTACAAGGCCCCGGGCCCTGATATGCTGCATCCAGTGACCCTTAGGGAGAGCTTGAATGTAGTGCTGGGGCCACTGGTCGGGCTTTTCAGAGGATGCTTGGGAGTGGGACACACTCTGGAGGCATGGAGAAGGGCTAGGGTTGTTTTTATACCTAAGCCAGGGAGGAGGGGGTATGCAGAGGTAAAGGATTTCAGGCCGATTAGTCTGACATCCTTTTTCCTCAAGACCCTAGAAAGACTGGTAGACAAGTTTTTGAGGGCAGGCCCACTGGTGGATTTACCATTCCATGTAGAGCAGCACGCGTATCAGACAGGTCGATCAGTAGATACCGCACTTCTATCGTCGGTTAGCTTCGTGGAGGAGCAACTGAGATGGAAAGGCGTGTGCATAGGGGCCTTTCTGGACATTGAGGGAGCGTTCAATCGCACCACACGGAGGGCCATACGGAAGGGTGCTGAGGAGCATAGTGTTTCGGAGCCGGTTATCCAATGGATAATGTCGACTCTGGAGGGAAGGATTCTCAGTACTGAATGGCAAGGCTGCAACGTAGAGGGCAGAGTATCAGAGGGCTGTCCACAGGGCGGGGTACTTTCTCCGCTACTGTGGAGCCTGATAGTGGGCAGTCTCTTGAGGCTGTTGAACAGGGAAAGCGTGCGGGCCGTTGGCTATGTGGATGATGTCTGCATTTTAGCCAGGGGTGTGCATGAGAAAACTCTCAGGGAGATGATCCAGAGAGCGTTGAATAGGGCGGTTAGATGGTGTGAGGGTTATGGACTCAACATCCAGCCGGACAAGACTTCAGTCGTCATTTTTACCAGGAGGTATAAGTTGAGGCCACTGGTGAACATGATGGTTGGAGGTAGGCAGGTGCCGTATGTTCAGGAGGTGAAGTATCTGGGCGTAATCCTGGATAGAAAGCTAGACTGGAACAGGCATCTGCAGGTGAAGTGTCAGAAGGCAATGGTAACCTTCTGGTAGTGTAAGGGGGCTTTGGGGGCAAAATGGGGCTTGGGTCCACGTCAGTTGATGTGGATCTACAGGACAATCGTTGTCCCTAGGCTGATGCATGCTGCGGTTGTGTGGTGGGAACGGACTGTACTGAAGTCCTTTCAGGGGAAGCTGGACAGGATGCAGGCGGTCTTTGTTGTTAGGGGAATATGCTCTGTAAGGAGAAGCACTCCCATCGCAGCGATCAGGGCTCTGTTAGGGGTTCCGTCATTTGCGGTGGAGAGTAAGGCCATCGCATTGAGGACGGCATACAGGCTCAGATGCACTGGGGAGTGGAGAGAGAGCTCCATACATGTGGAGCTGTGGTAAGGCTGTCTTGGGGAGCTGAGGAATGCTCTACTGGACAGAATGAAGGCTCGACTGACTAGGGAGGTCAGCTATCGAATGCTGATCCCTAGCCGGGAAGAGTGGCAGTGGGAGCTCAGTCCGAGGCACGGGGACATATGGTTCACGGTCGGATCGAAAACCAGGGAAGGCGTGGGGGCAGATGTTTGTGGAAGGAAGGCTGTAGACGAATATGTCTTTATGCTTGATGGATACAACACCGTCTTCTAGGCTGAAATTGAGGCTATCCGGGAGTGCGTCTGGATCTGCAGCGACAGTCAGGCCGCTCTGAGGGCATTGGACGGAGGCAGAGTCTCTTCTAGGCTGTGTAGCGGACGAAAGAAGCGCTCCAGGAGGTAGCTGAGAGGAGAAGGCTCAGACTCACCTGGATTCCGGGACATGCCGGATGGAGGGGTAACGAGAAGGCGGATAGGCTTGCGAAGGAGGGGGCTGGGTTAATTAGTCCCCAGGAGCAAGTGGTAGGAATGCTGTATAAGGAGGGGATGAACCTCATTGCGGCATGGGTTCGGGACCGACAGGTCAAAGAGTGGAGGCGGAAACCCGGCTGCCGTACGAGCAAGGCCCTCGCGGGTGAATTCGTGGGGGTCTGGTCGGGGGCGCTGCTGGGCTTAACCAGGCCTAGGTTGAGGGTCGCAGTAGAAATACTGACAGGCCATGTGAATCTGAATAAATTCAGATACATGACGGGGAAGATATCCTTTTCGGAATGTGGGAGATGTCAGGAAGGGCAGGAGGATACTCAGCATTTTTGTGCGAGTGTGAGGCATTGGCGTACCAGAGGTACGCCTTCCTAGGGGGGCGGTCTTAGAACCGCAGGAAATCAGGGGGATAAATGTCAAACAGATACTGGGCTTTTGCAAGGTATCTGGTTATAGGCAACGGCCGTGAGGAGGCAGCGGGGATAGAGTACAGGGGCCTAATGGCTAGGTGCTCTGAACCACGAGATAGTGGCCTGTTGAAGACCTTATAATAATAACAATAACAATAACAATAAAAATAATTAAAATAACAATAACAATAACAATAACAATAATAACAATAGCAATAGCAATAATAATAATAATAATAATATTAATAATAATAATAATAATAATAATAATAATAATAATAATAATAATAATAATAAAAATAAAATTCACCTGCAGTTGTGATTAATATAGATGAAAGGTTTTATGGTTCTAAATTTTATTTTCATGAATGTGCGCTGCGGAAAACGAATAAAATCTGTCTAATCGCAAATTCAATCTAGTCACGAGTAAAATCCAGTAGACTGCGGCAAGAAGGGGACGCGTTTTTCAGAGCGCGCAGCAAGTACCTCCGACTCCCGGCGATCCCCACCACATTTTTATACAAATTCTTGTTTTTCAAAATGAAAATATGGGAATGATAAAAAATTTCACGGTGATTATTTTCCGCCGTTTTTTTTTTTTTTCACTTAAACCGTTCAATAGATATTTAATAAAAACTGTAAGGATTTGATCTATTGAATAAAGTTTCGCTTCTTATTAAATTCGCTGTTTAATTGTTTGTTTTCATAGATAAGACTTGTCGATTTCAACAGTGGTGGAAAACATGGTAACGATCATGCTTATGTAAAAATGTTTTCAAAAAACATTGAATAAATATTCATTTTTTTATTCAATTAATATTCATTATTTATGAATATTTATTCGACGATTTTCGTAAACTTTTTTACATAAGCATGATCGCTACCATGTTTTTCACCACTGTAGAAATCTACAACTCTTATCTATGAAAACAAACAATTAAACAGCGAATTTAATAACAAGCGAAACTTTATTCAATAGTTCAAATCCTTACAGTTTTTATTAAATATCTATTGAACGGTTCATGTGAAAAAGAAAAAAAACGGTGGAAAATAATCACCGTGAAATTTTTTATCATTCCCATATTTTCATTTTGAAAAATAAGAATTTTTGTAAAAATGTGGTGGGGATCGCCGGGAGTCGGAGGTACTTGCCGCGCGCTCTGAAAAACGCGTCCCCTTCTTGCCGCAGTCTACTAAATCTAAGTACAATCTAATCCTTTTTTACTTTTTTCAATTGATACATGTTTTCAGTTTGCATCAGTGCAACGTGATCATTATCAACGTTATCTCGCCATTAGACAAATTCGAAGATATCAGTACGCAAATTGCGTCCACACTACACGGAAAAAAATTTTCCGGTCTAATTTCCATAAAAAACTGGAATGGCAGGACAAGGGTCGAATTTCTATTTTTGTCCTGAGTCCACTGTAGGTAATACGAAACTTTACTCCTTCGTGCTACTAGGAAATGCTATAAGTCTCATATTTATGGGAAAAAAAGTGACGTAACATCATTTCATATTAAAATGCCTACCATTTGCTGTAAGTGCACGATATGTTCCCAAACGTTTGGGAAAAATTAACGAGGTAAAAGTCACGTGGTACTTGGATGTTTTAAGTAGCACAAAAACTCTCTCACTTTGTAAAGACCTCGTAGAGTTGTTGCATCGCCAGCCGCCAATCAGTCGCAAAAGTCAAGCGCCAGTGACTTAGGGCCGCCACTGCTGCGAGTAGCGCCTGTCTCGAGGATTCAAAGGAAAAAATTCCAACCATTCAGCAATAAATTGACAAAAAATACTCCAAGGCCACCAATGACGATACAACAGATGGGAGGAAGGAGAGGAATGAGCGGGGAGGGGGGAGGGGGTGATGATGAATCTTTTTGCTTTTTTTCAATTTCCCAGGTTCGTTTGGTAATTTTGAAGATATCGCGTAGGTAAAACAGCAAATCTTTGGTAACAGTTTGTAAAATCACGGTAAATATACCCGATTCCCACACGCGATTTTGACCATATGTTTGGGAATATATACCGTGAGTTGACGTTGTACACCCATTCCAGTAAATTATGGTAATTTTAGAGGCATTTTCTAGCACATGATCTCATAAATTTTTTTCCGTGTATCGTCTGACAAAATATTGCGAAAGTTTGTTATTGCAGTCATAAGTAAGGAGAGCGCACGCTGAGCATCTGCGTTGCTATGGGTAAAAGTTCTGATCGCACTAAGTAAAATTGTCAATTGAGGGTACTTTGGGCCGGAGAAATCATCGTAATTTTGAATTTGTAATTTTTCAATTGTTGTCCAAATTGCTAATGAATTGAATTTTGAATTTGTAATTTTTGTTGTTGTTGTCCAAAATTCGTCAAATTCATTCTCGTCGTCCAAAGTAGACAAAGAATCTTTTGAAATTGTCGAGTCAAAAGGAAGTTCTCTCCATTCTTCTACCAATTGTTCTAAATTACATTGTTCAACTTTTTGCGCAATTGGAAAGTACATTGTAGACTGACGAGTCCTGATCATATTGATTCAATGCTGAGTTTGTTAAAATACCGACAGTTTTAAAAAAAAATCGTCTTGAATAAATAATCTTTCAGCGATGCCTTTTGCAGATACGACGAGAAATAATTTCGCCTATTCTCTAACAGTTTTTTAAACATTAGCATCTAGCTTTTCAAGGATGCATTCACATGCAGCCCCTAATTTGATGTCGTCCAAAGGCAGTTGATTATTTTCGTGTTCAAAATGAGTGTTAGTAATTAGAATCCAGTTCTCTTTCATATGTTTGATAACAAAAGGTTTCAGAAATTTTTCATAAACATCTAGAAGAAAAGAAAGTGATTGTTGACTAAGCATCGGGACTCGGGTTTTTTGTGGTTGGAAATATAACGTGATGTTAGTGAATTTTATTAAAAACGATAAAATAACATGTACTGCAGGATCTTTGAGATTGGCGAGCAAATAATCTATCGTTTCATTTTTTTGATCCATCAATTTTTGTTCTACCATGAATTCCCCCTATCGATCCCAGCACTTCAAAGTTTTAATTATACACTGGTGACGGCTAAGCCAACGAGTCATGCAATAATGGGAGAGTTTGATTTCTTTTCCATGATGTTTTTTCATTAATTCATTAAATTGATGCGATCTGCCCGGGACGCGTACGAACGTGACAAGTTTCCTTAAAAAATCGTCAATTGGAACTGAAAACGCATTAATAGCATCTTTTGCAATTAAAGGTATTTTATGACAAATACATTGGACAACAATTGCTCCGGTGTGCTTCAACAATTTAACTTTCAAAGAATTTTTGCACCTATTCATTACACTTGCATTATCAGAAGCGTATGCAATGATATTTTTTATGGGTACTTGAAATGAATATAAAGTGTCCTGAAACTTTTGAAATTAATTTTTTGATTTCAATTCATCAGCATTTTATTTTATCATCGACAACAGTTGTTTTTACCTCAATGATTCACAGTCAATATAGCGAACTGAGAAAGTAGGGTTACCAACACGGCACGAAGCCTCGCCCGGAGATCGTGTTCTCTAAAAAAAAAAGGTCACCACTTTTTCGGGGGATATCGATATAACGTAATAAACATTATTGACGACCTTTTTTTTTTAGATTTATTACACCTCCGAAAATTTGCGGCCCCCTTAAATTTTGCTGCCCTAGGCAGTTACCCATGTTGCCGCTGCTTAAATCAATCCGGGCCTGGGGGGGGGGGGGGGGAGTTTAGATTTGAGTGTCCAAAAAAAAAAAAATAATGAAACCATCAAAAACATTATGTATTGCACATTTTCGTAACTATCTTACATTCTATTACAAAATATTTGCTTCAATCTTTTTCTGTCTCTAATGAAACAATTTTTCTTACATATTTGTATACTGCACAATAATCATTTTCGACTTTTAAATCCTTATCTTATTACATTAGGAACTTTGAGGATAGAAGTTTGTGTTCTACGATTAGTCTCCGATTTCTCCATACTATTTCTGTAAACAAAAAAGAATACTTCATGTATTTACACTGAGTGAAAAGGAAAATTTGTAAAAGTTTTTTTCTTTTTGTACCCTTTGATTTTATTCTAGTCACTCAAATCGTCATTTTTCGCGTCCAAATATACTTGATGATTGAGAGTATTTGTATTTATGTTAATGTAACTTGGATACTTATGTATGATGATGTGATTATGATTTTGAGTTTTATTTTATCATTATATTATATTTTAAATTAAAAAAAAAAAACATTCTTATTTCATGATACTAACTTATTTAGTTCATTTTCCAAAAATGTATAATAAGATATGAAAGAGGATAAATCGACGAAACTTCTGGTTTGTAATATTGTAATGAAAAGAAAGAATGCTCCAAGTAGAAAGTACATTGAAATTCGATAATTTTTCAAAGTATAAATATGATCATCTGCAAAACTAATTTGTATGTTTCTTACTACGTTTGTGTTCCTCCATGGATATTTTTCTTGGGAGAGGATTTTTTTCAGAAGGCCAACTTGCTGTGGCTGTGATATAAATTTTTCGAATTCTTCGCATTTCATGTCAAAATTCATTTTCGTCAATAGTTCAGCTCGAACAACGTCAACTCCCAGTCGGTTTCTATCATCTGTCCATAAATTACCCATTATGGAAAAAATTTTCTCAACGTAAGCGTTGCTAATGGGAATAGACAAAATTTTGCTGACGATTTTCAGCAGCTGCTCCAGTCTGTCACAGTTTTTAAAAACTTCAACCCATTTCAAATCCAGACGCAAATCTAGGCTTACAACTTTTTAAAAGACAGTATCAAGTAAAATGACTTCGTCATATAATTCATCTTCTTCTACGTCAACTTTGATGATTTTCGCAGTTTGTAATAGATCTTGATACTTTGGCGTTTTATTTTTCAAATTAATAGTTGAAAAATATTGGAAGGGACTATTTTCAAAGTTGTTCCATTTTTCCAGATATTCAAGGCTCCTTTCATAAACTGTTTTTGCTTCATCTTCGAATTTTTTCTTTTGTGAGCGACTGAGATGTTTCAAACTGTTATTCACTTTACTTCCATAAAATCCATCATGAAATCTTGTTTTGATCTGATTTCTCAATCGAACCATAATTTCATGAATGTCTATGCTCATAACATTATCGGCTTCTAATGACTTGATACTTTTTGTCAAAATATCCATGAAATGATGGACAAAGTACAGATAGCATTCAGGAAGGGTTAAATGGGAGTTCAAATCATCGTTGATTTCGTTTTGTTGATCACTTACGAATTTCCAAATAGTTTTATCAACTTCTTCTTCACCTTGATCCACAAAGTATTGTTTTTTACCTGGCCACTTAACGATCATTCTTTCGATTGCAGGAAGAAGAGATAACCATCGTGTAATTACATGTCTCAACATTTCTTGGAATTCCAGGTCAAAATCGTCCAAACATTTTTTCAGTATGTCAACATTTTTGGCACTTGAGGAAAATTCAGCATATATTTTTAAAATCAAGGTTTCAACGTCGTACGATAAAGCTTTGCAAGCGTGTTTGCCAGTATTATGAATCACATGTGCATTACAATTGCTATTAATGATGTCTGTATTAATTTCAGATAATTTTTGAAAAACCGAATTCTTTTTGCCATAGTTGACAGGCGCGTTATCCGCTTAATAGGAGCTTGTATTTTCTATTTTGAGTCCATTAGTATCCAAGCAGTTTGTAATGCGATCAAAAATATCTCCAGAAGATTCCTTGCTGTCTTCATAAAAATCAAGCACTCGATCTCTCATTCCGTACTTAATGTCAAAATATCGAACAGCGATAGGATAAAGTTTTCGATTGCCTTTGTTAGAAGCATCCGTTGCGATAGAAAATGATACTGGAGATTCGCTTTTACTTTTTAATTCGGAAAGAACCATTTCAATACTTTTGGGGGACAAAATATTGGTTATAAGTATCTCTGCTTTTGTTCGTCCGCAATTTTGTTCTTTTGCGATGCTACTATCATCATATATTTTCTTTGATAATTTTATCTCACAGTTTACACTGAGATAACTATGATGATGATTGACACCGTGGTATACTTGGACGATTTCAGCTTTTGCCACTTTCAGTTCTTCAGGAGTACCTTAAGAATAATAGGTAGGTTTTAGAATTTTTTTTGGTAGAACTTTAGAACATTTAAGATGAAAAACCATGTTTATATAGCTGTGACAAACTAACATGCCTAATGTGTGCTCATGTAATAGAGCATCAAAAATTAATCTTTCGAATTATAGATCCCCTAATATCTAAAACCCATACGATTTAGAAAACACGAAATTAGAATTTTTGTTTTTTAATTCTTAACAGTTCGTAGTTTCCAACATATTATTCTGTTACAGTTATTCTGAAATTTTTTAATTTCGAACTTCAATCACCCATAATGAAAAAACTCAATAATTTCTAAGATTTCCATAGTTCATATCATGGTCAGGCACACATTACAATAATTGTTTTCACACCTATTTCCATTTAAACTGTTCCAACTTCCTGATGTGCAAACTATTGCAAAATATTTCAAATTCGAAACTCCCAGAATTTATAAAATTCGACATGTTAAGAATTGCTACAAAATTCTCCTCTCTTCAGTTTGAGAAATTCTAGTTCATAGTTTTTGAAATGTAAACAAAACAACACTTAGAATTTAGAAAAATCGAAAAACGTAACACAGCTAACTTCCATTAAACCTTGAATAAGGAAGAAAAAATTTTGAAAACTGTAGAACGAAATAGAAATAATTATTCTTGATATTTTTTGAAAATGTTATTAATTTCAGAGTAAAAGATAAATATGAAAAATTCAATAATAAAAATTCAAAAAAGTTCAGCTACATCTTCAAAAACTAAAAATTAAATTTTGCAACTGTGATAACGAAAAACATTTTGGTGGGAATGCAGCAAGAGAATCAAAAAACATACACTTAACAAGAAAGTCTTTTCTATTTTTAATCAAACCCAATTAACGCATTCAATTATAGGAATTTTCCCACTATATCTATAAGTGGGAAGACTTTCATTGTCAGTAAGAATTTTTTCATAAAGATGGTATTTTTCATATTTATATAAAAAAATCGTATTCAAAATAGAAATTTTTAAATTTTATGTACTGGGAAACTACCATAATGAAAAAAAAAAACAAATAATAATAATAAAAGAAAATCACTTTTCCTTACGGTGTATTCATTATTTTTCTTCTAATCATTCAAGATAAACGCATCAACCAGAGCTTCAAGATGAAAGTTTATACTATATGAAATGAGAAATCAACAAAAGAAAATCATCATGAAGGTAATCGAAATCATGAAAATTTGAAAATGTCTAGAACAAAATCGAGAAACAATGAATGAAAATATCTTACTAGCTTCAAAAAAGTAATGAGAAAGAATCAAGAAGTTTGACGCTAAAGAAGAAGACGGTTTTAAAAAAAATTGAACATGCAGTTTTTTATTTAACCATTTTGACAGCAAAATAAGTGTTACAAAGTTTATAGACTACTAATGATAAATTATAAATTATAATAATATTATTATCAATAGTAAAAGATAGTTTGTATTTGGGAAAAAAATTTTGAGGTTAAAAAAAATCATATTTTTTAATTCACTACGAATCTGTAACGAGAACAGTATTTTGTAAATTTAAATGATAGAGCTGAAGACATATTCAGAATAAAAATAAAAAAAATTCTACGTAAACAGCAGCTTCCATTGAAATCATTTTTTTGAAGACATTCAATATGAAAATAAACGTAAACAATCGAAATCATTATAATTTTGTAGAACTAAAGAAAATCAAAAAATATATACACAATCAATAATTTGATTTCAAAATCGCTACAAATTATATTCAGAAATTTTTTTTTCTTACTGTACCTTTCACAGTCATAAAAGCTGTCATGAGTCGATTTGACTGATATTTGTTGATACACATATATTTTCTTTTCTTTGTCAGTGGTTCTTCTATGTCATTTTTCTTTTTCGATATTGACATTTTCGCTGTCCTCGAAGTAAATTATAACCTCACTCAACTAATGTCACTAATGAAATCAAACTTCTGTGCTTCTGTTTGGAATACAAACAAACGGAAAAAGAATCAAGATGTCGTTGTGAGTTAAACAATACGGAATTTAATGCCATCTGTGATATCGCGGCGGTCGAGGCCTACCTTATGATCAACGACTTGTCTTACGATGGTAAAAAAAAAAAAAGTTTTGTTATTTCTGATTTAATGTCTGGACCTATATATGTAAAAAAAAAAAATTACCACTACCAGGTTGGTAGTGAAACCCGGAGAAAAAAGTTTTCACCCGGAGACCCGAAGAACGGTCCCGAAACCCTGAGTCTCCGGGTCAAACCCGGAGTGTTGGTAACCCTATGAGAAAGTCATGACTTTTCCTCTTTCAATTTTTATCGTGGTTTCATCGACATATATTGTAAATGGCAGATGCTGAAGTATTTTAGCCAAGCGATTCTTTTGAGCTTTGTCTAGAACATTTCCCAGTAAGCAACCTAATTTTGTTGCTCCTAATTTAGTTTTTAAAAACGCTGATAGATTATTCGTGTTCAATTGTTTCTGAAAAAAGTCCCGAACAATCGCACCTGACCTGAAAGTAATATTCGTGGACGCTAATAACGCACCTTACTCTACTGCTTATTCTTTTTTTGCAAATCTAACGTACCTTCTTCCTCTTCTTTTTCGAACACTCCTAAATCGGAAAATATTGAAATTTTTTTTGTTGAAGCAATTTCTGATGTGTTTATCTTTCTTCGCATGCTTAGCTATAGAAGCGATTCATGAAACGAATGAGTTATTTTTTTCACAAGCGATGCAAAAAAAAAGAATAACAGTCGTTATAAACTTTTCCGGCCCATGGTTTGAATCGTGGATTCTGAAGCCAACGATTCTCAAAAACTTTTAGTCGAGACTCCTGTATCTCTGGCAAGACGTCATCGTGTTCAGTCTCTTGGTAAGGTTGTTTTTCCTTAAATGTGTAAATACATGCACATATAAATATTTGAACACACTTTTTTTCCCTACTCAAGTAGAAACTTATGAACAGCAAAAATGATTCAAACTGAAAATTTTTTCAAATGTTAAGAAAACTATGAAAATTGTCCAATCTGCCAAAAAACTGTCGAGTCTGAGAAAATCCTCTGAAAAATACAAAAATGATCACAAGCTGTAAAATCTGCAAAAACACTGCCAAAATTATATTATGTGTCAAAAACTTTTAAATCTTACACAATCCTTTTAAAATATCTAAATTTTCAAATTGGTCGAAGCTAATAAATCTGCTCCGAATTTTTAAAAATTATTGAATACCTTTTTAGGTTAAATCTAACAAAATCCTGTGAAAGAAGCCAAAATCTTAAAAATTGTTGAATATCATGTAATCTACTAGAAAACTGCAGAAATTATGTAGAAATTGTCCGTAACTTTCAAATCTAACGAAACCCTGTCGAAACTGCCAAAAACTTCAACTTTTTTGAAGCTGTCAAATTTACTAAGAAATCGTTAAAAATATCTAATCTATCAAAAATCTAAAATCTGACGAAATCCTGTTTACAGAGCCAAAATCATCAAATTCGTTTCGAAACTGTCAAATCTACTACAAACTGCGAAAATTCTTTTATTTATCAATAATTTTAACGAAATCCTGTAAAAACACAAAAATGTCAAATTCTTCGAAGCTGTCAAATTCACTTGAAATCTGCAAAAATTATCGATTATGTCACAAAGCTAAACTCTGACGAAATACTTTTAAAACACTTAATACCGCGAATTCGTCGAATTCTTCAAATCTATTAAAAATTACAAAAATCATCGAATCTGTCGAAAACTTTCGAAGCTAAAAAGAAACCCTATCAAAATTGCCGAAAACTTGAAAATGATTATTATTTATAATAAATCTTAGGAAACAATAAATAAGCATTAACGTTTCATGAAGGATTTTAAATACATGCAAATAGGTCGTAACTGCAAGAAAAAAAATGGTATATTTCTTATAAGCAATGTGTATTAGGCAAATTTATTAATAAACATCATTTTTGACGGTAATGTTTCTTAACTAGTATAAGTATTTTGTCTTATCTCAGTAAAGTGCGCGTTTTTTCCACAAGCACAAAGTTGCTTGAAAGTTCAAGATAAAAACCACAGACAATAAAAAGTGGGACAGAAAATAGATGAAAAATGCAAGAAATGAGGAAAATCCTTATTTTTTTATACTGTACTTGAAGATTTAACAAGAAATTTTACTTTTTTTCACAAAAAATAAGTTTCAACTTCATATCTTATCACGCACACAGAGAGAAAAAACAAAGTTCGTATCTTTAATATTGCAATGCCGATTAACACGGCGATGCTGTCGTTGTTAAAAACTATATATGTGACACGGTTTCTAGAAAGAGACCTCATGACCAAAACAGCGTTTCGAGAAGAACGCGTTTAAAGTTTCGGTCCCGAAAGCAGGTAAAAGATGCGTATTCGTCCCTTCCTTTTCTATTTTCCACTCCATTCTTAAACGAAATAGGCGTGAACTAGAAGATGTCATTTATGATTCGAAACAATAAAAATACAAAGGGACCAGCCTCCGAGGGACCGTTACGTACGGATACCTACTACACGTACGTGTAGTAGCAAGTAGAGTGAGAGAGCGATGCTTTGGGCAGATTTTACTGAAAATATTATTGGAATATACGTTCAGAAAAAAATTAACCCTGATCTCAATTTTTATCGTAGAAACGTGAGACTGGTTGCAAATGAAAGATAATTATTTACTCCATTGACCCATGTAAAAATCTCAAAATCGAGGTTTTGGTCGTTAGGTCCCTTTCTAGAAACCGCGTCACATATGGATATCGTGGTTCTAAGTCGCGGTTTGTTACCCCCACTCTAGCTCCGCGTTCGCCTCATTGTGCTTTTTATAACGCTCCTTCCGAGTTGTGCCATAGAGAACAATAGAGAACGACACGGCAAAGTAGCAAAAAAATGTTTTTTTTTTTGGTATTACTCGGAAGGAGTGATTTCATTCTCGGTGGCTAGGGGCTACTCACTTACAAAATTTCAACGGTATCCATCGCTATTGAATACCGCTGACGTAAAATGTAAGCTTCGATGCGTTAATGCCGTAAATTGACGCTATTTTGTAACGTTAACGTTATTCGATACCGTCCACATAACGCATCGAGATTCGTCTCTTACGAACTGTGATTCGTCGTGGCCAACACCGTCCGACCCTTATTCAATCTTGCCTCTCTTCGCTCTACGCTATTTCATAGCGTTCTACGTTCTACCTTATTTCCGAAAGTTTTCCTTGGTTTCGATTAAAGTTGCCTTTTATCTAATGTAATATAAATAAGAAAATTATTATATTTTTCGACTCTTCTCCTACTTATAAAAATAAATCATTCAAAAAACAAAGAACGTGATCGTCAAGGTATTGATGATTTCCGTATTATAAATATATTTGATTTTTAAAATTGAAAGGATAAGACTTATTATTTAGTTTCTTTTATTTCACAAGATTTAAAAAATTGTATACATGCAATCTTATAATTTATCAACATTTTACTGGATTCGACAAATTTTGCGAATTTTTTACAATTATTAACGCTTTTTTTTTCAATGATTCCAATTTTTCAAAATTTTCAAAATTTTAAACATATTACATATTATTTATAACCTTTTCAATTCGATAAAAACTTGTAACATTCATTCGAATTTCCCGTAATTTTTTTATACTTTTCAAGTTTTCAAGGCTTTTATCACAAAATTAAAAAAGGAAACATTATCCGTTCCTGAAAAAATTTTGTTTCGATGTAACGATATAATAAATATAACGAACAAATATGAGATCAAACATGATTTACAAAATTCATGAGTATTTTCTGGTGTTTGAAAAATTCAAAAAATTTATCAGAATTATTATAAATCTTTAAATTTTTTATGTTTATAATTTTTCAAAGATATCGAAATTTCGAACATAATACAAACACGTCACAGTTTTCTGAACGTTATAAACGTTTGTCTAACTTATGCAGGTTTTCCGCGATTTCTCGATTCCTTCTAGATTTTTCACTTTTTCGTTGAAAAATTGAAAAAAAAAAAAACATTATACATGTTACCAAGAAAAATGATAATGGATATGATCTAAAAAAATTCTAATTTTTTCCTGAAATTCGACGAATATTTCGAATTTATCAGAATTATTCACGATCCTAAAAAATTGCAATGTTGTTTTTATTTCCCGAGAACCCGAAAGTTTCAATGACAATTTATTTAGTAATGTCAAAAATTTAGCAAAAATTTTCGAAACTCATAAAGATTTTTTATAATTCTGTATTTTTCATTATGATTTTAAGATTTTTTATTTAAAAACGAAAAAAATCATGTTAAATTATATCGAAGAAGTGTAACAATAAACACCATCGGCGAGATGATTAAATATTTTCTCATATTTTACTAATTTTCTGAATTCGTTAGAACCATTGATGATCTTTGGATTTATTCATGTTTAAAAATTTTGTAATATTTTTACAGTACCGAATACATAAAAACCTTCATAATTTCATGAAAAATTGAAGAACTCAAAAATATGATTCGTTATTATAATCGATACTTTTCAAGGTTCACTGATTTTCATTCGAAACAAAAAAGAAATCAAAAACGTTATGTAGTACGTATTTCAAAAGAATATAATAGGTTATGAACATAATTTATCGAAAATGTTAGCTCTTTCTGGAATTATACAAATTGCTTGCATTTCGTACAATTATTAACAATCTTCGAAGTTTTATTATATTTTTCGTTTCAGACCTTTTACATTTCAGACGTAATACGGATAATTAGAGCTTTTAAAGTTGTACAGGTTCAAATTGATAATGAAAAAGAACCTTTAGCCATGTTTGTTCCCAAGAATCATAATGATCAAAATCTATAAAATTAAAGAACGTATTTTTAATGTTCTACAATTTTTTGAGTACCTTAGAATTGTCGATGATCTTCGTGATTTTCAAACATTTTTTTTCAACTTCATTTCCGAAATTTCGAACATAATTCAAACTACATATCAAAAATTTTTAGGATTCCATACATTTTCGTTTTATTCCATATATGAGATTTTTCGTCTTTTTATGATTATTTTTAAGTTAATCAGGCAATGAGTAAAAAATGAAAACAAAAGTAAACTATTCAGATTCAAAGAAATATGATATATCATATTAATTATAATTATAATTAACACAACGTACATAAAATTTCTGTTACTGTTAGAATTTTTCGAATTTTCAAGAGTTTTCAATAGGGTTTCAAATTTCTGACGTTTTTGAAATTGTAAAATCATCCAAAATTGTAAAAATGGATTACAATGTTTAGAAGTTTTGAAATTTTCCCGTTATTTGTACAACCCACAACAATTTGTTATCATTTTTTCAATTTATTCAAGTTTTTCGAGATTCGAATTGAAAAATGTAATACGTTGTCATTTACAGTATTGAAAAATATTATATTTAACTTAAATAAATTAATTTCGTTTCGACGTTTTCGACGACCCACACTCTCGGGCAAAAATTATAGCACTTTATACCACTGTTCCGAGTTGCGAGCGGTGTTGTGCGGATTCGTCAAGATTCGGTGCATTATATGCTTTATTGTACCTTATACACACTGTCGATTTTATGCCAGCATTGTGGGCATGATTCGAACAGTAAAATTTAAGGCTCGCATTATTGAACTTGATTCGTATAACGTGCTCATTAAATTAATAGAGTCAACAGTTCTCAGGTATGTGCGGTCCTTATAAGCGTTACTTTATAAAGAAGTTAACTTTTTCGTACGTTAAAATAGCGTTGTTTGTAAGTGAGTATATAGCCCCTCGCCTTGACGTAAAAAATTAGTAACGTAATTCACTAGAGTGAGCGTAAAAATTCAAAAAAGGGTAACGATTGTACAACAACAATTGTTAACTGTCGAGAAGAAACAAATGAAAAGCGTCAATGATTTTTGTAGTACCTATAATATATACATCGTTCAAATGTTCAATGTGTTAATATAGAACTGTAAAATTTGAATGGATTTTTACGATAAAAGTAAAAAGTTGACGCAAATTTGAAACTCATTCTCATCTTATTATGTTATGTGTTACAATGTTCAATCTGTTCAATATGTTAGTGTTATATGTTATAAGTAGCTTCCACTAGCAAAACAAAAACTTTTCAGCACCTATTCAATTTTGATAAATTCTTAACAGTACATTCATTTTAATTATGAATGTACCTTACAAAAACTAATGAATTTTGAATTTTTTCAACACGAGTTTCAATGAAAGATCTAGTCCTGATTACTGTTTATAGTCCTTTCCAATTTCTTCGTTTTCCGTCAAAATAAAAACCGCATTTTTACAACGGGCTTGAAATGTCATGCTTGATTAATGATAGCGCAAGAATTTTTTGAATTTGAATAACGATTTGTTGAGTCCGTATGATCGAGCTTCGATTCTCATCGATAGCCGGAGTTAGGCGAACTCGGCGAACTGTGTGTACACACGGGCAGGAATGTCAACAAATATCAAGGTTCTCGCCAATAACTCTAGATAATCAGGACGGGGAATTGTGCTATCTATTGGTCTCTAAAAGCTGTCCGCAGCAGCTAAATTGAAACAGATTGCGTCGAGTAGGCTGCGCACTGTGTCAATGTTTTCAGGGCATAAAGCGCAAGAGAGAAACGATCGTGCGAGAGGGACGGCACGATTAGTGGGGGTAAGGCCGCGCGGACAAGATTACCTTGCTATGATACACAGCGTAATATATCTTTATATACGGCAGTTCTCCGTTCTGAATATCTCCTGTTCTTGGTTCTCACGGAACTCTCGGAACCCACAGAACCCCGATTCCAAGTGAGAACCCTGGTTCGAGAAAGCGTAAATAGGGAGGGAAGGGCTCTCTTCGCAGGAGCGTATGCTCTTTCATTATTGTGACCTACTGTTGTTACTTACCGAAATGAAGAGCGCGTTTCGACCCTGAGTGGGTATTACCCTTTGGTAGCTCTGTGGTTAGCTCTTAAGCGCGTGAATGGGAGTGGCGCTTGTTGGGGTCAAAAAAATCCCGGTACGAGAGCACCGGTACGAGGCGGGCCACTGTATTTTGAACGTGGAGTGATTTAAAAACTTCTATTTGTATACATTTCATAACAGTATAAAAGTATTCAATGATTTATATTTTTTTCTCGTACTTTAAGTGGATTGAAAAAATGTTGGATATTGAAATGTATTAAAAAGTATTGTTTAGAAAACGTATCCTACGACAGTGATACATTGTAATAATAACGGAATAAAAAATGTTGGGAATTGTAAAAAATTGCTGGTTACTTTTTACTTATTTTGATTTATTTTTCATTTTTATACATCGACCTTTCTTATTATTATATCATACGTCGTGTATTCCAGTGAAAAATATTCTTGGATCAAAAGGACAAAAAAAGACACGATTTTTCGAACAATTCTTATACGCAAGAATGAAATAAAGGAAAGTAAATTTGACGAAATAATTCTGTGATTACATTTTTATTCGTTTATTATTCTTCGGAATTCTTAAGTATTACATTTTATGATATAACAAACTCGTAGTTAGTAAAAAACTATCCCTCCATTCATAAATAATTATTTCTCAAAAGTGATCACTTTCTAGTAACATCTATAAAAAATGTTATTTTCAATTACCGACTAAGTTTTTAGAGCATTATTCCTACAAAAAAAAAAAAAAATATTTAAAAACTTTGATATTTTTAATATGAAGAAATTAGTGAACTAGGAATGTATCTGATAAAGTGCAAATATTTTCAAGTGATGAGATTAGGATATTAGGTTATTTTGCAGCGTTCATTATGATTTTTTTGAAACGCGAATCAAGTACAACAAATGCTATTTTGAATATTAGAGAAAAAAACTCGATACATGTAAATGCATGTTCACATTTAAATAAAATGATTTTCCTTACTTCGATTAGTGTTTCTTACTAGCCCGAGCATAATTCAATATCCATTATATTCTACGATGTTATTCCTAAATTTTAGTTCCTGAAGTTTAGCAAGGCACGTATTTAATTCAAAGGAACTATTCATTTACAAAACTTGCTTGAGCTCTTCTACATCGCATAGTATTGCTAATAGAAAATCTAAAATTATCAAGTTTTAAAATTACTAAACAAACCACTGAGATATTAAACATATTTTTAACAGTTTAAGTTATATATAAGTTCGTGTGCAACTATAACAATAATTAAATAATGAGTTTTAATATTAATTTTGAACAGTTGAATATTGTCATTATTATTTGCAGAAGTTGCATGTATTCATGTAAGATTTTTATGTTATAAGCATGCTTGCAAAAAGATTGAGTTGAGAAAATCACTCTAACGTGATTTTGTTTAATTTTAGAGTCAAAATCTGATCCTTAATGAATAATCGAATCTTCGCTATTTTCCTCGTGGTGAAAATCTCTTATATGTATCTTCAAATGACGGAACTTTAATTTTTTCTTGAATTTTTACACGAAAGAAAAATCTCGAACGTTCTTGCTATTTGAACTGCGTTTGGCAACTTCTTTATTGTTCATTTATAATTTCGTTGTTCCTGTAATAATATCGTTGTAGAGTTCAGGAGTGACTTCAACGTATTCTTTGTTCCCAGATCTGAAGTACATTTTGTCTTGTATTTTGTTAGGGTTGAAGCCTTCGTTTTGCAGATTTATTTTTTTGAGCTTGAAAGTGCTTGTAAGCTCAAGCTCTTTGACGATACGTAAAAATATCGGCCTCGCGTACGAAGGAAGAGCTTTATCGAGACCTTCTGCTAGGGCCTTGAAATCCAAAAGGCTATCGGGATCCACTATTGCTGCCATTCCTGCACGGCCCTCCATACCTGGAATCTAATCATATTTTTTTTCTTCACTGAAACAGTTGTATCATTATATACCTAAAGTGTTACTCTCACTGTCCTTGTATATTACGCTCTTAAGCATTGTTAATGCGACTGATTGTAAGGTGATAATTTTGCCAACAGTGAAGTAGCAAATATTTATTAGTCACTTTTTTATTAAGTTCGACATTTTATACGCATGCAGCATAAAAATCTTATTTATACTTTTTATTGGGCCTAAAACTTTTACTTGTATATCTTATTAACGAATGGTACATTCTTTCGCGTACAGTTGACGATGTGATAAATGATTAAAAACTTAGAGTTTACAACATTATTTTGTATTATATATATATATATAAATATTTAAATATTGTTACAGTTTTCTATTCTATTACAGTATTCAAAAGAAAATTTACATGTTATTGATTACTATCCGCGAGGTAAATTCCGACCTGTTAAATGTGTGTTTCATGAATTATGATAAAAATTTTTACTTTATTTGTAAAAACAAAAATCATATGCATCTTCCTGAAATGTCAATACCCCAATCATCTGATGGAAATACTAATTGAAGTTTAAACGGATTAGTTTTGCAATCAAGGTGTAAGATTTGTAATCATCGTACCTAAAAACTATAAAAAAGATATATATGCATTTCTGAAACAATATAATTGTTTTACGTTATTTGTTAAACAAACATTCCAATGAATGAATTATCTAAACCTGGCACTAGATTCATGATCAGCGACCTAGAAAACTGAGGAAAGCATATTAATCTTACGAAAACTGCAAGTTTGCAAATAATATTGAAAAAACGTTTCACCAAATCAATTTTTAATGCCTGATGCCATACTAGTAATCAAAGTACCAAATAGATTTAGAAAGCGTTTGCACATTGCAGAAAATATAATTTTAATGATTTATAAAAAAAATTCTTTTTTAAAAAAAACAAAAAATGTAAAATAATTATTTAATAAATAATAAAATAAATAAAAAAAATAATGAATACATAATAAAAAAAAATAATTTTGATTCATAATTAATTATTATTTATTAAACAATAATTTCATTCTCGCGCGCGACAAAAGATCCACGTTCAATGAAGGCCGAAAGGCCACTGACGAGGGCAGCACCTGACAGTACCGACGTGCATTTTTAGGAGCAAGTGCTACCAACTTAACCTGGTTTTCTAAAACTTTTCATAGACCCGCAAAATAAGCCGTAAATGGCGGTTTTGATCCATGTATAGAGACAAAATACACTCACGATTGCTTATGCGTGGAGGTGCGTTAAACGCGAGCGCGCTCACACACACTAACAAAAGTGTGGTAAGATCGCGGAGAGAGGAACTACACGAGTTGCACAGGGCTGACTTTGACCATAAAGTACATGGACTAGCATCGCCTTTGTTCGGTGGAAAAAGTGATCCCAACATAGGAGCGTCGGCGGAACAATCAATCAATTACTTAATCGGAGTAACAGTCGAACGGCACGGAATGACGTGTGATACTATATACGTATATATAGATGTACTATATGTATATAAATGTATATATATATAGATATACTAATGAATGTATAAAGTTGTCGTTCGGCTGTACTACATGCTCCTATGTTGGGATCATTGCGCCATGTTGAATGCTCAGTCCATGTAATTTATGGTCTAAGGTTGGCGATGAGTAGGAGTGAGTGGGAGGGACGCCGAGCTCACGTAAGGGGAAGAACTTGAGTGAGGGTAAGTTACATGGCTTAAATTGACTCTGACTCACTCTGACTGACCCATTATCCTCTGGTATATCCAGTTATGTCTAGTTATCTATATTCACATACATAAATATCGATATGTTGACATTGTGTAAGGCATCTCTTCACTCTTTCTATTTCTACACAACTGTACACAACAAACATCAACAAACATACAACAAAACAGCTGAAAAAAACAATTTTTTCAAAGCAAAATCATTGTTTATAAAAAAGTAAAAGGTTATTCAAGAATGTTTTATTTTGAAAAAAAATAGTAATTACTTAATGGAATAACTTGGAATGTAGAGCTGACTTCAAGAAAAACTTTTCCACGCATGTATTTATGATTATATAAAAAAGGTGCAAAAAACATAACGCAGATTAGAAATTTTAAGTTTTTTTGATTAAAATAATTGTACAAGACATTGGCAAGAGTAGGTCAAAAATCTTGCACAAGAATTTTGTCTATGTCTGGAGCGGGACAGTGGCCACAGGCCCACCCAAGACTTGGGCAAGAGCTCTCAAGATTCTTGCTTAAGTCTTGGGCAAGTTTTGACATCTTTTGGTTTTTTGAGACGTATTGTTATTATGAAATGTTATGCAATGGTTTCCGGACAATGTTTAAAAAGTTTCAAGTGCAAAAAAAAATTTCACTATTTACAATCCAGGGATATATCTAATAAACATCAAATTCTGAATATTTTAAAATCGAGTGCGTACATATTTTTAAACTTGTATCGATTTTCGATGGTTAAAATTTCTTTAAAATATTAATTACGGAAATGGAAGCTCCAAAATTCAATGATAGAAAAAAATGCTCATGCACATTTTGAAATATTATTTTTATCGCATTATTTATCTCTTCCTTTCATTTGAAAATTTGTAAAGTGAATTTTTTTTACGTCTCCGAGTAGAAAATCTCATGTGAATCTTGACGCATTTTCCATCCTCGGACAAGGACGATAATTTTTGTTCCGAGGCGCTAGCCGAGGACAGGAAAAGGACGAGAAAAGACTCAGCTAGCGCCTTGGAACAAAAATTATCGTCCTTGCCCTCGGAACAGCAATCATGCGCCGCGGTACGTAATGTACTATATTTATATTCTAGTTGTTCATGCATGAAAATTATTTTTTTCATTTAATAGGTGTCATATGGCAAAATAAATAATGCATGTAATAGTCAGCGTTGTCAATTATAAATTTAAATAAACTGGTGCTGTGGATAAATAAGGTTTTCTGATCGAATAGTTGCGAAATTCTCAAAATTGATTTCTAGATTTCCAATTGAAAACGCATTTTCGATATCTAATCTCATCCTTCGAGGTGGTAAAATCATAAAAATTACAAAAATATTACTTTTATTAAACTATTCCGCATTCACAAACTCAAATTTTTGAGTTCAGTTATTTTGGTTAAAAGAAATTCATTGGGTATAAAAAATATAAATTAAAAAAATAAAAATCCTACGATTTTAGAATTATTTGAGGATGGAACGAGGGAGTACTAATAAACAAATTTTCTTCACTTTATAATTAGTTTATGCGATATAATTACTAAAACAAATAAGATTATAACGTCCTATTTCTTTCATACTGAAAGATTATCGGTGAAAAAAGCAGTGAAATCAACACCTCCTCCCACTATCAAACATAAAAATGTTTAAAATGAAGGCTAAGGTCAGTAACCCAAGAATAATTTCGACTTCGATCTTTATACCATAACAAAAAAAAAAAAAGAATTGAATAATTTTATCTCTTCTTTGCAAAATATTTACAACTGCAAAAGATTTACAACTGACGCCTTTCTTCTCGGCTTACGAAGGCTGTGAAATCATGAAAAAAAAGGCTAATATCGAATATACAGGGTGTATCAAAAACCGCGGACCAAAATTTTCCTGATTTTTTTTCGGATTTTTCTAAGCCAAAAATTCCTCTACAACTTTTCGCGAAACTCAAAATTTCCGGAGAAAAACGCGTATCAAGTTGACCAATCAGCGCGCAGCTTTGACTAGAGGGGAAGTGTGCTCAACCTCAAGCATAGCGAACGGAGCGCCGTTGTTGCTTTTTTCCATCATCTGTCATTATCAATCAGCTGATCGCTGTTTACTAAAAATGACAGACCCAAAACGCGTTGTTTGGTTAACGACAAATTGTAACACGAATCGCGAAAATCAATAATTCGTGCCGGACTCGTCGACCGCGATAATAAGTGCCCGCGAGTGCCAGTGATTTTTTCTAATTTTTCAAAGAGAATTGTGCGAGTGCGTGTGATGAAAGTCTATTTATTATCCCCAAACTTCCAACCAAAAACGCACGTTCTTACTTTTAACAAAAAGGACGGTCTCCGAAATCGCCCTAAACATGGATAAAACGATTAAATCGTAAGTAGATTTTACAGGTATCTCATAATGTAAATGTTTCTGACATGACTTGATAATTTCGAAATTAGAATCAAAAGTGATCAAATTTTCATGAACAGTTGTTTTTTTTCATTATTATTTGAAAAGGCGAATTGAATTTTCTTTCCAGCTCTTTTAATAAACACAACGAGATTGTCAAAGTAATGTAAATTTTTTATTATTTATTACTAACAGTTCATTTATCTTTCTTTCTAAACAGTTTGCAATACATTTAAATTTTATTGTAAAAATAATTCTATTATTTTGAATAAATATTTTTAAAAAATTCATCTTACAAATGCGAATTTGAAATACATGACAATAATAATGTGCTTGAAAATAAATGAATGTTAGCTTTTCAACATGTGACAAAAACTTTTAACTCGCCCTAGATTGGACCATGTACTTTGGAACCCCGCTTGAATGACGCAATTTACGCGGACTTCCTCACCAACCGACTGCCTGTTCTGTTGGAAGATATTCCATTGGGTTTGAGACGGAAAATGTGGTTTCAGCAAGACGGAGCTTCAGCCTATTACAGCCTGCAGGCGAGAAACGTCCTGAACCATCAGTTCCCAAACAGATGGATCGGCCGTGGTGGTCCAGTGGCATGGCTTCCAAGGTCACCGGACTTGAACCCTCTGGACTATTTTCTTTGGGGGCACGTGAAGTCTTTGGTTTACCAGACTCCAATTCAGACGATGGTTGAATTTGAGGAAAGAATAGCAACGGCTTTCGACACCATCGACGGGCCAATGATTACCCGAGCCATGATGAGTTTGGAGAGGCGAGCCCGATTGTGTATCGAAATGAATGGCGGAGTCTTCGAGCATCTCTTGTAAATACTTGTAAATACTTTGAATTATTTTTATTAAAAATTTTGATAACAAGAAACATACGTGGCTGCAAGTTATTTATTTACCCTTTAAATTTTGCATTGAGGAATTAATAGTACTTGCGAAATAATTTTCCTCAGTTGTTTTGTAATTAACAAAAGTTTCTTATACTGATTTATGTTGTACCTGTAGAAAATTTGTAAATCTAAATCTAAATTTTTACAGCGAATTTGTAAATTTATTATAAAAGTTTGTGATATCGCAAATTTTTACTCAATCAGGAAGTTGAGCTAACCCAATTGTGATAATAACTTTTGTAAGCTGCTATTGTTAAAAAAAAAAAAAATCATGCAAGATAAACCCAAATAAATCAAAATTTCAACTGACAAATTTTTTTAAAAATATCTATTATACGAAAAACTAAAATACATTTTTCCACCGAATAAAGTCACACACTTCGCTTTAGGCTAACAATAATATTATTGGTCAATTTATCATACAACGTTGAACCCTTTTTTAATACCATTTCATTGATACATACTGGAAATTAGAAAAACAATGTGAAATGTGTTATTTGTTCATACAATTTCAGAGAAAACACAAGGAATTTTGACATTTCACTTTTTATTTTTTACAATAAATCAAATATCATCAGTTATGAGTATCAAGGCTAAATATGAAATGTTGTACTTGGTAAATTGAAAATCTTGTGACATTTATTTCTGTTGAAATCGATGTTTACACATTGTTTAGAAAGAAAGATAAATGAACTGTTAGTAATAAATAATAAAAAATTTACATTACTTTGACAATCTCGTTGTGTTTATTAAAAGAGCTGGAAAGAAAATTCAATTCGCCTTTTCAAATAATAATGAAAAAAAACAACTGTTCATGAAAATTTGATCACTTTTGATTCTAATTTCGAAATTATCAAGTCATGTCAGAAACATTTACATTATGAGATACCTGTAAAATCTACTTACGATTTAATCGTTTTATCCATGTTTAGGGCGATTTCGGAGACCGTCCTTTTTGTTAAAAGTAAGAACGTGCGTTTTTGGTTAGAAGTTTGGGGATAATAAATAGACTTTCATCACACGCACTCGCACAATTCTCTTTGAAAAATTAGAAAAAATCACTGGCACTCGCGGGCACTTATTATCGCGGTCGACGAGTCCGGCACGAATTATTGATTTTCGCGATTCGTGTTACAATTTGTCGTTAACCAAACAACGCGTTTTGGGTCTGTCATTTTTAGTAAACAGCGATCAGCTGATTGATAATGACAGATGATGGAAAAAAGCAACAACGGCGCTCCGTTCGCTATGCTTGAGGTTGAGCACACTTCCCCTCTAGTCAAAGCTGCGCGCTGATTGGTCAACTTGATACGCGTTTTTCTCCGGAAATTTTGAGTTTCGCGAAAAGTTGTAGAGGAATTTTTGGCTTAGAAAAATCCGAAAAAAAATCAGGAAAATTTTGGTCCGCGGTTTTTGATACACCTTGTATAATATTTCATGAGCAATGCATCAAAAGGTTTCAGTTGTCGCTAAGAAAAGTTCTGAAATTATATTTTTTTATAGAAAACAAAAATAAAACCTTGCATGCGTAGAACATACATTTTTCCGATTTTTCAAACATTAGTAAGAAGGACATTAATGGAAAAAACATAGGTCACATTATGATTTGTCGCATTTCAAGTATGAATTAGTCTTTGAATATGATTTCAGAACTTACATAAGCGACAACTGAAAACTTTTGATACATTGCTCATGAAATATAATATATACGATATGAGCCTTTTTTTTATGATTTCACAGTCTTCGTAAGCCGAGAAGAAAGGCGTCAGTTGTAAATCTTTTGCAGTTGTGAATATTTTGCAAAGAAAAGATGAAATTAATTAATATCTGCCTTTGTTTTTTTTTTTATATAAACAGCGAATCCAAGATCATTCTTGGGTTACTGACCTTAGCCTTTATTTTTAACATTTTAATGTTTGATAGTAGGGGGAGGTTTATTAATTTTAAATTTTATATAATTACAATAATTTAATAAAACTTGAAGTACCTGAGGATAATTGTGAACTTCAAATTATTATTTCATTCGACTTTTTGTATGTATTCAATAGAATTTGATAAAAAAATTTGTGAAAAAACATTCCAATTTGAAAATTTTCCGGATATATTTGATGTATAATCAATTTAAAAATTCTAATTTTTTTAATTATAAGCTTATAAATGACATGATTATGATTGTGACCAGTCACAATAATAATTTTACTGAAAGATTTGTTTAATAATTATTTGAAAAAATTTTCGCTAGTAATGAATATTTTTTTGTTTTTATTCTTACATAATTAAAATATTTTTTTTTTAACTTGATTCATCTGCTGAGATTACATTTGAACTACAAAATTTTAATTGAAGTTATATCTTTCAAAAATATAAAATCTAAATATAAAATCTAGAATATCCTGTTTCAGGTTATTCATACTGTAAAACTACATGAAAAAATTTTTATAAATCTAAAAAAATTAGAGAAACACAACATTATGCTTGGTTGTGAAAGCACTCTGTATTATTTTTTTTTAATTGTTATTGTGTAACACCAGAAGATTATTTTAATAAAAAAAACTTGAAATTTCTAATCTGCGTTTTGTTTTTCGCACCTTTTTTTATGATCTTAAATACATGCATGGAAAAGTTTTTCTTGAAGCCAGCTCTACATTCCAAATTATTCCATTAAGTAATTACTATTTTTTTTCAAAATAAAACATTCTTGAATTACCTTTTACTTTTTTATAAACAATAATTTTGCTTTGAAAAAATTTTTTTTTCGGCTGTTTTGTTGTATGTTTGTTGATGTTTGTTGTGTACAGTTGTGTAGAAATAGAATGAGTGAAGAGATGCCTTACACAATGTCAACATATCGATATTTATATTGATGAATATAGATAACTAGACATAACTGGATATACCAGAGGATAATGGGTCAGTCAGAGTGAGTCAGAGTCGGTTTAAGCCATGTAACTTTCCCTCAATCAAGTTCTTCCCCTTACGTGTGTTCGGCGTCTCTCTTACTCACTCCCACTCATCGCCAACTGTCACCGCTGGCACGCTCCCCGTGTCCCGTGTCCCGTGCCCAGTTCCATGTTGGGGCACGAATGGCCGGAGGGTTTATCGTAGGCTAAACAACAGTTCGCTATTGAAGACGTGAATGATTACGAAAAATAGAAAAAAATAAAGTTTTTCGTTTTAATACAGCTAAAAATGCAACAAAGTAACTGTTTTTAACTGATATATGATGCACGAACTCAGCATTAGTGTTTCATATGACAAAAACTATGCTTTCGTACTCGTCACCAAACTGTTGCAAATGATCCCCAAAGTGTCATCAAAGTTTGGGGACAACGGTGTTGCTATTATAATGGCAAAATTCAATGGCTTTTATCGGTAAATTATATCATCCTCTGTAAAAAAAATATACTACAGGAATATTTAACTTTCATGCCGTTCTAATGAAACCTTCCGTATACAAATGATGTAAGTTTTTGATAAAATTAATCGTAAAAAAAAAAAAAATACAAATAATATATATGTATAACAGTTTCGTATAATCATGTTTGAAGAAAAAAAAATTGTTCCTGGTGGTGATCGGACTAGTGACATGGCGAGTGTGAGGCGGGCGTTCTCTCCACTACGCCGCTAATACATTGTAAGGTTTGGAGTAAATGAAGTAATCTACAGCGCTGCGCTTATTTATTTTCTGTGAAATCGTCAAGTCATCACCGTTTCGACTTTCGATAGATCACAAAGTCCGGAAGGACTATGCCGTCGCTTTTAATTAGTAATAAACTTAATGAAAATCTATAAAAATATTTCATCATGCAACGTACGGCCCTGACATAACGAGAGCGAAGTCGCCCGGACTCTTATTTACCGCAAGCATCGCTTTTTCCCCTCTCTTTCTGACTATGCATTCTTTCGCCTGTCTTTCTTTTTACTTGCCAATCTGTCGATTTCCAACAAATTTAGCATGGAAAGGTATACCTATATATTTTCTTCCTACCCCATGGCTCAGGGAAGGTTAGGTTCACTAAGGGTCTCGAACTTTGTCGAGCTTGCCCGACCGCGCCCGATGTCGCTCGGTTTGTTTACATAGTTTACGTATTGTTTTGATTGTTTTGATTTTTAAAATTCAAAGTGACTGTTAAAACAGCAGTGTTTCTAAGTGTTTTGAGGATTCCTAAGTGCATTCAAGCGCTCTCATTCGTATACTCATCTCTCGATGATGGTGGAGCAATGACAGTTTCGCGGTGTTCGCAGAAACACTGAAATACGCGGTGCTTTTTTTTAGCATGCATGCTAAAAATGGGCAAATGTTGACGTCGTTGACGGAGTAGCTGGAGTGATCAAATATCCAAAAGAAAGTTCGTTGAGTTTGATAATAATTTTGTTATTTAAAAGTAAATTTTCTTTATTTATTTGACATATATATTTTACTATTTTGAAACATTGTAATCTATTCAGGATCACATCTTTTATTTTTATACAAAATTTTATTTTTATAATGTATTTTTCTGATATGAATAAAAATTCTGAATTTCAATATAATTTGTAGTAAAGTATTATGTATGTGAAGAATTATTTTGAGGATTTCGAAGGCAATATTTCAAAATGAATTTGATTAATGGTAAAAAAGGAAGAAATAAAAGATAGAAAATATTTATAACTTGAAACTTAAAAGACTACTTTAATTTTCAAAATGCTGTTACCTAGTTTCAATACTAAAAATTTTCATTAATGAAAAAAAATCAAAGACATTATTTAAATGTAAAATAAATCAATGCTGAAGTTTAATGTTAATCAATATTATTATTAAATAATATCACATATCAATAATATCACAATATCACAATAAGTACAAATAGACAACAAAGAAAAACACATTTTATAATGTGTTAAAAAGTAATAATAACATTAATTTATTATTTTTAGTCAGACATTGCAACAAAATAAATAGAAACGTTAATTTTTCCATCGCTTAAAACACTAACCTAGTTGGCTTTGTAAAGTCGTTTGGCCACCTGTACAAAAAATAATGAACTCGCAAAAACTGCATTTTTTAGAGAAACGCAAGAATAACTACAATAAAATCAATTTATTTCTCTTATAATCAACACACTTTTGTCCAGTCGAATAAATTGTTTATAATTTCTTATTTAACGGGTTTCTCTCAGCACCAAGAGCAAAATAGAGAATTTCATGGACAATTTCCGGGATATTTCCATTAAACAATAATTTATTGAAAGCTAGTATCAAAACAAGAAACATTGCTGGAGCAACAAAAGCGTAAAAATGCATGGAGCGTCAGAAAAAAAATGATCGTAAATAAAAAAATTGAACGAGTGATTTAAAATGCATCGAGGGTCTTAAGTAATTTTGCTGAAATTTTTTTTTTTTTCGTTTCAATACATGAAATTGATTTCGATAATTCATTCAAATTTTTTTTACTTAGAAATTTTTATACAAAATGTGAATGCACTTAATTTCTGTGAAGGTATGAAAATTGTATGATTTCTTACTTGAAAAAAAAAAATTTTTTTTTGGATTTTTCAATTTCTTTATTTTCAGGATCAGCTAACAAAAAATTGTTAAAAAATAAGAAAATTGAGTAAGTTAATATAAATGAATCGAGAATGTCAAATAATTATAGTAAAATATTTGTTTTTAATCATTCAAATAAAGGAATTTCTTTTTCAATATTAATTTATTTAATTTTTTAGCAATTGTTGTTTTTCAGTTATTTAAATATTTAACGTGCGAATTTGCTTCAGAAGTAAAATTTACATTAAAAATTCAAAAATTTTAGATTTTGATAAGTAAATCTCTGATATTTCATGTTCCAGATTACTGATTTTTTTAATATCTTATTGTCTTATTTTGAATTTCGATGATTAGTAATTATGTTTTGGATTTCTTTATACTGAAATTTAAGATTAAATTCTGTACTGAAATTTAGTAATTTGTACTACGGTTTGGTTTGACTTTTTAAAGTTCAATTTTATTTTATGTCGACATTTTGATTATTAAAGTATCAATCAGTTCAAATTGTTATTGTTAGGTTATTTATTTCCAAATAATACACACTTCATAATGAGAAATTTCGAACTTTACAAATTCAGTACAATAGGCCCCTAAAAACAGGATTATGAATTTTTTGGTTATTTTCATTCCAACCTTTTTATATACTATATTTAAAATAAGTCACAGTGATTTTTAGATTGAAGAAATTTTTCAGCTTCAAGTTACAGATATTTTTCATACTTCAGTTTTTTCTTTTATATATGAAAACAAATACTTTTACTTAATTTAGAAATTTATTTTATTTAAATTTGTATTGAACAGCTTTGTACAACATAAAAAAACATGGAAAATTTTCGTTGTACATTTTGAAGTAAAATGTCAAAAAAGTTGAGAATTATTTAACATTCAAAAATAGAAATATGTTTTCATAAAGTTGGTTTAAATAAAATAGAATGTGTTTTTTTTTTCGTTGTCTAGTTTTATTTCGAAACATGTCATTTTCTTAAATAATAATATTGATAAAAATTGAACTTCAGCATTGATTTATTTTCCTTTTAAATAATGTTTTCGATTTTTTTTTTTCATTTTTTTTATCGAAACTATGTAGCAGCATTTTTAAAATTGAAATAGTTTTTTTAAGTTCAAGTTATAAACATTTTCTATCTTTCTTTTCTTTCTTTTGTATATGGGAGCAAATAGTTTCTTAACTAAACTACTCATTTGTTTGCATTTGTATATAATAACTTATCACATAAAACAACATTGAAAAATAACGTTATACATTCGTTACCAAAAAATCAGAAAAGTTTGAAAATTATTCAATATTGAAATATAAAAAGATGTTTACACGATATTTTTTTTTCAATGAAGGAGAATAATTTGTTCTTGTCTAGTTGTATTTTCAAAGTTTATTTTTTTTTTTTCGTAGTATTATTTGTAAAAATCAAACTCAATAAAATTTCTTTTAGATATTTGACGACTTTTGCTACTCCGTCAATATTTGCCATGCCAAAAAAAAGCACCACATATTTCAGTTTTTGTGCTGACACCGCGGGAACTGTTATTGTTCTACCATCATCAAGAGATGAATTTATATAAATCATTAATAAATTTTGCTGTTTGCGTATATGTACGTACCTTGACCCGTGAATAATCGCCAAAATGAATTCCATGTATTATGACTGACTCCGCATCAGGATTCGAATAGAAAAATTACTGCAACTATTTTTCGACATTGAGAGCACTTGAAAGTCCGCAAAACACTTTGAAACACTGCTGTTTTCATTTTGAAACATTTTAAAGTCAAATAAAAATTAAAAAATTTCATTACCAATAATTCTAAATGTAGAAAACTTTTCCTATTATTTTAAATCTACTCACGAAATTGTAAGATTATTGCATTACATAAAAATTTGAGCTTTAACATCAACTTGCTTGTAGAAATCATAAGGATTTTCCATTTGCAAACTCGTTTTTCTCTTTGAGCGCCGATCAGGTGCTGTAAGGTACCTTTCTTCGTTCTATGCCATATTTATCTATCATATTTATCACAAAATGTAATAATATTATTAGTATCAATATTATTCCTCTAACGAATAATATACTTTATGAAAGTTTCCTTAGTTGACACAGCAAAAGAAGTGATATGCTCCGCCACCTCCCTCCACTCACCACAGACCTTGCCAATGTAAAGGCGGGCCGTCGCTTTTATGTGCCAGCAAATACATTTTTTCCTATAAGAAACTGTTTGATTCATCTCTTTTATAACTTTTATTCAAAATCACTCATATGAAAGTTGTGATATCTAACAATTCGTCCATTATCAAATAAACATTACACAAACGAAAGTTGTGATATCCACAACGTCACGTCAATCTACATTTGTAATATTAATTTATTTCCTTCAAAAAAAAATTACCTTTCAACAAAAAGTTGACCGAAATATTAGTATTATACCAGCAACTGATTATTTGATGTTCAAAGGCAAGCGACACCGACGGCCCGCTTCGAATACTGCTTTATAACGGCCTTGCCGATTGATTATGATAATTTTTTCTTGACGAGAATGTATTTTTAATCATTTTTCACTGTGATGACACATAAATGTCAATGTGTCACATGAATAAAGCGTTTGAAAGTATTCAAGGATTTTTTTAGTGTAATAGTAACATTGATTTGAAAGGATTAAAATTTACATACGTAAGACTTTGATAAGGTTCGCAATGAGCTGATTAGTCATATTTTTTGACCATCAATTGCACTCTGAACGCGCTCAAAATATATCACTATGAATTCGCCAAAACTCGCTATTTAAAATTTTATCTATAATTTGTTGCATAACTTTGTTAACAGTTCTGATTATCAAAAACGTGAAGTCAAGATTCTAATATTTCTAGCGACATGCATGCACATAAAGAAAGTGTATTTCATTTGAATAAAATTATTATTACATCTGAACCAGAGAAAATTCATCTTTATTGAAATGAAATACTTAATCGAGAGATTTTTATTCAAAAGAGACAATGTCATTGTTTTTTTGCTTGTTTTACTGGCAAATGAAAAATTTATTGCTAGGAAAGTTGGATTGTCGATGCAGGTGATTAGGCAAAGGGCGTGGAACGATTTGTTTTAATAAGGAAATTTTCGAGGACAACGTAGTTGCTTCCTATTCAAACACTTCTTATATTGTATAATAATTATACAAGTTATACTAAAAGCTACCATTATTCTCCTTCATTTTTCTTGGATGATTTATTAAAACATACACGAAATTTTCAGCAAAAAGAAGCGCAGCGCGAATAGTCTCAAGTCGTAAGACATTCAAATAAGAAAAATTGAAAATTGTTTGGTCAGTCGTTTGGGGTCTAATCTCAGATTACCTGACTGAGATGTCAATTTCAACTTCAGCGTATTTGTGGAAGTATATTTCATGAATGAATTTCTCGAAATTGCTTGCTACTGGCTCGTATCACAGTGAAAAATGATTAAAAATTCATTCTCGTCAAGAAAAAATTATCATAATCAATCGGCAAGGCCGTTATAAAGCAGTATTCGAAGCGGGCTGTCGGTGTCGCTTGCCTTTGAACATCAAATAATCAGTTGCTGGTATAATACTAATATTTTGGTCAACTTTCTGTTGAAAGGTAATTTTTTTTAAGGAAATAAATTAATATTACAAATGTAGATCGACGTGACGTTGTGGATATCACAACTTTCGTTTGTGTAATGTTTATTTGATAATGGACGAATTGTTAGATATCACAACTTTCATATGGGTGATTTTGAATGAAAGTTTTAAAAGAGAAGAAAAAAACAGTTTCTTACAGGAAAAATGGATTTGCTGGCACATAAAAGCGACGGCCCGCCTTTACATTGGCAAGGTCTGTGGTGAGTGGAGGGAGGTGGCGGAGCATATCACTTCTTTTGCTGTGTCAACTAAAGAAACTTTTATATCACCGAAAGGTTAAAATCTTTATTCCCACCGAAAGTAAATAATTCGTTAGACGAATAATATTGATACTAATATCATTATTACATTTTGTGATAAATATGATAGATAAATATGGCATAGGACGAAGAAAGGTACCTTACAGCACCTGATGGGCGCTCAAAGAGAAAAACGAGTTTGCAAATGGAAAATCCCTATGATTTCTACGAGCAAGTTAATTTTAAAGCTCAAATTTTTATGTAATACAATAATCAGATGAACGCAAATGCATGCAAAGGAACAGTCCTGTGTAGTTGTATGCAGTTGTGTGTAGTTGTACAGTCACTGTACTACTATAGTATACTACAGTGCTGAGTTCCATGTATACCAGCCCCGTGCAACTGTTTATGCTTTCAATGGGAGCTGCGATTCTCGAAGAAAGCCGAGCTGTCCTGTGGGCGTTACTTATGTTCGAGGTAGCGCAATATATATGTCATACGCTGTACCTCGAACTCATACAAATCGAAACTCGTGCCTATGTAATCATCAGTGGGTGCCAGCTCCCATATACCTCTGTAGCGACAGGAATTTGCTGCGCCATCTAGAAGTTCTCAATGTTTGGAGGAACCAAATTGAAGAGAGAGCCAGAGGAGCAAGAGAGAAAGCGATGGAGTGCGAGGGTGAAGGGAACGGGCAACAAATAAACCGCGCCTTTTTCGAATTGAAACTTATTTCCAGAGCGCTGAGTACTTCTAGATGGCGCAGCGATTTCAGTTTTCGGTTCGGGCTCGCGCTGGCACCCAATGGTAATCATTCGTTCGATTCGTTAGCGTCGACTGCTCTGGTTCATACCGCTCCGCTAGGACCCATAGTCCGAGCGAAAACCGAAAGCTGACGGACGAGATCGAACCTATCAACTGATTTTTTTTCATGTACATCCCCTCTCCCCTCCCGCCGAACATTGCCAATGTATAAATACCAGAATTAATAAAAATGGAGTGAAATTCCGATTGAGAAAAAACTTGATGGAAAAAGTGAGATACAAAAGTATTGAAATCAGAAATGAGTTAATAGACAAGGGAAATATTTGATTGTCAAGTAATCTTGAAATGGCTACAAGGATTATCATTAATTTTAATAAATGACAAATCTTGAAGAGAAAAATAACCTTAAACGTAAATAAATTATGGCGAAAACAGGATTGCAATTTATTCAATGATAAACATTTATTTTGAAATGATGAATCGAAACAAAATTTTTTTTTCAACATCAATTCTTACAGTTTCATATGAAATTCAGATACAGTCAACTTTCTAAAATTTAAGTTTCGTAAAAATGTAATAGTCTAAGAAATAAAAGCAGGTTAAAATTAATTCGTCGGCCGCTGTACAAGAAACAACCTTTTTTATGTTGATCATAATTTTTGTGAAGACATTGAATTTTATAATAGAAAACGAGTTGTATCACTTAGCTGAGATTATTGATCTGTATTAAACAACGGACAGATAACTTGAAGTTAAAATCGGTAGTGCAAAAGTTCGACTTGATGCAGTTTTCCGTGAAAAACGATATACAATTCAAAATTACTGAAATAATGCGAATACCACGAAAGTTGTATATACTTCTTGAAAGTTACTGACGAACTTTTTCTATTATTGAATGTGATTTAGTTGAAGCAATACTGGCTTACGACCCAGGTAATTTTGATCCTTATGAAAACCTTAAAAAAAAAAATTAAACTTTACTATAAGAATGAAATTTTTCAGAAGGTCACCTTTTAAAAATATTAAAAGAAACTTAAAATTTTCATAAAGAATTAGGCTGAAAATTTTTATAAAGTTCTATTTCTTATACGATTCAATCAAATACATAGTTATAACAAATTTCAGTTTTTTATTATAAGGTTTCCATAAGGTCTATAAGGTTCACCGTATAAGAAATTGAATTCTTAGAGAAAATTTTGTTTTCTTTTAAGTTTTTATAAGGAATAAAGTTACTAGGAGAACCAATTGTTGCCTTTTAATCGAGTGTCTCTACAGGACTGTCAAGTAGTTGAATCGCAAGTCTAAAAGTTGTCACCTGTTTAATTGATAAAACAAATAACGTAAGAACAAGTAAAGAGTCTAAAAAAAATACAATGGAAATTGCAATTATGCCTCGGTAACTTTGCATATATGGTAAATTAGTGATGCATATGAACCTTTACGGCAGCCCACGAATTAATTTTAACCTTCCTTTATTTCTGAGACTATTATATTTTCACGAAACATAAATTTTAGAAAGTTGACTGTATCTGAATTTTATATGAAACTGTAAGAATTGATGTTGAAAAAAAAATTTTTTTTTGTTCATCATTTCAGTATAATTGTGTATCATTAAATAAATTGGAATCCTGTTTTCGCCATAATTTATTTACGTTTCAGGTTATTTTTCTCTTCAAGATTTGTCATTTATTAAAATTAATGATAATCCTTGTAGCCATTTCAAGATTAATTGACAATCAAATATTTCCCTTGTCTATTAATTCATTTCTGATTTTAATACTTTTGTATCTCACTTTTTTCATCAAGTTTTTTCTCAATCGGAATTTCACTCCATTTTTATTAATTCTGGTATTTATACATTGGCGATGTTCGACGAGAGGGGGGAGGGGAGGATTTCACTAATTTTTTCATTTAAAGAAAAAGTTTTAATCAGTTTGAAAAAGTTTTGGGGCCAAAATGAAACTGGTGTTTGTGGACTATGGAAGGACTACTCTTACCCTCCCTATTGTTCTTCACAAAACGATAAGAAAACAATGTAAAAACTATAAGTTTTATTCCTACTGTAACCTAAGCCTTAGCTTGAGAAACTCAGCATTAGCTCATTTTAAATTCTAAATCAGTACTAACTGATTTAATGATATGCATATGATTAGACGAAGATGAAATGGATATGCTTTTTATTTTTTTCAGGGGCACAGTAAAAAATCTTTTTGTAAAATTATTACATCCAGTCTGAATGGGTCCTAATAACTTGAGACACTGGTTAACCTAGTAAAATTACTAAAAGAATAAAGTAATACTGTCTAACTAAGCCTGTTACTTCTACTACATAATCAACTTCGAAATCATCCGCTCGGAGAAAAACACCAGTTGAAGTTGTGTCCCAGAATTATTCAAATTATGGATAAAGATTCTAGCATGCTAACGTTTTTCTTAGTTCTATTGGCTGTGTGAGCTATTGAATATGTGTTTTATGAATAATAAAAACAAATTCGGCCTAACGATTTGAAACATCAAGAACTGTGTACAGTACAACCTCTGGATAGGGCATCGGTTTTATTTTTCTATTCCCATTAATTCCTGATAAGAGTGAGTAAAGACAGAATGACGTCCTATCCAAAGGTTGTACTGTATATGCATATTAAACTCCATGGATCTTCAATTTCTAAACTATCTGCTAGCAATATTAGTTGAAGTTTAAACGGTTTAGTTTTGGAAAAGGTACAAAATTTGTAATCATTAGGCACCTCATCGGGATCCTTGGGATGATATATCCTCACCTATCATCACTTATCATCGTATATCATCCCATTGAATGAAAAAGCTTATATGACATCATTTTTATTCAGGGAAAATGTTTAGATAACCAACGGGGCCCTACAGTTACTGACTCAATAACATTTTTTAGTTAAAAAAAATATGATGGATTGTTAAAAAAAATCGAAAATGAACAATGTTCCTCAAAAAAAGCGTCGGTAGGGTAGATATTTCATTTTGATCGAAGATGACAGCTTAGAGCCACCATGGCGTAATATCTACTTTGTCGGCTTTTTGAATTAGGATTCTTCTATACCTACAACTGAATACTCCCGGCGCCTCAACTGCCCCCGCTTACCACTCCGTGATTCTATTACGCTTTCTAACCGAAATTGAGAATTTTTGGTGCTGGCTCGCCTGGCTTGCGTGAGAAAAAAAACCTGTTTTCTTTGATACAAAGCAGCCACTGGCCTCGAGTTATATTACTTCAGATTAAAATGCCGCATGAATGTTTTCCGGAGTCAGGGTTTTTCGCGCGATATAATTTATTATTTCAATCAATTTAGAAAATTGATCTTATTGATTAATCAGTCATTTTAATAGATTTTCTTGATCTTCCAGGACTGATTTTCATCATGACAATAATTATTAAAAAAATTATCATTCATGTTCTTCTGTTACCTATATTATGCTATTAGATTGCCCTATTTTCACAGAACAAAAATTTCATATCTCACATGATTAATGGTTTTATCCGTGCATCCGATAATTATGACCGTTGCAAAATATAACTCAACTATGATTTTGTTTATTTCATATTGCTGGGCAAAAAATTAACTATGTGTTATGTATTCAGCAGGCGTCTCTAAAGGAGACTCTCTGGAAGGAGAGGGTGTTGTCAAAACAATATTTCCAGCATTTCTAATTATACCAATTTATTCACACAAAGTTACATCAGACAGGATTTAGATAATATGGTTCAGCTGTGTTACATTCAACGTTCTGTTTTCTCTCTCTCGTATTTGTTGTGGGACCTCCGTGGTTATCCTGAATGAAACAATTCCTGAGGAATAGGAAGAGGCAGGAGCTCACGTCTCGAACGGAGCGCCAGTGGCATGGGAGCCACGTCTGGGTCCTCTGGCTCTTGCAGCAACTCTGCCTCTGTTCGAGGGGATGGCGGAGGGGACGTGCCGGGGAGTGGCGTCTCCAAATGTCCGACCTCGGTTCTATCGTTCCTATAGCGTTCCAAGACCCGACGGAATTCCGACCTCGGTTCTATCGTTCCTATAGCGTTCCAAGACCCGACGGAATTCCGGAGGAAGAGTTCGGGAAATCTCTATTTCGGGGTTCACTCGTCGTGGGGTATCCCCCGTGAGGTCAATTAAGTCCGGGGAGGGGTGTTGACTTCCTGCCCTTCCGGATATCGGGCCTCTCGTTCGAGCCCTCCGAATTACCAGGTTTGAGTTACCTCGAGAGGATTGTGCTACCTCGCCCACTGGCTTCCGGGGAACAGGTTTCACGATACCCACGGGTTTGGATGTTGTCGCCTCTGACGTGTTGGATCTCTCAGGGACGATCTTCGGATCCTCTTTTTCGTACCCCGGCCCAGGATCGTCAGGTAACGGGATTTCTTCCACCGGGGTTACAGGGAGGGTCTCTATGGCGTCCCGTGGTGCAAAACCCTCTCGCTGCCTCCTTAAAACATTCTCGATTGCCGTGGTGGATGTCCCCCAAGTAGTTCTAATCTCCGGTACTCGGCCTTGGAGCAATTGTAGGGTGGCCCACAGAGTTTCTTGTCCCTTAAGGGCGAATTTAGAGTATCCGTCGCGTGGATGCAAACCATGTAATCGAGCCTGTGCACGGGCGGTTTTCAATTCTTCAATGGCCTGGCCTGACATTTTTAGTTGGACTATTAGTCAGAGAACGGTCTATCACTGCACCAAAACTGAATAGAACTGTACTGACTCTTAACTGTTCCAAAAACGGACTCCCGGTACCCGTAAAAATCGCCCCGTTTTTATACCCGAGGTTTTTTGATTCTACACACGTATAATCTTGAAGTTAAATTACAATGGAAATTTGATAGAAATTATTATGACTAAAATAATCTGTTTTGCTAGCGTTGAAAGCAAATTTGGAAATCCCCAACGACGAGGTAATGATACCGAGCGCGATAGTGTGTCTGTGTCATTTCGATACGGATGTCAATAATCTTGCGAAGCACGATAAAATGGCATTATTTTAGTCAATGTTCTGGGAATCCCGAAAAGTTTCATATTGGAAAAATGATATGAAGAACTTATCTTTAAATGTGCTATTTAGGTGATAGTTACCAGGGAGTCCCACATATCAAGTACAGGAAGAGAGTTGATAACAAGTTTTACAAATTAGGAATGATGAAACTATATTTTCTGACTACCTAAAATGCATGCAAATATATATTCATAATATATGTATATATATATATATATATATATATATATATATATATATATATATATATATATATATATATTGCATGTTTGCAATATATAACATATGCATCCACTTGCAAATGAACCATTTTTTAGATAAGTTATATTTTCAACATTATATTGATTGAATTTGGAAAAAACACACAATTGCCAAGTATTATACATATTTTGCACTATTTCACAAGGACTAGATAAACTCCAATAAACGACAGCGAAATTCTTGAGCAATAGATCAATTTTTTTTAGCATAAAACTTATCAGGAAATATAAAAAAAATTAAATACAATCAATCGAATGAAAATAAAGACCGATAAATCGTCATTCATTCGTTTTTTACAATTGTATATTTTATTCGTTTATGTGTAGATGAATGATGTACTCTGACATTTACTGGTACCTTTATCCCTGAAATAATTAGGTATGCATCCTACGATTTCAGCGTATCTTTAAAAAATATTCACGATTGCATTTCCAAAATAACTCAGGTATTGGCTTTGAAAATTAAAAGTACGTACACTTGCTCAAAGGGGTACATTAATTTTATAGTCTTTTAAACAACTGAATTTCAATGATAAAAATATCTGAACGTCATAATAAAAAAACTGTGTTCTAAGTGAATAACTTGTAAGTGCATACTTCTATTATTCGACAACCCTCAAATAACCAAATTTAACTCTCGGTTAATATGCTACTTTGAGGTAATTTCCACGCCACCCAGGAGGTGAAGTTGAGGCACGTTTTTTTGGTAACGATGGTCTCCCTAACCGCAATGCTTACCATCTATATAAGAAAATGTTTTTCAACAAATAATAATATTCTACGATGGATAATATCTATTGTCATTAGGTGTAGTTCACCGCTCGTTTAAAGTCTATTTATTGATCTGTAATTTGCTGAAAGTTAAATTGTTCTGCCAAAAATAATGTAATAGGACAAAAATTAATAATAAGGTAAGTGAGGACTTAAATTATATGATATCCGGATGATTTTAGAAATGCTTTACCCCCTCCCCCCTCCTCCACCACCCCCACCGAACATTGCCAATGTTTAAATCCTAAAAGTAATAAAAATAGAGTATAATTTTATACTTACGAAAAAACTTGATGAAAAAAGTGAGATACAAAAGTATTGAAATCAGTACTGAATCTTAAAAAAAAAAGTTGATGTCGAATAGCAAACTTCAAATTAGTCATATTTTATTCGTGATGTGATTGGCTGATTGAAAAGTTAATTTGGTCGCGGAGTAAAATTTGAATTTCGAATGAGAATAAATTCGAAATTCGCGATATGTACCGATGTTATCGAAGTGAGCCGTAATTCGCGAAAACTTAAAATTAGCATGAAAATTTCTCGTTGAAGTGTTTTTATGTTGAAATTTTTGTGTAAAAAGCAAGATATTATAAAAGTGAAAGTTGACAGCTGAGAGAGAGAGGAGATACACATTTAAATAAAACATAGTCTAATGTTATTGTCAGCCGCGTAAGCAGAGGTCGGTTTTTGGGGATCAAACCACTTCCGAAATTCGGACAAAATTAATTTTTATTTCGTGTAAAAACAATAAAAGTTTTATAATAAAATATAATTAAAACAAAAGTTATATGAATAATGCATGAAAACGTAAGTGATATTTATCCAATGAAAAACTAAAAATTATTATAACGTATTAGGATTCCGTAGAAAGTATCAATTTGGAAAATTGCTTTAACGCAATGAATAATAGAGAGAAGTGAAAATCTATGAACATACTGAAAATCTGAAAATCTATCAACCAGTGAAATGTTGTTAATACCAACAGTATAAATGTCCGTAAATTTTGAATAATGTTAATTGTAATGGAACGACTCGTGAGCATGTGTGAAGGTAAAGAACAACAAAGTTGATTCTCCTTTTTTTATGTCTAATTGTATACTGTGATTTTAAATAAAATGTGTAGTATCCTCACAATTTATTCTGAATATCAGATTTTTGTAAATGACCCTTGGTAATCTTCAAAACATCTGTTTTTACAAGTACGAGGGGGGACCCAAAAGTAACGGGAATTAGGTGGTGGGGGGACCGCGGAGGGGGGGATCGGGTTCTCCACTGGTTCTCTTCCAAGCTGCTACTCTCCCAAGTCAGTGTGCAAAGTTCATTTGCTGTGAGTGCATTCGTTCGTCCGTAAGAATTTTTCTAGTGAAACGACTTTTTCCGTTTCGGCGAAAACGTGAAATGGCTGAGTGCGGAGAGCAACGCGCGGCTGTAAAATTTTGTTTTTTGTTAGGAAAAACACCCGCGGAAACCCTTGTGATGCTGAAAACAGCTTATGGAGATAATGCTTTGAGTAAAACGCGTGTGTACGACTGGTTTTCGCGTTTCAAGAATGGAGAGATGTCAATAGAAGACCAACCTCGTGCTGGGCGCTCCTCGACTTCAAGAACGGACGAAAACATTGAAAAAATCAACACTCTTGTTCATGAAGACCGTCGCCGAACCATCGATCAACTTTGTGAGATGTCTGGATTGTCATGAAGTTCAATTCAGAGGATTTTAACTGAAGATTTGAGCATGAGGAGGATTGCAGCCAAATTTGTTCCTCGCCTTCTCTCCGACGATCAGAAGGAGCGTCGACTTCAGGCCTGTCTTGAGCTGCAAAATCAGTTGGATGAAGACCCAGATTTTTTTCTCAAGGTTATAACTGGCGATGAATCATGGTGCTATGGCTACGACCCCGAAACAAAGCAGCAATCAAGCCAATGGAAGACACCTCTCTCGCCTCGTCCAAAAAAGGCACGCCAAGTGAAGTCCAACATCAAGACATTGCTCATTTGTTTCTTCGATTGCAGAGGTATTGTGCACGCAGAATTTGTTCCTCCAGGCCAAACGGTCAACCAACACTTCTACTTGGAGGTTTTGAAAAGGTTGAGGGAGAACATCCGGAAGAAAAGAGCGGATCTTTGGCGCACAGGAGATTGGTTCTTCCACCACGACAATGCACCTGCCCACACAGCGCTGTCCGTGAAGAAATTTTTGACCAAAAACGGCATGACACCGATTGTTCACCCCCCCTATTCACCGGACCTTGCCCCCTGTGACTTTTTTTTGTTCCCTAGACTCAAAAGGGACATGAAAGGAAAACGTTTTGGGACTGTAGAAGAGGTGAAACAAAAATCGCTGGAAGGTTTAAAAAACATTGAAAAAAATGAATTTCAGAACTGTTTTGAACACTGGAAAAAAAGATTGAACAAGTGTATTACAGTCAATGGGGGTTACTTTGAAGGTGATAAAAATTGTGTGTGAAAAAATTTGTCAATAAAAAAGTTGTAACACAATTCCCGTTACTTTTGGGTCCCCCCTCGTATATTAGTACATTATCGTTTTTTTTTGTTTTTTTTTTTTTTTTTTTTTTTGTTTGAAAACAGGGCAAGAACAAGAAACGTATTTATTCCTTACATAATGCTCATATTTTTATTTTCACATGTATAAAATTAGGAAAAAATTGAAATTTATGGAACACTGCATATCACAAACTGTATATAATAGTATAAACAAAATGAATTCAATTATTAACGTCAGCCTTGTAATGCAGGATCGGAATTCTATCATTTATTTAATTTCATCTCAAGTTGGTATTTTAACTAAAAAGAAGGTTGAGTTTAAAAGAAAACTATTTGCAAGTGAAATATAGTGATATTCACACAGAAACGAAAGAATCGAGGATTGATCATCACTAAATTCGTGATTAAATTGAAGCACGATATGTGAGCCTATGGAAGGGTGTTAGTGAATATTCTAAAAAAAAAACACTTCGAAAGAAAAATAATTCAGCTATACAATCACTACTCGTAAGAGCAAACTTTTGAGAACATCGGCATTTATTAAAAAAAAAACATGTTTTCAATCATGGTCAATAATTTTCTGTTGCTTTTTTCCAGAGTAAAATTGTAGAAATCGCTAGCAGTTTGCATGCATGACAATAAAGAAATAAATGAATTATAGTTAATAAGGATAATGTATAAAATAAGGATAGAAATGCATATTTTGAGCCAAGAATCATTAATTCGCTGAATTATTATCAGAATGGTCATTAAACTAAAGACATGAACACAAATAATAAATATTCTGCACAGTACAACTCGATCGGAAAGACATCGAACTCTAAAAATTATAATTATAAAATAGTTGAATGGTCCACAGTTAATGTAGAATGAATATTAAATAACAAATTACAAACAAATGGAGACATCACAATTCGAAATAGTTTACATAAACTAATGATTTGAGCATTGCACTTGAGATTATAAATATCAAAAATAATATTAAAATAAAAAAAATGGGGGGGGGCTCATACCAATTATTAATAAATAACATAAAAAAATTAAAAAAAGTGTAATTAGAATTTATAGTATAAAAATTAGGTAAAATCAAATAAAAGCATAAATAAAACGTCATAGAATATCGACTGTACATGATAAGATGGAAGACAGGAAAAACAGATAAAATATATACTATATTTATGTATATATATTATGAAAATTGGATGGTGATGTAAATTTAAATGAGAGTAGAAGATGAAGTAAAGACTAGAATGTGGCGCGCGTAGTGCGCCAGCGTTCGAGTTAATGTATGAACAGGGAAAGTTTATAATTGTCATGCAATTTTCAAACGGCTAGAAGCAGTATGTTGAACTGAAACGTCAATAAATCATAGCGAAAACAGGATTAGATTTTTTATATTATACGCCACTATACTGGAGTGGTGAACCATAGAAAACAAAAAATTACAAAAAATCAGTTTTTACAGTTCTGCATGGAATACAGATACGGTAAACTTTATGAAAATGAATTTTTGTGAAAATATTATAGTCTCACAAAGTAAAAGTAGGTGAAAATGTATTCGTAGGCTGCTGTGCAAGATAGATAATAGGTACTGTTTTATACGCAGAATAATAGATGCATAGTGATGCAACAGTTGCTATTGTATTTTGTGTTTACTCTACAATGTTTCTTTTTCCTTTTTTTCTTTCTATTTCATCAATTAAAAAACTTAAAAAAGTATGACACAAAACTACTCCAAAATGTAGTAGAAACACATGATTTTGGAACAACAATCGGTTACTAAATCAGTATGTGCAAACTGAATCTCATTCAATAATGGAAAAAGCGTGATCGTAATTTTCAACAAGTATTTACAAATTTCATGGTGTCCGCATTATTCAAGCCAAATTTTGTATTGGATATCATTTTCCACGGAAAACCGCATCAAGTCAAATTTTTGCATTACTTTTATTTATATCGATTCCAAGTTATCTGCCAGTTATAAATATAAATAAAGTGGTATAGATAAATAATCTCAGCTCAGTAATGAAGCTTGGTTACAGTTATTAAATTCAATATTATTACAATATTACTATCAACATGAGACGTTTTTTGCACAGCAGCCCACGAATTAATTTTCACCTACTTTTACCTCCTGAGACTATTAGATTCACACAAAAAAAAATTCATTTTTATAAAGTTTACTGTATCGGTATTCCATGCAGAACTGTAAAAAATGTTTTGTGATTTTTTGTTTTGTTTTGCTTACCACTTCAGCATAATGGCGTATCATATAAAAAATCTAATCCTGTTTTCGCTATGATTTATTGACGTTTCAGTTCAACATACTGCTTCTAGCCGTTTCAAAATTTCAGCGATTAAACAATCTCGCCTTACTTTTCACATCACTGCTGCCACAATCAAAAATCGATTTTTGGGGAGAACGTATCAATCTATCAGGATCTTTCAGCATTTTATGTTAAGTCGCAAATAATTATTTCGCAAAACCGGAACGTTTCATTTTGTTCAGATGTCAAAGTTTTGAAAAGATAAGAATATTTTGACGAATCTGTATGAAAATCGGATCGAGTCGGAGATGGGGAAAATTTATTTAGAATTTTCAATCGATCAGAGGTTTGAATCCATGGAATTTTATGATGCCCAGAAATCGACCATAAATGGAAAAATTGCGAAATTCGTGTACAAGTTCCCTGAATCGCGAAAAATTGATAAGTGCGACTGTGCTGTCACTTTCACGTTTAAACGCCCATGCGGAACTCGTTTTTTCGGCGTTGCCAGATGTAGTCAGTGTTCAATTATGTAAACGTACAACCGACGTACAGCTATAAATTTTTCAAATAGAAGTGCCACAAATAAAAAGGCTTGCGACAACACAATAACCAAAGATCATCGTGCTGTAATCGAGTTCAGTAATTTATATAGTGTACATTCAGAAAAATAAGAAAAACACTTCACACTTCTGCCGTTCTCTGCATAAGTGTCGTTATCTACATTCGACAAGATTTCGTGCAAATCAAGAAAAACTGTTTGCTTTCAGAATAAAGTTTAAAAATCCAAATTTTCTTCGTATCTTCGCCTTCAAGGCAATTAGGGCATGCTGAATTTAATTCTTGAAAAAAAAAATTGAGTTTTTTAATAACAACCAATAGTTGATGTGGTGACGGCATTTTTCGGTTGAAAATACTCTGCATAAACGCAGTAACTGCCTTTACGGTGCCCCCGAGCTCGGGCTTTCCTGCACAAGAACATCGTTAACTACATCCTTATATTTAAAGTACATGAAGAATGCAGTAACGGCACTTTTCTGGAAGAAATAGACTGAGATCTCACGTGAAATACACGACAAGATGTAGATAACTACATAGCGCTTTTTTTTAGTTTGGATCAAGAGGTAGTATTCGATGCTTTAACTCTGCAAGAGTGTAGTAAAGGCTGTTACGGTGCTTTTGCAGAGGAATGTAATGACGTATTTGAGGTTTCTTTCACTTTTTATGTTAGTTAACAACACTTTTTTCTGCTAAATTCTAAATTTCAAAAACTCGAATTGCATCCCACATGCGTACTTTACGTGCTTGTTATTAACAAACTGTTGAAAATGTTTGAAAAATGTAAACACAGTTTACAGTTTACACAGTTTATAGTTTCAGTAAAACGTGACATTTCTTCAAGAATCTAATGATGTGGATAAATTCATTTTTGAAAAAAATGTTAGTTAACGGCACTTATGCAGAGGACGGCAGACTTTGCAAAGGAGATCATTATAGAATTAAACATACCAATAAATAAAAAAAATTAGTTTTACCACGTATCAGTATTCCAACAAAAAAAAATGCATAGTCATTTTTCCGTGAAAATACGAGCTCGTTTCGTGCGACACTTCCTTGAAAGTCGTGTTACCGATTCCAACGTGTTCGCGTAGTTAAATAAAAAGCGTTTATCTTCTTCTATTGCTAAGGTTAGGTATGTGAACAGTTCATTTATTAAGCGATTAGTTATCTCGTCTTTTCGTCTGATTCCCATATAACAATGCCGTCAGCAAGGCAGGGAGGCTTCACAAAGGAAATCTATAGATTTTGAATAAAACTTTTTGCGCCATTTCGAGTGAAAATCTTGGACATCAAACATTTGATTTACAGATTTTACACTGCAAATGTGATAAAATGATGCTCATTTGGTTTGGTGTCAATGAAGCAAAATTTCTTCGTGCATCTTATTTATTGTGCACTGAACGATTGTGTAATATGCTACGCACCTCTGCACAGGGTGATATAAAAATTAATTCACAGTATAGATTTGATAATATACAAAATTTTGTTTCCACATCTGCTTAATTTATGACCGGTAGCGGTGAAATATGTATTTATTTGCGCAATCATACAGTGCACAATAAATACGACGCACATAAAAATCTTGCTCAATTGACAACAAGCCGCTCACTTCATTGATCATCTTGCGGGCCAAACGAACTGTACATAGTTGATTTTGACTTATAGTAATTTTATAAGACATACGAATGACTTGGGATAAAATTATGAAGAAAAATTTTGATCGAAAATAGTGATAATCTTTTCCGATTTCTTCAGCTTTTCTTGCGGGTCAGGTAGAAACGGTGCAAACGATATCCTTACCAACTCGTAACTGATTTGAATCAAATGTGTCTTAAATTTTCGTAAATTAGTCCTCTTTAGGGCGACAGACGGATTTGAAAAAATTAAAATTTATCTAGTGATGACAAACATATATTCATATGAAACTCACTTTTTCACTTACCTTTTTTTTCATTATTATTATTTTTCGAAAACTCAATATCATTTTAGACGTTCACCAGGTTGACGGAGCTATTTTTTATTTCAATCATCTGTCTAAATTAATTTACACAAAGGAGGTGATAAGATGATAAAAATACCGAAATATTTTGTTTATTATAAATATGTACTGGTTTGTACCAATACATATCGAAATCCACGAGTTAAATGTCACTATATCAACCTAATGATATTTTTGAACAATAATGTTGTGTTAAATTGAGAGGAATAATTATTAACCAATATCACGCTGCTGTAAATATGCTGCCAAGAGTATTTAAAATGCGGGAGCATAATTTTTGTACAGTTCAAAATACATATAATCACATATTTTCAATAACTTTTAAGGTTATACATTAGCAACGAACAAAAATTTTCATAAAAGAAAGGAATAAAAAGAAACGGGGAGTGTGAAATCTTTTGGTACAAAAATCGTTGATTTTTTGTTAAGAATAATATAAGAAAATTAGAAATTTTAAAGGAAAGTAAGCATAGATATTGATTGTTGAAATGGCACTTTGACGACAAAAAATCGTAATTTCCAAACAACGAACTCAAGCTCATAGATATTGATATTGGATGTTGGGCATTAAACCACTTGTGAAAAAAAAAAAAAAAATTATGACAAAAAAACTGATGTAATGTCGAAATTTTAAGGTTATGAATTTTTATTAAATTATTTAATAAAAATTACGATTGCAAAAAAAGTTTTTTTTTTAATTTACATAATGTTTTTTTTCTATTGAGATGAATTTTTATTCACAAAATGAAAATAATTTGAATCATTATTATATGACTATATCATTATGATGTTAAATTGTCATAATAAAGGATGAAATTCTTGTAACTTAAGTTTTGAACATGTAACAATACATTGGATTTTAGCAGAATTTGATACCCTCAAAGCACCACAATGCTTTACATCAAGACATGAGGCGATTTGGGCACGAAATAAGCATTTGATGTGCCTGTTTTGTTCCCATAAGTGGCCTCATGTCCTGATTTCGATGATTGTGCTGTGAGTGTATGCAATTCTACAAATTTCTGAAGTAATCTAAAAGAACTCTAATACAATTTTTTCATGACTAAAATATTTGTTGAGTAATGAGAATCAATGTTTAAAACACATAAAAAACGATTGCAATAGAGCATAAAAAAGTATATTTGGCAAATTACAGTTCTATATATCTATTGTAAGAACAACAGATTTTTGGAATTTTTCAAGAGTCATTTCACCTTAAAACTACCAGGTGATTTAGGTTAGGTCTTTTTTTCGTGGAAATCGTCATATTGCATCTTCATTGAAATAAACAAAACACGTTTTTTTTTTGCTTGAATTTCAGTTGATTCGTCGTTGAAAATTTTTTAAATATTTGCAAAAAGTTAATTTTTTTTATTGGCAAATGTTATTTTGATTCTGATTCAGTAACACGGCCGAAATTGTCCAATTGTTCAAATTTTTTTTTGTTTGGCAGTAAAAGTTTCATCTTAACATAGCGAAATTCTCATCTTTATTCTTCAATGAAATTTTTTACCCACTCGTGATTTCATAAATAATTGAAAAAAGTTTTAAACTAAAAAAACATTGCATCAGTTTTTTTTCCTTTTTTTACAAGTTGGTTAAGTAAACAATATTCACCCTTGCTTGCCATTGTATTATTTCCCGAAAGAAAAAGGCGAACCAAAACAAGCCATTTCTAAAATGTATTTATGGTTTCAGTGTATTACGATATATATTATGAAATTTAACCAATCATCTTTTTGCAGTGGCGCGCCCAGCGGGCGCGCGAAATGACTCTATTTACTTAAAAAACTCATGGTATCCTGAAAATTGATTGTTAATTGACAAGTTATCACTGTCCATGACAATAAATCTTCACGAAGTTTTAGCGGAATCATAATTATGCTGTGACTCAATTGAAATCACTGTAAACCGTTGACCATTTTTGAACATTTTTATTGGCTGCATTCTATAAAAAAACGTTGAGAACCATGTATGAGAATAAGGAATGATGGAAAAATTAGAAAAAAAAAACATTGAAGATCATGTAAAATTTAGTTACATTTAACAATTATACATTATAATGAATAACCGTCGAAAGTAATGTATATAAAAAAAAAAAATCATGACAGAGAAGAAGTGACCTGTTTAGATGAATTTTTTGTAAAATTGAAAAAAAAAAAGATGAAATGAATCAATACTTATATTTGTGATGAAATTATTTATTTCCTATTATGAAACTATTGAATTCATGAACAATCATCAGAAATTATTCTTAAAACTATAGTGAATGACTGACTTCTTTGATAAGTTAAAGTAATTGTTAATAATGAGGAACATTAGTATAGAACATTGAATCATGAAGAATCATAAAATTCCGTTAAACCGCCAAGAACCATGAGAAACTGCGATACTACTGTAAATACCTGTAGATTGCAAGCAATTAAAAGTGATGGAAATCATGGACTTTAGGCATCATGGTTAATGACAGTAAATTATTTTTGAAAACTCATAATGATTGGTTATGGAAAATTATAGTAAATTGAAAGTGTTACGTCGGAAATCATTGGAATTTCGATAAATCATTTCAAAAATGCTGGAAAGTCATGAAAAATCATTTTAACTCGAAAACTATAAAAATGATATATAAAAAAGTACAAAACTTAAACAAACTTGGATTGGAAAATTAAAAAATATAGAAATTAAACTCGAAAACTGTTGCTCGAATTATAAATAACTGCCTTGCTGCAAGTCGTCAAATATTGAAGAAATCGTTGATATTGACTTTCACGAATAATGATAGTGAATTGTTTTTAAAATCATAAAGATAGATCATAGAAAATAATATAAATGCAAGTTTGTATTTCGAAAATGATTGAAATCTTGCAAAATCACCATAAAAATGTAGGTATGTATAATAATAAATAATCACTGAAAATCAGAAATGTTCAAATAACATAAGAAATCTTAAAAACTTAATAAAATAACTTCATGAATTGCGGATCTGATACCATACTTGATATTATTATAGATAATTATTGATATTATAGATAATACCTGATATTATAGATAATTATTGTCACGTGAATTCATGAGAGATTATTCTAAAAATTATGCTATCAACAGGACGTTTTCGAAAAAGCTGTTCTAAAAGGAAGTTATTTTATTGAGTTGATAATCTAAACTTAGGCTGCTTTTTTACTTTTTAGTGACTGCACTTTTTTCCTGTTTTTTTTTCTCTCAATTTTCTCATATAATTAAAATGCCGTTCATTGACAGGAAAGCTATTGCACTTGACCTTTGACATAAGCATAGAAAACTTGACTGTACAAATTGAATTCAAAAGTATCCTTCTTCTGTATTTATTTTTTACGTTTGTTAACATGGAAAACGATCTTTTGGCCTCAGCGTTCGAATGTGAAATCGAGGGAATCAAATTCGTAAGTATTCTTGAATTAGAAAATAAAAAACTGTCATCTTTACGAGAAGGAATGGAGGCCCACATGTTATCAAAATATTAAATGAATTCGTGTATGAGGAAAATCCCATGCATAATTTAGATTGAAAACTAGAACTACTTTTACGGAAAATGAAGGAATTTATTTTAACAATGTAGGAACTTTCCTGCATTGTATGGAAATAATAAAAATAGTACTATGAAAATTTTTCTATAATAGTATATGTGAGACTTTTCCGAGAAATTCTATAAATGTATGAAAAAACCTGCGCATGTAGAGTTCCAAACACAAATAAAAAGCAATTTTCAGTTGTTTATAGGATATTAACTTTCTATAATGCATGGAAAGTTTTTTTTAAAATGTATGTAACATTTTATTGTATTTATAAACTATACACTATGTATATATATATATATATATTAAATCAATTATAACTAGTTGATCTTGCAGAAAACGTTTTTGGTTCGTAACTTTTTAAATGAATAATAGACTCTTTAATTTTAGATTACAAAAATCCACGTAACATTTTTGGACTTATTGTTGAATAATGAAACATAATTTTTGATAAAAAACAGCAATAGCAGATACTCCCTATTCTAAATCTACCGATCTCGAAAAAAATCCAACGCCCAAATCATGAAACTTTCGTTTTCCTCAAAAAAAACATTTTTTTCCCCGGTCATCCACGGTCATCCAAATAATGTAAAATTTTTACGCTCTTCACATTACAAAACGTAACACGGTGGCCTGACGGCGCAGAGGAAGCGAAAGCTACTCATCTCCCTCTTACATTAGCAAGAAGCACATGAGCGGCTCGGCCAATAAGAGCTCGAAATTTGTAGCATTTTCCTGGGTGGGGAACAAGCTATAGTCGTTCCAGATCCGTTGCCGAAATTCCCCATCCCTGCCCGGCGGTGCTACTGGCTCGGCAACTGGCCCTCTTGCCACCGTTTTTAACGCGGCGCTAGCTCTCAAGTTAAAGTTTTTACGAATGCTTGCAGACGGTACGACAGATACCACAAAACATGGTGAATTGATGAAAATGGATGGAGATAAAAAAGGACGTCATGTCACAATGTTTGATACAACGTGTTTCTCAAATTTTAGAAATATTTCATTAAAAAACGTTACAAAGTAAGGTGTAAATGTTGTATTAGGTATAGAAATATTTAAAACAATGCGACTTGATCCAAAATTTTATGATTTCTGGTACGATTTTCACCAATGTGATGATGTGGGATGATATGGGATTATAAGCGGTGTTATATCATCCCATATCATTTCACAGATCCCGCTAGGGCAGGAAAGCGAAAAAAGCATTGCATATTGCGGACGATTCCATTTCTAGACATAGTATGTTAAAGCTCATATATTAAAATTATTTCAAAACGTTACCACCGAATTTATTATCAGCGACCCGGAAAATCATGAGCAGCATATACGACTCGCAAAGTTTTTCATTCTGCAAATATTTGCTGAAAAAGTTATCATAAATTTATTTCCGAAATTGATACCAGATCTATTATAAGCGTATCAAACAACTATGGCAAGCTTGTTTTTATCTTTGGAATAATACTATTGTTATAAGTAATTCATTTGAGCAAATATTTGAATCAATGAATTATACAAACATGGCACAAGATTTATGATCAGCGACACAAAAGACCTCGAAAAGCAAATGCATCTTGCAATCACTTCAAATTTACAAGTAATTTCTGGAAAAAAGTTTGAACAAATCAATTTTCTATGTCTGATGCTATATTTCTGATCAGGGTTCCAAACAAATGTAAATAGCAAATGCATATTGTGAACAACCCAATTTTTATTAATATTTTGTAAAAACTAATAGTTACATACATATATTTCCCAAATCTTTTCCTCATTGCGGCAACCTTTTAAAATACTCTTTACTTTTCGAACAGAATTTAACTAAACTATTGTTGTGTAAGTGAATTCAAATTCGTCCACTTCAATTCCAAATTATATAATTGAACTATATTTAAATAATTGTATCTTTCTCGATTTTTACGAGTGCCTTAATCAGCAAATTATATTATGCATGTTAAAAAAGACTATGAATACATTATTTAGTTTTCATGTGGTTCTAACGAAACCGTCTGTGTACAAGTTAAGTATTTTTCGGTAGAGAAAATCATAGAAATAGGAAAAAGTTACAAATACTATAATAAAGTTTTGTATATTTTTGAGTCTGAAAAAAAATTACATCTTTTGGAGTTCGATCCAGCGACCTTACGATGGCGAGGCGGATGACTTATCCACTACGTTACTGATCTTATAGACGGCGATGACTTTTTAAAGAATCTCACCGAACCGCATTAATTTTTAAAAATATTCTTCGCAAACAAATGATCGCTACGATGTTATATTTTACGTGCGAACTTCAGAACAAGTCAGAAAAGAGCGACAACAAGACAGAGAAAAATACTAGAGAGAGACCGAAGATTGAAATCTACGACCGCGATCAGACTTACTGTCGGAAAACGCTTCTTTATCGGCAAAGCAGCATCTCGCGGTGAAAGAATGCGATACCAGTTTTTTTTTTTTTTTTTTTTTTTCAGAAAAAAGCTGGAGATAGGACACAGAACGTCCACGCTCTGAGAGTAGTATTTGTATAATAATCTCAGTTGACTTTGACAGTTTTGTTTTTTCTCGGGCGTTTTTTTTTAATAATTCTATAATCTCAACTGAAATTATTGATTTACATCATTTCTAATTGTTTCTGATCGTTTTAATCGTTTCAATCAGTCGCTGAACTTTTATTTTATTGCTAAAATGTAGACTGTATCATTTTAGAATGCCAATCGCGCGAAAAAAAAAACAATAAAAATAATTATACAATTTTTGATAATTTTAAAATCCTTAACCTAAATATTATTTACATTTTTATACATTTTTTTGCAATATGAGAATTTTCTGAAATTTTAAATATACTAATAGCTCCTTGAAGTTTAATAATATTAATTTCAATAATCGAAAATTTTCGGAAATTTATAATTTAGTAAATGCCATTTTAAGTTGAGATCACAAATTGATGCATTTTAATAAAATGAAAAATGCTGTTAAAAGTCCTATCCTATCATAAAGAAAATTGTACATAATTTCAAAGCGATGCAATAAAAATTTATACTTTAGAGATTAATCAATCCAAAGTTCAAATTTTCCACTTAATGTTTTCAAACATCAAGCTGAGAAAATTCTTTTGCTGCAAAACAACAAGTTAGAAAAAATGATTATGTTAATGATAGAAAAGTTTAAAAATTAGTGAAGTTCCTCGTGCAAAACATCTTAATTTTAAGAATCTAATAATGTATGTTTTTAAAAGTAATGAAAATTTAAATCAATATTCTTGTCTGACCCTTTTTTTATTCGATAGAGTGAACGAAATTGATAAATAAATGAGAAATCCAAATATTTTGCCACTGAAAAAAACGAAATAACAATAAGTTACATACATACAATACAAGTATGTATACAAGTCGCGAAAATAACAAACTTCGTACTTCAATATTCATACTTCAATATTCATGAAAATTTATTGAGTAAAAATAATTAGAAACCGGTAAAATTAAAAAATTTCTACTTTGAAACATAACCATTAAGTACCTATGACTTGTAAATGTGCCTTCAATTATAACTTACACAAGTGGAAAAAAGTTCCATAAAAAAGTAAGTGGAAATTCTTAATTTTATGTAATAAATTTAATAGCTTCCGAATAACATTTAAAACAAGTATACAGCAAAATATTAAAATGAATAATATGGAACTCGGACATTTCGACATTGCTAGAGTTTCAGAGTGGAAAGTCGACTATAAAAAAAACTTTTTGCTACTTAATTACTAGAAAAAATGAAAAGTTTGTAAATGCGAGTATATAATAGTATTTTTTCGAATCAAGGGGCAGAAACGAGTGTTTTCACGAGTGCAAGATTTTTCGAACGAGCCAAGCGAGTGAGCGAATCGCACGAGTTAAAACACCAGCATGCACCTTGATACGAACAGTAATTTTTTTACCGAGAACTTCAAACAAGCGTTTTTGTTGTTTAGGTGTAGAAACCTAAAACCATTTTACCGGATCGATGAATTGGACGTCCTTAAAAACTGACATAAAAATGGTGACCTCGCACCCTAACATCGTTGTTTACCCACGTTTTGTGCTTTTTCATATTAATAAAAACAAAAATACGATGATTCCACGCTCTCTAAAACATCGTTCGAAAAGGCGGTCGTAGGGTTTCTACACGTAAACACGAAAACGCGCGTTTTAATGTTCGAGATACGAAATAGTATATTACGTATGAGGCACGGATGTGCGAATTCGGTAAAACGAGGTAATTACGGACTGAGCCGAAGGGTGCTTTAATGGGTTTATTATATTGCGCATAACTAAGACGTCTTGAAAAGGGCTCAAAACCAGAGGCGAAACGCCGACTTTGTGAATAATCGAATTTTCAATTTGACTGAGAAATCGGAATAATTATTAAGAAGTTTCAGTTTCTCATAAAATTTTATAAGGTCATCTTAAAAGAAATTGAATTCTTTTAAGGTTTTCATAAGGTGCACCTTATATGAAATAGAATGCTCATAAGAAATTTCATTTTCTTACAAGGTTCTTATAAGGATTAATATTACCAGGGGTTAGAGGAATATCACTTGAAACTCTGGACATAACTAAAACAATTGTTCAAAAGTAATTAATATTTCTCAATATAACAATCCTTCCCTCTCAAAAATTTAGTTGTTTACTTAAATTATAATCAATAACTGTTTCCTCAACGTTTGCAAGAGGAACTTTTTTTTCTTATGTTTCAAAACAAACCGAATGTGAGTTTTGCTATCATATGAGACAAAAAAGTCCTATAAAAAATGAGTGCCATATTTTATATAATTGTTGTCAATTTTAGTCCTCCTAGGAATTTTGATAATTCTGCATTATTTTTAAGTCACGATTGTGTAGATTGCATATACATACATTTCCTAATTATGACTCAAGTCATTAGAATGTCTGAATTCTTGCATAGTGCCTACAACTTTTCTATGTACAACAGTTTTGTTTTTATTTTATGTCATTGAATTCAACGAGTTGTAGAATCTTCGTTATTACTGTTGAAATTCAATCACTAATGAAATATAATCACCACAAGATAAATGATTAAAACGATTTATTATGTACAAACATTTCCAACATTCGGATAAATGTAAAATTAATAAAGTTTGTGTACGTTGTTGTATAACTAATTTTGTCACAAGATTCATTTTTTATACTTTTACTAATAGATTACAATTACCGTTTTAATGATTCTGTTTTCGACGATTTATCATCGAAATGACTTTTTGCTGAATTATTGAGCTATTATACATTTTTACTTTTATCATCGTAATGACTCTATTTTTTGCTGAATGATTGTGCAATTTTAGATTTTTACTTTTATCATCATAATGACTCTATTTTTTTGCTGAATGATTGTGCAATTTTAGATTTTTACTTTTATCATCATAATGACTCTATTTTTTTGCTGAATGATTGTGCAATTTTAGATTTTTACTTTTATCATCATAACGATTCTATTTTTTTTGCCGAATGATTGTGCAATTCTAAATTTGTACTTTTATCATCGTAACGACTCTATTTTTTGTCGAATCACTGTATGATTGTAAATCTTTATCACTGCGAATATGGATATATATAGACTCACAGTGTGGGAGTTGTAAGAAGAAGAGAAAAATTGTCTGTAGTAAAAAGTATTTTCTGTATTAGAGGATCTTGAAATTATACTTATATTATTGAAATCAGTTGGAGCATTTATTTAATTTGGTTGGAACATAACACTGGCGACGAGGATGGGATTTGTCCGGCTCATTCACCACCTTTTTGGAGCTACAACCCAGTTGTGAAAAAGGACTATCGACCCCTAGAGCTACTTCTCTTTTTGCTTCATACGGACGAAGTCGGAGCCAACCTTGAGTTTTAGACCAAGATTCCGACGTTCCTAGCAATCAACCCTGATCACGACAGCGACTCCAGTCCTGCCCTACTTCAGATAACCGACGAAGGAAGCTCAAAATTCAACTCTCTTGACTAGCTGGCGATTCACCACGGATTAGCAACCGAGGTCCACTGTCAAAGTGAGTCACAACCGTTTATAATATTGCGAAAACTGCATTTCTTTCCATATCCTATGTTACAATCATAAATCCTTGACCATATATGACTCCAAATTACTCCCTTTTACCCTAGTCAATAGCACAAACTTGAAAAATTGATTGTGATTGTTCCCTGATCAACGAGGAAATCTTATTAACAGAAATCAAAATGCCAGATACAGTGAATACGACAACAGTTACCCAAAGTAGTTTTGAAATCGAATTTCTCATAAAACTTATTTCCGATAAATTTGACGGAGATAGACACAAGGTTCGTAGCTTTGTCAAGCAAGTTGACGCAGTATTCGAGTTAGCTGATGATAGCCAAAAACCTGCCCTTTTGCTTTACGTTAAGAGTTTGATCTCTGGCAAAGCAAGAGAGCAGATCGATATTCACTGTCACTTAACAACATGGAAAGATATTTCTCAACTGTTACTAAATTTATATATGGATAAAAAGACATTTGATCAGCTGCTCGAAGAACTGCACACATTGAGACAATTACAGAACGAAAATGTTACAAACTTTTATCAGAGATTAGAAGATCTTTCTTCAAAGATTCTTGGAAACGTTTATAGCTCAGACAGCAAAAAAACCGAACTCCCAGGTCGTATTTCTATGGTCACGCAGATGACTCTTAATCGTTTCGTGTACCACACTCATCCTCAGATATCTCAAATGTTGAGATACAGGGAATTTGAAACGATTAATGAGGCATTTACTGCCGCTGTCATCGAGGAAAAATCTTTGAAATTACAATATAATGGCTCTCAAAAAATCAAAAAGTGCGCTATTTGCAATCGGAACAATCATAATACAGATCAATGCTTCCAAAATCCACACAGTAGGAATACACGAGGTAATCTTCCGAGACAGACTTTCCACTTCCAATCGAACACGAATTCAAATTCTCAGGGATCAAAATTTCCACCAAATCATTTATCTCTGCATTGCAATTATTGTAAGAAGCCGGGTCACAAGATTGATCAGTGCAGAAAACGCGAATGGGCTAATAAAAATCGCGTACAGAATCAGGACAAAGCACCATACGCGAATCAGAATTCAAATTTCAATCAAACCCCGAAAGAACAACAACGTGGAAATGTGAACTTCTACGGGCAAAATTTTCTCGAAGCGGGACTTCAATCGGACCCAATGTAAATCAAAATCAAAATCCGAGTCAAAATAAAATTTCAAATCAAAATCAATATCGAAAACAAAATCAAAATCAATATCGAAATCCAAATCAAAATCAAAGTCTAAATCAAAATCAGAATTCAAATCAAAATCAATATCGAAATCAAAATCAAAGTCTAAATCAAAATCAAAATCGAAATCAAAATACAAATCAAAATCAAAATCAAAATCAAAACCGAAATCCAATTTAAAATCAAAATCTAAGTCGAAATCAAAATTCAAATCAAAATCAATATCAAAATCGAAATCAAAATCAAAATCATAATCGTAATCAAAATCTAAGTACTTATTTCAGTCCATCTTATTCGGGAATTTTCGCTGAAAATAATGACTTAACATACGTTTTATTCCATTGTGAAGCTTCAAAATATCCTGAAAAAATATTAAAATTTCTTGTTGATACAGGAGCTTCAATGTCTCTCATCAAAATGTCCAGTTTACAGCATTACGAAATCATAAATCCACAAATCATAACTTTGAATGGAATAGCTTGTAATGCACCAACCCAAACTTTTGGAGAAATCGAACTAGAACTTGGAATTCACAAACACTCTTTTGTAACCAATTTCCAATTGATAGATTCTATGACGAACATTCCATTTGATGGCATAATAGGGCACGAATTCTTCAGGACTCAGAAATCAATTATTAATTATGAACGAGCAAACTTCACGATCAAATCTATTCCGTTTCCTATCCCTTTGCTAAGAAATACGTCACAGAGTCCCAACTCTCACATTTTTCTCAATTCACGCACGAAAACTGTCGTACGCGTCAGAATTCACAATCCTGATAACCTCAATGAAGAAATAATATCATGTGGAAATTTCACCAAATAACGAAGCTCTCGTTACGGTAATTAATCGCTCGAACAATCGTAAGTCAATACCAACGCCTCACTTAGTCATAGAAAAGGTACCAAGGAACAGTGAAATTTTTAAATTTTCAAATGCACAAATCGATACGGACAAGAGAATCGAAGAATTAATGAAAAATCTGCGACTTGACCACATTCAGTTACCAAATCACAGAAATGAGATTTCTCAAATTTGTCAAGATTATCATGACATTTTCTATCTCCCGACCGACAACTTTACCTCAACCACGGCTGGGACAGCTGATATAAAACTCAGACGAAACACCGATACATACGAAGTCTTATAGGTACCCAGAAATCCATAAAAGAGAGGTTCGAACACAAATTGAGAAAATGTTAAAACAGGGAATCGTTACTCCATCAGAAAGCCCATGGTCGAGCCCTTTATGGGTCGTCTCAAAGAAATTTGATGCTTCGGGCGAGAAAAAATGGCGGATAGTCATTGACTATAGGAAACTAAATGAAAGGACGATTGGGGATGCGTACCCCCTGCCCAATATCGAAGATATCCTAGACCAATTAGGACACGCTGAATTTTTCACCACATTAGATCTTGCTAGTGGGTTTCACCAAATCCCTATGAACCCACACGATGCTCTGAAAACCGCATTTTCAACTCCCGACGGGCATTATCAGTTCGAGAGGATGCCCTTCGGATTGAAAAATGCCCCGGCAATTTTCCAAAGGGTCATGAATAATATACTAGTAGGGTTGAACAATACGCAATGTTTTGTCTATCTTGACGACATTGTAATCTATGGATCAAGTCTAGATGATCACAATAATAAACTAAGAAATATTTTTTCAAGACTACGCGAACATAATTTGAAATTGCAAATAGATAAATGTGAGTTTCTCAAGGAATCCTGTCAATGTTTGGGGCACGTCATCACAAAAGACGGAGTGAAACCAAATCCGAGTAAAGTTGAAGCTATAAAAAATGTTCCCAGGCCAAAAAATCCGAAAGAAATAAAAATGTTTCTCGGTATGACCGGGTACTACAGAAAATTCATTCAGGACTTTTCAACAATCGCTAAGCCACTTACGTTACTTCTGAAAAAAGATTCAAAATTTACATGGAACGAAGATCAGGAAAAGGCATTTCAAATTTTGAAGGAAAAATTACACTCAGAACCTCTGTTACAATATCCTAATTTTAAAATTCGTTTCACACTTACAACAGATGCTTCGAATGTAGGCATTGGCGGTGTTTTGTCTCAAATAAAAAATGGACAAGATTTGCCTGTTGCCTACTATTCGAGGACATTGAATAATGCAGAACAAAACTACTCCACAACGGAGAAGGAATTGCTTGCGATCCTGAATTCCATCGAACACTTTCACCCATATTTATATGGACGAGAGTTCGATATTTTTACGGATCATAGACCTCTGAAATGGCTTTTCAGTTGTTCTAACCCTTCTTCGAAACTAGTTAGATGGAGGTTGAGATTGAACGAATACCAGTACGTCATAAAATACAAGCCTGGACGAGTTAACTCAAACGCAGACGGACTCTCCCGACTTTTTCCAGACAAGGAGGTTGCTGCGGTTGACATTAATCATATATCTTGCGAATCGAACAAAGCATATTCAGATTTTATAAAATTCCACTTTACGAATCGAGATATTATAGAATTTGAAAAGGAACGATCTCCACTTTTAAAAGTACGTGGCAACATTGCTTTAATATGGTCCCAAGATCTCGACGAATCAAATCAATTTTCAGAATACGTGCAAAATAATTTTGATACAACGAATCTTCCCTCAGGAATCAATCAAGTAGCCAGATTATATTCAAAGAATCAAAGTCTCTTCCTATTGTTTGCGAAAAACCTACATCATGACAAACTTGACTACAAGGATATATTTCAATCTCTCGCTGTTTTCAAAAATCTGATTAAAACAGAAAGTTTCGTTTTCATTCCTCCTGTCCATGAACCGAATATCAAGATGTTACAAATAAACGAAATGCTCAAATTCTTGTTCCCGAAAAATTCTATTTGAATCTTTGAAACTACAAAAATAACTCCAAAAACTCGAGATGAAATTGAAATAATACTCGAAGAAAATCATGATGATAAAATGGCTGGTCATAGCGGTTTTAATAGGACTTACAGTAGAATAAAGGAAAGATTCCACTGGACGAATATGAAAAATGACATCCGGAAATATATAAAGAACTGTCACTCATGCCAAACTAATAAGACAAACTTTCACCCGACGAAACAGCCAATGGAAATCACGTCAACTTCCGACTTACCTTTTGAGCGCATTGCAATCGACATTGTTGGACCTTTACCTATTACAGAATCCGGAAAAAGATTTATTCTAACATCACAAGATGACTTGACAAAGTATTTCTTCGCCATTCCGATCGAGAATCACGAAGCTATCACTGTAGCTCGAACGCTTACACAGATCTTTACATCCTTCGGGATTCCCAAAACTTTTCTCACGGATCAAGGTACCGACTTCATGTCGAATTTGATCAAAGAATTCGCTAAATTATTCAGAACTAAGCATATCACTACAACGCCTTACCATCCACAGACAAATGGTGCACTTGAGCGATCACACCTGACGCTCAAGGACTATCTAAAACATTACATCAAATCAATTCAGAATAATTGGGATGAATTTTTGCCCTTTGCAATGTTCAGCTATAATACGTCGATTCACAAATCTACCAATTACACTCCCTATGAACTTTTGTTTGGTAGAAAAGCTTATCTCCCGTCTTCAATTGTCCAGGATCCAAAAATTCTTTATACCTATGACGATTATGTAAAATCACTCCAGCATAAGCTCAATACCTCATTTCAAATCGCGCGTGAAAACATCGTTTCTGCTAAGCTTAAAAGTAAGGGGAACTACGACAAACACGCACATCCTACAAAATTCGAAATTGGTGACCTTGTCTTGATTGCTCAAAAAGGGAACATTTCAGGGAAATCAAAGAAATTATGTGCTATATATAAAGGACCGTACACGATCAATCGGGTTTTCGAAAATCAGACCGTGGAGGTTCAGATTGGAAAAGTTAAAAAGAAATACCACACCAATCTACTGAAACATTATTTTTCAGATGAGGGTCAGTGCAGTTTTGTGATTGGTTCTTCTTAACGTCTTCCGGTTATATTGCTCTACGCCATTATACTCTGTGAGCCCCATCGAGTCCGGAAGTGGACTTTTTTACTACAAACTCGGGACAGCTCGTATTTCTAACTCTGGCCTAACTCTATTAAGTCACCTGAACGTGACTCATTTGAATGAAGCTAAGAGTATCCTCATTTCTCACATTATTGTGGTTCAGGGTTATTGTACCAGTTACGACAGGATTTATGGCAAACAAAAGCAAGGTATACCACATTTTGATTGTGAACATACTTTGAAATCGGTTGTGGAGGATTTTGGAATCATTGAAAAGAAGTATGAAATTCTGTATGCTCTTATGCCGAGAAAGATCCAGAGAAGTAAAAGAGGTCTCTTTAATAGCGTCTCATACCTTATGAATTGGGCATTCGGAATCCCCGATGCCGATGATGCCAAATTCTATTCAGATAATATTCAAAATTTAGTTAATGGACAAAAACTAACCAAAACCTTGTTAAAATCGCAGATTCAAATTATATCAAATACTATTAAAAGTTTCAATGAATCGGCCTTCCTTCTCAAAAAACAAGAAGAAATATTGAACAACAATGCGAAGATTGTGAACGATTTTATAAAAAGTACAAATACACGTCTAAAAAAAGGTGTAATTAGAAACAATTATCATGGAACAGATACTTGTCTTAGAATCATTGACTAATAGGATTTTACGAAATTACGATGAATATATCGAGGCAGTTACTCTCGGATTAAGAAAAATCATATCGCCTTCTATTGTCAGTCCGCAAATTTTAATCGATGAAATAAGAAATTATAAAGGAGACCATGAGCTCTTGATTGATATTAACAAAGACGAGATAACTGATGTCTATTCAGCTATAAACTTACATCTTATATTTTCAAACGGAACGATTATTTTCGCACTTCAAATCCCTTTGATCTCGAGAACTAACTACGAATTATATCAATTGACTCCGCTCCCGATGCGACACAAAATCAATAATTTGTATTCTTACATCAAACCGAAAAACCCATTTCTCCTATACTCCCTATCAAAAACCGAATTTTCGTTCCTACCCACTTTGGAAGAATGTAGTGAGTACCAACCAGGACGGTTCGTGTGCTTCGACACCCATATTACCAGAAGTACACAGGATGCCGTTTGTGAAATAAGGATAATGAATTCTCAAGTTCGTGAGATTCCCAAGGATTGCGAGATTTCTACAATTAAAGCCAATTTCGAGACTTGGCATTACCTGGCGAACAACAATTGGATATACATTTTGAACGACCAAATCACCCTTACTATGTTCTGTGAATCAACACCTGTCACCGATATAAACCTCAATGGAACCGGAATTTTAAACTTAGATAGCTCATGTAAAGCTTATGCAAATTTTTACACATTAGAACCTAGAGATTACAATAGTGAAAACATTTCTTATTATATTCCAAATCCTAGCATTATAGAACATGAAAATTGTACAAAATTATCCAAGCTTGAACCAGAATCTATTAAGTTATTAAGCACCGTGCAGTTCAAGAATATCGACTGTTCCTTACCGAACAACTAAACAATCCCTTTTTAAGTGGACATGCTAAGTGGTACACTATCGCGTTCAGAATTATTGGAACTACAGTATGTCCCATATTTATAGGGCCACCCTATTTTTTAAGGATAATTTTTTTTCTATTGGAACAAAATGCACCAAATTTTTCGAGTGAATAAATGAGTCGAATTAACGATTTTTCCTAAAATATGGAGCTCGCAATTCCATTCGTTCGTTTATTTGGACATTTTTTCGAAAAAATCGGTGTCCCAAATTAATAGGGCCACTAAAAAAAAATTCAATTTTTTTGAAGAATAATGAATAATTCGTAAAGTAATGTAATTTAAAATATATAATATTAAAATTTAACTTGTTACATGTCATAAAATATATGTACTAACTATATGTACAAAATAAATATTGTGCGTGAATTCCCAAAGTAATTTACAGTTGTGTTTTTCTTTTAATTTAAATTTTTCCCAAGGAATTTTTACATACGTACTTTCCCACATTCTTTATAGAGATTATCGACGTATTTTCCCTATTTTAAAAGTGCACATTCCCACAATATGTTCGAAATAAATATTTCTCCTATTTTTATTGCGGGGATTCCCGTAAGTAGCGGGAGTTCCCGGGTTTTTCCCGCTTTACCTGGCATGTATAAACAGGCTTCCGAACGCATTTTTGGCCAGTTCAATTGTGCTTGTGCGTTAATAACATTCGAGGAACTAAAACAAATATGGGAAGAGGGAAAGCATTGTCTGCAGAAGAAAAGGCGTCAATTGATGCGTATGAAAAATGTGGGAAATCACAACGTGAAATAGCGAAGCTTATGAACCGATCGAGAAATGCTATTTACCTGTATGTAAAGAATAGAAGTAATGAAATAGTTAAGAAGAAACGTGGACCACGGCCAAAGCTCTCAGATCGTGACAAACGAAAAATAGTTGCCGCCGCCTCGCAAACAACTAAGAGGTGCAGAAGAATAAAAAATGAAGTGGCTCCTCAAGTGTCCAAAAGTACAGTGCATCGAGTATTGAAGGATTCCCCAAATTTAGTATGTGAAAAAATGCAAAAAGCGCCTAAACTGAAACCTCATCATATGCAGGCACGCTACAATTTTGCAGAAGAGAAGCTGCATTGGACGCACGAATGGTCGAAGGTACATAGACAGTGCATTTTTTCTCATAATAAATAATTAGTTCCTTCAAGCCTATGTAATTAAAGCTTGGGTCTTTTACTTGCTTTTCAGATTATCTGGTCTGACGAGAAGAAATTTAATTTAGATGGTCCAGACGGAATGCGTTATTATTGGCGTGATCTGAGACATGAACCTCGTTATTTTTCAACCCGAAACTTTGGAGGCGGTTCCGTCATGGTATGGGGGGCATACAGCGGTTTCGGAAAAGTGGCCTTAGCTTTTATTTCCCATAAAATGAAAAGCGAATATTACCAGGCAGTGCTAGAAGAACATCTCAAGCCCTACCTTCGACGTTTCCGCTCTGCAAAATTGACTTTCCAACAGAACAACGCAGCCATACATGCGAGCAAGTCTACGAAGGATTGGTTGGCAAAGTCAAAGATCCCCGTACTCGCGTGGCCAGCGGTTTCTCCAGACCTTAACCCAATGGAAAATGTTTGGGGCATGATGGTACGCGATGTGTATGACAACGGAAAGCAGTACACAACGGTCGCAGAGCTGAAGGAAGCGATCAAATCGGCATGGAACAACGTCACCGCGAAAAGTCTCGAAAATCTTAATAAATCGATGGTTAAGCGAATGAAAATGGTATTCAAAAATGACGGAAATACCATTAATTACTAATTATGTGAATAAAATCTTTTTGTATGTATGTACTTTGTTGAATAAATTGAATTCTTTCGGAAAAATTGAATTTTTTTTTAGTGGCCCTATTAATTTGGGACACCGATTTTTTCGAAAAAATGTCCAAATAAACGAACGAATGGAATTGCGAGCTCCATATTTTAGGAAAAATCGTTAATTCGACACATTTATTCACTCAAAAAATTTGGTGCATTTTGTTCCAATAGAAAAAAAATTATCCTTAAAAAATAGGGTGGCCCTATAAATATGGGACACACTGTATAATGATAGCATTCATAATGTACCGTATTATACGCTATTTTTCGGGTTTCCAATTACTGAAACAAATTTTTTGTAGGCATAAAAATGTAAAAACAGGAGAGTTAGTTCGACCCTTGATTTGTAATTATGTAAACTGTAATATCGATTCAACTGTGGAAACTAGAGAAAATGTGCCACAGGTTGAAATGATGAGTCTTAGACGACGAAATAGCATGTATCCTGAGATTACAGAGGAAGAAAAAATCGAAGAATCCAGAATCAATCAAACATCAGAATTTCAATTTCGTCACAGCACAACTCCATTTTAGAAGGGACACAAAAACGTAGTTTTGCGTCTAAAAGGGGGGAAGTGTTGTATAACTAATTTTGTCACAAGATTCATTTTTTATACTTTTACTAATAGATTACAATTACCGTTTTAATGATTCTGTTTTCGACGATTTATCATCGAAATGACTTTTTGCTGAATTATTGAGCTATTATACATTTTTACTTTTATCATCGTAATGACTCTATTTTTTGCTGAATGATTGTGCAATTTTAGATTTTTACTTTTATCATCATAATGACTCTATTTTTTTGCTGAATGATTGTGCAATTTTAGATTTTTACTTTTATCATCATAATGACTCTATTTTTTTGCTGAATGATTGTGCAATTTTAGATTTTTACTTTTATCATCATAACGATTCTATTTTTTTTGCTGAATGATTGTGCAATTCTAAATTTGTACTTTTATCATCGTAACGACTCTATTTTTTGTCGAATCACTGTATGATTGTAAATCTTTATCACTGCGAATATGGATATATATAGACTCACAGTGTGGGAGTTGTAAGAAGAAGAGAAAAATTGTCTGTAGTAAAAAGTATTTTCTGTATTAGAGGATCTTGAAATTATACTTATATTATTGAAATCAGTTGGAGCATTTATTTAATTTGGTTGGAACATAACAACGTATAAAATTTCGGTAACCTACGAATTTCAAGAATTAACATAGTAGAAACAGATAATTTTTTAAAATATAATAACTAAGGTGTTTTTCAATTATCTAATAATAACAGGTAATTCAAGAAATTTTAAGTTTTTCGGCATCCTCAATTTTTATAAAAGTATTTCGATGATTACAGAAATTTTTCTTGTGTAAGTAAATGTTCAAAATTATAAAATATAATAAACAAATTTAACTCAACCTTTAAGGTTAGAGTTCGTTAAAGATATTTGACGATACAAAAATGAAAAACAGAGTAATAATTTCAAAATTGTTAATACTTTCGGAGAGTTTCATAATTTTTGTAATTATCGAATCACACGAATTTGAAAATTCATAGAATTTTAAATTTTATTTATAGAAGACTCATACTAAATGCTATATAAGAATCGAAAAATTCTGAATTATTTTTTATCGTGAACATTTTCAACACCGCTTCCTAATTCACAATTTTCGGAAACATCGAAACATTTGACGATTGCGAAACATAGCGGAAATTCGAGGATTTCTACAATTTTGATGAATTCGAAAAAATATCTTTTCTATGTGTTTTTCACATCTGAAGACGATTCAAAGAGTAATAAAGAAAATGTTTTTTTTGTTGAAATCATAGATAATTCAGAAATTTATACGATTTAAAAAAAAAAATTTTTTTTCGGAAAATATTTATGACAATATTATTATTCACAACATATTGATAGAATTTTTTAAAAGGATATGGAATTAAAACAATTTTCGAAATCATTTTCAAGTTATCATTGCTTGCCAACTCCTTCACGGAGTTTTTTTAGAACATCATATCTATCCATGGAAAATTTCATAAAAAAAAATACCAACTCAATGCATGATGTCCTTAACGCTAAAAAATATTTGAACAACAAGCTACTTCGGCTGTTGTTTTGACGGTTTCCCCAGATTTTCCCTAGTAATTTGGGTTTTTATAAAGTTTTTATTAGCATTTATAAAGTCACTTTATAAAAACTTGATAAAATCTTTATAATAAAAAGACAGAAACTCTATAAAGTAGATTCTAAAACCTACTTCATAGAGATGCCGTCATTTTATAAAGATTTTATGAAGTTTTTATAAGGTGACTTTATAAAAACTAATAATAACTTTATAAAACATTGCTCTTCTTATAAAGTGACTTTATAAAAAAGTGGAATTTAATAAAAAATGCTCAAATTTTCTAAGGAGTTTTATAAAAACTTTATAAAAACTTAAGTTACTAGTGTCGTCGCATTTTAAATAGGAAAGATAGAGAAAATCAATCAATTGTAATAATCATTTGATTCTCTATGACTGGTTCAGATTTTGCAAGTTCAGGAAAGAAACCGGTTCAGTTGCCAATTCTGATAAATTATTTTCATCCTGACGTCATATCCTTGAATGTATGTTCAATTTTCCCTGAAAATGAAAAGGGGGTCACACATTGACTCTAAAACGTCGAGAAATAAATAATTTTTTCAAATTTACCGGCTGCACAGGTTTTTTTCCTAAACTAAAAGAATCAATTGTATCAGTCGTCAGCTCGCGAAGTTGACGATGGTTAGCAATGATTAGTTTCTTAGCGCGCTCGAATGCTCGAGCCGCAGTCGCGAGACAAATTCGGAACGAAAATAGAATGGGCCGTAGCCGAATTGAACCGACCACATTCGAAAGGAGCCGAGCATCCCGAAAGTAGCAGACACCTTCGGGCTGCAATCTCTTACGAATCTTGAGTAGCGTGAATAGAGGTGTACGCGACGTGACATTTATATATCGCTACCTCGAACACTCGTGGCGCCGCCGCAATTTTCTGCCAGCTATCGGTTTCGTGAAGCTTGGGAGTTGCACGGGGCTGATGTATATCAATGTGTACAGTGTACAGTGCTCGACAATCGTTGGACTCGCTAAATTTAAATACATAGTGCAGTGCAGTACAGTTGAGTACAATTGAGTACAATGACAGACTGACATGAGTAAGACTGATTGTGAGTTGCGTACAGCAGCGTACAGTATTTGTCAGTAGTGTTCAGTCGTAACAGTCGTGTTGAACTCGCTGAATTTGAATTTGGCGTGGTCGCCATTTTAAGATTTTTACATCCGGCCATTTCCGGCTTGCCTTGGGTAGCGTGCCGGCCGCGTCTCTTCACGGCAGAAATCGGCGATCCCAAAACTTGAGTGCTATAGTATAGTAACAGTAGTTACTATAGTAAAATAATGAAGAAATCTTGAACATCCACGCAAGCGAGGTACTTTACGTATATCATAGGCTCAGTCGACTTTGACAGTACTTTTGCTTTGATTGATTTTTTTAATAATTCTACTAGTCTCAACTGAGACTCAATAGTCTCAGTTGTCTCAAATTGTCTCAATAGTTTCAATAGTCAATAGAATCGATATTCTGGATCATCAAATTCTGGAAATCTCTATCAGGGTTTCGAAAATACTAGATATTCATAAAGAACATCGTAAATCTTACTTAATCGTATTCATCCATAAAAAAAATTAGAAATCTAGAATGATACTAGGAAATACTACGCAATTTCGTTCATGTTATAAAACATTTAAAAAAAACAAAAACAAAAACAAAAACAATAGGTCTTTTAAAAATTCTGGGGTTCTGTGTATAAGTTATTTTCCCAAAAATTATGGCGATGATAAAAATCTATAAATATTCTCATTATTTAGGCATCCAATTCTGAAAACCCATGTGAGAATCTATTAAAATAATTTAAAATAAAAAAAATGTAAGATTATTGATGAAATACGAAATTTTCCTCTATTTTTAGAAATCTGTTTATCTGGTAATCTGTATATCTGTTTTCTGGTAAATTTATTGCAACATTAAAAATCTTTAAAATTTTAGATTCTAGAGTTTTAGATTCTAAAAATATATAGGTATAAGATATCTATGAAGAATAATGGATCTGTAGCTCAATGGTTATGCCGGATATGCCACTTGACTGCGAATCTGGAGGGTTTGAATCCCGGCTGCCTCAGGGATTTTAATTTTCTGTAAAAATTTCTTGAGGAGTCAGAGGCGAGCTTCTGACGTGAGCGGACGGAACTTGGGAATTTCTGGATAAGATGGCCTGTCGGATTATTCTCTGCCCATCATTATCCTTCAGAAGGGACGTAAAGCACACACACACGCACACACACACTTATCACACGCGCTCGGTATTCCCATAAGAAATAATCAGTGGCATGAGACTCCGTTGGGTTTCGTCGCCAGAGAATTCGCCGTTGGGTTTTGCTAGGCGGCGCTAGTTCCATTTAAAATACATTGCCTCCGCCTTAAAAATAGAGAGAGAGCATCTCTGTATGCAAGAGAGAACCTAAGAGGGCTACCAACACTTTGGCGACACAGCATTAAATAGAAGTCTCATGCCACTGGAAATAATAAATGCTCTTTATGGATGACAACCACCTCACTGGGTTTATGCGACGGAAAAACTTATGGGACGAGGTTTTTTATAAAATGTGGATTATAAAAAGAATGTCCGATGGAGAAGTCATACTTCAAGTGTTCCCACGTCACTAATGAGTGACGTGGAATTTGGCCTTTTCGACTACATCATCTTCCGTTGTGACAGATCTCCGGAAAATAGCATTTACTCAAGAGCGGGTGGTGTCCTTATCGCTGTCCACAAACGATTCAATGCCTCAAGATTGGAGATAGTCGACTCGACTCTGGAGATAGTATTTATAGAAATCCGTTTTCGCCAGAATAAACTTATTATTGGTGCTACCTACATTCCAGCTAGTAGTCTTGTTCACTATTATGAGTCATATGGCGATTCACTTATTGAACTATATCAACGATATCCATATCATGAACTTCTTCTTACTGGCGACTACAATCTTCCCAATATCACCTGGAACAAGTCCAACGTCGATCCTCCCTTCACAACGAGCGTGTCCTCAACATCATCAGTTCGTCACTCCGCCGGTATTCTTGCAGGTTATGTTCGCTACCTTAATATATATATCAATTAAATTCAACTTGTAATTTGAATGGCCAGACTCTGGACTTAGTCTTTTAGTCTTCTATCTATTCGCAATTAGTCTTACTAATTGCGTTGTGCATGAAGCTATTGAGTCCTTTTCGTTGGCAGATGGATTTCGACAAAAAGTGCCCAAAATGGCAAGAAAATTTTGTGTCTTACAAATTCGTTTTCCTGTGTTTTCGATGGCGCTGATCACGAATTTGAACTCAAAAATTAAAAATTTAAAATGGCGGATCCAATATGGCGGACTAAAATGCCAAAAATGTTCGGAATTGGTGAATCTCTGTATTTTTGAGTTATTCAAGACTCTTTTGTGTTTTTGTTTTTTGGTTCATCTTATTTTCATTTTAATCCTAATTTTTAATTTTTTTAATCTTTTTTTATTCTTATTTGTTTATTTTCTTAATTTTATTTATTCTTAATTGTATCTTATTTTGAAATTTTTTAATTATTTAATTTTTTAATTTTTGATGTACCTTATTTGAAAAAATTTTTTTTTTCATTTTTTAATTTTTTGTCTCATTTTTTTATTTTTCATTTATGTTTTTTTTTTCACGATTTTTTCTGTGACTGAATGTGGTTTATATCACTCAGTGCTACAATTTATTTCTTTGTATTATAAATTCCGAAATACAATTATTGTTTAAAATTTTTGGTGTCAAGTTTGCTATTCAAAGTGAAAGCTAACGCTTATCGATTTTCGTGATATTTCCCAAAACACGCAATGCAAAGTGGTACGTTACCGCACTTTGTACATTGTACGGGAGTGTCCGTTCTTTTTTTGTTCGATGTGCAGAGAACGCAACGCTTTCTTACTCGTTTTCCTAATGAGTCTGGTATTTTGCTTGGAGCATGTGCTTCGGTTCTTTCTCGTTCCACATGAGGAGAAGGCAGAGAATAAAATCTGCGTGTAGCTGTTGTTTCTAAGTCACAATGCTTTTCGATAAGCTCTTTAGCTAACGCAAGTCTGAAATCGAGTTGACTTTTTTTCATGTTTTTCAAAGGGCGGAAATAATTGTAAATGACGGACGAATTGAAAGTTGATATGTCTAAGAGGTGTAAAAACACCTTGTGGTACCATTTCATTGTCTTGCGTAGCACTTCGTAGGGTTGTGAGACTTAATCAGATAGATCAACTCCACCCATATTCTTGTTGTAGGAAATTACTACATTTAATTTTTTTTTGTGTTCTCCTGTACGTCGGTTCAACTTATCAGTGGTCATCATAACAGGCCGTTCATGAGTTGTAAGTATGCTTACGACTTTTTTATCTTTCCAAAGAACCAAGGACAACTTAGGGGTATGCAAAATCTTCATGTCGCCAACTTTCATCTGCGTCGTATTTATTTTAGGTAAGTTCTGGGTTCATCCTAACTGTCCCACAGGCGTTGGTTTTTTCATCAACTAATTGTTTGAACAGAAGTGGAGAGATGTACCAGTTATTAATGTATAAGCATCGTCCCTGTTTCGCAAGATCACCGAGCATGCCTTTAGCAGTTTGCCCAGATATTCCAATTCCTTTTTTTGCTTGAGACTTACGTTTATCCTTTCCTGTATAAATTCCGCAATTGTAAACGTATCCTGTTACAGATTCGCTTGTTTTATATAACTTCATCCCAAAACGAGCTCGTTTGCTGAGGTTACATTGCTTGAAATTAAGTCTCCCTTTGAATCGTAAAAGCGTTTCATCAATTGAAATATCCCGCCCTGGTCGGTAAACTGCCGGAAATCGTTCTACTAAAGATTCGAGCATGGGTCGGATTTTTTGAATTTTGTCATTCGACTCTTCATCATTATCTCCAAAATGCAGAAATTGCAAAATCATTTGGAATCTACGGAGAGACATACATTTGGCAAAGAATGGTGTCTGTATCATGGGATCAGTTGACCAATGCACGGTAAAGGACGGTTTTTTTATTATTCTCATCAGTATTACAAGTGCAATGAAAGTATACTAAAGTAAAATAAAGTGTATATAATGAAAGTCAGGTGTCAATGATTTCCAGCTGAAGATTCTAGATTGAGGCTTCAATTTACCTGCCTCGTGGAGAAAATTTGTTTTTTTTTTATAGTACAGATCAGTTTTTACACAAATTGAATCAATTATGTCTTCAGTGACAAATTCTTCAAATATCTTTAGAGCAAAGCTATCTGCATCAAGATTGGCGGATGGCTGTAATCCTGCAGTCTGATCAGTGAATAGGTGAACAGTTAAGCTAAAAAATCCGTTATCAGTCCACTTCAGATCGTTCATGAATTTCTCTAAACGTATCGCTAGAGGAATGTCTGATTCGTCTTCAGAAGAATTATCGTTTTGGTCGCCTGCAGTTTCAACAGTTTCATCATCTTCGGAGTTTCTTTCTTCACACAACCAATCGTCATCATCGCTATCATTTGCATCCGAGCTATTATCATTATCAGAAGAAGTACTTTCCTCTGAACAAACATCGTCATTGAACTTCTGTCTTTTTTTTGTAGTAGAACTCATATTGACGCTAAAGAACCGTGCCCGTCACTACACTGCGCGATTACTACTCCAACTGACTCCAACAAGTAAAAAAGTAACTCTCGATTCAGCGCTTATACATACCTAAACTGTTTGCATTTCGAGACACTTTGATTTCACGGTCAAAATCGGTGTCTGCAGTGCATCGGCCTTGGAACGACACAATGTGGAAAGATAAGATAGAATCCCTTTTCATGTTTCACCGGAAATCGACCTGACGTCAGTTTTTGAGAAACGAGAAATCATCCAAAGATGACTATCTATTAGGAAACACTGATAAAACGGTCAAAATCGGTGTCTAGACAGAAGAATTTTTCCATTGTGAGACACTTTGAAATCATGTACGGAACTATTATTTACACCTTTTGGCGTCGAATTTTTTCGTGTCCTGAGTGGCATTGGCACTTTATGGTATCAACTTTTTCAATGTGCCATTTTAAATTTGCTGATTACCTCTTCAGATTCAAAATTAGCGATTTCAAAACACCGTTGTACCAATACTCATATAAATCTAATGAAAATAATTGAGTTTGTCCCATTGGCAACACTGTTCCAAACTTAAATTTTATCAAAATTTTCGATTCGCAATTTTAAATTTCCTCATTTCCACTCCACATTCGTAATGAGCGATCTTAAAAACCTTTTCTACCAATTCTCATATACATCTAGTGAATATAATGGAGTCCGCCAAATTGGCAACACTGTTTCGAATTTTTGAATTTTGACTCCGTATTCAGATTCAGCGACCCTAAAAACCCTCGAGCGACTTTTGGATGCCAAATCGGAGCAAGTTTAATATGAAAAAATGATTGCCTGAGGGCACGGAAAAATTTGACGCCACATGGCGTCAATGCCAACGAAGGGGTTAATACCTTTGGATAATCACCACCCGGCACTTTTCATTAAATTTACACAGAATTTCCATAGTACTTCTCTTTGTGGAGGGAAAATCAGAACAGATTTCAAGAGGGCGGACTATTGGGGTATAAATGTGGTACTCAATCAGATCCACTGGGAAAAGTTATTCGTGGGTCAGAGTATTGATACATCTGTTAAAATTTTAAACACGTTATTGATTGATTTTATAGAAAAATTTGTTCCTAAACAAATAACTCAGATTAATAATTTTCCACCCTGGATGAATGCTAAGTTGAAGAGACTAATTTTGAAAAAGAAGATTGCGCATTTCAACTATAAAAATTTAAGAACTAAGGAAAGTTACGAGGCATTTTTTGGTCTTCGTAAAATATGTAAGAGTAAAGCGGACTTATTGCACAGAAACTATATATTCGGTATAGAAAATTCAATTCATACAAATCTCAGGAGTTTCTGGAACTATGTAAACTCATTGAGAAAGGATAACTTTATACCAAATCATGTGCATCTCAATTCAACGACAGCTTCAGATGTCCAGGGGAAAGTTTGTTTATTTTCCAATTACTTCAGTTCGGTATTTATTATTCCATCTAGTGCAGTCAGGCAGGTCTCTTTACCTGATTCGGTTGATCTTAATTCATCAACACTGAATGTGGAGAAGATTTTTAATACCATAAACGATTTGAGAAGGGATACTGGTCCGGGCCCAGATGGGATTCCTAATCTTTTTATTGAGAATTGCATATACTCTATCTCACTACCTCTTTGTATGTTATTTAATAAGTCTTTGTCTACTGGATCCCTGCCCGCATGCTGGAAAATGAATAGAATTACACCAATTTTTAAGTCGGGTTCTAGATCGGATATCACTAAGTACAGACCAATATCATCTCTTAATTCGATCTCGAAATTATTTGAGAAGTTAGTTTGCAGACACTTGTCGAGAGCTTTCGATCATGTTATTGTAGACGAGCAACACGGTTTTTCGAGAGGTAAATCGACGGTCACGAATCTCGTGGCGTTTACGAATCATATATCGAACTCGCTTGATCGCGATGATCAGGTAGATGTTATCTACACCGACTTTTCGAAGGCTTTCGACAAGGTGGATCATGGTATTCTTCTTACAAAGCTTGAGGGCTACGGAGTGGGGGATTCGATGCTCCTATGGCTCCGAAACTATCTGTCTGATCGAACGCAGACGGTCGTGATGGATGGGGTCAAATCATCGTCAGTTGTCATGCATTCTGGTGTCCGCCAAGGTTCTCACTTGGGGCCACTTCTGTTTGTTGTTTTTTTTAACGACTTTGTCTATGACCTCAATTTTTGCAAGAGTTATATCTTTGCCGATGATTTCAAGATGTCGAAAGTGGTGAAAACTCTCCAAGATGCCGTTGATTTGCAGGCTGATTTGACATGTGTGGCTAGATGGTCGGAGGTAAATGGATTACCACTTAACATAGGCAAGTGCAGGGTGTTGAGAATTACTCGTGGACGGGGACGGTCACAGTGTAAATATCCATATTCTGTTGGTGGTGTACTTCTGTCGAGGGTTTTCGAGGTGACGGATCTTGGAGTGTTGTTTAGTTCCTCACTTTCGTTTTCTCGACATATTTTGAACATTAGTGCTAAGGCGTGTGGAGTGCTGGGCTTTATCAACAGAAGTTGTATTGATTTTCAGGATCCGGGTACATTTAGGAGTTTATATAAGGTCTTGGTTCGACCGATTCTTGAGTATGCGTCACCGGTATGGGCTCCGACAACTAGGGTGGACTCTTATCATCTTGTGAGAAGACCCAGCATATTTTTCTTCGTAGATTAGCACGTTTACATGGAGAACCAATCTCGTGGGACTCCCATGAGTACGGGGGTCTGGAGGGACGATACGATTTGCCACCTTTAGCGAGTCGACGGTGTGATGCGGATTTAATGTTTCTGTATAATTTGCTAAGTGGGAATATTAATAGTTGCAAACTAAACAGCTTGGTATCGTTGAATGTTCCAAATATGTCTCTGAGGAATTGACCGAACTCTTTATTTTATATAGCGCACTTTCGGACGGAATATGGACTATTATTAGGATATCTTGTATGGGGAATGTATTCGCGAATAGGCTGGATTTCTTTGATCCATCAATCACTACGTTCAGAACGGCGTTGAAAAGACTGTAATGATGATAGTGTTGCTTTATAATTTATGTGTATGGGACAGTGGGATTCGTTCTATTTTCTCAGATGCGTTAGGATTTATTTTATTTTTTTCTGCGACTTTGGTTGTGGGGCTAATTATGTTGTAATTATAAGTATGTTTGTGATAACATGCTAGAATCGATTCTTATTTCTAATTAGATGCGTTGGGATTTTGCAACTTTCGGTTATGGTGTTGATTATAATTGGAATTATGATTGTAATTTAAATTAGGATTGGTACTGTTATTGGTTCATATTATACACTTCGAGTATGGAGAAGCAACCATCTTGTTAGAAGAAAAGTTTATATACTTGTATATCGATGTAAAAGGGTTCTTAACTGTGCATAAATGGAAATAAAAAAAAAAATAAAAAAAAAAAAATTCCCAGGAAATTGTTCAAATTATGTAAAGATACTGAAAAATTTGATGAACCCTGACAGTACTTAAAATCTATTCAATTTTAGTTATTTTTGGAAAAAATGTTTAACGTAGAATATTCTCTACAATATTGAACATCTAATAATTTCTGATTTCCAGATCACAGAATACTTCAAACCTTAACGGCGATCTACAGAAATACTACAAACATACTGAAAAAACTACATCTTTAAGAATATAATAAATACACTCGTTCCTACATCGTACAAGCAACTCGGGACCGTGACCTTCGTTGCCTTGGGGTGCGTGAAGGGCTCCCACTCTCAAACGACTGCGCAGACTGCGCAAAGCAAGTTGTGCGAGAGTCAGTTGGAGCTAGACAGTCGAACGCGTCGGATAAGAAAGCCATAGTTTTGCGGTTGCGGACGCGCGGGAGAAGGGGAAAATAGGGAAAAGAAACTGGTTTTTTGCATTGGTTTTTTGCATTGGTTTTTTGCATTGGGGAAAAGGAACGCTAGTTTTTGGGCAAGCGGGACCGGGACAGGGACCGGCACGGTTCCAAGAGCTGGGAATGCGCCTTGAGGGGTTCTCATCGTTCCCTAAAAATTCACACGCACTTTCGCTTGGTTTGCTTGTACGATGCATGCTTGTACGATGTAGGAACGAGTGTAGTTTCAAGTTCAAAAAATCCTGATAATGCAAGCCAGTGTCTGTAGACTCCCATTGCCTGCATTGACCATCACATTGGAGCCCCTTCCAACTGTCTTCCCACAACCAGAAAGAGAATGCAATACACTTTCACTAAAGGACGGAGGACAAGTAAGCGGAGCGATACATCTGCGTGGTCCCATGCGCTTTCAGCTACACGTGTACCCGCGCTTGCATGCGCTCACACGCGTTTGCCGCAGCGTGCGGGTGAAAAGTAGGAAAAAAAAAGGCGAGACATCCATCAGTCTTCTACAATTGTGGGATGAACTCATAGACACTAGAAACCAGGATTGGACAATCATTGTGTAAAAATGGAATCTATTCTGTCAGCTACGTGAGAGGAGCTTGTATCCTTCCCATCAGCTCTTTTCTCTCGCTCTGACACATTTCCTTTAAATGGCTTTCTGTTGCACTCGTTGAGAACTATTAACGTCAAAACAAGCTACGCCTAATAACAAGGAGAGTTAGAAAAGAAAGAAAAAAGAGCTGGTGGTAGGGATTAAGCTCTTACCACGTAGCTGACAGCATAGATCCCGTTTTTTCGAGCCTTTTTTCAGATAAGTGTCCAATCTTGGTTTCTAGTGTCTATGGATGAACTATACATGCGATGGCTAGAAAGGCTCCGAGTCTACAGACACTGATACAAGCACTCCTTAAAAAATCTTAAAATAGGAGGCTAGAGTTTGAAATATCTCAAATAAATGCAGATCAGTTTTTTCAAAAATCTATAGAAATACCTAAAATCTTTGTAACTTCTTCATCCGCAAGCATCGATTTCTAGTAATTATTATGATGTATAAAGAATTCCTACAAACACGTGATAATCCTTTAAATCAGGCATGCACAACTCAGCCCATACGGGCTCGCCGTTTGCCCACGTGGACCCATGCGAGTTCTGGTGGGTGGGAGTTGACCGTTTGGTAGGGGCAGGTAGGGGCAGAGGGTGCAACTTCTGCCTTTTTAAATGGGCTAGCTTGTACCGCTAAAGTATATGGCCGCTAGAGGCGCTGCAGTCTTGCCAGGCTCTTTTTATTGGTTCCCGTCATTTGCCGCCGTTCCATATCTTCCGAAATTATCAATAAAACAAACAATTCCCATCAAAGTCAAACATGCAACAAATTAAGTACATATTTTAATTACTAAAAATATTGTGAGTTTAAAAAAATTTCGTCAGTCGAAAGTCATTCATTTTTCAATGATTTCTAAGAAAACATTTTCTCATGAAAGCTGCCTATTCCTCTTACTTTTTAAAGCATATTTCCCACCAAATATCGGAAAATTTTTTTATGAAAAAACTCATCTACTGATAATTCTGGAGAAAATATGTGTTATGAGAAAACATAACACAGAAAACAAAACAAAACAAACAAACATGTAACGTACTTGATAGTAAATTCTTGTTTAACATTAAATTTACAGTACAATTTGAAGAATCGATTCGAATGTTCGCGCGAAAAATCACGCCTGGCAAGATCGCAGCGCCTCTAGCGGCCATATACTTTAACGGTACAAAATCTTATTATGGAGTTTCACCCCCCTGGGTAGGAGAGAGGCAGATGATGATTTAATAGTCATTTATCTCGGGAAATGTCTAAATATGAAAACCAATATTGGTAGCTGTTCAGATTCTTTCAAACGTAAACGTCTTTTATTAATAACTGTTTAAATGTCTTTCTTTTCAAAACGTAAACGTTTGTCATTTAATAAAGAATGAGAGCTCTTGTATTTATGTCAATCGCAAGGGGGAGAGTCTCAGTGTCTTATTTGCAAAAAACATGTGATTTGCAAAACGTACAACGTAAGAAGGCATTACGAAAATTTCCACTCTGAAAAATATAAAGATTACGTCGGCGACTCACGAAAGGATCTTTTTGACCAATTATGCATTACTAATGAGAAGGTCAGTAGCAATATGTTGAATTAAAGTACCAGATTTTTATAAATGCATTTTAATATTTTTCTATCATTTTGTGTCGAGAACTGCGAATTAATTTTTCTTATAGTACAAGACTATGTATTTTACTTAGTATGCTAGACTTGATGCAGTATTCAATTTGTATCGGCAGTATAGTGTAAATTTATATTTATTCATTACCCGTAAAACCAAATGTGAGCAAGACTTACCCAAGTCTTGCTCAAGCCTGTACCAAGACTACTTTCGCATACTTGCTCAAATTCTTGCGCAAGTATTTTTAATTTTCTTGTCTAAGTCTTGGGAAAGTCTGGATGTAGTTTCGTCATAAGATTTCTTTTGCCCATCTTGTCCAATACTTGAGAAAGAATCTTGTAGAAAACATTGGCTTATAAAATAAAACGATGGCAAGACTTGCCCAAGATTATGTTTCGCGGGTATGTGAGAAAGTTCGTGTTTTTTTTTATCAACCTATTTTGTAATGTAATATCTTTTGTAAGATGTATCTAAATCCTACAGTCGCATTTATTGAAATTGAAAACAATAAAAAAGGAAAGAATATGCAGCCAAAAAAAAGTTGTATACATCCTTTATTTAAGGACATCAGATTCATTAGAATAATGCTCTGCGGTTGATGTTGTTCGCGAAAGTTATAAAATAGCTCAGAAGATTGTTTCTGGGCATCATCGTTTTACGGAAGGTGATTTTGAAAAATCGTGTGTAATGACAGCTGTGAAGATTTTGTCACCAAATGATGTGCAAAAGTACGAATCCAAAAGTTTATCAAGAATGACCATATCGAGACGCGTGCAGGAGATGTCTGACAGTATTTGATTTCAACTAATAGAGCGCATTGAAAATTTCGTCTCTAATCTTTAGCTTTCATTGAGAGCCTTGACGCATCCGATACTGCCGAACTAGGAATTTTTAAACGTGGTGTAGATAAAGAGTTTAATATTACTGAAGAACTGTTAGATATTATTGCAATGAAAGGAACGACGACAGTTGAAGATTTTTTCGACTCTGTCATTGATTGCACTTCTTCCATGGGTCTTGAATAAGAAATTGTGGAATCTGTCGCTACTGATAGCGCTATATCAATGACAGGTTCGAAATTAGGCTTCATTGGATGATTATGAAAGTTTTTACGAAAAAAAAATGTAGAGAAAGATTATATTGCGATTGACTGTCTTGTCCAAGTTATCTCCAAGTTACTCCCTACATAAGTTTTATTCTAGAAGAAAGTACACTCCTGAAAAGTGATAATGCCGCCTTAAAAGTTTTAATTCAAAAAATATTTTATTGATACACTAATATTGGTAAAAATCTGAGAGTTTATATATCACCAACTGTATTTTGTAAATTACCGGTATGTGACGAATATTCCATAAAATATGTACAACTTTTACAACTTTTTTCGATTGATAAACGGACAAATGATATGTTCAAATTTCTATCTTTGCAACTGATGTCTCGATAACATTTTTGACATTATCAAGTCCAATATAAGTCTTTTAATGATAATGTAGGCCTTATCATAAAGAAAACATTGCAGTTACATTCTTTCATATTGATCAAATCTTATCAATGTTTCAAGTATCAATCTCTAGGATAAAATATGGCATGCCTTGGGAACTATCACACTACATTACATACTATATTCAAGTAAACAAAGACAAAAGCAACAAAAGTAATCTGAATGAGAATATAGAGGATTTTTTTTTCATTTCTCTAGCTTGATTTAACTGCTGTTTTAACCATGGTTATAAGAGAAAATCGAGAAATTTTAATTAAAGTAAATTATGTTGAATGTGCTTCAAAGTAGATAGGCTAGGGGGCTATCGCCCCCCCCCACTCCTCGACCCATCGCGTCAGCGGCGGCAGCGTTCCGGGAGGTGGGGTGGGGGAACCATGCGCCTATCACGTCCCATTACGTGACTCCCCCGCCCCGCGGTCCCCTCGCAGGCCCCCTATCCCTCGTCGGTAATGTAGAATTTCAAGATGTCGGCGGTTGGTGAAACAGGAGCGCGTCTACTATCAGTAAGGTTGGGGTGTGGTCGATAATACCTTCTATCGGTCATATCTCCTGTCGATAACACCTTTTTTTTCTTTTTTATTTTTTATTTTTTTGTTTTTTTTGTTTTGTTTTTCCCGCCCCCCCCCCATCATTTCTCGCCCCTCACCATTTCCGTGGTTTTTCAATGATTTTCCAGGTTTTTCCCCGATTTTTCAGGTTTTTCCACAATTTCCCATGTTTTTGTGAGTTTTCGTGATACAAATTTTCCGAAAGTATTCCGGGAATTTTCCTAAATTTTCCGATTCTTTTCGCAAGTTTCCGTGATATTTCCAAAATTTACGAGAGTTTCTCGAAATTTTCCTAGAATTTTCCGACATATCCCGAGTGGTTTCGCAAGTTTCCGCGATATTTTCAAATTTTACGAGAGTTTTCCACAATTTTTCACGAATTTCCTGAAATTTACCAAGTGTTTTCACAAGATTTGGGAATATATTCTAAAATAAATAGAACAATAATTTTTTAATGCAAGGAGGCTCCTCCCCAACCCTGCTGTGAAGCACAACCATTTAATTGCTCCTCCATTTTTATTCGTTTGTTTGTTTTCATTTTTTATTTTTGTTTTTTATTCAGTTTATCTTATTCTCATATTTTTCATTAATATTTTTAAATTTTGTATTTTAAAGTTTCCAGGATAAAATCTCGGAAGATACTGAACAGGATTAAAAATTTTTTTCAGTTTATAAATCCTCTTACGAGAAAAAAAAAATCATCGAACTTGTATGTTGATTAATCCAATTAAAATCAGTATGAGAATGAAAATTTATTTCGAGAATCTATTACCAAGCGAAAACACCATGAGACTTGCAGCTCTTGAATATCATTTACGGTATTAGCCGCGCTCGAATTTCGTAAACATCGTGCCGCCTCATCTCTTAAAGCGATGAAAAGAAAAGCATTTGAAATCCTTGAAATATACTTTTAAAACTTTTAACACGATGGAAATTCATTTGAAGCCACGTATCCTGTTTTATATGCTGCTTAGAAAACGTCTGATTATATTATTATTAAAAGCTATTATCTTCATAGTTCGATTTCCAAAACTTGATTTTATTATTGACTCCTATCGAGCACGGTGGACCAATGGTGATGTAATAATTTATCTTACATTTTCGATGCAAATGTAGCCCGCGTATCCTGTTTTGAACATTACGTAGAATTCGTTTGATTTTATTATTCATGAAAGCTATTATCTTCAACATTTGATTTTTGAAACGTGACTTTATTCCTGACACATATTGAGCAGGGTGATGCAATCATTTATCTTACACTTTCAATGTAAATTTAGTTCGCGTATCCTGTTTTGAACCCTACATAGCAGGGTGGTCCGATGATGACATCATCATCATTCAGCTATATAAGAACCTCCTATTCGTGAGTCTCGGTATGTATATCAACAAATACAATCCTATGCGAGCGAGTTCCTTCATCGAGCTACCAGGACGTGATGTTGGGGAAATAGGAGGTTCTTATATAGCTGAATGATGATGTCACCATCGGACCACCCTGCTATGTAGGGTTCAAAACAGGATACGCGAACTAAATTTACATTGAAAGTGTAAGATAAATGATTGCATCACCCTGCTCAATATGTGTCAGGAATAAAGTCACGTTTCAAAAATCAAATGTTGAAGATAATAGCTTTCATGAATAATAAAATCAAACGAATTCTACGTAATGTTCAAAACAGGATACGCGGGCTACATTTGCATCGAAAATGTAAGATAAATTATTACATCACCATTGGTCCACCGTGCTCGATAGGAGTCAATAATAAAATCAAGTTTTGGAAATCGAACTATGAAGATAATAGCTTTTAATAATAATATAATCAGACGTTTTCTAAGCAGCATATAAAACAGGATACGTGGCTTCAAATGAATTTCCATCGTGTTAAAAGTTTTAAAAGTATATTTCAAGGATTTCAAATGCTTTTCTTTTCATCGCTTTAAGAGATGAGGCGGCACGATGTTTACGAAATTCGAGCGCGGCTAATACCGTAAATGATATTCAAGAGCTGCAAGTCTCATGGTGTTTTCGCTTGGTAATAGATTCTCGAAATAAATTTTCATTCTCATACTGATTTTAATTGGATTAATCAACATACAAGTTCGATGATTTTTTTTTTCTCGTAAGAGGATTTATAAACTGAAAAAAATTTTTAATCCTGTTCAGTATCTTCCGAGATTTTATCCTGGAAACTTTAAAATACAAAATTTAAAAATATTAATGAAAAATATGAGAATAAGATAAACTGAATAAAAAACAAAAATAAAAAATGAAAACAAACAAACGAATAAAAATGGAGGAGCAATTAAATGGTTGTGCTTCACAGCAGGGTTGGGGAGGAGCCTCCTTGCATTAAAAAATTATTGTTCTATTTATTTTAGAATATATTCCCAAATCTTGTGAAAACACTTGGTAAATTTCAGGAAATTCGTGAAAAATTGTGGAAAACTCTCGTAAAATTTGAAAATATCGCGGAAACTTGCGAAACCACTCGGGATATGTCGGAAAATTCTAGGAAAATTTCGAGAAACTCTCGTAAATTTTGGAAATATCACGGAAACTTGCGAAAAGAATCGGAAAATTTAGGAAAATTCCCGGAATACTTTCGGAAAATTTGTATCACGAAAACTCACAAAAACATGGGAAATTGTGGAAAAACCTGAAAAATCGGGGAAAAACCTGGAAAATCATTGAAAAACCACGGAAATGGTGAGGAGCGAGAAATGATGGGGGGGGGGGCGGGAAAAACAAAACAAAAAAAACAAAAAAATAAAAAATAAAAAAGAAAAAAAAGGTGTTATCGACAGGAGATATGACCGATAGAAGGTATTATCGACCACACCCCAACCTTACTGATAGTAGACGCGCTCCTGTTTCACCAACCGCCGACATCTTGAAATTCTACATTACCGACGAGGGATAGGGGGCCTGCGAGGGGACCGCGGGGCGGGGGAGTCACGTAATGGGACGTGATAGGCGCATGGTTCCCCCACCCCACCTCCCGGAACGCTGCCGCCACTGACGCGATGGATCGAGGAGTGGGGGGGGGGGGGCGATAGCCCCCAAGCCTATCTACTCTTCAAACAACCGAATTTCGTACCTTGAGTCACGACCGTGTTTCGAGATATTGTCGAACTTTGTAGCAGATATGAAGGAAAAGTTTAGAAAATCAAGAAATCAAAATGAAGCTATTAGTTATATTTGGGAATATTGCAACCTCAAATGTAAAAACTAAAACTTTAAAATCTCAGGAATTGTGAAAATGTGGATTTCGTTGACAAAAACTGGATGATTCTAGATCAAACTTTTACAAATTCAAATTTTCAATTATAAACAACTCAGCTAATCAGTTACGTCCCCGCGACGTCGCAGCTAGATCTCACGAAGCATTCAAATCGAAAAGTTCAGTCGAACTTTCTTGTCAGGTAAAATATGACAAGATCTCGACCGCTTTTCTTTTCCCGAAAAATCAGAGGCGTGGTGGCAAATACACGCGTTCCGCCAATGGCAATACGCGCTATAACCAAATGGACCAATCGCTTACGATCATGTTTCTGCGCGCCTGCGCTTTGTCGCTTTCTGACTCATTTAGCCTTCACAAAAATTCAGTCGCTTTCCCCTTTGGCCCCGCCCCCCCTGGCCATGCGATTTCTGACTTTCCAAAAAGTACCACTGCAAGGAATTGGCGCCACTAGTGCGCAGTGACTAAAGTCGCTGAAGGTGGATGGGAAACATATTCTACTATGAAAACACCAACGAAAAAAAGTGAAAGTCTTGAATGACTGAATGACTCAGCTATAGATTCCCAAAAAAAAAACACACTAAAAATATCCTGTTATAAATGAAGGGGCCATTCATAAATCTCGTGTGCCGACTTTATAACGGTAATTCTACGTCGAAAAATCCATATAATACATGAAGACCATAATATATGGTCTAAGGAGAAATCTCGTTTACCTGCGAGACCTTCCGTTACTGACCGACAAATTCCGTTATTCCCGATTCTGTTAAATACACAGTATACTGTATTTGATTTTGTAAAATGTACTGTTATTAAAATTAGGACGGTTATTATATGAAACAGATTTCAATGTAAAAATTTCAACGTAGTTAAAAAATTAAAATTATATTGAAACAAAAATTAAATGAAATAGAATTAAATTTCAAAAAAATTGAAATCAAGTTGGAAAAAACAGATATAATTATTATTTGATTTGGTAAATTTAATATACTGTGACTAAAATTTAAACGGTTATTTTATAAAACATATTTCAGTATGAAAATTTCAACATATCAAGAAAAAAATAAAAAATATATTAAAACAAAAATATAAGTAAAATAGAATTGAAATTAAAAAAAAAATTGAATAAAAAATTAGAAGCAAAACTTCTCATATTTCTATATTTAAAGTTCGATCTATAGATTTTTATATACCTCTAATCTTTTCTAGTTTTAACTGATCCCTCAAATTTTCTGTGTAGTATTTTTTTTCATTTCTTAACTGTAATTCAGTTGAATAATGCTGCCCAAGAAGCTTTACTTCAGAAAAGTTCCTATGTATAGACTTTATCCCTATCAACTTTTTTAGTTCTAACAAGTCCCTCGATTTTCCTTTGGGATATTTTTTTCGTTTTTCGACTTAAATCAGTTAAAAATTTATTAATACATAATTATCAGTTAAATCTATTAATGGCATACTTGTTGCTTTTATAAAATAACCTTATATATTTAAGTGATTTTGTTACATTTTGTGTGTTTGTGACATTTCGAGATTTTTGTGCTATTTGTCTTTTTGTGTCATTTTGTGATTTTGTGACATTATGTGATATTTTGTGATTTTGTAACACTCTGTGATATTTCTTAATTCTGTGACATTTGTGATTTGTGACATTTTGTGATTTTGTGCCATTTTGTGCTTCTGGGCCACTTTGTGATATTTTGGATTTTTTGTGATTTTGTGGCATTTTGTGTGTTTGTGACTTCCGTGATTTTGTGACATTTTGTGGCATTTGTGATTTTGCGACATTTTGTGCTTTAGTGACATTTAAGGAATTTGTGATATTTTGTGATTCATCATGAGCCGTTTAATTATATGATAGATTTAACTTTCATCATAATCTTACAGTCTTATTGTTTACAGGCTTGCAGTTTACAGCGTTACATGTTACAATGTAAAATCTCCAAGTTACTCCCAGATGATTTTCATTTTCTAGAATAAATTTTACTTGAAATGAGTTTTACTTCAATATTAAACTTTTACATCTTGCAGTATCACAGTTTACAGTGTTACATGTTACATTGTGAAATCTCAAAATTACTCCCTGTGATCAAAAATATTACACTCTCACATCTTACAGTCTTACAGTTTACAGTGTTACATGTTACTAAATCCCAAATTACTCGCTACATAAATTTTATTCTAGAATAAATTACACTCCTGGAAAGTAATAATGCCATCTAAGAAGTTTTACTTCAAAAATTGGAATCAAGTTGGGAAAAACCGATAAAATCATCATTTGATTTTGTAAACTAAATTTTCTGTTACTAAAATTTAGACGGTTATCATACACTAAGAAAAAAAATCGCAGTCTAGCAGCGGCTGGACAGCAATGGTTACTGTCCAAAGGAAAAACTTTGAATCAAACGTAGCCACTGCGCGCTGGACAGGAACCATTCCTGTCTAGAACGCTCTCATGAGTATCTGGGGACATTAATGGAACGGAGAGGTCTCAGCACTGCCCAGTCAGCACCTATTCCTGTCCCGCGCGCACGTAAACACGCGCCAGCGACATATTTTTGACAAGTTTGACGTGTACATCAAACTTTTCAAAAATGTAAACATTATTGTAGGTTTAAATTTTCATGCTACTGGTATATGTATATGACATAACTTAAACCGAATACATATAACTTGATAAAATAAAATATTTTATAGAAAAATATATATTCCAAAAATCTAAAGAAATAGCTAAATAATCCAATCAAACTGGATAAATGATAATCAAATATTTTTTTTATCGAATTATTCATTCGTTATTAATAATATAAATAATAGAGTTTCATAAATAATATAAAATTTCAATATTCTATGCACTGATAGTCATATACTCATACCAGATGCGTGAAAATTTAAACCTGCAATAATGTTCACATTTTTAAAAAGTTTGACTTATACATCGAAATTGTCAAAAATGTCGCGGGCGCGTGTTTACGTGCGCGTGGGATAGGAATAGGCGCTGACTGGGCAATGCTGAGACCTCTCCGTTCCATTAAGGTCCCCAGATACTCATGAGTGCGTTCTAGACAGGAATGGTCTCTGTCCAGCGCGCAGTGGCTACGCTTGATTCAAAGTTTTCCCTTTGGACAGTAACCATTGCTGTCCAGCCGCTGCTAGACTGCGATTTTTTTTCTCAGTGTACGAAACAGGTTTCAATGCAAAAATTTCAACGTGTTTAAAAAATTAAAATTAAATTAAAAATGAATTCAAAAGTTCAATGTGAAAATTTCAAAGAAATGTGAAAAAAGGCTTGTTCTATACTATTGAATGTTTTTAATGAATGAAACTTTTTTTGCGTCATTTTGAGTATTTTTTTTTTCAATAAAAGATTATTAGTTAATTATAAATGGCAGGAAATTTGACAAAAAAAAATTGATATCCTCATAAAAAAACTTCAAAAAAGTGAAAAAGGTTGTCGGGTAAAACATGACCAAGTTATTTGACAAAGAAAATCGATATCCTACAGTCGGTTTCCAGGAAAACAGATTAATAATTTGCTTACGAGAATATCACGAGAGAGAAAAAGAAAGACATAGTGTATTAGATTATCAGACACGAGTGTTGTCCAGATGATACCCGACGCATATTCACTGTTCGTAGGATATTTGTTACATCTTTAACTCGGATTTATTTTAGTCTAATAGGAAAAAGTAACAAAAAGGCCCGACAACCCGCTTAAGCACTGCAAAAGCGTATTATATGTCTCATAAAAATGATCCTTATCGACTGAATCTAGTACAATCTTGTTATCATTTAACGGGGTTTTAAAAAGCGAAACATTTGATGAGTTAGATCAGGTACGTTTTAATCGTTTCACGTCGTAATGCATAACATATATACACAATAATACACAGTATTTAAAATGATAGTACACAGTATGATATTGCATTATATTTTAATATTCCTTTTCTTCGACATTCCGAGTCAAAAGTTCATTATCATATTTATGCGAGATAAAACTTTGTCTGAAGTCGGAATTCGAACCTGAGTCTTGTGTATTACGTGTCGAGTGCTCTTCCATGTGAGCTACTTCTGGATTAATCCAATGAAAGAATCGGGTTGTCGGGCCTTTTTGTTACTTTTTTCTGTGGGACTAAAATAAATTCGAGTTGAAGCTGTAACAAACATCCTACGAACAGTGAATTTCCGTCGGGTATCATCTGGACAACATTCGTGTCTGATAATCTACTACACTAGATCTTTCTTTTTATCTCTCGTGATATCCTCGTAAGCAAATGAATAATTGGTTTTTCTGGAAACCGACAGAAGGATATCGATTTTTTTTGTCAAATAACTTTGTCATGTTTTACCCGACAACCTTTATTACTCTTTTGAAGTACTGTTTTACGAAAATTTTTTGAAAAAATAAAAATAAAAATTTGAAAAGGGGAAATGTGAATAATCGAATAGGAAGATTTTTTGAGCAATCCACGAAGTTACTTTGCCAACGAAAATAGTAGAACTTTAGAAAACTTCACAACCACCTTAGAAAAACTAAGGAGCAGTACATAAAATATTCATTACAACATAGATCTACATAAACCCATGATTTTTTCCAGAATAATGAGAAAAAGTTTTTGTTACCTGTACACCATAGACCGTTGTATCTCTATAGCCCGCGACATTGCTAACTACCCCCTCTACTTCAGCTGTAGCCACGTTTTCTCCCTTCCACCTAAAAGTATCGCCTGTTCTGTCTTTGAAATAAAAGTACCCGAGGTTATCTTGGACTAGAATATCTCCTGAAAAACCAAAAGTACACATTAGACGTTATTTTATTAAACTCGTTTTACAATATAAACGTAGAGTTATTGCAAAATGTCAGGGACGTCACAACTGGGGGGGGGGGGGGGGCTTCACGAAAAAACACTATTGAACACTACAGATGGAACACTACACAGTAGTACCATTTAGTGTTCTATAGCAAATTATAGTATCTCGTAGTGCTTATAGTGTTACACTGAGTCTATAGTGGTATATGCCGAGTTTACAGTGTTTTATCAAGTCTATAGTGTTATTAAAAAATTTTTTCAAAATTCTGTCCGAGGTCGGACTCGAATCAGTGAATTCCAAAGTCGAAAGCAAGTGCTTAGAGTTTAGACCACTCAGCTATCGAGGCTTCTTGTAACACTATAGAAACTAACGAAAGTGATTGTACTTCTACGAAAAAAACACTATCAAACACTACAGAGAACCTAACTCGATAAAAATATTAGAACATTACAGAAACACGACTGAACTCTTCAATAGTGTTGTGTAGTATGAAAAATATCTGTTGCTGAATAGTATTCTTTGTAACATCATACAACACTATGTAACACTACAATACACTCACTTTGATATACTATTAGACATTTTACAAATATTACACACATTACAAATTATTGCACAATTCAGTAGTGTTCTGAAGTGTTATTTGAAATACTATAAAAAATTTTTGAACACTACTGTGAATACTATAGATGTACTATTAAAAGTTATAGAAACACTTCAGAATACAACAAAAAAACTCTGTAGTGTTCTATAGTACGTTTACGTGTTTTTTCGTGATTTCAGAAACACGACTGAAACCTCCAATAAGGTTGTGTAGTATGAAAAATATTCTGTAGTCCTCAATAGTGTTCTTTGGAACACTGTAAAACACTAGAACACTACTAAGTACTCCCTTTAATACACTATTATATACTAAAGAAACACTTTAACACAATTTAGTAATGTTCTGAAGTGTTCCTTGTAACACTACAAAACACTTTAAAACACTACTGTGAACACTATAGATATACTATTTAAAGTTATCAAAATACCTCAGAACACTACATAGTACTCTAAAAGTTTTTTCGTAAATGGGGGGAAGTGGGGCACTTATTGATTTTTCACTTCTAATTGTAAGCAGCGAATACTGGAAATCAATAAAGGATTTCACAAATGAACCATAAAATCGTACGAAAATAGGGATATGCTGTGAAGAGTACGAAAAATACAACAAATCTTAAAATACAAGAGATGTATATAGAGGGAATCATCTCGTTAAACCATTTAATAACCTGGAATTAACGAAATTTGAAATACTAGAGCGTCTCATCTCATGTAGGAATACATGAAAATATTGGACAAGCGTTCAAATTTTAGAAGGATTCAAAAAATTAAAAAATACTGAAATAACTAGAATTCTTTGAAACACAAAGAATCCATGGAATGACTGTGTTCTAAATAATTGTTTGAAATACTAAGTAAATATAAAATTTCGATATTTAAAGTAGGCAGATATCAAATTCTTGAAATGTATGCAGCAATCCATAAAAATATTACTAATCTAGAATAATGCTAGAAAACACTAAAAAATCATGCGCAACAGTATAGAACAGACTATTAATTAAGGGAATCTATAACATACTAATATTCTATATGAATATGATTTTCTGTAAAATCAATGAAAGCAATTGAACCGCTGGAAAGCAGAACCGAGCGAGCGTAGTAGAAATGGGGTGGGGCACCGCGGCTAAGAGGAAGAGGCGAACGTCGATATCAAAAATTTTTAATAGATTTTTTAAAACTTTAACCGCGATATCTTCGAAACTAAAAGAGATTTTTTCATGAAATTTGGGCACAAAAATGGGTTAGGCTTTAGCGATGCCGTCAAGATTGAATAAATATTGTTTTTTTTTTACATAATAACTATCATTTATGTAACATGCACGATTTCCTCGAAAAATGGCCCAAAACTTCAGAATTTTTTCAAATTAATCAATTAATAATTTTTACATGTAAGGAAAGTGTTAAAATTTAATAATAATCGATCAGTGATCATACCAATTACAGACACGATGGCAATAGTAAATAAATAATCGAACACACCGCTGCCCAAGGACAAAACGAGCGTGAGTGACTGAAGTCGGGATAATAAAACAATCTTAAGAAGATCAAATATTTATTAGTAATGTTCCTACGCTAAAATTCTCATTTAAATATAATGTAAAACTTCAAAATACGGACAACACTTAGTTTATATGCTGTACTTGGCAGTGCTTTACGAGGTATGTGATAATCAAGTAATCTCTTATGCACATCATTTGAATAAATGCAGTTTGTATAAAAATATTTTTATTATTTACAATGCATACGCAATTCCGCACTTTGTATTTAACATTCTTTCATTGCAAGTTATAGAGATCTTTGTAAACTGAACTTTTTGTTTTAAATAGTTTTTTTTAAACTTTTTTTTTGGTCTAATCAAGACAGTTTGCAAATAACTCTCAAAATATTCTTTACTACTTTAAGACATATAAACCAGTTTTAATGCTCTAAGTCTTTTTTTTTCTTCTGAAATTCCTGAAATTGTAGACTCCTTTGCCATTTTTAAATCTGCAAACGTGATTGATTTTTCGATAAAAATTTTTCTAGAATTCCATTGTAGTCAGTATATCCATCTACTTGTCCATTTGTTTTTTTTGCTTGATCAAGACAGTTTGCAAATAACTCTTAAATTTTCTTTACTACTTTTAGACACGTCATCCAATAAATTCTCCAGGTCTTTTTTTTCTTTTGAAATTCCTACACTTGTAGGCTCCGTTGCCATTTTCAAAAATTCAAACGTGATTGATTTTTCAATAAATAATTTTTCTGGAATTTGATTGTTGTCTGTAGATCCATCAACTTGCCCATTTGGGTAATATTTTATTTTACAGAATTTACTTATTTTAACTTTTTTTGGAATGTTTTAACTTTTTTCTAAAATGATATTTTCAAAATCTTTGACGTTCGAATTTTTCTGTTCTACCATGATAAAAGGTGGAGTTTTTAAGTTTTCCATCGAATCTATGTTTTAATGTTCTGTTTCAATTGTTTCTCGCATTTTTTTCTTTTGTCCATATAAACCAAATTGACAGTCACGTTGCGAGTAGAAATGTCCGCGAACTAGGTAGGCATGCCATATCTCGATTTCAAAGTGAGGGATTCAACAGGAATATTCTTCAGATGCTCAATAATAATAATGGTCATATTAATTACGTTTTACTTGCAATTTTTTCGTACTTCTGTTCTCTTCAAGTGCCAGTTTCTGAAATTTCTTTTGTAGTTTGTATGCAACGAATATTTAATATATTCTCTTTTTTGAAACATGCTATCACAATTCACGGTTAAGATATTTTATTTTGATGAGATTTGTAGAGTAGAAACATTATAAATGGATATTTGATCTTCTTATGTTACTATCCCGACTTCAGTCACTCACGCTCGTTTTGTCCTTGGGCAGCGGTGCGTTCGATTATTTACGAGTACGTAATTGTTATGATCATCAATCGATTATTATCAAATTTTAACATAAACTCTTTCCTTATATAAAAAAATTATTAATTGATGATTTTGAAAAGATTCTAAATTTTTAGGCCATTTTTCGAGGAAATTGTGCATGTTAAATGTAAAAAAAAAAAAAACAATTTTTTTTAATGTTGATGACATCGCTATAGCCTAACCAATTTTTGTGCTCAAATTTCATGAAAAAATCTCTTTTAGTTTCGAAGATATCGCGGTTTGAGTTTTAAAAAATCTATTGAAAATTTTCGCTATCGCCGTTTGCCTCTTCCTCTTAGCCGCGGTGCCCCGCCCCTTTCCTACTAGCCCGAGCGCTCGCTCGGTTCTCCTTTCCAGTGGTCTAATTAGAATCTTCGCAACTTTCAATCCCTTTGCATCCAATTCTGAGAATTTTTATGAGAATCTATCAAAATACTTGAAAATTCATAAAATATTGAAAGAATACAGAATTAACGTATATTTTCAGAAATCTGTAAAAAATTTGGAATCTTCAAAGATACTGTTTTCTAAAAAAAAAAATTCTTTGGAATTTTTGATTTCGTAAAGCATCGAATTCCTGATTTTACATTAAAATCTCAAAAGATACTAAATATTGATTAGGAATCAAGAAAAGTGTATCAAGTAATGATACTAAAAAGTATTTTAAACATCCAGGATACTAGAAAATACTACAAATATTCATAAATGTTGAAAAGTTTAAAAAAGACTTCACTTATAGGAATCTCTAAAATGGCGAAATTGAATTGAAATTGTTCCTCATAGAGCATCTAACTCCGAGAATTTTTATAAAAATTCACGAAATTGCTGAAAAATTGAATAAAATTCATGAATATTGAGAAAATACAAGATGTACTAAAAGTTTTGGAAATTTATTAACCATTTGAAATCCATAAAGATATTGTTTTCTGAAAAATTTACCCAAACACTAAAAATTTCTCAATATAAATATTACATTTAGAGATTACATGAATTCCATAAATTCATATTATTAGTTTTAAATAACTGGATATCTATCAGCAATCTAGTTCTAGAAAATACTACGAAATTTCACGAATGCTGAAAAATATTTTAAAGACAGAATTATACATAATCGATTTGATTATTTATAATATTTCATTAATTATCTTATTTATTTTACAAGTATAAATTCGTAAAATTGAATGAGAGAGATAACAATCTTAGAAAACTTTATTCCTAGAGCATCTGATTCTGAAAATCTACATTGGACTCAGTTATAATATTACAAAATATACAGGGTGTTTCAAAAACCACGAAGGATAATGGGTCTGATTGATCTTTATATTTTTCTGAGTCGAAAAATCCTCTGCCACAGTCTTTTACAAAGGTACAAAACTCAAAAAGAAATGATATGAAAGCTTCAAGTTTGAACAATTAACGCACTCCGGCAAGTGGGGACAGAAACTTTGGAACAAAACAAACAAAAATTTTCTCCATATTTTTCTAAATAAAAAGGTTTCACGATATTTTTCTTGAAATTCTAAATCAAAAAGATATTTAAGCCAAGAATCTAAAAAATCTGAATGGTTAAAACTTGTGGCCCAAGTATCTTTTTTGATAATGAGTTTCGTGAAAAATGGCCACATACTTTTTGATCCAGAAAAGTATGGAGAAAATCTTGGTTGATTTTGTTCCGAGATTTCTTATCGCTACTCATCGAAAGAGCGTGTTTATTGTTAAAATTTGCGGCTGTAATATCTTTTTTGTTTTCGAATTTTGTAAAAAATGACAGAGGACTTTTTGACTCAGAAAAATGTTCAAAAAATTAGGCCAATTATCATCCAGGGTTTTTAAAACACCCTGCAGGAAAAATTTCAATATATTGAAAAAATGCAAAATGTACAAACAGTTTTCGAAACCTGAAATATTTGAAATCTATGAAGATACTATTTTTAGAAAAACGTTTAAAAAAACTAAAAGTCTCTCCAAATTTTGATTCTAGAGCATCTTATGCTGAGAATCTTATTTAATTGGAAAAATTATATCAATTTCTACAAATAATAGACACCTTTTAAGAATAAAAAAAACTGCTAAATAATAATTTTACGAAATATTGTAAAAAATACTTGAAAATACTATAAATTAATAAAATACTTCAAATCCATGTAGATTTTATTTTCTTGAAATAATTTTAAAATGAACCTGTGAAACCTTAAATCCCTAAGCATTAAATTCTAGATATTTATACATTCAGAAATCCATAAGAATCAAAAAAATTGTTAAAACAGTAAAATAGTATTTTTCGTATCCAGGAGCAGAAACGAGTGAAAACACGATTATGCGCCTTAATACGAACAGTGCTTTTTTTTTATCAAGAACATTTTTTTGTTTTGAACATGTTTTCGTTGTTTACGTGTAGAAACCCAAGGCCACCTTTCCGAAACGATGAATCGGCCGTCCCTGCAAACTAACATGAAAATGGTGACCCCGCAGCTAAACACAGTTGTTTACCCACGGGTCCGTTCCTTTTCATACTCGTGAAAACAAAACATACTATTTTCCACGCGTTTCAAAGCATCGTTCGAAAAAATGGTCGTAGGGTTTCTGCATGTAAACACGAAAACGCACGTTTTAATGTTCGAGATACGGAAGTATTTTTAAAAGTACGATGTACATATACTAAAAATATACTGACAATTTATACAATACTAATCATCTTTGAAAATACTGTTTCTTGGGAAGTTCTTTCAAATCCCAATGCACCAGCTTTTGGATGAGACGTTGCAACGAAGTCCCGATCTCCGTAAATAGTCTGCCTTTAGGACGGTGCAATTTCTGAGATATTTCTGCTTTTCTTGGAGCTTCGGGACGTCACATGCGTTTATGTGGCATGAAAGTCGTGGCAAAGTCGCAGGTACTTTGGAATTTTTCGCTAATTCGACATAGACGAATTAAAATGCGTAATAACTGCAACATGGGTGCGACATTCCTATAACGTTGCTGCGACTTTCATGCCACGAAACCACATGTGACGTGGCAAAGCTTCAAGAATAGCGGAAATATCTCAGAAATTGCACCATTCTAAGGGCAGTCCATTTACAGAGATCGGTGCTTGGTTGCGACATCACATCGACATAATATGCGAAAGCTGGTTCATTGGAATACGGGAAATCTGATAAATTTTGAATAGTAGATCATCAAATTCTTAAAATCTATATGACAATCTACAGAAATGCTGAAAATATATTGAAAAACTAGAATATCCTTCAAAATTTCATTGATTGTATTAAATGCGACAAATCCTCAAAATACTAGAACTCTGAAATTATTGTAGTTAATTCCTAGAAATACAACAAAAAACCTTTAAATGGTTTAAGTACGGAAAATATATGTCCCCAGAGACGTTAAAATGAGATGTTACAATTTTTTATGAGAAGTTATAGATAATAAATGTTATTGATACATTAAAACAAGTATATATCGAGCCTATTGACACTTTAGTTTGCCCCTTCATGTAAAATTTCGTTGCGACGCCTCTAAAAAGGGGGCCCCTAATTATTTAAATCAAAATTCATCCTCGCTACTAGAGCTAGAATTAAAAGGAAAAAAATCTTTGACTGAGTGACTTAAAAATCACGAAAATTGAATTCCACTATGTAAAATAAATAATAAATACAAACATAAAAAATATGCGACTGTATAAGTTGTACATATGACTTCAAAATCGTAAAATTCAAAATATAAAAATATGTGGCGTGGAACGAAGAAATGTACCCTACAGTCCTTGACGACTTTTGGAGAAAAACGAGATCACAAAGTCCGGAAGGACTATGCCGTCGCTTTTCAATAAATAAAAATAATTAACAATCTGAAAAAAACAGTATTCATTAAGCGTCCGCAAGATATACGGCCCTGACCCGATGACGCGGAAAAGTCGCACGGACTTAATATCTTCCGCAAGCAACTTCTTTTAATCCCTCTGTCTCCCTCTCACCTACAGCCGCGCGCTTACTCTGTCCCTTTCTAATCGGCGATCTGCCCGTTTTCACTACGATCGCTGTACAATTACTATAACTGTACTTTGTCAAGACCACATAGCTCGGGGAAGGTCAGGTTCCCTAAACGCCCCGAATTCTGCCGAGTTTACGCGACGCTATCCGATCGCCTTCATAAGAAGCAATATGATTGAATATGATGATTATTATCGATTGTTTGTTTTGGTTTTTTGACTAGTTTTGACGTTAAAAAGTTTCTAAATAGAAGTTTCTAAGTGTTTTGCGGACTTTCAAGCGCATCTAACTCATCTCTCGATGATGATGAATCACTAACAGTTTTCGTGGTGTCGGCACGAACAATGAAATATGCGGTGCTTTTTTTTGGCAAAAATGTTGACGGAGTAGCAGGAGCAGCAAAAGTCATCAAATATCCAAAATAACTTTGTCGAGTTTAATAATAGATTCATCATTAAAAAGTATATTTCTTTATTTATTTTATATAAATATATTATTTTTACTATTTCGAAGTGTTGTTATATATTTAGGATCATTAATATGAATTAAAATTTGGATGATTATATGATTTGTAGTAGAATATTATGTATTCCAAGAGTTATTTTGAGGATTTTGAATGCGATATTTTAGAATGAAATTGATTAATGCTGAAGTTTGATTCTTGTAAATAATATGTTATGAATAAAAACACAATTTTTGAAAATACAACTATATAAGAACAAGTGATTCTCCTTTATTAAAAAAAAATATTGTGAAAACATATTTCTGTATTTTGTGGTAAAGAATGTATAACGTTAATTTTTCAATGTTGTTTTATGCGATAAGCTATTATATACAAATTCGAACAAATGAATAATTTAATTTAAAAAATATTTGCTCCATATACAAAAGGGAGAAATAAAAGATAGAAAATATTTGAAACTTTGACGTTGAAAAACTACTTCAATTTCAAAAATGCTGTTACGCAGTTTCGATACAAAAAATAAAAAAAAAGTCAAAGGCATTATTTAAATGTGAAATAAATCAATGCTGAAATTGAATTTCAATCCATATTATTATTTAAAAACATGACATTTTTCGAAGTAAAACTAAACAATGAAAAGAAAACACATTTTCTTATATTTAAACCAACTTCAATCAAATTTTATAATGTTTTCCACATTATAATAAAATTTATTATTATTTCGACATTGCGACAAAATCAAGATTGACAATAATTTTCTTATCGCTGAAAACACTAACGTATTCAGCTTTGTGAAGTCGTTTGGCGACATGTGCAAAAGTAATGAACTCGCAAAAATTAAATTTGTCCGAGAAACTGGAAAATAAATGCGATAAATCATTTTTTTTTTAATTACTATTCTTTAGTCTTGTTATATAAAAAATTTTGTTCTCTAATATCAATCTTTGTTTGCTACAAAATGTAAAAGTAATGTTTTTGAATGTGTGAGCTGTCCATAATTTCTCAGTTTTCAACAAATTAAATATATATTTCTGATTTTAAAATTTCTATATTCTAAAGAAGAGCCAAAAAACGAGTTGGAGAAAAAATAAAAAATTTAATGAGTTGATTTAAATGAATAAAGAGCTTTAAGTAATTTTACTACAATTTTCGTTTTTGATCGTTTAAATACAAGAATCTAATTTTTATAATTCATTCTAATTTTTTTTTATTTCGATTTTTGTATAGTTATAAATGTTAATGTAGTTAATTTCTGTGATTGTGTGAGATTTTAACGATTCCTAAGTTCTCAAAAAAAATTTTCGGTTTTGAAATTCCTGTATTTTAAAGATCAGCCGACGAAAAATTGTTCAAGAGTAAGAAAATAAAGTAAGTCAATATAAAAGAACAAAGAATTTCAAATAATTATGGTAAAATATTCGTCTTTGACCATTACAATATAGAAATTTGTTTTTTATAATTATTTGTCATTTTTTACAAATTTTTGTTTTCAAATTATTTAAATATTCAACATGTAAGTTTGCTTCAGTAACAAAATTTACATTGAAAATTCACAAATTTTAGAATCTGATAAGTAACTATCTGATATTCCATATTCCAAATTACTAATTTTTTTAATAACTTATTATTTATCTTATTTTGAATCTCAATGATTAATAATTATGTTTCTGATTCCTTTGTACTAGAATTTCAACTTGAATTGGTTAGGTTTGATAATTTGTACTCTTTACTTTGACTTTTTTAAGTTCAATTTCATTTTTTGTCCCCATTTTGATTACCGGAGTATCAATTAGTTCAAATCGTATATGTTAAGTTATTTACTTTCAAACTTTACAAATTCAGTTCAATAGGTCCCCCAAAAAAATATTATGTATATTTAGATATTTTTATTAAAACCTTTTTATTTACTATATTTAAAATAAGACACAATGATTTTTGAATAGAAGAAATTTTTCAAATTCAAGTCACAAATTTTTTTCATATTTCAGTTTTTTCTTTTCTGTATAGAAACAGATACTTTTACTTTATTCAGAAACTTTATTTGTTTAAATTTGTATGTAATAGCTTTTTATAACATGAAACAACATAAAAAATTTTCGTTGTACATTTTTCAAAAAATTGTCAAAAAAGTTTAAAAATTATTCAGTAGTTAAACATAGAAATGTTTTTGATAAAGCTAGTTTAAATAAAAGAAAATGTGTTTTCTTTTCATTGTCTAGTTGTACTTTGAAGAATGTCATGTTTTCAAATAATAGGAATTAAAATTCTACTTCAGCATTGATTTATTTCACATTTAAATAATGCCTTTGACTTTTTTTCATTTTTTGTATCGAAACTAGGTAACAGCATTTTTACAATTGAAGTAGTTTTTTAACTTTAAAGTTTCAAATATTTTCTATCTTTCATTTCTCCCTTTTGTATATGGAGCAAATATTTTTTAAATTAAATTATTCATTTGTTCGAATTTGTATATAATAGCTTATCACATAAAACAACATTGAAAAATTAACGTTATACATTCGTTACCACAAAATACAGAAATATGTTTTCACAATATTTTTTTTAATATAGGAGAATCACTTGTTCTTGTATAGTTGTATTTTCAAAAATTGTGTTTTTATTTATAACATATTATTTGCAAAAATCAAACTTCAGCATTTGAGCTCGTGAATAATTACCAAGATGGTTTTCGAGTATTATGACTTACGCCGCATTATGATTCGAAGGGAAAAATTACAAGTAACTATTTGTCAACCTTGAGAGCACTTAAAAGTCCTCAAAACACTTTGAAAGACAGCTGTTTTGACTGTGAAAATATTAAAAGTGAAAACGATTTTCCACTATTTCAACCGTTCAGCTGTATGAAAATTTCCTTAGTTTACACAGCAAAAGAAGTGATATCCTCCGCCACCTCCCTACACTCACCACACACCATGCCAATGCAAAGGCGGGCCGTCGCTTTTATGTGTCAATGAATCCATTTTTTCTTTATGAATCCTTTTTTTTCTTCTCTCATAAAACTTTCATTCAAAATCACCCATATGAATGTTGTGATATCTAACCGCCACCTCTCTCCACTCACCACACACCTTGCCAATGTAAAGGCAGGCCGTCGCTTTTATGTGCCAACAAATTAATTTTTTTCTTTAATAAACTGTTTTTACTTTCTCTCATGAAACTGTCATTAAAAATCACCCATATGAAATTCGTGATATCTAATAATTCGTCGATTATCAGATAATAATTACACAAAAGAAAGCTGTGATATCCATAATGTCACGTCGATCTACATTTGTAATATTAATTTCTTTCTTTCCGAAAAAATCACCTTTAAAAAAAAAACTGACTTTAAAATTAGTATTATACAAGCTACTTATTATTTGATGTTCAAAGGCAAGCGACGCCGACGGCCCGCTTCGAATACTGCTTTATAACGACCTTGCCAATCTTCAACAGAACCATACAGCCATCTAAATTTTAAAAGATATTTGAATTCTTTTAATACCACCCTTAAAAACATATATATCAAAATTTTATTTCCGAAAATTTTCATACGTTTATTTCATAAGGAACCAGAAATCCTTTAAAGATTTTAATTACATTGCCTTGAAATGATTGGCATCTATAGACGTGAAACTTTATGATAAGGTTTGCAATGAGTAAGTTAGTCATATTTTTTAACCATCTATTGCATTCTTAACGTAGTTATAATGTCTGTGTCTTCCAGCCATAATAGCCCAAGTAAGACATCTCATAACGCTCAAAATGTTATTAGAATATCATGTAAAATGAGCCTTATGGCATCAGGGACTTGGGCTATTATGGCTGCAAGCTACAGATGTATCACTGTGAGTTTGCCAAAACTTGCTCTACAAGATTGAATTTATAATTTGTTGCATAATTTTTATTAACAGTACCGATTATTAGCGAAACGTAGATTCCAGATTCTAATACTTCTAGAGACATGCATGCACACATGAAGAAAAAATATTTCATTTAAATAAAATTATTGTTACATATTTAAGCTAGAGAAAGTTCTTATTCATGGCAATGAAATACTCGATTAAAGATTTTGATTCAAAAGAGAAAATGTTATCGTTTTTCTGCTTGTTTAACTTGCAAGAGAAAAATTCATTGCTAGGAGTGTTAGGATCATCGATGCAGGTGGTTGGGCAGAAAGCGTTTACAACGTGTTTTTATCAGAAAATTTTTGAGGATAACGTAGTTGCTCTTCATTCAAACAATTCTTATATTGTATAATAATTATCTAAGTTGTTCTGAAAGCTACTATCATATTCCTTCATTTTTTTTTTTTTAAGTTTTCTAAAACATACACAAAATTTTTGGCAAAGTGAAGCGCAGCGCAAATGGTCGTTTCAGTGAAAAATGATTAAAAATACATTATCGTCCAGAAAAAATGATCATAATCACTTAGCAAGGCCGTTATAAAGCAGTATTCGAAGCAGGCCGTCGGCGTCGCTTGCCTTTGAACATCAAATAATAAGTAGCTTGTATAATACTAATTTTTAAGTAAGTTTTTTGTTGAAAGGTGATTTTTTTGGAATAAAAGAAATTAATTTTACAAATGTAGATCGACGTGACGTTGTGGATATCACAGCTTTCTTTTGTGTAATGATTATTTGATAAACGACGAATTATTAGATATCACAACTTTCATATGGGTAATTTTGAATGAAAGTTTTATGAGAGAAAGTAAAAACAGTTTAGTAAAGAAAAAAATGGATTTGTTGTTACATAAAAGCGACGGCCCGTTTTTACATTGGCAAGGTGTGTGGTGAGTGGAGGGAGGTGGCGGTTAGATTCAAAAGACTAGGTCCTTTTCAGCTGCTCGAGCAGGTAGTAACGTTCCCCTGCGAATATTTCCCTTCCCATCACACATCTCGCGGGTCAAACTCGGAAACTGAGCATTGATTTATAATACTGATTATCTTTTTTTCATGGTGAATCGTAAAATTTACAGATTACTTGCTAGATCATTGCGGGAAACTAATCCGGAACGTCCGGATTCTAAGCTTTAGTAGCTTAAACGCGGGTCTAGTTGTAAGCAGAGGGAGAAGGGATCTTCTCCTGCTGCGAAACTTGGCCATGATTTACGTCAACTTTGAAGACGAATTTTTATATGATAAAAAAATCTGATGAATTCGAGAGTAGGCTCATTCGACGAGGAAAATGTTCTACATTCAGAATCACGGGATATTCTATCTTCGATTTTCGGTGCTGTGAGGTACATTTCTTTGTTTCACGCCACATATTGTACTCTCGAAAACAGATTGTTGAAGATTGAAAATTAGTTTATTACACAGTCCAACAAAAAAAATATGGACACGACGTTCCACCGGAAATTCGTAGCTACTGTCAATTAGTATAGTTACCAACCCCAGAATAGTTTTTCATGATAAAATTGCGTTTTGAACTTAATGACCGTTTCAATTATTTTACATTAAATCCAAAATTTTCTTACGATGTTATTATAAAAAAAACCGAGTTGTAGGTTTTCAATGTCAAGGAATCTGATTTTAGAGTCAAAATTGCAAAAAATCGATATTTTCATATTTATATTTAAAAAAAATATACATACATTTTCTATCGAAAAAGAGTCTTTTACATGCTCACATTCTCCCCCATTCTCCCATTGGCATATTATAATAGAGAGCCTACGCTCTCTAGAAATCAAAATTGTGTTTCAATCGCATTTCTGCAAAGCAGGTATAAGACCTTTTTTCAACAAAAAACGTATCTACATTTTTTTGAGATTGAAATATGAAAACAGCAGTTTTTTTTTGCATTTTTGAATGTTTAAGAAGTTGTTTTAATCCAGTGAATAATGCACAAAATTGGTGGTTGCGAAAAACACAGTCGAATCAAATATTGAGCTCGTTGACGAAACCATTTTTTAAATTTATTTATAGCTCTCTGAAACTTTCACCGATCTTGAATTCGATCGGTGAAAGTTCTAAAGAAATAATAGTACATTACGTAACTGAGACTTAAATTTTCTATTTATGAGTGTGAAGTTTGTAGACGGAGGCGAAGCCGAGGTTTACGATCCCAAGAGTAAATATAAAATTTCTGTCCTAGTTATATACGATACTTTATGTACCGAGGGCTGGAGAACGAATTTAGAGAAATCTGAACTGGATGAGAGATGAGTTTTCTTTACCAGAGGCACATAAAATATTTTATGTACATAGATCTAAAAATTTCGTATAGTATGTTATGGGTCACGCACATAATACGTCACGCTCTTGGGGGGAGGGGGGATCAGCCTAAGTGTGACTAACCATGTTAGCTCTTATGGAGAAATGCGTGACGAAGAGGGAGGGGGGGGGTCTAAAATCTCCTTAAAACGCGTAACGTATTATGTGCACGGCCCCTTGGTGATCAAATTATTTTATCTATTTTTTGTATGTTCTACAGGTTTATGCTATAGTTCAGAAAACTTTGACGATTTTGAAGATTTAAATTCATTTCTCAGAATACAGAATCATTCATATAGAATTGCAAGGTTTTCATTTACTATTTTTTTGGTATTTATACAATTCAAGAAATGGTAATTGTATGATTCGTACAAATTGAATCAAATCTCTTTTTTTTCTCGCTTTCTATGTGAAATAAAAGAATAAAATCTCAAATGATTTATAATTGTGCATTTAATTATATATATGTAGAAATTTATTGACATATTTTCTCTAGGATTCGAAGTCTTTTAAATTTCTCAAGGAAAATTATATCTTAAAATTTTTTGTGCATTGAAAAAATTCCCACTATTTTCCGCATTTTTCTAGTAAGTATATACGAAAGCTTGGAGGACTTTTAAGTATTCGCAAATGTAGATTTCTGATTTTTTTGTGGACATCTGCAAATATTTAAAAAATTCGATGCTTTAGAATGCGAGTTTTGACTTAGGGGTCGTGCACATAATACGTCACGCTTTTTTCTGTTCATGTCTTTGTCCTACTTATCTTGAATCATATTCTTGTCCTTGTTTAATCGCGTGACGTATTATGTGCACAGCCCATTATAAAAATTTTTCATGTCTTATTAAGTTCTCCTTTTTTCGTATGTATTTAGTATTAGAAAGATTTTATCGCATTATCTAGAATTTTTAAGGTTACTTTGTATTTTCTTCGTGTCGAATCATTGATGACATCTTCTAGTTCACGTCTATTTTGTCCAAAAATAGAGTGGAAAATAGAAAAGGAAGGAATGAATGTATCCATGCATTTGCTTCGGAGACTGAAACTTTGAGCGCGTTTTTCTCGAAACGCTGTTTTTGTCGTTAGGTACCTTTCTAGAAACCGTGTCACATTTATCCAAGATGTAAAGTTTCAGCTAGTGTATACTACCCTCTTAGCTATTTCTCTATTGAATGTAAGAGATTGTTTTCGAAGCAGATTTCCCATACTGTTCATTAAATCGTCTATTAAAGTTATGGATGCATCAATGAAAAAAATAGACACTATATAAAAATCATAAACCTCTCATGAAACCGAAGAGTTAAGTTATAATATATATATCAGACACTAAAATAATTTTGATTTTACATGATTTTTCAATGGTAATGTGTATTCAAACTTTCTTGAATTGAAGTAGATATCAATATAATATATTAATTTTGTAGCAGATTTTATAAAATTATTCAACAGCGCTGTTTCATGAAAAAAAATCTTACGATAAATAAACGATCTGCGTTCATTTATGGATTACTATGAAAAACCTGCCTACAATTTATTATATATGAATATTATTATTTTTCAAATGATTATGGGAGAATGGGGAGTTTAGAGACAGATTTTGTTTTTGAACTTTAACTACTGACTCATTCCACGCCAAGCGTTACACCAAATTACAACTAAGTCATAGAATTTCAAAACTTTGTATGGATTGTAGAGTGTACTCGATACTCAAGTTAATATGTAAATATTAGTCCTGAATTCCATAAATTCTAGAGGTTATTGGCACTCCAACCTTTTCGGCACGGAAGAAAAAAATTCATAAATTCTGAACCGTTCCACCAATTTGCTTGAATTTTTTTTTGAATTCTTCGAAATGTTTGCACTATCATTTTATCGATATTTTTGATAGTTATTTTGTTTAAGCGAACAAGTTTTTCATAATTTTTTTAAGAGAATCAAAATTTTTTCAACCTTCTCAATGCTGTATAATAATGGAATGCAGATGAAAAATACGCGGAAAACGTCAACCTTTAAGAATCCGTTTAGAAAATTTAGTTATCTCAATTAGTTCCAGAGATATGAATTTATTTGTGAACTGTATCGCTGACGGTATTTTGTCCGCAGTGAAATAAGAAACATGCTACCGCTAACTTCAGTTGATTGCGTTTTTTTTTTGAGAGCGGCAACACTCCAGCGTGCTGTTTTTAGCAGGTAGAGTGATAGAGTGATCATTATTGCTACTTTAACACTCATACAGTGTTTTCAAGTTTGCAAAGCGAGTGTCACAATAAAGTTTTTGAAAAAAGGGGAACAGTCGAAATTCATGTTTGATACGGTAAATGACGTGTATTTTACATTCGTTAGTAGGTTGTTTAAACGTTGGAATCGAAGCGTACATGGAAGATATATTTTCTTTAAGGCTTATAAGCTTTTTCGAAGGATGCATTATGTATCATATACCTTATTATGTTTACACGTCTTTTTCATTTACATGACAATATTATTTAAAATTAGTTGAATTTATATTTTTTCATCAAAGTATGTTTTGACTCTATTAAAAAATTTCCCTAATCAGCAACAATTGTAAAACTTTCGAATAAATATCGCTCAAATTTACCAATGCAAAAAGTGATGATTTATGATCATCCACCCGAATCAACTACTTGATTTGTTTAGAATAAGCATTCAAAAACGACTTTCAAAAAGTCCATTCTTATGAACGTCATATTATGATTTACGAAGTATTTAAAGAGTGCAACTTAGTACATTTAAAAAGTTGGTTAGTTACTTGGATATTGAAACAGATTTTGATTTTAGCATATCTTTAGAAACCGGGCAAATACAAACTAGACAAAAGAAAAGCTATTCGAAAAGTCAATTTTTTCAACATTGCGGAAATATATGATTGAGGATCGTGTTTGTCAAATCAAAAAATAACATTGACTTACTTTGCAGCGTAATACACATTAAGGATGGACAATGTACCTTATGAACTATTGACAAAGTTGAAATTTTGAAATAGATTGTGGTAAAATAAGTTACAAATAATTTCGTACATGCACATTGAGTAAACAAGCAAAATATCAGCTCCTTACATAGTCTAGTTTTTTTTACAAATATAAATATTTTACAATTCAACGTGTATTCCACTGTGTGAAAATATATATTTATAAATTCTCAAAAAACTAAGACTTAGATTATTGTGGATATTAAATCATTACTGACGAATCAAAATTACACGTCATTTACCGTATCAAACACGAATTTTGACTGTTCACCTTTTTTTTTAAACTTTTTTGTCATACTCGCTTAGCAAACATGAAAACACTGTATGAGTGTTGAAGTAGCAATAATGATCACTCCATCGCTCTCTCTACCTGCGGAGGACTGCACGCTGGAGTGTTGCCGCTCTTAAAAATAACGCAATCAACTGAAGTTGGCGGTAGCATGTTTCTGATTTCACTGCGGACAAAATACCGTCAGTGATACAGTTCACAAATAAATTCATATCTCTGGAACTAATTGAGATAACTAAATTTTCTAAACAGATTCTTAAAGGTAGACGTTTTCCGCGTTTTTTACATCTGCATTCCGTTATTATACGGCATTGAGAAGGTTGAAAAAATGTTGATTGTCTTAAAAAAATTTAAAAAAACTTGTTCGCTTAAACAATATTTATCAAAAATATCAATAAAATGACAGCGCAAACATTTCTAAAGAATTCAAAAAAAATTTCAAGCCAATCAGTGGAACGGTTCAGAAGTTATGAATTTTTTTCTTCGAACGTGCCAAAAAGGTTGGAGTGCCAATAACCTCTAGAATTTATGGAATTCAGGACTAATATTTACATATTAACTTGAGTATAGAGTACACTTAACAATCCATGCAAAGTTTTGAAATTCTATGACTTAGTTGTAATTTGGTGTAACGCTTGGCGTGGAATGAGTATACTCAAAAATCACATTATTCTGCATATCCTAATGATATTATCTCTAATTCGACACTAATGGCACCTACTGATTCAAACTTTTCATTGAAATATCATTTTTTTTCTCAACTTTCAAACTGTACAACAAAACTTTAGTTTTCCGAATGTTTAAAAATCTTGAGTTGTGGGACACTGCTTATAATCATGAGAAATGACGAAATTTGGTGTTTTTATTTTTTAAATTCACGATTAAAAATATGAAAAATGGGACTATTCCTACGAACAATTATTAGAGAAATTCGAAGCTATTGATCCAATTTTCAGGGAACTGTAACGAGCGAGGTAAAATTCGCTCGTCAATAATCTTTCGATCATTCGACCTTTCAAAAACAATTTTTCAAGTTGTTATCTACATCATTCGATTCTCCTGATCACTCAACTTTTCGATAATTTTAGCACGGGAAATAAAACAATTTTACAAATGACGATGATTTTCTATTTTCTTGAAAACTTATTATCTACTCGATTCTCTCGGTCACTCAACTTTCGACTGATAATCAAAAAAATGGGTTTCAAATAATAATGATTTTCTATTTTTCAAGTTGTTATCTACATCATTCGATTCTCCTAGTCACTCAGCTTTTGATTTGATGAAGACATGTCGAAGCAGAGAAAACTAATGATTTAACAAATGACAATGATTTTTTTTTCTTCAAAGACAAGCCATTATCAGGAGAGGTTTCGCAATCGGACGTAAACGGACCGAAAAAGGTCTGAATACTTCCTTTCGGAACTGTATATAAACCCGCGCATTTTGCAGTAGAATCGAAGTTGTTCTCGAGCTTCTAACCTGACAGCTTCTCACTAGAGACAGTCCAAAAAGGTTCTGAAAGCAAAGAGACTTCTTCCGAGGTCCAAGGGCTCGACCTCACGACAGCCCGATAGCCTCAAAACTGCCTTAATCCGATCAGACCTAAAGCCCAGGTTGTACCTGAGGTCCATTGCCTATTGGTATCAAGGATAAAAGGGATATAAAAGTAAGCATTAATTCAGGATTCCCATGCTCGAGACTTTTGGTTTCCCTTTTTATTATTGCTTAAATTATTCTTCAGGAGGGGAGACTCGTCTCCACCGGGGTAGCATCCAGACTCAGCCTGAGCAATGATGGCGGTAGTTTTAATTGAAACGATGTATGAAAGTTTCGGCGCATTTGAATCCAACCTTTATGAATAAATCATTTTATAAATAAATTATACTTCGTCCATCCATATTAGTTATGTCGAGTTTGCCAAAAATCTTATGAGTAACATTCGGAAATCAACACAAGATAAATAAAGTTAGAGACCAGAGAATATTACGAACCTTCCAGAGGTACATGAACAAATAAAAGATGAATAGATTTCGATCCATAGTGCCCACCGCGAGAGATTTAACTTGGAGTTTGAGAAGCCTAGCAAGGCAACTTTTTGTTAAACCAAGCGCCAAGAAGGCCATATTCAAAAGGAAAGGATTCTCAGAGTATACCACAGACTGAGGCTCTTGAAAACTCTTCCCCCAGAGAGAAATATTACCTTAGAAGAATTGGACACTCAAATAGCCAAACTGGCATCTTCGAAATATGGGATCACCTTGATAATTCCCACGAAAAGTCTAGAATTTCCTTGTAAAGCGTGCAAGGCGATTCAGAGCTTCACCCTGAATCAGCATCCTTTAGATAAAGAGATTTCTGCAGCTTTTCCTGACACAAGAAATAGAGACACAGCAGATCAGGACTTTTATGATTCACTAGAGAAAACTTACTTTTATAACGCTAGTTTTGATGACGGTTGCCAGAGCCCAGAATAAAGAAAATTTAAGTTATTTCGAGAGCGACTCGAACCAATTGTAACTGGTTGAAATTGTATACCGAAAACTCTTTATGTATTAAATGTGTTGATAATAATAACGTCACTCAAGTGACATTTTAAAGGAATTCTTGTGTTCTGTTTTCATCCTTAAAACAATTCCCCGACTCCCTTTAAAAAGTCGGATCAAGGGTCACTGTAGGCCGTTGTCTACATTCCTTTTCCTTTTCTGCTTCGACGAGAGTAATGGATATTCAACAGGGTTGGATACAACGCTGACATTTCCTTAAAATAAAAAAATCTTCGATTTCATTGGTCTCGCTCGTCACAGAACACAAATATAATTCTTAGCTTGCAAGTTCGCAAACTTTATGTGCACCCCGAGTAGAAAAATTGAAGTATATGTGGCGTGGACTGGGTAATAACAGCACCAAAAATCGAATTCGAGATAGTCAGTGATTCCGAAAATATAAGTCTTGCTTTATCAAACGATTCCACTGTTAAAAATGTATGATTTTTTTAATTTATGAAAAATTGGGGTACAAAATTGGACGGTCCATGCTACGCTTAGGGACTTTCTCTTTTCAATCTTTTTTTTCTCGAAAAGCGGCGAGGTGCTGTTAGTGCCCTTTCTTCAGTCCACGACACATACACTTCATAGCAGTCTAAAAAGCCGATTTTTGCCCGCGTACTATTTCAATCTCTTTAGTTGCCCGTAGTATAAGTTTTAGCCTCCTAAAGTATACTTATTGGCACAAATTCATACTTTTGGAAGACCTAAGTGTTTAGTATTCTAAGTCTACTTTGGGTATACGGTTTGGGACATGGACTAGTATCCTGAAGTCCCCCTTCGGTGTACTTTAGTATATTTCCTAAGTAATGCTTAAAGTATACTGAGTAAACCAACTTACCCTAAGTCACCCAAAAGTATTAATTTGTTCTAATAAGTATACTTATTTTGGTATACTCCGGGAGACTAAAGTGAATGAAAAGTATTCTTTCATTCTTCTACTAGGCACAGCACGATTACAATCATTGCAATAAATAAAAACTGTTAAATTTTCTTCAAAATTTGATAAAGTTTTAAAAAATGCATCCAAATTTAGAAAGACGCATGTCTACAAAATGTGGAAACAATAGCGTCTCACAACTCCCCAAATCGTATATTTTTTAAAATGGCCGCATAGTCATTAGTAAATCTTATGTTCGTGCACAAATGAAAGCGTCTGTTGAAACCTAATAGATCAATGATTATTTTCTGTATATTCACTTTGGCAATTTGCTTGAAAATTTGATTGAAAGTATCACAAACACATGTGGTCAAAAAAACTTGTAGAAAAATTTTTAAGCAAACAATTTGAAAAGACACTTAGAATGTATGTTAGCTCAATGAATACCAGCTGAGAATGATCTCAAAGCATCTCAAAATTACGTCTCAAACGGGTCTTAAAACGTCTCCAATTTTCGCTCTGAAATTTCGACTCGGGACTGTCTCTACTCTCTCACAACTCCCTATTCTCCGTTATATATATTTAACCTAATATCTATTTTTTTTTGAAATCGTGTTTTAAATTTGAAAAACACGTTCATGTAAATTGTTTTCAGATATTCACGTTTGAAAGTTATATCTGTTACCACGTACAAAAAATTGAATAAACAAATTTCGAATATAGTCCGTTAAAGTTCAATTAATTTCAATAAAAAATCATGAAATAATAATATGCATATAAAAACAATAAATTTTCCATATATTTCTTTGAAATACTTTTTGTATACGTGCCCATGAAATTTCAAATACGATTTTAAGGGAAAATCTCTGAAAAATGTTAAAAGTTTCAAATTTTCATTGACCGTGTAGCTTAAAACAGCACATATAAAAAATGCAATCGTTTGCTTGTCAACATGATAAATTTACGATTAAAAGCCTTCGATTTCTTACACATTCGAAACCATTGTGTGCTAACGTTGCACTGTCGATTCGATAGGTCTGATACACTGAATTAGTATTTCATGTGTAAAAAGATTACCAGTAACAAATGCTTTGTCCCCTTTGACGAAAACGTTTCGAATAACTTTCTTTTTCGATGCTTCTTTATCTAAATAACCGTTGAAATCACGCGATGCGTTGCCTTCTCTTATGAATCCTATAAACATCCCCGGCTCGTCTGAAAACATGCAAAGTGGCACAATGACGATTACTCTATATCTTTTCCTCGTTTTCATAAAAATGCATGATTTATCATGCGCCGGGTGGATGCTGCCTGAACTTTAGTAAGATAAGTTTTTTTGTTTGAATGTGTGTGTGCGTGCGTGTGTTATTTTAAATAATTGTTTTATCTATTAAAATGTTTGATAATGTCCGTAAGTTAATATCAATATTAGAAACATTAAAAAATAGACTCTCCGATTCTAGATATAAGTAGAAAAAAGTTCTTACTTATTTCTGCTCTGATACACAATCCGTCCGGGCCACGAATTGGCTCTGATGTTTCGGTATCCACACGGATAATCGCGACTGGATGCAGGGATTTCGGTAGAAATGAGGGCACAAAACCAACGGCTCCGACTTTATTATCAACGTTTACTGAAAAAACGTGAGAATTGGAAGAACAAAATTTACATTCTTATTTTTTTTTTTTTTATGTAAATTACAAATATAAGTATCTGGATAAACAATGGAAGGAGCCATTTATCTAAAAATATAAATCAATAAAACTCTGTGGTAAAATAAGCAAAAACAGCATAGTCGAAATTTGTGATCCAGTTTGTAGAAAGGTACCTAACGTTCGAATCAACTTAGCTTGTTCGTCATGCCGGATTAACTATAAAGTCTGCCTTATCAATTTAGTAGTTAGGTACCTTTTTATAGACTGGGTCACATTTATCTCCACATGTAACACTGGTAAAAATTTAATGATTACTCACTAATATTGGCATTTCCCTCGCTCGACCCGTAAACTTCCATGATTTCGGCAACCTTGAATCGATTTACAAAGCTCTGCCAAATTTGCGGCCGCATTCCATTTCCTACCATCAGCCTAACGGCATGCTCCGTGTCTTCGGGCTGAGGTGGAGCAGCATGTAAATACCGACACATTTCGCCAATATACTGCGCCAACTGTGTAAAAAAAATGCGAACAAGCCTTTTTAACCAAACTAAAATGATAAACGACGTAGCACTGATGGTTGCATGAAACAACCCTACCTCCCCTAACAACTGAAATTCATTTTTGATGATTGACTTGAATCCAACAGTCGACATTCCTCAAATAGAATCACATCAAACAGTTGATGCAGTGGAACATTAAAAAAAAATGAATCCGAGGATTCGAAGTATGTATTCGGAATTCACATTTTTTCAAAATCTAATGATATATGAAGGACTGAAAGACTACAGGGGGTAAGCGCCATTTTTTTTCGAAAATGAGTTTTTTGCATTTTTGAATAGATTTGGTAAAGGCCATCACTACCACGTTGAGAAAATGTGAAAATTTCAAATTTCGTTTTTTATACAGTTATTTGAAATCGCTCGAGGAGTAACTCCACCGTCGCGGAAGTTCTATGGGGGGGGGGGGGGGGGTAACTCCTTACGAAGCCTTATGGTAATTTCGTGTTTTGTAATGGATGGCGGGGGTACACTTAAAATCTATGCGAAGGGAATGCCATTTATTGGAGTTACATGATATCAAAGCGATGGTAGGTTACCGTGACGGAAAGTTTTCGTCAATTTTATTTTTGGTTAATGTGCTATTGGTCAAAAACTGCTGTCACGCTGTAGTTCGTCGGTCACTTTTCACGTCAGTACTTATTTTCCGTTACATTTTTTCAAAAACTGCAGCCAGAATGTTTTTTCTACGTAACTATACGAACAAATCGAGCCATAATTCATGCACCTTATTCTGTACAGTATCAGTGAAGTATATGGGAAATAAAAAGGTCGAGCGGCCCGAGAGCCGGAGAAAGGGAAAAGCGTACACAACGCATTCCGGTAGAAATGTCCCAGCAAGGAATTAATAATATTATTATTTAATTTTATCGCCAATCAAACACGCTGAACGCGAAAACGAGAAAAAAAAAACGATGGAGTTACCCCTTTTAGATGTTCCGCTGCCCTGGAGTTAACCCCTTACCAGACTTTGGAAAATCGTAGAACCTGTATTTTTTAACGTAAGGGGATAACATTTCTGAGTAACGTACGTCTACACTGAATCTATTTTACAAAAAATTGAGAACTCTTCGTTGCTACACACATCGTATTGCGAACGTTTATTCGTCGCCCTGAAAAATTTTGGAAATGGCGCTTACCCTGTACAGTTTTTCCGCCCTTCATATGTGTCATGGGATGAGAAAATGCAGCTTAGCGGCAAAACCGGTAAGGTTTATTTTGGATCAACACGATGTTTTGGGCCCTAAGTGCCCCAAAGAGCCATGCTGTGGGAGGGCTATTGTGTTCGAGCTCGAGCCTCAAAAAACTCAGCCAATGTAAGCGCAATTCATTCCAGCGCTTACGTTAAACGATTGAAAAGTTCTCGGAAAATAAATGATCGAGCTTAAACACAATATGACCCCATAATATGGTGATTTGGGCACTTTGGGCTCGAAATTTCAAGTCAGTCCCAAGTGAACCTTACCGACTTTGCCTGTAAGCTGCGTTTTCTCATCCCACAACACATATGAAAAAATTCACTCAATTTTGATGATAGTTCTGGATCAAAGACAATAAATAATCAATTTCAAAAAATTAAATACCCGGAAAATGAAAAATCTCAGTTATGCGACTTTTAACAAAAAAAGAGTCTTTAGTGCGGACTCCATTCAGCTCAGTAATGATCTTGGGTTAGGTTAATTATTAATTGAATTCGTACCGATGACTCTTTTTTCAGTTGCAGGTCACTTTAAGTAGGCATTAGACAATATATACGAACCGTGCAATTGTATTTAATGCAATCCCTCCAATACGCAGTAACTGAAAATTTAGTTCTCAAGACACTGGGGATGCCTCTGATTAGAGCGCAGCTCGTACCAACGAGACCTCCTGCCATATGATATAAAGGAATCGGATTGTACATGATGTCACTGTCTGGTCTCAAATTCAGAAAGCAGAAAGTTGCGGTTGCAACTAACAAATACCTTAAACAAATTAATTCATTATCATAAAATATACTTCAAATTTTCGCACTTTCACAATCCTAGTTTGAGATGGTATTGTGTAACATCAAGAACTTTCTTACGATCCTTCATTAAGATTGTTCATTGTTCAGATAATTGAAGAAAATTGAAGACAATTAAGAAAATAATTGAACAAGATGACGAAATTCTCGGTTTTGAACTTGAATAACTTGCACAGTCGTAAATATTTAAACGATTACAAAAATGTTTCGAGTTAAAAAATTTGCATAATTCTCTTAAACATTAGCAGCATTGAATTTTATGCGAGATTCAAGAAATTTGTATACTATGTTACTAAGACTTTGATTTTGTATTTATGGTCCAAGTGTAAGGTTCATAGATCGGGTCAAAGCCGAGGTTAACAATCACATGAGTGAAGATGAAATTTCTGCCCTAGTTACATACGATATTTTATGTGCCGAGGGCTGGAAAACTAGTTTGGAGATTTTAAGCTGAACGAGAAAGGAGTTTTCAATGGCAGAGGTACATAAATAGTACATTACGAAAGAGGTACTGGTGTGCAACAGAGGTATTGAAGTCAGTACTAAATTAGTATACAAGGATAGTATTTAATCGTTCATTAATTATGAAATGGCCACGAAAAGTATGTTGTTCTGATCTTATATGTTATCTGAGATATTCTTATCTTAGAGACAAAACAGTTAAAACGTAAATGAATGATAGCGAAAACGAAATTTCATGTTATTATTTGATGCACTATTATACTTGAGTGACAAACAAAAAAAACACAAACAAAACTGAACCAAACAAAATAAACAAAAACAAAACAATGAAAAAACACCCGCTTTTACAGTTTCACATTGAATGCCATGAACATTCTAAAATTAAGGTTTCATGAAAATCGAATAGTCTCAGAAGTAAAAGAAGGTTAAAATTAATTTGTAGACTGTTTTTAAAGATTTACAAAAATTACTGTTTTATATGCAACGTAAAATATTCCTGGTTATGCTGAAATTGACATTTTATCTTTCTTACACTGTTCGCACGTTTTATTTTCGATTAATTTATCAACGATAAAAGTACATAAACTCTTTTTCATGGTCAGCGTTTGAAAAAAGCATGTTAGGCTGCTCGCGGATTGAGCGTAAGAAACCCCTTTTCACTCCACTGCGCGCCCAACACACTCATTTCAAACGCCGAACAAGAAAAGTAAAGTTCGTATCACGAGGCCAGAGCCTTTTCATGCGCGACAGCAACATTCTCGAAACTCGTGGAATTACCTCGGGCCGTAGGAACGAGGTAATTTAAAATGCGAAGTACTTTAAAATGCAGTAAAATCACTTGACTAAAGAGCAACAATAGGTTCGTATATCGGTATTGTTCAGACTAGATTTAATAGTGCGAAAACTGTGCCAGTAACTTGTAACATTTTATTTTATATCTGTTGCTTCCAGCCATAAACGAGAAAAACACACATGCCATAACGTTCGAAATTTTATCAGAATATCATGTAAACTGAGCCTTACGGCACAAATGTCTTTCTCGATTATGGAGGGAAGCCACAGATATATTAGGGTAGTCCTTATTTGAGCAAAGTTGGAAAATGATACGGGACCGGCTGGACAATCAATCAAGGTATATAAAAAAATGTTTTCCTAAAGTTTAAGCAAAATAGAACCATATTAACACGTGCCTCTAGGCGACAATACGTATACATACAATACGTATTTGCAGCTTGGAATTTACGATTCTTACACGTTTTTTACAATCGCACGTCGGAAACAGTTATTATAATATCACGATAATATTGCTTTTCTCAATTCCCGTGAATATCTGTGTTCTAGGGAAAGAAAAAAATTAAACGCCATATTTAAAGACGTTTTGATTGATCAACAACAATAATTTTGGAAAAATCGTTTATAACAAATTGTTCATAACTACAATTTGTTTGTAAAAAACTAATTGCATGTTCGGATTCAATGCATCCAAATTCTCAGGAACCAACTGTTTTTTAGCATGTGTCTCTTTTTTTCTCGATATTGCAGCCGGTTTCAGGATATTGTGTGACAGATCACATTCACTCGGCTTAGGCGTAGGGAAAGAATTTTCAGAATATTCTAGAAAAATTACAGTTCAAACCTGACATAATGTACAACAATAAAAGCAAAGGTTCAATTTTTCAATCAAATTAACATGGGCTGCGAAAAATCTTGACTAGTTTTAGTGAAAAAGTACATGTATTTCCTATTTAAAATTTTAGTTGCCTGGAGGCACGTGCTAATATAGTTCGATTTTGCTCAAACTTTAGGAAATATTTTTTATATACCTTGATTGATTTTCCGGCCGATCTCGAAACATTTTCCAATTTTCTCTAAATAAGGACCACCCTATTATACATATAACTATTATATGTATGTATAACTTTCGTGGTGTTCGCATTATTTTATGTAGTAATTTTTTCTTGGATAGCGTTACCCACGTAAAACTACATCTTGTAAAAATTTTACATTCCCTATTTCATTCACAAGTTATTTGTCAGTATAAATAATTGTGTGTATAAACTAGTGCGTATGAAAAAAGAAATAACTGCACACATACGTGTGCTGTTACGTAGAACTATGTCTTTATATTACATGGTAATGTAAAATATTGAAAAATTACATTTGATTTCATGAAGTTGAAAACATTTTCGTGACACATTTTCGTGACATCCGACCCATCCAGACTCCCCCCCCCTTTCGTGACATATTTTCGTGACACATTTTCGTGACATTCTGCTACCCCCGTATATATGTCGAAACCGAGGAGAAAGACGTAGTTCTACGTCAATATTTGCAAAAAATATTCAATTTCTACCATTGTATACGCAGTAAACATTCCAAATTTTACATATACTGCTTATGTAGGTTAACTCAAAAAATCATATCACGTGCAGATTTCATTAAGGTATAAAATATAAAATTTATGTAATAAATCTCACCTTGAATGTGGTATTAAAACGGCCTTCGGCAGTCCCGTTGTTCCGCTGGTATAAATATACAACAAATTGTCTCTATAACCAGGTTCCATTTCTACTATTGGTTGCTCTGTACAAGCCTCCAACAAAAGTCGATCGAAATTTTTATAAAAACTCGAATTCTCATTCAAATCACACCCATGTTGGTACTTTACAACGTCGACGACTGATGATTTGATGTCTTCGACAGCTATAAATTTTTTATTGAATTAAAAAAAATTTACAATTTCGAAAATTTTTACACGTTTTTGAAACTGTAAAATGTTGATTTAACTTGGTCCGAACCGGAATAAGAAAAAAAGAAAATTTCAACTCCAAGCCCTACCAGAAGACAGTTCCTTTGCATATATTATGGCTCTAACTTTGGCAATAGTAAGGCAATGAACGAGCGTTTGTAAACGCAAGTTGGTATTGATCAGTGCACAAACGACACCGAGTTTTCCCAATCCGACCCATATTGCGATGTATTCTGGCTTATTCGGCATGAACAATGCCACTGCATCTCCTTTTTTGAACCCTGCTTTTTGAAAAACCGAAGCTATCCGATTGCTGTATTGATCGATCTGGAAAATGTCCAAGTTTTTTTTATTTGATCGGTTTTAATCAGAGGCCTACTTCAAGAAGCGCTTTAGGTGCATACCTTTATTTTTATGAATGTTGAAAAATGAAAATGACAGTGAAGAGAAACGACTTACAAAAAAATTTTATAATCAAGGTTCGAAATTTTTATACCTTTATTTTTTGAATTTAATCAATAACTATCTTCATCAAGTTTTCTTGGTGCAATAGATTTTTTGAAAAAAAAACCATTTCGATTAAATTTTCATTTGACGCAAACAATTTTGTGAAAAAAAGTGCTGTAAAAGTGTTTTGTTACTATTACATATTTCACTTTGTAGGTAAATTTTTTGATCTATTTTATTGGAAATCATATTATTTATTTGTTTCATTAAAAATATTTCATTTTGTTGAATATGAAATTTTCAAGTGCATAAACATTGAAACAATAATGCTTGAAGATGAAAAATCAAGAATTGGTAAAAGATGTTGAAAATTTCAATAAAAAGTGTTTGAAGAATTGAGTTAATATAGTTTTAAGCTCAATTCATGAAATATATGGGGTAATCGATTCAAAGTCATCGGGACAGGTAAGTCCCGGTGAAAATATAATTAAATTTGAACATGAAAGATTTACTAATGGCATACCTAAAGATTTCTAATTCTATTTCGACCTATGTATTATGATTTCTTATTCTTCAAGTTTATTACTACTTATAAATAGTATATGCAAAATTATGTATACAAAATATTTTAATTGTGCAACAAATAATGTATATATATACCCCTACGCGTTTCGCGCGCAAACTCTTGTTTGGTATTACGTAGTTTGAGTTACAGTTTTTAATGTAAAAAATTCCTCAAAGTTTACAGACAACATTTAATAGTTGTTCTTGAATATAAAAGATGGATTAAAATTATTTATTCACACATAATGTAGGCTGAATTTTTTTCCAGTATTAGCCCTTTACAAAGTAATTTTGTCTCAGAATTTTTAGCAATATGAGGCAATATTGTTACACTATCGACTTGATCTTTTATCCCTGTTTGATGACTAACATAAGGCCAATTTTGTAATTTTGTGTCAGTTTTCAATTTTGTGAAATTTCGTGAAATCTTATGATTTCCGATAAAAAAACCTTGAATGATGTATCGTCTTTATACTACAACTCTGATTTTAGACCTTAAAACTCTCTTCACCAAAACCTTTTTTCAGGCTTTGACTCCCTCTTCATTCAACTTTCGATTTAAGGTGTCGACCGTTCCTAAACAACAACTTAAGTAACAGGCGTAAATCTCTTTTATGCAAAATCGGCTATAACGAGCACTGTACGCCGCCTGTGAAGTGATCGCAATGTTCCCGTTTACTGACCCAGCACATAATAGCCAAAACCGGCTATAATGAACATTATGACCCTAAAAATTGAACAGAATGAGATTTGTTTCCTCATCAATTTCGGAAATCACCTTTTTTGAAGGAACGAAAAAGGTGATTTCAAAAATTGAAAAAAAAAAAATAACAAATCCCATCATGTCTAATTTTGGAGGGTCACAATGGTTCACCCTAGCCAATTTGGACTATTATGCGCACGGTTGGTAGACGGGAACATTACGATCATTTCACAGACGACCCTCATCGCTCGTTATTGCTGATTTTGCATAAAATATCGTATGCACCTCGGAAAATACATGTTGGTCTTCATGTGCCATTCGTGGTGTTTTCGGAACGCGTCGAAAGAACATGCGCGCTGAATATTGTGAATTGCGGAAATTGCCTTTTTTTATGGAACGATTACAGTCTTCGGCTTCGCCTCGGCCCCTAAACTTTCGTTCTGTCAAAAAAGTCAATTCCCAAAACTCACAATATATGGCGCGCATGTTCTTTCGACCCGTCCTGAAAAAACCACAATCAGCCCATAATGACGGCCGTATATATCTTGGAGCATAATATACTATTACGGTTTAACTTCAAATTAAGGAATCAACCTCCTTTTACACTGGAACCTTGACTAAAGACTTAAATCGTATGACGCTCTAATCTAGATTTCGCGTGTCAACCAGCCTTATACAAAAACCTCGACTTTTTTTACGCTTGAACCTTGATTCTTGGCTTCGAACCTTTCTTCAATATGAAGTCTTTTGAAAGTGACAAAATTCTCTACAATGAAAGATTTGAATTCATACTCTCTAACCTATCCAGACCGAGACTTTGACTTCAGAGATCAACTCTCTTTACACTGAAATTTCGATAAGAGGTACAATATTTCTCTACTGTGAAACCTCGAATTTAGGCATCGACCTTTCTTACACTGGAACTACAAATTGAGACGCCTAACATCTTGATGCTTTAACTCGATTGAAAACTTTGATTTCCTATTCACTAAAACCTCAATTTTAGATATGATTCCTTTCTACATTGGAGTCTTGATTCCAGGGGTTGACTTTCTCTACACTGGAATATTTATTTAGTACTTCAGCCCCCTCGACACTGAAATCTTGAATGCAGGATTGGGTTACACGGTTGTAGATGCGAAGAGTTTTTTTATAACATACATATATATAGGCTTATTGGAGGAGAGATGGATCACCTCTCGTTTTTTCAAGCCTGTCTCACCAACTGAGCTGGCTTAACGTGAGTGAGTGTATCATGACACATGAAAGAAAAGTTGTAGATATCGTGTCGTTTTAACGTTTTGTTACGGAGTTTTGTGATTCTTTTTTTGATCTGCTTAGAAAACACGCGAAAATTTTTGTTGTGCGTCAAAAACAATAGGTTTCTCATTTAATCATTGCGATTTCGCCCAAAGCAAATACATGTGTCGATTTGTAGGCTCTTTTTGCAAGGTCAATGTACCGAGAAAATTTTTTACACAGTTTTTTTTCCTATAATTTATATAAATTTTGGTGTATCGAGCATATTCTTTTGTTTTTCCCTATACATTTTTGATAACAGGCTATACACTGAGGGAATACTGGTAAAACTATAGGAAACACTGCCGATATCCTTGGAACGTTTTCTATAGAGTATATTCCTATAGATAGGCTATTATCATAAGTGTATGAGAAAAAACGAAAGAATATGCTCGACACACCAAAATTCATATAAACTTCGGAAAAAATTCTAAAAAACTTTCTCAGTGTCTGTCTTCAAGATAATTGAATTTTTTTCGATTCATCAAACGCACTTAATTTTCCGGCTTTCGAGGAGAGGTGGATCATATGGTTCGAAAAGAGAGATGGGTTATTAACGTGCATTATTTCATCTTCTTTTTCATTACTGTACACTTTATTGATGTCATTTAGAGTTAAATTATCGAACGTTATCATATGCTGCGTGCTATGAAACTCACGACAAAATAGAAAGACGAGATGAAAAAACAACAGTTGACAATATTTGCAAGGAGTCAAAAGTATTATTTTTTTTGTCCTCAGTTTGTAGTTCTCCTGATGTTAAACTATATGACTAATTCTATAATAGTTTGAAATAAACGCAAATATGATTTATAGTCGATATTTATGTATATCTATGGTACAAGTAATTTTTTATACCCGATCCATATCTCCTCGAGAAATCCATCTATCCTTGTGAGATCTATCTAAGTGAAAAAAACTTCACCTATTCTTCTCACCTTCACTTTTCACCTCGACTTGCGCTGTATATGTATATATATATTTATCAATTACATTATAATTGACTTTGATAAAATTATAATTATAATCAATGGAAAATTGAAATTATGTCCCAATTTTCGAATGTTCAAGGTTAGAAATCGAGTAAAATCAACAACATGATCCTTGGTGGTTATATATCTTTTTTGAAAAAATATGATGCAATAGGTATGAAAAAGGTATGAAGCAATATCTTTTTTATACCAAAGTTGAAGTTTTTTGAGAATGTATTGTCTAACCAAAAAAACAAACATTGGTTCATAAAAAAATATCCACAATTAGTGCAGTTATGGCCTTTTCCCTTAAACAATTTTTGTTTTGGAGAGGTTCAGGGCGGGCGCACTGCAAGTCGAGTTTAATCATAAAATCCGAAAAACTGCATTAGTTTAGGATAATATATATCTAGTTCTTAAATGATCCTTTTTTTATGAAAAAGTTTTTATTTCGCAGATAAAAATTTTTCAATTCGATTTTCAGAACTTCAAACATCGATTTCTTGGGGAAAACGTTCTTGATTTTACTGAAAAAACGAAATAATATACATTTCATCAACGGTTTAGGAACCTAATATGTTTCTAATGTTATGAAATTTTTTGTATTTTATTTTATTCCAGTTGATTTACTGGACTTTCATCGCGGTCACCGCAAGTTTCGTCGAACCAACAAATTGTTTCGGGGAAAAGGCTATAACTTCTCCAAATGTGGATATTTTTCTATGAACATATGCTTGTTTTTTAAAGTGAACAATGCATTGTTAAAAAATTGTAACTTTGATAAAATAAAATTATTGCTACATATCTTCAAAATAATCCACACTATCCTCAGTTTTTCAGCACAAAGAGATATATAACTTCCTCAGCTCAAAAAAATTAATTTTTTTACTCTTGGTCTTCAAATGAGAAAAAAATAAGTTCTCATCAAATATTTACTTACTCAAAAACTTGTCAAAACCAGTAAAATCACCAAATTTAGAAATGACACCCATTGCAAAATTTTACTTTGACACATTTAGTTTCAGATATGTAATGAGAAGTATTCTGTTAATTTAGGAAAATTAAAAAATCTACGAATTTCTAAAATAAATTAGAGATTACATAAAAATTTCAATTCAAAATAATATTATTTATAAATCCGATACTTGTTTCCTCGTTTCCTCCAATTCCTACTAATTCCAAGTTCATTCTTTCGAATATGATAATGAGAAACTTGTTTCGAGAAATCTTATAACTGTTTAAATCAAAATTTTCATTAAAATGTTCAATCAAAAAATTTTTCTTCAGATTTTCGTACTATACTAATGAAATATGAAAGGCTGAAAGCAAAAGTCAGAAATGGAAGAGACAGATAGATGCGACACTCCATGTTTTCTGTCTCTACTTGCCCGACTTTTACATTGAGCCTTTCATAAGATATAAAGATTAATGATTGTATTTGATCTTTTCTTTGAAATCAAGGACACCGTTCGCAATGCGAATTCAGCGCTTAATTGTTCTAGATAAACTCGAGGAGAATAAAGATAAAAATTATAGTGATATACATTGATGAACTTCTATCACCTCTTTATTATGCTGATTATCCTATCATTTTTGCGCATCGTTTAAGTTATTACAGTTATGGAAATATACAAAAAAAACTTCAGTTCAAAGTCAATTTTTTCGCCTGGAATATCTTTACAAATCTTTGGGGAAATCGGGAGAAGTTATAACAGTTGATTATTGAATTCAAAAATTGCTATTAGCTTAATTATTACAAAAAGATTTTTCTTCGCCTGGTTTTGAGATTATATCTGATGCCGAATTTCTGAATCAAATTATTCGTATAGTAGAGAATAATTTTTCTAAATTTCATCAATTCCGGATTGCAAAGTATACAATGTATAAACTTCACTTATTTTCTAGTACAAAGATACGAACTCAAAATTTGAAAAAACGTAGTATCTTATTTCAGAAAACTGAAAGGTTATGAATTTGATTTTTGTTTTATTGCTATCATGAACATTCGTTTTTTTCAAACTGAGAAAAAGGATCTTTAAGTTCACACTTATTTTCATTACTTTGACGAGATTAAAAAAAAAACAAACAAACAAACAAACAAACAAATTATATATTAAATGTTTCTTAACTTACGTCAGAGTTTGTCCAAATTCGATCCTCGAATATGAAACAAGGTTTGTTCGGGTAGAGTTTAGCTCTTTCCCGAAAAATTTTGAGTACAGTATTGTTCGATCTTGCATATCTTTTCAGAGTTATATCACCGTAGACGTAACGATAAAGAAACCTGAAATCACCAAAATTACAATTGTAACAATTACTCTCTCCCCCAAATATTGATTAGAGTCGAGTTTTATATTTGCAGCTCGATGTTTGACTTTACTCAGGAATCAATATTTGCAATCGCGCGAAGCTTTAATCGTGAATGTTTATTTAAAGATCAGCAGAAATAGGAAAAAAGTAGTCTATAGAGTCACAAGTACGTAGACTATAATACATTATTTCATTTTTCTTGCAGTGGTTTTTCTTTTACCTAAGAAAAATTATAGAAATATTATTAATTCTTGAGAAATTCGAAAAGTACATTCCTTATTATTTTATTTAACTATTATTTTGTAATTTAGCAAAAACTAGCGTGCGAAAAACTATATAAATATCCCAGCTGGAAATACATCGTGGTATACCCTAATTCTGTCCAGGCCCTATCCAGGCTTGCCTTTTAGAGGCCTGCCCTTTAAGACGACTCGCAACCTACTGTAGTGCGAGAAAGACGCCTAGAACGGGATTCAATTGAAAGAAAGAAGGACGAAAAGAGAAGGTCTTGCGAGTCGTCTTAAAGGCCTAACCGGGCCCAATCCAGGTTCACCCTTAATAGACCTGCCCTTTCGGGGCCTTACCGGGCCGATGTCAGGCGTACTTGAATGGGTGAAATAAGGCAACACTGCCTTGGGCCTTGTCAGATCAATGTTCATCGTGCATGCGCGGAATTTTGTCGAACAGGTGATTGTAAACCTAACCAAAACATTTGTTTTGATTGAGCAGTTGGAAATAAAACAACAAATGTACAAAAGAAAATTAAGCATCTTGTGAAACGAAAAGTCACGGGTGAAAAAAAAGTGCAGCGGAAAAAGGTGAGTCAAAAACAAATGTTTTCAACAAAATAAATTACCCACAATAACCAATCTTACAAAAACCTGTAATCTGATAACTCAGAGGAGCCGTTCCCCAGTAGCACAGATAATTATTGAATAATGCCAGAAATATTTTCAAAAATATTCCCAGAATATTAAAATTCGAATGTCCACATAGTTTCGCATGAAAATATTCTGAGAATATTTTGAGAATAATAATGACATGCTCCATGAAAGTTCTGTTGACGTGGATAGGGAATGATTATAATTGCTCAGAGTGGACAGCTCACTGTAAATTAAAAACACAAGGCTTTTTTGAAACATGGGGGTTTCAGCGCAGCTACTGAAATGCTGGCTAGGGTCTGTCTAGCGACACTGAAGAGGGCCTGATCAGAAATCCTGACCTGGGCCAGTCTAAAATGAGCGTTAGCACCTTTGCCTGGCCCAGACAAGGTTTTCCTTGTTTGGCCCTTGCCAGAAGTAGGGACAGCCTAGCCTGGGCCATTTCTGCGCCAATTTTGTTTTTCCAGTCGGGATATACAGGTTCTTAAATTTTTATAAGAGAAGAGAGATTACTTCAACGTTTCCTCGTGGACTGCATAAATTTTTATGTACCTCTGGCATAGAAAACACGTTTCTATGCCAACTCGAGATCTCTAAACGCATTTTCTATGCCCTCGGTACATAAAATATCGTTCGTAACAGGCACGGATGTGCTCATAGGTAAAACGGGTTACACTCCTAGGCTTTGCCTCGGACCGAAATTTCCCCGTTTCGCCAAATTCGCATATCCATGCCTGTTACGAAATATACTATTATGCACTTTTGAGGAAATTTCACAAAGGCTTGAACATATTTTGAATCCTGTTCTTTTCAAAAAAATTTTTTTTATTGTCAGCAGATTTTCGAAGATTTATGTTTCATTTAAAAATTTTCCTTTCTTTCAAGTAGTACACCAATTATAATAAATCTACTGAAATTATTGATCAGTCTTAGGATCCACTGATATTTTAAAAAATTTACATCATTCTCGAGACTTGGTGCTTTCAAATTAAGTTCATACTACAATTTTTGTTCGTAAACGGGTTATAGACTCCGCCTTCGGCTCAGTCCGTAATTCCCCCGTTTGGCCGAAATCGCACATCCATACCTGTTGCGTAATAAACCTTTTTTTTTCTTTTGGTATCAAATTAATTGTGGATCCTGAAGTTGAATTTTTTTCTAGCTTTCTTGATTTTCTTTATCATTCAAAAAATAAGGTTATTATTAGACAATTAAAAAACCTGATTACTCAAAGAAACACCATTTCTATGTATGAAATCATATTTATATTCAGGTCTTTTTCTTGAACATTTTTTCTTATCAACACGTGGAAAAAGACTTTGTACTCGTGGCTCTATAAATCCTGTATACATAAAACGAAGTTTTGTATTGAACAGTGTTTTCCTAGGGCTTCTTTCGATCTTCTTTTGCTTCCAGTTTATTGAGCCTTTTCCTGTCTGCGAAATGTTCGACTTGAACTTTCTTTGCTTTGAATATAACATTTGCCATTCTCGAAATAATTATATAACTATTATTATCACGCAAAAAATGATGAAAAATAATAAAGTAGCTCGATATTATGTCAAACTGGATAAACGAAATTTCTTTGGATATTATAGAAAAATTTGTGGAGATTTACTTTCGACGAGAATTATTCATATCGAAGATGATTCATATCGATGATTCATATCGAAGAATAAGCGATAATTGTAACAACTGTTTCAGTTTAATAATGTTAGAACAAAAGTTTCTTTACATGTCAATTTCATTTCCAAAATGAGGATATACTTTTAGAACGTTCAATAGGAATGTCTAGATTTTAGCAAACTGCTTTCAAAGTAGTAAAAATAATATGTCTTTTAACTCACAAAATGATATTCTAATTATAAAAATTTATATTTACAGTGAAATTGCTAATATTCACGTGTTTTCATAACGTGGGTGAATGTATGAGTATGAGTGAAAGATAAAAAATATCTTTTTCGAAATATTTTTTCGCGGTTTTAAAAACGATGATTATGATTTCCTCCCCAGACACAGAAAATTCATTGATAAGTACACAGTTTCTTATCGAGAAGCAAAAAACGAGTTTTATTCTACTTTTTTGATAACCTTGAACTCTTAGAATTCTGTCGCATTGTAGTTTATACGTCTGCATTCTGATAAAAAATTTTGAGTCTTTGAATGTCATTATATGCTGTAGCGTTTTCGCGCATAAAGCTCTGAATTCAAACCAAAGAAAATTTTCATTTCCTCACAAGAAATCCGCTAAGAAAATCGATTGTTAAACAAATGGACAATACTGAGTTACTTTTTTAGCAAAAGCATAACTTTCAACTATTCATGAGTTTTGTTCAAGTTAAAAAAAAGTACAAAACCAGTAGGTGATCATGAACTGCAGAAAATAATGAAATAAATGTTAGAACTTCATAAATTTTTAGCATATTATAAACATATTGATGCAAGATTGAAATTTAAAAAAAGGAAAAAAAATGCGATTTACTAAAAAACGGAGATGACAAAGTGCGTCTATAATAAAAATTTCGAGAACGTTTGAGTGATTTAGTATTTGCTTTTGTGTACATTTTTGGTTTCAAACCAATATTTAGATGATTTGTATATTTTCTTATGGCAATGAACCGATTTGCGTCCGTGTTAGAGTAGCAGCAAGATCGTAGATCCATTTATCGAATAAGCATGTTTTTCTGAGGTAAATGTTTGTATTCATGAATTGCTTTACATTATGTAGATCGAGAAATTCGTAATTCATGAGGTATCATTGAACCTATTTGCGTCCTCATAATCGGTTTGATACATATTTGCGTCTATTGGTTGGCCCTGTTTGTGTCAGGACGTAAACTAGTACAACCCAGTCAACCAAAAAGAATTGATGTTTCTTTTATCATTGACCATTCTAATTGACCCAAGATGGTGCAAGACCGGGATTGCAAATACGGTTCATCGTGGGTCAATTCTACTGGGCTGCTTCTAAAATCTCTAAAAAGGTCATTCATGTGGCCTTTTTGGGCTATTCACAATGTTTTCCGGATAAAGTGTGAACATCACAGTTTTGGCTTATAGTCAAGTATTACTGTCTCCAAATTGTTTTTCTTGCCAAAAATTTCATTAAAAAGGTTCAAGACATAGAAGAAAATAAATTTTTAGTGGAAATTAAAAACAGTATTACACAACAATATTTCTATCTGATTTCCTTGTCAGTATTTTCACAATAGTACTTGATGTTTAAATATATATGAAAATCCAGACATTGTAATAAGTCAGGCAACAATCGAGAGCACGTTTTTTGGGCGATTTCCGAGCGCTTCGAAGCCTTTTGCACTTGTATATTCATTTACCGAAAAATTGCGGCGAATTTATAACTGACAGCTATGTCCAGTAGGAATTGGTACAAACTACAAATCACGCCGTGCAGATTGTTGGCGCGTGATTCAAAATGATCAAATTCAATATTTATCAATGCATAGTACTTAGCATACTTTGTGGACTGATTGCGTTGCAAAATGGCCGTTGTACACCTTGGAAAATTTTTTTTCAAAAAACTGTTGGTAATAACATAAAAGACAGCGAATCCAAATTTTGTTCAAAACCAATTATTTGGGTCGATGACTTCCCCATGGTGGATTTTTATTTTTTCAAACTATCAACTTTCCTGGCAACGGTGGTGTGACCGAGTACGGTCGCAGTTCGGTCGCACGTTTCATTCGACGATTTCTCAATAAATGATAAACAGAAAATATCAAGTTACTGCACATTTGAAACCTCTGACATTTGCGAACAATCCCATGCATACCTGAACCGCGGAATATTTTACTCCGCCAAAAACAATTCGCCTAAAAAAATTGTGTTCACGGCCACTATTCATGTACTTTGGACGACATATGCGCCAAGTTCAAGTTGAATTTCCATGGACTAGCGGCAAAAAACGGTAGAAAAAACAATAATCTTCCTATTTCTACTAGTTTTCGATCGCCTAAACGTCGTCTGTTTAATTGCGAATCGTCTGAAAAAAAATAACAATTACGCGAGTGAGCTGTCAAACGCCATGATTTTTGCTGTTGGCAATCCTGCTTCATGTATGTATATATAGACAATTCATGTTACGGCCCTGCAGATGCAGGACGAGACGAGATGACAACATTAATTGTCATAACATGCATTTGTCTGTATTGTTTTAGAACGCGATCTCACGCAAAGTATTTCTTGATGTTTTTCAAGTATTACGATGCGCACATTTGTTATGAAAATTTGTGGCCCTTGTCACGCAGGGCCGTAACATGAATTGTCTATATATACATACATGAAGCAGGATTGCCAACAGCAAAAATCATGGCCTTTGACAGCTCACTCGCGTAATTGTTTCACGCAGAGTCTCTTAGCTTTATATACCTTTATGCTATTTTAACCTCAAAACTTACATTTTGACGTGACTTCTCGGTTATCATGGCGTAAAATACCTCACTTAAGACGACTCGCAAGACCTTCTCTTTTCGTCCTTCTTTCTTTCAATTGAATCCCGTTTTAGGCGTCTTTCTCGCACTACAGTAGGTTGCGAGTCGTCTTAAGGCGACACAGAGGCCGTTTTCTTCGTCTCCTTCTTCCTATCATTCGCTTACCGTTCTGTGCGTCTCTCTCGCACTTCAGCAGCCTCTGTGTCCCCTTAACAGGCACAGATGTGCTCCTTGACGAATCGGCTAACAGACCTCAGCTTCGCTTCGGTCTATTATTTCACCGTTTCGCCAAATTCGCACATCCGTACCTGGGGCGTAGTGTACTATTTTTCAATTTTCAAATCAAGATTTATTCAGTTTACAGTAATCTGCGATCAAGTTTTTACGAACTGTAGACATTAAACTATCATTTTCAAGAAACTGACAAATCAAATTGATAGGAAATGTAATAAATCATTCAACAAAATTTTTAAGGATTCTACATTTAACAAAAAAAAAGTAACCAAAGATCACCCACTTGAGATACCAAGTAAAAAAATTAAACCTTCAGTATAATCGAGACGTACGTACAGATTTTTGTTGGAGGATTCACTCTTGCATTATCAGTAATAAAAAAAAACTGTTAAAAAAAGTCTCAGAGTCGACTTTTCGCTTTAAACTATTGATTGTGGTGATTTAATCGATTTTGATTAAAAAAATAAGAAATAGCTTCATGAAATGGAACACTTGAATGCCAGAAAACTTACAAAAAATACAATATGTGATGTAAGGAATGAATGGAAATTTATGTGTATGAATTGATATGTATACTATTGAGAACAATTTTTGCGATTGAAAATATAAACTAAGAGTGTCAAAAAAATTTTTCCTTGAATAAAAAAATTGGAACACACGGGTAAAGTGGAACACCGTATTGTACACTGTAAAAAAAATTTATTGTATTTTTCCCATACCGGTATTGGAAGCAATCAACTCATTCTAGGGTTCGTAATTTTCCTATACCAGTGTATGTTAGCTTTACTGTATATGAATAGTATTCACCATACTTCAGTATAGTATTTTCAACTCATTTGGGTATAAGATTTTGAAATGTGGGAATTGGAAAAGAGGCAAAAATATTTTTTGTCCCCCTCCCCCTTTCCTGCCCCTCCTCCCGCCGTTGTACCGTCGGTAACTTTGAGTATTTTTGTCAATCTTTGTCCTGAGTGTCGTCTTCAGTAGAAATTTTTTTTTCCGTCGAATCCGAGACAGCGCATCCACTGACTCATCCCAGTTGCGACCTCAGCTACTGCAACTTTGACTTAGTGTCTATTGGGGGTCGCAATGTAACAACTCCACGAGATCCTTTAGAATACAAGAGAGTTATGATGGCACTTAAAACACCCACGTATCACGTGACTTTCGGCTCGTCAATTTTTACCAAACGTCTGGGAACATATCGTAGGCTAGCAGTATATAGTAGGCATTAAAGTATAAAATAATGCTAAATTACTTTTTTCCCAGAAATATTGGAAGTATAGCATTTTCTAATAGCTCGAAGGAATACAATTTCGTATCACCTACAGTGAGCTCAGGAAAAAATAGAAATTCGACCCTCGTCCTGCCATTCCAGTTTTTAATGAGAATTCGATCTGAAAAATTTTTTCCGTGCACAAAAAAAGATAGTAATTTTCCCATTTTTGAAATGGACGTTATTAACCTATTTTTTATGAAAAATTTACCATTCATCGATATAGTAAATTTTCTTTTCATATATCGAAAATTTGTTAAATGCATTCACACTTTTTCCTTCTATATGAAAGTGGAAATTACCATTCGCAATGGAAATTTTCCCATTTTTTAATTGGACGTAATTAACCTATTTTTAATTGAAAAATTTACCATTCATCGATATATCAAATTTTTTCCATACATCGAAATTTTAATACACGCAGTCAAACTTTTCCCTTCTATATGGAAATGAAAATTACTATTCATAATGGGACTTTCCCCATTTTTTTATCAGATATATCACATTTTTGTAAATAAAAAATTTACCATTCTCTATTCGATACGATACTGTACTATCATGTTAAATATGTTCATGTAGTTATCATTTTATGTATATTAGGGAGTTCACCCTGCACACTGCAAATATAGACACATAGACATTGTCACGTCCCAAGCACGTGACATCGCACATTATAGTTTAAGCGCTATCGGGCGCCATTTGATCGTCATTACTGGCACCTAATTGCGTTCTTTTATTGAATGTTACATGTCGGAAACGGAATAATGATAAAACAATTATAATGTACTTTCGAAGCTTCTGGATTGTTCTAGAAGCTTCTTTTTTTCGGGAAACGTCATCGGCACTATTTCCGGTGGCCATATTAGTAGATAAGTATATAAATACGAGCCAATTTCAGGCTCGCTCGCTTTTTGTCCCGGTCTTCCAAAGTAAGCTCATGAAAGAGTGTTGTACGTAATATGTTGTGATAAATATGTAACGTGCAACTTGGATTTTAATTATTACCCGGTCCCTCTCAACTGCGATAAGTTCATCGAGGAATCAAGGACCCGGGTCAAACTCAACGTTTCCGAAGGGCTGCGCTACCCGGACCTTCGTAGGGACGTTACAGACATTACAGAATATATTACATTTTTTATCCTGTGTAAATTGCCTGAATCGGGACGTGAACCTCGGACGTTGGACTAGCTGCTTACCATTCGTTGCTCGCTGCTCACTGAGCCACGGGACCTAATGATGAAAATTCTTATTCGATAGCAGTATGGTGCAGCACAAGCATTCATCATGGAACTTTACATTTAAACGTATTTCTTTGATAAGTAATAATTTTCCCGGAAATTCACGAGAAAATACAATACTGTAAATGAAAATGCTTTAATTATGCGCAAAAAATTATTTCCCTTATTTTGTCTAAATACAAACCCAACAGTCTTCCGACCAATAACAGGGTTACTACGAAACTAGTTCTCTGAAGTAAAGCCATCTATCTGTACAAAATTTGAACGCTGATTCAGGTATGAACTAAGTGATGCCAAAAAATTATTAGAAATTCCAAGATCAGATACCTTCCTAAGTAGAATGCCATGATCCACTCCATCAAAAGCCTTTTGAAAATCAACAAATACCACATCAACCTGAATGCAATCATTCAGTAACGAATTGACTCTCTGTGTAAATGTTGTCAAACATGTTACTGCTGATCTTTTGGGCCAAAAACCATGCTGCGAATTAACTAGTAAGGGTTTGAAAGTGACAAAAATCTTTTCATACATCAATTTTTCAAAGATTTTAGCAAAATTGTTAGGATTGAAATCGGCCTGTAGTCGGTGAAGACGTTCCTCGGGCCAGACTTATGAATTGGGGTGATTCGGGCCTTTTTCCATTCGTTCGGGAAAATACCAAGTTCAATAGCCCTCTTTATAATTAGCACTAGTAGCTCCACAAAAGTCTGAGCATTCAATTTTATCCACCTGGCAGGGATGAGATTGAGGCCAGCGGTCATTTTATTGAGGAGATTAGTTAGTAATTGATAAATTCTAGCTTCAAGATCCAGTTGCAAATTACCAATGAGATCTAAATTCAAGTACAACTCCCCGTTAAATGTGGAGGAAGTTTCATATACCTGCTCAAAGTAACCCCTGAATCCCTTAGAAATCCTATCGTATCCCACAATTTGCCTATTATCATCCTCAAAAATAATAGGAATACGTGGTCTGCCCTTTTTCTGAGTAATAAAAGACCATATATTTACAGGATTGGTTATAATTCCCGATTCAACTGATGCAATGTACTTGGCATATGCCCTCTTTATCTCCAGTGCTAACGTTCCCCTAATGCTATCGAAACGTTCCTTGTAAACAATTCTACCAGTACTCTTAAAAAGTTCATGATACCTTTGCTTGATTTTAAAACCGATAATAATTTCACGCTAGTACCATACCGGGAACCTACATATGCCATCATTACTTTTATTGTCATATTTCCTGTCTTATCCAGGACAAGGTAGACATTCATATAAAATCCCTTAACCATGACATCAATATCCTGTGATTCCCTCAAAAATGACTAGTCTGTTCCCTTAAAAGCCTGAGAGACTCCTATGAGATGACAACCTTCAAAATTGTAACGTGAACGTAATGAAGCTTCATTTATAAATGTAGCCAAATGTTTTGAGCCCCGAATCTGTAATCCCAGGGAAATATCCAGAGCCGGATGGCAGCTATCTTCCAGAACCAAGGACTAATTTGCCCGTAAACAAAAACAACTCAAATTAGAAAAGACCAAATCCAAAGTCCTTCCCTGAAAATTAAGAGCCCCATTACACTGATGTAACTTACAAAAATTCATCAAAATAAAAAGCAACCTTCGCATAAGTAGGACAAAGATTCTTATCCCGATCAATGCTAATAACAAAACTTGCAACATTAAAGTCCCCCAAGAACATGAAATGAACACTCTACAAACTTGACAAATTCATAAACATATTTATAAACAATGTAAAATCAGCATTACCTACTTGGGGGGGGGAGGGGGTACATAAAGCAAAATTACAATAAATGCAATCGATGCACAGTAAATATTTACCGCTATAAATTCTATAGCCCCATTATACAATTTCAAATAAAACAATTGATACATATGAGCCTTTAAATCTCTCCTCACAGAAAACAAAACCCCTTACTTTAGTATAATTTGAATGTAGTTGATGAAAAAAATACTCTCTTTTATCATTAATTTCTGACAATTTATGGAGGAATGTAAAATATTTATGGTATTCTGAAGCTTTCGATAAGAAAAAAATCATTTTTTCTTTATGTTCTGCAGATCGTGATATATATATGGATGACAATTTCAATGCATGAATAGAATATTTCTCATATACTCATCCAACCAATTTGCAAATATATATTGAGAAAATAGCATCTTTTACAAGAAAGTCCTCATTCACTTGACTTTTCTACAAACTCACTTTTTAAAATAAAAGAAAAACCATAGCCAATGGGAAACTTATGACATTGTATTGAAAGATGAATAGAATGGTAAATTTTTCAAGGTTTTCGGATGGAAAATTATTCTCTTTATTTTTGCTTAATTTGCCGCAGTTCAAAATAGACATATTCTGACACTAAGTGGCGATTTCAATAATTGTAAGTAAATAGTTCCCATATACTTACGTAGCAATTTCGGAAATATTTATGAAGAAAATTGCACGTCTTAAATGTGAAAATTTCCATTTGCTGACTTTTACAAAAATTTACTATTGAAAATGGAAAAAAATCATAACAAAATATAAATTTCTGACAATCTATGGGAAAATGGAAAGTATAAAAAAATTCCCATAGTTGGCAAGAGGAAAGTTTCCATTTTTTCATCAAATTTTCCTCATGTAATGATCGAAATGTTTTCGAATTTAATAGCAAGTTAAGTAATGCAATATAGAGTATTTCCGATGAACTTATCTAGAAAATTTATTAACATTAATCGGAAAAATATTGATTACTATGGAAAAATCACCATAGACTTCATTCCCATTACAGTGAACTAATTTTATGATTGCAAGTTGTAAAAGTACTATGGCTCATAGTAAATTTCTGAACATGTATGGAAAAATATAGATTATGGGAAATTTTCCATTTATATTTATGGGAAAATTTCTAATTTTTATAACAGTGTGTAGTAAAATTATTATATTTATTTTATTTATATGTGACATTGAAAAAACGCATAATAAGCAAAATATACAGGTGTACAAATTGAAAACCGCCGTTTTTTTCAGAATTTGAGGTTTTATTGGGGGAAAATACTTATAGTTTCACTCTTGAAAATATTGTCCATTGCTTGATACAACTTTTTCCCATCTTTCTGGCAACATATGAATTCCGCGTCGAAAAAATTGCTCGTTTTTTGATGCGATCCATGTATCTACCCAATTTTTTATCTCTTCGACAGAACGGAAGTGTTGGTCAGCCAGGCCATTAGTCATTGATCGGAATAGATGATAATCAGAAGGAGCGATGTCAGGTGAATACGGCGGGTGAGGTTGGATGTCCCATTTCAGTGTTTCCAGATATGTTTTGACGACTTTAGAAACATGTGGCCGAGCGTTGTCATGCAGAAGAATCACCTTGTCATGCCTGTCTTTATATTGTGGCCGTTTTTCCTTCAACGCTTTGCTCAAACGCATCAGTTGAGTTCGGTAGAGGGCTCCTGTGATGGTTTCACCGGGTCCTAACAATTCGTAATACACTACGCCGAGCTGGTCCCACCAAATACACAACATGACCTTGGAGCCATGGATGTTCGGCTTGGCTATCGATGTTGATGCATGGCCAGGGGGCCCCCATGATTTTCTTCGCTTTGGATTGTCGTAATGTATCCACTTTTCATCACCAGTGATGATACGATGCAAAAAACTTTTTCTTTTTTGCCGTTGAAGGAGCTGTTCACAAATTAAAAAGCGCCGTTCGACGTCTCGTGGCTTCAATTCATGTGGCACCCAGTGTCCTGTCTTTTGAATCATTCCCAAGCATTTCAAGCGATGGGAAGTGGCTTGCTGAGTCACGCCTAGAGAATTTGCCAGTTCTCGTTGCGTTTGACAAGAATCTTCTTCCAATAAAGCCTCCAATTCTGTGTCTTCAAATTTCTTCACAGCTCCAGGACGCTCCTTGTCTTCTACGTCGAAGTCGCCATTTTTGTAGCGTTGAAACCACTCGCGACACGTTCTTTCACTTATACAATCTTCACCATAAGTTTCTACAATCATTCGATGCGCGTCGGCTGCAGATTTTTTTGAATTAAAGGCGAAAAGCAAAACCTCCCGCAAATGACGGTTATTCGGCTTGAATTCCGACATTTTCACAGAACGAAACAAGGAAGGAGAATTGATACTTGACTGATGTGGTGATTTGTAGTTGTTGACTAATGCCTTAGCTGACAATTCAAGTTTTCTGACATGATTTTTTAACCGACTGTCAATGCTGGCACCATTGAAAGAAAAACGGCGGTTTTCAATTTGTACACCTGATAATAAATAAGCAATGGTTAAAAAAATTTATTTAAAAATTTATTGTACTTGTGTAAGATATTTTTAGTACAGCGAAAAGTTTAGAATAATATTGTTGTATAGTAAAATTACTATATTCATCTTTCACACACCAGACATAGAAAGAATTCATGAAAAGAGTAGTAAAAGTCCTATGGTCAAGGAAAAAATTCTATTGCGTCAAAGCAAATGTCGAGGTATAGGAAATATACTGTTCTACGTTATGGGAAATTTACAAACTTTTTTTACAGTGTATTTGCAGATGTCTAATGATATCGGAAAAAATTAAAATAACGAAGTGATATCAGTAAAAGAAATAAAATAACGAAAACGCGTCCACAATATTGTGTTTTGTTTTTTTTCAAGTTAATCACGGAGAAGTCTATAAAAATATTATTTTTATTCTTATTTCATTCGTTTTATTCTGAAGTTTCATTATCGTACAAAATTTCTTTTATGTCTTGGAGGCCTTCGACAGAAACGTAGTTTCTATTGCGGGTTTGATGTACTGATACCGTAGGCAAATTTTGTAAAACCGTCAATAAAATAAATTAATATTCTTTCGTTCACGACGTTTGAAAATGAGCGCGCTAAGAGTAGATTTGTATTACTTACAGTAATAATAATAAAGATGTATGAGTAGCAAATATTTATTGTACTAAATTGTTTGATTTATTTCATTAAAACTTGTCTAAAGAGTGAGTGAAATATGTCGCACAAATAACCGTCTCAATGTATGCTCGCACAATATTCACGAATTGAAAGATCTAACATCGACCAGCCTAGAAAGAGATACCCTAATAAAAATGTTACCGAAGGCTTAGAATAACCAAAATAGAAAGTATACATTTTGTAATATTATTTATTGACATTTTGTCATTCCTAATAGTCTTTTCATTATTTTCTGAATCATTATTATTTTTTCATCATAAAATTTGGTATTATTTTATTAAAAAATTGATTTTTCGATTCAAAAATGTCTTATACGTTCATATATAAAATGACACTTATATTTCGATATTTTTCCCATTTTCTAATGTACAGATTTTTATATATCTGTGGCTTCCAGCCATAATGACGAAACTCACTAACAGCTGTTTTCGAGAAAACCAGCCTTAAAGTTTTCGAAGTGTTTTTCGAAATTCGCAAACTTTTGTGACTTTTTCTCTTACGAAATCATTGATTACATTGCGTAAGTGAAAATATTTTAGTTGAGTGCGTGCAAATATGCCTAGAAAGTATTTTTTTTGGAAAAATGTGACTTAGTCGGTTACGCCGGGAAGCCACAGATGTTCCCAGATAGCAACTGTGCGACGCACGTAAGTCGCACGAGTGCGAGCGCACGCGTGCGTGCAATAATTTGTCTGAATGATACGCACGTGCGCATCTTGGTCTCACGTATGAACCCACAATGAACTTTCATTGCGAGTTTTTGAGTTGGTAGCATTTTATGCGAAGCTGTGCAAGGCACTTGAGTCGCACTAGTGTGAGCGCACGCATGCGTGCAATAATTTGTCCGATTGAGACGCACGTCGCACATATGCTGCGAGATGTTGCGCATGCGTGTTTATCCACGTCAGTGTGATCTATTAGTGACGTGCAGTGACGTTACTGAACATAATATAACCTAATATATTATACGTGACTCTCGTGGCCGTAGATGGTCAATCATTTAATCATCAATTATTAAATAATTACAAAATAAAATTACAATTACAATTGTAATTTTTCAATTTACTGCAATTGTCAGTGTTAAAAAATTTGAGTGATTATTATTATTACTCTTAAGGTGCAATTGGGTGACATTTCACCAGTGTGCATGGGCTTTTTGCAATCGACAATTTTTAATTTAAAAAAAAATCTTTCACATGAAATCTATCAGTAAATGTATACATTTTGCAGGAACTAGAAAGTAAATAAATACTTTCTGCTGTGAGTTGACGAAAATTTTCACTTTCTGCACTAGAACGAAAAATTGCAGTCAGTAATATCATACCGGCGTGACGTATATTGTAAGTTTTATTTATTACAGAACAGTAAAAAACATTTTTTCAAAACCCTCACGCGTGCAGGTAATCGGAGACTCACGCGTGCGAAATTTGTGAACTCTCATGTGTGAGAGGCATTTGAGTCGCATATGACGTAGCAACGGTATGCTCTGTGAGTCTCATGCGTGCGAAAAAACTCGCACGCGTGACTCGCATATTGCACGCACTACGACTTCATTTTGCTATCTGGGTTATGACGTGTGTGCGCAGCAGTCAGCCGATGTTCAGCTGTGTTCAGCATCAAAACTGATCAAAGCAAAAACGGGAAAAACAGTGAGAAAAAGTTCCATGGTTATGAAATGTCGATAGAACGAACCGAATGTTCAATATTAGAGTGTTAATTAACACTTTATGGAAAGATTAACATTTACAGATATCAAATTTCACATTAACTCAATTTCGAAAAAAAGTGAGTTTCGTCATTGTGGCGGGAAGCCACAGATATATATATATATATATATACACCTTATGCATATATATATGACGGTGTTCGTCATTTGGGTCATTTTTGTAAATCGATGGACGCACCCTTCTTTAAGTTTCGAAATGCCAAAAAAATGCGAGTATAAAATATTCATCGTGATTGATGCAAATTACCCGTGCCGCAAGAAGGGTGATGATTTGAAAAATCACCATTTTTACAGAAAAAATATTTTTTTCCCGAGAAAATCCCTTAGTGGTCCCTTATTTGTCCCAATATTCCACGATTTTACTCGTAAGTGATACCTGAACTTCGACAAAAATTTTCAAGTGTCTACATTTAGTAAATAGAGTTTTATTCACGTAGGTCATTTCGAGACGAAAGCAAGTTCTGTAAAATGAACAATTAGTGAAAAAAATTCGCAGTTTCTCCATTTTATAAGTAATATACTCAAATTTTTCCAAAATCTTAGTCTCTAGTGCTTACCCTTGAAGGAACAAAAAACTTTTTCAAAAATCCCGATCCAATTCGAATTGATTTTTTTCATAAAATTATGATTTATAGAATATTATTAAAATTTTTCGTAATAATAACGTATTTCCCTTATTATAGCTTATTTTGACATAAGCATTATTTACTAATCTGACGGCAGAAAGTCAAATTTTTCAATGTTTTTATAAAAAAAAAAAAACTAGTTCTAAGATTCTGGTCTGTACTTCTATTTATTTGGAAAAATATTCAAAAAACAAACATTTTTTATCGACAAATTCCTTATCCATTTCTTAACTTCGGTTTAACTAGACTCTTTATAACAATGACTCATTGATAAAACCTGCTAAAATCTTAAAATTCTAACGTTATCGATATCGTTACAATAAACGTCGCGTGCGTATACTATATATATGTAGACTGCTAGGTCGTCTGCGTCGCCCCTGTCCCGCTCCGCCTAATATTAGTTCAAGTGACGTGTACCTCCGTAGGTGGCGCTGAACCGTTTCCAGCTTGCTTCATTTTACCTCTCTGCATATAAGCTCATATTAGAAGTTCTACTTCAAAAGTTCCACTTTAAAATTCAATTTACTCAAGAAGCTTCTCACGAAGAGTCAAAACATGACACAAACTGTACAACCTTATCTTTCAAACTTCTGCAGGAATGAGCTTGCTTAGTACAGTTGCTAAACTTAAAAATATAGACGAAAAAATTACAAAAACATTGTGTGATTTTGAAGTTGATATGAGTCAGTTGTTTACTACTAAAAAAATTATGGAATATTCACTGCGTAACTCTTAATTTATATGATAAACCAAATCAATGATTGCGATCAACACAAAAAAAAACAATGAAAAAAATTTGGACATTGATGATTAGTCACTCACAAACAAGTTCATGTGTAACTCATAATTCGTATAGAAAACCATGTTATTTACCACAAAAAAAAATCAACGATTCTTGTGTTACTTTGAATATAGATAAATTAGTTTAATTATGGGTCAAAAAAATTCACAAAAGAAGTTTCAAGGATTTAAATAACTTATTTCAAAGTGATCTATTCAAACCTTCGTGGTTTAATGCAACCTCTAAACAACCAAAAGGTAACGTTGAAATCTTGCTTGTTTCTAACCTCGACGTAACTGTAAGGAACGTTGCTTTTGAATCACATCATTGAAATAAACTACAAAGCAACGTTATTTTTTCTGTCAACATTCACAAGTCAACTTTGTTCCAACGTGGTTTCCGATTCGCAAATAGTAGTTGATATAGTTAATCAGATCGTACTTCATCCGACTTTGAAAAAGTGTGACGAATTCTACCTTAATAATTTTTTTCAACATACATATATACAACCTATAAGCAATTATAGTAATATTGCACCAAACCGCAATTGAAAAACTCAATAAGCTACGGAAACAGAGTTGTCTATTACAGAAAATGAATTTATAAAAAGAATTCAATATGAAACTCACAGGGAGTGATATATTATCAAAAAGTTTGTGGAAGATTAAAGCTTTCATTGGAAAAAACTTACAAGAGTAAGCTTCAAAATTCGTATGTGGAGCTGAAATATTAATTCACAATAGACTTGCAAAAAGTAGTGCAAAATGTGACTCGAAATTCTTATGCGACATTTGCTTATCGATCGGAAGAAACTCTCATTAAAATACGCAACAAATTGAATTAATCTGTCACAAAAAAATCTCTAAAAATCAATACACGTATCCGAAACAGTAACGAAAATACAGTTATTGATCGCAAAGTCCTCACTAAAAAAATACACGTTAGGAATCGAGTAATTGCTAGCAGAAAATTACGAAATAAAAACTAAATATCTCCGAATCAATGAAAATCAAATGGTAATGCGTGAAAAAAGGAGAAACTGACGTGGAAATACTTTTCACCATTTTGAATAAACTTGGTTTGAAAAAATTAGTTACAGATAGAATGAGGCGGAGGAAAATGCGGGAAAAAAGTCAATACTTGGGTACTTGAATATACGAACTTGATATCCCGAGGCAGTGTTCGGATGATGACGTAAATTTTGCGATGGAACTTGTATAAAAGGGGGATGAGAGCGGCGGCTACAGCGAATCGCGCGATTTTAGTGAAAGATAAAAGTCGCATTGTGAGGCCGGTCGCCATCGTCAGGCCGATGAACGCGAGAACGGCGATTGCAACGTTCATTGTGAGCCTGGCACAAAAAGCACCCACCACGGCTACCAAAGCACCACCACCACCGCCACCGCTACCGGAGGATTCCCGAGTACTACGTAAGTACTGGCTTATCGCGACTACCGAGGGGTCGCCGCTGCTGCTACAACTGCGAGTGACCCTCCAAAATACTCCTTATATTGCATTTGATATGCAAGCCATGCTATAGAACTGCACTTTATCGATGCAGGTCATTTTCGTTGCAACCAAATTCGCACCACCTCGGCAGGTAACATTTGTAACTTCGATTAATTTGCACGATTAAGAAATTTGCAAATTAACTTTTACTTACGGTGTACCAACAATCACCAGTTTTTAATGAACGCTTGCAAAATTAAAGATTTCGTAGGTCGCGTATGCTAAGTATAATTTTTTAGGCCATTGGTAATGAATATGGCGTCAAATTTGTAAAATTGATTTTTTTTCTACATGCTCCAGCATACTATGCCTAGAAACGAAACGGTTCCCAAGTTGCACATGATTTTCATGGCTTTTTTATATGTTCATTAACTTTTTTGCAGAACTAACTGGTTTAATCTAATATTTTTCACAGCCAGTTTGGGAATTGAAGTTTTTGAAAGATGCATGTGATTTTGTTTTTACAAACTGTTGAGCAAAAATTTTTACTTAAATTGAGGCTCCCAATGTAAAAACCTGTCGAACGCTTGAAAAAGCGAAAAAGTATTGTCTATTGTCCAAACTGAGGCGAAAGACAAATTTTTCAGAAAAACGTTAAACAAAAAATATTGTCATATTCAGCTCGAAGGGGCGCATCTTTTTTGTGATAAACATTTTTTCCCTGTTTTATCATGTTGCACGTCGATTATGTGGCAACTTTTTTTCCCGCTTGAAGAATCTCATACGGGCCATTGCAAAATTCGTTAAAAATTCTCTCCGTCACGTCATTGAAGACCTTTCTATTTTTTGTGACTTGGATGAATTATAGATACAGGTCCTTACATAATTCTTTAGGGATTTTCTCCTCAACGTCATTAGGGACTTTCCTATTTTTTGCGATTTGCGTGAATTATCGATTTGGGTCATTACAAAATTCGTTGACGATTTTCTCCTCGACGTCATTAGGAACTTTCTGATTTTTTGTACCATTAATGAATTAAACTAGCTATAAATACGGGTCCAATCTGTTAACCGTCGATCATTCCACCGGAGTTTGTTCTCTCAGCGAATGGTTTTTTTGTGATAGCGAAAGAATAAAGAACATAAACCATAACCCACTTTGGTCATCTACATTCAATCACCTTCCGTTCACCTTCCTCCTACTCCGTAGCGCCTTTTATCAGCACCAGGAGTCCAAACGCTCATTTTCTCTCGTTCCGCGGTGCCTTTCTCGGCACCTGGGTATCTCCTAAGTTGCACTTTACCCCAGAGCTCCTACACTCCTTTGTTGAAAAAAGTTCCACTGAAATCAACGCCATCCATCCACAGGGTCCTCTAGTCGGTATTACAGTTTGACATATACACACTCATATATACATTTTATGTATAATATATGGAAACACATCGGTAAGGAAAATTTTTATTTCATACTAACAACATCTTTTCACCGGTTCGTTACAAATTTCATGGAACTTCTTTTTAACAAAGAAGTTTAGGAGCTCTGCGATACCCTACCCTGTTGCCATTCCAGCCATTCGCCTGCCGGCATTCTATGAAGCTATACTCATCACTGGAAGCTTACCACTGGAGTCAATGAATATTAAAAAAAAAAAAAATTTTTATTGCAAATAATTTTTTCATTAGCAGTGGCTTAAAATGATTCAACTTTTTTTCGACATGCAAGAAAGTTTTTACTTATTGAAGTTAGAAAAAACTCCCAGCGGAGAAATTAGTCGTGACACTTGAAAGGAGTTTTCGGAAAAAAAATTAAATTGATTTGAGCAATAGTTACTGATATATTGACGTTTCATTGACAGCGTGGAATGCATTTCGACGCGCGCGCTTAACAAAATTGCTTATGCGCCTCTTCTTCTCATGCCAATTAGGGTGGCAATTATTTAGGTGATGTTGGAATTTTTCCATCGCAAGTCGGAAAATCGATCAAGGTACGATAAAAAAATTTCCTGTAGAATTTGAGTACGATCGGACCTGATTATTCCAGATTATACAGGAACTTTTTATTCCAATTATCACATACTGCATAAATTTAAGCATTGGACTCTATCGAAGTATGCGATAAGAATGACCAGTACCTTAACTCCATTAAGTTTCAGAATTTTTGAAACAATCTAAAAAAAGTTATGAATATTAATATAAAACATGCGAAAAAATGCACGTATTTCCCATTGAAAATTTCAAACGCTTAGGGGCACCTGTTAATCTGGTCCGATTGTACTCAAATTCTACATACAATTTTTTTATAATACCTTGATCAATTTTCCGACAAGCAATGGAAAAATTTCCAACATCGCTTAAATAACTGTCACCCTAATGCCCATGTATGAAAAAATTCACTTATTATGCATGAAATTTAACGATGTGTGCCAGTTAATATTGCAAATGCATTTATTAATAAGTTTCATCAGTCAGGATATCATTGAAACTTATCTCTTTTCGCTTATAATCTCAGACACATTATAACTTCTCACATTGTATTATACCAACTCAGCGATTCCTGACCTGTTGGGAATTACCTAGTTAGTTTTAAAACAGTTGACTATTTTCGATGGTGGCGTGATATTAGTTCATCAAGAATAAAATTAGGCATTAGTTTATTCCAGTTTTACAAATATTGTTTAACATTCTACGCACTGGTATGATTGTACAATATCTACGAAATATGGGGAAAAACCAGAATAAAAGACAGTGGTTTACGAACACTTCCTGCGTGGGGTTTACGGACTCGAAAATACATTCAATGATCTGTGGAGAAAAAGGGGTTACAATAATGACGCGTACCGCGCGAGCATCCAAAGGCAACTGCACACACGTACCACTCGGGGCGCTCGGGGCAAGGGAAACAAACCAACTGAACAAAGGGGAGGGACCGACCGCGCCCACAAAACCGCAAGCAGGGGTGGCCAAAGCACGCCGGCCTCCCTCGAACTCGGACATCATGCCCGGTCAGAGCTAGTCCTGGCTCTGAAAGTCCCGTTGAAGGCTGCTCCCGCGATGAGTCAGTCAGTGGGGGTTTCTTCAGTGATACGGCTCAATTTTTGCATTGCCTGGCTCAGCTGCCCGGAGGCAGTGCGAAGAGTCACATTTCTCGGTAGCCCGTCAGGCCCGGGGTGAATCTGCATTATCCAGCACAGTCACCAATGCGTAGGTGCTAGGTTCTCATCCTTCACCGTGACGATGTGAACTTGCCGGATGACTGGGTAGGGCCGTTGCCAGCGGGCCCGTGTCTGAAGAGTGGATAAATAATCTCGCGACCACCGACGCCAGAATGGGTTGCGCCACAACAAGCTTCACCAAGTGCAATTTGGCTGACTTCACCGCAGCCTCCCAAAGTCCACCCTGGTGTGGGGCACTGGGAGTGATGAAGTGCCATGTTATCCCGAGGTTAGCTAATTGCTGCTAGCTCTGCTCTGGCGTACAGTCAAGTAGGTCCTGCTGAAGGATGTGGTTGGCCCCGTGACAGGTTGTGGCTTTGTCGCTGAACAAGTGGCTGCACCGCCCTCGACGTGCTGTAAATCTCGTAAAGGCGTCAAGAAATGCCTGGGATGAGAGATTCTCGACAACTTCTATGTACACTGCCTTGGTACAGGTGCACAGAAACAAAGCCAGGTACGTTTTAACCGTTGATTTGGCACCTCAAGATCTGGACCTACTGCTGTCCAGATCTCGAGGCGAGGCGTCTCACGTACACCAACAACTAAGGAGATGACCTGCTCTTCGGGGTGTGACTCAGCCAAGGTGCTCGTTGCTCGAGCATTGGCTTCAGGAGCTGGAGCTGGAGATATCCATAAAGATTCTGGTGGCCCTTCCCATCAGAGTGGATGATGGACGATCTCTGGAGCCGAAGTGCCCCTGCTAGCTCAATCAGCCGGATTGAACTCTGGTAGCACATAGTGCCAGTGCGCGGCTGTGGTGAGCTCCTGAATCTTGCGAACCCGGTTGGCGGCGTATGGCTTTCAACTGGCTGGCTCCTTGCGAATCCAGTAGAAAACAACTTGGCGTCTGACCATTAATGACACCGAGTGTGAGGCAGGTCAAGAGCCCGTTTTACCCTGTCAACAGTGACGGCGAGTAAGGTGGCTGCACACAGTTCCAAGCGTGGAATGGTAGAGTTGTTGAGAATGGTAATGTTAAGTCGGTACACGCGCACTGGGGCGTCAGGAGAGGCCCACCACAGTTTTCGCTGACAGCCGCACTGCGAAGGGGAAATCAAGATCTGCCGGAACATTTTCTCCACGTTGGCCGTAATGGCTATTCCAAAACGACGGAAGCAAAGCAAAATGTTGAGTAGATTCACATGAACCGTGGGCCTGACCATCTGGATATCATTTAAAGAAGTCTTCGTAGAAGAGACAGTTGAGGCATTGAATACCACCCTGAATTTTCCCGTGACTGCATGGTAAGGGATGTAATATACACCGCTGTGGGAAATGGACGACGACACCTGCTCCATGTGACCAAGCGCCTCGTCCTCAGCCATGAAATTTGCATATTTCTCCTGTAGGCCAGCGTCCAAAGCAAAGCGACGCTCTTGCCGTTGCAGGCATCGATAGGCAGTGTTGAAGGACTCCCCGATGGTTGGGGCATCACACTTGAGGGGAATGTAACATGGAACACCGGTTCAGGGTACGCACTGTCGTACTTGTGAAGATGTCCTTGATCTCGCCTGACGTGCCCTGCGGCTCCGGAGGCTCTTCAGAGGTCAAAAACCGGTGTGCCAGTTTTTCTAAGGAAGGTAGGTCATGGTCTAATATAGTATGGAGCGAGGCTGCCTCGGCTGATGCTGAGCCCATGCTCACGTATCCAAAAACTACCCAGCCAAAGCGTATCCGTTGGGCTAATGGTTCATATGGGTTACCACGGCGAAGACCTTCCTCGACGATGTCACCCCAGGTAACCGGCCCGAGTAGGGCGTTCACTTCCCTTGGTTGCCCGAATTTTGGGTCTGCCAGACGAAGGCTTTGTAGGCGTGGCCAGGAAAAGGCACCTAGTGCTCTGGAGGGTATTAAGCCCGTAAAAGTCGGTACCACCAAGGCGTCTACCTTGGTTGAGAGCGGTTCCTGCAGGGAGGACAATGTTAGTTGCACGTGGCCATGGCTGAGGACTGATCCTGCTCCAATGCCTTGCACTTGAGTATCCCGCGTTGTCAAGGGAAGTTTTAGAATGTCGGTGACCTTCACCGTCACAAAGCTCGTGTGGGAGCTGGGGTCGCAGAGGACTCTCATCAGAGTCCGAGCCCCATTTCCTGTAGCGCAGGCCAAGACCATGAAGAGTAGCACAACGTGCCTCCTTCGCACCAGGAAAGAGCTAATCCACTCTGCGCGTCAAAGCTTCGAACCTGCTCAGGGTGATGTAGGCTGAAGCTCCGGTATCGGTGCCTGGGGTGGCCATGTAGGATCGTTGGTGACTGAGGCCCCGCTGCCTGAGGAAAAAGGGGCAGGCGCTGACTTGGGCTTTTTGCAGAGTGAGGTATGGTGATGCTTGTTGCAATTTTCACATTTAGTCTCGGAAGGGCAAGAGGCGGCCGCATGGCCTCGAGCCAGGCAACTGAAACAGAGGCCTTTGCGCTGCACTCTGCTAATCTGCTAGCTCACGGGCATGTCCCGATATCTAGGGCACCTCCACGATGTGAGTGTGCACCCACGCTGGGGTCTGACGTAGCTGTTCTGTAAGGAGGGTTGAGCCAGACATCAGGCGGCGATGCACTTTTCTTTCCAGGAAACAGAGCAATGGCTGGAGACCCGGGAAACCCTCGTTGTCCAATTTCAACGTCCATTGCTCGTAAAGAGCTGGTGGAAGCAGCCGCGTCACAACTGGGACTAACTACCTATCCCACTGTTCCACTGGAAGCCACAACACCTTCAAAACCACCATGGTCCCGTTGACAGTATTGACGACCCTCAGGAGCCCATCCAGACTTTCGCTTCGCAGTGACATCAAGTCCAGCAACTGGTGCACGTGCACCTTCGCCAGCTTACGTGGTGAATCGTACCTGCGGTGAAGGCTCTCCCATAATGCTACGTACCCGCCAGTGAAGGCAGTCTTTATCAATGGCACTGCATCGTTGCTGACACACTCTCGTTACTTGCCCAGCTTGTAAGCCCCGGGGTAATCTTGAGTGTGCACTAAGTCCTCATATATGTCCTTGAAGCTCAGCCAAGAACACAGCTGCCTGTCGAAGCGAGGTAGGGCCAATCGATTCAAGGGTCATGCTCGGTGTGCCCGTGCTGGGCTTGGTCTCCACTGTAGCCAGCTCTGTGGCAGCAAGGAGTTGCTCGATGGTAAGCAAAGTGTGGTACCGCTTGAGGGTACTACACGCAGCCATGTACTGATTCAAAGCCATTATTCCGCGAGAGGGGGGAGAGAGCACGGTAATCGACAACACCAACTCGGTCACAACTCGGAAATCACTGTCACGCGCGAGCACCAAGCGCCAAGCGAGCGTGAATTTTGACTCACGTGCGAGCTCCTACTCCGCCCAGCGGCCACAGGTACCCGAAAAGGGAATTACTATACCCGAAAGTGGGAACACGAACGTACGAAGAAATCCTACCAGATCTCGTTATTCGACCGCGAGAACCCCGAGTGTCTACGCCACTACCGGTCCAACGGCAATTGCGAGCAAACGACGAACGTGGAGACACCCCAGAAAGGCCGATCAAACTTCTGACACTGGGTCTTGTCACTAGACAAAATGGTCACACAATCACATACTTGATGTAAACAGATGCAAAATCTCCGCTGGCAACCGGCAACTTGATAGACCAAATCGCGTCCTGGTAGGGCGCAACCGGATGAAAACCCGTGGCAGAAAAACTCAGGATTTCACTCACAGCCGCACTCAAGGGAATAACCCGCAACAGGGACTTACTCAATTGCCGATTCCGGGAACACACGTGAAACGCGGCCATCGTATTTCTCACAGGAGGCACCAGAATGTTCAATATTCTCTACGACATATGGGGAAAAACCAGAATAAAAGGCCGTGGTTTATGAATAATTCTTGCGTGGGGTTTGTTGACTCGAAAATACACACAATTATCCATAGATACAAAGGCAGGGGGTACTCACTCCCATCCAATTCCAAACACAGGAGGATGATCGCCGCGCCACCGTGCTTGGCTTAGACCAGCGGGAACTAAAATTGGAAAGGTCGAAAGGTGCTTGGTCCGTAGAGGTGTTCAGGAGTGCGGAGGGAACAGGAAGGAATAAGCGTGTGACTATCACACACTCATAAAATTCGTCTAGATTTCAGGCCGAGTGAGTACCTACCTCCTGGACAAAGGGGTAACAATAATGGCCAGGTGTCTGAAACTATAAGGGAAGCCGTGTCGTCGGTTACTATTATGATTATTGGATTAAAAAGTGCTCAAAAGTGCTTCACGGATAGATAGCTCTGCGAGTTTTTCTTATAGTCACGTGACCATCACATGACCCACGTATGTATATAGTGATAATAGTATAACATCTATAAAATTGTATAATATGGTAAGTAATGCAAATAAAGAACAACAAACAAGAAAGAATAAATTGTATTATGACGTGCAGATTATATGATTATACTTGGTCTTAATTATCTTGTATGTCCTGTGCACCATGTATAGAAATTTTATTGAATTATATTACAAGTAAAATATTTTTTAGTTTGTTTATATCCATGTTCTGCGAACTATTCGACGCGAAACCGAGGTGGATCATTTTTTCACCCAGCTGCCGAGGATTGGGTAAGCTAGTTTCACTTTTGTCGAAAATATCTGCGAAAAATGTTTGCACAAAGACTTCTTTCGCATCGCTCATTTCGAAATTGTAAAAAACATCTTTGCATGATGGGGATGTCAAAAACCGAATATCTGACGTTTGAGGCGTTTGTGAATCCAAAATAATTATATATATATAATAATTTTGTTTACTGCTTGTTTATTATTTATCGCTTCTGCTAATGGACGCATTTGGAATTTGTAGCTTTTACTATCTAAAATTATGTTTCTGAATTTACCAAATTAAACATAATTTTACCATCTTATTTATAAATTCTTTAAATGAAATAAATTGAATAATTGTTTCAAAATAACTTAATCATATATAACTGGTTACTAAAAAATGCCTACACTACACATTTTTTATCGAAGGATGTTTTCTATTTTATTTTTGGATCATCTAAGCGGAAGTTGGTTATTTGTTAATCGTTCACACATTTCACAGTTAAGTTTCAATCTATAATTCCTATAAACAATTCTACCACTGTCGTCTCCTGCCATGACAGAGAAAGTCACTTCTGCCATAACGTTTAAAATTTTATCAATAAAATAAGCATTACGGCAGAAGTGACTTTCTCTGTCATGGCAGGAAGCCACAGATTTACGAATTTAAATTTGTTCTCAATTCTCATAAAAAAATTACTCATTTAAAATATTCAAATCATGATTTTTTTTTAATTCAAAAATTTTGTCATTCATTATATCACTCTCATCATACAACCATTTTCCATTCAATCAATTTCTCAACTTTTCTCAAATTTTTTACTTTGCACTGCCAAAATTTCATTGACCTACAACACTGCACGGAGAGGAGTAAACCGTAATCGTTACTTCCCGCAGTCCCGGTCGCTGCTCTAGCATGAATGTTGGTACCGCCATAACCATTACTGCCAGGCAGTGATCGCTACTGCGCGGAAGTAACGGTTATGGTTTATTTATCTCTGTGTGAGTAACAAAAGAAATTTTTACATTGTTAAACATTATTATCATTTAATTTAACAATTATAATATACATTGATGCAGTCATTTTGGTTTTTTTATACAAAATATTTGGATTTTTCAAAACTCCTAATCGAAAATATCAAAATTAGGAATGTTTTTCTTCAAATTTTTATTTTTACTTTATTTTATCCACAACCATACCTTCTTTCATTTTTTCCCTTTTTAAACTGTTTTTCTTTTGTGATAATTGAAATTGTCTTAATAAATTTTTAAGACCTAATGAAAATTTTATCTTCTTTTAGTGACACAGGTGCATAATAATCTTGTAAGGTTATTTTAATGGTAGCTTGCACCGTAACTTTCTGCCAGCTTCCGAAGGTGTCACTATAATCTTCCCCTTTGCAGCTACCGTCAGTGTTCAGTGTTCCTGCAAGGGTGACGGTTCTGGTCTCCGTAGCATTTGGTTTCAGGTCGTCCAATTCTGTTTTTTTTGTCTGGGTTCTGCTTCGCTCGTGGAGATCTTTACATTGTTCTCGTGTGGTTTCGTGGAAGTATTCTGCTAATCCATTTGAAACCGAATGATCGGCGAAGGAACCACAACGAGTAACCAGCCTTTTTATTTCGATTTTGCAAGTTTGGACATATATTGTTCCGAAATTGTTTAACTGCAACAATTGGAGGGGTAGCTACTTCTCAAGAACTTGGGGACGGGGTATGTGACACTCTCCCAGATCCCTCAGGTTTAGCCGAGTTATGTTGCCATCGATGGTCCCGCAGTCGTAGCCTGATAGTCCTTGGGCGAAGGGAAAGGAGCTCAAGACGAGGATGAGCCTTAACATTTTCTCTTCCTGTTGGGATAACATAAAAAAAATTTTCTCTTTGCTTATACACTTAATTCTCGCTATCACTATCATGAATCAAAGTTGAAATTAACCTATCTGTAGAGACTATCTTCTCTTGTTTCCCTATTCTTATCTTAGTCCTTTTGTCGTCCATAATTTCTACGATCTTGAACGGTCCGTTTGTGTAATCATCGAACTTTCTCACCTTTAGACCCTTCCTCAAGAATACATAATTGTTTGCTGATAATGAAACTGGATTAATAGAACGGTCCTAATATCTTTTGTATCGTTCTTTGGCTTTTGTCGAATTTTGTCGACATTCATTTCTAATACAATCCAATCGTGCCATTAATTTCACAAGATAATCATCGTAAGTATCCAACCTTTTATGTCTGAGTGGAGCATGGCTTGCAAGTAAGGTACTCATTTTTCCAAAAACTAATTTATATGGGGTATACCCTGAACCATCGTGTACACTGGTGTTATAAGCAAACATTGCCATCTCGACCCACTCATCCTACTCCAGGTCATCTTTCGCAAAGATTCTTAAATAATGAGCTAGTAAAATATGCGTTCTTTCCAAACTGCCATTACTTGAGGGCCTACAGGCGGCTGTTTTTATTTGTTTGATACCAAACCTCTTCGAAGTTATCGTGAGAAGCTTAGAAAGAAAATTTGTCACTTGGTCAGTAAGTACAGCTTTGGGTGTGCAGAAGATACATATTAAACACTTAATTAAACCCTCCGCGGTAGAAACAGCACTAGCATCAGGTAAGGGTACGCCTGCACAGAACTTCGTTAGCAAATCTTGCATAGTAAGTATATACCTATTCCCATTCTCGGTCATGGAAAGTGACCCTACAAGATCAAGAGCTACCTTTTCGAAAGCGGTCCCTGACGTATCAGTAATCATCATCGACTGTTTTATTCTTTTTCTTGTCAGTTTCTTTACTTTGCATGAAAGGCATTTAGAGATATAATTCCTGACGTCATCTCTCATGTTTTCCCAATAAAATTTTGCTCTTAGTCTGAGGTAAGTTTTATCTTGTCCTTGGTGACCTCCTATGGCTGAGCAGTGGGATTCTTCGATCAGTGAATACCTTTGAGATATATCTGGGATTTCGATTTCTCCTGTACATATACCGATCTTTAACTCTTCTTGTCCAAAGACTTTTACTAACTCATTCTCGAATCGCTTCCAAGGAACTCCGCTTAGAATTTCGAACTTAGGGAAGTTTATTACAGTAATTCCCTTCTCAATTACAATCCTTTTTATTTTCTTCAATCCTCCCTTTATTAGTTCCCAAATATTTTAGTTGTCTCTTCCTTCAATTTTATCTTCTACGCAAAGGGAAAAAGGTAGTTTCGAGCGATTTTGTTATACTGCAAATCTCCTAGTTTATGATTGTAAAATTTCTTTACTTCTCTTTTCTGACAAAATTTTCTTGAAGACTCATCTACTGGTTTATTTTGAGTATTGACAAATAAAATACAGTTACCGTGCTTCATAAAAAGATGATCCTTGTTTTCGTAAATATTCCTTCCTTGTATAAGTTTCTCTAATTCATAGTTAATATCATTTTTAGTATCAGTTTCTTCATCTTTAGTACTTTGGCTCTCATCTGTCCGTTTATATTCGTCATTGATTTTTTTCTTCTTAATCTACTTTCGTTTTCGTTTTCTCCTTCACTTTCGATTTCGTCTTCGTCCTTTATTTCGTTTTCAGATCCATCTTCTGTGTCCTTTTCACTCGAATCATCTGTTGATGATTCCAGAAATTCCAGATGTTTCCTCGGTCTACCCTGCTTAGGGTTTTCTTTAGTTCTCTCTTTCCAATTGTCTTTGACTGCTTTTTCATTATTGCTTTCTTCATACTCTGTATCAGAACTGCCATTCTCAAGTTTGGTATCCTTGGGAGAATCCGATCGCTTCGACTCTTCTTCCGATTGTTTTTTCTTACTTCTTGTCTATTTCTCGACGATATTGTTATCCTACCTTGGTGGATTTCTTGTTCCTATTCGATCGCATCGGTTACACGGTGTCTATCATGTGGATGCTTTCGCGAAAAATATCCTCTACTTCTTGAACTAGGTTCCTCGAAAGAGCGTCGGCGTTTGTATTGGTTACTCCGGAGCGATGTTGTACTTCATAATCGTATTCTTCTAGTCTTACCATAATTACCATCTTGTCAGATGACTAGTCGGATCTTTTGCAGTTTTCATCCAGCACAATGGTTTGTGGTCCGTTAATACCGTTAATTTATGACCGTACGGATATGGCCTGAAATGGGAGACACAGAACATAATTACGAGAGCTTCTTTTTCATAGGTGCTATAGTTTCTCTCGGCTTTGTTGATTTGTCGAGGTACGTAAGCAAATGGCCTATCTCGACCAATTTTTCCTTGGCTCAATATTCCTCCAATAGTGTAATCACTCGCATCGGTGGTTAGGATGAAGGGTTCCTTAAAATCTGGATATTGGAGTACAGGATCGCTGCAAAGTTTTTCCTTGAGGGTTGAAAATGCTTGTTCCTGTTCATCATTCCAATCAAACATTGAGTCTTTTTCGAGTAATTTTATCAAAGGTTTTCAGATTTTTGCGAAATTTTCAATGAATCTTCGATAGCATGATGCTAATCCTAGAAATTGTCTCACATTCTTAACGTTTTTTGGGCGAGGAAAATTTTTTACTGCAGTGACTTTATTCGGATCTGGTTTTAAACCGCTGTTCGTGATCTGATAGCCCAAAAAGGTAACATCACGCCTTAAAATCTCACATTTATCAGGCTGCAATTTTAAGTTAGCTCCTCTCAGTTTTTCAATCAGTAATTTATACTTTCTTCGATGTTCACTCAAATCCCTGGCGTAGATCACGATATCGTCTATGTAAACGAAGAGTTCCGTTCCTTGGAGTCCTGATAATACTACATCCATTAGCCGTTGGAATGTGGCGGGTGCATTTTTGAGGCCGAATGGCATTCTTGCGAACTCCCAATGACCGTGGGGGCTAGAAAAAGCTGTTGTTGGCAAATCTTCCTCCTTCATTCTAATTTGGTGGAACCCAGAAGCAAGATCAAAAAATTGAAAAATATTTTGCTCCTCCTAACTGGTCCAATATCTCGATAATATTGGGCAGAGGATAAGAGTCTCCCACAGTCTTTTAATTGAGTGCCCTGAAATCTAACACCATTCTCCAGCGAGAGTTTCCTTGACCATCTGCTTTTTTCGGCACGATCCAAACAGGTGTATTGTAAGAGAATGTAATGGTCTAATTATTTCATTCTCTAAAAGTTCTTTCACTTGCCTATTCAATTCTTCTTCCAATACCGGCGGAAAATGGTATTGCCTGGTGTTGATAGGTTTATCGTCTTCGGTTTGGATGGAATGTTGATGTACATGCGTGCTAGATAACTTTTCATCAGGTTAATGAAAACAGTCAGCTGAGTCTTGAATGAGGTTATAAATCTCATCTCTTTCTGTGCTGCTCAAATCATCTAATCGAAGGAGTTCTTTGATCTTATTTAAACGTGATCGAGTGTCAATTTTAAAACATTTCCTTGAGTTTTTCTTTCTTCTTCCTGGATGTTTGACTTTCCTTTTAGGACTAATAGTTCTCGTAGTTTCTTGGATTTCTTTTATTTCGTGTATTTCTGCCTCAGGAATATGGATTTTTATATCTTCTTCCGTAGTATTCATAAAAAGTGAATATATATTGTTGTCATAATTGCGTACAATAGCATTACCAGCGTAAAGGCCCTTTTCTATAATAAATGGTTCAATTGTTCCAGTTTCTAGTTTAGTGGGCTTTATACTAATGCAAAAAATTTTCTTTGATCTGGCAGGTACGCTTATAATTTGTTCGTTAGTTTTTTCATGTATATTCTCATTGCATAACAGAATTTTCGAATCTTTAAGTTCAAAACATTTTTCTATCCAGCTAATTTTTGCTTTTTTTTTTGAAAGAATGAATTTCCAATTAGGCCGTCATAAGATTCGATTGGGAATGAATCTGGTACAACGAAAAACTTAGTTGGGATTATAAAAAGATCTAATATGACTGCTCCAAAGGTAGAAATTTGTCCATCTGTAATTCCTGTTAAATGTATTTTTTCATTTTCGTTAATGAGATAATTTTTACGAATTTCTGTTTAATGAGGCATACGCTGGCTCCCGACTCTAACATTAGTTTGATGTTTTGATTATTTAACCTTGTTACTACGCATGGGGGTTCGATAACTTTCGAAGTCTTGGTAGGAACATTGTGAATCCCTTACATGAGTTGTCGATCTCGAGAGGCCGTTCCTCCCCTATGCTGGAGGCGCTCCTCGTTTTTTGACTGGTTGTCCGTGTTTCTATTCCGTTGTGGGACTTCATTTCTTCGGAAATCTTGAGGTTTGCCTCTATGTTGGTTGGTTTGTTGTTGAAAATGTCGACGGTTATCTCCGGCTTGATCGTTATTCCTAAAGCTCTGGTAGTTCTGATTCGGTTGACGCCAATTATTCTGATTCGAATAGCGAGAATTCGAATAGCCGTAATTCCTGGGTTGGTGGTTCCCAAAATTGTCGTTTGAATGAAATCGTAAAGTTGGTCCTGAGTTGTTATATCGCGTGATTTGGCGATCGTTGTAAAATCTTGGAGTGTGACTACTCTGATTTTGGAATGGAACACGATTGTAGTCAGTAAATTGCTCTGTTTGTACAACCCTTATAGGTCGAAATCGGCAATTTTTTCACGTCCTTGGATTTTCCAAGGACGTGACTTCTCACTCATACATTGAGGACAATTCAAATGTACTTTCAACAGGTGAAAATGTTTTTAAAGTTTTCAATAACGAGTCCATTGTCCCAGGAATTTCGTTTTCGAATGCTCTGGCAGCACTTCCGGCGAGTCTAGCGCTGATTAAACTAGCGAGGCTACTTTCTGCTCCAGCGGGTAGCATTTTCTTTGCTCGATGGCATGCTAAAGAAAATTCTCTGAAACTAGGCCCCGTGAATCCACCTGCAAATTTAGGTACGATGTCCACTAAATATCTTAATCGAATATTGTGTTCAGCCATATTGACTATCTGATTATGCTCTATCTTCTTGTTTTCGTTTATTTGGTGCAGCTCCTTTGGTTTTTGCTGTGTGGAGTCTAGTAATTCACGACTAAGATATTTCTCTTTTTTTCTTCGGTAAATTGAGTGAGGGCACTCCTAGTAGTAAGAGAAGGTTCGTAACTTGAATTGAAATTTATTTTAGACATTTAGGATAAATCCAATGGACCTAATCATCCCAACTTTCTGAACTTTCGATCCTAGAGCTTGCTTCTTGTAAATGTGCAAAAATTTTCTTATCTTCGATGGTTATCGGATGAATTTCCGTGATTATTTGAGAGGGAGGTTGGTGGTATATGATATTATCCTGGTTTATCCTATAACATCCTGTGTTGTATTTCAAAATATTTTTCCGTGTTTCGTGACCCTTGTCCTTCGGAATACGATACTTTTCTTCATAACTTCTCCTTTGGTGTCTTTCAACAAGTGCGATGATTCTTGAATCAGCATCTAGTAAACCCGCATTTTTATCAATATGATAATATTTACATTCTTTGTCCTTGAGAAGCCTGTGATCCCTGCAATAATTGAATTCCGTAAGTTTGCCGCGTTCACGGTCTGGGAGTAAAGGGCAATCGTCTGCCTCACAGTCGTGTTCTTGTATATTTTTACACCGGTGTTCCGGGAGTATTTTCACTGAACACCTTTTGATTTCAGGATATACGTATTTACTTGAAAATATACCAACGACAGAATTACATAAATATTTTAATTTCAGTTTTGATTCGTGTGAATAATGCATGAGGATTTCTATTCTAAGGTGATCACTTCAATGATAGGTTCCTTCAAGTTCTCTTGAATTTTTTTCAACAACAGGTACATTGGATCTTGTTTTTCAAAAGTCTCGTATCTAATTATAATACACTTGGCTTTTAAATTTCTTTTAAAGATTGCAATTCTTTTCACGTATTTTCTCTGATTTCTTTTCATTAACCTTTGTTCATTCCTAGGTAATTTTACATATTCCTGCGTGACGGTCCTGTAATCTTGCAACCTCCACAATTAATAGTATGTTTCAATCCAGGATTGTTTAATTTCAGCACCAGTTTTCATGATATTCCACTTTATATATTAAGTATTTCAGGTTGTTCTATAGCATTGTGTGATGATCACTGATACACCCCTAACCATCGTGTCATTATTTATCTCATAAGAGGGAATATTCTTGTACTTGTCTGCTATATAATCCTGGTTCATCAAGTATTTACTAATTCTATCTGAGAAATTATTCGACTTTCATCAAAGAGTCTTAGGAATTCAACCCACAATATCTGCACAATAGAAAAATATTTTATGGAAATATTTAGCTTCAAAGAAGTTTTTGAGAGAGTCAAAAGCAAGTTCCGGATACTACACCTTGAGGAACAAGTTCCACTCTCTTGACTATTTCAAAAAAATTGTCCTTGTCTATTTAAGAGACAATCGTAGGCTGCTTCAAAAGAACGAATAAAAAGAATATATATCCCGTATGTATCATTCTTTATATTCTGAACTCTGTCGCCAAAACCACGAGACACGCTGCCAGGCTTTGAAATTTCAAACCTCAAAACAATGCACGACCCTGTTCGCAGCACCATTTTTTTTCCTGTGACACGTGAGACCCCGACTGGGGAGAAACCCTCGTTGCCCCATGATGTCCAGTAAAAGACCAATGCAGAACAACGGCTCTGCTTGACCCTTAAAGTAGCCGTAAAATGTTTTGAGTTTCACGAAATAACAACAATCCTTCTCCTTTCCATTAGGTCTGAATTTATTATCGTATTTAAAAAAAAACTCCTTACATCATCTTCGCTTACAATCGATGATCGCACTTAATTATACATTTCCAAAGTCCCGGAATTGCCGATATTTGGCATCTTCATACAAAGAACATCATATTTTCGCTTTATAAATAAGGTTCGATAAAAAGCTCTGGCATCGCGTCGCTGATAGGTGACAAAGGCATCTGGATCGATGGAAATTCAGCAGCGATCTCGTCTAGGTTAAATTTAAATCTCTTTATAAAGTTCTCTCCCTCTCGAGTAATATCCTCAAAGATTTTACCAAAATCTAGTCCAAAGATATCTACACAATCTGAGAGAATTTGTTCCTCCATTATCTGATGTTTCCTCTTCTTGGCGTCTAGCCTGATTCTCGTATCTATCCGGTCCAGAGTCCAGAAAGGCTCTGGTTTCGGAATTTCTAATCTGAGTTTTCGAAAGGCCGCCCTACCATTCGCAGCTATTGCCTTATCACGCTTTAAATTCCTTTCGAAGGATGACGAATTCGGGTTATCAATCGTAGGTACGTTGATTGCGTGCTTCTCTATTCTAGCATTCGCGGCACACCCCTTTCTGTACCTCTCGAAAAGAGACAGACCCTTATCCACTGAAAGAAAAGGGTGAAATAAATAACAGGAAAATGGATGCACTACGTAAAATATGCAAAATGATAAATTACTTCTCTGAAAAAAAGGGATTACAACTGTGTAAGTGCCGATGGCGCGATTATTGCGTGATCTTCGTATAGTACGAGTTTTTTTGTGTAGTACGAGTGGTGCGTTTAAAATGAATGCGGATTTTTAAAGAAAAACGCGCTCCTTCGTACCCGAAAAATCTAGCAATTTTTTAGGTGGGGCGAAGATAAAATCATAAAAAGTCATTGCGATATCGGTATTTGGTTATCGTGCTATTGTTTCAAATCGTTATCATTGCGAAAATAGAAAAGGTGAATAAAAGCAATAACAGGCGCGATACTAGCATATCGCATTTCCCAATTTCCCACTTATTCTGATAGAGCGCATCGACCCTCATTTTTCGGCTATCACGACTGTCGCTAGATAGTCCCGTCTAATGTCGCTCTATTAGAAATAGCCAAAAAAAATGAAGTAATAAATATTTAACACGTAACGGTTGCGTGTTACAATAAGTTGAAAATGAAATATATTTTTATTATTCTCATTATTATTTTTTGGTAACACAGTCTAAAAAAAATGACCGGTTCCCTTCAGCAAAAACATTTAATTTTACATGCCTTAAAAAAAGTTCCGTAAAGGATTTTGTATGTACACGTCCAGTTTTCGAGCAATAAGTTATTTTAGTTTTTATAAAACCGCAAGCGTAATATCTACAATTATCAATCAATTTCGATGAAATAAGACTTTATGCAGGGTTTTCCGACTGCAATGAATCCGTAAGTGGAATATTTTCTGCAAAAAAAAAACACATTTTGCGATAATTTAAAATAAGCTGTAATAAGAGTGAGATCATTCACTTTAATGTATTAACATTTCTCAGAAAACCTTGGTCTCTAGGGGACCATTTGAATCGTCTCCATTGGCCCCACAATAGATTTTTGAAAGGAGGACTTCGGTTCCGACTTGACTATCTCCCGAGAAATGTCAATACCTCAAAATTAAAGATTTCAGCTTTTTCATAGCTTTTTAAGATTATTGGGTTAAATGATTCCTTTCGTGCAAAAGTTATTTCAAAAATGAATTCCTAGCATTCGAAAACCCCCAAAACGAGTTTTTTTCCACCGAAATCGCACCAAAATTGTAGATTTCATGCTTGTAGTTTTATTTATACTGGAAAAAATTTATTGCTTGAAAACAGGACGTGTCATGCAAACATTCTTTTTAGATTATTTTCTAACTTCCGAAAGTCATAACAAGTTTTTTCAAAGTTATAACAAGTTTTTTTAACAGCTAAGTAATTGTAGCATTTCCTTTTTGAAAAGGCTTTTTTCAAGTCAGTTTCGTATGTGACGTTCATGGCGACGTTCAGGCGACGTTTAACGTCGCATCTCGATTGTCAGGGATAGTAAAAACGAAAGTTTAAGAATAGAGATTTTCTAAATTTTTGTAATAAATGTTGAAAATTTATAATCAAGCCTTTAGTGCAATAAAAAGAAAAACAAGCTACAGTCGTATAGAAATAAACGTAAATTCTTAACATTTCGAACATTTACAACTTACAATAGAACTGCTAAAGTACCTGCTTCATTTCTCATTGAAATTCGAAAAACGTTTAAAATCAAAATCGAATAAAATAATTGAATAAAATAGTAATAAATGTAATGTTAAAATAAAAAAAAGGATATACATGAAAGAGGTGGCGGACGAATGACGTTAATTCACGGAAATTGAAACGATTTTGCAAAAAAAATTGCGTTAACAGTATATGACCGGATTTTAAAAAGTCATGGAGTTTCACGAAAAAATTATGGGTATTGACGGGCTTTTACAGGCAATGACAGAAAATGAAGGGATTTTACAGGGCATAACTGCATTACACGATAAATGACGAAACATCACGGGAAACGATGGGATTTCGCGGGAAATGGCGGGATTTTACAGGAAATTACGGGATATTTTTAGAGAAAGGACGGGATTTCATGGGAAATGTTCCTCAAGAAATGAGAGGAAAGAAATGGGATTTCCCAGGAAACGACAAGATTTCACGGGAAATGACGAAACATCTCGGGATTTCACGGGAACTCACAGGGAGTTGCTGAATCACGGTATGACGGGAGCGGCGGCAAGTTTTTTTTTTGTAATATAGGCATATATATATATATATATATATATATATATATATATATATATATATATATATATGGTTAATTTGTTTTAGTCTACATGGCTAATAAACCAGGTGCCCTACTCTTCAAATCTTTCTCGTACGAGAACTAGGGAATTTTTGAGTTTATAGGCTTGTTTTGTTGGTACGAACCAACAAAATAAGCTTCAAAACTCCAAATTTTACAATTTCTCGTATGAGAAAGTTTTCAAGAGTAGGCCTCCAGACCTTGGTCCTACATCTTACATATATCCAACTTATTCCCTAGAACCTTTCACATCAAAACACCACTGATATGTATACTGGATAGCGAACGCCCCTAGCGCCGCCTGTCCACCTTAGAAGCCATATTGTAAGGGGTCTAAGGTTGAAATAACCGTCGAATCATAAAGCAAAATGTTAGGTTAGGTTAAGTTTGTTGTCCGATGAATAATAAAAAACTTCCCTACTGGTCGAATTTGGGAAAACGTGGATTTTTCCAACTTTTAATTTTTAATTATATTTTTATTAAAAATAAAAAGTTTTTGCTGATTTCTAAGCTTTGTTTGCATCGCTAGGAAGTGTCATGTTAGGTAAAAAAAAGTTGGGTGCCTAAAGACAAGAGCATCATGATGTTTTCACGAGTTTATTTTTTAAAAACATAGATTTGGGGCAATGAAAAAATTGGTGTTTGAAATTTTTTATTGATTGTTGTAACAATGAAAAAAAATTGTTTATTGATGAAAAAGGTGCGCTACTATGTCCTATATAAGAAAATTTTTTTCACGATTAGAAAAAAAAATTTTTTCTTCATCTAAAACGTTTGTCGTTTGGACTAGAATATTTTTTGGTTCACGCGTTCGGACCCTTTTCGTTTCTGCGCGCTCAACTAATTACACTTTTTCTTTGAAAGTCATTGATCTATCTCATATTCTGAGATAAAATAATTTTTGAGCAATTTTATTTCAAATTAATAAAATTTTGAAGGCAAAGAAAATTTTATACACATGGTTTCTGCATATATTTAAATAATATGTTTTTATTAATTTTGAATTGGTTAAAAGTTAATCACATACATTTCCAAATACTTATCATATGCACAAATATGTTTTTAAATGCAATTTCATAAACTCCAATATATTTTTAACTTTTTGAAAGTCGTATGCTTCAATGACGTAGACTTTTTAAAAAATAATTTTATGACTTCAATATCTCGAATGTTTTAATGTTTCTGAAAGTTACTACATATTTTCGTTCAATTGATTAACAGCATTGCATTATTTATAGTGTCAACCACTAAAAAATTTCAAATATTCGCGCCACTTTTCAACTTTTGCTTTCTTACAAAATGGCTTCAATTTGCGTCAGTCCGCTAAAGCTGCACCGTGAAAAATGCAGATAAAAAAGCTAGCCGCTAGTGATTTTTTTACTACGCCCAACGTAGTAATATCACGAACCACTCTTGTGTAACTTCGGTCGCTAGTGATTTCCCGCCAGTGCGAAACGAAAAACATCCGCTAAATAAATCACTATTATCTACGAATAAACCTACGCTCGGTGTCATTAACTAGAGGACCTACGCTCAGCGTAGAAATTTGATCACCACTCGCTTTTTTACTGTCTCTAGTGAATTTAACAGCAGATTGTAGATTTTGTAACATAGTTTGTAAAATTCTGAGTGCTTGTGATTTTACGAGATGATTTCGTGATTTTTCATGTTATTTAATCACACATATCATGATATCATTCGTATCATCATTCCCATTCGTTAACATTCATACGTCGTGTTATTGTGTGTTATCAAGCTGTTCGCATTAATAAAGAACACAATATACATTTTTTTACTAATTTCAACTCAGATCATTCGCTTATCCTAAAAATCAGGAAAATCATTATCAAGTGAAGTGAATTTCGATTTTTACTTTCATATATTAGTTACGATCAAAATATTTCTTGTGCATGCACGAGATGAAAAACTGAAAAAGTTATTTTGGCTGAAAATTCAAACAATAAATGCCCTCTCTCGAAGAATGAGGGTCGAATTAACGAAAACAAACTTTTTCTAAATTTTCTTCATATTTGTCTGAGTAAAAAAGCCCTTTGCCACTTTTTACAAAACTGAAAATCAAATAAGTTATTCGAGTCACAAGTTTTAATCAATCAGATTTCTTAAATTATATGTTCGAATAACTTTTTTGATTTTAAGTTTTATAAAAAGTGGCGAACGACTTATTTTTCTGAAAAACATGAAGAAAATTTTGAAAAAGTTTGCTTCCGAGAATTTGACCCCTACTTGTCGGGAGAGGACATTTATTGTTTAAATTTTTGGCTGTAATACCTTTTTCATTTTTGAGTTTTTCAAAAAATGGCAAAAAGAAAAAAGTCCTAGAATTTCATTAGGAATCCATGGTTTCAAGGATTTCCGTACACTGTGAAACACCCTGTATATTTATGCATATATGCAAAATATCAATAACAACTCATTTTATAATGAATTTTTATTTCATGCTTTTTAATGAATTTCAGCTGCATTTTACTGAATAGCTGATTTTCACTATCGTACTGAATGAAATCGCCAGCCGCACCATGAATTCACAATCCCAGAGATGAAATTTACGAGCGCTCTGAAATTTACTAGCGCGCTGGAAAGTCGTCAGAGCTAGTGAATTTTCGTGTGGTGGGAATTTCACTACCGCTTCTGGTAATTTCCCCTCGCTCAGCGTAGGTCTTTTGATTACTGACGTCCAGCGTAGTTTTTTTCAAAAAATATTTTTTACTGTGTGGAGTGAATGGGATCCGCTATTCAGTATATATATCAGTGCAAAACACCCAACAAAAGAGCTAATCAACTGAAACAAAAAACATAAATACCAAAACATAATAACCCAGTAACCACGAATCAAATGATTCCGATTGGACGAAGCTTGTTTCTAATTGGAAGAACGATATTTCAATTGTATACCGTGTGTCCCACGGGAAACTGGACACCTGAGTTGAGATTAGTAGCACTGATATAATGCTTTTCTTATGGAATCAGTGTTACCAATCTAAACTCAGGTGTTCAATTTCCCGTGGGACACACGGTATGTGTCCAATCTAAAATTAAAGGAACTTTCGTGGAATCAGAAAGCACGTTCGTTGAGTCGGAAATAATCGGAAATAATAGAAAGATTACTATAGTAATCGGAGTTATGGCTATAGATATACAAATAACATTGCAAGAACCTTATTCTAATCATGTTTCTGTCCTCTTAGCCTAATAGGAATCAATTGATTCGTGATTACTGGGACATGATTCTTTCCTTTCACATCCCTTTCTCCTATTCATCGTGATGGACTTTGGTTATGGCCGTCTCTATCTCTCTTCTCCTTCCCATCCGTCCCAAGCGCACCTGCACTGATCTCTAAAAACACTGGATCGACAATAGGTAGAAAGGGGTAGTAAAAATTTGAAGGCCGACCATGTTTCATGGTTTGTGGCCGTACGAGTGTATGTATAGTACACCCATACAAGCGCGCAATGTTTACATATTTATGTGAGCATGGCACGCTAGTATGCATGCCTCATACGTAAACTCGTTGTTCACTGTAGTAGTAATCCAGTGCGCATGCCCGACAATGAACCATGAAATATGGCGGACATTCAAATTCGCCAAAAATGTTTATTCGAAATTTTTATTATGTTTAAAAGAAAGGTTATTTATTAACTACATTAGTCCTTAGATAATCCAACAGATCCTTAGAATAAGTATTAAAAAAAACTACCTAGTTGAATTTGAACCTGAAACTTCTGAAGTTTCAGGCGAGCGCGTAGGCTACTCAGCTGTTGAGGCCGTTGTGTTCGACAATTTAAAAAAAACCAAGTGATTGTAAACATGAATACATTAGCGGTAAAAACGATATCGTTTTGTTTCTATACACGGAGAGAAAAAACGCAATTTGAATCTACGAGGCTACGATACTGTGATGGTGATGCTGTTTGAAATGAGGATGCTATCGTACATGGAGAAAAAAGCGCAGCTCTGATGACTGAGCGCCGTGGCTTTGAGAGACGCGCACGGAGAAGATGGAAAGAAAAATTTCACCGCAGCTCTCAGCACTAGTGATGGGCGATACCATGAAAAAATATCGATACCAAGGTATCGAGTACTACAATAGATCCGATACCAAGACGAGTACGATACCAAAACAAAATGTATCGATACCAAAGGTATCGAGTACCGGCTAATTGTATAGTTTGAAAGAAATAATATAAAATAAATGCTAAATAAAAAGAATATTTATATCTTTATTATTTAATTATACAATCAATATTATATGGTGATGTGATTCGCGCTTCTAGAGGAATATAAATATTATATTCAGCATAAAATAAAAAAGGAAATGATCGTTGCAAACTCGGATAAGCTATTAAAAGCATGTCGATATCGAAATTGAAGTCGACAGTCAAGTCGACATTTAAAAATGTACATTTTCGTAGAAAACTTCCCCTACCCCTCATTGAAATATGTAATTATTACAGGTAAATTATAATTTGTGCATTCACATTCATTACTTTGTTATGTAATCGTACTTTAACTTTGTCGATTCGACATAAAGACCCGATTGACGATATCGTAGTTAGTGTCAACACTAGACTCGACACTACTGGATACCTTAAAATGCATGTTTTCATTTCGAACATACTCTTAGACATCGTTTTCGACTACAAAAAAATGAATGATAACATTTTCTGACTACTAAGGTGTGTTTACATTCGTCGACACGTCATAACGACTTGATTTACGATACCGTCATTCATGTCTAAAACTAAGTCGTCACTAGACGTTAAACATAACTACATAATATACTCATATATTTAGATGTAAAATTTTTTTCCAGAAAAATAAAAACGATAGAGAGATTGTTCATAAGTTTGATTCATGTTTTTCATTTTGACGACTCGAAATGAAGACCCGATTGACGATATCATAGTTAATGTCGACAGTAGACTCGACAATACTGGACACCTGAAATTGCATATTTTCATTTCTAGCATATTCCCGAGTATAGTTTTCGACCAAAAAAAATGAATGATAACGTCATTCGACTACTAAGAAGGTTTACGTTTGTCGACTCGTCATGACGACTTAATAGACTATATCGTGATTTTTGTCGACAACAGAGTCTACATTTGAAATTTGATATTTCTCGCACAATATAAGTGTACGTGTGTACGGCGCAGGCGCAGTACGGTAGATCAGCGCAGATTGTCGATCGATCACGATTGTGCATGATTGTGATCTGCATTAATCGTCGCGGGTCGCGATCAAGAAAATAAACTGTAAGTATGAAAAATTGTAATGTTTTTAATACAATATTATCTATGAACATATTGTTATTTAATATTTGTTTGTACATTTAGAGCGCAGTGTGCAAATATTCGCTGATCCGGGGATAAGCGGTAAAACGCGCGCCGAGAGTCGAGACCAGTCGAGACCAAGCCAAAAAAGCAGTACGCATAACCTCAATTTCATGTGTCAACAAACCTCATTCGAGCTGGTTCGATTTTTTTGCTTTGATTTTCGTTAAAATACTAGTGGATGTTGAAAACAATCTTAAAAAACTCAATTCGATGATACACAGGGGCGGCGGAACGTAATTTTTTCGGGCGGTTAGTAATTGAGACGGGGATGGGGTTGGTGTTAACGATCATATTTCGTCAAAATATGCATGATAATAATATTGACTACTAATAATAAATGACGAAGTGATTCAAGTGCGTTAAGGTAAATATAATCTAATAAGAGTAAAATGGAACAAAATCATAAATGGACGTCATTACGATTACAAGTTATTCATGAACTGATTGATCATTTAAAAATTTATTTATTGTGATTCTATAAATTTATGATAAAAAATAAATTATAGAGTATTATTTGCAACAAGGGAAATCTGATTCCTACATCTGGTAATGAAATAAATCGAAAATAATATATGGATAAAAGAATGAAATTTTATGATATTGAGAAAAGAAAATATGTAATTCGCACTTCCAACTTTTTTGGATACATCTGTTTTGATTTATAAATATTTTAAAAAATCACAATTTTAAAAATTAAAACTAAATATAACTAAAAATTAACCATTAGTGCTCAACGAAATTTTTTCTATCACAATATAAATAGAAAAATAAATAATGTAGGTGCGTTGATAAATGTTGCGTAAAAACAACCAATTTAATTAAAAAAATAGATGTCATTAGAAAAACAAATTATCAGTCATCTGATTAATGATTTATAAATTCAATAAATAATTTTACAGATGGATATTATGAAATATATTTTACAGTATAAATATTAAATAATTAGGAACTATAATTCAGTATAAATATTAAATAATTAGGAACTATAATTCTCAAGTCTGACTAAAAACAACGAAAGTAAAATAAATAAAAAAAACATAGTTAAATCTCTCACTATCGAGAAATAAAAATATTATATGTATTTTGGACTTAAGATTTCTCTTCCAAATCCATTGTTATATATTGGAAAAACGCGTAAATATTGTTTTTCTCAATATATATTTTCTTTTTGTCGAATATATTTTTTTTTACAAATTTAGTCAATAACTTACGAAACAGTAAGGGAAATGATAGTGTAAGTCGATAAATAATGGACAGTCGATTTGGAGTCTTGAAAAATAGAATCATTATCATTTAGGCAATAGCATCATGATTTCGCGCTTCACGAGATATCTTTCGATTTAAAACTAAGTTTCTAATTTACTTGCGAAATTCAAAGAAACACTAACGGATATGTAATTACGAAACGAAATCTTCAGACGTTGGCCATAAGTTAGTTCATTTTATTTTCATTAAGACTTCCGACAAATCGACAAATAAAAGGCTATGTCATTACGGAAGGAGATTTTATGTTCATTTAGATTTATTTCTTTCTTTTTGGGGGATTCTCGAATTCTTCAATATCTAAATCTAACTCAAATCAGGCCTCCCACCTGAAAATTTTAGGCATAAAAAGCCCAACGCTCAAGTCAAGGGGGCTTAAAAAGTGGAATTTAGTTGGACAGTCAGTATAACTAAGTCAGTAAAGAAAAAAACCTCGGTTCAATTCAATAACTCTAGTTAAGTTTCATTCTCTCTTCGACGTATACACTCTCGGAACTCGAACACGCGCCTCGGACCACCCCGGACTACGGCGTGGAACAACGGCTCCTAGAACGTCATTGTGTCGACGTGGAGGACTTTACCCTTCTGCGGGACACGGGAAAATACGAATTTTGGTATCCGCTAAACTGTATTAAAAAAAGGAAACCTTCCATTGTTCGAGTCGAAAAATGTGTAAATTATGTTTGGAATAAACTTTCGATAATTTTCATCTGTTACTCTCATTGATAACGCCCTCACATTCTTTGTGAGTCTTGGATTCCCCAAGACATATGTTATGTGTCTCAATACATAACACCATGAACGAACATTTTTATATATTTTTTGAAATCGATCGAAAATACATATTAGATGATTCGAAAATGATTGAACTGTACAATTTTTAGATGTTAAGAATTATTTCTTTAAATATAATACATCGTATAAATTTATGAATGGTTCTTAAGAAATTGAATCTAAATAATTATCAAGAAATTATTAACAGAAAATAAAAATCTAGAAAGTTCTCTTTTATTTTCTAATCATGTTTTTTTTTTTTACAATAATACAATGCATATTTAATACAATTTATTATTTATTACTTTTTTTCATTGCGCATACTATTGCATAAATAATTGAACTGTATAATTTCTAGATAATGATAATCATTTCTTTGAATTTCATACATCATATTATTTTAAGTATGGCTCTTTAGAAATTATAAATCGAAAATTTTTAAGAGATTATCAACAGAAAAGAAAAATCTAAAATATCTTATTTTATATTTTCTATTATGTAATTTTTTTTACAAGAAAACAATAAATATTCGATACAATCAAGTAATTATTACTTTTTTTTTGTGTATACTAATGTATAAATGATTGAAATGTATAATGTATAGATGATAATAATTATTTTTTTGAATTTCACACATATTATTTTATGTGTGGTCATTTGAAATTTTATCTCGAAAATTTTCGAAAAAATATCAACAAAAAAGTAAAATCAAAAATATTTTCTTTTATATTTTCAATTATGTTATTTTTTTTACAATAACACAATAAATATTAGATGCGACTTATTAATTATTACTTTTTTGTTTCGCTGATATTAATGTCTATATTAAAATTGAATTGTTTTATACTGTTCACAGGTCTGTCAATAATACAATTCTAAAAACCTAGAAAATTTATCAGTTATGCAATTGTGAAAAACACAAAAATATCCAGCTTTTAGTAACAAACTATTCTTTGCAAAATAGAAACATACCGAAGCAAATCCCATCTGTAAATAGTTCTACAGATGGGTATTATAAAATATATTTTACAGAATAAATATTATATAATTAGGGACTATAATTCTCAAGTCTGACTAAAAATAACGAAAGTAAAATAAATAAAAAAAACATAGTAAAATCTCTTACTATCGAGAAATAGAAATATATTATACCATAATTCTAATCCGTCACCAAACATTTTTGTATATTCTTCGAAATCGATCAAAAATAAATTACAACTTTACAAACTTACAATAAAATATAAAGGAATCCACGTTTCTTTTACTACAAACTTTTTATTTTAAGATAAATGACTTAATTACTGTAATACAGGAAAATGAATAAAAAGATACTCGTTTTACTTATCCACGTGGTTTGACTGTAATCGGATTTTTTTTTCATTTACTAATGAGGAAAATAAAAAACGACTTTAAAATCCAAAATTTGAAGTGGCAGACAAAGAAACAAGTTTTACGCAAATAATGATTCTGCTATATATACATTTAATTTTTCAATGCGTCTCTAATAGCTTATTCCGAAAATGAAGTTGAAAATTCAAGTGATGATAAATATCCTAGTAAGCTGAATCGTAGCATTGAATGAATATAATGTCATGATTCAATAGAAATCTCTGTGACTGACAAAACTGATAAAAAAAAAAACTAGACTGAGTTTAAATACTCAAAAGTGAAGTGAAACTTCTTACGGCGTCCATAAAAAAAAGCAAAGATCGAAAGAACGAAATCAAACAATGTTTGACTGAAAAACACTGAAATTTTACATCAAGATGCTTTTCATGATTTACAGTAATGTCAGGACAACAAGTTTCACGATGGAAAGTGGATCTCATATTCATGGTTCTACAGACTCCAAAAGAGACAAAAGCTAAATTTTGACAATCTTTCGCATTCCGAAAGCGACGGTGAAAATCAGGATAGTGAGGAAAATGCCACTATGGAGTCTGCTTCTGAACCCACACTTATGGAACCCACTTCAGAACAAACATTACCAAACCATACGTTACAAAATAATACAACCACGCAGTCGTATGATAATTTGGTGGAAGAGTTTTATAGAACAGAGAACGCACAGAGTTTTAAATCCTGGTTGATTGACTGGTCTCATTGTAATAGTATCTCTATGTCCTCGGTAACACAGTTGCTTCATAGAATGAAAATTACTCCGACGATTGACACGACTGAGTTGCCTAGGGATTGCCGAACTCTGTTACAAACCCCGCGTTCTGAAAAAGCTGATAAGATGGGTGACGGATTCTTTTATTATTTTGGAATAAAAAGATGGCTTTTGCTCGATAAAAGTAGCGAGTATGTTCGTCAGAATGTTACAAACGGTTTAATCGAAATATCATTTAATTCTGATGGCTAAGACCTATTCAAAAGCTCTCGGAAGACGGCGTGGCCCGTGCTTTGTCAACTCCTAAACGTTCCGGATACTGTAATTTTTGTCGTGCTACTTTATGTAAGTCCTCACAAGCCAGATTCTTGTGATGCTTATTTGAATATGTTTGTAGAAGAATGCAATGAATTGTCCATCAACGGAATCGAAATCAATGGCGATCAATACAATTTCAATGTAAAATATGCAGTATTCGATTTACCTGCGAAGACCTTAGTATTGAATGTATCAGGGCACAATGGGCCCGAGCCATGTTTACGTTGTAATGTAAAGGGAATTGTAATGCTTAGACGCAAATCGTTCTACGTGCCAGAAAAAAAATCAAATCTCTCAAAGCGAGAAATAGCCGCGATTTCAGGGAAGGGAAATACAAAAAACTGCAGAAGGGCTCCACTATTTTGTCAAGTTTGATGAATTTTGATTTGATTAATGACCAGAGTGAGTAAAAATATGCACGAAAAAAGTATGGTTTTAGCGCATTAATATGCACGAAATAACATTGTTACATGCACGATGATATGCACGAAAAATGTGCATTATAAGCTCATGAAGCACAAAAATGTTTCCAAATATGCATGAAAGTATGCATTATTTGCTTGGACGAACGCTTTGCACAAATCAAAATTAGAAGGATTTATTGAAAAACGCTGTTTATATTCATCAGAAATCAGAGCTTGACAAGTTTTTCTTTGTTTTATCGCTGCTTCTTCCTGATTTAATGTCGCCGGGTGTTGTTTCATATTGGATCATTTCGCTGCTATAGCCGTTGAATTACAATAAGTGCAAAATATCAATATTCAATCGATACGAAAAACACAAGGATATTTTTGTACTATGAGAGTCGAAAATTGCTGTACAGACTCTTTTTCTTTGTTTATAATTACTTTCAATTCCGAACGCTTTAAACGAAGATACTGGCAATAATGATCAAAGACAAACAAAAAAACAATCGAATCATATGTGTGAATTTGTGACGTATATATAATATGCGCAATATGCATGCATATGCTTCTATATGCACAATAGGCTCGGAATGTCAAAATATGTAAAAAAAAGCATGCAATATGCAAATGCATATAAATACTCGCTCTGTTAATGACATCGTTTACGACTATATGCACCAAGTTTGTATCGGGGTTATGAAAAAATTTGTTAAGATTGTGCCTCAATTTGAAGGTCAAGAAGTATAAAAGGAAAAAATTGTACATGATGAATTATTTGAACATAATCATTGTTGACGCCCATATGGTATCGATTCGAAAATCATGTCCTCAAAAATTTCAACGGAAAAGCAGGAAAATTAGTGATAGCAGTCATTGGAAAGCGACAGAATTTAGAACATTTATTCTGTATCTTGGTCCAATAAATTGTTATGTGCAGGCGTTTGGGTGAGCTTGCTTACAAACATTTTTTACTTTTACATTTTGCGATTCGCATGTTGTGCGACCCAAGTCTTGATCATGATTCTTTAAATACCATTCATGTCTATTTGACGAAATTCGTTGTGGGTCATGCCGCCGTTTATGGTAAACATTCAATTTCGCATAATGTTCACACGTTATTACATGTTTAGGATGATGTTCGCAAATTTGGCAATCTTGACGAGTGCAGTGCGTTTGTCTTTGAAAATTTCTTGTTTAAAATCCGACGTGCTGTTAGAAGTGGTTCTTTTGCTATTCAACAGTCGATAAATTGTATCAGAGAGAATGAAAATTTATCGGCAGAAATCACCAGAAAAAGTCGGAATCATGTTGTTTTTAATCTATCCGGAAAGCACGATTCGGGTCCTGTGACTGAAGATCTTAAAATTCGGTTGTATAATCAGTTTCAAAACTCACAACAAATAATTTCACTCTAAATTGTACGAAAAAATCTGACAATGTCGTCATAACTAACGTTCAGAGTATAGCGGTGATCAAAAACATTGTGGAAGAGATTGATACTAGTAGGATTTTCTTGTTTGGTCGGGAATTTTCGAATGTTGACGAAGTTAACAATTATCCGTCTTCGTCGAAAATTGTTGGGATGTATGAAGTGCAAAATTTGAGTGGATATTTAAAACTTTATGAGTTGAGCGAAATCACACACAAAGGATTCTGTTGGGTACATTTGTCAGCAAAATTCTGCACACTCTGAGTTAAATAGGTTTATCTCTTATGAGAAGCACAGAAGAAGTACGGCCGTTATAACTATCGTTTTCCACGAAACGTCGTATAGAGTGAAATAATAAATATTGTTTTCAAGATAATATAAAAAAAAAAATTTTTTTTCTTTATCCTTAATTTTGTGGTAATAATGACTTATACTCAATTTTAAACAAATAATGAGAAATTTTCAATACGTATTCTTTGACAAAAATGTCTGCAAAAATTGTTCTAAATCACCAGAGGTCTTCCTGTGTTCTTCATTATTTCCTGCAATTTAAAAATCATGAAACGACTATAAAATATTATGAAAATTTCATACAAATTTCTAGAAGTTTACATATACTATAATGTTTGTAAAAGGAAAAATAATTTCCCCTTAAGTGCATGAAAAACTTCAAAAACTCTTGAAATAAAATCTTTCAAAGTCTTCTAATCGATTTGCCTTTATCATGATTCACTCTAAAATAGCAGGAATTTCGAAAATATTTTACATTTACAACTTTTGAAAAATCCGTGAATTTTTGAGTGCATGTTTTTAGCAATAAGTTAGTTGTCATTTTTGATTGCAACTTTCAATAACATTTTCGAATTTTATGTCAAATTGAAAAACTCTAAAAAATATTTAAAGGTGTTTTAAGAAAGGGAAAAATGATAAGTTATTTTTTACTAAAGTGTTAAAAAATGCCTTTAATGTGCATGGAAATAAAGACAAAGTAATTCAAATTTCGCCTTAATTTATTACTGAAAGCATCAATATTCGACACATTTCATTTTTTCACATTGCTAATAATTAGAAGATTAGTTAAATCTTACACATTATACTTTACTTTATATGTATAAAAAAAAAAAGACATATCATTACTCAAGTCCTTCAAATTATGAAATTTTTAATTTCCGCAGCCAACACATGTACACACATGTATAGCGCACTTTTGAATCAATCGATATTGCACGATCGATTTTTATACAAACAAATAGAATATCTCGAGGGTTCATTATATATATAGCATAGTTGTTCGAAATGTGGCGGCGGATGGCGGATGCGGCAGACGCAAACAAAACAAAACAAAACAAGAAATCGCACACGCAAAACAAAACACAGCGCACTTCACAGCGTTAGATTTTATTCGCGTTATTCAGCCAACGTCAAGTTGGTAATGAGTTTTTTAAGAATGGATAAATTTAAAAATAGTATAAAGTCTTCAAAATGTCATTATTTTTGACAAAAAAAAGTGATACATTGTAATTGTCAGTATTATTTACAAAAAAACGTTTCATAAACTTACTTGAAAAAACATCTGCGTTTTGCTGTTACTGTGACGAGCGGCATTCTTTCGCTCGTTAAATTACTACAAAAGAGTTTTATTTCGATTTCAAAATCACGTCCCAAACAGCGGACGGGGGATTTTTATTATTCGGGCTTACCAAAGTTAACATCGAACTTAAATTATTGTGTTTCTATTGAACCTCATTAAATTGAGTTAAGTACTTCTTCGGTTTCTTTCATTTCAAAGTAAATACCAAAAAAGTATAAATCATTTAAATAAATAAAAAGAGAAACGGATATCAAGAAGAGGAACAACAACAATCATTGCTGCAACCAACGCTGGTTTCAACCCCCTGTTCTTCGAGAGGCTGCAAGAACTTGCGTGACGAGCGCGATCCCCGCTCGTCACATAAAAATTGGCGACCACGGCAGGACCCTCAGGTGACGATAACTCCTATGTTAAAATAATGTTGAAGAACTTCAGCGCCATCTTAGCGGCGCGACCATGAAACTAATACCTCAAGGGGGATAGCGGGGTTCCAGAACGTTAATTTAAAGTTGAATTTATAATTGCAGGGTCAAATGCATTACCCGAGACCGCAAAAATGTTTAAATATTGTGTAATTTCCGCAAAAAGGCATTAAAAATTAAAAAATAAGTTATCAGGGGAAAAATGCATGATTTCCAGCATTTAATTTTCCCAATTTTTTTTCCGAAAATTAAACAATTCTTATACACCTTTTGCGGCCTCAAGTAACTATTGCATTAGGCCCTTCCAATAATGAAAACAAGGCGGAAATGGCTATGGAAACGAGTAAATTTAATTTAAACATTTTTTTTTTAGTTTTCATAACTTTTTCCACCTCAATGTCCTAGGCATATTGGATTATTAACAATTTATATGCCTCAGACATGAATTTTCAGTAGGTGTGAGAATGCAAGGGTTACTCCAGTCAATAAGGCCTTTGTACTTCTGAAGAAGAACCAGATTTATTGATAATATTGTTAATCACTGTAAAGCAACAAATGGACATAACATAAATTTATAATAATAACATTTTTCGTCGATGCCTACCAAAATACAATTTTTTGTTTTACACATTCTTGGTATCAGGTGCATATTAGTGCATAATAAATTTAAATTAAATGTTTTTATAACAAACGCTGATTTTTCAAACATTTTAAAACGCTGAGGAATTAATAAGAACGAAAAATTTCGTTTATCAAACAAAAAAATGTTCTTCTACAAGGTAAAATCCAAAAACAAAAACTGTTAAAAACATTTGCAGACATCATATTTTACATAAAAAATCATGAACATATTGATCAGAAAAATGAACTTTTTGGCTTATCTTTATAATAAATAACCTCATAAAATTTCGTTGACCAGTCAAGAAAATTTCGTTGATCTATATACTAGATGAGCATCATCCTTGGCCAAAATAATAATTGCAGTGCAGGAAAACAACTAATTGCTTGCGACGAAATATTTTCGGGTAAAGAATCGTGTTTGGCACATCTTCTTTCATTCTCCTGAAAAACACAAACTTATTACAAACTGGAAATTGAAAAAATTTGATAGAACAACGATTTACCATTAAGTTGGCAATACATGTTTCTTTACTTCTGAACAAAGATGGCTACTGTTATGTTATATTGAAAATATTTATAATAAACAAAAATCTATTTACAAATTTGTGTTACACATAACTTAAGATTGATTCGAATCGACTACACAAAGTTCTTGAACAATTCAAAATTGAAACAAAAAAAGTTTTTCTCATCGACTCTTCAGTTAACGATAGTAAAAAAAGTAGAGAAAGAAATGAATAGCAGTATTTTTTTTTTCTCAGTGCATATTCTTTTGTATAACTATTCCTTTTTCCCAGATGGAAAGGTAATATATCTAATGAAAGTCATAATAATAAATAAAATACACTCACTTTAATGAAAATTCGATTTGGAGACCAAGATTTGTGAATGAAACCTATCAGTTTTAGATTGTACTAAACAATATCTTCGTCTAGGTTTTTCTTAGCAGTTTAAATATGTAAATTTTTTTCGATACCAACAGAAAAATAGCGTTTTCTTTCAACTTCTTCCTTTTATTTTAAGCTTGTTATCGAATCTTTCATTATTAGATAATTTTCATCAAAATATAATAATAATACAATATAATTATTTCGATAACATTTATCAAATTATATTTCAATATTTTTGTTAAATTACTAATATCATTACATATTATTGAATATTTTACATTCAGAGAATAAGTTAAAATTTTTTTCAAAAGCTAGGTAACCATAACTCGAACATTTTTAATCTTAAAAAAAACCTTTCAAGTTTGAGCTACCTAATCAAATAGCCAGTTTTAAATTTATTAATTTATAATTTACCAAGGTATCCAATTTTCACCAAATCTTGTAAAATTACATCCCACAAAGTGAATCGTGGTCCCAAAGTTTCGTTGAGATCCACAGAAAATAGGAGCAACAACGTCAATACCGACTTTATCAGAAAGTGTCGCAGCGCCGACGAGGAAGCCAAACTTTTTTGTTAATTTGTTCTCGTTTACAGGAACGACCATCTCCTATAAAAATAATTTGTGTAAAATTAATTTTTCTGAAAAGTTTCATACATATAAATAAAAAAAAAATAAAATAATAGAAATCCTGAAAGTCTATATAGAAATTATACCTTCAGAAAACGATCAATTTATTTGAAATTCATGAAACGTTTAATTTTATAACATTATATACAATAAATCATTGTAGAAATTGATTGAAACACCGAAAAATGTCCCAAGTTATAGAAACACTGGAAAAGTGGGAAAATCACAGAAATACTGAAATCTATATGGTAACTTTTTTCTGAATAATCCTAACAAAATATTCACTTGATTGTTTTGAAGCATCTGATTCTTTACATCAATGTAACAATCTACAAAAACACTAGGAATAAATAAAAATACAAGTGTCCTCCCAAAATTATTCACAAATAACAATAAATATAAAATATAATTACGTTTTAGAAATCAATGGAATACAAAGAATTTCGTGACGATATTATTTTCTGAAAATTTGTTTAAAAAAATCGAAACCTATGAAACCTTGAATACTAGAACCTCAAACTTAAGAAATCTAAGCATGTATTCATGCAAGAACTAGAAATATATGAAAATACCAGAATACTAGAAAATTTTTGACAATTTTCAAGTTATAATAAAGATAGAAAGGATCTATACAAACACTTGAAAATCTTAGGAAAATTCACAAATAAAAAAAAAAAAAAAAAAAAAAAAAAAAAAAATAAAACAGAGATTTATAATACACTAGAAATGTATGACGATACTTGTCCTTGCAACTCTATTAAAAAACTTAGAACACTGGAACACTCTAGACGTCTGTATGGAGTTAATAAAAAAACTATAAATATCCGAAAATACTAGAAAATATTTTCAAATTTTATTACATAACATGAATAAAGAAACTAAAAACATATAAAAATACTGTTATTCCAAAAAAATTTAACAAATTACCGAAAATGCGAAAATCAACAGAAAGTTATGAAATACTCAAAACTAAGGACGCTGCTGTTGTTTGCAAAATTATCAAAAATTTTCAAACGTCCAAAACTTAAAATGCTAGAACATCAAACACTAGAAATTTTTTTTGGACTCATCAACAAGCTATGAAGGTATACAGATATTAGAAAATCTTACAATATTCAAAAAATACCATCAAATATACTATACATCTCGAAAATAGTAACAATCTATATAGATACGGTTTCTCCAAAATCTGTAATATCACTTAAAGTTTATCAAAGTTTGAATCCAAGAGTATCGAATTCTAGAAACTTATATTGAAATCCACATAAATGTAAAATAATTCCTAAAATGATAGAGACAAAATAAATAATAAATATTAGGAATGAGATGTGATTTTTAGGCAATGTGATCTTAAAAAATTAAAAAATATATATATATATATATATATACATACCAAAAATATTCATCGCAAACGTCCGTGAATTACTGTGATGTTATTATAAAAAAACTTGAAGACCAAATAATACTCAAATACAAATTATATACCCTGAAGCATTCTATCCCATGGTTCCAGAAATCATCGATGACAAAATCCTAGTAGTGTAAACACCAGGATTATCACCCACCGTGATAATGACTTTTCCTTGCTTCAAGCCCACATCAACTGCGGATTTCGTCGCTTTGCTTGAAGTTCCTTTGTGGGTTATTACTTCTAGAAGCTGCATTCTATCAACTGGTAAAAATAATGCATTCCAATCAGCTGCAAAGAAAATCATTTCACGTTAAAAATGTTATGCCAACTTTTTAACTTTCTCAGTAACTACTTTAAGTATTTTGAGATTACTTTGTCAGTCTGATAACTCCAGTTGTAATGTTCTTGATGGGAATGGCCAATGTATTTGTTGCAACTATGCCATTTTTCGGGGTGTTGACTTGTATTTCCTTGATGACTTAATGTTTGACATTCAAATCTTCGAAAACTGCTTCGATAACTTGATCCACTTTCTCATAGGAATCATACCTCAATGTTGCATCTAGACTTGACAGTAGTCCGTCAGTTGTCAAACTGTGGAGTCAAGCGAGTTGTTTGAATAAACAAATTAATAATTTCGCAAATCTATTGCTACTTGTACATTTACTTCGATTTTTAATTATAGATAGAGATATAATTCAGTTTTTCATTTTGAAATCGACACTTCTTTTTTTCCAGATAAAAATATGTACCTCAAGACCTCCTCCCAAGCAAGGACCATTTATGGCAGCCAGAATTGTTTTTTCGCTTTGTACCGCATGATTGAAATTTTTTTGTCCATCTTTTGCAATTCTATCAACGCTTTCTTTATATTTGCATTCTTGGATCATTGATATGCTAGCCCCTGCAATAAAATATTTACGTTTTTCGCTTATCAAAACAGAACGTATCGCAGGATCTGATTCTAAAGACCTCAAGGTTTCCTCCATTTCCAACATTAATCCCTGGTTCAAAGTATTCATCTACATGAGTCAAAAAGTCCCCCTTTTTTTAGTTTTCACGTTTTCAAGAAAACCTATTATTTTTTTTTTTCTTTATTAGATGATATTTTTAAATTTTTAATTCAGTAGATCAGCTCCATGAGTTTCAGCATAAAAATTTACAGGTGACATGTTAGAACTCAAACATGAATATTTTTTCATAACACAGTTTCACTAAATCAATTTAGATTTTTTATTTGTAATTATGTATATGTATTTAGATTTTGGGAATTCGATTGAGAAATGTATGTGTAGTAACATAATTTCGAGTACACAAGTAATTTTCAATTGAAATGTTGAAAATATTAAAGTTAATAATTTTTTTTTTTTTAATTATTAAAAATTCTTAAGTTGTTTAATATAAAAATATCATACATGAAATGTTGAACCTCAGAAATACCATCATATGTAAAATGTTTATCATAGTTTCCAGTCATCAAATAAACCAATTTTTTTACATAAAAAACAATCAGTTACACATCATTTCAATAGCAAATTTATGAACATACGTTCTTTCTCATTAAACTTCAATTTATATTTTACTTTCCTGTGCCGTCCCACGAACGACCTTGATTTTTTTTCCTAAATTCACCCAAATGTCGGACTCTATTTTTTTCCAAATAGTTAAGAGATCATAATCTCGTCACGTACAGTTGCGTAAAGTCGCGCGCCGGCCTCGAGCAATTGATAACATCAATATACACGTCGATGGCGATGGCATCGCGGCCGCACGATGATATCGCTCGACCGATCTTAACGCGCCGAATTTCGAATCTAGGGAGGCGCGCTATCGCGCCGAATTATTTTCTAGCCCAATTCACATAGAGGTGAGCCTCCATTTTTGATGGATTAAAACTGGATATATAGACCGGCGTTTTTTTCCATAGAGGCAGTTCCATCCGAACTCGAATTCGCTCTCGAAGCCCTCTCTGCTCTAGTAGCCAAAAAATACTCGCTCATAGAAGCCAATAAATAAAAACGCTCATAGAAGCCAATAAATCCTAACGCTCATAGAAGCCCATTTTTAAGCTCTCGAAGCCTCTTTGCTGCTTGTAGCCAATAAAACGCTCATAGAAGCCAACCAACCGCTCGCAGAAGCCAACAGTGAGTTTATATATATATATATATATATATATATATATATATATATATATATGTTATAACTGAGCAAATCATATTTTCTCTCGTACCATCCGGTCGTCCATTCTCCAGTAATATTTGTATGTTTAAACATTAGAAATCCATCGTTTACCCCCTTGTTTTTCAGTTTTCCACTCAAAATAAAGCGATCACGAGACTAATCTTGTTTTTAACGAACTTATCCTTCTAATATGAACTTATTCTTCTAACATTCTTTGAATATAAATTTTCTCCCTTTTCCCTAAGTGCACCCGCAAGCCTTAGAAGAGGAATTGGTACGGTTGGCCGGGCACAACGGCCTGAGAAGTAACGGCCACGAAAGTTCTTTCACCGCCAAGGGTTTAGGGTGGCTTTGGGTCAAGCTCCAGTGGGTTCTAGTACGTTTCGCCCTTCGGCCTTACCATCCCCACACTGACCCGGACGATATCGTAAACTGGTATATCTCTTCGGCATACGGCGTGCCAGTTTACACTTACCCGAGAAAATCCGGATACAGTGTGAGGCCGGTGGTCATCTCAACCACAACTCTCACACCCCTCGTCTGGTGGAGACTTCCATCAACCCTCAACGGGCACCCCCTAGAAACCCCCCATCCCTTAAACGACCAACACCTCGTCCCCCTTCACCGCCATTATCCTGCTACTCCGGCTGGGTCTATGCTCCACAACCCCCACCTCCTCTCCCGATTGCTGACATCCCCTTGCCTGACCCCCTTCCGGTAGTTGTCGACCCCCCTCAGGTGGTTGACGACCCTCCTTTCTCACCAGTATCGAACTTCTTTCCCCCCTTTTCACCTGACTCCGATATTTTACCTTCTCTGTCTCCCACGTCGTCGGAGGGTACAGATACCGAGGAGAAAACCCCAACTCCTAGACCCCCCACCCCACCGCCAGTACCGGCCGCGCTTCTCACTCCCCCTCCCTCCCTAGCCAATTTGCTCTCCTCCCTCCCTGAGCCGTATGTGCCTCTCCCTGTTACCCCGATCACACCTCCACCAGTTTACACCCCGTCACGCGTCCCCAGGAAAAGGCGGTCGAGAATACGACCCTACCTTGCGCCAACAGGGAAACCGGTATCTTTAGATAATTAGTACCTACTTTTCTAGCTGCCTCGATAGAATTGTCTGAAATACGCCCATCGCGATTTCTTCCCATATAATAGGACTTACACTGTAATATCGTTGTAATTAATGATAAAAAATGATGAATAAATTTATGTCATATTGAAATTCTGTCTTCTGAATTCTGCTCACCATCCTTGCTTGTGGATCCTTGGTTCGGGGTTGAGACGGAATTTCGAATTCCGCGCTCAATTTCGATTGCCGCGTACCACTTCGGTGGTTCGTGATATTCTCTTCTAAATCATTTATAACGAAAAAATTTTTTTTATTTATTTATGACTTTCAGACATTTATTTCTTGAGATTTATTACAATGACAACCAAAATTCTATTCACTTCATTAATTGAATTTAATTTTGTTTTCTAATAAAATATTTATACCTTGGAATTCGTTGTGTGGATGCCAATTGCTGCGACATCGTCAAACATTTTGTATTTCAAATATTTTCGATTGCCTTCAGTTCATCTTCTCTTGAATGATTGATGGAGAGCTAGAAAAAAAATGTGAAAAAGTGAATGCCAAAAAAGGTCAAGGATTATTATTTTACCTAGATTGCACATTATATGGGACAAAAAGATTTTATGTAGAGTTAAAATAGAGAAATTATTTATAATAAGTTCAGCATATGAAAGTGTAATTAGCTCACAAAATATAAACACGAAAAAATTGAGCTGGAAGTGAGTCGTTATTGGACTAATGGTTAATTCTTAAATGTCAAAATTTAGAACCCCACATATGGTCAATATTGAGCCAAATATAGCAAACAAAAAAATTGCCCAAACAGTGATCCCGGTTGGGGCCACAGAATTACCCTACTATTGGCCAGTTCCACTCAATTATATTAGGTACATTTTGGGGAAGGTTTGGCTGGTTTGGTTCACTGGGACTATGAGAACGATTGATAACTGTCGATGGACTTATGAATGTAGTGAAACACGACTTCCACATTTTGAAACCAACAGAACATTAAAAAAGGCCACGCCTTAATACTGTTGAACAATACCAATATGTATTATCAACTGTCAAAACAAGCCAGGGTTACGATAACCCACTCCATACACTAAGGGGTTGAGTGACCTATTAATATTTGTCATTACAAAGTACAAACGTGTCATCGAAAAAAAAAAAGAAAAAAACACTTGTTGTTACAGTACACAAACTCGTTATTAAAATATGTAAACTTGTAAAATTAGTAGACACAGCTCACCTCTTGAAATTTCGATTCAGTCCTTCCACCTCTTTCTAGACTGCTGGTTTGCAGGAATTCCATGTTTAATTATTTTGGTTGTTGAAATTGTAGTGCAGCCAGGGACGCAGCATGGCAGTGGCATTTTGATGTTTGCAGTCATTGCCTGCAAATAATATCATGTACATACAAAAAATCAGGCGCATAGGCCGAGGGTGGTTTTGGGGGTTGAAACCTCTCCCGAAATTCTGATAAAATCAATCAATATTTCATGTAAAAATGAAAAAATTTACATCAATAAACAATAAAAATATAAGTAAAAAAAATGCATGAAAAAGTAAACAGTATATATTTTGAATAAAAGTAAAAATTATTAAAACGCAAACGTGGGATAACAAAGAAAAAATGAATCCAAAAAATTGTTGCAGCCCAGTGAATAATCAAGAAAAATAAAAATCTACGAAAATGCAAAAAATTTACAAAATTTTAAATCTTAGATCAAATTGTAGAAATCTGTATAAAATCCACATAAAAATATGAGGAATCTTTTGATTCATATAAACTCAAGAAGAATAAATAAATTAATTCTATGGCTTCCCGGAATAACAGACAAAGTCATTTCTGCCATAAGGCTGATTTTACATGATATTTTGATAAAATTTTAAACGCTATGGCATGTGTGACTTTGTCTGTTATGCCGGGAAGCCACAGAATTGAATTCTATGAAAAAACTTTTCTGAAAAATCTCAACAAATACCTCTACGACCTATGAATGTAACAATCTCTTTTGCAATTTACAAAAATATAAGTTACCCATAAAAATACTTAGAAATCCTTCAGAGTTATGTATATTATACTGGAAGATTGTGAAAAATAAGTTTACTAGCTTACCAATTTAGAGAGCTTCCATAAAATATGTCACAGTTTTTTAGCATTTTTTGAACCCCCCTCCTCCCCCTATCACAAAGTGTCACAAAACCATGGACCTCCTTGCGCCCATCTCACGTCACAACTATAAAATGCAAAATAGACGATACATTTTTTAGTTTTAATGGTATTTCATTAATTAATTCAAATGTTTTATTTTGAAAATCCAACGAATTACAGACAATATATAATCTATTGCTAATAACAATAAATGTACGAAGAGGTTTTTTTAGGCTCCTACCCAATTTTTTGCTTCTAAGGTTTCCTCTTGTATGACAATTTTTTTGTCCTTTGAACATTTTAAATAGGAGTGAGAAAGTAATTGAAATAACTGGTTTTTATCCATCCTGAAAAATAAGTTACCGCCCTAACAGAATACTTTGTCCTGGGAACGTCCCTGGGGCCAAACTTAATTCCGGGGACGTCCCGGAATGTTCCCAGGATAAGTGTGCGGTACGGGCGTAAGCATATTTACATAATTTTAATTTTATTACAATATTATTATATTCCGAAAATTTATGAGATTTTTTTCCGAGTTTTATGAACAATTCGACTTTCATGAAATCTTGAAATTTATTTAAATTCATATTTCCAAATTCCCATAAAATATATTCGAAAAAAATGTTCAACTTATACAATTAAAAAAAAATTCTAAACTTATAATATCCTAATTTTGAGAAAAATTTCTATTAATCGTGATTTTCATTAAAATATCAAAAAACTTCAATATTTGATCATTTGTTTTTCTTAGTTGTTGCTGAACAAGTTTGTTAAAAAAACAAAATTTATTATTCCATATCAGGAAAAATTCATTTTTTAGGAACTTCGATTTGTTAAAATCGAAGTTCCATTTTTGCAGATATTTTTGTCATTTATTTCCTTTAAATTCTATAATTTTCCAAAAAATGTTCAATCATTAGAATTTTCGTTCATCATAAAGTATATATAAAAAAAAAATTTGAAGCTCGAAAAAAATTGTGAAAAAAATTGAAAATGTTTTGACTAGAAGGTGATTTTTTATTCAGTTTTTTTACCAAAAATTATTTTGTTTATTTTAATGGTTACTATTTATGTAATACCATATCACACATTTTAGAAAAATTTTTGAATACATTGGTGTAACACAAACAATTTTTTACAATATAAAAAAAATTATGAAAAATCATAAGGTTTCAAAAATATTTCAAAATTTTGAAAACAAATCATTACTGATGAATTTAAATAAGTATTTTCATTATCTAATGATTTTTGATGAAATTATTGAATTTTAAGAAAATAAAGCATAAAACTAACACTAACAAAAAACTTCGAAAAAATCGTAGTTTCAAACCAAAAAATGTAGGCGAATAAAGATTAATACTAAATTTTCTTTATTTAACTGATAAATTGTTTAAAAAATAAGGAAAACCAACTGATCCGATGCAATATAAGAATTTTACGGTTCGAAATTTTTTTTTATGAACATTACGATTGCAAGAAAATTCGTTATCAAATAAACAAAGTTTTGAATTTTTCTCTTAGGATGAAATTCCACCTACAAAAAAAAATTAGAACAATCGAACAATTTCAAGTCAATTAATAAAATTCTCAAGAAAAATTACTCAATAATAACAACTTATAGTTTGGTGACAATTTTTATAGTAAAATTTTTATATTTTGAAATAATTATAAAATATGTGAATAGATAAAATCATGCAACATTTATTGTACCTTTAACTTGTTGCTATTCTGTAATTTATTCACAGGTATAGTCCTAAAATATTTTTAACTTTCAACTCACTCACTTGACTATGCGACACTCTCACAATTTATACGTCAATCAAAACATATTACTTGATTAGCAGAATCAACTTTATCGTAATTTTTTCACTCGTTTATCTTGATCATTTACTTTTTTAGTAAAATATCATGCTTCATTGTACTGACTTCGCCACAAAATTATCATAATCATGTAATGCAACCTTTCTAATCTCTCATTGCAATAATTTTTAATAATTGCAAAAAACTTGCAATAGACAAAAACTCAAGTTTTAATCAATCAAGATTTAATTCACAACTGGAACTTAATTTTACACTAAAATTATTCATCAAAATCAATAAAATTCACAAACACCTGATTCAATATCTCTAATTTGATAAACAAACTTTCTAAAAATACAGAATGAAAGAAATTGTTTTCAATATTCCAAAATCCCATAATAAGAGTCAAGTATAGAATGTACTTTTGTTTCAATGCGCGGAATGAAATGTTCGATGACCGCATCAACCCAGAGAAAACTAGTAATAAAAAAAGGGAAAAATTAATTGAAGGGGAACGGGGGAAGTCGACTAGACTTTCTAACAAAAACAAAAACAAAAAAATGAAAATGTACCTCGCGATCCAGTTTCTCATGAGTTGAAACAGTGTAAAAAATTTTTTCTTGTTCAAACAATCTCGAAATAAATTATTGATGCCAAAATTAAACTTTTGACAAACTTTTTTCTAATGATTCAGGTTATTTCAAGTTTGTATTTTTTTTAAAGTTGAAAATGAATGTTAGACAATAAAAATAAAGAACAAAAAACACATTTATAAATTTCTTACAATTTTCACACCAATGCACATAATTGAACGGTCTGAATCCTATAAAATACTGATATTTTGGGAATTTTCAAACATTTATTTTAATTTCAAAGTTTGAAAGAAATTACAAATGCAATTTTTGTTAGAAGCAGCTGATAAAATAGTATTTACATGTGACTATTGTCATATAATCTCGATGGATAAGAAATAATATCTCTCCTCTCCTACCGCAAATGCCAAAGACAACTACTGTAGACATATGTAACAAATAAACATGCACTTTAAATTATCAAGAATTGCAGCTTTGAATTATTTTAGATAACGTCGATGAGTAATTTTGCAATTATTGATTTACACATTCCTTGTATATTTCCTTGTATATGATAATAACTCATGAATGTTTGGTATTTCAGAGGAGGGAAAATAATTACTTATTTATAAAGTATTGTTAACAAAATATTTATGTACATATAACTATTGTTATTTTATATAAGGTTACTAAGCAATTTTGAAATTATTTTTTGAGACAGTCTTTGAACATGATAATAATTTAAAAATTGTAACGAGCGGGTGCAACCCTCTCGTTTCCATTTTTTTTTAAATTTAATTTCTTTTATTTTGTACATAATAAATTTTACTTCAAAATCTTGAACTCTTCTTATCTTTATCCCCCGCTATTAAATTTTAACAACGCGCCGGAAGAATCATTGCTTGTGATTATCGAACTTTTTTTGATCAATTGGAATTTCCTTTTTAAATAACTATCTTTTCAGAACTATCTTTTCGCAATAGCAGATATCATTATTGGAAATTTTTCATTTTCAAATTATATTTCGTTATCACATCCGCTTTTTCAGGTATATAACCCAGGGAAAAATCGTGTTCAACAGCAGTCGTTCGCTTGACTTCTCACAGTGCTCTTATAGCAAAAACAGTGCTCTTATAGCAAAAACTGTGCTCTTATAGCAAAAACAGTGCTCTTATAGCAAAAACAGTGCTCTTATAGCAAAAACAGTGCTCTTATAGCAAAAACAGTGCTCGTATAGCAGAAACGGTGCTCTTATAGAACATTCTAGAATTGGAGGCCTAGAGATTCAGTGATATAAAAGTAAATTTTTATTATTCTTTTCTTAAGTGCGATGAATACCCTTGGGACTTGTCTCGAAGAACTAAGGTCGGGTGGTGGGATAATATCCCACCCAGCTATATAGATCCAGAGCACCCCTTCCTGGTTCAAAGAGAGGAGTCACGAGTGGGTTCACGGACCTGTAAGACTCCTGAACGATTTAACCTTTTTTTTTGTGGAATCAAAATTATTCGATTTGTATAAAAAGGGAGCCGCTGCTAGCGATAGGATAGCTAAGAGAGAAAGGGCGCAAATTCCGCCCCAACACCCTCGTTATCTGAAGTTTCAGACTAATTTAGACAGGGACTACGCAATTCAAGCGGGCGGAAAGTGGGCCTTTCAGAAGTTCAGAATTAAGGGTTTAAAAAACCGGCGCCCTACTGGACACGCGAAAGGATCAGGATATTAGCAAGACTTGGGGAAGAACCTACGAAAGAAATACCCTCGCTCATTGATGAATTTCTTCCGTTGGAAGACAGTTGGGAAGAGTTAGAAAGGCTGTTAGCCCCCCTCCTTTGGCCCTAGAGCCTTTCCTCCACGAAGAAGGTCCTTAGAAATTGCCAGAACCAACCATCGCGTTATGTATTACCTTGTAATTACCTTTTGAGTTTTTATAATAAAATGCCAAACAGGCAATACCTAGCATAAAATATTTGTATATGTGTTTTTAATTTTATTCCTCAAGACGACTTTTCAAACCCCCAACTTCAGGGTTGCACAGGGCGGAGTTTCCTGTGTCGGTCCTGGTCTGGGCGAGTGACCTTGTCTAGAGGATCTTTTGAAATTCATCGTTGGGAAGTTCGCTCGTCACAAAATGCATGAAATATATAAAGAAAGATGGAAAAAAATAATTCTTGAGGTATTTGAGCAATCGTTGATTTTGCATATTTTAAATGTTAAAGAAAAAAAATTCAAATAAAATTTGTAGGATAAACATGCACAATTTTACAATATACATATCATAGACGTAACATAATCAAAAATTGAGCAATTAAGTTTGCAATTACGATAATGAAATAATATAATGATACTTACTTTTTTTAAAGAAATTTCAGTAATTATCACTTGCTTCTGTATGAGAATTAAAATATTCAAACAAAAATTATATTCAAACAAACGTAAATAACATTTAATTATTATCCATATAATAATTACTATTCTTGAGGTATTCTAGCAATTGTTAATTTTTCATATATTAAATATTAACGAAAAAAAAAAATAAATAAATTTGGTATGATAAAGATATTAAATTTCACACTATAAATTATACATATGTAAAAAAATCGAAAATTGTGCAACTAAATTTGAACAACTAAGATAGTAAGATAATAGAATATAATTATAAGTACAATTTTTCAAGAAATTTCAGTAATTGTCACTTGTTGCTATGATAGAACTAAAATACACGAACAAAAATTATATACCTCGGGAAAAATAAAAATAACATTAAAATATTATCCACATAATTTTGTGCAAAATGAACTACGCTGCATTTTTCAAAGGCCCACCAAAGGGCGCGAAGGAATGAAGATACTATGATCCATATAATAATTATTATTTTTGAGGCTTTTGAGCAACCGTTGCTTTTTTATATTTTAAATATTACTGAATGAAGAAAAAATTAAAATTTTCATGATCAACAGGTGAAATTTTAAAATATAAATATTATAGACATAACAACATAAAAAATTGAGCAACCAAATTTGTACATTGCACTCTGTGTTATTTATTATTCTTGTTATTTGAGCAATTGCTGATTTTTCATATTTTTAATATTAACTAAAAAAGAAAAAGAAAAATTTTTATGATAAACATATAAAATTTTACAATATAAATATTATAGACCTAAGATAATTATAATTTAAGCAACGATGTTTGTAATTATGATAATAAAATGGCAGTGCTTATTCATGCTGTTCATGTACTTCCTATTACAAGAAAAGTTAGGCTTCAGATATCTTCATATTTTTCGTGTACTTCATGTAACATCAGCTGATAATATTTTTTTACTTTTTTTTTTTAATAGAAATTTCGCAAAAACTGATACTATACGAAGTACATGAGAAATACGAAGATACCCAAAGTCTGACTTTTTGTGTAACCCTAAGTACAAGAATGGTGCGAATAAGCACTGCCTAAGAAAATAATATGATAAACTATGATTTTTTAAAGAAATTTCAGTAATTATTACTTGTTTTTATGTATGAACTAAAATAAATAAAGAATAATTTTATTCAAAACAGAAAAATAACATTTTAATATTATCCATATGAAAATTATTTTTCTTGAAGTATTTGAGCAAGCGTGGATTTTTTATATTTAAGAAATTAACAGCAAATATAAATTGTTACAATATATACAAAAAAATAAAACTTTCATGTAAATATTTATATGAAATTTTACTATTTCAATTTTATAGATGTTATACAAATGCCACAAAATTCTCCAAGTTCGAACATGAGTCGGTTATCACTTTCATGCTTTCTCTCTCTTTCACTCCCAAAAAATCTCCCTAACACTTTCTTTTTCCTCCCCACAAAAATAAAAAATTCTCTTTCCTAACAACTCAAAACTACTTAAAACCCAAATTGTACCAAAGCACACATAACTTTGGCCCAACAAACGAACATTATTCTCTTTTTCTCTAACTAAAAAAAGTTTTGAAAACCCTTCCAAACAAAAAGTTGCAACTTTGTTCCCCATCTTATTTCTCTAAGCAAATTATATAATCAAATTCCACGCAATTTAGAATGTTTTGGGATAGAAAAAATACCAAGGTTTATTTATTTCTAATTGAGGCTAAAAAATGGCGTCACAAAAATGCACGAGGCAGCGGAAAAATACGATTTATATTTGTATGCGTACATTCGTGGTCCGTGAATAGGCCAACTCCTGCAAGAGTGTCACGACAAAGCACTCGCGGACTTCGGGTTTTCTTTGAAGTTTTTTTATTAATTATCGCGTTAGCCGGATTTTCGGGGATGGACAGGGATGGATGTATCACCCAGTATCACCATATATAAATGGCGTGAAAAAATAAAACAAGAGCAAGAAAAAATAATGATTGAAATTGTAAATCATTATGGTCCTACTAGCGACACCTTAGCGGCACGACCATTCAACTAAACTGTATATGTGATTACTCACACATTCACACCGTCGGAAATCTTCCCATAGCAGTTATAGACACCTGAGGACCCTCTAAAGGCAAGACACTAAGGGACAGCAAAGCGAACTCACAAAAACGACGAACAGGCACGGGAAAGACATCAAGCCAACGATGATTAATATACAACCTACTGAAGGGTCAACAATAATTCATCAAACAGGTTAAAAAAAAATATATAAATAAATAAATAAATAAAACTAATAAAAATCATTTTAAAATACTTCATCAACACAAGGAAACATGTCATGAAATGAACATTTAGAATATATATATTTTCACATAAACCGATATTAAATTTAAATCCCCGAATATATATATGTATGAAATTTCAACTTACAATTTTTTGCCCATTACATAAAATTTCTCGCTCACACATAACCACACAAGGTTTTCCTAAAACATCACGTCAAAACCCGCTAGGGGTCCAGCAATAATTTCAAAATTTCCGTTAGGGGTTCGTATGAACCAATTCTCATTCAACCAGTCCATATTCTCATTATCCTGCTGAAAGAGGTTGAAGGGGACGACCTCCTCTCCCTCTAACTCTGCATCCCAATCTTCAGCTATTGGTTCTGCAGGAGGATCCGGCACCTTAGCCTCCTCTTCGGGAAGATCTCCCCCAAAACCGATAGCAATCTCCTCTTCATTCAAAAATTCCGTGTCCATTTCAATGACTTCGTCCTCTATCACCTCTTGGAACTACATTTTTAGATCTTCAATCTTTAAATTCTCCATTTCTTCCACGATATTTAATTTATCCATTTTTCGTTGTTTGTCTTCCTTTAAGAAAAAAAAAAAAAAAAAAAAAATATATATATATATATATGAAAGGAACATACACATTGGAGCACCACCGAAAAAAAAGGGGAGGAAAAAATCAAATCAAATAACTGAAAACACGCGACGTACCTTATTCGGATCAAAAAATAAAACGTACTGACCTGATGCTGAAATTCACACTTCCCATGACGTGAAACGCGACTTTTAGAAACATGATTTGTGAGTAACAGCTCATCACTTTTAAGGAAAAAAGGGAGCTGAATTAATTCTCGTTGAAACCTTTTTCCAAATACAGATATTATTTTATTCTTTTCCTTAAATACATTTATCTGATACGACATTTACAATTAAATACTCACATAAAAATCAATATCGTAGTTTTCAAAAAATAAGTATATCCCTCCAATGTTTCAAGTTAATAAAACTCATTCTAGGGTTTCCTAAGTTATGCCCTTGGAACATTCCCCGAAACCCGCGAAAAGGAATATTCATGAAAATCAACCACTTACTAGATTGAATTTTGAAGATTTGTCTGAAGAAGATAGAGAGACTGGTAAAAATCGCTCCCTTTCAAAACCTTTTGGTACATCAGAAGTACAGACTGAATCAGTCGACCAAGTTGAATTGCCTCCAAATTACCCAAATATGGCCACTCACACGATAAGGCTTAAGGATGCTGCAGAAACTACCATATACCTAAATATTCAGGGGGAAATACAGGTCCCACTTTGTGTCAATTTTCTATTGCTTGTAAGACTGCGAAGAAAATGCTACCAGCCGCGGCGGAACCAAACTTGATGCATTTAATCGTAGCCAGGTAAACCGGAAGCGCCGCCCGAGCTGCTGAAGGTATCATATTTCCAACAGTGGAATCCTTGTTATCCCAATTGCAAACAACTTTCATGCCTCTCGAGAATACTTTTGAATTGTGCGGAGAAATGGCTCGTCAATATCAATTGCCGAATGAGGATGCTGCAACATATTTTTACAAAATGCAAGATTTAGGCAATCAAATTGTTGAGCTGTTAGAGAAAACCCATGATGGAGAAAACCTTAGATTGAGAATCCAAGATATTGAAAAGGAAACTTGCAAAAATTTTTTGAATGGACTAAAAATGGAAATCCGAGTTTTAATGCCAGATTTAAACGACCTTAAAGAAGCAGGACCCAAGGCACATTCAAATTGAAAAGGTCCTGGCATGTAGTAAAATGAATAGGGAAGGTATGAAAAAGAATTGTGTACTCTGTGAGAAAATCGATCACCCTACTAGCGAGTGCCCAAGATTAAAGGCTTTCGGAATCAAAGAAAGAAGCACTTTTTGAAGCACTTCTTCAAAAAGAAAGAAGTGAATCATTTCGAGAAAATGGTACCAGGTGAGAATAAAACATTAAAACATGGTAGTCACTATTACTTTGGATAATGCATAACAGAATCAGGAAATAATCTCAACAAACAGAGGAATTGGGAAAATTTAGAAAAAGCACTAAAAAATTTGGAAAAAATTGCAAAAGAAAAAAATATAAAAAGTTTAAGTATTCCTAAAATAGACACCTTGAATGACATACCCTGGAAAAGCATAGAAATCTAAATTAATAAACTTTTCAAAGACAAGCCAATAAAAATCAACCCTTGTACAGGAATAGTTCAAATCCCACCCATCTCACAACATCTTCCATTTATAGAAGAATATCACAACTCGGTAATTGGAGGTCATCAAGGAGCGAATAAAACTTATCTCAGACTACGCGCTCAGTACTATTGGGAAAATATGAGGAATGACATCAGATACTATATTCGACACTGCCTTCAATGTAAATTAAAAAAATTAACTCGAAAGAAAATTAAACAAACAATGATCATAACAGACACTCCCGGGACGGCATTTGAAAAAGTCGCCCTAGACATAGTCGGATCCTTTCCTACAACAGAAAATGGAAATATGTTTGTGTCATCGATGCAAGATTTGCTCACGAAATATTGCATTGGCGTACCATTACCACGCGCCACAGCCGCGTTTACAGCTGACGCATTCATTAAAAGATTAATATGTGTCTACGGAACCCCAAAGGCTATATTAACTGATTAAGGTTCAAATTATATTTCAAAATTAATGAAACAAGTTGCAAATAAATTTCAAATAAAACAATTCAAAACAACAGCATTCCATCCTCCTAGTAGTGGAAGTTTATAAAGAACTCATATCACTCTTGTTCATTATTTGAAACAATTTATAAATGAGGACAGTGAATGGGACGACTGGATAGAATTAGCCATGTATACATACAATACTAGCGTACACGAATCAACAAAGAAAACACCTTTTGAGCTAGTTTTCGGAAGGACAAGTATAATTCCATTAAACCGAACATTACCAAAATACGAAGCATTAGATACATATGACGAATACTTGATACGACTCATGGCTAGACATGACCCAATCAGAAATGACGCCAGAAAAAACCTAATAATGGCAAAAGAAAAATACAAAAAATATTACGACAGAGCAATAAATCCTGTTTCTCTTTCAGCAAACGAATATGTCTTTTTAAGAAAAGGCGTAAAAACGGGAAAATTCTCGAACTATACGGATGGTCCATATAAAATAGTAGAAGTAATCGACGATAATAGAACAAAAATTATAATAGGGGGAACGGATAAGATAGTCTCAACAAGTAGATTAATCCCTACTGCGATTATTGACAGCGATTCTGAATAAAAGTTAAGTACGCGCCGGTAATTGTACACATAATATATCTACTAACATGTGATATTCATAAATTACTGCGTTATTTGAGCAAATAAAAAAATTGAATAAAAAATAAAATAAAATAAGCAATATAAAATATAAAACAAACATATATGAAAAAAAAAAAATGAATATGAATTGTGAGTTAACAGACAACATAAAATATTCACTACAATTAACAAAATAGTTGTAAGTTCTTCTTGTACAACGAAAAACCGTGCATTGACAGTTTCTTCTCCTTATTATGTAAACAGCTCTCACGATGCATCAATTCATCCTCGTTGTCACGGCCATCATCACCCTCACAAATATCACTCCCACCACGACTACAATGATGGGCTACGACTGTGGGAACTTCAATGGGAACATAACGAAGATAAGTCTAAAAGATCTAGAAAATTGCGACCTTCCCCGTCCAAAATTATCAGAATAACGGACTACAATACAATTACTTCAAGTTAATGACTATGGCCTTTTCTACATTCAAATCTGTAGCATACAAATCAAACGCATTGTCACTCGCTGTAGCATTTTCGCTGATCACGCCGTCGCGAATGGATTTGCAGAATATTTTAAAGAACCAACAAGAGAACAATGCAAACACTTACATGAAGCAACGGAATAAAACCTAACATGTCGGAACAGACTCGGACTTTAACAATGACTGGATCTATAAACTATGACGGTAGCTGCCATGGTGTGACTTACAGTGATCAATTTGGCTCCTGGGACAAGGCTACAGTTCAAAGACTAATCAAAATTTCAATTCGCAACTATTTTGCTGAGAAATCATTAAAAGAAGACGTCCTTTTTATAAATCATGAGAACCATTGCCCTATTGCGAGACAACACTGCCCACTCAACGACGGCGGCCATGCCTTCTGGAACACTATTCCGCAAAACACCTGTGACCTTGAAGATTACCAAGTACTAAACGGAGCGACGGAACGCTGATACGAGACCTGTCCAGAAACAACGTCGACGTCTATCAAGTATAAGGAAAAGACGTCACATTTGCGCTTGCAACTCAAGGAATTAAGAGAGTATGCGGACTCAAGTTATACACCTCAGAACATCTTAAACTCTTTATTTTAGAAAAAAATAAAAATGGCTTTTATCTGAAAAAAGAATCACAACTCGAAATACCAAATATCGACCTCTTCACTTAAATAAACTCAAAATTTATTTATGTTGAAAAACAGATCAAAAAACATGTAGAAAACCTATATTTTGACGTTATTCAGAAAAGATCCGAACTAGAAAAAAAAAGTTCTCGCTAATTCTCAAGCAATAGCAGCAACAAGGCTGAATGAATTCGCATATACATACATGAACGGCCCAGGATATTACGCAATATTAACAGGAGAAGTTGAACAAATAATGAAATGCACACCACTAGTAATCCAATTAAAGGAAACCGAAAATTGCTACAAAGAAATGTTAGTACAGAACAATAATAATACATATTTTCTCACCCCAAAAACCCGAATATTGGAGAAAAAAGGAACCCAGATAAAATGTAATATGTTCACACCAACAATGTTTGAAATTGAAGGATCATGGTATAAATTTACACCACAGCCAGTTGAAACATCACCTCAAACGCTTACGCCACTGTCTATACCAACATGGGAATACAAAGCTATCAATACCATAACCAATATATATATATAAACAGAAAGACTTGGAAAATTTTCAGACAGAGAATTCTCTTTCCTTTGGAACGAAACGGAGTTTTGGACACAATTGCAAAATCTTCAGTAGGCCATTCAGTATCATTGGACGGAATCAACGTAGACCAACTTATAAACCTCAAAAAATTGGCTCACAATATTTGGAATACAATGTGGAAAAAATTTTTGATTTTTGAAAACTACAACGCAGGTCTCCTTGGAATCTACTTCGCCATAAAACTACTTAAAACCGTAATTGATGCAATTCTGCACATGTTTGACCTTCACTCAGTATTTGGTTGGTCCATTCTACTACTCACAGCCATCTGGGACAATCTTGCCAACTTCATTCTTCACACCAAACAACGTCAGCAACGCCAAGATCCTGAAAACCCACTCGAAAAAACACAATTTCCTAGAAAATTAGACGAAGAAGATGACTTCGCCACGATAAGACACATCAATGAGCGAGCTCAACAACCCAAGCCCAGCATTCAAAGACTTCAACAAGAAGATGATAATGTATTAGAAACGTACCAACTTGAAAATTTACTAAGCTGTAGCAATAACTTTAAACTACGAGTAAATGAAGAAAAGTTAACTGTCAAGTAAAGTTCAAAAGAAAACAATTAACATAGTGGAAAACATATTTTTAAATGACACTAAAAGCAATTCACAAATAAAGTAAATCGTAAAAATCATGAAATAATCATAAGTATCAAATACATACAAATACGTATATACGTACAATACGTAATTTATTAATAAAACGAAACAAAACAAAAATGAATAAAATACTATAATTTATAACAACAATTGAATTATATTCAATACAAATAATGCAAAAATTTATAATAAGTGTATTTACAACACCATAGTTATTATAAAATATTCATAAGAGACTATTCTATCCGTTCGGAAAACCCCAGAGATAAAATAGAATGCGTTCAACCAAATAAAATAAGCTACACGAGAATAATGATAAGTACATTCAACCGTTACTAAGAAACAAATGTAAACACGGAAGAAATGCAACGCCGCATCAAATTTCATAACGCATGAACCACTGTCCCGCTGACCCACAGAAAATTGCGGCAGCGACCTCAATTTTCTGCCTGAGGGGGGAGGTGACGACGGCATAACTGTCTGATAATGAATGAGCCTATCATGCAACTTTAGAAGTATATGGCACTTTCGCTCATGAACCTGTATTTTATTTTTGAAAATCTAACTTTCAATTGCACTTGAACTAAACTTGAAAAATGAATAAAATGAATAATGTATAAAAATAGAAATAAATAAAATTTAAATAAATAAAATTAAGAGATAAAAGGAAAAAATAAAAAAAAGAATGCATAAAGTTTCGTTAACGAAGAAATGGAAATAACGTTTCGTAAATAATAAGACGAATGATAAACGAAAAATAAAAATGAAATGAAATATTGTTTCGTTAAGGAAGAAATGAAAATAATGTTTCGCAAATGACGAAATAGAAAGTGATGAAAATATGTATTGCAGTCTTTAGAGAAACCTAAGTATTTTATATTGTTCCGCGCACGCGATAGTATTTCTGAATTTCATTCAACAGTCTGATCAACTGTAGAAATTTAAGTAATGCCAGGATTAATCAGTGTTCCCGAGAAATCCTACATGTATGTTGAACCGCGTTTCCAACCCATCGTATAAAAACGATAGTATTATTTAATAATGCAAAATAACGTAAGGACCTCTCGAGAAATTCCGCACAGGCAATGAACCGGGTCTCCTACCAATCGCGAGTGTTACAAGTGAATGTATTATGAAGTCTTAGGTGGAATTCCTCGAGGTAAATAAAAAGATGACTGCGTAATCTTCGAAAAACGATCGAAGGAAACAAATAAATGGACAAAAGGAAGAAATAAATGAAAAGAAAGAAGAATAAGTGAAGATAACTGGGAACGAAAATGAGTCCCATAAGCTTCACAAACAAAAGAAATAAACGAAAGAAAATGGAGATAACTGGGGACGAAAATGAGCCCCATAAGCTTCATAAACAAGAATAACAAATATAGAAAACGAAACAAAATTAAATACTGAACTAATAAAAGGTTTACAAAAGGAAATGAATCAATAAACGAAGAAATTAATAAATAAACAAATAAAACACAAGAATGAAAATTAGAACTGAACTAAAACTCTAAGGGGATGGAATAATAATAATAATATTTAAACAATTCACGAGATAAACATGTCTAAATAAATAATTATAAAAGGGTAAAAGAATACGTCAAATGAATACCACCGACAATAAGCGAAAGTTGCCAAATTCTTCGAATGTAATGATATACACATAATTAAGTGAGATGACTCAATATAATTATAGATGGATAATTTTAACCTATGTAACGCGTTGCGCTATGTTAATCTACATTACCAAATCTTTCGTTGCACGTAAGATTTTGCCCCGGGAGGGTGAGATGCGACGAGCGGCATTCTTTCGCTCGTTAAATTACTACAAAAGAGTTTTATTTCAATGTAAAAATCACATCTGGTCTTGGCTGCTCGATACTTTATTCAAAGCTAAAATTATAATTGCTGAGTGCAAGCACTGCAAGCGTTCTTAATAAAATCTTGCATTCCTCAATCGAGAAATGCAGGCGCGAATAATGATTACCGTGAAAAGTGCCAACGCGATTATTTGATGAAATCAATCGCGGGTCACTCACACTTACCCTTCCTGGGAAGAAACAACCGTTTAAATACCGCGCCTAAACAGCGGACGGGGGATTTTTATTATTTGGGCTTACCAAAGTTAACATCGAACTTAAATTATTGTATTTCTATTTAACCTCATCAAATTGAGTTAAGTACTTCTTAGGTTTCTTTCATTTCAAAGTAAATACCAAAAAAGTATAAATCATTTAAATAAATAAAAAGAGAAAAGGAAATCAAGAAGAGGAACAATAACAATCATTGCTGCAACTAACGCTGGTTTCAATCCCCTGTTCTTCGAGAGGCTGCAAGAACTTGCGTGACGAGCGCGATCCCCGCTCGTCACAGTTACAGACAAAAAGGAAACTGAAACGATTGTCATTGCAAGAGAAAGTTCGCATCATCAAAGATTTTGAAGCAAACAATTCAAAGAATAAGAAATTTCGCAAAAAAAAATGGTCACGCAAATTCTTCAAGACAAAGACAAAATACTCCGAAATGAAGAAAATATAAGAAAAATTTATTAAGATATATGTTAAGTGAAATCGAATAACCGGGTTTTTGAATCACCATTTGAAAAATCGCTGTACATGTCGTTTGTGCAGAAGCGTAGTCTTGGTCATTTTCATTAAATTCATTGAAGATGAAAACTATGGCATGAATAACCCGTACAATGCAGACGAGTCCGCATTGTGCTGGAAATTGTTGCCAGGCGTTTCTTTAGCCGGGCATTTCGAAAGTGAAGTGACCAGTCGAAAAGTTCCGAAGGAAGAGTTACGCTGATGTTAGCTGCTAATGCGGCAGGAGCGCATAAAATCCCTATAACAATGATTGGGAAGGTAAAAAAACCCAGATGCTTCAATGAAAAAGGACTGGATAACCTTCTAATATTTTATCGAGCCAAAAGCCCAAAGCAAAGGTTGAATGAACCGCGAAATATTCACTGATTGGTATAAAAACGTGTTTCTCACAAGTGTGGAGAGTTTGAATACTGATCTAAATGCGATGTTGGTAGAATATTGTTTGAATAAACACATTGATGTTTTTTTCCGGTATTATTCAAATTTCCTTATTACTATCAAAAACTCATAAAATGAATGAAAGCGAGTTACTTTTTGATATACTTTAGAAAATAATTATTTTGCATAATTACCAAACATTAGAGAAAAACAAAATTTTAACAATCTCTTCAAAAAAATAATTTAAAATAAGTTTTACATTTTCAGACTTATTCTATTGCTCGATAATGCCCCGTCTCATCCAACTGCAAATGAGTTGAATAAAATTGAGCCTAATTGTTTTGTCATATATCTCCCTCCAAATGTGACGTTTCTGATACAACCCATGGACCAGGGTGTCCATGGGTTGAAACGGAGGTACCGAATGTCTTTCCTACGTGAACTTGATGCTCAACATTTTCTTACTACACCTGGATCAATTCAGTTTACAAAAGGATAGTCCCTCCTTGATTCCCTCGCAAAGGCTCGGGGACGCAAAAGGCACCCAAAAAGCATGGAACTCCGTACTCATTGCGTTCCAACTCCATGCCTTTTCTGCCCTTTGATAAATTCTCCTAAATTTCAAGCTGAAATGTCTTGTTTTTGATACATGTGATAAATAAAGTCAATTTCTTCGTTATCATATAGTTGGTTATTGTATTTTTACATGTAGTAATTGAAAAAATCGAAAAATTAAATCCGTCATCGCATGATAACTGTCAAGAAAAAAGTTGGTAAGGAAGATTCCGGATAAATATGTGTAAAATCATTTTGACATGATTAATTAAATTATTTATAAATTGTTAAGTAAAAATCGATTTTTGAAGAACATGACACTCAAAAAAGAAATTTCCAGGAAAAACGTATGGGATTTTGATAATAATTGCTGAGAAAACAGCATGGAACAGAAAAAGGACGCAAAGAGCACGGAAAAAGCACGTAACTCCGTCCCCGGGCCTTTACCAGGGTTGTTCTTACATTCTGGCAGGCTCTTAGAATGACGTTACTCAAATTACTTTGAAAAGTGCCTGAAAAAAACTTCTTTCGAATTCAAGAACAAAAGCTGAATTCGTTTCGTGTTCTTACAGCTCCTTCTCTCATTGTTCGTTTACCAGGTAAATTTTACACTGAAAAATGCGTATACTTCTCAGATCTATACGTTCACGTACTTACGAGACTTATATACGCAGTCGAAGGCAAGTTTGCTTCCTTGTATTAACTGTCAAAATATAACCTAATTGTTTCCATCTCGATTCAACTGGTGTATTCAGTATATTATTTTACTTACTCACGAAAATGAAATTTTTTGCTTTTTAATCGAAATAATAAGACATCTATTTTTTTTTGGTCGAAAAACTGTTTATTAGAGAAAATCGAGATGAAAAAATCTATGGTTATAAATATTTTAACAGCTAGTACAAGGAAGTGAACTTGACTATGATCCGACTTTTAAGCGGTGTAATGGTCTCTTGCCTAAGAAATTTACTGGTCACGAGAAAACAGATACGGATTTATATTTAACAAAGTTAGTGCGACGCGCCAAGCGATTTCATACGGCTCACGACTGAAAAATGTACTGCGACGCACCAGCATATAGTGCTCCTTCTCTTGTTTTCAGTGTACATTATTTGCTATTTATAAATATTATTAATTCATCATTATTTATTGTATTTTATATTATTTGCAGCTTTGTTGACTCATTTATTAAATTATTTAATGTATATCCTGATATTTATTCGATATATATATATATATATACATTTAACATTACTGAATAAACTCTAAAGTATTCTTGAAAATTTATCAATTGTGAGAAATTCAGAATAGTTGAACTGTTCATTCAAAATCCTAAATAATAAAGTTGATGTCGAATAGCAAACTTCAGATTAGTGATATTTTATTCGTGATTTGATTAGCTGATTGTAAAGTTGAGTTAGCCTTGGAATAAAATTCGAATTTCGAATGAGAACAAATCCGAAATTCGCGATATGTACCGATGTTATCGAAGTGAGCCGTAATTCACGTAAAATTAAAATTTGCATGAAAATTTCTCATAAAAGTGTTTTTATATTGAAATTTTTGTGTAAAAACCAAGATATTATAAAAGGGAAAGTTGACAGCTCAGAGAAAGAGAAGAGATACACATTTAAACAAAACATAGTCTAATGTTATTGTCAGCCGCGTAAACAGAGGTCAGTTTTGAGGGTTCAAACCACTCCCGAAATTCGGACAAAATTAATTTTTTTTTTCGTGTGAAAACAATGATAGTTTTATATTAAAATAAAATCAAAACACAAGTTTTACGAATAATGCATGAAAACGTTAGTGATATTTATTCAATGAAAAAGTAAAAATTATTATAATGTATCAGGATTCCGTATAAAGTATCAATTTGAAAAATTGCTTTAACGCAGTGAACAATAGAGAGAAGTGAAAATCTACGAACACGCTGAACATCTGAAAATCTATTAACCAGTGAAGTTCTGTCAATATCAAAAGTATATATGTCCGTCAATTTTGAATAATGTTAATCGTAATGGAAAGGCTCGTGAGCATGTGTGAAGGATAAAGAATTACAAAGTTGGTTCTACTTTTTTTATGTCTAATTGTATACAGTGTTTCTAAATCAAATTTAAAGTATCCTAACAATTTATTCTGAATATCAGATTTTTGTAAATTACCCTTGATAATCTTCAAAACATCTGTTTTTACAAGTATATTTGTACATTATTGTTTTTTTTTTTTTTTTTTTTTTTTTGTTGATATATGAAAACAGGGCAAAAAACGTATATATTCCTCACATAAAGCTTATATTTTTATTTTCACATGTATAAAATTAAGAACAAATTGAAATTCATGGAACACCGCATATCACAAACTGTATATAATAGTATAAACAAAATTAGTTAAATTCTACTCGTCAGCCTTGTAATGCAGGATTGGAAATCTATCATTTATGTGATTGCATCTCAAGTTAGTATTTTAACTAAAAAAATAGGTTGAGTTTGAAAAAAATCTATTTGCAAGTGTAATATAGTGATAGTCACAAAGAAACGGAAGACGCGAGGATTGATCATCACTAAATTCGTGATTAAATTGAAGTACGATATGTGAGCCTATGGAAAGGTGTTAGTGAATATTCGAAAAAGAAAAAAAACACTTCGAAAGAAAAGTAGATTTAGCTATACAATCACTACTCGTAAGAACAAACTTTTAAGAACATCGGCATTTATTAAAAAAAAACATGTTTTCAATCATGGTCAATAATTTTCTGTTGCTTTTTCCAGAGTAAAATTGTAGAAATCGCTAGCAGTTTGAATGCATGACAATAAAGAAGTAAATGAATGGTACTTAATAAGGATAATATATTAAAGAAGGATAGAAATTCATATTTTAGAGCCAAGAATCATGAATTCGCTGAATTATTATCATAATGGTCATTAAACTAAAGATATGAAGACAAATAATAAATATTCTGCACAGTACAACACGACTAGAAAGACATCGAACTCTAAAAATTATAATTAGAAAATAGTTGAATGGTCCACAGTTAATGTAGAATAAACATTAAATAACAAATTACAAACAAATGGAGACACCACGATTTGAAATAGTTTACATAAACTAATAATTTGAACATTGAACTTGAGATTATAAATATCGAAAATAATATTAAATTTAAAAAAATAGGGGGGCGGGCTCATACCAATTATTAATAAATAAACATACAAAAATTGAAAATAGAGTTATTAGAATTTAAAGTATAAAAATTCAGTAAAATCAAAATCAAATGAAAGTATAAAAAAAACGTCATAGAAAATCGACTGTACATGATAAGATGAAAGACAGTAAAAACAGATAAAAAATATAAAATATTTATGTATATATATAATGAAAACTGAATGGTGATGTACATTTAAATGAGAGTAGAAGATGAAGTAAAGACTAGAATGCGGCTCTCGTAGCGCGCCAGCGTTTTCGTAGTTAAAAACTAGTAGTTAGATAAATGTGACGTAATCTGAGAAAAGACACCTAAGCCGAGAAAATTGGATTCCGAGATTATTGCTGTTTCTAGTCTCTTGAAGATATCTCTTTACAGTTGTGAAGTCAAAAATTGGGTATCGAATAATTTTTTCTGAAAGAACGCACCCAACGAATCGCATTAAAAAGATGTTCGAGCCCTATTTCTCACACGCATCATGTCAGCAAGCTCGAGCAAACTCGGGACACTACCTGTTCTGGTCACTAGAACAGGTTGTGTGCAGTAGTGTATGTAAAAAAAGAGTACGGAATATCGGAACGGCCTATCAGCCTTTTCTTTCGCTTCTCTTGAAAAATCTCCGTTCTGCGGCTTAGGTGCTTTTTCTCAGATCGCGTCATAAAGTTGTTTCTTTCATCAACAAAAGTTACAGTTCAAACGCAAATTCTGCGAGTATTAGTAAATTTTAGTCTAGTGGCTTTATTTTTTGCATGAAACTATGAACTATAATTTTTTGAATAATCTAATTGTGACTCACTCCGAGAAAAGGGACCTAAATGTCCACAAAACACTTTTCGAATTATAAGTGTAATAAATCTGTGGCTTCCCGCCATAACCGAGAAAGTCACTTGTGCCATAAGGCTCAGTTTACATGATATTCTCATGAAATTTTGAACGTAATGGCATGTGTGACTTTCTTGGGTATGGCTGGAAGCCACAGAAATGAAATGAACATTGCTTATACGAATGCTATTGAAAATGAATCTTTTTTCGAAATAGTTTTTAAATACGAAGCGTTTTTCAAGAATGGTTTTAAACGCGCTCGAATCATCTTTCTCTATACTCATGCACCACCCACATCAATACGATGATGCGCCGACCAAAAACGACCAAATACACGGACATAAGGAGTAGTATACGTAGGACAGTTCTGGGCCACTTGGCGGGCCGAGATCCAGCCGATATGTAACCAATATACCCCCACCCCTGACTCGGTAGCTAATGAGGTTCCACTTCCCCACCCCTGACTCCGTGGCCAATGAGGTTCTACTTCCCCACCCCTGACTCCGTGGCTAGTGAGGTTCCTCTTCTCCCACCCCTGACTCGGTAGCCAATGATGTTTCGATCCCCCACCACTCTCTGATTGACCAATCAGAAAAGAGTTGAGTGTAGCCTAGAAGTAGTTGCTGAAAAGCATTAGTCAGGCTCGAGGAGTGGAGCGACTACATCGAAGCGCGGAGCTGTGGACGTTGTTCACGCTCCGACCCTAAGAGCCGACTGGCTTGGAACGCGTTTGCACCTCCTGAAGTACGGTGGCTGAGGAGTGGGGAAGCCGTAGGAGCAGCGGCAACGCTGAAGCTGGTAAACCAGCAGCGAACGTGGAGAAACGATAACGGCGGTGGGAACTCTCCAAGGTCCGTGCGAGTTGGTATACCCCAGCGAGCGAGCCCGTCGGATCAGTGTGCCACGGAGTCGCGGCAGCAGCGGACCATCAACAGGGGAAGCAGCAGCGGCGGACCAGCGGAGAAGCCGGAGGAGCAGTGGCGACGACGACCCTGGAGCAGCGACGTGGAAGATGGAGGACCAACGGAGAAGCTGGAGGAACAGCTTCGACGACGACCCTGGATCAGCGACGTGGAATCTGGAGGACCTAAGGGGAAGCTGAAAGAGCGTGCTCGGGTTAATCCGTCGAGGATGGACTCGAGAAGCTGCTTAAGTTGTCAGCCCTTTTCAGGGTTACAATTTATTCACAAAGTAGCCCTTTTTAGTGCTACAAAATTTTTTTCTCATCCTAATTAACTTCTAACGACTTTGCGTAAATTTCGGAAGTCAGCCCTTTTCAGTGCTACAAAAAATTTTTTTCTCCTTAATGAACTTCTAATGACTTGGAGTTACGAAAATTTCAGATGCCAGCCCTTTTCAGGGCTACGAAAATTTTTATGCTGTCAAGATGTATTACTTTCATCATGAATATATGGTCAATGAGTTAACATTCACTTAGGTCAAAATCCACATTCATTATCGGTTCTTTTTAGAACCATCAATCATGTTTTTTTCAAGAAATACACATCGTTACTAGCTATGAGGAAGGTTTAAATGGAAATTGTAAGTTTAATAAAATTTATCTTTGAATTTAATTGGTCATTTGAAACGTGGTGGGGAAAAGTGAATTTTGATTGGCTCCCGAGTCTGAAGTGGAATGAAGAGAAACCTCATTGGCTGAAACGTGGAAAAAAGTGGGGGTAACTCTAGATATTCAGGGTATATATTAAGGTACATTTCAAAGGCAAATCATTAGTTTCATTGAACTCTTGTTGGAAACATCTCGAGCGACAGCAGTACTTCAAGTAATCGCCACTGGCAGCAGCAGCAGTTGGAGTAGATAGAGGCCCTATATCAAGAGGGATCCCCGAGCAGAATCATCAGTCTCAACGAGAAACCGAAGCAACCACATCTCCACTGACATCGTAGTGCTACAATGGACTTCATGAAATTGAATTCAGTGTCTCGCCTGAAGCACAAGAGGATTATGGATCTCGACCTGAAGAAGAGCTACAGGGTTACGAGGGTGTCCGAGGTCACGACGTCATTCGGACCGAAAATCATCATAACTCTTGATGGAGAGTTTATAGTCTTCCTGCCTGAGCGTGTCTCGAAGATGCTGCACGAGGACCCAGAGCAACTCCAACAACTCAAGGATGCTACGGAGAATACCAACCACGTCCATTTCCGCTACCTCGGCGGGAAAATGAACTCTTGTGAGTTCTTCACTCACTAAAGGTGGCAGCAGTGGCAGTTGGAGTGGGGAGAGGTCCTATATCAAGAGCGATCATTGCGGAAGCAACATTATCTTCAGGACCTCGACGTGAAAACATCTCCAGCGAAAAAATGAAATTCATCGTTGACGTGCAAGGCTTCTCTATGCGTGGCAGTGGGAGATCAGATGAGTTCATCGTCAAGGAACTTGCCATCATCACGATTGAACCAGCCAACGACGTGGAGATGTTACTCTTCAAGCCGCCATGCTCATGGTCGAGTCTACCCGCAACAGTCAAGGTCAAGAATTCCTGGTTAACCAACAACTACCACGGCATTCCTTGGGCAGCTGGTGATGAACCTTACAACGAATGCAAGAACGTCGTGAACGCCAACCTCAAGAACGCCAGCTACATTTTCATCAAGGGACGTGAGAAGAAAGGATGGCTCGAGAGGACCTTGGAGATCTGGCCTTCCATCATCGACCTGAAAGATATGGGCTGCCCATCGCTGAAAAACTTGCGAGCTTAAACCTGTGCATACAAAAACTTGCACGCTCACGTCAATGGACGTCACTGCGCAACTGAAAACGGTCTTCGTCTGAAGATGTGGTTCTGGGACACCTATGACGGAGTGATCTCCGTCAACGAAGAGATCTCTCAAACTCATACGTCACTCACGCTGCTTGAAAAATTTGGACACCATGGACATCGCAGAGCTACCAGTAGAATTCATCATTGGCTACCTGAGCAACGACATCAAATGCGCTTGGGAGAAACTTCCAGAAGAACTTCAGCTCGACCCAGAAGTTGCCAGCTATCGCCGATGCCAGAAACATTGGTTCTCAGTCGGGGACGCCATCGATGGACCACCACCATTTGTTCGCGATTGTTATCTTTGTCGACGTTAAAAAATTTTGAAAGATGCTCAATATTTACTTTAATCATGAAATATTTAAAAATATATAACACGTGTATATTTACTGTTAAATAAACAAAAAATTGATTGTAATTGGTGTGTTTATCATTTTCCTGAAAAAAAAGTGTCACCATGGTCGAAATTTGAACCTACTTACCTTTATATTTCCAATAATTCATACACTGATCTTCATACATTGGGAAATTAGCGCCAGATTCAAATTCAAGACGAACATCAACTGGACCAGTGATCAAGGAATCATTTTGTTTAACACAATCGATAACTACAAGAGGCGCATTATCTTTGAATTCAGTTTTTGTTAACAATAGAGCATTTTTTATACCATAATACGATGATTGAAAATTCGCAAACATTTCATATAACGTTGCAAACTGGTTTCGTTGAAAATCAATGTTCAGATTCATGTAAGGATAACATTGTGAATATAAATACAATTTTTTATCACGCAAATTACATGTATCAAAGTTGCTTATGTTTCCAGTTCTTGCATTTTTTCGTCCAACTTGAAATCCCACGATGACATATCTCGGCTTCTCCAGTTAAGTCGTTGTTTTCACACTCCATACATGCTTGGTTGTCTGAGGTAACAAAGGGTACTCGTAAAGCTCCCAGTTTCGGAAACTCATGGCGATGATCGGATCAGTAGCGATGAAATTCAGCATTCGAATTTTCTCCAAGTCCGATACTTTGACGTAAGAGATTAACCATTCAATTTTGCTAATGGTTATCTTGTATTGTTCTTCGTTCGCAGCAAGCTGTGTGATCACGTTGACGTCGCTGTTGGCTCGCAGAATGATGAGTTCATGTTTTGCGTTGACGATGACTCGTTGATAATCTTCAGCAAATCCAAATACGTAATTCAGTGGAATGCATACATCAACATATCCATTGTCGTTGGTTAAACGTCTGGTATCGTCGATGATCCATCCAGCATTTTCCATCAGGTCCTCTTGGGCTGGACTTTGCACTATGTAGACCTTCATTGTCGTTGTGAGACCGACATTCTTGATTCTTTCGATCTCGATAGCGTTCATCTCATAGCGCATTTCTTCAAACATGTAGCAGATACCATTGTTCACAATCGATGTATGCTCAACGGGGGTCACTCCATCATTTTTCGTCATCTTTCTTGTTCATGCAGCGAACTTTGGCTTGGTAGCATATACGAATCTTGATTCTGGATACTGGTGCGGATTTCATCGTTGCTGTTGAACGTTGACGAGGCGTATGGCTGGTGAGCGTGGACTTCATACTGTGCTACTGACTCATCCAAGACGACCTTTTTCTTGACGGATAACATGGTATTAGGCAAATTAAGCAACAAATCTTTTTCGAATTCTCAGACCGAGACTTTTCAGGAACTGCACGTTCTCTGGTGTGAGCTCTTTGAGAGGTTTGCGATGACTGATGGTTCTTGGACATGTTGCTGGACTTATATACTCTCCGTAGACGATCCCCATTACTCACTTTTTACATGCAGTCTAATAGTGATAACTTCTGCACGAAAATTCACGAGCTTATCTTCTTGATCAACAATACGGAGCTGCAGATGATGTATTGCTTGTACGGTGATTGGATGATAAATGACGTGAGTTGGTACTTCAATGATCTTATATCCTGGTGGAACTACTAGGAAGAATTCGTGAATTGTGTGCACTTTCTTATTATTGATATATGCTCCCGTAGTTATGTTACCCTCAACACATAAAGCGTTTACAGCAAGTATTTTAACAGGCGAATCGGACTTATGGGTGACGTTTGCTTCGATAATTCGTGGATTAAAGCCCAACAATTTACCAATAGAATTCTCCGGTCGAAAATCAATACTTTCATTGCATCGAAAATTTCACTGCGTAATGTACTATTGTTAGATCGTAGACTTAACTGAGTACTCTGTGGAAGCTCTTCCTTCAAAAATTTTGCAATGTCATCCAACTCATAGCTTCCTGGAGGTATTGTTATTGCGTCATTACCAATATAAAATTTATTGTTGTCAACATCGATGTTAGGTATTGAGTTAAACGTTAAAAATTCTACAAGCCCCAACAAATTTTTTTTTTGAGTAGACAGATCAATAGGTGGAAAATAATTTGCCTCCAAAATAGACGATTCTCCCGAGAGTGTAAGCGTTATTGAGTCCGCCATGGCTGTCACTTGTAGACTGATGTATATTCACACGCGATCAATGTTTTTATGCAGTAGAAACTTGAGACACAGATGTCCACAGATGATTAAGTTATAATTCTGGTATTTATCACAATTGTATTTGATGACGCTACCGATACCGAAGTAGTCTATGAGTTCACGAGTTGGTTATAGATTGCCAAAGCTATCAAAATATATGATTCGATTGCCGGTTTTTCGATAAGCGACCCAATGCGTCCCAGGACCATTTTTAGAATCCAAATTGATAATGGCAGCTTAAGCTTTCTTAGGCCCACTCTTCGGTAAATCATTTCTCATGTATACACCTCGGAAATGTGGTATTTTTAGAATTTTTGCATACTTTAGCAAATCTACATCGGTTATTGGTCAGTTTGGTAGCCCTGCACGTTTTTTAAATGAAGTCTCAAGCCAGCTCCCCAAGGTTTCAAGTACAATCCTTTTCCTACGGCGATCGATTCCATCTTGAGGTTATATCGTTTTGATTTCTCCAATTGCCACTTGGCGGCTCTGGCGTCGTTGATAGCTTTAACGATGCTCGCAGCGCCACCTGCCAATGCTCCTGTTGCACTGAGTCCCGCAAAGACTGGCAGTAAAAAGGCTGGTAAAATGCCTCCAATTTTGCTGGGCACCGGTAGTACACGAGGCACTCGAACTTTCTTCCTTTCTACAGCTTCTTTCACCGCAACTCGTGCAGCTTTCAATGTTGATTGTACAGAGCCGGTAGCTTTAGCTGCTATTTTCGCGGTATCTATAACTCTTCTCAATGGTGTCTTCTTCTTTATAGGCTTTTTCTTGATAATCTTCTTCAAGCCCATTCCAAGTTTTTCTTTGATTCCCATGATGCCAGCTACTCTTAGGGCAGCAGTTTTTTCTCCAACTCCGGAATTCTTGGCGAACACACGTTCGATTGCCCTTTTTGCAAGCAATTTATCAGCTTCGTGTCTCACTGATAGATTTTCACGATTTTTCGAATAGGCAATGTCGTGCTCCCTGCAAGCTACGTCGAGAGGATTGATTCCACGATCCCTACGAGCTAATCTTTTAGCAAGTTTGGTGCCTGGGCCACAAAATTGATAGCCAGGAATGTGAAGTTCAACAGGGAGCTTGTTAATCACTGAGTTCACCAGACCACGTCTTTTCACTCTCATTGCTTGAGTAAGATTGAGGCTCAGGCTATATAAGCCCTCTATTTATAGTGAATCGAGTCAGTCACATACAGGAAGTCATGGAGTTCAAATCGCAGAACGTTAAATTGCCTGTCGTTAAATTTGATAACGTTGCAGTTCGAGAAAAAACTAAAAAACGTCATGGTATTCTATTGCCAAATACTTTACATGCAATTATATGTGGACTATCAAATTGTGGTAAGACGAATGCTCTTTTGTCACTCATTACACATCCTAATGGATTGAGATTCGAGAACGTCTATATTTACTCAAAATATCTGGAGCAACCTAAATACAAGTACTTAGAAAAAATCATTGAACCAATCAAAGGAGTATGATATAACCCATATAACGACAACGAGCAAGTTGTGAGTGTAGAGGAAGTGAAGCCAAACTCTGTAATGATATTTGATGACGTGGCGTGTGAAAAACAAAACAATATACGTGCATATTTCCGTATGGGGCGTCATCGAGATGTGGATAGTTTTTATCTCTGTCAAACTTACGCACGTATCCCGAAACACTTGGTACGAGATAATACTAATATGCTCATACTGTTTCGTCAAGATGATATGAATCTGAAACATGTTTACGATGATCATGTAAACACTGATATGACGCTCACCCAATTTCGAAATTTTTGTGCAACATGTTGGAATGACAAGTGCGGTTTTCTCGTTATCGACAAGGATAGCGATATGTATCAAGGGCGGTACAGGAGAGGATTCGACTGCTTCGCATCTATAAATTAAAGTGACTACGGAATTAAACATCGGTATTACCTGAACCACGATCGAGGTGACATCATGCTGCGCAAAGATCTATTGCATCATATCGTACAGGCTAGTGAAGCCATTCGCCGAAAACATCGTCTGCTGAAACGAGGAAAAGCTACCGTGGAAATGTCTGTGAATGACGTTTTCAAGCCAATCAATAATCCACTACAGTCATTGGCACATAAAACGCAAGATGTAGAAATGAAAGAAGTCAAAAAAGAAGAAATAAAAGATGAGTCATCCATGCAACCGGAAGACGAAGATACATTTGAACTATCCCAAGAAGAGGCATCCGGTGACGATTTTATGAGCTTCAATCGAACTATTGGTTATCAGAGTTCTGCACCAAGTACTGTCAGTTCCCCAGCTCCTGTTCACACTCTGGCTAAATACTTAAAGATGCTGAAAAGCGAGCCTAAACAAAAGAATCTCGATACACAGTATGGAGTACGATCGTTGAAAGCTGGATTATACATTGGGAATGCTCCAATTAGTTTCTCAGAAAACACTGTTCATGTGGGGACTGAGGAGTTTGAGAATACACCAGAGCTTATCGAAGTATTATTTAAAAAAATACCAGACAGTTTGATAGTAAGTACAAATGATGTGAAAAACTATAAGAAAATCATCCGTCAAACTAATGCAGATAGGAAATATAATGAGCCTGACAAGAGTCTGCGTGGTGGTGGTAAAGATTGGAAATATCTCACGTATATCGCTGATAAGGAGATAAAAGGTCAAGGAATGTTTAATATAGCTCACCGAGAACGAAAAATAGACTAAGTGCATTGGGATGATCCGAATGAACTTGTAGAACGTTTGCAACTTATTCTTGCGTCTCAAGCTGCTGTAAATAACAGTCATACCAACGAAATGAATTCAATTATCGGAGAATTGAGAGAAGCTAAGATAATATATTAGATGACTCGGAGCGTATAGCCTCATTCACAATCCAGACAATGTCGAGTGTAGACGTTTTCGAAAGACATTTAAATAAAACTCGTGGAATACGTGGTCCTCCTATAATTAGAATTAAATTGACTGCTGACGATTTGCAGAATAAAAATTACTCAATGTTGCAAAAGGTGATAATGAAACTGATGGTGCTTCATATAAAAATATAATTGATTTTGAGGAAGTGCTGATACAAGAAATAGAGAAGTTGGAAAAGGATTTGAACAAATCCCTTGAATCCTTGGCTAGCATGTATCAAAAGCATGTGACTGAAAACTCTGCAATCATTTATCAATGCAGAGTCGTTTAAGACGTATCGAAAAAGAAGTGTTCGTCGATGTGACACCAAAAAAAAATGTCTATGAGTAACTCATTCGACAATTATCCGCCGTACAACATGGATCTCAAGGAAGCTCTAGTGGAAGAACTTCATAAACCTGCAAGAAGAAATTATCGACGACGTAATGTTGATATGCGGGGATTGGGTAAAACATGGCAAGCTGATCTCGTTGACATGTCAACCTACGCTGAGAAAGGCTACAAGTTCCCGCTCACCGTCATTGATGTCTTATCCAAATACGCTTGGGCTGTGCCTATCAAATTGAAGAATGGACCTGACGTCACTGCTGCTATGAAGACTGTACTGAAAGATCGTCAACCCAAGAATCTACATGTTGATCAAGGCAAAGAGTTCTACAACAAGGACTTTAAGGCACTCATGATGCAACATGGAGTCAACATGTACTCGACGTTCAGTGGTATGAAAGCATCATTCTGCGAACGCTTCAATCGTACACTGAAAAGCAAGATGTGGAAACGATTCTCCTCCCAAAGACACTGCAAATGGATCAACATTTTACCGGACTTGGTATCGAGCTACAACGCAACGAAACATCGTACCATCAAGATGAAGCCCAAAGATATTACTCCAGCTGATGAATAACGACTGCTCCGTGAAGTCTACTCCAAGAAATATGTCAAAGAGAAACGAAAATTCCACGTCAGCGACAAAGTTCGAATCAGCAAGTATAAGCATCTTCGAGAAAGGATACACTCCCAATTGGACAACGGAAATATTTACCATCGCTGCAGTCAAGTCAACAGAACCCACGACGTACAAGCTCAAGGATTATCAAGATCAACCCATTGATGGAGGATTTTACCAAGAGGAACTCGCCAAAGTGAAACATCCAGATGTATACCTCGTTGAGAAAGTGTTACGAAAACGAGGAAATGAACTATATGTTAAATGGTTGGGGTACGACAATACTCATAATAGCTGGATAAATGAAACAGATATGTAAGGTATGAATAAAACATTTATTTAAACATATATCACTATGTATACATTTTTTCATCCTAAAATCATTAGAGAAGCTTAGGAAATATAATAATTTTTAAGGAAGTTTTATTCTCAATGTCTTTTTGTAACACTGACTTAGAATTTATTTAAATTTACAATATATTGCTGCATCTACTCAATTAACATATTTACATATTTACATATTAACATATTTACATATTTACATATTTTTGGTTATCATGGATCAGTGTATAATATAGTTATATCCTGATTTTAACTTTTTTGTGGCCCTGAAAAGAGGCGGTTTTGTTTGGAGTTTAGTCAAAATCCATCGTCGTATCGATCTTGTAGTGCCCCCAGGGCAGCGTGTCTGTGGTGTCCTTCTGCAGACATCTCTTGTTGCCGAAAGGACTGAGGGCCAACTTGGTCTGCTTGATGGTCTGGATTTTGTGTAGCTTCGACCGGAAGAGATGTTGCTGCCGCTCCACTGGGATGTTTTTCCGCAGACATCTCTCGTAGTCAGAGAAGTTGATTGTATTCTTAACGATGGCCGCTTTGACGCCTTTAGCCTTCTTCATCGCGTCTTGGCCGTTGACTCAGATGCTGTACATTTTGCTGCGGAGCCCGATGAATTCGGTCATGATTTGACCGTAGCACTCGTCCTTCATCAAGCCAACCACCTTCTTGTTGACCCGTGGAAGATTGAAGGGGTTGGATGCTTCGTAGTCTGACGTGTCGAATCGGTGGATGTGCTCGCTCATGACGTCGTAGATGTTGCGTCCTGTGATTTCGTAGATCAGGCTATCGGTATCTGTGTACATGAGTTTGCAAGGAACAGTCTTTTTCATGAAATTATAATGAAATTCGTAAAGGCAAATTTTGGACAAGTCCAGGACAGCAAAACCGGCATAAATCGGTTTGTTCAGCATAACTTGCACTTGCGCAAGTTTGATGGCCACCAGATTCTCGTCAAAGATTGACAGGGCTTGAAAATTTGGTCTTGCTATGAGGGCTTTGGCTCCGTTGGGTCCATTCCACTCATTCACCATTTTGATGTTTACTCGGTTCCTAACGTTCTCCATGGTCTTGCCGAATACTGCGTTGTTCATGAGTTTGAACAGACTTTTTTCTAACTCATTTTTGGCTTCTTTCCTCAAGCCACTATTGAGGTCAATGTAGGGCTTCAACCACGCCGATTGGGAAAACTGGATGACTTTGTAGATCTTTGTGAGTTTGAGCTCATGCTCGAGAACCTGCTGCAAGTTCCTGCAGTGGATAATGTAGTTCTTCTTTAGCAGCAAAGTCGTGAGCAATTTGCTCTCCTTGGCTCCTGGTGGTGGCATCTGCTCTGGACACAAGGGAAGGTCCTAATGAATGTCGTGAATGGCCTCCGGATATTCGAGGTCCACCTCTAAAATGTAGCCAGTGCTGGACTCGGGGCCGACGTTCCAGTTGAAGCCCTCGTTGATATCGTCCACCCACTTGAATCCTCCGTATGGGAGGTATTGTGTCATCGCCCAGCCGTACAGGTTGTTCGCGTCGAAGTACATGAGGTACTTGTCATCTTCCTCCGGGTTGTAGTCGGCCATGTACTTGTTGTTTGCTTTGGAATAGCGGTTGCTGCATTGGCTTATGCCACCACGAATGCCTCGTTCAACGAACACCATCATGCCGATGTCCGTCAGCAATTCCAGCTCGATGCCTGTGTGTTTGAGCATTGCGTCCCATGTGAAGCCGGGTGCCGTATAGTAGTGTGCTGGATCCGACCCGTAGATGTGACAGCATTTTTGTCTGAAGTTTTCGAAAACGTCAGCGAGTAGCATGACGTCTGTTTTCAAGTACAAGCCCGAGTACTTGCACAAAGTGTTGATCCTGAACGTTTGCCACACCGTTTGAGCATGTCTGCAAAAGAAGAAAAAGATTAATCAGTACAAGTTGTATGATAGAAAAAGAATAATAAGATCCTGTAGTCTTCCTCAGTGATGTTGCTTCCGCTGAGGTGACTATAGAATTGGCCGTGAGCTGGTAGTTCTCCTTGGTCGAGTTTCTCCCAAGAATCGACGTACTCGTAGAGGAAGACCTCTTTACGTTGGAGGAGCTTGAAGTTTTTATCATTGATGTCGCTGAATTCTTTCCTTGTGAGCGGTGTTGCCTCCAGGTATGATGCCAACTTGTACAGTGAAGACGCCATGAATCGGAAAGAATCAACGAACCGTAATCGTTGATTACGTAAAACAACTGGGATCGGGTCCCAGTTGTTTTCCGCAAATGTGGCATGTTGTTGCTCTCCTGAAGGCCTCCTCTTCTTCAACGGTGAGGTTCATGTCCATCGGGTTCTTGTGAATATCGTCGACAGCTTTCCCCAGTTGATGAAGTTCTTCAGCGAACTACTTTACAGAATCGGGGCTACGGTAGGAGTTGTAGCGAGAGAAATCTTCTTTGGCTGCTGCCAGTGGCGATTTCTTGAAGTTCTGTTGTCACTTGAGATGTGTTTGCTTCAGTTTCTCGTTGAGACTGAAAATTCTGCTCGGGGATCCCTCTTGATAAAGGGCCTCTCCCCACTCCAACTGCTGCTGCTGCTGCCAGTGGCGATTTCTTCAAGTTCCGTTGTCACACTACGATGTCGTTCGAGATGTTGCTGCTCCGGTTTCTCGTTGAGACTAATGATTCTGCTCTTCGATCGCTCTTGACATAGGGACCTCTCCCCACTCCAACTGCTGCTGCTGCTGCTGCCGCCAGTGGCGAATTTTTCAAGTTCCATTGTCACGCTATAATGTCGCTCGAGATGTGACCGCTTAGGTTAGCTGAGGTTCGCTTAGGATAGGTTAACTCAGGATAGGCTTTCTTACGAAGGTTAGATTACATAACACTCCTCGAGCCTAACTTTGCTTTTCGGCAACGAAATTTCAAGGGGTAACAGATAGATGAGTTTTAAAAGAGTAGGTTAGATTTTGAAGGCTAGGTTAGGTTTAACCTATCTTAAGCTAATCTATCCTAAGCTTACCTATCTTAAGCTAACCTAACCTTTAAAAGCGAACCTGAAGGGCGGCAACAGCGGTGGGAATTCTCCAAGGTCCGTGTGGGCTGGTATACCCGAGCGAGCGAGCCAGTGTGGAGTTGCGGCGGCGATGGGGAAGCTGGAGCACCAACGGGGGAGCCGAAGAAGCAGTGGTGACGACGAATCCGGGTCTTGGAGCCAGCTGTGGATACGAGCGGAGCGACGGCGATGGTGGAGTCGAGCAGCTGGAAGAGTAGGTAAGGAAAAACCTAATCTAAGCTATAAACCATCACTTTCACGTGACCCCCTTTTAATTCTGTTTAGTCGATCAGAAAGTGGTGGGGGTCGAAACCTCAATGGCTACCGAGTCAGGGGTGGGGGAACGCTCCGCCGCCGCTGCACATCAGGAGGAGCGAGTACGCTTCCAAGTTATTCGGCTCTTGGTGTCGGAGTGCGAACAACGTCCACTGCTCTGCGCTTCGGTGTAGCGTTACGATGTAGTCGCTTCACTCCTCGAGCTTAACTGATGCTTTTCAGCAACTTTTCCAAAGCTTCACTCAACTTTTTTCTGATTGGTTGATCAGAAAGCGGTGTGGGATCGAAACCTCATTTGCTACTGAATCAGGGGTGAGGGGAGGGGAACCTCATTGGCCACGGAGTCAGTGTGGGAGAAATGGAACTTCATTGGCCACCGGGTCAGGGGTAGGGGAATCAGGAGAGTTGGAACCTCATTAGCTACCGAGTCAAGGGATGGGGCAGGAAGGGGAGGGGGAAGTGGGTAGGGCTCATGTTGGGGGCAGGGGGGGTTGGGGCTCAAGTCAGGGGAGGTATTGGGTGGGGCTTAGGTTAACTTAGCTTAGGTTAGGTAAGGTTAGGTTGAGAGGAGAGGGTGAGTGAGCCTTAGGTTAGGGGGAGGTTGTAGGCAGGACTTAGGTTAGGTTAGGTTAGGTTAGGAAGGACCCTCCGCTAAGTACCCCCGAACCGGCCTACGTATACTACTATAAGGCTTGAAATGATAGGAATAGGTAAAAAGGGGAAGGAATATCGGAAGCTATAACCCCCTCCCCTCCCACTGAACATCGTCAATGTATAAATACCAGAATTAATAAAAATGGAGCGAAATGCCGATTGAGAAAAAACTTGATGAAAAAAGTGTGATACAAAAGTATTGAAATCAGAAATTAATTTATATACAAGGGTAATATTTGTTTGTCAAGTAATCTTGAAATTGCTAGCAAGATTATCTTGAATTTTGATAATTGACAAATGTTGAAGAGACAAATAACCTGAAACGGAAATAAACTACGGGGAAAACAGGATTCCAATTATTTCAATGATACACAAATGTACTAAAATGATGAACGAAAAAAAATTTTTTTTTCAACATTGATTCTTACAGTTCATAATGAAATTAGATACAGTCAACTTTTAAATTAAAGTTTCGTGAAAATATAATAGTATCAGAAATAAAAGTAAGTTTGAATTAATTCGTGGGCTGCTCCACAAGAAACAACCTATTTTATATTGATGATAATTTTAGTGATGGCATTAAATATAATAACATTGAACAAGTTTTATCATTTTAGCTGAGAATATTGATCTGTGTTATACAACAGACAGATGACTTGAAGTTGAAATCGGTAGTGGAAAAGTTCGACTTGATGCAGTATTCCGTGGAAAACGATTTCTAATTAAAAATTATTTAAATATTGCGAACACCACGAAAGTTGTATGTACTTGTTGAAAGTTACTGACGACCTTTTTTTATTATTGAATGTGATTAGTTTGAGCAATACTGGTATACGACACAGTTAATTTTGATCCTTATAAAAACCTTCAAAGAAAATAAACTTTGCCATAAGAATCAAATTTCTCAGAAGGTTGCCTAATGTACATATTATAAGAAACTGAAATTTTTTATAAAGGATTGAGCTGGAAATTTTTATAAACTTCTTTTTCTCATACGAATCAATCAAATAGATAGTGAAAAATTTCAGTTTCTTACAAGGTTTCCATAAGGTCTATAAGGTGCACCATATAAGATGTTCTCAGAAAAAATTTCGTTCTTTTATAAGTTTTTATAAGAAATAAAGTTACTAGGAGAACCAATTGTTGCCTTTTGATCGAGTGTCTCTAAAGCACTGTCAAGAAGTTGAATCACAAGTTTAAAATTTGTCACCTTTTAAATTGATAAAATAGATAACATGTAAAGACTCTAAAAAAGATGCAATGGCAAATTCAATTATGCCTCAGTAACTTTGCATATAAATTAGTGATGGATATGAAACTTCACGGCAGCCTACAAATTAATTTTAACCTACTTTTATTTCTGAGACTATTACATTTTCACGAATCTTTAATTTGAGAAAGTTGACTTTTCCTGAATTTTATATGAAACTGTAAGAATCGATGTTGAAAAAAAATATTTCATATTTATCATTTCATCATAATGGCTTATTATTTAATGAATTGAAATCTTGTTTTAGCTATGGTTTATTTACGTTTCAGCCAGGCCCGTAGTCACGTACGCGCATGTACCGGCGATGCCCGTACAAGCTAATTGTTTGCCCGTACGGACAACTAAAGGAAAAACTGAAGTATAAAAAAATATCATACATTCAGGTTACAGAAAGTGTCTCATGTGACTTGGTCAGTATTTTCGGTAGTGGTAGCGTCAAGATACATATGCTGAATTATACATTATACCTTTTCTGAATTTTATTATTTTAATACGCTGTGAAATGGATATAGCGATGAGCACAATACGCTCCAACTTTCTACGTGGTTCCACACGTAAGCATATATTTGCCTTTGTGAAACATACGTATGCGTGACGCAGTGGAATGCGTTTGTTTCCGTTGAGAATCGGCTTGTATACCATTGGGAGTTATACGGGTTCTCATAGGGAAGACACCGGATGTTCGCAGGCACTTTAAAGTATATAGTGACAAGTGTACAAGATCCTGAATGTCACGATACACTCACAAGAATACGTGTATTGCCGTGATCCGTATGTGAAATCATTTCCAGCAGAATCTCCCTAGATTGTGTGTGCAACTTGATATTATCTTAATTACAATATCCACTCACAGTGTAGTGTCGATAAGAAGATTCTAGTCAAAATAACACTCAACTATGTAGTTGACAGTTACACCCTCAAAATAGCCGTAAACTTAAGTCTTCACCCTTAATTTAAGGGTTTGACTCTTAAGTTCAGGGTCATACTTTCAGTTTAAGGACTTCAAGATAAAACCAATCCAAAAATATTCTCAAATAAATAATAATAGCTCGAGCTTTTAACTACTCTTTAGGTTTTCACCCTCAAGTTAAAGGTATTTTGGAACGGTTGAATCCTTCACCGATGGTAGAACATAACCCTGAACTTTATGTTCAAGGTTCTATATTTTTTACGCCGACTGAAATGATAAATTTCCGCCTGCAAAAATCTAAATGGAAACTGCAATTGGTCATGACCAATTGAAAAAACCAATGAAGTTAGCTGAACAATTTATCAAATGAAAACTACAATTGGAAACTACGGTTGGAGTTTCCAATAGCGAATAGTAATTTCATTTGGGAATTTTATTCGCTGGTTCCGAATCGCAGTTTTTTAAGGTGAGAAAAAATTCGATTCATTATCTACAGTAGAAGATGGTCACGCTATAGCTCTAAACCAATGATTGACGAAAAAAAAAAAAAATTTTGAGTGGGTTTCGATCCTGCGCAATGCGATGTATGAAGCAAATTTCTAGACCACACTGCTCATGAAGCTTCTTTTTAAGGAAAGGAAAAGATATCATAACCACTGTGTTCATGTTAACAATGGTTTTTTTAGTTTTCATGATTTTATAAGAAGCTTCGACAGCGGTGTGCACTAGACATTAGCTTTCTACTTCACATTACACGAGATCGAAACCCATCCAGTAAGAATTTTTTTTTCAGTAATTGTTCTGACTCTCTGTTGTCACTATCTTTTACTGTAGATATTTAATGGTTATACAAGGTGATCCAAACTAACCTCGATACTCAAAAAATATAGATTCCTGATGAAATTAAAAGACTTTTTTATCCTTTGCTATTTTTCAAAAAACTCAAAATTCAACAAGTTATTCAAGCTGAAAATTTAAACAATAAAAGCCCTCTCCCGACAAATGAGGGTCAAATTCACTGAAACAAACTTTTCCTAAATTTTTTTTATATTTTTCTAAATAAAGAATTCCTTTGCCACTTTTTACAAAACTTAAAATCAAAAAAGTTATTCAGGTCACAAGTTTTAACCAATCAGGTTTCTTAGATTTTATGCTCAAATAACTTTTTTGATTTTTAGTTTTGTGAAAAGTGGCAAAGGACTTTTTTATTCATAAAAATTGAAGAAAATTTGGGAAAAATTTGTTTCGGTAAATTTGACCCCCACTCGTCGGGAGAGGGCTTTTATTGTCTAAACTCTAAGCTTAAATAACTTTTTAAATTGAGTTTTTCGGAAAATATCAAAGGATAAAAAAGTCTTAAAATTTCATGAGAAATCTATATTTTTCGAGTGTCCAGGTTAGTTTGGATCACCCTGTATTTTCCACCCGAAAATTTTTTCTTCATTTGGAAACAAAATTTGAGAGTGATTAGGGTCCAGCGAAAAAATTTTCCAAACGGAAATTTAATTTGGAAACTCCAATTGCAGTTTCTATTTGATAGATTGGTCAGCTAATCCAATTGGTTTTTCCGATCGGTCACGAAAAATTAGAGTTTCTATTCGGATTTTCGCAGTCGGGTTGAATCATACGCTGAGAAAATTTTTTCCTATAATTAATATGAATGTTGGTGTATTGAGCATATTTTTTTGTTTTTTCCTATACACTTTTGATAACAGTCTATACACTGCGGGCATACTGCTCAAACTATAGGAAACATTTCAAAGATCAGTGTATAGCCTATAATCAAAATTATACAGCGAGTATACTTTTTATACAGAGCATGAAATATAAATAGACAATTGTTTAGAATTACTGCTTTATTGGAATTCTCAAAACTACTCTCAAGGAGGTAAGGAATTGAAACTTTGTAATGTGAAAATTAGTGTATTATTATCATTTGAAACGAAAATATGGAGATTGAAGGTTTTTCGATAAGAAAATTCTGGTGTTTTTTTCACAAGTCAAATCCACAGTGTACCAACAAAAATTGTCTAGCATAACTTCGATTTTGCACTTCTATTTCTATACAACTATATTATCAGGGTAGCGATAAACTTCAAAAACATATAAAAACAAAATATGTGGCTTGGAATAAGAAAAGGGTCTTATGGTTACAAACGAGAACCTTGAGAGAATGGAGGGAAACCTTTCTCTTTCTCTATTCCCAACAGCTTGTTTGTATGTTTCAAAAATTTATTCTACGGCCATCAATGATCATAGAAACTTTTAACTTAGCTCATTAGATAGGGAATTTTTCAAACTATTTTTTGAAGTCGAAAACTCAAAAAAGATTTTTGTAACCATAGGTCCCCTTTCTTGTTCCAAGTCACATATAACAAAAAAAAAGTATAGAATAAAATATAAAAACAGTTTTAGTTTTTTCACTATTCTTCCTCATTGTGATCACGGCAAATACTTGAAAGTCTTATGGATCATAGCATCAGCAGACCATGCTTTTATAGCTGATCTGGTGTATTTGGCTATTAAAATACATACATTAAACACTTGCTTTCAACTTGAACATGGTTTTCCGAAAATTTAAAGATCAAAAAGATCGTAAATTGCTGTTTTACTATACCGACTGCCTCTCCAAAGTTTTAATAACTTGTTGGAAAAATATCATTCAAAAACTAAATAGCATAGACGTTTTTCACATATTATTCTTCAAATTTTTTGTACTCGTTAATTTTCAAACTTGCCCGTCCTTTGTTACTTTGTGCCCGTACGTTTACTTAGACCTGGCTACGAGCCTGGTTTCAGCTTTTTTGTCTCTTCAAGATTAGTGAATTATTAAAATTCAAGATAATCCTTGTGGCCATTTCAAGATTACTTAACAATCAAATATTATTCATGTATGTTAATTCATTTCTGATCTCAATACTTTTGTACCTCACTTTTTTCATCAAGTTTTTTCTCAATCGGAATTTCGCTCCATTTTTATTAATTCTGATATTTATACATTGGCGATGTTTGGCGGGAGGGGAGAGGGGAGGATTTCACTTATTTTTTCATTTAAAGAAAAAGTTTTAATCAGTTTGAAAAAGTTCTGGGGCCAAAATGAAAGTGGTGTTTGTAGACTATAGTCCACAAACACCACTTTCATTTCTCTATTATTCTATATATAGTCCTTCTATACATAGAAGGACTACTCTTGCCCTCCCTATTGTGCTTCACAAAACGATAAGAAAACAATGTAAAAACTATGAGTTTTATTCCTACTCCAATTGAAGCCTTAGCTGGAGAAACTTAGTATTGGCACATTTTAAATTTGAGATTAGTGGTAACTGATTTAATGCTATGCATATGGTAAGACATAGTTAAGATGGATATGCTTTTTATTGTTTTCAGGGGCACAGTAAAAAAAATTTTGGTAAAATTATTCCATACCGTCTGAATTGGTCTGAATAATTTGAGACACTGGGTAATCTATCAAAATTACTAAAAGAATACAGTAAATGAATACAGTAAAACTGTCTCACTGTGCCTCTTACTTCTACTACATAGTCAACTGCGAAATCGTCCACTCGGAGAAGGTCACCAGTTGAAGTTGTGTCCCCAAATTATTCAAATTATGGATAAAGTTTGTAGCATGCAAACGTTTTTCTTAGTTCTTTTGGCCTGCATATTACGAATCTGGCTTCTACTTCGCAAAGTAAAATTATTTTAAATAAAATTACTGCATATTCGCTGAAAATTAAGAAGATCTTACAAGATAGATACCATTTTAGGAAAAGGACGTAAATTTTCCATTATGTAAAGAAAGTTTTTTGAGGCATTGGACTTTCCCACATAAATAGATCTAGAAAATTTTTTTTACGTAATTATAAATAGGTTTTTTGAAGATTCCTCTCTAACTTGTAGAAAAATTTCCATATTCATGTAAGGATTCCAATATGGAAAATTTTCCGGATCTATTAATGGAAAAAGTTACATACAGAGTATAGGTTAAAAACTTCCAATACTAGAATGGAAAATTTACCAAATTTTTCCCAACAACAAATGCTGTATTTCATACACTGTTGGTTGCCAGGTCAACAAACTATGATGTAATTAATATAATATAAATATTTTAATATTGTTACAATATTCTCTAGGAAAGTGTACTATTGGTTACTCGCGAAGTAAACTGCTAACTCAGTGTCCCCAAGTATCGATTGTCGTTCTCTTTCTAGGCATAAAAAGAACATAAGCTCGTCTTTTTTTAGTAGTGGCACTACGACTTGGTAGGGCTGTGTGAACTATTGAATATGTGTTTTATAAATAGTAAAAACGAATGTGGCCTAACGATTTGAAACAACAAGAACTACGTTCAGTACAACCTCTGGATAGGGCGTCGGTTTTATTTTTCTATTTTTTTTAAGGGGTTAATAAAAAAAGTGAAAAAAATGCCAGAATCAACTGAGAGTATGTATACAAACACCCTCTCATATGCTTGGAAATTCGAGTAGGTCTTCCATCCAAGCCAGGTCTGTGTAACTCGCTTAGTTCGGCTGTTTCTTAGCGTGCGCTTGGTAGGCATTTAAGGCTACTAGCACATAAATATGACGCTGTGTGGAGCCCAGTATTGTATGTACATATATTCCGATTACTCATGTATGAGTGAGGAAAATGCGGCTGGAACAAGTGGCGCCTACGTACGTGAGTGGTACGTTTTAGAACGAAGGAGAACAATGGGCTAGCTACCGAGTTGCATAGGCCTGATCCAAGCACACATGCTAGAATCAATTATCTCGTTTCCCAGTTCGCGCTTCCGTCGCGAGGCAGCGCGGCGGACGTGCTAAACATCCAATCATCGATGACATGAGTCAGGGTATTGTAATAATTCAAGATGGCGGATTCCAGCTAATGTCCAGTCATGTATATCAATAATCTCAGTTGAGATTAGGGGAGCATGGGGCATAACGGGGTAAGGGGCATAACGGGGTAAGGGGCATAACGGGGTGAAATTTATATTCCTTCTACGACGTTGTGTCATCTGTCCAAATTCACATGTACATAGTTGAACATCATTTTCGACATTTTGCAAGTAAATCCGGCATAATAGTTGCATCAGCATATTTTTTATGACATGTGTGCTGTGTTTTACGGCCGAATTACAATTTTCGAGGTTTTTTAAGTGCAAGTTGGTAATATTTATCAATGTTTTATAAAAATTAGGTTCGACAGTAGTTGAACTATGGGGATACGACGCCCCCCCACTCCTCCACCCATCACGTGACCTTCCTCCACCCCGTGGTCACGCCCCTCCCCCGCCCCTCATCGGTAAGGTAGGGATCTAAGATGGCGGTGGTCAGTAACTTTTACCTGCGGTCGGTAACTACGGTCGGTACCTATTATCTGGAGTCAGTAAATTCATAATAAACACCCATGCAAATTAATGTACATTTTTTATTGTTTTTTATTTTTTTTTATTTGACTAAATGATTAATAAATTTGTTTATAATGATTACATATATATATATACTTATACTTCCTTAAATCTACTCTTCTACACCATACTTTTCCCTCATATACCCATCCGTCCATACGACTGTTGTTTTTTAAAAATTCATGCTTTCGACGCTCTTCAACCATTCGTTCACTTAAATTTACAGAGTCTTTACGATTGTTCAAACAAAAAAAATCATGTGCACTTTCACTCCAGTCGAACATTCGTTCTTTGAATAACAATATTTCACATATTCTATCACGCTCGCATTCATCCTCACATTCAAACAAACTTAGTTCTAAGGCTTCAATCTCTAGCTGATATTTCATCCTTAATCGACTAAACTCCTCCTGACGTTCCAAAAACTCTTTATTATTTCTGACCATCGAGTTATTCAAATTATCTATTTCTTTTTCTATCGCATCGCTAGTGTTCATCACTCCATTTAACTCAGCGACGTCGATTCGGATCTCCTCTACCACCGACAAGCGTCTCAGTGCATCAAGCTCCCGTTTCTTTAACAAAAAAAAAAAAAAATGTGAAAAAGTACTTGAGTGTATGTATAAATAAATATTAAAAAATAAGCATTGTTACAGAAATATTGAGCTATGTAGAAATTTCCGAACTTAACGCTAAAAATGCAACCGTCACTGTGTACTAACCCCTTAATCCGACTCAAATCCCTATTTCACTTGCGTGCATCCTCAAAGAACAACGAAAAAAGAATAATTCACACTAACCACAATTAATTACTTACCGAAATGAAGTGTTGGCCAACGAGCACGTACTCTTCCCCGAGTATCCAATGGGTATTTTGCAACCCATTTAACAGCAAAGATTGTATGAGGCGTACAATTATCAAAACGTACGCCTCATTTGAAAAATCGTAAAATTTTTCAGGTAGGAAAAACTTGTCACTTTCGAAGAAAAATGAGGGATACATTTTATATTATAATACTTTTGGAGTAGAAAGGTGAGAAGTGATTTTTATAAATGGTTATAGGCGACTGAGATTGAAAAAGAATATGCATTATGCTCGAATCAATTTCATTCCAAAGATATTTGGAGTTGAAATTGAACACCGCCAGCAAATTCATAAACACCATGGGTCCTTATCACCTCACGCGAGAGCCCGAGTACCCTATCTTTCGTAATATACCCAAAACAACGAGCGCCGTATAGTCTCAAGTGCGCCTATAAAATTTTTTGGGGTATAATAAGACTCCTACATTCCTACAATGCGGAGAACTGTCAACATGTCTTAAGATCTCGTGAAAACGTGTTACACACAGCGAACATAGAAAAATATCGAAAATCATTTTTTCCAATCAAAGAATCTAACTAAACTCATAATGAAATTTCATCTCAAAAATGATGAACTGTTTGATGTTCACATGATATATGACTACGTGAATGTAATTCAAGTATAAAATAATTTTACACAACTATTTATGTTAGAAAAACTCTTAAAATTTCAAGACAGTTACCATTTTCTTTATAGTACCAGGTTTCCCGAATGTAAATGTAATTTGAGAATCGACAAATTTCATGTTATTATTTAGACTACGAAAATACTAAAAATATGACACTGCGATAAAATTAGCCTCATTTGTTTATAGTATCGGGTTTCCGGATGTGAATGTAATTTGAGAATTGATGAATATAGAACCAAGTGTTTATATGAAAAAATTGTGACGTAGATGCAATTCAATCTCATTGGTGATTTTTAACAGCGGTATCCTTTGAAGGTGGAAAATTTATGACCTTTGTTTACAAACCAACTTCCGGCCAAAGATGTAATATGATCCTGATGTTTTTTCGCTGCGCAGTAGTCATTTGATACTTTTGCTTACATTTTCTACACAGTTGTAATTTGAGTATCCTGTTTTGTTTCGGACGTCAAAGTCATTTGATTCCATTATTTACAGATTCGATTATCTTTCTCGATCAATTCTCAAAATCCATCTATGACTCATGTTGAAGAGTGGGGAATTGGTGATGACGTCACCTACCTCTATATAAGTCAGCTCAATTTTACAATCATTAGTAAGTCACGTTTCACACATCACTCTGACCATCTTAATTTCGATTCGCGCGGCTTCACGCAGCATTCCGTACCATCTTAATTTTGATTCGCGCGGCACTCCGCGTCATTTAAATTCGCGTTAATTCGGGCCGGTAGTGAAAAAAGCTGGATTGATATACTTTTTATCCCACACAACGATGCGTTTATCTCTAGAGGGTTTTTTAAAAGAAATCGGCAACGAGTGTTCCCGTGAGGTGCGCACTTATAATTATATGTGGAAACTGACAGCGCGTAAAATTAGTAAATACGAGTTTCAGCCAATCGTTCATTGTCACGCGTGTATCGGCAGTTCAATTGATTGGCGTATAGCAGCAACAATCGGAATCATCGAGGCAATTTTTGTTGACGAGTTCAAGCATATTTTTCACACTGGCAATGGGATATTCGAGCTTCCAGAAAGAGAATTTGTGGACGGCGGTAAATTTAGAATCAAATTGGAAATATCCTACCCTCATTGGGACAGGTGCGACTTTGAACAAGGTAAGCGACTCGACGTTTTCGCGCAAAGTTTCGAAAATTTATTTTTAACGGGTAATCAAGCAGATTTCTTTATCATCACCCTCGATCGTACATTCAAAGCGAACAGAGCGATTCTCGCAGCACAATCTGAATACTTCAAAGCTTTATTAAGCGGCGTATGGAACGAAACCGAAAACTGTAAAATTTTTATTGATGAGTTCACCAGTGACATTATTGAACGTTTTTTATCATTTTTTTATACCGGGAGAATGGATTTTCGCAAGGATCATCTCGATATTGTTTTTAATTTATATAGAGCTGCTGATTTATTCCTTAATTTCAATTTCCGAAAACTGTGCGCGAAAGCAATTATGAATCGAGTCGTGCCTGAAAATTTTAAAATAATTACATCATTTTGCGAGCTTTTCCCAAATGATGAAGTTATATATGAAGTCGCGAAAGTGAAAAAGTTTTTCTCACTAGGTTAAATCGTGAGATGCCGTGGCAGACTTGATTAACGAGTTTACCCGAACATTGCCGAGTATACCCGAACATTGCCGAACATCTCCGAACATTGCCGAGTGTTCCCGAGCAAACGTCGTGGGAACTTATTTAAGTCCAGCGCTACAGTCTCATGCTACAGTTTGTCGCGCTATGGTTTGTCACGCTACGATTTGTCGTGCTACGATTTGTCGCGCTACAGTTTATCGCGTTACGGTTTGTCGTGCTACAGTTTATCGCGCTACAGTTTATCGCGCTATGAAATACTGTATTTCACGCGAAGTAGCTCAGTCTTGAAGTGAACGTCATCATGGCTATAAACAATGCTAAAGACGTGGTGCGTCGACAAAGACAGCTTTTGGCTGCGGGTTCGGTCAGTACTCTCAAGGCAGCGGCCTTGATCGAGGAAGCCGACGCGAGTGTCCGGGAACTGATGCAATTTGGACAAAAATGCAGACCCGAACAAAAACTTCAGTGTACGCGCATCTTTGTACATTTGCGTAGTTACAGTCGCGAGTTAAGTGCATACCTAGTGCGCGGTGGGGACCTCGGTACCTCCTGGGAAGACGTCGAAACGGCGTTCAATCGCAACCTTGAAACCGGGATGATCGTTAATCTCCGCCACTTGGACATCAACGAATTTTTGGCGGAATCCAACACAGTCTTTGTAACCAAAATCAAGGAAGTTCTACATAGACAAAACGCGCTGAAAGTATATACTGTTCTCGATGTCGAATTCACCGTTGTCACGGGTGACAAAGAAGTGACGGAAATGAAGAGCTTCTTCACAAAAACAGCACCGATATTGGCTACTATGGACTTGGCAGAATGGTTTCTCCGACACGTTCAAGATCGTCTACCTTGCGACATTGAAGAGTTTCAACAAAAAGATTATGGGTGGACATTGCGAAGAATCATCAGCCTCACCATTCACATGAACAAATACAATCCCATGCACGGAGGCTCCTACGTGGATCTACCTGGACCAATCAAAAGAAAGCAAGCATGCATAAATATTGAGAATTTTGACGACGAGTGTTTCGAATGGGCGATTCTCTCAGCCATACATCCAGTCGACGGCAAAAATCACCCTAGCAGACTCTCGTATTACAAAAAATACGATGAAGAACTGAACTTTAATGGACTCTCTTCCCGCTCGCGCCGAAACAAGTAAAAGTATTTGAGAAACAAAATGAAGTGTCAGTGAATGTATATATTTTGAAAAAGAAAAAAGAAAACTATACCGTTGCGCCGATTCATGTGACTGAAGAGAAAAAAGATGATGAAGCCTTCTAGTACCTTCTCCTTGTACAGAATTATTATATTGAGGAAGATGATGAAGACAATCAGGAAAATGAGTCCCTGATTTTCCACTACGTCTGGATCAAGGACCTTGCTCGCTTGGTGTGGGGTCAACTACCGAATCATAAAGCAAAGTACCACATTTGCGACAGATGCTTGCATTATTTTATAACACTAGAAAAGTTGACCGCACATGAAACTGATTGCAGAGAAATTAATAAGTGTAGAGTAAAATCACCAGAAGAAGGGAAAAACAAAATCAATTTCAATAATCATAAAAATTACCTCAAAGTGCCGTATGTTGTATATGCCGACTTTGAATGCATACTCAAAAAAATCGATTCAAAAAGTGAGAAAAACACTAAAGTCATTCAAATTCACGAAGCTCACAGCGTAGGGTATTACGTAAAATGTAGCTACGACGAGAACCAATCCTCTTACAAAAGCTATCGAGGTCTCGATCCAGCGCAATGGCTTTCCAATGAGCTCGTGGCTCTATCTCATCGAGTCAAGGAGAAAATGAATGATCCCAAACCTATGAATCAACGAACACCGGAGCAACAGTTGAGTTGGCATAATGCTCAAACCTGTCACATCTGTAAGCAGCGATTCCTGAAAAGGATTGAGAAGGAGGGTGACATAAAAGTACGTGACCACTGCCACTTGACGGGGGAGTTTAGGGGTGCAGCACATAGCCGATGCAATCTCCAGTACCGAGACGCTCTCACGATTCCCGTAAGCATATGTCATAGTGGAATTATATTATTTTAAATTTGAAAAATATTTATTTCAACAGTTTGTAAGGTAATAATTTTTTTTTTTTTCAGATAATTTTTCACAACTTGAGTGGATACGATAGCCATCTTATCGTAAAACAAATTGCGAAATGTGTCGAAGGAAGGATCAACCTCATACCGCAGACCATGGAGAAATACGTCTCATTCACTAAATACATCAAGGACGACAAAATTTCACTCAGATTCATAGATTCTTTCCGCTTCATGGCCTCGTCCCATGAGAAACTGGCTTCTTATTTGTCTGAAAAGACCATTGTGAGGAGAGAGTTTAACAACTACAATGAGCAGCAACTCCAACTTGTCATTAAAAAAAGGAGTCTTTCCATATGAACATCTAGATTCATGGGAGAGACTGGATGAAGGTCAACTACCACCGAAAGAAGCCTTCTATAGTTCACTGACGGATGAGGACATTTCTATCAATGACTACTGGTGAGTTGAAAAAAAAAAATTAACTTGTCAGGACTATGAAAATTGACATTTTTTTTTTTCTGATGATTCCAGTCATGCTCAGTCAGTGTGGGACAATTTCAATATCCTAACGTTGGGCGAATACTCTGACCTATATCTTAAGACCGATGTCCTCCTTCTCGCTGACGTGTTCGAGAACTTTCGCGACAGCTGTCGGCGGGTGTACAACTTGGATCCGGCCCATTACTACACGCTACCGGGATTCAGTTGGGACGCCATGCTGCAACATACTGGAATCGAGCTTGATCTTCTCACAGACATCGATTAACTCCTCTTCGTCGAGCGTGGCATCCGAGGAGGTGTCAGCCAATGCAGTTGTCGCCATTCATGTGCAAACAATCTCTACTTCGAAGTCAACTACGACCCGGAACAAGATAGTAAATATATCATGTATTTTGACGTCAATAATTTATACGGATGGGCTATGACTCAATATCTGCCTCACGGGGGTTTTCAATGGGTAGAAAATTTTGATGAAAATTTTGATTGGAACGTAGCTGATGATTCGAAAGAAGGGTATATTCTCGAAGTTGATCTTGATTATCCCGAAAATTTACATGATGCTCACAACGACCTACCATTTTGTCCGGAACATAAAATTCCTCCCGGCTCAAAACAGCCTAAATTACTAACAACTTTAGAATCCAAAACGCGTTATGTAATACATTATAGAAATTTGAGGCAGGTCTTGAGTCATGGTCTGATTTTGCGAAAAATACATCGAATTTTGAAATTCAAACAGGCCAATTGGCTTCAAGCATACATCGATCTTAACAGCAATTTGCGAAAATCTGCTAAAAATGAGTTTGAGAAGAATTTGTTTAAATTGATGAATAATGCCGTCTACGGTAAAACTATGGAAGACGTTAGAAAACGTATGGATATGAAACTTATTACGCAATGGCCAGGGCGCTATGGTGCTGAGGCTTACATTTCAAAACCGAATTTCGTTTCACGTACAATTTTTGATGAGAATTTAGTCGCCATCAAGTTGGCACGCGTCGAGGTAACAATGAACAAACCCATTTACATTGGATTCTGTGTCCTCGATCTGTCAAAAACATGTCTATATACATTTCATTTTGATTTCATGAAACCAAAGACAAACGCGAAACTTTTATATACAGATACAGACAGTTTAATGTATAAAGTGAAAAGTTTGGATCCATACAAATTGATGAAGTAAAATTCGGATTATTTCGATACTTCCGATTATAAACTCGAAAATCGATTCGGAATTGAGTTGAAAAATAAAAAAGTCGTAGGTATCATGAAAGATGAATGTAATGGTCAAATTATTACGGAATTTGTCGGGCTTCGCAGTAAAATGTACAACGTGCGAGTTGAAGGACAGGATAGAATAAAAAAGGCGAAAGGCGTCAAATCATCCGTTGTAGCGAAAACTTTAGACTTTAACGAATACATCAACTGTTTGTACAACAATACCACAGAATACCGTACCCAGCATCTTTTCCGATCACACTTACGTGACATTTAAACAATCCGACAAAAGAAACTTGCACTAAATCCATCAGACGACAAAAGATACATTTTATCAAATATGGTTGACACTTTGGCTCACGGTCATTTTAAAATAAGAGAATCGATAAACGTCGACGAGGAATTGTAAATATCAATGAATATTGCTCTAAGCGAATAAGGGAACTGATGAATGTCAACGAGGAAATGTAAATATCATTAGGTTAGGCAAAACTGTAGATAGCTTTTTAGATAGTATCGTGGATTAGGCCTCCTGGGAAAACCACGTAAAAATAAAACGCGCCATGAATTTTACCACCCCATGCGAGAGGGCTCTGGTGGTGCGGAAATGAATTCAACATTATAAATTTAGTCTTATGTATGCATATTTTGGTAAATAAAAACAACTGTTCTATATTTCATATTCTTTATTGATTACATATCCTTCTCATTTATCCAACTATTATGTTCACTGTCAAACCCCAACCATTTTACATAGACTTTATTTCCACGTTTGCGTAGCACTTTTTCGACGAGGTATACATCTGGATGCTTCACTTTGGTAAGTTCTTCGGTGTAAAATCCTCCTTCGATGGGTTGATCTTGATAATCTCTGAGCTTGTACGTCGTAGGATGTGTTGGTTTCACCGCAGCGATAGTAAATATTTCCGTTGTCCAGTTTGGTGTATATCCTTTCTCAAAGATGTGCTGGTATTTGCTGATCCGAACTTTGTCACCGACATTAAATTTCCTTTCGTCTTTCTGTTGCTTGATATGATAAACTTCATGGAGTTGACGTTTTTCATCGGCTGCGGTAACATCTTTTGGCTTCATCTTGATTGTTCGATGTTTGGTTGCATTGTAGCTTAATACAAGTTCCGGCAGAATATCTATCCGTCGGTAATGTCCTTGGAGAGAAAATCGTTTCCACATCCTGCCCTTGAGTGTTCGATTAAAACGTTTACAGATGGATGCCTTCATGCCGCTGAATGTAGAGTACATGTTGATTCCATGTTGTTTCATGAGTGCCTTAAAGTCCTTGTTGTAAAACTCTTTGCCTTGGTCGACGTGGAGGTTTTTGGGTTGATGATCTTTGAGCGCAATCTTCATGGCAGCGGTGACGTCGGGACCGTTTTTGGTTTTTATTGGTACAGCCCACGCGTACTTGGAGAAGACGTCGATAACGTTGAGTAGGAATTTGTAGCCTTTGTCAGCATACGTAGTCATGTCGATGAGATCGGCTTGCCAAGTTTCATCCAGCTCTCGCATATCAACATGGCGACGACGATAATTTCGTCTTGCAGGTTTATAGAGTTCTTCCACCAGGGCTTTTTTCACATCCATCTCTCCAACGTCCATGGTGGTAGTGAATGGTGCGTGTGTGTACGTGAGCTTTTATTCGTAAACGTCCTTTTGTGGTGTAACATCGACAAACACTTCCTTCTCGATATGCTTCAAACGATTCTGAATTGATGAAGTTATTGCAGCGTTTTCAGTCACATGTTTTTGGTAAATGTTAGTCAAGGTTTCCAACGATTTCTTCAACTGCTCCATTCCCATTGTCAGCACTTCTTCGAAATCAATAATATTTTGATACGAAGCCCCATCTCTCTCGTAATCACCCTTTGCAACGTTAACTAATTTTTTATGTTGAAGATCGTAATGACCTTCAGGGGTCAATTTAAAACCAACACCAGGTGGCCTACGTATTTCGCGGTTTTTGACTCGATGTCTTCCAAACACATCTACACTTGTCATTGTCTGGCTTGTGAATGATGCTGTATGATCCATGCCACTTAATATATAATCTCAGCTTCTTGCAGCTCTTCGATGATTGAGTTGATTTCGTTGGTATGACTGTTGTTTCCTGCATCTTGTGATGCGAGTAGAAGCCGCAAACGATCGACGAGCTCGTTTGGATTATCCCAATGCACATAGTCGATGTCACGCAAGCGATTGACCACGTTGTAAACTCCTGTGCCCACTTTCTTGTCAGCAATGTATGTGAGATACTTTAAATCTTTACCACCACGCAAGCTCGTGTCTGGTCGATAATTTTTTCTGTCTGCGCTCGTTTGCTGAATGATTTTTTTAAAGTTTTCTACATCAATTTTGTTTACAATCAAACTGTTTGCTATTTTCTTAAACAGTAGTTTTGTAAGTCCTGGCGTTTTCTCAAACTCCTCAGTCCCCACATAGACAGTATTTTCTGCGAAACTGATTTGGGTATTTCCAATGTACAATCCATTTTTCAACGATCGTACTCCATACTGCATGTCGAGATTCTTTTGCTGATTCTTGTTTTTCAACATGTTCAAGTATTTCTTCAGAGTGTCAACAACAGCTGGTGAGCTCGCGATACTTGGAGCAAAGGTTTGATCCGTTTGATTAAAGCTCTCGAAATCTTCACTCTGTGGCTCAAATGTTTCCTCCATCGTAGATAATTCTTCTTTAGGTTCCTCCTTTTTCACTGATTCCATCTTTAAATCCTGTCGAGTCAATGACTGAAGGGGATGGATGATGGGCTTGAAAACTTCTCGCACCGATGTCTCAACTGCAGCTTTTTCTCGTTTTAGCAGACGATGTTAGCGACGGATGGCTTCGCTGGCTTGTACAATGTGGTGTAGTACATCTTTAGGCTCCATCTTCTTTCAATGTCGAGATAACACTGGCGTAGTCACAGCGGAAACATTTTAATTTATAGTGGCAAAGCAATCGAATCCTTTTCTATACCGTTCTTGTTCGCTATCCTTGTCAATGACAATGAAACCATACTTGTCACTCCAACATTTCGAACATAAATCCCGGAATTTTGCAAATGTCATGTCAGTGTTTACATGATCATCGTATACATGTTTCAGATATTCATATCATCTTGACGAAACAGTATGAGCATATTAGCATTATCCCGCACCAAGTGTTTAGGAATGCGCGCATAAGTCTGACAGAGATAAAAACTGTCTACATCTCGATGCCGTCCCATGCAAAAGTATGCGCGTATGTTGTTTTGTTTTTCACATGCCACATCATCGAATATCATCACCGAGTTTGGTTTAACTTACTCGACACTGACAACTTGCTCATTGTCGTTATATGGAAAGTATCCGACTCCTTTGATGGGTTCAATGATTTTTTCTAGATACTTGTATTTAGGCTGCTCGAGTGACTTTGAGTAAATGTACACATTCTCGAGTCTCAACCCGTTTTAATGCGTAATCAGTGAAAGGAGTGCGTTGGTTTTGCCGCAATTTGAGGGTCTACATATTATTGCGCGAACTGTATTCGGTAATAGTTTCCCATGACGTTTGAATTTTTCCCGCTTTTCCACCACACTGTCAAAGTTTACAACAGGCAACTTGACACTCTGCGGTGTAAACTCCATGACTACCTGTTAGAGTCTGACTCGAAAATCTATAAATACGGAATATTTATAGCTACGAGTTCAGTTGAGTAATGGCGGTGAAAGGATGCGGACTCGTCAACAATATCATCAACAAGCTCCCTGTTAAACTACACATTCCCGGCTATCAATTTTGTGGTCCAGACACCAAGCTTGCTAAAAGATTAGCACGTGGGGATCGTGGTATAAACCCTCTGGACGCAGCCTGCAGGGAGCACGATATCGCGTATTCAAAAAATCGTGAAAATCTGACAGCTAGTTACGAGGCTGATAAAGTTTTAGCGGAAAAAGCTATCGAACGTGTCTACGCCAAGGATTCGGGAGCGGGTGAAAAAACTGCAGCACTTGGAGTAGCTGGTATCATGGGAGTCAAGCAGAAACTCGGCATGGGATTGAAAAAAAATAAGAAAAGGACGAAGAAGGTTCCTTTGAGAAAAGTCATCGACGCAGCGAAAGTGGCAGCTAAAGCTACAGGTTCTGTGCAATCAACATTGAAAGCTGCAAGAGCCGCGGTGAAACAAGCAGGAGGGAAGAAGAAAGTTCGAATACCACGTGTACTACCTGTACCGAGCAAAACTGGGAGCATTTTACCTGCTTTTTTACTCCCTTTGTTCGCGGGATTAAGTGTGACAGGAGCGTTAGCAGGTGGCGCTGTGAGCATCGCTAAAGCTATCAACGACGCCAGAGCCGCCAAGCGGCAATTGGACGAATCAAGGCAACATAACCTCAAAATGAAATCGATCACCGTTGGAAATGGATTGTATTTAAAACCATGGGGGACAAGAATGAGAATACATTTAAAAAACGTATCGAGCTATCACATCGAGCGCTCACCGATAAAGATTTGTTAAAATTTGCCAAAATGTTGCAGATCCCATCGTTCGGAGGTGTGTACATGCGCAATGATTTACCGCAAAACGGACCTCGAAAATATGAGGCTTCCATCGTCAATCTAGACGATAAAAACAGTCATTGGATTCATTGGGTCGCATATCGAAAAATTGGTAATAAAATATTATACTTTGACAGCTTTGGTAATTTACAACCACCTCGGGAACTTGTAGACTATTTCGGTGTTGGTAGCATTATTCAATACAATCACAATCAGTATCAAAATTATAACGAAATTATTTGTGGTCATTTATGTCTCAAGTTTTTACTCGATAAAAGCGTTGTGAGTGTGTGAGTGAGTATCAGTATACAGCGTGCAGCCATCATGGATACACTGACTCTAACCCTCTCGGGAACATCGTCTGACTTGGAGGCGCACTACTTTCCTCCTATTGAACTATCGTCGCGGAAAAAGTATTCATTGGGCTTGGTCGAACTGTTGACCTTCAATTCGATCCCCAACATCGACGTTGGTAGTAATAAGTTTTACGTTGACGGTAGAGTGTATACTTTACCTCCGGGTAGCTACGAGTTGGACAGCATCGAGCGTTACGTGAAGAAAGTGTTGCATCCAGATATCGAGCTTCATCTGCAAGCCAACAGTAGCACGCTATGCAGTGAAATCAAATGTAATCGAACCATCGATTTTAAACCAAAAGACTCTATCGGAAAACTTTTGGGCTTCGATCCACTTATTCTCAAGGCTGACGTTGTACACGAGTCGCAATCACCTGTGAGAATACTCACTGTGAATGCCTTGCGCGTTGAATGTAACATCACTACAGGAGCGTACATCAACGAGCGGCGCGTGCATACCATTCACGAGTTCTTTCCCGCGGTGCCTCCAGGATATAAGATCATTGAAATACCTGCACATGTCATTTACCATCCAATCACAGCGCAGGCAATACATCACCTGCAGCTCCGCATTCTGGATCAAGACGGACAATTGGTGAATTTTCGAGGAGAAATCATCACCATCAGATTACATGTAAAGGGAGAATAATGGGAATCGTCTACGGAGAGTATAAAAGTTCCGCAACATGTCCTAGACTCATCAGTCGGCACAAAAATCTCAAAGTGCTCACACCGCAGAACGCGCACAGTTCCTGAAAAGTCTCGGTTTAAGAGTAAAATTTGCTGCTGCTTCATCTGTCTGATACCATGTTATCTATCGAGAAGAAGATCGTCTTCGACAAGGCGATAGCACAGTACGAAATACACGCGCATCAACCGTACGCGTCGTCGACGTACAACAACAACGAAGAAATTCGCATCAGTGTACAGAACCAGGATTCGTACATGTTGCAAAGCAAGAGTTCACTACACATACAAGGACGTTTAACGAGAGCTGACGGAGCTTATGTCACTCATACATCTATAATCAACAATGGGACAGCCCACATGTTTGAAGAAATTCGTTACGAGCTCAACGCCGTGGAGATTGAAAGGGTGAAAAATGTTGGCCTAACAACTGCAATGAAAGCCTACATCTCGCAAAGCCCGGATCAAAAGGACTTGATGGAAAATGCTGGATGGATTCTTGACAATGCAAGATCATTGGTTGACAATCATGGATGTTTCGATATTTCCATCCCACTGCAATTTATCCTCGGCTTCGCCGAAGACTATCAACGAATCATCGTCAATGCTAAACATGAGCTCATCATTCTCCGAGCCAACACAGATGTCAACGCCATCATGCAGACTGCGGTTGTAGCTCCCGCAGTTCCCGAGGAGTTTAAAATTACCCTCGACAAAATCGAATGGATGATCCCATACGTCAAGGTGTCGGACGTTGAAAAGATTTGAATGTTAGATTACATCGCTCGCGATCCTACCATCGCTATAAGCTTCAGGAGCTGGGAACTCTACGAATATCCTCTGCTGCCTACAACCACCAAGCATGTGTGGAGCGTGAAGTATATAAATACAGATAATTACTCTACTTTACTCAGTCACGATGGATAGGTCAAAGGATGAACGTCTTTGTCTTTTAAATGAAGATAAATTATCTGACAAGTATAAGTCTGTGTCGGATAAGAAAGAGAAGGATGAGAAAAAGCCTAGTGTCAAGTATGAGAAATTGAAGAATTAATGTGTTGGTGCTGCTGTTGGTAGTAGTTATGGATATAAAAGGAGGGGATATGCTAGAGAGCGTCAGTCTATCAAGATGAAGTACATCGTAGATGTCCAAGGATTTTCCGTGCAACGAACCTTTGTTGCCAAGGAGCTGGCAGTAAAAAGGCTCGAACCCTACGACGTTGATGCTGTCACGACATTATTCAAGTCACCATGTGCTTGGGATGGTTTGCCGCCAAAAGTTAAGGCTGCTAATTTGTGGCTAACACGAAACTATCATGGTGTGCCTTGGAACTCTGGAGATGTGCTCTACGAACGGTTAGATCAAGAGCTCAAGAGTCAACTCGAGGATGCCAGTTTTATATTCGTGAAAGGATTGGACAAAAAGCGTTGGCTGAAGCAGTACACAAATACGGTCATCATCGATTTGACGGATATGGGATGCCCGTCCCTGGAGAATTTGCGCGTCTCTGCATGCCCTTACAACAATTTTCATCGACCTGTCTACGATCATCACTGAGCCACGGAAAACGTCCGTCGCCTCAGGATGTGGTTAATGGAAAAATTTGGCGATACACTATCAATGAAGAGATCTTTCACCCTACTCTCATACGCTCATTGGCTGCACAAGTTGGATTCTGAGGATATTGCTGCGCTTCCACGAGAATTTTTACTTTACTTCCGGGAAAAATGTATCGCTCAAGCTTGGAAAAGTTGCCTGTGCATATGCAAAAAAATAAAGAATTTCTTGCTCGTAGACCGTGTGATAAACATTGGAATTCAATGTCTGATGATTGTGTTGGTACGCCTCCGATGATAAAAGATTGTAATAAGTGTAAGAAGGAAAAATTGTAATCTTGTTGGAAATAAAAATGGAGGGACTACTCTTGTGGTTGAGCCTCACAGCGAGGGGCGGGGTTGGGGCCCCTTGCAAACAAAAAAAAAAAAAAACATATATTGTTAATTGTAGACTGTAACCTTTAAAGAAAGTTCCACGGTGACGTTATCATTAGAATATACTTGTTTATCAAGAATTATTTACATGATTAAAAGTATCAAATTACTTCTACGCAATTTGAATTTATGAGTCATCGCTTGGGAATGTTATCGCTTCCGGCAACGTGTTAAAACCTGTCGAGAATTGTTGACATATAACGGCATCGTTTCTGAGAATCGACGAGCTGTCGATAATTGTTTAGTCTACGCGGTTAAAAGTATCAAATTACTTCTACGCAGTTAGTCATCACTTAGGAATATTATCACTTCCGGCAGCGTGTTGAAGCCTGTCGTGATGACGTCATCGTACGTGTTGAAGCTAACTGCGTAATAGATTTTCAAGGTCAAGCGAGTTTAGACTTGTCGTTATGACATCATCGCACGTGTATACGCTAATTGCGTAATAGATTGTTCACGGTCGAATCATGACGTCATCGCTTACGTAACTGCGTAATATATTTTCAAGGTCGAATATTCCAACGTATTTTCGAAAGTTCTAGAAATTGTAGCGTCCCTAGGTCGAATATTCTATTTATAGATGATGACGTCATCATTTCCGGTAACGCGTTTGAACTTGTCAATATGACGTATCGCGCCTGCGCAGTAAATTCAAGGTCATAAACTCCTTAGAGTCCGCGCCTAAACGCTGGAGCGTCATTCTAAAGACGAATTTCAAACGAACAACATGGACTTTGCAAAGCTTAACCAAGTTGCCCGTGGAGAAAATTTTCTCCCAAAGCGGAGGGTTGTCGAGTTGGAAGTTAACAACAGCTTTCCTGTGACTGGAATTCGCTCTGTTGACACGAAATTTGGAACTAAATTCATCATTGCCCTGGACGACAAATTTGAGGTGTTTCTACCAGAAAGGATCTGCGAATCTCTGAGGAAAGATCCGAAGGAACTACAAAAAATTGAGACCAGCATCAAGTCAGCGAATCCAGTGCATTTTCGTCTTCTCGGAGGGAAATTCAACGCCTGCGAGTTTACTTTAATGAAATAAATGTATTGTAAATATTGTATCATAGATTGTATTAATGGAAAACCAATAAAATGAAAAAAAAAAGTATATATCAACCAACGAAAAATGTAAAAAAAAGCAAACCACCAAAAAAAAAAAAAAATAAAAAACCAACAAAAAAAATCAAGTAAATTGAATAACGGGGTGATTATCCCCTGTTTTACCGACCGTCGCCATATTAGATTACTACCTTACCGACCGCAGGTAACTATTACCGATCGACGCCATCTTAGATCCCTACCCTACTGACGCCCTGCCTTACCGATGAGGGGTGGGGGAGGGGCGTGGCCGCGGGGTGGGGGAAGGTCACGTGCTGGCTGGAGGAGTGGGGGGCGTCGTATCCCCATAGTTCAACTACTTTCGATCCAAGTTATAACATGTTGTTTCCGATTTACGTTGCATACTTGCGTTTTTTATTACACGCGTTAGTTATTTTTGGCGAGTATAAATAACAAAAGTGTCTCCGGGGCATAATGGGAGGGGTATAACGGGATACTATTTACTGTAGTAAGCAAACCCCAAATGCAATTGACGATGAAAACTGTTTCTCATTTATCTGTTTTGAAAAGTCAATATATTAATTTTTCGGGTTACGTATCACAAATCTAAAGACTCAAACTCAAAAACAAAGTTGAAAGAGATCCAAAAATGCTCAAAGGTTTTATTCTAGAAATTTTTTATTAAACGTCATTTTTTTATGTTGTTAAATAATGAAAATACCTTTTAACAACAACGGACTGTGTTACTTATGAATAATAAATACATCTCATACAGTTATTAACAATGAAAATAAATTTTTCAACAAAGAGAACCCCGTTATGCCCTATGTTCGGGGCATAACAGGGTAAAAATTTTTTTTCCTAAGTCGTCAAAAAACATGATTTTTAGACTTTGAAAGTTGTTTTTATTACAATATGGGTTACTTTAGATTTCTGAAAAGAAAATTGCACAGTATCCACATTTTTTATACACTCGTTCACCGGATGCACGAGCGCTGAATCAGCGAGCATGCCTGATGAGCGAGAACGTGGCGACCGAATCAACGAGTACCCCTTACTTCCACCCATTACCTGCGGTCATCGGGTGGGAACCTTCTCCCGCCATCTTCCGCGCGTACCGCAACGAGATCGCGATGGCGATCGCCCTGTGGATCGCCATCCGGCGCGTTCGACTGTCTCGCTATGAATGATTCTCGCGCATCTTGCTTTGCGCAGTCCGCTCATCGACAGACGAACACACGCAATGAGATGTTCGAAAGTGGGAGCCCCCTCACGTGTTCGTTGATGCGGCAGGTCTCGGTCCCGAGCTGCTCGTACATCGAGCGAACGAGTGTATGTGAAAAAAATTGAAATATTAAAAGTACTCCGTTACGCCCCATGCTCCACTATAGAATTTATAAAAAAAAAAACACCCGAAATAAAATAGAACTGTCAAAGTTAACTAAAAGTATATTTACAAATACCACTCGGGGACTGTGGATGTTCTGTGTCCCGTCTCCCAATTTTTTCAGCATACTATGCTATGTACAATTGAAGGGTCGGCGGTCAAAACCTGTTAACTGACATTTTTCCGAAAACGAGATGTTTTGACTTTCTGGACCCTTTTTTACATGCCGATAATATCCCGCAAACCGAACGTCAAAATTCGATTAAGTTTTTTTTTTAAATTAATTTTAAAAATCACGTTTTGGTATCTGCGGCGTAGGTTCGCGGTCAAAACCTGTTAACTGCTCACGGTGTCTTATGGGAAATTCGCGTTTTTCCTATAAGAACTTCACTTTTCTCGTACAATATGACAATAAGGCACGTATCATTGCGCGTGCTGTGAAGTATTAGTCTGCGTGTCAAGTTATTTGCAACTGCCTACTCGTCTTTTATTTTATTGTTGTTGTTGGATCGTCGAAAAGACAACGGTAAGTAGCCCGTGCTGCTTTCTAACATCAACCACTAATTTATACTAACTATTCTCAATTTTTGCAAACATATACTGGTAGGGCATGTATTTTCGCACGTTTTGATGCATAACACTTGTCTGCAGCTTGAAAAGTAACGGAAAAAAATGAGAGTCCGCGAACAAAATCAGCGGCGACGCTCAACGAGGAGTACGTGACAGCAAGCGGGAAACGAATTCGCGCAACCAAAAGGCCAGCCTTGCAGGTATTTTTCTAAATAAGAGTTACTCCCAATGATGTAATTTATAGATCGTAATCAGTGTTCTTAATTCTGACTTCAAATTTTTCGTAGTTTCGTACGCCAAAACACGGAACTTAAGAACATTATAAAAACACGTGTGATATGTATTCAACATACTTTTCATTCGTTTTTATTGAGCGTATCAATTGCCGATCGCTTTTTCTATTTATTATTATTATTATTATTATTATTATTATTATTATTATTATTATTATTATTATTATTATTATTATTATTGTTGTTGTTGTTGTTGTTGTTGCTGTTGTTGCTGTTATTATTATTATTATTATTATTATTATTATTATTATTATTATTATTATTATTATTGTTATTATTATTATCATTATCATTATTATTATGAAATATTATTACTCGTTGTTCACTTTATTTTTCAAAAATTATGATTAACTGCATTTGATTCGTCGAATTGCATGTCATCAATTTCCCAGTCAATTGAATAATATTTTATACAATTTTATTGTTAACATTAACAGGAAAATCGATAAATTTTTCGAGAACTATTTTATGCTTCGCAATACCATGTACTTCATGTTTAATTAATAATAAGAAAAAATTGGTGCTACTTACAAAATAAAAATTATTAACTTCGAGAATATTAACAAGTTATGAAGAAATTGTGGTTCAAAGAACTCTCAGATAAAAATGAATTAAAGCAATGTTGTAAAAGGTGAAACTGGAAAAAATTTTTGTCTTTAAAATTTTAATAGAAGAATGAGATTAATTGCAGATTGCTATTTACAGTAATTCCTTAATAAGTATCCGAAAACTTTTCCACCAGCAAAGCTAAAAATTTAGTTTTGAAAATTCATATCTACTACCTAGTTGAAAAAAATTCAAAGAAATTCATTGAAAAACTGTTAAAAAATCTAAAATTATGGAATCGCTAATGGTGCTGCATTAGAAGTAAATGGGGTTTTCAATTGCCATATACCACTTATAACGATTGGAAACCTCAAAAACCAAAAATAGATAACCATTTGAATTGAATATTTGACACACTCAGAATGAAATCGAGGCTCCTCAGGCTTGTGAGCAAAAAAGCAACAACTTTTATCGTGCTCTCTCATTCTGAGGGCAATTCGTATCTCGCTTTCATTTTTTTAAAGATACTTGTTGCTTTTTTTCTCAGAAGCCTGAGAAACCTCGCTTTTATTCTAAGAGTGACATTTCTGCAGGTTTCAATGGTTTTTTAAATTAATTTTGTTTACATTCCATTAACTCATACTGATTAAAACATTCAAAATTTATGTTTATATCCCAATGCGTCCGCACATGTTTGCATAAACTTGATGTAAACCTTATGTAAACACCATGTAAACATGCTGTCTACATGATGTTTACGTGAAGTTTACGTAAATATGTACAGGCGCATATGGATATAAACTTCATGTAAAAATTTCTATTAAGGAATTATTCATTCTGAAGTTGAAGAAGTTCGTGGAATCCAAGCTACTTGAATTTAATATTTGTAAATTAAGAAATCGAATTTTCTCTTTTAGCTCAAATGCAAATGTAGATTGGGTTGTTCGAGCCTTTCACACCGTCATCGTTCTAGGATTTTTGACCAGTATCGATCAATTGAAAAGACGGCACAGCGAGCATATCTAGCTAATCTCGTAAACATTATTCCTGTTCAAAGAGCAACAACGTCGCAGCCGAGCCGTCGTCGAATCACCACTGTTTATCGACTCCATAATGAAGAAGGGCTTCTGTTCCTGTTTGCAAATCAACGTTTCAGGACACTTTTGGACTCGGCAGGGGAGTATTGGACATGCTACGGAAAAAAACAAAACATAGAATCGATACCACAAAGGATAATCGTGGCGGCTGACGTAAAGTCAAGTATCGAATGCTCACCGTGATCTTATCGTCCAATTTATTAACATGATACCAAGAGACGTGAGTCATTATGGCCGTAGAGACTCGAACAAAGAATATTTAAACTGTGAAAAATCCTGTCAAATCCTGTATCGAGAATTTTCTCAAAAGAATCCACAAGTGTCCGTAACCATTGAATATTTTCACTCGTGTTTTTAAAATTGACTTTCCGAACCTGAGTTTTCACAAGCCTAGAGTGGATACCTACAACACGTGCAATAAATTGGGAGCAAAACTGAAAGCAGCTACTGTTAAGAGCAGAGACAAAATGATTGCACGAAGAAACTTGGCTGCTTATCACCGTGAAGCTGATAATGCACGATCAGCAATGAAGATCGATAGTCTTTCTCCGGATCCCAACCTCACTTGTCTTTCTGTAGATCTTCAACAGGTTATTCCTCTACCTACTATAAAGCACGGGGAGATGTTCTACCTTCGACAACTGTCATGCTTCAATCTTGGAGTTAATGTTAACAACGATGAGCGCGCGTTCATGTGTATTTTGCACGAGGCAATCGCTTCTCGAGGGCACCGGAAGTAGAAAGTTGTTTATTCTACCTTTACAATCACGAACAACGACCGATAAAATTCTGATAATGACATATGTGATAATGATCCACTTTGGATTGGTCGAAAGCATCGAGCACAAATTTCTCGTATCAGGTCACAGTTTCCTAAGCTTCGACAGAGACTTCGCACTTTTTGAAAAGAAAAAAAGGAAGAAAATCCTCTACGACCTCCAAGATGTCGATCAATTGATAAGAGATTTCAGAAACAATCCATTCCACGTAATCAAGATGACGGACTTCTATGACTTCAGAAACGCCGCAAATGGGTTTCTGAATACGATGAAGGTGGCGTTGAGCAACGTCTGTTGGATGAGGATCAAAAGCCCAGGAAAAATTGAAGTAAAGAGAAATTTCGAACAGACAGATTTCGAGGCATTCACCATTTGGAAACGTGGTCAGTATATGTTCGATGAAAAAGAATTATGTTTGAGAAAATTATTAGCATAAGTATTCAATGCACTATAAATTTTAATATATTTTCTATTATTAACATGTAGAAGAATTTCATTATAACGGGAGACAGCACGGGAATATTACGTAACAGATCACGTTGAGTTCCCTAGTAGAAAGTGTTTACGTACAGTTGACATCCCAGTGCACCTGCACATGTTTACGTAAACTTGATGTTAACAGTTGACACGATGGTTACGTAAACTTTATGTAATCATCATGTCAACAGTTTGCGTCTACTGCTCACAAGATATTTACACGATGTTTACATGATTTTTACATGATGTTTACATGAAGTTTACATGATGTTTACATGATGTTACGTGATCATGTGTGGACGCACTGGGATATAGACACTTTCTACTACGGCATAGTTTTTACCTGTCATTTACCTGTTTGGTAAATGACAGGTAAAAATTGTTACTGAATTTGATTTACTAACTTTAAGGGAGAACTGCAAACGATTTGGACACTTTTCCATAGGAAAAACTAAAAGGGAGAGAGCTGTCAACTAAAAAAAAATGATCTGAAAAAAGTGATCGACCTTCTTCCTGAAGAAAGACAAATTTTTTTGAAGAACTTGTGTAAAACCGTTTTTTTTAATCTTGAAATTTTGTCGTAAATAAATAGATTCACTATTAACCTTACCTTTTGTAATAATTTTTTCTAAGTAGAGAAGAATACTTTCTGATACGATGCTGAAGATTACTGTCACTCATTATGAGTACGTACGATCAAAGAGTTTCTTAATGGTACATATTTCATGAAAGAAATATGTAATAGTTTTACTACGTTTCAATATATTAATGAAAAAAATCGATATCATTATATAATGATATATTACATATTTTATTATAAAATTGTTATGAGTAAACAGCGAAACCCAACATACATACTCCAGTAAGGCACATTGAAGCCTAGAAATCAGTAATACTCTGTAATTAACAGGTTTTGACCGCCGGACCCCTTGTAGATAACATATGTATAGCACTCACTTGCTATACAATTTTTTTTTCACGACAACGTTAAGAAACTTTGTATTTCGGTTTCTCCAGAGTAAATGAAGGTAAAAAATTTTACAGATTGAAAAAATATTTAAAAAGTCAAAAATTATAACGTTTTTTCGTTGCCGTGTAAAATTTCTAAAATGTCACATAACAGGTTTTGACCGCCGACCCTTCAATTGGTATCGACTTTTTTCGAAATCGACATTAACTATATCTTTCCTTTGAAGTTTGCTCCTAAAATATTACGTCGCAACGGTCATTAGTTTGCGAAGAATATTTAAAAAAACATATACGGTGCGGTGGGATGCTTTAAAACGTTACCTTTCGAAATAGGATCAGTAGTGTAGTGGGCAAAGCGCCCGCCTCGCGAATGTACGGTCACTACTAGTTCGAGACCCAAATCGCAGAATTTTTTTTCCAAACGGTATACTAATAAAATTTATTATAATATTTGTAACTTCTTTCTATTTCTGTGATTTTCTTTACCGCAAAATACTTCACTTGTATACAGAAGGTTTCATTAGAACCACATGAAAGCTAATGAATATATTTATAGTCTTTTTTTACATATATAATACAATTTTTCGATTCAGGTAGTCGTCAAAATCGAGAAAGATACAATTGTTGAAATATAGTTACGTAAAATTCCGTTCAAAAAGTAAAAAATATTTCAAAAAATTGCCGCAGTGTAGAAAAGATTTAGAAAATATATGTATGTAACTATTTGTTTTCACAAATAATAGATAAAAATTAGATTGTTCACAATATGCATTTGCTTATTTGCTTTTTCGATTTGTTTGGAACTCTGATCAGAAATATGGCATCAGACGTAGAAAATTGATTCGTTAAAACTTTTTTCCAGAAATTACTTGCAAATTAGAAGTTATTGCAAGATGCATTTAATTTTCCTGGTCTTCTATGTCGCTGATCATGAATCTTGTGACATGTTTGCATAATTCATTGATAAAAAAATTTTCCATACGCTATGAGAATCCTTACATGAGTATGAAAATTTTTCTATAATTTAAAGAGGAATCTCTAATACGTATAAAAAAATTTCCAGATCTATTTATGTAAAAAGTCCAATGCAGAATATGGCCTAAAAGCTTCGCATAATAAAAAATTTACTACCTTTTCTTAATAGTGTATGCATCTTGCAAGAACTTCAATTCTGAGCGAATATGCAGTAATTTCATTAAAAATAATCTAACTTTGCGAACTAGATGCCAGATTCGTAATATGTGCAGGCCAAAAGAACTAAGAAAAACGTTTGCATGCTACAAACAATCTAATTTTCATCCAAAATGCACACAATCTGAATAATTTTGGGACCTAACTTCAACTGGTGATTTTCCCCGAGCGGATGATTTTGCAGTTGACTATATAGTAGAAATAACAGGCTTATTCAAACAGTTTTACTGTATTTTTCAAGTTATTTCACTCGATTAACTAGTGTCTCAAATTATTTAGACCAACTCAGACTGGATGTAATAACTTTACCAAAAGATTTTTTACAGTGCACACGAAAACAATGAAAAGCATGTCTATATTATCTTTGTATTACCGTATGCATATACTGTTTAATCAGTTTCCACTGATTTGAAATTTAAAATGTGTCAATACTAAGTTTCTCTAGCTAAGGCTCAGATTGGTGTAGAAATTAAACTCAAAGTTTTTACATTGTTTTCTTATCGTTTCGTGAAGAACAACAGGGAGAGTAAGAGTAGTCCTTCTATAGTCCACAAACACCACTTTCATTTTGGCCCCAGAACTTTTTCGAACCGATCAAAACTTTTTCTTTCAATGAAAAAATCAGTGAAATCCTCCCCTCACCCCTCCCACCGAACATCGCCAATGTAAAAACACCAGAATTGATATAAATGGAGCGAAATTCCGATTGAGAAAAAACTTGATGAAAAAAGTGAGATACAAAAGTATTGAAATCAGAAATGAATTAATATACAATAAAAATATTTGATTGTTAAGTAATCTTGAAATAGCCACAAGGATTATCTTGAATTTTAATAATTTACGAATCGTGAAGAGACAAAAAAGCTGAAACGTAAATAAATCGTAGCTAAAACAGTATTTCAATTCATTAAATAATAAGCCATTATAATGAAATGATAAACATGAAACATTTTTTTTAAACATCAATATTAACAGTTTCATATAAAATTCACATAAAGTCAACTTTCTCAAATAAAAGTTTCATAAAAATATAATAGTCTCAGGAATAAAATTAGGTTAAAATTTATTCGCGGGCCGCTGTACAAGAGACAACCTCTTTTATGTTGATGATAATTTTAGTGATGGCAATAAATTTTATAACATTGAACGAGTTCTATCACTTAGCTGCGATCATTGATCGGTATTGCTTTATAATATGCAACAGACAGATAACTTGAAGTTGTGATCGGTCAGGCAAAAGTTCGACTTGATGCAGTTTTCCGTGGAAAACGATATCCAATAAAAATTATCGAAATAATGCGAACACCACGAAAGTTGTATGTACTTGTTGAAAGTTCCAGACGAACTTTTTCTATTATTGAATGGGATTAAGTTTAAGAAATACTGATGTACGACTCTGGTAATTTTCACCCTTATAAAAACCTTAAAAGAAAATAAATTTTACCATAAGTCATAAATTTCTCATAAGGTCACATTAAGAAAATCTTATAAAAAACTGAAATTCCTTATAGAGAATTAAGCTGAAAATTTTTATAAAGTTCTTTTTCTTATACGATTTAATAAAATACATGCTAATGAAAAATTGCAGTTTTTTAGAAGGTTTTTGTACGGTACCTTATAAGAAGTATAATTGTTATTAGGTTTCTATAAGGTGCACTGTAAAAGAAATTGAATTTTTATAAAAAATTTCGTTTTTCTATAAGGTTTTTATAAGGAATAAAGTTACTAGGAGAAACAATTGTTGCTTTATAATCGAGTGTCTATACATCACTGTCAAGTAGTTGTATGTGACAAGCCGCGTTTCGCTCGTCTATTTTCAGTTTTATTTGGTTATCATTCAAATATCATTGGAACATTTTATACTTTGGATATTTCTTTTCGTTTTGGGTCAATTTTGATCAGCATGGATGAATCAGATACGCTAGGCGCGACCTGAGTACACACGTTAGATATCGGTGCGAGTTCTAATCTATTGATCATGATGTCGTCATTTTTATGGCCCGAAAAATAGTGAAAAACAATTCTAAATTTGATATTTGATAACTTCTCCTAACTTCTCCCACGAGCTTTTGGGTATAAAAAGGCTTGCTTTTTCCTAAGTCACGGCACTCGTTCTCAATGCGCCATACGTTCAACACGAAAATAATACGTTTACACGAAAATACGTTTTACACGATAAGTACACGTTTCACACGAAACAACACGTTTGACACGAAAATAATACGTTTAACACGAAAAATACGTTTCACACGGAAAACACGCAGTAATCGCGCCATCGGCGGTTAACAGGCTAACCCGTTTATTTCAGAAAAGTAAGCTAAAATTGATTATTCAAATTATTTTAATGTTTTTTCATTTTATATTGGTTGTTGTAATCCATTATATTTTCGTAAACAGTGGAGAGAAATTTGTCCCTATTCGAGCGATATAGCCGAGGGTGTGCTGCAACCGCGAGAATAGCCAGAAGGGAATCTAATATTCCCACCATCATGAATCCAAATTTCGGGAATTACGAAAGAAACTTGAAGCGAGATAGGGCAATAGTGGCAAGTGGACGCACGGCTTTCCAAGAATAAAAGTTAAACCTCAAGAGACCCGAACCATTTTGTACCCCTGAAAGACTCAAAGAAAAGAGGGAGCAGACACAGAAAAGTGGGCCCAGAATTATAAATTGTATTTCCATTCCTCAAGAAGAAAAGATGAAATTAAAACGTAGTAAAGATTATGATTTGGAACTAGATAAGAAAATTAATGAATGTTTTGATCAGGCTTTTGAGACAGGGCATCGGTTTGTAAAAAGATTGAAAACAACAAAAGAAGAATTAGGAATTGAAGGGGAACTGTTTTCTTCCCTCCCTCGAGCATTATCGCCTATTCACGATAACTCATTGCCAGAGTCATAATTTAAGAATTGTTTTTTTATGTAAATTTTGTGTTTTATTTTAATAATAACGCTGATTGTCAGCATTCCCGAGAGTAAACCTTGTTTTGCTTTTCATTTCAAAAAAACCTTTAAAACAATTCTAGGTCACCCAAGGTCCAAGTAGAGCCGTTGTTATTCATTGGTCCCTTTCTGTACATCGTGGGACAGCGTTAGTTTTCCCCAATCGGGGTCTCGCGTGCCACATGCATCACAAGTCTGAAATTGGTCACCTCTCTCATTGATAAAGTAAATAACATGAAAATATATAATAGGTCTAACTAAAAAAGACATACAATGGCAATCGCGATTATGCCTCTGTAAATTTGCATATAAATAAGTGATTTATGTGAAACTTGAAGACATTCGACGAATTAATTTTAACTTACTTTTATTTTCGAGACTATTATATTTTCATGAAATTTTTATTAAAGAAAGTTGACTTTATCTGAATTTTATATGAAACTGTTGGAATCAATGTTTAAAAGAAATGTTTCATGTTCATCATTTCATTATAATGGCTTATTATTTAATGAATTTAAATCCTGTTTAAGCTACGATTTATTTACGTTTCAGCTTTTTTATCTCTTCAGGATTAGTAAATGATTAAAATTCGAGATAATCCTTGTGGCCATTTCAAGATAACTTAACAATCGAATATTTTTATTGTATATTAATTCATTTCTGATTTCAATACTTTCTTATCTCACTTTTTTTATCAAGTTTTTTCTCAACTGAAATTTCGCTCCATTTATATTAATTCTGGTGTTTTTACATTGACGATGTTCGGTGGGAGGGGGGAGAGTATCATAAAAACAAAAGATATCCATCAGTACTTCTATATGAAGAGTACGGTATTTTAGACTTAAGGGGACACAGAGGCTGCTGAAATACGACAAAGACGCATAGAACCGAAAACAAATGAGTGGAAGGAGGAGGCGGAGAAAACGGCCTCTATGACCCCTTAAGGGGACACAGAGGCTGCTGAAGTGCGAGAGAGACGCACAGAACGGAAAGCGAATGAGAGGAAGAAGGAGACGAAGAAAACGGCCTCTGTGTCGCCTTAATTTCGGGTACAAAATTTTCCTCTACTCTTTTACCTAGAAGGGGCATTTCCTTACTGCAAAATCAAATAATAAAAAATAGTTTGTTTGTTTCTCATTCATGCATTATTTGTTTTTTCACAGCTAGCTTCTGCCTCTCTAACGGACGAATATTAGTAAATTACATTCCGCGGGCACAATATTTTTATTTCCGAATAAGAAGTTTATAGGTCGAGGCGAAGCTGAGGCATACAATCCTACTTGTTCTGCCCTCTAGTTTTCTGAAGTGTAGAAAATATTTTGCGATTCGCGTATATTTCTCAAGTACTTGAACATAACTTGATTTGTTTCTCGGTTAACTTGTTGGAAAAAGTAGTATCTCATAGATTCATAAATTGTTTAAACAACGGCTAATCATTTAAACAATTCTTGATTGGCAAAGAAATAACATGAAAAAAATTTTTACACCTTGAATTTGCAGTGAGGAGTTTTTGATCGATCCTTTTTTTACTCATAAATCACTATATGCATTTACACAAACTCTTGTGATTGTTAAAATGATTTTTTAGTTGTAAAGAAATGTGTGAAGTTAATTTCGTATGTAAAATTAAAGAAAACTGGCAAAGACTAAAGACTATTGAAAAGTGGGATGGGACAGTGATCCGAGGAAAACTGCTCGAAAAATACCTTAAAACCTTCCTGTAAGCTATCAAGTTCATACAGAATATAAATGAGTTTTTGTCATAGCGGTCTAAAAAGCCTACTTTTTTTCCCCCTTCACAGGCAAAAATCGGAATTTTCTCCCGCTACGATAGTAAAAATTGTTCGCACCATGTAAAAAAATCAGTTTCTCCTCCGGGTAAATATATCTCTCGCCTTCGGCTCTTTATATAATATACACCCTCGTGAGAAATTTTTTTTTTTCCTTAGATGCGAAATGTACTATGGTATTTTACTCGCTACTGCCCAAATAGTTCCAGCCAGGCTAATATCGTGTCAGAAACTTTTTCTATTTCCTCTGAAAAACCTGTTTTATTGCCTTTAAGAATAGATATTTTTTTTGCTAGGAAGGAACCGTGCGAATACTCGCAGTGGAGCAATAAAATGTTTTGCCTATTTGTCCCCTGAAGAGACGAAAGGCGATCGTATTCTATGAAAGCTATCACTAACCTCGACCGACTTCGAAATACCGTAGTATATTTCGTATCAAGGAGCAGAAACGAGCGTTTTTTCGAGTGCGAAGTTTTGCGAGCGAGCGTCGCGAGTGAGCAAATCGCACGAGTAAAACGTGAGTTTTGATGCTCCTTGGCACGAAAGATATTTTTCACGCTCGCAGCACATGAACCATTTAGTCTTTTGTTTACTGTGTCGTAAAAACGAGTTCTATGCCGTTCGACCTAGGAGCGGCATAGAAATAGCAGCGAAAGGCGGTGGCAGAGGATTCGATTTTCACGAGACAGTAGTAAACACAAGAATAAAGGATTTCTGTGCTGCGAGCGTGAAAATATATTTTTTTAAGTCACATCTAAAGACGCATGGCGAGTTAGTGAAAATTTTCAGATTTTTCGAATTCAGGTTCAGAATAATGCATGTAAATCAAGAATCATGAATTCCAGGTGGTAGTAAAATAATGGATTTGAATATCGGTTCTAATCAATTCAATTCGTTTGTTTTTAATTACCGATAACGTTTTTGTCTAAATGCGACAAGTGAAAATTTTTCGATATTTAAAATGATAAGTATTCATATAAATTATTAACTAGGAACTTATGAAATATTGAAAGTCAGTTATGTGTAAAAGTTTCAAAGTGTATTATTTTAAAATGTGCAGAAGTGTCATACGCAACAAAAACTTGCCAAAAATTGTTTTAAATAATTATTTTTACATAATATGCAAATAACTTTTTAAACACAAAAAAACTCCGAAATAACAAATCGGAGCAATGGCGTAATTATAGGTACGTTATTCTTAAAATCATAAATAAACAAATTCTCGATTATAAAAAAATTTTCAATGTGAATTATTATGGCAGCTGAAATTTTCTGTCTGAAATTGATTGAACAAGTAATTAACATAAATCTAAAAAATGTAAAAAATTTTAAAAAATTGCGAACGTTAACATAAATTCAAGTTTGGTTTTTCCAAAAAGCAAATATCGAAAAATAAGTTCAATTTTCCAAATACAATCGAATCATTTTTTGAGTGTGAAAACGTAAAAGAAACACATTTTAATCAACACCCGCGAGAAATATGTCATTTCGCGGCCATGTAGAGAGTAAGCGAAATTAAAAATTTCCTGACTGCTGATGAGTAGCGTGGGCGAAGAATTTCTCCTTCCACTAGTGAAAGAAGAAATTCTCTTATCACACGGGTACGGAATTAAAGTTAGGGAGAAGAAGAACGCAATACGAAGTTAATATGTTTCAAAAATAATTCGTGCATTAATTTTTTTTGATGTTGTTCTTTTGCCATTCAAAAATTGTTTGAATGATCAGCCGTTGTTTAAACAATTTGTGAATCTATGTGATTCTAATTTTTTCAACAAGTTACCCCAGAAACAAATCAAGTTATGATCAAGTACTTGAGAAATATACGCGAATCGGGAATTATTTTATTCATCCGTTAGAGAGGCAGAAGTTAGCTGTGAACAAACAAATAATGCATGAATGAGAAACAAACAAATCATTTTTTACTATTCGATTTTGCAGTAAGAAAATGCCACTTCTTGGTAAAAGAAATAAGGAAAATTTTGTACCCGAAATTACACAGATAGCAAAATGAGTTCAGGTTGAGCCCGATGTGAGCGCACGCGTGCGAGATGAAACGCACGTCGTGAGCTCAGAAACCTACTCAAATGAGGCTTCATTGACGGCGCATATGAGTCGCACACGTGCGAGTTCAAAAAAAATTCTTATTTGTGCGCATGCGCAGACGTATGAGGTTAGAATGACGCGAGAAAATATAAATTTGTTTAAAAACAGGAGGTTTAAAGAGTCAATTATTGAAATGCTTAACATTCTGATTGTATTTCTTTTATTATTAAAAGTTATACAAACTTGAAGAATAATCGAAATTCTAAAAAAACCTACACAATGTATGCGGATTTGTATAAATCAAATATAAATCAATCAAGTTGCGTATAAATCATAGGATAGTATAATTTTTTAATGTTTTCATATAAACTGGCCCAAAATTTTTAGTTCTAGACTGGAAAATTTTTAGGAAATGAATTGTAGAAGGAAAAAATAAAAGTTATTCGTGTGTACAATTTTTAGCAGTGACTTTCATGGTTCTTAGGATATTAAAAAAAAATTTCCAACTTTTTATAGAGGAGTTAAAATTTAAAGCTTTTAACAAGTTTTCATTTTATGTTTTACTGTCTTTATTTCTTGAAAATCAATGTTTTGATACCTTCAGCAACAATATGATTGCAATTATTTGTCTATATAAAATAAATGTTATTGGAAAGTTAAAATAATAATTATTGAAAATTATCTAAAAAAATTCATTAAATAAATTCAAAATTTGATACTCTTCAAAAATTGTGCATAAATCGACTTGGTGATAATGGGATAGTATGATTTTCTTAATGTTTTCATATTTACTCATCCAAAATTCATGGTTCGAAAATTGAAAATTTTTAAATACTTTCTGGAAATTATTTGTAGACTGTAAGTAGATGAGCTTAGGAATACGTCCCCCCCCCACTCCTACTCCCATCACGTGACCCCTTCTACTCCCCTCTTCCCATCCTCAGTCCACGCTCCCTGCGCCCTGTTTGGTCCGCCTTTTCCCTCCCCCCACGCCTAGGCCCCGCCCCCTGCACCCTATTTGGTCCACTCATCCCCGCGAATTTCCCAGGATTTTCCACGAATTTTCCGGAATTTCCGCAGTTTTTCGTGATATTCAGCAAATTTCCCGCGGTTTCCTACCCTTGTAAGCAGTTTTCCACGCCTTTTGAGCAATTTCCCACCCTTTTTTCGCGGATTTTCCCCCACCCTTAGAAAACAAAATAGCATCCAAAATCCAAAAAAAAAAAAAAAAGATGGCGGCTGAAATCCAAAATGGCGTTAAAAATAAAACAATGGCGTCTAAAATCCAAGATGATGAACGAAGTACAAGATGGCGGATGTCAGTAAAACATTTTCCTAAATTATAACATTTTCCTACTATTATCCCACGGTTTCACCTACATATTCCTTGATTTTCCTAACCTCTTTTTTACCTATTTCCCTTACCCCGAGAAAAACTTAGCTCAACGAATTGGTAGATTGAATAAAATCGATTTGAAAAACGCGTAGTTTCGAACTTGAATATAATATTCTGAGTCATACCTTCAAATCTATAAAAGATATTTGGGGGAGATAACGATCACCAGCCGCGCGAACTCATAAACACTGCGCCGCCTTATCTATTCTAGCGACGGAAACAACGTCATTTCGAACCCTCGAAATATTTATTTAAAACTACGTTGGAAATTTTTTTCGCCAGACTATTAAGTGAGATGAACAATGTTACGAAATTGCCAGAATTTGATATCTTTTTTCTCCGTAGGGCGTATTTGTAGCAAATAATGAACTTTCATTAGCGACATTTTGATAATCTTAGCTGCGTAGAATTCCAAAGGGCTGACGTCATAACGACACGATCAAACACGCTTCGTTGACGACATAATGGCAAGTAGAAACTCGCTTGATTTTGAAACGTTCGAATAAAACCACCCAGAAGTAATTTGATCATTTTTATGCGTAGATGTAATTCAACCGTCACAGAAATTACGTCCGATCGTTTATACGAACAAAATTTGTTCCCCTCAATGGTGGTCTAATTTATGGATCTTGTTATCTGCGTGAACGTGATATTCTAAAATCACTTCCTTGCGAGGAGTTAAGAATACCATGGTGTCGTAAACTTGTTATCTGACACCTTGGCCTGCAAAGGGAGTAAGAGGCATTCGATTATTAACAGTGGTTCATTTGCGAAGACTTAAACTTCTTTTACGAATCTTAAAGTCAACATATTTTAATCTTTTTTTTTTGTTCCTGAGCGAGTATCATTCGTTTACGATTTGACTCCCTTTACGCTGGCCAAATTTATGGGTTTTGTTATCTGAATGAACGTGATGTTTATAAAATCACTTCCCCGCAAAGAGATTATAAAATCATGGTGTTTAGTCTGTCGCATACTTGTTATATGACACTTTCGTCTGCAAAGAAAGTTTTATACATAACAGTCATTCGATTCTTTTATTCACAAATGTTATTTACGAAGACTAAAATTTCTTCATTAATCTCAAAGTCAACATCTCTGACTCATATCGAGCAGGGTGGTCTGAAGGTGACGTCATCATTCATCTATATAATATCCCTTGATTTCCCCATCATCATTCAGTCACATTTTTGACATAATCGCGAATCATTTCAAAATTCCACGCTCCGTTTAACAGTCAGTCACTTTACAATTTTCATCAAATGTATTCAGTAAGCTTGAGCAAACGCTATCAAAAAATTGAAGTCGGTGAAAAGCAATCTACACCAAAAAAACTTTGCGGCGGATTTAATTGTTCACTCGAGTTAACGAAAATTGATCAAAAAACCGTTCAGCCGCGTTTATTATGCCGCGGAGTGAGTGACCAATATTGTGGACCTCAGTGGGTGGCGTATATTAGCACAAGTTTTATCAGCAAGTTATATTTGGATATCTGAAAATTATGTTGTGTTTTACCCAGAAAATTTGAGCATTGATCTTGATCCTGCAGTCATCCTAGATTCGTTGAAATTTGATGTAAAAGTTTAGTTTGATGAAAAACAATATTTACGACCTTCTTCAAATAATTCAGCAGTGATTTAAAGTTTCCCTACGCTTCTTTTGAGTGAAAAATTTTCAGATTTCACAATTGTGACGCCAGAAAGAAATTTCAAAGTTCATCGGAATATATTGCTTGCGAGGTGTGAGTTTTTCAGTACATTATTTGAGCATTGTTGGAAGGAGGTGCGAGAAAATCGATTAATTATTAATAATTTTCCGAGTGAAGTAATTGAAATTCTGTTAATTGCTATGTACACAGATGAAGTCAAATTGGATAAAGCTCCAATCACAACAGTTTTGAAGTTATTTCAAGTCTCAGGCATGTTTCTTTGCTACGTCATTAAAAAAATTTGTGAAAATTTTATAACCAATTACGTGGTTTCTGAAAACATGGAGATGCTTCAAGATTTGTTCTCCAACGATACAACTGCTCTAGTGATTGCGGAAATCAAAGAATTTTTAGAGTTAAGCTTATGATTATCTGAGTAAAGTATGATGATGTCAGCTTTGTAGCTTATAAATACGGCGTTCCACTCGGACTGAGTCAGTTTTCTCGCGACCGCCATAATGACTATCAACAGTGCTAAAGACTTAGTGCGTCGAAAAAGAGAGCTTCTGACTGTGGGTCCGGTAGATCCTCTCGGAGCAGCGGCCTTGATCGAGGAAGCCTACGCGAGTGTGCGCGATTTAGAAACACTAGCGCGAAAAAGCAAACAAGAAGTGAAACTACAGTGTACGCGGTTGATTATCCACTTACGCAGCTACAATCGTGAGTTGAGTGGATATTTAGTTCAAGGTGCAGGTTTAGCGCGCGTCGCTTGGAATGACGTTGAGACCGCTTTCAATCGTAACCTTCAAACCGGAGTGAATGTAAATCTACGCCACTTGGGCATCAACGACTTTCTGGTAGAATCGAAAACCATCTTTGCGGCCAAAGTCGAAGGAATTCTCCAGAGACAAAATGCCCTGAAAGTCAACGCTGTTCTCGACGCCGAGTTTACCGTTGCCAAGGACGATAAAGAAGTAACAGAAATCAAGAGCTTCTTCACAGAAACGGCTCCGATAATGGCAACTACGGACCTGGCAGAGTGGTTTCTCCGACACGTTCAAGATCGTCTACCTCGAGACATTGAAGAGTTCCAGCAAAAGGATTCCGGTTGGACTCTCTGGAGAATCATTAGCCTCACCATTCATATGAACAAGTACAATCCAATGCGTGGAAGCTCTTACGTTGAACTCCCTCAACCCATTCAAAGAAAACAGGCCTGCCTGAACGTCAAAAACTTTGATGACGAATGTTTTAAGTGGGCAGTGTTATCCGCGTTGCATCCGGTCGATAAAACAGTTATAAATACCGTTCGACTCTTTTACTATCTAAGATACGCGAGTGAATTGAATTTCGACGGAATAACTTTTCCTGTTACACCAAAACAAGTGAAAGTGTTTGAGAAACAAAATCCCGTGTCAGTCAATGTGTATATATTGGAAAAAAGGAAGGAGAACTACATCGTTGCGCCAATCCATGTGACTGAGGAGAAGAGGGATCAACACGTGAACCTTTTACTCGTTCAAAATTATTACATTGAAGAAGACGATCAAGGTGACTAGGAATGTGAACCCCTTATTTTCCATTACATCTGGATCAAGGATCTTGCTCGCTTGGTGTGGAGACAACTACCAAATCATAAAGCAAAGTATCACATTTGCGACGGATGCTTGCATTATTTTATAACAGTGGAAAAGTTGGATGCCCATGACATTGACTGCAGAGAAGTGAACAAGTGCAGAGTCAAATTGCCTGAAAAAGGAAAAGACACGATCAAGTTCATCAACCATAAAAATAATCTGAAAGTACCATATGTCGTGTATGCAGAATTTGAATGCATTCTCAAAAAGTTTGATTCAAAGAGCGAAGAAAACACCAAAGTGATACAAATTCATGAGGCACAAGTGTGGCCTACTACATCAGATGCAGCTACGACGAAGATCAGTCCATGTGCAAGTGCTACCGTGGTTCAAATCCTGCAAATGGCTTTCCGAGGAGCTAGTCGTCCTATCCCATCGAGTCAAGGAGAAAATGGATCATCCCGAGCCTATGAAACAGCTCACACCGGAACAACAGCAATTGTGGCGTAACGCATCAATCTGTCACATCTGTAGGCATGCTTTTCTTAAGAAGATTGAGAAAGAGTGTGACATAAAAGTGCGTGACCACTGCCACTTGACGGGAGAATTTCGAGGCGCCGCTCACAGCAAATGCAACCTTCAATATCGTGATTTTCCCATGATACCGGTAAGTGTTCCTCATTTTTTTTTTTTGTTTTTTTTGGGAAAAATGAATAGATAAATAAATAAATCAATCAATCAATAATTAACAAAATAATTAATGAATAAATGAAACAAACGATGAATAAATAATAAAATAAATAATGAATGAATAAATAAATAAATAAATGAATAAATAAATCAATAAAAAATGGAAAAAAAAATTTTTTCGAATAAATAATTATTATACTTGGAATATTAAACTGTCATTTCAGATAATTTTCCACGGCCTTAGTGGCTACGATAGCCATCTCATAGTCAAGCAAATCGCCAAATGCGTCGAGGGAAATGTCACCTTGATACCGCAGACCATGCAGCGGTACATTTCTTTCACGAAATACATCAAAGAGGACAAAACTTCATTGCGATTTATCGATTCCTTACGCTTTATGGCCTCCTCTCTGGATAAGCTGGCTTCATACCTCGTTGCGGACAAAAAGGTCATCATCCGGCGAGAATTTCCAAATCTTGAGGATAATCGACTACAACTTCTCATGGAGAAAGGAGTTTTCCCAAACGAGTATCTCAACTCTTGGAAAAGCTCGATGAAGGCCAACTTCCTCCTAACAGCACCTTGACAGACAGTAACATCTCCGACAAAGACTACAGGTAATATTAATGATCTGAACACCCTTGAAACGATCGATTTTCTAAGTAAAATGTTAATTTATTGATTTTATGTTCTAGACATGCACAGGCGGTATGGAAATCATTCAACATTAAAACTCTGGGCGATTACTCTGACTTGTACTTCAAGACTGACGTTCTCCTGCTCGCTGACGTGTTTGAGAACTTCCGGGAAAGCTGTTTGCGAGTGTACGACCTTGACTCAGCCCACGACTACACGCTTCCAGGATTTAGCTGGTAAGCGATGCTGAAACATACAGGAATAGAGCTCCAACTCCTCACCGACATTGACCAGCTACTCTTCATTGAACGCGGAATTCGAGGAGGTGTCAGTCAGTGCAGTAATCGCCACTCCCGAGCAAACAATCTATACTTCGAAGTCAACTACGATCCAAAGCAGGATAGTAAATATATCATGTATTACGATGTTAATGATTTGTATGGTTGGGCCGTGATACCTTTCTCACGGGAGATTTGAGTGGGTTGAAAATTTCGAGCGAAATTTCAAATGGGATGTAGCTGATGACGCGGATGAAGGTTACATCCTAGAAGTAGATCTAGAGTATCCGGAAACTTTACATGACGCTCACAATGACTTACCTTTTTGTCCTGAACACAAAACACCTCCTGGCTCCAAGCAAACTAAATTACTGATAACTTTGGAATCAAAAACCCGTTACGTGATTCACTATCGGAATTCAAGGCAGACATTGGATCATGGACTCGTTTTGAGTAAAATTTATAGGATTTTAAAATTCAAGCAATCAAAATGGTTTCATTCTTATATTGATCTGAACAGTGAGTTGCGTAAAAAAGCGAAAAATAAGTTTGAAAAAATTTATTCATATTAATGAATAATGCAGTGTACGGAAAAACGATGGAAGATGTCAAAAAGCGCATTGACATTAAACTTGTAACACCGTGGCCAGGTAGATATGGAGTAAAAGCTCTAATTGCCAAACCCAATTTCAACTCGTGCACGATTTTTGAAGAAAATTTAGTGGCAATCAAACTCGATCGTGTTCAAGTCACCATGAACAAACCCATTTATATTGGATTTTTCGTCCTTGACCTGTCAAAAGTTTATTTGTTTTCATTTCATTATGATTTCATGCAGACTAAGACACACGCGAAACTTTTATACACAGATACAGACAGTCTGATTTACGAATTGACGGATCTCGATCCATATCAGTTAATGAAAGACATTTCAGATTACTTCGATTCTTCAGATTATCAATTGCAGAACCGTTTTGGCATTGAGTTGAAAAACAAGAAAGTCTTTGGGCTCATTAAAGACGAATGCAATGGGAAAATCATTACTGAATTTGTGGGACTTCGCAGCAAAATGTATAGTGTACGAGTTGAGGGAGAGGATAGAATAAAAAAAGCTAAAGGAGTCAAGTCTTCCGTGGTCTCAAAAATTTTGTAATTCAATGATTATGTCAATTGTTTGTATGAAAATGTCATTGAATATCGGGCACAGCAACTTTTTCGAACGCGATTACATGAGATTCAAACTATACGACAAACGAAACTGGCGCTCAATCCATCCGACGATAAAAGATAGATTTTATCAAACACCATGGACACTTTGGCCCACGGCCACTATAAAATAAGAGAATTGATGGATGTCGACGAGGAATTGTGAATATTAATGAATATTACTCTAGACAAATAAGGTAATAGATGAATATCGATTAGGAAATGCAGTTAAAGTAGTATTGTTCAGTAGTAATTCTTTCTTAATGATTTAGGTAAAACTTTTAATATTACAGCTGTATGAAATGAAAATTAGATAGGTCGTGGATAAGGCCTACTGGGGATCTGGGGATATCACGTTAAAAAAAACGCGTCATGAGCTATACCTCCTGGGTAATGCGGAAATATCTCCTTAGCTAGCCTTTGAATCATGGTGAATAAAAAACATTCAATGTGTAAAGGGTAAATAAAAACACTTGATATACAAAGAAACGTTTATTGATAACATGTCTGATTCACTTATCCAACTATTATGTTTACTGTCAAACCCCAACCATTTTACATATAATTTATTTCCACGTTTTCGCAACACTTTTTCAACGAGATACACATCCGGATGTTTCACTTTGGCAAGTTCTTCGGTACAGAATCCTCCTTCGATGGGCTGGTCCTGATAATCCTTAAGTTTGTAGGTCGTAGGATGCGTTGGCTTTACAGCAGCGATGGTGAATATTTCCGTTGTCCAATTGGGGGTGTATCCCTTCTCAAAAACATGTTTGTACTTGCTGATCCAGACTTTGTCACCGACCTTGAATTTGCTCTTCTCTTTCTGATGCTCGATATGATAAATTTCATCAAGCAGACGTTTTTCATCAGCTGCAGTAACATCTTTTGGCTTCATCTTGATTGTTCGATGATTGGTGGTGTTGTAACTCGATAGCAAATCAGGTAAAAAGTCGATCCATTTGTAATGTCCTTGTAGGGAGAACCGTTTCCACATCTGGCTCTTGAGTGTACGATTGAAACGTTCGCAAATGAACGCCTTTATGCCGCTGAATGTAGAGTACATGTTGATTCCATGTTGATTCATGAGTGCCTTGAAGTCCTTGTTGTAAAACTCTTTGCCTTGATCGACGTGTAGATTCTTGGGTTGGCGATCCTTGAGCACAGTCTTCATAGCAGCGGTAACGTCGGGTCCTTTTTTGGATTTTATTGGTACAGCCCACGCGTACTTGGAGAAGACGTCGATGACGGTGAGCAGAAATTTGTAGCCTTTATCCTTGTAGGTGGACATGTCTACGAGATCGGCTTACCACGTCTCATCGAGCCCTCGCACGTTGAAACGACGACATCGATAATTTCTTCTTGCGGGTTTATGGAGTTCTTCCACTAGAGCTTCTTTCATCTCTTCGACGTTCCGGGTGGTTATGAATGAGGTGCGTTTGTATACCAGCTTTTATTCGTAGACATCTTCTTGGGGCGTAACATCGCCAAACACTTCCCTCTCCATACGTTCTATACGAAGCTGCAGTTTGGAAATGATTAGCGAGTTTTCAGTCACATGCTTTTGATACATCTTAGCCAAGGTTTCTAACGATTTTTCTACTTTCTCAATCGCATTTTTCAGTTGGTTAATTTCAATTGTCAGCACTTCTTCGAAATTGATAATATTTTGATAGGAAGCGCCATCTCTCTCGTAATCACCCTTCGCAACGTTGACTAATTTTTTATGTTAGAGATCGTAATGACCTTCAGGTGTCAACTTGAATCCAACACCATGAGGTCCACGTATTTTCCGATTCTTGATTAGGTGTCTCCCAAACACGTCTACACTTGTCATTGTCTCACTCGTGAATGAGGTACCAAGCTTTAAGGTTTTTAATATATAATGTCAGCTTCTCTTAGTTCTTCAATGATTGAGTTGATTTCGTTGGTATGACTGTTGTTGTCAGCAGCTTGTGATGCGAGTATAAGTCGCAAGCGATCGACAAGTTCGTTGGGATCATCCCAATATACATAATCGATGTTACGTTCACGATTAACCACATTGTAAACTCCTGTACCCACTTTCTTGTCAGCAATGTATGTAAGATATTTCCAATTTCTGCCACCACCACGCAGACTCTTGTCAGATAGATAATTTTTTCTATCTGCGTTTTTTAGTCGGACGATTTTCTTATAGTTTTCCACATCATTTTTATTCACAATCAAACTGTTTGGAATTTTTTTAAACAGCAGTTCTATAAGTCCCGGCGTTTTCTCAAACTCCTCAGTCCCCACGTGAACAGTATTTTCTACGAAACTGATTGGCGTGTTTCCAATATGCAATCCACTTTTCAACGATCGTACTCCATACTGCATGTCTAGATTCTTTTGCTCATCCTTGTTTTTCATAATTTTCAAGTATTTCTTCAGAGTGTCAACAGGAGCTGGGGAACTGACAATACTCAGCGCAAATGTTTGATCACCAATCGTTTGTTCGAAGCTCTCGAAATTTTCACTCCGTGGCTCAAATGTATCATCATCCTCCATTGTAGGTAATTCTTCTTTAGCTTCCTCCTTCTTGACTGACTCCATCTTCAGGCCCATTGGTTTTCTAGTCAGTGGCTGTTGTGGATCGATGATGGGCTTGAAAATTTCTCGCACCGACGTCTCCACAGCAGCTTTTCCGCGTTTCAGCAGACGATGTTTGCGGCGAATCGCTTCACTGGCTTGCACGATGTGATGTAGTACATCTTCACGCTCCATCTTCTTTTAATGTTTAGACAACACTGATGTAGTTGTCACGAAAACACTTTTATTTAGAGTAGCAAAACAATCGAATCCTTTTCTGTACCGTCCTTGCTCACTATCCTTGTCAATGACAATGAACCCATACTTGTCACTCCAACATGCTGCACATAAATCTCGAAATTGTGCAAATGTCATGTCAGTATTTAGATGATCATCGTACACATGTTTCAGATATTCATATCGTCTTGACGAACAAGTACAAGCATTTTAGCATTATCTCGCACCAAGTGTTAAGGAATGCGCGCATAAGTCTGACAGAGATAAAAACTGTCTACATCACGATGTCAACCCATGCAAAAGTACGTGCGAATGTTATTTTGTTTTTCGCAAGCTACATCATCGAATATCTTTACAGAGTTTGGTTTGACTTCCTCAACACTAACGACTTGTTCGTTTTCGTTATACGGAAAATATTCTACTCCTTTGACCGGTTTAATGATTTTTTCCAAGTACTTGTATTTAGGTTGCTCGAGTGATTTCGAGTAAATGTAGACGTTCTCGAATCTTAACCCGTTTGGATGTGTAATAAGTGAAAACAGAGCGTTAGTTTTACCACAATTTGAAGGACCGCATATAATTGCGCGAACAGTATTCGGTAGAAGTTTTCCATGACGTTTGAATTGTTCCCGCTTTTCTACCACATTATCAAAGTTTACAACAGGTAACTTGACGTTCTGCGGTGTAAACTCCATGACGATCTGTCAGTGTCTGACTCAAAACCTATAAATACCGCGTATTTATAGCCACGAGCTCAGTTGAGTAATGGCAGTGAAAGGACGCGGACTCGTCAACACTATTATCAACAAGCTCCCTGTTGAACTTTACATTCCTGGCTATCAATTTTGTGGTCCAAGAAACTAAACTTGCTAAAAGGCTAGAACTTAGGCATCGTGGAATCAATCCACTTGATTCAACCTGCAAGGAGCACAATATCGCATATTCGAAAAATACTAATCTCACAGCAAGACACGTAGCTGATAAAGTTCTTACGAAAAAAGCTATCGAACGTCTTCTCGCTAAAAATTTGGGAGCTGGTGAAAAAACTGCAGTTCTTGTTGTAGCTGGTATCATGGGAGTTAAGCAGAAACTCGGTATGGGATTGAAGAAAGTGGTAAAGAAAGTCAGGAAAGTAGCAAAGAAAAAAAAGGTTCCCTTGAGAAAAGTCATCGACGCAGCGAAAGTGGCAGCTAAAGCTACAGGTTTTATACAATCAACATTAAAAACTGCAAGAGCCGCGGTGAAACAAGCAGGAGGGAAGAAGAAAGTTCGAGTATCACGTGTACTACCTGCATCCTGTAAAGTTGGTGGTATTCTATCTGCTTTTCTACTCCCTGTCTTTTCTGGATTAAGCGCAACAGGAGCATTGACAGGTGGCGCTGCGATCATCGTTAAAGCTATCAACGACGCCAGAGCCGCGAAGCGGCAATTGGATGAATCAAGACGACATAACCTCAAAATGAAATCAATCGCTATGGGAAAAGGATTGTATTTAAAACCATGGGGAACTGGACTGAGACTGCATTTAAAAAACGTGTAGAGCTACCACACCAAGGACTTACTGATAAATATTTGTCGAAATATGCAAAAATGTTGAAAATACCATCGTTTCGAGTGTGTACATGCGTTATGATTTACCGAAAAATGGACCTAAAAAATTCGAGGCTTCCATAATTAATCTAGACGATAGAAATGGTCATGGAACTCATTGGGTTGCATATCGGAAAACCGGCAATCAAATCGTGTATTTCGACAGCTTTGGTAATTTACAACCACCTCGAGAACTTGTAGATTATTTCGGTGTCAGTAGCATTATTCAATATAATCGTGATCAGTATAAAAAATATGATCAAATTATTTGTGGACACTTGTGTCTCAAGTTTTGACTCGATAAAAGTGTTGCAAGTGTATGAGTGAGTATCAGTCGACAACGAGCAAACATCATGGATACACTGACTCTAACCCTCTCGGAAACATCGTCTATCTTAGAGGCACACTATTTTCCTCCGATTGAACTGTCACGCCGGAAAAATTATTCATTAGGATTGGTCAAACTATTGACTTTCAATTCGATCCCCAACCTCGACGATGGTAGCAACAAGTTCTACGTTGACGGTAGAATGTTTACCATACCTCCGGGGAGCTACGAGTTGGACAGCATCGAGTGTTACCTGAAGAAAGTGTTGCCGTCGGATATCGAGCTTCATTTGCAAGCCAATAGTAGCACGCTGCGCAGTGAAATCAAATGTAATTGAACCATAGATTCCTAACCAAAAGATTCTATTAGTAAACTTTTAGGCTTTGATCCGCTTATTCTCAAGGCTGACGTTGTACACGAGTCTCAGTCACCGGTGAAAATACTCGCCGTCAACGCCTTGCGCGTCGAATGCAACATCACTACGGGAGCGTACATCAACGAGCGGTGCGTGCATACCATTCACGAGTTTTTTCCCGTAGTGCCACCAGGATATAAGATCATTGAAATACTGACACACGTCATTCATCATCCGATCACCGTGCAGGCAATGCATCACCTGCAGCTCCGCATTCTGGATCAAGACGGACAATTAGTGAATTTTCGAGGAGAAATCATCACTATCAGATTACATGTAAAAGGTGAATAATGGGAATCGTCTACGGAGAGTATAAAAGTCCAGCAACATGTCCAAGGATCATCAGTCGGCACAAACCTCTCAAAGTGCTCACACTACAGAACGTGCAGTTCCTGAAAAGCCTCGGTTTGAGAATAAAATTTGCTGTTGTTTCATCTGCCTGATACCATGTTATCGATCGAGAAGAAGATCGTCTTCGACGAGGCGATAGCACAGTACGAAATACACGCGCATCAACCGTACGCGTCGTCGACGTACAACAACAACGATGAAATTCGCATCAGTGTACAGAACCAGGATTCGTACATGTTACCAAGCAAGAGTTCACTGCATATTCAAGGACGTTTAACGAAAGCTAACGGAGCTGATGTCGTTCATACATTTCAGGAAATTCGTTACGAGCTGAATGCCGTGGAGATTGAAAGGGTGAAAATGTTGGCCTAATAACTGCTATGAAAGCCTACATCTCACAAAGTCCGGATGAAAATGACTTGATGGAAAATGCAGGATGGATACTCGAAGACACGAGATTATTGGTGGACAATCACGGATATTTCGATATATGTATCCCACTGCAATTTCTCTTTGGATTCGCTGAGGACTGTCAACGAATCATCGTCAATACTAAACATGAGCTCATCATTCTCTGAGCTAACACAGACGTCAACGCTATCATGAAGACAGCGGTTGTATCTCCTGCAGTTCCAGAGGAGTCTAAAATAACCCTCAGCAAAATCAAATGGATGTTGCCGTACATCAAAGTGTCGGATGTTGAAAAGATTCGAATGCTCAGCTACATCGCTAGCGATCCCACCATCGCTATAAGCTTCAGGAGCTGGGAACTCTACGAATATCCTTTTCTGCCTACAACTACCAGGCATGTGTAGAGCGTTAAAACAACAACTCAACTGGAAAAGCCGAGATACGTCATTGTAGGATTCCAAACAGGGCGGAAGAATGCTCGCGGAGCAAACATAAGCGGCTTTGATACTTGCGCTTTACGCGACATCAAGCTCTATCTCAACTCGCAATGTTATCCATACATGAATCTGAAAATCAATTTCAAGCATCATCAATTCACAGCGTTGTATGAAGTGTTTTCCAACTTTCAATCATCCTATTACGGCATGGAAAATGCTCCATTCTTAACAAAAGTACAATTCGAGGATCTAGCGCCTCTCGTAGTCATTGATTGTGCCAAACAAAACGAATCCCTCATTACGGAGTCAGTTGACGAATATTCTAGCTCAAACTGCGGCTTATTGCCTCATTATACACGATCGCATTGTTGAATATCAGCCAATCAGCGTAATTGTCAAAAAATTATAAAACGTTTGATTGTAACTACTGCGCATGTGCTGTAAGTACTCGCAAGAGCATTGCAGCTCTTGATTGCAACTTTTATATTGTTGAACGATACTTGTTACATTGCAACGTTATCGATTATATTTTAGGTTATGTTTACATGTATAATCAAGTATACATCAATAAAGATAATTACTCTATTTTACTCAGTTACAATAGATAAGTCAAACGATGAACGTCGTTGTCTTTCAAATGAAGATAAATTGTCTGACAAGTATAAGCCTTTGTCGGATAAGTAGGAGAAGGACGAGAAAAAGTCTAACATCAAGTATGAGAAAATGAAGAATTGATGTGTTGGTGGTGGTGGTGGTGGTGGTGGCGCGGGTAGGTTTAGAAAGAGGTAGATACGCGAGAGCACGTCAGTGTACTGAGATGAAGTACATCGTGGACATTCAAGGATTTTCCGTGCAAAGTACGTTTGTCGTCAAGGAGCTGGCAGTATGAAAACTTGAGCCCTTGAACGCCGACGCTGTCGCGACGTTATTCAAATCACCATGTGCCTGGGATGGTTTGTCTCCAAAAGTAAAGGCTACTAATTTGTGGCTAACGCGAAACTATCATGGTATACCTTGGAACTCTGGAAATGTGCCATACAAGGAACTCTACTAAGTGCTCAAGAATCAACTCGAGGATGCCAGCTTTGTATTTGTGAAAGGATTGGACAAAAAGCGTTGGCTGAAGCAGTACACAAATGCGGTCATAATCGATTTGATGGATATGGGCTGCCCGTCCCTAAATGATTTGCGAGTCTCTGGATGTCCCTACAACAATTTTCATCGACCCGTCTACGATCATCACTGTGCCACGGAAAACGCCCGCCGCCTCAGGATGTGGTTAATGGAAAAATTTGGCGATACACCATCAACGAAGAGATCATTACTCTCATACGCCAACTACTCTCATACGCCAACTGGCTGCACAAGTTGGATTCTGAGAATATCGCTGCATTGCCACGAGAAATTTTACTATATTTCCGGAAAAAGTGTATCGCTCAAGCTTGGGAAGTTGCCGCTGAATATGCAAAGTGACAAAGAATTCATGGCTTGCAGACTATGCGAAAAACATTGGAATTCAACTAGTGAAGATGATGTTGGTATACGTCCTATGATTAAGGATTGTAGCATGTGTAAGAAAGAAAAAAAAACATGAAAAAGATTGTAAAAGGTCGTAAAAGAATAAAAAATGTAAAAGATTGTGAAACAAAAAAACTAAAAAATGGAGGGGCTACTCTTGTGGTTGAGCCTCACAGCAAAGGACGGGAAGGGGCCTTTTGCAGAAAAAGAATATGTATGAATAAATCTAATTATTTATTTGAAAGTAGACTTGTGAATAAATGCCTATCCCTTTAATGTGAGTTAGGATTACGTCATCGTTTCCGAGAATCAGGTCAAGCGTGTTTAAACTTGCCGATATGACGTCATCATTCAGGAATTCATCGCAGTTGAGATTATGACTACGCAGTTTTATTCGAACGTTTCAAGTTTGATGCTTGCGAGTTAAAACTGTCGCTGTGACGTCATCGTTTCCGAGATGAGGGTCGAGCGTGTTTAAACTTGCCTATATGACGTAGCGTGTTTGAACGTGTCGTGATGACGTCATTGCCTACCATTTGATATACGGATACGCGAGCGCCCAAGCGTCAGTCTGAAGAAAATTTTTAGACAAGCAACATGGATTTCTCGAAGCTTAACCAAGTAGCTCGTGCGGAGAGTTTTCTCCCGACGCGGAAGGTTGCCTAGTTGGAAGTCAACAAAAGCTATGCTGTGACTGGAATTCGCTCCGGAGCTACCAAATTTGGGCCCAAATTTATCATCACTTTGGATTCAGAATTCGAGGTTTTTCTGAAAGAGAGGATCCGCAAGATTCTACAAGAAGATCCCAATGAGCTGCGGAAAATTGAAGACTCTGCAAAGTCGAAGAATTCAGTGAACTTCCGTTTTCTTGGAGGAAAATCCAAAACCTGCGAGTTTTCTTTCAGTAACTAAATGTATTATGATGAACATTGTAATTTAAAATGTGAAAATAAAACAAATGTAATCAAAAAAAAAAAAAAAACAAACAAACAAAACCAAAAAAAAAAAATAAACTAAATAACAAACTAAAAAAAAATCCATTAAAAAAAGCCCATCGACAGGAGGTATTACCGACAGAAAGTATTTCCGACAGGAGGTTTCACTAATACATAACATGACCGACCGCGCCCCTACCTTACCGGCAATAGAAAAACCCTCTGTTTTACTGAAAGCCACCATTTTTTCATATTTGACACTATTTTGGATTTTGGCCGCCATCTTGGATTTTGGATTCTGGACAGCATTTTTTATTTTTGACGCCATTTTGAATTTCGGCAGCCATATTGGATTTTGCACGCCATTTTGTTTCCTAAGGGTGGGGTAGAATCCGCGAAAAAGGGGTGGGAAACTTGCCGAATATCACGAAAAACTGCGGAAATTCCGGAAAATTCGCGAGGAGGGGTGGACCAATCAGGGTGCAGGGGGCGGGGCCTAGGGGTGGTGGGAGGGAAAAGGTGGACTAATCGGGGCGCAGGGGCGTGGCCTGGGGGTGGGAGGAGGGGAGGAGTGGGGGGTCACGTGATGAGAGTAGAAGTGGGGGGCCGTATCCCCATAACTCATCTACTACTGAAGAAAGAGAAATAGTTATTTTTGTTTGTATCCTTTTCAACATTGAAATTTTATTGTTTTTATCGAAGAATTTTTTAGCTATTGGATATTTAGGACACGAATGAAAATATCTCATTTTTGACAATCTAAAAAATTGTTTAAAAAAATTCCTATACTTGCAATTTTTATTTCGTTGCATTAAGGAATCGGAAAATGAGGCTTACCCGTTTTTTCACAAAATTATTTTAACCACTTAAACCGTTAATTTTGATTAATTTTTGCGTTCTTCCACACACTTTTACACGCTTGTTTGTTTACGTTTCACTCAGTTGCACTTGACTTCTCAAAAAAAAAAAAATAGATAATGGTGGAAACGCGCGCGAAAATTTGACCAGAGAAAACACATTTCTCATCGCGTGCGCGATGACGTGCGGCCAAAAGCACAAGGAATCATGCGTGCATTTAAAACTCACGTGCGCTTGAATATCGTATGCGTATTAGCTCGCACGCGTGAGCCCGCACATCGTGTGCCATTTGTGCGACGCACAGTTGCTATCTGGGTCACGTCTGACATTTATTCACTACTGACAAATGGTTTAAGCAATCTATAGTTTTTTACGCAATAAAAAACTCTTTAATCAATATGAAATTTTTTAACAAATCGATAAATATTTTATGAATCGTCAATTGTTTAAATTTTACAAGAGCAAGATCGTTCGAACAATCAATAAATGTCCATACAATCGATAATGGTTGAAACTATTGCTGGTTGTTCAAACTATTGATTATGGTTTAAACGATCGATAATCGCTTAAACAATAGTAATGGCTGGAACAAAGAGGAGTAATGAATATTATCAAGTAAAATTAATGTAGATGTTCAGTAGTATGCATAATTTTACGAAATTCCCGATCTTTTGAGAGGGCGTAGTTAGTTTTGAGACGAAAAACCTTAAGTTGCGAAAATGCAACATTAATTAAAAACGTCACACTGTTTAAAAACACACGGTCAATGCAGAATAAACAGCCACATATGAATCTTCCAGTAAAAATAAAGTTTCATTTTTTTACATATCAAAATTGTTTAAACAATTTATTATTCTATCAACAAATACGAGACCAACTATCATAATAAACAATCATTAAAACTGAAAATATATGAAGAAACGTCATATAATTATTATTGCTACCGAGAAGCAACTCAAGCAACAGGTCAAATTTGTATGTTAAAAAGTTTTGAAACTGATGAATAAAAAAAATTCTTTGGTACGAAAAATGGAAAGGCACCCTGACGTAAAAAAGAATTAAAAAACCCAGCCTGAGCTTTTTTTAGGAATTTGTAAGTCACTTTTAACTGTTTGAACAATCGATCAATTTTCCACAAACGTATCAACAAATACAACATTCATCGATTTTCAAATCGGGGAGAAAACTCTGATCACGAGTGAAAAAATTCTAAAGACTGATTGTGAGCTATTATTGATTGATCCTTAGAATAAAAGAAATCAATTTTATTCTGCGTTACTTTATGATTATTTAAATAAATGTATTCCCGCAATCAGAGTTGTGAATTACTGGAATACAAGTATTAAATAATCATGGTTGGGTGCGCCGGAATAAAAGTAGCGCGCTACTTTTTGGATTGCCGAAATACATGTATCGAAATAATCATGATTGAAAATCGCCGGAATATACGTAGCACGCTTCTTCAGGATTACCGGAATACTTGTAGCGCCCTACTCTGGATTATTCAAACACATGTATTCTCGTAGTGCATTTTTTGGAGATGCTCAATTACAAGTAATCAAATATTCATGATTGGATGATCAAAAGTATTTATTAATCAGTAATCATGGATTATAAATTTTGCCCATCTCTGCTAAAATTCATAACTTTTTTTAGATTGTTCAAAAAATTCTGAAACTAAATGAAGTTAAGGTACATAAAAGCAAGGTTCAAAACCGTAAAATTACAGCTCAATCTCGACTTGATTGAGAAATCCCTTGGAGAACATTTTTTGATGTAAAAACACTAAATTACTCATGTTTTGCCTTGCATGCTTACCTGCTATTTTTTTAATAAATCGCTTATATTAGAGAAAAATTCACTTTTTGCATGGGACAATTATGTTCCTTTTTTAGGTTATATTAATATTGTAAGGTTATAAGTTTACAATGAATAAACTTTTATGGTATCAAATAAATGTGTTCAATAATTAACATGGATTTTATAAGGTGAGACGCTGACCCAAGCCCCATGTGTATTATTCAAGTTATCGTTAGTATAGGATAAACGTTTTCAAAAATTCTGAAAAAATTGGGTTTTAAACCTTGCTTTATGTACTTCATTTAGTTTCAGAATTTTTTGAACAATCTAAAAAATTTATAAATTTTAGTATAAAACATGCGAAAAAATGCACGTATTTCCCATTTGAAATTTAAAATGCTTAGGGGCACCTGTGAATCTGGTCCGTTTGTACTCAAATTCTACAGAAAATTTTTTTATAATACCTTGATTGATTTTCCGACCGGCGATGGAAACAATTACAACATCGCCTAAATAACTGCCACCCTAGTACACATACATATATAATAAATTTCATACATTTCCGTTATCTTTATAATATTTTTTTTCACGACTTACGATGTTCACATTTCTCCAATTATTCAAAGTCATGTCTGAACTTAACTTTGTTTTGGGTAATAACATTTTGTTTATTCGGAGCCAATTCGTTATTTTTCTGGTTTCTTCGACTTAAACTCTTCATTCTCTCTTGTTTTACCGTTGTAAATAGAAAAACAATATTTCATTTAAATTTATTGAATGATCTTTTAATATACCAAAAACTCAGCGATCTAAAATAAATGTGCAACATTTGCATAAAAAACTGCAATACATAAAATGTATTTCCTTCTTCGTTGTTTGACTTTATATGCCATGTGTGAAGAATTGAAAAATACGTTTTGCTAGTTCAAGTGCAAAATAATTCTTCCACCTTTCTACAATGTAAAAGCAACGTACAACTCTCTTCGAGTATGGAAGATTCATTAAAACCATTCTCGCACATGAATTCTTCGTCAAAATTCAAGACATCGGATAAAACTTCCAATTCTTGTTCTTGTAAATTTACTCGTTGCGAATACGACTGCGTAGGTAAAGTTTCACTATCCAACAATCTCTGTAACCCACAGAAAATTTTATGATTGAGTGAAACAGATTTGCTGAACAAAAAAGAAAATTATTAAACCTTAATATCTCAGCATTCTGTCAATTTTTTATCTGTCCTTTTTTTATACCAAGTTAGTTGAATAAACGATATTTACTATATTGTTACTCAATAGGCGAAATTCATTGTACAGGAACTACATTTTTTGAAGTTAAAGTACTACTTTTCAATCATGCTTTATTTTTTGAAAATCTAATAACCTCTTCAAAAATGCTCTTAGACCATAAAGAGCATGGACTGCTAATCGCCTATGCTTTGCCATGGTAGATACTGAATCCAAGATAACGGTGGAGTAACGCTAACGAGTGCCGTATCTACGGGTGAACGGCCCGTTGTGTCAACAGTGACGCGTACTCTTAGGGTTCCAAAATTTTTTTTTTACAAAAATTGTCGATAAATCATTGTTTAATTTTTGAAAAAGGTTGTTTATGAGTATAATCATTTAAATTTAATGGAAATCTGTCAAATATATGTCAAAAACATTGCAATGTTTTCTGTCGTTATGAAGTTCATTATGTAACTGTATAGAGATTTTTTATGATATTTTAAAAGTAAACTAATAATATATTATACGACACACCCAATATATAACGGATCCCAATATAATCAACAATGTTAACAAACTTACGTAAAATTTCGAGTAAGGCGATAATGGGTTAAATAAATATATGGTAATTAAGTCGTATGTCAGTTTTATTTATAAAATAGATATTATAAATATCTGGAAATTATCGTCGGACAAAATCGAATTGGTTTTTGAAAAGAACTAACTTAGTATGTATGCGTCGCACATATTTTGCAAAAAAAAAAAAACACATTTTTTTAAATATTTTGCAAAAAAAAACATTTTTTTAAAGCTATTTTTAGGAAAATCTCCGACACTCAATAATTAAAAATGTATTAATCAATATCGATCATTCGTTCATAATAAGAATTTCGAGGCACAAGTTACAAAATGCACCTATGAAAATGTAAAATAGGTGGTTATTTACACTAAAAACATTACCTGTGGCAGGAAATCGTTCCATCCACGTTTTCGATGACGCCACAAATGACGCAGTTTTTTTTAAGCGTCTTTTCCATTTTCTATTTTCACTTAACACTCGAGATAAAGATTGAAAAAATTTTTTGATTTATTCATTCGCGTTTTACGATCAGTTTCACGATTTCTATACCGAAAACAACAATCGAATATTGTCAAATACACGTCAGCTATAGTGGCTGGAAAACGGTGAAAGTCAAGGAACCAATCAGAACCGTCAAGATAATCTAGATAATAGCGTTACTCCAATTTCATCTTTGCTTCACTTTTCGAAGCTGGTTAGCAGTCCATGCTCTTTATGGTCTAAGAAAATGCTTCATGGATTTTAGTCGAAGATGAGAGGTAAGTATTTACTTTGGGATGAAAAATTGTAGCATCTAATATTTTTAAGTTATTCTTATTATATTGAAGAAAAATAAAATCAAAATTTCTCGAATCAAATATTTTCATACAGCAAGATTTTTTTATTCCTTTTTTTATGAAGATATTTTTATTCATTGCAGCCGACGTATTCAATTCAATTTTTTTATAATTTATGACTTTATTATGGACTGTTAAAACCAGTACAAACACTATGTGTACACGCATTGAATACTATGTATGAGCTGCATACATTAAACGGCAGCGTAATATTGTTTACGTACCTCTGGCATAGAAATCTCGTTTCTCGTCCAATTCAAAATCTCTAAACTCGTTTTCCAGCCCTCGGTACGTAAAATATCGTACGTAACTAGAACCGAATTTTTTTATTTACATGCGTGATTGTAAACCTCAGCTTCGCCTCGGTCTACAAACTTCACACTCGTAAATAAAAATTTATGTCCTAGATACGTAATATACTATGAAGATACATAAATCGGATTTTAGAAAATTTTGTTCAAAAAGTGGAATTAAAGTAATTTGCTAGAATAGAACTGGATTTATAGCTTTCAAAATTGGTTTGCACACATTTGTAAAAAAACTTTTTGCATAACTTACCTAATATGACAACTTTTAAGTCAAAAAGTTTTTTAGCTAAAGATTCTATCAAATTTATATGTGAGGAAAAATTCGTCACCAGCCGGGTTTGGATCCTAGCCATTGGCAATTTTTTTGTCACATAAATTTGATAAAATCTTTACTGGGATATGGAATAAGTGGGATCTAACATTTTCTATCGTTCAAAAGTAAATCTTCCATTATGATATTAAAGAAAATCATTGATGACCAAACAGTTTTTCATGAAATGATAGTATTTTAAGAAAAGAAATCATATGATGAATAGAACTAATTATATGACTCTAGAAAACACTAATTTCGAAACAAAGGCTTTTAGTTAAGAAAATAAATACACAATGTTGTTCATTTACCCAAATATTTATTAAAAAAGCGATAAAACTGATGCGGTGTTGAAATTTTTGAATTATTTTTTCATGATGTAATAGAAATTTCATGAATTATTGAGCTTAAAAATTTTTTTGAATAATCCTTTCCTAAAAAACTTGAAAAAAAAATTTTGGCGAATGAAATATTTTTAATAAAATAATGATATTAGAAAAAAATCATGCATTAAACAAACTGTATGAATATCATTTTGACTTCAAAAATTGAAGTTTCCGAAAAACGATCTTTTTCCGAAACAATTGAAAGTAGTTTATTGAATTAACTTATAAAAAGAAAGGGAAAAAAAACCGATGCATTTCTCTCATTTAGGATGAAACTCATCTAAAAAATGAAATAAAAATATAACAATGCAGCAATTATTAGCCGGGGGGGGGGGGGTTAGCCTCCATAGCCCTTCCACTATATCCGCCACTGCTTTATTGTATTGTGTAATTTTTTTCAGCATTGCCAGCATGTATTGTATTACGTTGAAGTGACGTTATTATAACATAAAATCTACATGTATTTAAAAAAAAATTTATATGAACATATTTGTTTACAGTATTGAAAAATTCAGTTAATAAATACGAAGAAGATTGAAAAAAAAAATTACACCCGAGGGGATTCAAACCGGGCCTGCAGGCTTGCAAGGCTAGCACTGTGCCACAAGCCCACTAGGTTCTGGAAATGTCGACGCTCTTATATTGATGAGGTTGGGAATGTCTAAACAGTAAAATCTTCAACAGTAGAATTTTGGTTCTCACTTTTTCTGCCCGAACTTTCACACTAAAGAATCACTTGAAATTTTTTTTCCTTAACAATTCCTTTAAAACCCATAATCTGAGTATTTTTAACAAAAACTAATGAAAAGGAATTGACAATTTACGAAATTTCAGACCTCGATTTCCAAGGTTTTGCTGGGTAAAGATTTGTTAGCCACAAGTACTTACTTGCAAATGAATGAGGATCAGCGGTTTTTCAATCAGATCCGCGGAAATTTATTTTTTCGCCCATGTGGTTCTCCAAGACGATCTTTTTAGGTCTTAGTCACTGGATGCACTGCACCACACTTGACCACACCGAGGTCAATGTACTTTTGGAAGCGCTAGAAGGTCGTACGATACGCGCATATGATGCACGAATTGCATGGCAGTGCGCACGGTAGCACACCTTCTTATACGCACCCGAGAGCATCCTTTTCCCTCTCGCCATAGCATGTGGTAGCGCAACCGTAGCACTCTTAGGTGCGCATCTGAGATGTGCATCTTAAATTGCACGCCCAACCCACTACCATGGCTCGCGATTCCTACCTAAGAGAGCGCAACTGTAGTACTTATAGGAGCGCTTCCTAGGTGTGCACCCAAAAATGTACTCCTCATACACTACCCATGTTCACTTTAAGCTAAGAGAGAGCTACTGTAGCACTCGTAGGTGCGCTACCGAGGTGCGCTACGCACAAAATACTACCAAGTCACTCCCTTTTTACACGCTTTACTGAGCGTATACATGCACATACACGGAGAAAAAAAGTGTTGTACAGTTTCACAAAATTCATCTAAAGATCACTACATTGTCTACTGAAAAGATACCAAGATCGTAAATCTTGTATAGTTTCCAATTCATATTTAACACCTTAACAGCCATTTATGAATTTTTGATGCGCTATCCGTGCCATAATCGCGATACTCGTATTGTGAATAACAGTTTGAATGTTGCATAAAATACTAGATAGAAAATTTGTAATACGAATCAGGTTTTCTGTTGTGGTAAAGAGTGAAAACCAAAACACCGTATCAGATGTTCTTTTATTTTGTGAAACAGATTTTACTACACTGCAACGAACAGTATGCCACGCGAAACAGTCTAGTAAAATTAGTTACGTAATGCTCGAAAGTTTCAAATACGCCTTACAACAAAGCCGATTCATTCGGTATTTTTCATAGGCGTGGGGAGTATAAATGACCTAATATAGAAACTGCTGTATAAGCTGTGTACCGTATACTACGTTTACACGTGCTTGTTCATTTTGAAAAATGTTCCATGAAATATAATGAATGATTTGCTTGTGGTCGCAAATGCTAATCATTCGTTCAATTTCTTCAACTTTTTTTTTTTTTTTTTTGTTGATCTTATCAGGAGGGTTGTAAAAAATTGTAAATGAGAAAAAAGCATAACTAGTGAAAAAAGAAACGAATATAAAAAGTAATCGGAAAAAAGTACGTACACGTTAAAATATTCCTAATGTTTTATGAATGTAAAAACTAGAAATTTTGAATAATAAGTGTCCTTAATACAATTTTCATTATGGTTATATACTTTAAGGTAGTCATTAAACGAGTCTGGTAGAATTTCGACTAAGGATACACCTATAAAATGTTTCCAAATAATTCAAAAAAATTCCATGAGTTTTTCCAAATTCCTAGAGCAACGTTAACCTTTGACGGTAGAGTCGTCTTTTTAGCCATTTAATAAACATGAGATTTCGTCCTAAATACAGTCTATAATTTTTTGCAGACACTTAAAACACTGTAAAGATCGATTCAATACTCTAATTCAACGTTTGTACATATGGCAAACGATAGAAAAATATAAAGTCTCTTAAATAATACCCCGATCGTGTGTTCGAGGCCAGAAGAGAAAAAATCACACGAATTCCGCATTTTCTCTATATACAGCACACTACTTTTGCAGAAATTTTAACTGCACCTTGCGAAAAACGTGATGATATTACTGAGTTTGGAAAGTTACTTCAAAAAATGTAAAGCGTAAAGTTACCGTTGCAAAGGTAAAAAAAGGAATTCGTTAGGTTACCGTTACTTGAAAAGAAATAAAAACTCGTTACCGTTACCATTAAAAAAAGTAACCTCCTGTTACTTTTACGTTTTTTTTTTTGGAATAAACTGGATGTAAATAATAAGACATCGAAAAACTAAGGCTGAAAAAAAAACACATTAATGTACTGGTGGTTTTCTTCTGTAGAAATTGTTTATTTCAGATATAATAAAAAATGTTAATCTGTACTTTTCCAACCTCGAAAACAATCGATCAGCTTGTTCAAATATTTTTTTTTCAAGTTCACAACATTTCTGAATATGACATTTGATTCAGTGTTAGCCACAAGGAAACATTCGCAAATTTATTAGATTCTGGAGAGAATCTTAATACCTACCCAGATTTTCAGAATTTTGGAAATTTTTGTATATTTCAGTATGTATAAAATTTTGCAGGATTTTCTAGAATTTTTATAAATTTGTACCATTAAATTTGTACATCGATACATACATTTCAAGAATTTCATGCTCTAGAATTCAAAATTCTATAAATTATTTATATTTGAGAGGATTTTTCAGCAAATAGTGTCTATGAAGATTTTCATTTCATTCGATTTTTGAAATGCTGTTTCAATTTTTCTATGATTTGAGGGATTGTTCAGTAGTTCTGAAACTATTCGTTTTTTTCAGGATGATAGAATGTTGCAGAATTTTCTGATATTTTTACGTAATTTTAGTATTCTTATAATATTAATTGTTGTATAAATTTCAATAATTTCGAACTCTAGAATTTGAGCATATTCGAATTTCCCGTGTTTTACAAGATTTTGCAGAAAATAGTGTCTCGATATATTTTTATTTATACCAGTACTTTTCGTATTTCTTCAGTTTTTCAATGATTTCAAGGATCGTATATTTTTTTTAAATATTGCTGCATGATCATCTAGGATTCGATCGATTTTCAAGGTTTTTATATGGACACGTATTTATTTTTACGTATTTTTTACTGCATTTCTAAGTTTTTATAGAATGTTGTGGGATTTTTGAATTTTTTGAAAGATATCTCTATGAACTTCCAGAATGAGATAAAATTGAATGTTCAAAATTTCTGAATAGATTTTAAGGGTTTCTACATATTTTTATGCGAATTTCTAAAATTCAACGCTATAAATTGTGAGAGTTTTTTAAGAAAATGTAAAAGCCTATTCTGCGTCAATATTTTTTACACAAACTACTAATACTCCAGATTCTTTCATCGAGAATTATGAATAGAGAATGTTTTATTCAAAAATGAGGAAGTTCAAAATTACTATTATCTCAGTTTTAGAACATTCCTCAAAAAGTTACAAATTGTGCTAAAAACTTAATCAGACAGATGAAAGTAACGTAAAATAACGGGATTTTTGTTACTGGTTACTGAAAAAAGTGACTCGTTCCCATTATCGTTACTTTTATCGTAACAGTAAAAAATGTAACGTTTTAGAGTAACGCCGTACAAGTAACGCGCGTATTGCTTGCAAACCCTATAATATTATAATATTCTATGTTCATTGATTATAGAAATCATTCTACGATTGTTGTAACTTCAGTACTGGTTGTTAGAAAAATATCCATGAAAGTTATTACAAAATTGTTTGAATAAATCAATTTCTAAGAGCTTCATAATGATTATGAAAAATGATTGAAATAATAATAATAATAATAATAATAATAATAATAATAATAATAATAATAATAATAATAATAATAATAATAATAATAATAATAATAATAATAATAATAATAATAATAATAATAAATAAACGTCGATACTATTGAATCGACAAGTATAATGTAATTATTCGAATCATAAAAAAGATTTGATCTTCGTGATGGCATTGGTTTATGTATTGAACACAATTGTCATAATGATTATAAATAACAATATCGATGATAACTGAGAATACTCCCTAGTAATTTTGATCCTTGTAATAAAACCTTATGAGAAAATTAAATTTCTTACGACAAGATAAGTTCTGATAAGGAGACTTTACAGAAACTTTATAAGAAATTTCGATTTTTCATAAGGAATTCATCGACAAAATTTTATAAGCCTTTATTCTTATTAGATATTATCAAAAACATTCTCATAAGAAGTTTAAGTTCTTAAGATGAGGTTTTTTAAGTTCACATAATAAGAAATTGGATTCTCATAAGGTTTTTATAAGGATCAAATTTACTAGGATTTTTATTTGTGTATCATATTATTTCATATTACTCATCATGCAATAACGTACATCAAGTATGTTAATAATATAATTTTCATTATTATTATCTTTAATATATAAACAACTACTACTATCACGAAGATCGAAATTTTTTATTATTAGTTATAAATGAATTATTTATAAATGTAAATTCAATAGTATGGATGTTTATTTATCATTATTAATAATATTATTACTGTTGTAATTGTTATTATTCGTACATTAATGGTTAATATCATCGTTTCACAGGATGTATGCCACTTGAATGTGTAAAACACACGAAACAGAAAATTACATACTTAAAAAAAAGAACATCTCAGACAATCATTTATTCATACTACTTTTGTAATAAAACTTTAATAAATATTTGTCTCACAACCAGTACTGAAGTTGCTACACAAAGTTGAATGATCTTCGATATCAATAAACATAGAAAATTATATTTTTTTAACGTTTTTTGCAGTGTCATTACAACTCCTTCGAAAATCATGTGCTTTATCGAAAAAATACATAATTCGTATGATTTTTTCTCCTTCGACCTCGAACTCACGTTCAGGGTGTTCATTGAAACTTTATATTTTTTTACCGTTCGACATAGGTACAAGCGTTGAATTACAACATTAAATGGATGTTTAAAGTGTGTCTGCAAAAAATGATATAGACTGTATTTAGGGAAAAATCACATGTTTTGATGTGCATACATCAATTTCTCGAGTTATCATTTTTTCACTGTACGTTATTGAAAATAATGACTGAAGCAATGAATTAATGATTTAGTTTCCGATAAAAAATAGTGGTTGATATTAATTATTTTCAATGAAATTATTAATGGGTAATCTAAAATTTAATCATGAACTATATAATTAAATAACCACAAAGTCCCTGAGACAGTAAAAAAAAGTTTGTAAAAGAATTATTCCAAGATCAAACAATCTCGTATATTATCACAAATTACTTCAAAATTAAATTCAAAAGTAATAGATGATAATTTTATGACAAGTCTCGAAAATACAAGAAGTATTGTGAAAATTGGATTACACAGTAAATAAAAAAAATTTTTTTTTTAATACGATAAATATTAAAAATTGACAAACTACTACTGAAATCTGCATGTACCTTTCAAAATTAAAAACAAAAGTTTTAACACGCTCTGTAGTAATGGCAACATTTTTTCGTTTTTCTTTTATTTTTGGTAGTATATATATTTTTACATATCTTGGTGTCAATTACCATTACATATTTATTTTTGGATTGATTTTAAAGTATCAAGCATTAGCATTTTCGCTTTAATGCCTTTTTATTTTTCCTAGAGTGAAAAAACAAAATTCTCTCGGAAGATGTATCCATACCTTGCGCGTCCTTTATATTAAACTTCGAAGTATAACATTCCCATGGATAGCGTTACAGTGAGCGACAAGAAATGTGCATAGGGGCGAGGAAGCGAAATATGATTGCGATGTGTGCTTGCGTGCGTGCGTGCGTGTGTGTGTGTGTGTGTGGGTTCGTGATTTGATGTTGGATGATGATGTTGAAGCTGCCCGGGACAGCATTGATAATCCCAAGGAGGTCCCCGGGAAGTACCGAGGTACTTTCCGGGAACGTTCCGGAAACGTTCCGTAAACGTCCCAATTTGGTCCTAATGTCCGTTTTTAAAAAAAACTTTCATTGAATGCATTGTAATAGTTTTCACATTTGGTGAAAGTGTTATGAAAAATTTCCTGGTGGCAAGTACTAAGAAAATGAAAACCATTTTCGATTTTTGGATAACTTTTTTCTACTGTATCCACTACATCTGAGCTTTTAATGCATTTCACTGTTAATATTAATGAAAATTTCTACACTGAGAGAGAAAATATTGTGTCATTTGGCAGTAAATATTGAATTTATTCTCATACGAGCTAGCAATAAGATATTATTCGCAAAAAAACGTAATAAACTCAATGAGGCATTGTAAAAAAAAGTTTTGTCGCGTTTGATAGAAACGCAGATATTTTTTATCTTTTTTTACTGCACGTGTTACAAAGGTCAAGAGCCGTGCGTTTAAAATTTGACTGCTCTTAGCTCTGTGTATACTGTGATGCGCCGTTCTGAATTTTGCAAGACTCATGTTGCGATGAACGTGACCAGCTCTATCGAAAAATGCTCAACATAGCTTGAAAATTTTGCAACACGCGCCAAAAAAGTTAAAAAACAATTGAGGAGCACTTTTCGTTTGTTCTTTCTATTTTTAATGGTTCTTTTTTCTTTCTCGCATCCCTATGCAAGCACCCGAACAGCATTGATAATCCCAAGGCGGTCCTCAGGACGTTCCCGGGAAGTACCGAAGTACTTTCCGGGAACATTCCGGAAACGTTCCGTAAACGTCCCAATTTGGTCCTAATGTCCGTTTTTAGTCAGCGAGTAGGACTTTTCCGGGATCTATAAGGGACTTTACAAGGATGTTTTTGGGACGTTCGTTTCAGAACCGGCAATCGTCCACATCTGAACCGACGACGGTTCGGAACTCAAATGGGACTTAACCGGGAAGTGAGTAGAACTTTAATGGGAAATTCATGAGATTATTCAGGTCGATTATAAAGTAAACCCAAAAAATTCAATGACTCTGCTGTTATGCCTAGAGGACAAAGAAGCGACGAAGACAAGAGATTTTCGCGCGTGCTTACGTTTGACGAAAGCTTAAAAAATATAAATATTTAATCGAGACTGCTAATCTTGTCGATTTGTTTAAAAGAGGCACCCAAATCGGAAAATTCTTAGAATTTTACGGCGCATCGTGTGGTATATATTTCATGCTGTAACTCGATAGGTGCATTTTCCTTTGAAAACATGTGCAAAATATCGTGGCTACACATTCTGTCGACAACTTTAGGGCTGGCACCCTATTGCCATTTGAATGGGTTGACAATAAACTACATTCTGACGCAGTATGAAACTGTAACTACGTAGGTGGAAAATTAAAACAAAAAGTGATTTTTATTAATTTTTTTAAGTGTTGCATTTAATCGTCGACAGATATAAAGGTGGGACCCTTGCTGTTTGAGCACTATAGATAATGAAAATAATTATTATTATTACAATTTAGCTGTCGCCAAATAGGAACGGAATATTGGCTCGGCTCTTACAAAACATGATTATTCACTATCATTTTTTTTCAGCTGGGGATTTACAAAATAGTTTCGTAAAAATCATTGGCAACTTTACCCGCTTTTTTTTATAACAGGCTTATAGGAAATGGAAATTTAGTTTTTATAACGTTTTTTTATTACGTCACAGGTAAGTGATTTCACCATAGACGAAGGAATATATTCCTTCGTTTATGGATTTCACTTCACGAAAAGTTCTTTGAAACCTCTGAAAGGAATTCGCCTCGACCAGTGTTGTTAGAATTCGGAGCACGGTCGACTGTATATCTATATATGCGAAATCCCAGCCTCCCACCCTCACATCTTGGCCGTGTCGACTGTATACATATATATTCGATATCGCAGCCTTCCCCTGCCTCCCACCACGCAACTTCGGGATGCCTCATGCCTTTGAACGTGTTAGAAAATGACAGCTTGCTCGCCTCGCGATATTAAAAAGAGAAGGAAAGTTTTTTGTGGAACCCGTTTCAAAAAGCAGCGTCTCGACGACCTCGACGTTCTGGTATTTCCATTTCCCATTCAGTCTAATTCAATCAGTGATGGTCAGTGGTCGGCAGTGTTGGGCAGTGTGGTGACGTGGTCGGCTTGTCATGGTTGTGCGAAGAAGTGTCGCGTTTTTAAAAAAATCTCGTTAAAAATAGCTGTCCGATTGCTATTTTGTAACGAATGTGTAGTGATTTTGTGCAGCAATTGTATAGATTGATCGCGGGCAGTGATTTTACAGTGGCTAAATTGAAAAATTTTGTGAAGTGTTCGATTGTGCTCGAAAAAAGTTTGGTTTACAGTGTAAAGTGGTGAAAAATGACGGTTTTACCTTCTATGAAGAAATGTTTTAGATTGGTTATTATTAAGATTTTCAGCGATTTCGCAGTGATGCACTTCCCGGTTAAGTCCCATTTGAGTTCCGAACCGTCGTCGGTTCAGATGTGGACGATTGCCGGTTCTGAAACGAACGTCCCAAAAACATCCTTGTAAAGTCCCTTATAGATCCCGGAAAAGTCCTACTCGCTGACTAAAAACGGACATTAGGACCAAATTGGGACGTTTACGGAACGTTTCCGGAATGTTCCCGGAAAGTACTTCGGTACTTCCGGGGAACGTCCTGAGGACCGCCTTGGGATTATCAATGCTGTTCGGGTGCTTGCATAGGGATGCGAGAAAGAAAAAAGAACCATTAAAAATAGAAAGAACAAACGAAAAGTGCTCCTCAATTGTTTTTTAACTTTTTTGGCGCGTGTTGCAAAATTTTCAAGCTATGTTGAGCATTTTTCGATAGAGCTGGTCACGTTCATCGCAACATGAGTCTTGCAAAATTTAGAACGGCGCATCACAGTATACACAGAGCTAAGAGCAGTCAAATTTTAAACGCACGGCTCTTGACCTTTGTAACACGTGCAGTAAAAAAAGATAAAAAATATCTGCGTTTCTATCAAACGCGACAAAACTTTTTTTTACAATGCCTCATTGAGTTTATTACGTTTTTTTGCGAATAATATCTTATTGCTAGCTCGTATGAGAATAAATTCAATATTTACTGCCAAATGACACAATATTTTCTCTCTCAGTGTAGAAATTTTCATTAATATTAACAGTGCAATGCATTAAAAGCTCAGATGTAGTGGATACAGTAGAAAAAAGTTATCCAAAAATCGAAAATGGTTTTCATTTTCTTAGTACTTGCCACCAGGAAATTTTTTATAACACTTTCACTATATTTGAAAACTAGTACAATGCATTTAATGAAAGGTATTTTTCATCAAAAAAAAAATGTTTATCAACTATTGATACATAACGTGTCTCCATTCTCATCCGGATCGTAAAACTGCGGCCGTAGAACTAATGAATTTTTGCGCAACTCAACTAGGCAATTTGCACTCAAATTCAACTCCATTTGGTTCACCGGGATTGTTCTAGACGAGAATACTTTTCGAATAATTTTCCACTTCGATTACGCATGTAACCGAATGTGTTATATGAAATGCGTGTAAGTAAGACACCTTAATAGCAGTTTCTACAAACACATCAGAAAGAAAGGCCGCTTGAGAGGGACTGTCTAAATCTGACCAGATTTTCTATCCAAAAAATGATTGAGGTTCGAATAAAAAGTCAGTAACCATATTTTTTTTAAAAATAGTAAAATGTATTCTAAAAATATAACGAAGAACAAGTTTGTATAGGTAATAATAGAAACTGAAAATTCCACATACACCTTGAATGAATCAGGATAAAATCGCTTGTGCAAAATACACTTCAAGTTTTACATTAAAAAGCAGCAAAGATTTTGTGAATCTTGAAAGAATATTTCTTACTTCATAACCATTGGTTTTCAACTTCTGCGAGCATACAAAAAGTCCACAAACCACTGTCTAATACAGAATGTTTACAACCTACCGGATACTCGTCGCCATAAAAAAATTTTTGAGTACTTCTTCTACCAAAGAAGAGGTCATTGGTTTTAAAATTAGTTAAAAATTGTAAAAACCTTATTTAACATACGTATACATTGATGATTGATCAATATCGAGCAATTCGCAAAATTAGGTCTTTCGCATTGACCTTGAACGTTTAGACATTTTTGTTTAACAGTTATAGACTATTTTTTTGCATGAAGGTTTCTCTAATTTTTTTCGAAAAATATCAAAATATTTCTTTAAAACAACTTCACTTTTCTGCCGTTGAATAAAATAGCTTACAACCTCTCTGATACAGATTCCAAATATTTAACTTTCTTTGTCGTTTGGTTTTCTACTGCACGACTTTTTCATCATTTTTTCTGCATATAAAAAATATGCATTCTTTGTCATAATCGTTGACACACTACAACCGTAGTATTTACAAATAGTCGAACAATTATTTATCTATTTATATATTTACCTTGTACTTGCCGCATATTTACAAATTATTGTTGAACAAGCCTAATGATATTTTCTCAAAAAAAAAAAAAATAAATAAATAAACAATGATGCTCATTAAAATTGTAACATTGAAATCTATAACGAATTTGATGAAAGAGTTTTTGATGCGACGTTAAAAATTAGAGATAAGTAAGTAGGTAAAAATTTTAAAAAGTCGATTTTCGGGTTTTTCCGATGTACCCACAGTCATTGACGGGTTCAGCTTAACTTTCAAAATCTTATTTTCCCTTCTTCAATTTTTCGGTGAATTTCGTTGGTAAGCAATTGGTAACCAGTTTTCGGGTCCAAGTAATAAATTTTGTCTTCAGTTCTTCGAGGATTGTAACCTTCTTCTTGTAAGTCTTTTTTCTTTAGTTTAAATGTACCTGAAAAAATTTTATACGTTTCATTAGTTCACATTGATAAACCATTTGTTTTTTTTTTTTTTTTTTTTTTTTTTTTTCAAAATAAAAGATCGATCCAACTTTGAATTCCGCATTCTTGCTGTTGTACATGGGTCAGAATTTCTCAAACGAATTCAAATATACTTGAAATTGATTTTTTACGATAGTGTTTAACATTCCTGATATAAATCCGAAATAATTTCGTTCGAAAATTTTTTTGTTTATAATATTAACAAAGAAAGATTTTTATGGCTTTTTTTAACAGAGCTAATTGTGGCTTATCTAGTTTTCTGATTTTTATGTTTTTTGTGGCAATCGAATCGTCATTTGACGTTGATTTACATTGATTTTCACCAAGTCAAAAACTTGCAATTTTATATGAAAATTTTATAATTGTTTATAATAAATTGATAAACAAATGTCTTCTTCATCGGATTTAAACTGGGTAAAAAACCACATATACTTCATCCAATTATCTTTCACATTCCGTTGAGAAAAAAAATCACCCGCATTTCGGAACAGTCCAATTTGGTTAGAAACATAGTCGCGCGAGATGTCAAAACTGTGCCGTTCGTTCGCGCGCATTTATTCTTCACTGCGCAAATGCTTCGTGCTATGGAAAAAGGATTTCTTGGGTAAAAAAAAAAATAGAATTTTGAATTATATTTAGATACTAGCTGTCACCCACGGGCTTCGCTCCGGGGTCATACGTTTATTTGTTAATCAGGATAAATAGATGATCATTATGAGGATAATAATAAATTGATTATGGATGTTTATGATTTGTGAATTTGTATAGTTTTGAAATTGATACAATTTTTTTATTATTTACTACTATAATATAGTCATTTTTGTAATTATTTGTTATATTTTCTACTTTTGAAAATAAGTCAAATATTATTTGTCGTATATTTTTTAAATATGTTTTCTGTTACTGCTTATATTTTATAATTTGGTATATATTTGATTTCTTTGTCATTTTGTGATTTTTTGCAAAATCTTATGACTTTGTGACTTTGTGATTTTTTGCAAAATCTTATGACTTTGTGACTTTGTGATTTTTGATTCTGTGTGTTTTTTATTTTTTGCAAAATTTTATTATTTTTTTGATTTTGTAATGTTGTTATTATTTTGTGATTTTGTCCGACAAACCATGACGAGCTCGTCATTTAGATCGTCATTCAGGTCGTCACTTATAAAAAGGAAATTTCTGAAAAATAATCTAAGATAATACATCCCCGGAGCAAAATCTACGTCTAGTAAAAAAATTTTTATCGTAGTGTCACTTTAATTATCGTTTATGCTAGTTTGTAATTGCTCGACTAACCATGACTAGTCGATTTACGAGCTGAATGACGAGACTCGTCATCCTAGACGACCTGTCAGACGAGACGTCAAAAACGTGTTCTGACGAGCCCGTGACGACATCGTCATGACGACTCGAATTACGAGACTCGTCATTAGTCAATTTACGGCTCGTCTGGCGACACGTTAAATACACTGAACTCTCATTTATATCCTCACTCTCTGTCTCACTCTACTCTCAGTTATATGTAAATGTATTGAAATCGAGGATATAACTGAGAGTTGAGTGAGAAAGAGAGAGAGGATATAAATAATAGTTCAGTGTACATCGTCAAACGACATCGTCACAATATCAAAAAAAGTAAATTGTTCATAAATGTCAATAATAAACAAACTTTGTTACACGTCATTCTTTATATTGTTATGATAGAAGACTCTACTTTTTATCACCGTAAACATGTTTGTTTATACATTGAAATTTTTGCCTTTTTAGTCAAGATAAACTCGTCAAATTACTTATCATATGACGAGCCTCGAAAATGTTCAGCAAGTCCAGCAGATCGTCATCGAGCTCGTCATTTGAGTCGTCATTTGATCGCCACAGCCATACAATTTTGTTTTTGAATGTGATTGCACTCTACCTAACTCTACAGAGATCTTACGTTTCAAAACGCTTTTATTTTACTAACACGCTATCGTGTTTATTTTGAGGCTTTGCGTAAGAAATTAAGTCCAACTCGTCGAACGACTCGTCATGACGAGCCTGAAGAATTCAAAAGTTCAAGAGGTCATCAACGAGCTCGTCATTTGAGACGTGAGTTGTAGAGCAGTCCGGTCAGTCATTCATCAGCTGAAAAATCTAATTATCGAAGAAAATCGCTAGCTACCTAACAATACAGACAATATTACGTTTTGAAACGCGTTAATTTCATCAACGAATGTGTTTACTTTGGGCTTTGATTATAGAAAACTTAGGCCTGCACTCCGAAAAACCGTTATGACGAGCCTTGAAAATTTTAAAGTTCAAGTCGTAATTGAGCCCGTCATTCGGCTCGTCAGTCGGTAGTTACCTGAAAAATCTAAATGGAAGATAATCGCGCACGCTCCTTAACACCAACAATGATATTATGTTTAAAAACTAGTAAATTTTAACTGCAGTTACATTTTTGGCATTAAAGCAATAAGTTTCAGCTGGCTCGCCAAACAACTCTTCACTACCCGTCATAAAAGTCATCAAAAATTTTGCAATTCAAGAATTCACCAAGATCCTTTGAGTCAAAAATATTTTCATAGGTCAAATTTTTTTAACAACATTCAAATTTGATACATAATTTTCGTGAAGGAATCTAATTTCATGATTTCTAAGCAACCTAGAATATGTTTTGAAGGATAAATAAAAAACAGATAATGTGGAAACCCGGTATATAAAATTTTTGGGGGTGAACATGTAAATTCTGGAAACATGTAAGATCGGCAAAATAAGACAGGTCAAAAACCACAACGATTATTGGTATTGAGTTTAGCGTAGTGGCTAGCGTGGTTAGGTTGCGTGCATTTAGTTACTAAGAGGTCCATGGTTCGATTCTCAGTGTAGGCAGGATTTTTTAATTGATAAATTTATGTTTTCAGTTCTGTGAAACGAAGTCCTTTTATAATAACAATAAATATATCGTTAAATTATTATAAAAATCGTATTAAAAATTTTTTGCTTTTTTTTTGGGTATTATGACGATGTCGTCTGACGACGTCTTGACGACCCGTCTGACAAGTCGTCCAGCTTCCGATGACGAGCTCGTCATTTAACTCGTCAATCGGCTCGTCATGGTTTGTCGGGTGTGACTTTCTGTTATTTGTGTATGTGATTTTTCAAAAATGTAACGGGGTTGTAAGTGAGGGAGTCGGCCATTTATTTTGTTGATGAGAACATACCTATAGCATACTAACGAACATGGTCAATAACTGTGCGAAATTTCAGGAGGTTTCATGCAGTAGCTTCGGAGTTATAATGGTACAAACATTTAGATCATAAGTTTTATAGATATAGATAGCTTTTAGATTTTGTACCAACGGGCTTTGCTCCGCGGTTACCACGTTGATACACGCAGTTTGGTCAGGAAAAGTCAGTTATCCAATTCAAAAACGAAAATTGCCAAAAAATTATCCAAATCCTAAGGTTAAAAATATTTAGCTTTTTTATTGAAATAATTTCTAATTTTTCCACGAGATATGATTTAGTTAGATAATAATGAATTTCTACGAAAAGATATTATACTGATATAATGGATTACATTTGCCAAAAAGATGTTATAAGTATTTTAAAAACATAGTTTCCAATGATAATTTTTTACAATCAAAGTAAAGGGTGAAATTGATGAAAGTTTGTTTGTTAATCAGGATTAGGAGATGGTCATGATAAGGGTTGTAATAATAATTTTATTATGACTTCATGATTTGTGGCAATGTACGATTTTGTGATTCATAGAATTTTGTGCTGATCTACCATTGTGACATATTGTGACTTAAGTAATAATTTGTTATATTTTCTGTTGTTCCTTATACAGGGTGTCCCAAAGTCGGAGAATCATCAGTAAACCATCGATGCCTTATGAAAATCTAAGACACTTTTTCCTGTACAATTTTTCGAAATTCGCAAAATTAAAAAAATCATTTCTAATTCAGTTTCGTCCACTCACCATTCGGGAAGGCAAGGCTTTTGATTAAAGTCCCTTTTCCCTTCGCCCCTTCTCTTTCTAAGCTTACCCTGATACAAAAGTAAGGAATAATTGAGGTGTGTGATGGAACATATAATAATGATGTCTCTTATTTTGAAAGACAATTTTTATACAAAAAAATTCTATAAATCAAAGTCTTCGTTAACTCGCCTTTGTTTTAGAAATTGAATTATTAATAGCTGTTCAAGTGTTCCGAATTTTCATAAATGCAAAGGATAAAGTATCTTAGAATTTTATAAGGAATAATTGATGATTTTCGGATGATCCCCTGATTTTAGGACGCCCTGTTTTTCATGGTTTCGTAAGTTTTTATGAGTTTGTGTAATTCGTAAACTTTTGTGATTTTGTATATTTTCGTGATATTTTGCATTATATTTTGTTTTTGTGATTATTGTTCTTGTAACTTTTTGCGAATTTCGCAAAATTTTATAATTTTTTGACTCGCGCACGCGCGCGTGCGTGCGTGCGTGCGTGCGTGTGTGTGTGTGCGTGTGCGCGCGCGCGCGCGTGTGTGTGTGTGTGTGTGTGTGTGTGTGAGTGGGGGAGTAGGCCATATCAGTTCGTTGATAAAAACATGCCTATAACCTTCGGACGAACATGGTATAACTGTGCAAAATTTCAGGACGTTTCGTGCAGTAGTTTTGAAGTTATTAGCGGACAACATACAGACATTCACATTTATATGTATAGATTATACAATCTTGACATAAGTTTATTGAAATATAGCACAAAATAAATAGTATTTTAAATGAGGATATACTCCTCAATCAGATTACGCAAATATGGCCAAAAATTACTTTTACTCATTATGATGTTTTTTCGATAGGTATTGACAATGTGAACTAAAAGCCTAATTGTCCAAAGGTGTGCAAAAGTATCCAAAAAAAAGCCTTAATTGTCCAATTTGTGCTCAAATGTCCAAAGCGTTTATTTCGTGTGAGGTGTTAAATCTAGTAAAAACCTACTTTTGCATTGACCTCCTTTTTCATAGAAAATATAGGATTTTAAGCACGAATGATCCGATTTTTTTATTACAGTGTACCATTGAAGCTACGATTGATCGGTAAAACGTATCCGTATTTAAGTCATTCGATATTTTATCAGTTTTGTGCGTAATCGTCAGTGTTGCAATGATTGTGTAAAATAATCATATAAAAAATTCTCTATTATTAGAAAACAATGTTCCAACTTAATCAATACATACAAAAGTAAAAGTCTGTACGTTGTGCGCCCATAACTTCAAAACTACTGCACGAAACGTCCTGAAAATATTTACGGTTATTAACTATGTTCGTCTAAATGTTATAGGAATGTTTTAATCAACGACCCTAACGGTTCGGACCTGGCCAAAACCCCACCGCGGTGGTGGGGTTTCAGTGTGGTTCCAGCGGGATTTTAGTGGAATTTTATTTATGCACAATCTGAATCATCTTGAGACTACATTTATGTCTGAGATGTTCTTATAGACCCTATATGATCGAAATGATTCGACAAATGGAATCAATCGGTTACAGAAGAAGAAATTAAACAATATTTTAAAAATACCTGCGATGCCCCTGGTAAAAGAGAAAGTTCAACATGAAGTTTTAGGCTTCCTTTATTATCATGGAAAAGGAAATCTATGCTATTACCAGCTATTACTGAAATTCATTTAGTATTGAAAGTTGACGATGTTTTATTATTTATAAATTTATCAACTTTTGTAACCCTCAAGTCATAAGAATAACATCGTATATCATATGTAGTCTCAAACTTGTGCAATTTAAAAAAGTTTTTTTTTGACATAAGAAATGTATCACGTAGTATGTATCAATGGGTAATTCCATCGAGGTTTTTATCGGACTAATTTTGAGCTATACTATTCGAAATGAATTTTTCACAAAAATCCATTTTTTCCGTATCGGCCTGCCGTGAACGTCCATCGAGTTTTTCATTAATTGTTCGTCGAAAAATAAAAAGAAAATTGATTTACTTTGTTAGTTTGGGTTACTCTGTAACCAAATCACGCTAAAGATATTGAAATATATGGTTATAATAAAATAATAGAATTCACTTGTTTTTTCGTTTGTGACAGTCCGTGCACGTGGCGAGTGTCCGTGTACACAGTCTGAGACGGACGAGAAAAACAAGTGAATTCTATGATTCTATTATATCAATATTTTTCAACATCTTTTGCACGATTTGGTTACAGAGCGACCCTAATTGACTGAGTACATCATTTTGGTTTTTATATTTTGACGAAAAATTGGTGAAAAACTCGATGGACGTCCGCGAACGTTTACGAACGTCCATGGCAGGCCGATAGGGTTACAAGATTTCACCACCGCTTTATTTTTTATAGAAATCCATTTTTTTACAAGATTTCAATTATTTTCAAATTTTTCGAACATGTTCAGAACCTTAAATACTTAAGTTGAGAAGAGATGTATCTTTGAGGAGAACAGTGTACTTTCCCTTTTCAAGTTGCTGTGAAAATTTTGAAAACGCTATGGTTCATTGAATTTTTCTCAAAGAATGTAATGTTAAAAAAGTACTTATTTGGTGTTTTTTAACAACATACATTTTTTTTTTTTTCAAATTTTTATACTTGCTGAGATGTCAATAAACTCAAGTTTTTGCGATTGCAGGAAATATCTGCAGGTAATTTTCCTTTTACTTCTGAAAATTTAAAAAGTGTCTAACAACCCTTTCAAGAATTCTTTTACAAATTCTGTTTTCCCCACCAAAATTTTTCGAACAATATGTCAAATTGAAAAAAAATGCTTAGAAATATTTTAAAATTTTCTTTCCATAGTTTCGAGAACTGCAATGGTCAACAGTCATTTCGCTGCAGGGAAATAGGTATCTTTTTCAGAGTAATTTGTTCAAGTTGATTTCAATAATGACCATCTTTTATCTCGATTAGCTTTTGTTTAAAGAATACAAAAATTTCGTAAATGTATGAGAAGCAAGGTTTGTAAGTTCGTAAAATGCTAGGAAAAAACAATTAAAGTATTTTTCGTGGAGTCTCGAAAATCTTGTATAATCATTTTAATTCAGACTATCTTAGAAAAAAAAATCTTGAATGGTTTTTTTCAATCTATATTTCTTTTTTACAACAAAGTTTTTCCAGGAAACAAAACATTTTCAAACTGTAGAGATGGAAAAAACCGCTTCTATTTATCATGAATTTATAAAGATATTTATCACCAAAAGTTCCAAAAAAACTCACAATTACAGAATGTTGCTTAAACACTGGAAGATCGTGTAATCATTCGATACATTTTTCATGATTCAAGTAGATTCATAAATAAAAACAATCAATAGTTTTCTAAAAATTATTTAAACGATTTCTGAAAATACTGTTAGACGCTTTCGAAATCGTCAAAAATAAAAGGAAAATTACCTGCAGATATTTCCTGCAATCACAAAAACCTAGAGTTTATTGACATCTCAGCAAATATAAAAAAAAAAAAAAAAAAAAAAAATGTATGTTGTCATAAAACACCAATTAAGTACTTTTTTAACATCACATTCATTGAGAAAAATTCAATGAACTTTAACGTTTTCAAAATTTTCACAGCAACATGTAAAGGGAAAGTACACTGTTCTCCTCAAAGAAACATCTCTTCTCAACTTAAGTATTCAAGGTTCTGAACATGTTCGAAAAATTTGAAAATAATTGATATCTGGTAAAAAAATAGATTTTCATTAAAAATTAAGCAGTGGTGAAATTTTGTAAGAAATAGATTTTTGTAAAAAATTCATTTTGAATAGTATAGCTTGGAATTAGTCTAATACAAACAATGTAAAAAAACATCTATATAGGATTGGCAGTCGCAAACTTGCATGTTGCAGGAAAAGCATTTATAAACCGAATTCGGTATCCGATACCCAAGTATATACACCAAAACAAGTGAATGCAAAAAAACGGGGTATATTTCCATATATAATTTATTCACTCCACAGGGCATCTTAATCCTTTATGTACACTTATGCAAAATGAGCTAGCGATCGTCTATACGCAAAAGATATTCCTGTGTATCTGAATGCGAGGATATAGAATGGAAGGAGAAGACAAAATGGGCCTTACGACAAACAACTGTTAACCTCCTTTCTTGATTCCAAGTCACAAATATACATATATATATATATCAGTGCGTCAGTGCGTGAATATGTGATGTGCTCAGACAAAAGTGACCCAAGCGTCCGAAAGTAGATTTTACAGGAGAAAGAAAAGAAGAAGTGGCGGCTCGATTACAGCTCCTGATACTCCTCTCTCTCTTTACCCATTCCTAACATTCCGGGACTAGTGTGAGTATGGAGAAAGAGGATTCGAGCGCTTTTAAAACCGCTCCTGAAAATCGCTTCTTATTTAAAAACTATTTCGAAAAAATAGTCTCTTACAACGGCATTTGAAAGAGCGATGTTCTTTTAATATAATAACCCTCATAATCCAAAAAACAATTTTTTGAAGCTTAGGTCACTTTTGTCGGGGCGCATCACATATATATATAGCAGGGGGGGCTTTGCCCCCCTGCGCGCTTCGCGCGCCAACCCCCATTAAGTATTACTTTTAGGTTGTTTTTATTCAACAAAAATTTTTTTGATAAAGTAACAACATTTAGTCATTATTTCTAAGTATAATAAATAGATGTAAATTAGTTATAAAATATACACTGAGAAAAAAATCGCAGTCTAGCAGCGGCTGAACAGCAATGGTTACTGTCCGAAGGGAAAATTTTAAATCAAGCGTAGCTCACTGTTCGCTGGACAGGAACCGTTTCTGTCTAAAACGCACTCATGAGTATCTTCGACATTAATGGAACGGAGAGCTCTCAGCGCTGCCCAGCCAGCACCTATTCCTGTCCCACGCGCACGTAAACACGCGCCCGCGACATTTTTGACAAGTTTGACATATACGTCAAACTTTTCAAAAATGTAAACATTATTGCAGGTTTAAATTTTCATGCATCTAGTATGAGTAAATGACTATCAGTGCATAGAATGTTCAAGGCTTATATTATTTTTTAAACCCTATTATTTAGATTGTTAAAAACAAATTAATAATTCGATAAAAAAATATTTAATTATTATTTATTAAGTTTGATTCGATTAATTACCTATATCTTTATTTTTTAAGATTACATATTTTTCTATAAAATATGTTTTTTTTTTAAGTAATATTTTTTTCGGTTTAAGTTATGTCATATACTTATACCAGATGCATGAAAATTTAAACCTGCAATAATGTTTACATTTTTGAAAAGTTTGACGTATACGTCAAACTTGTCAAAAATATGTCGCGGGCGCGTGTTTACGTGCGCGCATGACAGGAATAGGTGCTGACTGGGCAGTGCTAAGACCGCTCCATTCCATTAATGTACCCAGATACTCATGAGTGCGTTCGAGACAGGAATGGTTCCTGTCTAGCGAACAGTGAGCTACGCTTGATTCAAAGTTTTCCCTTTGGACAGTAACCATTGCTGTCCAACCGCTGCTAGACTGCGATTTTTTTTCTCAGTGTAGCATGGGCTAAATTTTTGGCAAGTATTAGCCAAATCGTGTCAGTTAATCCTCCTCCTCTCCTTCCCGTGACCTCATTCCCTTGCACTCCCCTCATTTCCTTCCCCTCCTTCCCTTAACTCCTTCCTCTCGTTCCCCCACCCCTACTTCCTCTACACTCTTATCACTCTACGAAGTTCCCTCCTCCTCATTCCCCTCATTCCCCTTACAACCTTCCCTTCCTCCCCTCCTCCATCCATTTTCCTCCGATACTTCCCCCTTCTCTCCCTCCTTCCCTTCACATACATCTTTTTCCCTCTATGGTACTCTACTTCTCGCATCTCCCTTTTTCTTCTCCCCTCCCCTACCCGAGGCTGCCACTTGCCGGAGGAACGGTTTCAATGGCAACTGGATGGATCTTAGAGGGGAGGGCAACACAGAGAAGGGGAGAAAAGGGGAAGGATGGCATAGTGAAAGAAGGGAAGAGGGAAGGAGAAAGATAGAAAAGGGGAGGAGGGAGTATAATTTAAATAAACAGCTGGAGCAGCATTATAAACGGCGGGAGCGGCAATAGCAACGGTTGCTATGGCGAGTGGCAAGCTCGGGGAAGGGGAGGGGAGAAGAAAAAGGGGGGGAGAAGGAGAGTGGAGAGAAGAAGATGGATGTGGAAGGTAGGAGGGAGAAGAGGGGGAAGTAGCGGAGGAGGCAGGATAGAGGGGAGGAGTGTAAGGGAGGGATGGGAGGAGAAGAAGGTAAAGGATAGGAGGAGGAATGATGGAGGAGGGGAGGGGAGGACGGGAGGGATAGGATGGGAAGGAGGAAGATCGACTGACACGGCAGCGGGAGCAGGGGGGTCAACTTATTCGAGTTTACTTGCGTTCATTTGAGTTCATTTTAGTTCATTAGAGTTGATTCGAGTTGACTGACATGACGGCGGGGGCAACGGGAATGTCAAGTTTTATATTATATACATATATATATATATGTCCAAGTTTAAATCCCATTTACTTTATTTTCTTCTCCAAGCTTTCGGCTGTAATTCAGCCATCTTCAGGGACTACAATAATATATTCATTCTGCATATCAGATCTAGTCCTTTAGTTGAAGTTATTAAAGAATTTGAATTCAGTTTAAATAGGTTTGATAATGAATCGAAAAACATCCTTAGGAATGATTTTACTAATGAGTTGTTCAAATATTATTAGAGGAATTCTAAGTTGAGTTTTAGAGATAAATTGGTTATTGATAAGTTTTATAACACGAAATCATTTTTTGGACATAATAAGGATTTATTTGTAACTAAGGCTGACAAGGGTGGGGCTGTTGTCATAATGTACAGAAATGAGAATTTTAATAAGATGGATGATATACTTAAAGATAAAGATAACTATGTTGAAATTTCGAAGGATCCAATTAGAAAGATTCAGACTGGTATTACTGACATTTGGAAAAGATGGAAAGATAAGAATTTTATTACAAGCAAGGATTATTTTGAATTACTCGAGACTGATGGGAATTTGCCCAGAGCTTATGGTCTGCCTAAAATTCATAAGATAGATAGTCCCCTCAGATTGATAGTTTCTTCGATTGGCAGTCCTACTTATAAAATTTCAAAATTTATTCAAGACATTTTGTCGAGGGGTTTAGTGAAGTCACCTAGTTTTGTTAAAGACAGCATTGATTTGAAGAATACGATAAAATTTATTGAGTTTGGAAGTAATGATGTATTGATTTCTTTGGATGTTAAATCTTTATTTACTAATACTCCACATGAATTGGTTATTAAGGCAATAGAAAATAGATATAATGAGATTGAGATTTCTACTTTGATTTCTAGAGGTGAATTGGTAAATTGTGTTTCGACTCTTCTCGATAATACTAGTTTTATTTTTAATAAGAAGATGTACAGACAGACTTTTGGTACCCCTATGGGCTCTACCATTTCACCTATTATTTCTGATTTGGTCGTTCAGGATCTTGAAAAGGATTGTTTAGGGAGATTGGGTTGGACCCCGAAGTTTTATTATAGATTTGTTGATGACATTATTGCTTTGGTACCGAAAGACAGAATAAATGAGATGTTAAATACGTTTAATTCATATCACCCACGCTTGCAGTTTACTCATGAGATTGAGAAGAATGGCAAGATTGATTTTTTAGAGATGACCATTATTAAGAATTGTGGGACTGGATTTTTTGAGTTTAATTGGTATAGGAAGGAAATTGCCTCAAGTAGATACATTGATTTCCATTCGAAACATCCTCTACAGCAAAAGATTAGTATTATATTTAGTTTGACTAATAAAGCTTTTTTGATTTCGGATGAGAAGTTTCATTTCCAGAATTTTGAAAATATTAAAAGGATTCTCCTTTCTGAAAATAATCCAATTGAATTTATTAATAAACATATGAATAAGAGACTTTACAAATTGAGAGGGGTTGAGAGAGATGAAAGGGATTTTGTTTCTAATAGTAATAAAGATAGAAAGAATTTTATAGTTTTACCTTACATTGAGGGTTTGTCTGAAAATTTGAATCGTGTTTTAAGAAAACAGAACTTGAGAATTGTTTATAAAGTTTCCAATAAATTAAATTCCATCATAATTAAAAGAGGGAAAGATGTTTTACCTAAAAAAGATTTGAAAGGAGTTGTTTATAAAATTAAATGTAAAGATTGTGAATTTGTTTATATTGGAGAAACTTAGAGAATAGTCAACACAAGAATAAAGGAACATTGTAATAATTATAAATTACCACTTGATAAACATTCTGTAATTACGGAACACAAATTGAAATTTAACCATGAGTTTGATTGGGATGATGTTGACATTTTGAATAGAGAAGATAATTATTTAAAAAGGAGTATAGCTGAGATGCTATTAATCAAGACACATAAAAATACTATTAATTTGCAAAATGATACAAAGAACTTGAATCCCATGTATGATAAGATTTTAAGGAGTTTTAGAGTTGTTGATTGTTTTTCGGTTTTCTGTTGTTTCATGTTTTCGTATTTTGGATTTTTATTTGTTGTTGTTGTGGTTTTTTTTTTTTTTTATTTTGATAAGATTTGATATTTTTGGGGGATTCATGACCGATGTTTTACGTTCTATTACTTCATAATGTTCTGGTCTGTCACACTGAAGACATCGTCTCGATTATCTCTATCCGTTTAATGATATTTTATCACTTCGTTTTCACATATTCTTATTTTATTGTTTGACCGTATATGTATACGAAGTATTACGAGAGAGATGGATTTTGACGCGACCATTATCAAGAGGATATTTGACGATGTGTTTTTTCATTGATTTTTTCATCTCTTATATGTAAGTGATTTTTTGAATTTTCGATTTTTGATTATGAGTGTTACGAGTGATATGCAGAATGAATATATTATTGTAGTCCCTGAAGATGGCTGGATTACAGCCGAAAGCTTGGAGAAGAAAATAAAGTAAATGGGATTTAAACTTGGACATATATTTTTTACACATTGGCTCCGAGTGACCGGATTTTCACCTGATCTTTTATGACCATTTTGACGGAGCGTTATATTTTTATTTCTATTATACATATATATATATATCAATTTTATATTATGTGTATATATATATATATGTCTGTATGTATATTTTATATTATATAAATACACTAGGGGGGCTCTGCCCCCTGTGAGCTGCGCGCGCTAACCCCGATTTAGTATCAGTTTTAGGTAGTTTTATTCAACAAAATTTTTTTGAATGAAATAACAACATTTATTGATTATTCATGAGTATAATAAATAGATATAAATTAGTTATAAGATATAACATAGGCTACATTTTTGGCAAGTATTAGCTAAATCGTGTCTGTCGATCCTCCTCCCCTGGTTCCCGTGCCCTCATTCCACTCCTCTCCTTCCCCCTCACTACTCTCATTCCCCTCCCCCCTACTTCCCCTATCCTTCTACTCCACTCCGAATTTCCCTCCCATCATTCCCTCTCTCCCCGTCCTTCACCTTTCCTATCCCTCCCCTCCTGCCCCTCCCATCACTTTTTTTCGCCCCTGCCTCCCTCTCCTTCCTCCTCCGCTACTTCTCCCTCCTCTCCCTACTCCCCTTCACATACATCTTTTTCCCTCCACTCTCCTTCTCGCATTCCCCTTTTCTTCTCCCCTCCCCTTCCCTGAGGCTGCCACTTGTCGGAGGAACGGTTTTCATGGCAAACTGGATAGCTCGTAGAGGAGAGGGAAAAGTCAAGGAGACGAGAGAAGGGAAAGGATGGCAGAGAGAAAGAAGGAAAGATGGAAGGAGCATAGAAAAAAGGCGAGGGAGTAGAATTAAAATACACAGTAAAGCAGCATTATAAACGGCGGGAGCGACAATAGCAACGGTTGCTATGGCATGTGGCAGGCTCGGGGAAGGGGAGGGCAGAAGAAAAAGGGGATGGGAGAAGGAGACGGAGGGAAGAAGATGGATGTTTAGGATCGGAGGGAGAGGAAGGGGAAGTAGCGGAGGAGAAAGGATAGGAGTGGAGATGGGCGGAAGGGAGGGTGGGAGGGGAAGAAGGGAAGGGATAGGAGGAGGAATGGTGGGGTAGAGGAGGGGCGGTAGGGAGAGTATGGAGGGGAAGGAGGATCGATTGACACGTCGGCGGAGGCAGCGGGGTCAAGTTATTTGAGTTAACTTAAGTTCATTTGAGTTTGACTCGAGTTAATTCGAGTTTGTTCGAGTTGATTTGAGTTTGACGACTCGTCGGCGGGGGCAGCGGGGGTATCAAGTATTATATATACAGGGTGTCCCAAAGTCACATATAAAAAAAAAAAACACTTTGGATTCCTTATTCAATTTTAAGTTGAAAAGTGCTGTACAACTTTTTATAAAACTCAAAATTTGAAAAGTTATATTTACGCCTGAAATTTGAACAATAATGGCACTCTCTCGACAAGTGGGGGTAGAATTTACAAGTCAAACTCTACTCAAAATTTCTTTTTTAGTTTCCTGAGTCGAAACGTCCTTTTTATTCCTCACACAACTTAGAATCAAAAAAGATATTTAGGTCTAAAATCTAAGAAATCTGATTGGTTAAAGTCGTCAGCCGAGTACCTTTTTTGATTTTGAGTTTTATGAAAATTGGAAAAGGTCCCATCGACACGAAAAAATAAGAAGGAAATTTTGAGTAGAGTTCAACTTGTGAATTCGACTGCACTTGTCGAGAGAGTGCCATTATTGTTTTAATTTCAGGCTCAAATAACTTTTCAAATTTTGAGTTTTATAAAAAGCTGTAAAGAACTTTTTGATTTGAAATTGGATAAGGAATCTAAGGTGTTTTTTTTTTATATGTGACTTTGGGGCACCCTGTACATATATAAGTATATATATTTATAATGGTCATCTACTCTTCCTGATTAACAAATAAATGTGCAATCGCGGTATGAAACCGGTGGGTGACAGCTAGTTCATAAATAAATGTCAATTGTGTAAATTTCAGAGTTTCGTTTTTATACACTTTATTATAGTTTATAAGGTACTTTTTGAAGTTCCTATTTTAAAAATGTAAGCGTCTTGATTTTACATCCTAGAAATCTTGCAACATCATAAATAATTTATTGTTTTCGAAAGAAAGAAGTCTACATCTTTCACAACAATCTTTTAATTGAGCTTCAAAATGTATTATATTATTTCGTTTTCGTCCAGAACCAAATGTTTTAACTTGCGTTAAGGTGTCTCAAATATTTAATAGCAAAAAAAAGTACCAATTTGATTGTATTGTACTTATTCGATTAAATGGGCCTAAGTTTGGGACGTTCTGGTTAAAAACTGGCTGCTCGAATCTTTCAATCCTAAAATGTTACACCTCAATTATTTTTTTTATTACCTGTCAAGTCAATTTTCGTAAGTATCCTAATGAACTGCGGACGAGCATAAGGAGGAAGTTGCTCTTTTAAATCGTTTGCCAAACGATTCATGTCAATAGAACTTTCCTCGTCGTAAATTGCTGCCATTCCTGCTCTCCCCTCGGCTCCTCTTACCTAGAAACAATTTTTTTTCACTGCTGATTAACAAAGCATGTTTTAAATCATTATTGTAACTCGTCAAAAAAAACAGAGATTCTCATTATTAGGAAAACAGAGATTCTCATTATTAGGAAAACAGTGAATGTTGAATAAACATACAAGAATGTTTCTCTTTATCAAAAAATTATTAAAATTTTGGAAAATTTTAATTTCTAGAAATTTTCCTACCCAGATCATGTACCCAAAAGTAAAATCGTATAGCAGTTGTAGATTGCGCAATTACGAACATTCGTGATTACATAGTTATAGGAAAAAAAATTTTAATGTTTTCATCATTGATGAAGAATTGCTTTAAGAGGTTATATACACTTGTTTATATAACCTTAATACACTTAAATTTAATTTAATAAATTAAATTAATAAATTAAATAAAAATAAAAATTAATTTAATAAATTAAATTTTAAATTTAATGTATTAAACTTAAATACACTTGTTTATATAACGAGAAGAGAAAATGCGTTTTCACGATTTTTTTTTTTGGAAAAACAACGCCACGTTTTTTGAAAAACTTATTGGCTATTCATTTATTAATATCACAAGATATTTTAGACAATTTTTTCAGAATGAAATCTTCATAATTAGGTGCACTACAGCTATTGTGCCAGAATCCGATGTTTTTTCGCGATGAGCACAGTTTCTCGAAAACCATTTATCTGTACAGTCTGAATTTTGTGAAGCTTGTTTATACTTATAAAAGCCTCAGCGTGAAAGAAGGATTTTTAATTTGAAGCAAAACTTTTTTTTCTTGCTGCAAAAACCGAAAGCAAAGACGTTGAAAAGCCAAAAGTTTTGGGAAAATGACCACCATGTTTGTAAAAATATTAATTCATCAAAATCCGTTGTTCACGCAGAGCGTAAAGGATGAACTAAAGGTGTTTCTTGTTTTCAGAATTACACATAAACAGTTCCTTATTTATCATGCTTACCGCGCGCGGTATCGGAAAAATTGAGTTTTGTCACAATGGTCGCTACGACCTTAATTACGAAAATTTTTTTCTGAAAAAATTCATGAAATACCTTGTGACATGATTACAGAAATAGGCTTTGGGTTTTTTTTTTAAATATTGTTCTGTTTTTCTAGAAAAAAAAATATTAAAAATCTCCTCAATTTTGCGAGCACAAGTGTATATGACACGCTGATAGCAAAAGCAATCTAAAAAAAAATGCCCGGAGGACGGTGGTAAAAAAGGGCGACCACGCAAGAGGAGAGGATTGGGTGCTCTCAAGGCGAGCGATTCCCCACTTTTTTCCTGTTTTGTCTCGAGGCTCTCTACTCTTCTCCCGTTCTCCCGTTCTCCCTTCGTTCGCTTCGTCACATTTATGCGGCCTTGGGCCTGAGGATAAATCCGCGATTCCTTTTCTTTTCGAATTTAATCGTCTAATCGTCTAATAATGAGTCAGCTGATCGGAATCGAATGATAAACGCGTGCGCCGCGCTACTCGTGGTATTTTCCGATTTTTGTCGTGAATGTTATTAAATTTTTTTACTGAATTATCGCAACAAGTTGTTGGTGACTTTATCGACTTAAACCTTTGCAAAATTGGGTTCATGAGAGGACTTTTTTTTCGATTTGAATTTGGTTGTGTTCGCGCTTAGATGACGTTATAACCTCACTTTCGTGCATTGAACGAGTGCTTACGTAATATCGCTCACCAACCACTCATCTAGAAAATCCTACTCATGTCGAAAGGAATTTACTGGAAATACTAAAATTATTAACTGCCCGAGTTGTGCAACACCGTATCACACAGGCTGTATTGATCGCACGAAAATCAACACGAATGGTGGATTTAATTCTTGCTGCAACAAGGGGCTTCAGAATCCTGGTTTCGTTACGAAGTCTGTCTTGGATGACTCTCTTGGTTTGTTTTTCACCAATCTGAAAATGAAACTCCTGAACCTCATCGCGGAATTGGTCATTGAACTTAAAAATTAGGTTTCTCGTATTGTTGACGCCGTCTCTGGTCTTGACACACGTGTTAGATTGCTTGAGTCCGCTCCATCACAAACCGCGTTTTCCGAATGTTAACAAAAACAATCCGTTATTTCGAACTCAATGTGCCGTGAAATTTTGGACAGAAATCAACGTGCTTCAAATATTGTTATGTTCAAGCTTCGTGAATAAGACAGTGACATTGACGATTTGAAAACAGTGAATAATATTCTTGGATCGATTCCTGATTTCCTTCTTGCCTTATCAATACAGCGCCTCGGAAAACCTGAAACATCGGGTCCCCGTGCTTTGAAAATAAGATTCTACGACAGAGAACAGGCCATTCGTATCTTGAAAAATAAGAGACTTTTTGCTCCTCACAAAGTTACTGTTGATGCCGATCAGACACCTTATCAGAGGGCATACTTGATGAAAATACGTTCTGAGCTAAATGATCGTACTACTAATGGTGAGTCAAACTTGACTATTAAATTTATAGATGGCGTTCCTACTATTGTGGAACGAAAAAACGAGTGACGGGACCCACCTCTTCAAATCGGGCGGCGCAATCTATTGGTCCTGAGCTGAATATCTATGTCCAAAATGTCCGTCGAATCAGAATTAAGCTTCCCGAGCCTTAGAAAATCTTTTGCTTCACCTTCGAACTCCTACGACATTATAATTTTTACGGAAACATGGCTCAACGCTGACATTTCTAATGCTGAGTTGGGACTTTTCGACTTTAACATTACTAGATGCGACCGCTCTGACCTCACTAGCTCATGTCAACGTGGCGGAGGAGTCCTCATCGCTGTTCACAAGGATTTGCTTTCGTTTGCTATTAAACCATTATATAATTCTATCGAACAATGTTATGTCCTTGTTAAATTACATGGTGTGAATTTGGAAGTGGGAGAAGTGTACTTACCCTCCTCTAGTTCTATAGACAAGTATGAGATTTACGGGTCATCGATAACTGATATTAGCGTACGCTTCCCAGATCTTGAGTTTGTTCTGACTGGGGATTATAATCTTCCTGATGCGCATTGAAAGAATGATACCTGGGGGGATACTTGTGTGAATGGTGACCAAAGGGTTGGGATATTGGCAGAGAGTGTCGGATTTTTGAATCTTTTTCAACTTAACTCTATCGGCAATGTATGTAATTCGATTTTGGATTTATTTTTTTGTTCGTTAAAGGATGCTGCTGTGATGTTGCTGTGTGCACCGCTAGCCTGTACACTGAAATTTGTCGGCGGCAGGGTTAGGGGTTCAATTGACAATTTGAATGTTAGATACAATTTCAGGAATGCTAATTACTCGGATATCATTTTCAGATTGAACGGGGTTGATTAGGATTCTGTGATTGGTATTAATGGTGTCAGTGCTGCATTCCTTGACTTTTATGCTGTTTTTTCTGACTTGATTGAGATTTTTGTACCTAAATATTATCCGAGAGAGAACAATTTTCCTGCCTGGTTTGGCCCACAATTGGGACGACTGACTATCGAAAAAAAGAAGGCCCACATTCAATTTAAGCTTAATCGTTTTTAGTCTAATTATGCTTATTTCTCATTTTTGAGGGCGAAATGCAAGGAAATGGTTGAAGAGGCTTACAATACTTATCATAGAGAGGTCGAGGATTCTTTGCCTCTTGGCGTTAGGAATTTTTAGGGTTATGTAAACACTTTGCGTGGGAAGAACTCTCTTCTTCAATGTCTTCGCTCAGGGACTGACCTGGCGGTGTCTGATGATCAGATGGCTGAGCTTTTCGCTGAGAGGTTCAGTGACAATTTTTCCCTTCCCTCGAGTACTTCACATGATGTATATCACCCCCAGAGCACGGATGGATTGCTTGACCTGTCGTCTCTTACCTTGACCGTGTCTGAGATCTTTGATGCTCTTAATTCTTTGGATATTAAGGTTCACCCGGATCTAGATTTGATCTCAAATATATTTCTCAGATTCTGCAGCTACTCTCTCGCTGATCCATTGACGAGACTGTTTAATCTTTCCTTGTCAACTTGTTATTTACCGGATATTTTGAAGATGAGTAGAGTTGAACAGATCCACAAAAAGGGACCCATGACTGATGTGAACAATTACCGCCCAATCTCTAAACTGAATTCTATTCCGAAGCTTTTTGAGTTTATTGTTACCAGGAAGTTGACATTTTTTTTTAAGAATCTGATTGTTGATGAGCAGCATGGTTTCCGGAAGGGTAGGTCAACGGTAACAAATATGATTATCTTCAAGAGTTATGTGGCCAACGCTTTGGATGAGGGTAGTCAGGTGGATACTATTTACACGGACTTCTCAAAGGCTTTTGATCGGGTGAACCATTCAATATTGCTGTCGAAACACACAATCTACGGTATCCACGGCACTTTACTTGCCTGGTTCAAAAGTTATCGGACTGATTAGACTCAAGTGGTTCATGTTAGAGGTAAATTTTCGAAGTCTTATCCGGTTTCTTCTGGGGTGCCCCAGGGTTCCCACCTGGGATCTTTACTGTTTAATATCTTTGTAAATAATCTACCGTCTGTCTTTAAAACCTGCAAAGTACTGCTCTTTGCTGATGATGCCATGTTTTACTTACGTATTGACTCACCCTTTGATGCTTTCCAACTGCAAGAGAACTTGGATGCTCTGGCGGCCTGGTGTAAAAGAAATGGGCTTGGGTTGAATGTTCCTAAATGTACGGTTCTTCGTTTTTCTCGTGCCAGGTCACTGATCATAAATGATTACACTCTGAATGGTGAGGATTTGCAGTGTGTGCGAGGTGACTGACTTGAAAGTTCGATTCGACTCGTCTTTGAGTTTCTCGGGACATATCTCTGCTGTGACTCAGAAGGTGACCAGAGTACTCGGATTCATAAATAGGAACTCGACTTGGTAATATTGTTTCTTCTTTTACTTATAGATATCTGTATATGACTTTGGTGCTTCCTCATCTCGAGTATGCATCTGTAGTATGGGCATCCCGGGCACGCTCTGATGAGTATGTCATGGAGCGGGTGCAGCATAGATTTTTGCGCCAGTTAGCATTTAGATCTTGCAGATCGATGCATCTTTTTGAGCATTATTATGGGGAGATTGAGAACGCTTACAGAATTTTGTCTCTTGCCACTAAACGCATTCATAATGATGTTTCGTTTCTATTTAAGGTCATAAATGGTTTGGTTGAGTCGGATCAATTGTGGGAGCTTTTTCGTTTGCATGTTCCAGCGAGGGCTCTCCGCTTTAGGGAGAATGAGATTTTTGCGATCAGCACGTTGAGGACTGCAGTTAGCCAATTTGACACTGTTAATAGATTGTCACATACAACGAATTCTTTGGCTTATACGTTGGATTTTTTCGACTCTCCCCTTCATAGTTTCAGACGCGCAATCACCCGGATTTTGTGATATTAAGGGTTCATTTTTGTTCTTGTACGTATCTCCTCTTGTCAATTGATCTCCTACCGAAATTGATATTGGGGGCTTCTCTGTGGGTAGTTGTTGTTTACGGATATGATTATACTTTTGAATGAGTGAAGTTTGACTGCTTATTGATTTTCCCATCTTACTATTCACTGTATGCATTGTTATGATTGCTCTACGGATTTATATGTATCTCAAACGTGTAATGCTTCTCTTTATATGAGTTTTCATAATGTAAAAGGGGTGTTATCCCGTTTACTTGAATAAATAATCATAAACAACTTGTGCGGCAACAACGAATTATTATGTTTGTTTGCGAAATACACGTTTATTCGTTGAAATATTGAAAGATATTTAACAATAATGAAACATATGGAACCGCAGCAAAACACGAAAAGAGACGGAACAATGTTACTCGCGACAGGGCCCAGTTCAAAATGGACGAGATACGAGATACACTGCCCCACGAAACGCCTTTCCGCACACTCGCCACGTACGAGCGCGTTGCTTCCGTGTAACTCGTGTAACACGTCGGTTACGATTCGTTGCTGTCGACGCGCGTGATTCAAAATTCCAACACCTCCCCTCGAGTTGCGGAGAATTAGACGCATTACCCGGGGGATTCACACAATCCTGAATTCCTCACACACCATACATGTTTTGGTTTCGGAAGGCCATTCTTGTTTGTTGATAGAGATATGGTACAAGGATAGTTCCTTTGGCTTCAACAATTCGCGAACGAAATGGTGCCGAATGTCGATGTGCTTACTACGGGCATGAAAGATTGGATTTTCCGCTAGTTTTATCGTGCTATTATTGTCACAAAATATAGATATATTAGCTAAATCTTCGAAACCGATTTCGCGTAAGAAACGGCGCAAAAATGTACATTCTTTTGCTGACTCAGCTAATGCTATGTATTCGGCCTCAGTGGTCGAAAGTGCATCTGTTCTCTGTTTCTTTGCGTCCCAGCAAATAGACGAACCGTTCAGTAAAAATATGAACCCTGAGAATGAGTGCCGATCCTCGATGTCACCTCCCCAATCAGCATCGACAAAGCCTGTCACTGGTTCACGACTTTGTTTGAACGATAAACCGAGGTCTATTGTTCCCTTGAGGTAATGTAAAACACGCTTAGCGGCCTTCCAGTGTTCTTTGCCATGACAGTTGTTGAACTGCCCTAGGTAGCTTACCAAACTGATATCTGGTCTCGTCGCAGTTGCCAGGTAATTTAGCGCTCCGACGAGCTCCCTGTATGGCGTCTTGGCGTCCTCGTCGGTCATGAGCGTCTTCTTCATCAGTCTCAGACCGCAGTCAACTGGCGTCTATATTGGGTTGGCATCATTCATCCTAAATCGATCTAGCAAGTCATTTATGTAACCACGTTGCTCCATCAGGATTCGGTCACCTATTCTCGTGAATTCGATGCCTAAACAGTAACTTACTTCTCCTAACCCTTTGATGTCGAATTGCTTCGATATATGGTCTTCGATTTTTGCGATTTTCTCGGAATCATTGGAGAATATCAGGATGTCATCGACGTGGATGACGATCACCGCGGCGTCCTCCCCTGAATCGATATAATACACACATGGGTCAAACTGAGACTGAATGACTCCAATTTTCACCAAGTTTTCGTGCAGGGTTATATTCCAGTTTCGTCCAGCCTGCTTCATTCCGTAGAGAGACTTGAGGAGATAACAAACCTTGTTCCCCTTTGATGACTCTATTTGCATTACCTTGGCCTTCGTTCCGATATTGCTGTTCCTCTCCCGGTCAGCGATCCTCTTGAGTATAGCGGGTGGATCTCTTGGTAGCTCCATAAGGATTTTCTCCTCAAGTTTCCCGTTCAGGTAGGCAATAGTGACGTCGAGCTGCCTGATTCTCATGTCACATCGAGCAGCAAGTGACGTCATCAGTCTAATAGTGCTCAAACGGACCATGGGTGGGAAGGTGTCGGTGAAATGCACTCCGGGACGCTGACTAAAGCCCTGAGCCACCAAACGTGCTTTTCTTTTCTCCAAACTTCCATGAGAATTCATCTTATTTTGGAAGACGATGCCACTGCCAATGACCTCTTCATTCTTTGGTCGATCTACCAAAGACCAGGTATTGTTCTTGATAATCGACTTAATCTCCTCGTCCATGGCTTCGTACCAGCCATCGACATCGAGGCCTGACAATGCCTGATTCATGGGAACTTCGGACAGCAAGACTCGTTCCTCTTCTTCTTCTTCATCGATAACTGGATGCTGTTCTTCAGGGGCTGGTTGGTAAAGTTTTCGGGGTCTTCCTCTTCTGCCGGTCCTCTCCAGCGCGGGTCTTCCTCGACCTCTCATGGAGGTTATAGCAATTTCGTTTTGCTCACGAAGCTCATCTTCCAGTTCAACTTCCTCGGGCTCGTTGTTGCTTTGAGCGTCGACCTGATGAGTCTTCACCTGTGCGTCTATGTACTCCAGGTCACCTTTTTTTTCTTCTTCGTCGCCTGAATCGATTACCTCGTTTGGGAAAATAACATCGAGAACCTGCGCATTTTGTTTCATTTCGTCGCAAAATTTTACATCACGACTAATTAAGACTTTTTTGTCTTCGATCGACCAAATCCTATATCCTTTACACTCATCTGCATACCCGACAAATATACCGTCTTTTCCCCTAGGTTCAAATTTGCCCTTACCCGGTAGCCTATCCAGATAAACAACTTTGCAACCGAACACTCTGAAGTGGCTCAAGTCGGGTACCACCCCCGTCCACACCTCGTACGGCGTCAGCCCGTTCAGACTCTTGGAAGGGCATCGATTCCGGACATAATTCGCTGTATTTACAGCCTCGGCCTAAAACGAGGGTGGTAGCCCGGACTCCATAAGCATGCACCACGCCATCTACTGGAGGGTGCGGTTTTTGCGTTCTGCCACGCCATTTTGCCCTGGGTTGTATGGGACAGTTAATCACCTTGAAATTCCGCGCCCATTCAGATATTCTGTGAAATCACAATTAATATATTCTGTGCCGTTATCAGATTGCAATTGTTTTACTTTTGTGCCCTTTTGATTCTCGACAAGTGAAACATAATCAATGGTCATTTTCAGCGCTTCTGACTTTGATCGCATAAATATAACCTCACACCATCGTGATTTATCGTCAATATATTCAATCAAATACCTTGATCGAGCGAGTGATTCGACCTTTGTAGGTCCGCAAACATACGTGTAAATTAAATCAAGTAAATTCTGTGACTTCCTAATCGATCTTTTAGGGAAGGGCGTGTGCGTCATTTTAGCTTCAGAACAAATTTCACAATTCAAGTCACAAGTATCGATCGCGTTCAGGATGTCCCTTGCGTTCGTGTGCTCCAAATGGCGGCGCCATTTTTTGAGATCAGACACGTTTTCGTTCGACGCGACTCCCCCGGCATCGCTTTTGGTTTCTTCTTGTAAATAATATAAGTCCCCAACGCATTTTGCACATAATATAACATTTCCCTCTGAGCTTACTACGATCGCGTTATTTTGTCAGAAATGAATCTCGAGTCCACGATCGGTAATTTTACTGACTGATATTAGATTCGATCTTAGATCTGGTACGAGCAACGCATATTTTAAAAACACATTCTTTTTCTCACCGAGTGTATCGGCCACTAATTTCACTGTACCCGATCCCGCAATTTTTGTTGATGAATTATTTGCGAGGTTTAAAGGTCCACGAATGTTATCATTAATCGCGCAAAAATTATCAGCTCGGTTGCACATATATGACGTGGCGCCACTATCTAGGCACCATTTTCTGTTATCATTTCCCGATCCGATTCCATATGTTTCAACCGAATTTAAACATACGTCTGCGTTCGCGGCGGATTGCCTAAAATTTCGGCAGTTAGCGGATTTATGCCCTATTCAATTGCATTTGCAACATCAAAAAGTGTTATTATTGCCTGATTTGTAACGATTCAATCTCACTGAATGTTCCCCCTTTTCGAAATCTGTTTTCTCTTTTTGCTGGCGCCGATTGTAGTGACCCTTTGCGATCCTAGCGTTCGATGTGTCACTCAACAAATCCTTTTCACGCGCGTCACTTTCCTCGATGATTTTTTTTTCAGAGAGCTTCGGGTTTCGGTAACTCGTCACATGACTCGATCGCGTATCTGAAATTCCCGAATTTTGTCGGTAAACTATACAGCAACATAATGGATAACAAATCCGGGTTTATATCCGTACCCGTATCACTTAATTTGTCGACCGTGTCGAAAAATTGGTTGACGTGTTCCTGGGCGTCGTCATTATCGTTCATTTTATAAAACATTAGCCTTTTTAAAGCGTCGCCTTCCGGGCCGGGCCTGACGACTGGAAAATAGATTCGAGCTTTAACCATAATACGCGGGAAGTCTCACAGTTTTTCACTTGTTTTAATTCACTTGGATAGATACACAATATGATATCCGATAATACGCTGCTGTCATTGTCATCTCCGATTGGCCACGTCACTCGCGTTAGATCTATAATTATTCAGAGCAATTTCCGCCCGTGTTCCGTCTACGTACCCCACAATTTATTCTTCATCAGAATAGCTTTCATTTGAAGGTTCCACGTATCAAAGTTATTTTTCCGTAACGGCTCTATCCTAGCCATGCTCTCGCCACTCATTCTTGATACGATGACAAAAAAATAAATTGCAATCACAATAAATAAGTTCGCGGACACGTTTTACAAACACACTCTACTTACAGATTTTCAGCGCTTGCATTTTGAGCTGGTTACTCACGCTTATTCTAGGCCCATAACCTGTTTGCGAAATACACGTAAATTCGTTGGAATATTGAAACATATTGAACAATAATGAAACATATGGAACCGTAGCAAAACACGAAGAGAGACGAAACAATGTTACTCGCGACAGGGCCCAGCTCAAAATGGACGAGATACGAGATACGCTGCTTCGCGAGACGCCTCTCCGCACACTCGCCTCGTACGAGCGCGATGCTTACGTGTAACTCGTGTAACACGTCGGTTACGATTCGTTGCTATCGACGCGCGCGATTCAAAATTCCAACAATGTTAAAGTTTAGTGTTGTAAATTATGACTTTTTGACAAATTTCGCAATTTTCAGATGAATCTCACTGTCATAGACACGGCTTACAAATTGGAAATAATTTTACATATTTGAATAAATCTTACTAATTTAGGTGAATTTCAGGATATGAGGGATGTTTTAAACTTCAAAGCGAATTCAACAAGAAAAAGTAAAAGAATTTTGCGAATTCAGGCAAATTTAACAATTAAAAGCCAATTTTACAAGTTTAACTAAATTTTACAAGTTAGAGTAAATTTTGGACATTGATGCATGTTGGAAAATTTTAACTCAATTTTACAATTTTAGGTGAACTTCGAAAAATGGCGGTAAAAACACACATTTGGGTGAATTTTACAATTTTGTGTAAATTTCACAAATTTCAGTGAATTTTAGAAACATAAGTTTATTTTAGAAATGTAGACAGACCTGAGAAAGTTATGTATATTTCACAAATTTAAGTCAAATTCACAATGTAAGCAAATTTCATAAATTAAAGCACATTTTACATGTTAGAGTAAATTTCCCACATTTGAGTAAATTTTCCAAAGTCGAGTAAATTTCCCAAATTAGTGATTTCAACAATTGTAACTCGATTTTTACGATATTTAACTAAATATCGTATAAAAGAATCGTGAAAATTAAAGGAAGCGAGTGAATTTTACAAATTTGAGTATTTAAATATTACGAATCTCAGTAAATTTTCAGAAATTAAACTTTATTTTATAAAAGTAAGTAAATTGCATACCTTTGATTAAACTAAATAAATTCAAGTATATTTTACAAGTTCAAGCAAATTTTACGAATTTGAGTAAACTTTACCAGAAAAAGTTACAAATTTAACGGAAATTTTACGATTTCAGATAAATTTTGAAAAATGCAAGTACTTGAACAAATTCAAGTACGTTTCAAAAAGTGTAGTAAAATCTATACGATTTGAAGTAAATCATGCAAATTAAAGTGTATTCTACATATTTCAGTGAATTTTACAAGTTAAAGCAAATTTCAAGAATCTGAGGTAATTTTATGAATTTCAGTTAATTTAGAAATTTAAGTCAATTCATAGAAACTCATGATTATCTTGCAATTGTTGGTACAATTATTTTACGAATATAGGTGAATTTTGAAGAAAGTAAATTGCACGAATTTAAGTACAGTTCACGAATTCAAGTAAATTTTACAAATTTCAGTAAATATGTTACAAATTTTAGTAGTTTTTAAAAATTGAAGTGAAATTTACAAGTTACTGCAAATTTTACAAGTTAAAATGAATTTTTCAAGTTCAACTGAATGCCACAAGTTCAAGTGAATTTGAGAAATTTATGTTTATTTATAAAATTGTACGCAAGTTCACGATTTTTGGTAGATTCCAAAAAAAAACTATTAGCAAATATGCATATCTGAGTAAATAAAATAAAATTTAGGTAAATAAGTAAGTAGACTTTAATAAGCAAGTTTACTTGAATAATTAAAGTACTTAAATAGTACTTAAACAGTACCTAAATAGTAAAAGTACTCATTAATAAATAAGTACTTAAATAAATATTTAAGTTTACTTAAATAATTCGAGTAAATTTTAGAAATTACGTTTATTTTGTCAATTTAATCAATTGGATTGTTGTACGTCAAATAGGGGGACGTCAACAATGAGGCTGGGAGTAAATAATAAGTAATTGTTGTACGTCAAATAGGGGGACGTCAACAATGAGGTTAGGAGTGAATAATAAGTCGTTTTCTATTCCTTCAATGACTCAAAATGAGTCATGTATTAAGAAAAACGCAAAGAAAACATTATATTTACAAGGAATCTAACAACTTATAATAATTAAACGGTGATTATTTCGCGGTTGACTCTGGGTGCTCCTTGCCGTACGAAATTCTCCCTCGTCGGTTTCTGGGGCGGTGGTACTTCGCCGAGTACTAGGGCCAGGTGGCCGCTGAAGGAAATCAAGTCAGGAGGAAACCCGGAGCCGAGAAAGGCTACACGGGGTGAGGAGTTTCGAGGCAACCCGGAGCCGAGAGAGGCTACACGGGGTGAGGAATTTCCGAAGAAACTCGGAGCCGAGAAAGGCTGCACGAGAAAGGAGCTAGGTAGGTTAGGAGGAGTTCCAGAGCAGAGAGAGGCTCGATGGATTCTGATGCTTCAGTCGTGCGCGATGCTTGAAGTCCCTTCTTGGCCGCGATCCACGCGCCAATCAGGAAACATTGATAATTTTACCCACTCGCCGCTCTTATCTCCCGATAAGGCAGCGGGGAAATTTCGAGTGTTCTAGAACATTCTCGAAAACGCTCGAATCTCCCGTTCCGAAAAACTTATCTATGTTGACGGTTTTTTCGGTCCTATGACCAACGTACAACAGGACGGCTTTGGATAAATTTTGAATAAAGCAAGTTGATTTCACAAATGCAAGTATGTAAATTTTATAAACTTAAGTATATTTTTCGAATTTCACTGTCTTACGAATTTCACTGAATTTTAGAAATTTAAGTATATTTTAAAAAATTATGCAAACTTTTAGAAGTATATGTAAATTTTTTAAATTCGGTAAATTTTACGAGTTAATGCCGATAGTACGAATTGAAGCTTACTTTACAAGCGTAAATAAATTTCCCGAGACCGCAGTTGCAAAAAAACATGTTCATGCTGCATTTTCAGGAGAAATATGGTTAAGGGTGTGCATTCTTGACTAAAAATGAATTCTTTAATTGAAATGGATGGATTATATTATGTTTATTTCATATGATGATTCTAAATACTAAAAATCCAAATTATATTTTTGTTTGGACTTTATCATTTATTTTGTTTATATTATTGACGAATGCACTTTTTTTTATTATTTCCTTACGTTTGAACGTGTAAAATCAATGTATATTACGAAAAAACACTCTATACAATTACAGGGCAGGCACAGGGCAATGACTGCCTAGAGCCTTCCATGAGGGTACAGATTAAAGTTGCGAACTAAGTTTTATTTCACAAGTACTAACAAATTTCACAAATTCAGGTAATTTTACGAATACGACACAATTTTCTCCGATTTTTGGTAAACTTCGAAAAATATAACTAACTTTCGCATATTGAAGTAAATTCCAAGAAGTTGAGTTAATTTTACTCATTGGAGTTGATTTTAAGAATTCAATTCAATTTCACAAAATCGAACAAATCAAAGTGAATTGCCCAAATTTAGGTTGATTTCACGGATTTGAAGAAATTGCATGAGCGTTAGTTTATTATGTAAATATACCTTATATGTTGTAATAAATAAGTGAAATTTGCCAAATTTACCAATTGAATTCTTAAAATCAACTCCAATGAGTAAAATTAACTTTCACCTAAAATTGTAAAATTGAGTTAAAATTTTCCAACATGCATCAATGTCCAAAATTTACTCTAACTTGTAAAATTTAGTTAAACTTGGAAAATTAACTTGAACTTGTGGAATTGGCTTCAGATTGTTAAATTTACCTAAATTCGCAAAATTATTTTACTTTTTCTTGTGAAATTCGCTGTAATGTTTGAAAAATACCTCATTCCGGGAAATTCGCCTAAATTTACCTAAATTACTGGAGAATTACGTAACGGAAGAAACCAATTCGGCAAAAACGTAACAGTTTCTTGCAATAAAGAGAATATTCGAATAAAAGATCCTATTTGTAGTATAAAAAAGTTTTTTATAAATACCTCAACACCGTAAACGACGCAATCTTTGTAATGAATAAGGTTGCTTATGACAGCCTCTACTTCTGATGTAGAAACGTTTTCACCTTTCCACCTAAAAGTGTCACCCGTTCTGTCCTTGAAAAATAGATAACCGAACTCGTCCGCCACGAGAATATCACCTGAAACTCACCAGAACTATATGTCAACATAAAAAAAATCAATTTTTTTTCTATTTTTCATAACATTATAACATCCATTTTGTCAACAACTTGCATTTTACGTTTAGAAGTCAAATTCATTTAAAACGAAATCATTTTTCAATCAGAAATGTACACTCCTTTAATGAAATGGAAATCTTTATTCACAATTCTATGTTCGCTTCATTTTCAATCGCTTAAGAAATAATTGTGCAGTCTTTATTCGGAAGAAAGATAGGAATTGTGCTGGATAGGATTATATCATGTATATTTTTTACAAACATCCTCTTCCATGAAAAACATGTAACTAAAAAATAATAATTTAAAGTTTTAGACATTAATTCACATAGTAGTAAATTTCAAAAACACTTACATTAAGTATACACATTTCAAATAATTAACACCAAAAAATAAATTGAAACAAAATTAAGTGTAAATTCTGAAATCATACAGATTTTAAAACTTGATTGAGTTTCGATGTGTAGAGTTTCAAAACAACAATATCCTCTATAAATTTAAGTACCAGATAGAAGTTGAAGAAATGAGAAAATAGCAAATAGGGCTTTTTATTTTACAAAATTCTTTTACTTGTTTCATTCAATCCTGTAAAATTTAGAAAACTATATGTGAATGTTCGATACATTCTCGCGTTAGACGGATTATTTTCCAGAAAGCTTTTTTCTTACTATCTTCTCTTCCTTTCCATTTCAGAAAAATGATATCCCGAAAAAATAGTTTCAAAAAGTTGATCGTAAGTTGCTAATTTATGCGAAACAGACTTATTTTGGCAGAAATTGATTTCAAAAACATACCTGATAAAAAGGCTGCATCTCCTTTTCGAAAAACATCGTGAACAACTTTGCTTTTTGACGCGTTTTGGTCGACGTAACCTAAAAATGCTCTAGTTGGATTGTTGGGGATTATTTTCCCGATAAAAACGCCCGGTTCATCTGTTGATAAAAATACAATAATTAATATGTGCTAAAGTTGTAAAAAATTTTTGTTATTTACTATAACCTTACTGGATTGTTATTAAATTTAAAAACTAAGAAATGCATATACACGACCAATTTTCAAATGTTACCGACCAGTGCGGTCGAGTTCTTGCCGGGTTTCGGAATAAGGTATGGTTAGTTCGTATAATTATAATTATAACAACTGAAATTGGTGCAACTTTTAAAAATGGTCTACGACGATTCATGGTCTCTACTCTCAGCTAAAAAAATGTAATGGTTTTACCAAGTGACTAGACCAATATAGTACATAATTCGTAGATAACGTATTGAATTTTGTGACAGAACATTTTCGTGAGTTACGTACCGACATTCGGACGGTTGTTTTGACATAAAAGTATTAAAATGTACTACTATTTCACTTTTGAAATAGAAATCAATTACACCATGCGAAAGAGTGGGAAATTTCCTATTAAGTAAACACGTTTACGCAGGAAAAGTATTTACGAAAAAGGGACTCACGCGTACTGGAAAACAAAACGTTATTTACGGACCCCAGAAACATACATATTCTGTTTGTTATATTTACTCTGCGAATATAAATCGAATATTCATCGTCTTTTTCTGGTTTTCGATTCTTTACAGTAGTGGCATCACGATAATAATAACGATTTACCATCTTGTTGCTTTGGTTTTTTTTAACTAATGAATTTTTTACGAAAAACAAACATTACGTACGGACGCTTTAACTCAAAGTTATTATTATGACCATATTCAAGAGCAGAAATATATTATTTTAACTAATTCTATTAAATTTATAGCACAAACCAAAATACAAGTACTTGAAAAGTGTAGGAAAGGCCTGATTTCATCAATTCTATCAGTAAAATTTAAACATTGTTTTTTTAACTGAAAATTCAAAAAAATAATCATAAGAATGACCGGTCATTCAAAGATTTGGATAGCACGTGGTATTATATTACTCTTCATGCCGACGCTACTAACAGCAATGCGCTCTTCTCTAATAGGCATATTAGATTCTTCAGTGAAGGTGATCGGATCCATAGCGTTTTGCAAAGTCGTTGGTTTATCTATTGCTCGTAATTTAATAGCATGAAGAACGCGTCAATAATTAAGTTTCGAGGATTCAATTCTTCTATATTTTTACGACTTTTACGATTTTTCAATCTGATCGCAGGTGACTAGCAAGACGAACTCCTTAATCTTTCGGGGAATTTCAGAAAAGGATGCATTATATTCAAAATAAGTCTTACATTTTCGTGATATCGACAAATGCCTACACTATAAGGTAAGTGAACAAAGTTATAGGAGCATGCAAAGGAAAAAAACTACGTAATTTTGATTTACGAGCACCAAGAATATAATTTTTGACTTCAAAGTTTGTCCTGCCTCGCAACTGCAGTTTTATGAAATGCAGTGGTAATCAGCCATATTTCAATAATGTTTATTGTTTGCAAAAACTGCAGTGAAAATAATCGCAAATTAAAACCTTTTCACGGTAGCCGCTTTGAATAAGTGTGTTATGCTGCTCGCGGATTGAGCGTAAGAATCCCCCTTTCACTCCGCTGCGAGCATAACACGCTCATTTACGCGTGTACTAAGAAAAGTACAGTGCGTATCACGGGGCAAAGCCTTTTCACGCGCGACGGGTACACTGACAAAACTCGTGTAATTATGTACCTCGGGCCTACGGCCCTCGGTATTCACTCGTTTCGACAGCGTTGTCCCGTCGCGCATGAACAGAGGTTGCTTTGCCCCTTGATACGCAATATACTATTTCATCACTCGAACCTCAAAACTGACATTTTGAAGTGACTTTTCTGCCATCGTGATGTAAAATACCTCACGTAAACAAGTACGGATGTGCTCATAGGCAAAACAGGTTACAAACCTCGCCTTCGGCTCGGTCGTTATTACCCCGTAATATACTATCAAATGAATGGGGACAGTTAATAAATATATTTATCTCACAATTTATTAATTTTTCAACCCACTTATTTAGATGTCGTTTTAGGTGAGCTTTCCACGTTTTCGACTACAATCGTATTCAAACTTTACGTCTTGATATGAAAAAATCTGTTTATGTTAAGCGCACCAATTTTCTTACACATTTTATTCATCTTATAAAAAAAATGAAAAATTGTCACGATTTTCAAAAATGGTGCTTGGTTTACATAAACGATGCACCTAAAGTTAGCGCTGTGCGGCGTGCAGAGGTAAACGGCGTGACGTCTAGAGCCTGTTCAAAAATAGCTATAATCAAATTTTTGTACAAAATAATTAGATATCAACATCTTTTAGGGCAATGCGTTAAATTTTATTTTTTAAATGTTTTTGATCTAATAAGACACCTACATGTGAAAAATTGGATATTTTGCAATCGTATGTTGTGAAAAAAATTAGGTTTTATAAACGTGTTTAGAATTTCATTGAAATCAGTCAAGTTGTTCTTGCCCGATTCGTCATACCAGTTTGAAAAACGTGGTTTTCGAGAGAACAGTTGAAGGGTGCTACGCACCATATAAGTTCTAGGCACTGCGTGCTATAAAATAATTTATCACATCGTCAATACGCAAGATATTCACTTCAAATTTCTCAAACACATTTTTGAATATGTCTAACATAAAATAAAGTGAATAATAGAAAATCGATTTTTTTCTAAGCCAAAACATAGAACGCTCCCCTTGACAGCACTGACGTTACAGTTGCTTACAAATGTTATAACTAATCCAACCTATTTTGTTCATTTCTTTTATTACTTCATCGCCACACAAGATAATCGAAAAAGATTTAATGTAAAATCGAGGGTTGACAATGGTAAACTTCAGAAATCATCGTTTAAATATCTTAGATATATGAGTAAATACACAGAGCGTCCGTACGTAACGCTTGAAAAACGAACGTCAACTAGTTTTAATAATCTTCAAGAATCGTCAGTTAAACTTAGCACATTTTTAACTTTAAATGCAAATTTTCAAGTGAATAAAACTGTTTAACAATGCAAGAGACAATAATATGTATGTTTTTCGTTACGTCTAGGGTGATACAAAGAAACACTTTTTTTTAATTAGAACCGGCACTGGCCTGAATTATAAAGTTTATGTCAAAACTAAGAGATAAGGCCAAAAAAATTATAAATCGAAAAATATCAAGAGGACACTACCAGCGATTTTAATATTTTTGCAGCTCCTCGTCGCAGAACTAACATCGCACAAAGTATTTTATGACAGCTTTATTTTTCACTCAAGTTGAGTGAATATTTAAAGTGTTTTCTGGCCATTCACACTTTTCAAGATGATGTATTTCATTTTTTGAAAAAAAAAATATTTTTTTTTTGTTTTTCATTAATCTCTCCATACGAGAGCATCATCCCGTATAACGAATAACTTTTCGAGTAGACCTTTGACGATTTCGGAAAAAAACTATAAAAATTAGCATGAAACATTTCAATACATGCAAAAACTGCTATTGCTCATGTTTCTTGTTCTATGTCGATTTTTATGATAAATTCCGCGCAGCCATGGCTTGGTAGACACAAGTTTGAATTTTTTTTGTAAGCTTTTATGTAAGAACAGCAACTGAAAATCATTCAAATTAGAAAACTTTGGCGTTAATTTATTTTTTCCGACATTTTTCTTATCATTAGCTCTTACGCAATAATTATTTATAAAGGAACACACTTATGACGCCAAATTATCAAAACATGGGACCTGTCATATGTCCGAATGACGAAACTCCTGAAATGCAAAAGACCGTGAAAAAACAGTACGAAACCGCGTCGCTCCGAAATACGATTCCCCCGATTCTTTATATCGCCGAAATCGCGTTAAACCGCATATTCATAGCGCCGATCATTAAAAGTGCCGTAAATTCAATTCGCCGACAATTTGTAACCCCGATTCAACAAAATCCCGGGTTGTCGTTTTTCCGTGAAAATATAAATCCGATTTTTCGGAACACTGAAAGCTCAATTCACCGATTTTGTTTTTTTCCATTTCCTCAATTAACATTTTATTCAGTTCTACGAATCGTCGTCGGACCGAACCCGCATTTTGCCGATTCTGAAAATATCTGATGCATCGTACTTCCGAATAATTAAAAATCCGGAATATCGAAGCACCGAAAATTCAATACTTCGAATCGCTAAAATTCAGAGAATTCAAATCGCCTACTTGCCAGAGTTCTGATCTGTCGAAGTCGCGATTCATCTAAAGCTCGATCTGTTATTTAATAGAAATGTCAACGCCCAGATGCGCCATCCCTCCGTTGCCGCGGAAGACCGTGGGCAAGGAACACCGAAATCTCAAATCTCCGTGGATTCATCCCTCCGTTCAGTTGTATATATAGATATATTTGTATCTGTAAGTTTTTACCCGATACTCTGTATGAAATTTTTTTAATAAATAGCTCTGTAATGGGAATCCTTTCACATTTAATAGAAATTTTCTCATATATAATATTCTAAAGTTATGGTCATTTTCCATAATTTGCGGAGAATTCCCATTACTTATAAAAAATTTCCATACCTGTTTTTGATATCAATTCTATACAAAATATGCGTTAAAAATTTTGATACTTAATAGAAAACTAACTTTATTTTGTGAAGAGCGAGGCTCTTACCACCCCCAGCCCCATACACGCACGCATAGGAAAAATTGCCATTTGCAATATTTGTAAATTTTCTTGAAGACACATTTTAAAATATTGATGCGAGATACATTAACAGGATGCATGGGCGTTGCTCGCGTGGCGATATCATTCGCCAGCTAAATGAAATAAAAATAAAAGAGGCTGACCGAGCGGAAATCGCACGAAATACAGATGGCTTGTGTGGCAAAGGATATGACTTATAATTTTCTAAGAAATCCCCAACGGAGGAGCGACATCCGTAAATGCATTTTTCCATCTGCAATATTCCCGCCCACAAAACTCTCGTTTTCTCCTTCCAAGTTAGGGCTATAAAAGGAGTTGCATTTTCGCTGCAAGTTGGACTTCGATTCGACTCTCGAGTTGAATGGAAATTCCCTTGAGCTTTGTCTGCTAGTGCACCGGTCACTTTTTTTTTGTGTACCCGTGCCCGAGCCCGGCGGCCTGACCTGACGACGGCCTCAAGGTGGATTTACAGCTTCTGCCTATCCTCTGCCGACTCACTGCCGAGAACATTAGCAGCTCCCCTCAGCATCCTACTTCTTTTCTATTACTTGCCTGTTGCCCACCGCTAATGTCCTTCGCATAGGAATAGGCAGAAAATGTAGATCCGCCTTCAGTCTGCTCCTTGCTCAACCTCTGCCAAAAGTGACAGTGCCTAGCCTGCGAGGACTTTGTCAAAGCCCTAGCCGCCTGACACCGGAGGTTTAACAATTAAATACAAGAACTAATTATAATTTTGCAATGGAAAATAAAATTGGTTTTGTGCAATATCTTTTTATTTTAAATTAGGCATTCACGGGGAATATTAGAAAATGAATTGTAGTAGGTCAGGGTTAAATAATTAAAAAGTGGGAAGTTGGATGTGAAAATCAGCTATCAGAATTTGGGAGAAGATGAATAAGAAAGGAGATAGTATGTTGTCAACAGTGAGATTGGTATCTTGAAAGAAAATGAAATCGTTTTTATTCCCCCGCATAAAATTATTGCTGTCTGTAACTTTGAATTCTTGCCCGTCCGTCGTGAGATTTCTTTTGATAATTATTTTGAAGAATAATTTTCCAATACAAGATTTGCTGTAGGTTCCTTTGTAGATAAGAAAAACACGTCAGGGCTTCCAGAATTTAAAATGATAAATCGTAATAATCAGGTAGGATTGTCAGAGCCAAAGTAGGGAGTTGTTTTCTTTCAATATTTACATTGAACTTTCGAATTCAATTTTATAAATAAACATGAAGATAATTTCTTTTTCCGCGCCAAAATCGCGAAGTATGATGCATGGAATGCAAGTATGAACAAGAAATAAAATAACATTGTATCTGTACCAATATAATTTTGAATTATTATAATAAACCAGCATAAAAGTTATTGTGTGTGTTAAGAGTTTGATTTCATTATCTCTCGAAACATTTTCCCCTGGTCCCAGATAAAACAACGGGGGTTTTCAGGGTCAATTAAAGCGGTCACTTTTCTTGGTCCTGTCTGTACGAGCAACTCGGCTCTTCACAATTTTATTCAACGGCGTAACATAAAAGTCATTCTTGTTTATGAAATACCCCTATGCTCAGATGGAACTTTTTTTGAATAGCAAGAAAATGAAAAATTGGGTATTGAAATGTAAACTACAGCAATCGTACTAGCGGTACTGATTATTTTATACCGGATGTACCATAGATAAAAAACATTGTCATCATTTATATTCAATGTCATCAAAGCTAGATTTCTTGAAGTTTCGATACTTGTAGACATGAACTTTTTTACTATGTAATAAGCTGTAGGTTGCGAAAAAATAATTGTATTTTTTTACCGTCATTCAATTTTTCCGAAAAGGCTTTCTTGCTACCGCCTATCATGAAGATGATTTTTTAGACCAAAAAGGAGATTTTGTTTCTCATTTTTATTTTTATGTACAAAGAGTTGTATTTTTTAATTAATGCAACTCCACGCTCAGTCACATTCATTAATAATTAAAAATTTCCGCGAATTCTGTTACGCTTTTTGTAATTTCTGTCATTAAACCATTTAAAAACGTTTTTCTCAAGAAATGAGTTAGCTTTCTTTTTTGAAATTTCAAAAAGCGAAAGCAGTTTTTGTAAATAAACGTCTCAGACTTACTCTATGGAAATTTTCCGTGGAGATTTTGTATTTATGTTTTGTTTTATGTAAACTTTTGTTTTTTCTTTCATCCATTCTCACGTTAAGAAATTTTCTAAATTACTCTTGTAGAAATGGTTTACATTAACAGTGTTCACGTAAAGTTCGATTCAACTGCATCCGCACATCGATGTAAATTCTACGTTATCATGACTTTACGTTAACTTCATGCAGGCATTAGGTGAAATTCCTGTAAAGTTTATATCAGCATTGTGTTAACAGTTAACGTTAACTTCATTCTCACATCAGTCAACTTCCTGTAAATTTTACATGAACATTGTACAACTTGTTTATATTATCTGTTTACATGCTGTTTACATTAAATTTACGTATGTATACGTTTCTGCAAATGTATTTTTTTTTTTTTTTTTTTCGTTTCACTAAGTACCTTAATATCAAAAGAATGGCATATAAATTGATTTTTGCTATAAATACCACATGTGACATATAAATTTTTTGGGTGCAACATTGGCTATTTAAAAATCTACAGCTTTGTGAAGTAACAGTTCTTTCAATTTTCAACGTTTGCAAGCCATATTGAAGCGCGCTAATTGCATCTGGAGCTTTAAACCAATACAACACGTATTAATTGAATAACGAGAAGAAATTCTGATATATTTATAGGTCGTATTTTCAAAAAAAAATTGTAATCGATATAACCTATACAAGATAAAAGTCCAAATGAGCGCTGTTAGTATTTGATATAGGTAGATAAGTGTCTCATTTCATCTACAGAAATAAGATCCTACTGATTGTTAGACGCACAGACAAGGAAGCGACTTTACCTGGACTGGAATAAAACAACGTAAGACAAACCAATATAAATTTTAAAAGAAATAAAATTTACTTGGTTCTAAAAATAATCTAGCAGCAGCGAGGAACTGGACTACATAGTTTATCAGTGGTATCATTGCTACTTCTGCATACAAAAAAGTATAAAAGTAAATAAAATGCCTGCAAAAAATGAAGCAACATCAAACTTTTCTAATCTAATTGATTTTCAGATGCTGTTTTTACATAAAAGCATAAAAAAAAATTCAAACTTGTGTTTACCAAGCCATGGCTGCGCGGTACCTATCATAAAAATCGACATAGAACAAGAAACATGAGCAATAGCAGTTTTTGCATGTATTGAAATGTTTCATGCTAATTTTTATAGTTTTTTTCCGAAATCGTCAAAGGTCTACTCGAAAAGTTACTCGTTATACGGGATGATGCTCTCGTATGGAGAGATTAATGAAAAACAAAAAAAAAATATTTTTTTTTCAAGAAATGAATTACATTATCTTGAAAAGTGTGAATGGCCAGAAAAAACTTGTAATATGAAATACTGTAACATGAAATACTTTGTGCGATGTTAGTTCTGCGACTAGGAGCTGCAAAAATACTAAAATCGCTGGTAGCGACCTCTTAATATTTTTTGATTTATAATTATTTTGGCCTTATCTCTTAGTTTTGACATAAACTTTATAATTCAGGCCAGTGCTGGTTCAAATTCAAAAAAAGTGTTTTTTTGAATCATCTTAGTACGGACGTGATAAATTGCGAATATTGAAATTCCTTGAAAAAATATCAAATGACCTATTAACAAAAAAGCGACTTGATGAAAAATACTTTTAAAGTTACTTGTATTGCACCGCTATCAGCAATCAGTGGCATTTTTCGTTTTTGAGATATTTTCGAGACTTTAAAACGCTAAGTAGCTAACATGCCTTAAAGCTTGTCCACGCGTCTATGATGTTGGTTAGCTGTTTGTTTGTAGATTCCTAAACTAATCATGATATACAACTGCATAATACTTAATTAGAACCTTAAATAATGCGAAAATGAATAAAAAACTACATCACTCGAGCATTCAATTTTTTCAGTTCATGTCCATGTTTTAGCGGAAATGCCCAATTATAAATTAACGGTTTCTACCTTCAAAATGTGTATTACCTTCTCAACGTTTCAGACCTAGGATTTTGTCAGAAATGTTGAGAAAATAAACATTCGACTGGCAGAAATTATTCATTTATTATTAAATAACTTGACCAGTGAGGGAAAGAAAAAAAGTTGTCTCATTTAGTTTTCTTAATTTTTTTACTTTTTGTTGCTGACAGTCGATCAAATACTATCTGTTAAATAAACGAAATGAGGTTAGAAACACAAACAATCATTGATTTAATATGTGATTACATAATCGTATTTGAAAGAACTGTAATCTACAAAAAATTTGTCATTTTCAACCTGGTGTTCATAAAATTTCAAGAATCTTTTGAAACTCACTGAACATTCAAAATTCAAAGATTCCGACAGTACATTCGTTAATCCGAAAAATTGTAATTTTGGTCAAAAATAAATGAAAATTGAGCATTCAACTCATACTTTGCAAATTAGTCAATTTTATATTTCAGTGAATTTGTTGGGTTTGTCTATATAAACAAACTTACTCGGCTCACAAACTTGACAAAGTCCTTTGGCGTTCCTTATTGGTTCACCATTTGCATCGACTTTAATTATGGATATCGGATACACAGCAGGAAGTATACGTGACACAAAACCAATTGCTCCTACAGTGTTGTCGACGTTCACTGCAAAACCAAAGTAAAGTACTGGTTCAACAATTTTCATAGAAAAAATCCAGTGAACCCGTGGGCTCGCATTGAACTCACAGTGAGCTCACATCAAATTCTGTGGCTTCCGGCCATAATTAAGAAAGTCACTTGTGCCATAGGGCTCAGTTTACATGATATTCTGATAAAATTTTGAAAGTTATGGCATGTGTGACTTTCTTGGTTATGGCTGGAAGCCACAGAATCACATTTCCTTTTGGCACATATAAATGAAATTCAGTTCCAAATACTTATTTTAAATCCATTTGGCTCATTCGACCGAAGGTATGCATTTGGAAATTTGACTAAATTTCAAAGTCACTATATAGTACTATATACTCTAAGGGATAAACACTCAAAAACTGCAAAAAAAGCTTCATTTCATAAGCAAATACCTTTATGCTCAGAACCAAGCATTTTAAAATGCCTATTTCAACGATCTGAGTAAAGTTTTGATAAATTTTTGAACTACAAAATAAAATAATTCAAATTCACGCTATCATCGTTGTTTCTGAAATGCCCATCATTATCAGCACATTTGAAGAAAGTTAAGAGGTTATATACGTTGTACGATGGGGAAAAATTTCTTGTAACTGCTTGTAACTCTGGACCATCCTTAGACCATAAAGTACATACACTGAGAAAAAAAATCGCAGTCTAGCAGCGGCTGGGCTTCACTGGTTACTGTCCAAAGGAAAAACTTTGAATCAAGCGTTGCTCACTGCGCGCTGGACAGGAACCATTCCTGTCTAGAACGCACTCATGAATATCTTCGACATTAATGAAACGGAGAGTCTCAGCACGACCAAACCAGCACCTGTTCTTGTCCCGCGCGCATGTAAACACGCGCCCGCAACATATTTTTGACAAGTTTGACGTATACGTCAAACTTTTCAAAAATGTAAACATTATTGCAGGTTTAAATTTTCATGCATCTAGAATGAGTATATGACTATCAGTGCATAGAATATTGAAAGCTCATATTATTTATTAAACTCTATTATTTATATTATTTAAAACAAATGAATAATTCGATAAAAAAATATTTAACTTTTATATATTGAGTTTCATTGGATTGTTTACTTATTTCTTTAAATTTTTAGATTATATATGTTTCTATAAAATATGTTATTTGATAAAGTAATATTTATTTTGTTTCAGTTGTCATATACTTATACCAGATGCATGAAAATTTAAACCTGCAATAATGTTTACATTTTTGAAAAGTTTGACGTATACGTCAAACTTGTCAAAAATATGTTGCGGGCGCGTGTTTACGTGCGCGCGGGACAGGAATAGGTACTGGCTGGGCAGTGCTGAGACCTCTCCGTTCCACTAATGTCCCTAGATCATGAGTGCGTTCTAGACAGGAATGGTTCCTGTTCAGCGCGCAGTGGCTACGCTTGATTCAAAGTTTTTCCTTTGGACAGTAACCATTGCTGTCCAGCCACTGCTAGACTGCGATTTTTTTTCTCAGTGTAGACTGCTGATTCCTATTGTTCTCAACGTCATATAATGGTCCGAAGATGACGATGAAGTAATGCTAACCAGTGCCGTAGTTACGACTAGTGCGCTTTCTTTAAAGAACAGAGACTTTGACACTGTTAGTGCCAAATTTTTTTCAACATGAAATATCGGTTTTTTTTTCATAAATTTTCGGTAGATAAATGTACTTATTAATTGATTCACTGTTTTACAAGGTGAAAAACTTTCAGCTCAATAAGAATAAAAATGTTCCATAAAAAATGAAACAATTAGCTCGAATAAAATGTAATAGCCTCATAATATTAAAATATAAGTCATACATATTCGAGAATAAAGTTAGCTTATGTCATGAATATAATGTATTAAAATAAAAATATCTAGGTTAAAATTCTTATAATAACCGAAATCTAATGATTATGTTACATATTGAAATCAGTAAACTATAATTTTCTAAGTAATAATCATTGAAAATATTTTTTAAAAACGGATGAAATATCAAGGAAATAAATTGTTGTTTAAAAAAATGGATAATTTTTAAAATTCATTAATGAAGTAACAAATGGTGTTGTGATGTACAACAATATTTATTTATACATTTATTTAGAGACTGGTACAAAAATCGTACCAAAAAAAGTTATTGGTTTTTGAAATGCGCTAATTTTGTATGAATTCGTCGAACATACTTCGCCAACAACATACGCCACAAACCCTGGTGCTCCGTAGAGACCGTAATTTACGTTCCCTCTTACGGGTACTTTGTGCAAAAAAAATCCGTAAGCATATTTAGGTTTTCTAGAGAACTAAGCAATAAAATAAATGATGTTTGAATATCAATTGATGCTTGAGAATATGTTATACCTTTCTGAATATACAAAAATGTATAAAGAAAAAACACACATGTATATTCATTTAGAAAATTACAATAATTCCACGTTACGTTGGACACGAAAAGCCAGACAAGCCAATGCCAACTCAACGAAAGTCGTGTCTATGTTTTCGGCCTACATATGACTCATTTTACAATGTAAATAATTCGTCAAAATATTGGTATTTGTTGCTGTTATAAACAATCAGACTTTTTTGTAAGCCTTAATTAAAAAATTCACAACTCCAATTAAACAACTTAATAAAATCAAATAGATTTTTGTTCGTGTATTTGTACGAGTTTGTTTTGTATGATAATCAAAAAATATTTCGCAATTGTTTAAACAAATAATTGTCAGCATAGTTTTTCATAAACAATTGTATTTTTGAACGCTTCCTTGACGCTGAAAAATTGAATTTTTTTGGCCGATAATACGGAAAACGTTTACTTTAAACAATACATGAATAGAATTTTTTTTTTTTTTGTTCTAAGGATATATAAATTTTTTTATGTACCTCTGGTACAGAAAACGCATTTCTCGTCCAGTTCGAAATCTCAAAATTCGTTTTCTAGCCCTCGGAACATAAAATATCGTACGTAACTAGGACATACTATTGTCGCGCGCTCAATTCACTATCTGCGCGCTCGACACGTTAAGCAATATTGCTTTTGCAGCGTCAAATTTTGCCTTTTGCACCTCATGTTACATTACGAACGAGATAAATTTAGCAATAGATGACTGCAGAACTCTGAATTACTATAAAATAATAATTTTCATTGCCTACATTGGCCATGTCAACAACAGAGTGGCACGTGTTCAAATTTGAATCGCAAACAAATACATTTGGTCAATTAACAACGAACATTTTTCATTAGTTAAAAACGTCATTATTAAAATCGGTAAGTACTTACCTAATACTACCCGAATGGTTGAAAACGAAACTTAGAAGGGGGAAAAATGTACGTATTGTAAAAATGTAACTATTTCAATGAAAACGCCGGTTAAACACTCTTTGAAGTAAAAATTGAATAAGTTTCTTGTTGCATTACTCACAAAATAACTATATTATTTTATCTTTAGTTCATGTATATATGATAATTAAATATTCATAAGTAATATTTACCAATTATTTATTGATTTCTTTATTAGATAATCTATTCTCCTAAAAGAAAAAAAACTCAAACTGAGTTTCTTTTCGAACCCTCAATTTGGGTCTACATGTTATTGCTTATGGAAACCCAAATTAGGTGTACGAAATAAAACTCAGCTGGGTTTGACTTGAGTTTTTTTTCGTAAGAGTCGTTTACGTACATAGTCTTAGTTAATTTTAACTGTAAGGCGCGCATATAGTCAAATTTACATTGTAAGAGATTTACAGGCGTCTTTCGTCCAGACTTTAGTTTTTCCAAGTTTTGTTTTCAACCGTATACTTTACAACAAGAAAGATAATGTTGAATAATTACTCATAAGAAAGTGTAATGAAGTGTAACAACTAATTTCACTATGTTTTATTCCAAATTATGTAATATTAGAAACATAATAATTTGCAAATTGAAGTTTTTACCTAAATGAAAAAATTGCCGTTCTTAATTGAATGAATGTATTTGTTTGCGATCAAAATTTGAACATACACATATGGTTTGTTCGACGTGCCGCTTTGATGTTGACATGACCAATGTAGGCAATAAAAATTACTATTTTATAGTAATTCAGAGTTCTGCAGTTACCTATTGTTCAATTCATCTCCTTCGTAATGTAAGATGAGGTGCAAAGGCAAAATTTGACGCTGCTCTACCGGATTAAATCCCATTTTAGCCCATTTTAAAACCATTCCCAGAATGGTTTTTGACGTCATTGACAGATTTTGCATTTGTTTTCTAGCAGTGTATACTGCTGGAAAACGAATCAATGGCGTCAAAAACGATTATGGGAATGGTTTCAAAATAGGATTTACTCCAATAAGGCGTAAAAGCAATATTCCTGAACGTGTCGAGCGTTCAGATAGTGAATTGGGCGCGCGAAAAAAAACTTATATATCTTTAGAATTGAAAAAAATTTTATTTATGAATGATTTAAGTTATACTTATCCCGTAATATTAGCAAAAAAAATTCAATTTTTCAACGTTAAGGAAGCGTTCAAAAAAATAATTGTTTATGAAGAACTATGTTGACAATCATTTGTTTGAACAATTGTGAAATGTTTTTTGATTATAATACAGAACAAACTCGTACAAATGCACAAAAAAAAATTTATTTGATTGTATCGAGTTGTTTTGGAGATGTAAATTTTTAAATCAAGGCTTACAAAATAGTCTGGTTGTTTATAACAGCAACAAATACCAATATTTCGAGGAATTTTCAACATTGCAAAATCAGTAACTCAAAGACTATTAAAAACACGATTTTTTTCAAAATTTCGTGATGAAGTGGAATTTTCGTGACACACTTATCACGCTTTAATTCACTTTGAGAATATATTTAATTATTGTCCAAAATAATCCAAAAGTTATCAAAACCCTTATTATCATCTAAATAATACCTAATTCATTTCTGTTAAATACAAAAAAGTGATCCCATAAAAGTACAAGCTCTTTCAGATAGATTGATTTCTGTATAATTAATTATAATATAATATGATATATAATTATAAGTAACTACGTTAATTACATATCCTTTTGCGCTACATAAATACTAGACATAATATGTAATTCTTGATGTCAAATTCGGTCTATTATCGTTTTCTACAATAACCCAATTTAAAACTTATTCGTTGTAAATCTCTAAATTTAAAAATAAATATTTATGTCAAATATGCAAAATATATATTTATTATATTATATAAATATGCATCATCTAATATAATAGATACATCATGATTTTAGTGCTAAAAGCAAATTTGTGTTTTTCCAGATTTCAACAATCTAATGAATCGTTTACGTTAATGAAAGATTGATTTAAATAGTCTCATGTAAGCAGGCTGGATTCATAATTTTATACTCAAACAGTATAATAATAAATTATACGTAATACTACTGGCACTTTAAAACTATTTGGCACAAAATGAATCTTTACATATTTTTTTGTGTGTTATTGTGATTTAAATGTTTTATTTCGAGCGTTTTCTCTTACGGGTCTTTTTTGGACAAAGTATCCGTAAGAGGGACCGTGATTTACGGTCCATCTTACGGTCTCCACGGAGCGCCAGGGAATGAAATAATTCTTCTTCAGCGCATTTTCTGTTTTCTTCACAACACGTTCATAATTTTTTAACAAAATACCAAAAAACACTGGGAAAACATCGAATCGGAACCAAACAACACGCATCAAAACGATCAAAATATCACAAAAATGATCAAGATAATCCAGATAATAGCGTTACTCCACCGTCATCTTGGGACCAATCCGCCATCTTTGATCAGCAGTCCATGTACTATATGGTCTAAGGGACCATCTATATGATTCATAGAAAACACTTGTGTTTATTTATAAAGCAACATATACGCGACATATAAGTTTCCTGAATCCTATTGTGAAGAGCCAGTTATTGGGCTCTTCGCTTTTCCCACAATTTAAATGAAGCATTTTATTTTCTCACAGTTAAAAGTGAAACGTTTTATTTTCTCACAGTTCAAAGTGAGGTGTTTTATTTTCACACAGTTTAAACATTCTTAAATTAAAACCATGCCGTACCAGTTCCGATTTCTTGACATCCGCCCGCGACTCGTAAGTTGAGCCGCTAGGTAAGCTGTGAGTCAGCAAAGATAACGCTTACAATTTGAGATTTGTGCAAGTGTTCCGAAAGCGTGGGAGAGTGTCTTAGTGGGAAGACCCACACTCCCACTCTTTTGGAACAGCGAGAAATTTTGAGTTTAAATAGGGCCGCTGAGAAGAAGGGGCAGTTGAGTTGAGTCTGATTATTTTTGAATTCGCCGCGCGAGAACATTTTATGAATTGGTTTTCGGGTTGTTTTCAAGTTCGCGGAGCAAGAGCATTTTATGAATTAGTTTTCGGGTTGTTTTCGAGTTCGCGACGCAGGAACATTTTATGCATTGGTTTTCGGGTTGTTTTCGAGTTCGCGGCGCAGGAACATTTTATGAATTGGTTTTCTGGTTGTTTTCGAGTTCGCGGCGCAAGAGCATTTTATAAATTGGTTTTCTGGTTATTTTTGAGTTCGCGGTGCAAGAACATTTTATGAATCGGTTTTCGTGAATCGGTCTTGGTTGGTGAGTTCGTGGAGAAAGAATGCTTGAGAAAGAATTATTTTGTTGTTCGGTTTCAACGGTTGTTCGGAGTTCAGAGAGAAAAAAAAGGGGGACATCCCAGAACCCTATACAATTTGCAAACGTCTGAGAGACATCATCAGAGATTGGAACATCTTGAAGAATCTTAGAAGATAAGTGTATCGTTTTAAGGAAAGAGGCTGATCTTTTTCTTTTCTTTAAAAAAACGTTTAGAGTTCGTTTGTAGAGTACTTTAGGATAAGAGCGTGGGCTGTGAGTGTGGGAATAAATGTCTTAGTTTTTCTTCGAAAATCCTTTTCTTCATTGTAATTTTCTTAAAGTTAATAAATGAGCATTTTTTTTAAATTATAGGCGTTATTATCAATCCTTCAATCACGTCTCAGTCACAGGGTTTTGAAAGGGTAATTCCTTCCAAAGGTCCTATTTGTCGGTGGGGGGACTCGAGCCTATTCTGATAGGTCGAGCTCGCCCGTCACACTATATATTCAACTTATATGTTTTTTGGAAATCTTATTATATGCGTACCTTATATGTTTTGCGGGATCCTATATGTTTATTACATATAATGTTTCCAAAAACTTACTGGTTTTCAAATTTATTCTGTTTAAAAATTATTATTATCTAATATTTTCCGTAGGATTAGTCATAAGATGTCCGTTTGCTCATAGAACGTTCTTAAAAAACGAAGCAAATTTTCTGCAGAAACGGGGATTTGAACCTGCAACCTCATTGTTGTCGCACACAGCTCAAACGTTTCTACCACTGAGCTATCGCAGCGCATGTAAAAATCATATATTTTTAACGAAGTGTTTTTTTTCAAATTCGATCTCTAATACTTAAAAAATTGAGTTCTCCAGCCAAAAAAAAAAAAAATCAAGGATTTATCCAGAAAAAAATTCCTTTTTTCACGAAATAGCTATTGGACGTACAAAGAACCCCTCAAATTTCAAATTAATTGATACACTCGTTTGCGAAATATCGTGTTCAATGCGATGGCGTTAGAAATGAAAGGCGTTTTGCGGCAGGGAGTACACCTTCCCTAATTTTCCGAATTCCCATTTAAAATTTTTCATGAATGCGCACTAAGACATGTACTTTTTGAATTGTTCGATCGCATTTAAAAAAACCTGTGGTAGAATAATTAGATAAAATTGATAAAAACTCTATATTTCTCGAGAGCACAACGTATATAACCCCTTAAGGGATAATATACACTAGTTCTCGAAGAAAAAAATGCGTTTAAAAAATTGTTTTTCGGGGAAACAATATAATATTTTTGGAAATGAAAACTTTCTGTTTATTTATTTATCGATGTCATGAGGTATTTTATAAAATTTTTCAGGATGAAATCTTCGTAATTGGGTGCACTACAGCAATTGTGCCAAAATTCGATTTTTTTTCGCGGTGAGTAGTTTCTCAATAACCATTTGTCTAAACAGTCTAAATTTTTTTTTAACTTGTTTATAATTATAATAGCCTCTGCGTGATCGAAGGATTTTTAATTTAAAGCAAAACTTTTTTTTTTTTGCTGCGAAAACCGAAAACCCAGACATTAAAAAAACAAATCTGTGGCTTCCAGCCATAACCGAGAAAGTCACACATGCCATATGGTTCAAAATTTTATCAGAATATCATGTAAACTGAGCATTCTGGCACAAGTGACTTTCTCGATTATGGCGGGAAGCCACAGAAATATTTCAGGAAAATGACCACTATATTGTAAAAATAATAATTTGGCAAAATCCTTCGTTCACGCAGAGCGTAAAGGTATGAGTTAGGGTTTTTTTTTGTTTTTCGTATAACAGATGAACAGTTCCTTACTTATCGTGTTTACCACGCGCGGTGTCAGAAAAATTGTGTTTTGACACAATGGTTGCTACGGCCTTCATTACGAAAATTGTTTTCTGAAAAAATACATAAAATATCTTGGGGCACGAACTCTTAAATAAGCGCTAAATTAAAAAAAAAATTGTTTTGTTTTTCTAGGAAAAAATCGTCAAAACGCCCTTCATTTCTCGCGCGCAAGTGTATATAGCCCCTTGAGAAACTAACATTAATGTAATGTTAACTTGAGAAAAAGAATTATAATGTAGAAATTCAAAATAGAGGTGTATTATACTTGAGATTTACAACGTATTTTTTGTTTTTAACACTCGCATGATTCTACATTTTTTTTTAAATTCACGTTTCGTATTTTTTCAAATACGACATGCGATTTCATGACCTGCTCCTGAACTGTTTTTGGACTCACGTCAATACTCGACTTGAATCAATAACTTTTTGAACTGTACATTCTGACATATGTTGCTTCTAATCGACATTAAATTTCTTATAACTTTGAGGAGAATTTATAGATGCGTTTTTGAATAACATAATATAGATTTAATAAAAAATTGTTTTCCCATTACCCGGAAAACTTGAACAATCTTAATTAATCGAATGATATTTCAAACAACAGATGATTTACCGATGTTCGCGTTTCCTTCTGTGGCCCCGTAAAATTCAGCAACTTGCGGGATCCGAAAACGTTCAACGAATTCCTTCCAAATTTGAGGCCTTAGACCGTTTCCAAAAATTAAACGTACACTGTGTTGTTTATCATCAGATTTTTCTGGAGTTGCCAAAATATATCTACACATTTCTCCAATATATTGTGCCACCTAATGAAAAATTTTGCAGTTCATTAAAAATATTCAAAATATTTACAAAAAGCTTAAGTTCCCTAGACATGCAGGAACGGAAAAATTTCTTCTATTTGGGGTTCTTGAATCGTTTGAAATTATGAATTTCGGAAGAGACTTTAGATATAGCGCCTTTCAATGGCGTAGAAGTGGGGGGGACAACACCCCCCTTCCCCGAAAAATTTTCTAAAATTGTTTTTAACACTTTTTAGGAAAATTCGGTGTTCCACGACCTTTTTTTTTGTTCATAACAACCCTCTAAAAAATTTTCTACAACACCACTGGCGCCTTTACTCTTTCGTAGTCCTAATCAGTGTGTTTCGATGTTTAAACGATTTCTAGGGGATAAGAAGACTTTAATTTTTGTATTGATTTCTTAAAAAAACCGTATACTCAACGTGTACTTTCAAATACAATATTATATTACACTCGGTGCGCATGAAGTACTTCTTCGCGAAGTACCACGGAACTAAATTATCTCCGGGAGGTGAACAGCTTTTCGACAGATTTCAACTTCGTGACGAATAGCTTTGCATACGCAACGGGAAAAATCTTTTGTGCGTCTTCAAGGTTAATACGATCGCCAGATCGCTCGTGAACTCGATTGTTCCTTAATCCCTAAACAAGTATTCACGAAGTACCACACAAGACCCGAGCTGTGGTACTTCGTGCGCACCGAGTGTATACGCGAATCTAAGAACATTCGTATATGTGTAATTGAGAAAAATTTTAACTTCTATCCTTAGAGATTTGTTGTGTCCAAGAATTTGGAATAGAATGTGTTTGCCTGACAATTAGTAAAGAATTGAATTATATTTACCGTGCATTTGTACTTAACGCAATCACCAAAATAGCCACTGGCAGAGAATTTTTTTCTTATGACAGTAGTTGAACCATGTAGCAAGGACTGTCCGATGGACATGACACCACCAGCCGTATGATACAAAGGCAGTGGTGTGTAAAATCTGTCGTTCTCCCGAAACGCCGCGATGTAATGAATACCGCTTGCCATAAACATAAACCTGCAATATTAAAATATTCTGAAGATAAATAAAAAAAAGTACCTAGATGAAAGTGGTGAGTATTTCCATACATTTGAGCCTTTTTTAAACTTACATGCCTTGAATAATAACACTGTGCGACAAAAAAAAAATTTTTTTTTTTGCTATAGATCTAAATGCATACAATTGATTCTTATGACCCCTTAAACAAGTCTGCAAGAGCTTTTCCCGAAGTAAGGGCAAGTTTCCGAGAAATCATTTATGCAAAATTTCAAAAATATAACTTTGTAATTCTTACAATAATGGCTCGATTTTTACCGGATAAAAGCGTACGTTTATGTATATGAGGTCGAAAATTCTATTTTTATTATAAAAACGTTGAAAAACTGCATTTTTCACATAGTTGAACATTTGAAGAGAATCACTTAATGCAAATGATTCACGGTTGCGTTTGGGGGCCTCGCTCGCATTCGATCGTCTTGAATAGGCAGGCATTCATGACGATCGAGCGCTAGCGAAACCCCCATGCGCAACCGTGAGTCATTTGCATTAAGTGATTTTCTTCAAACGTTCAACTATGTGAAAAATGCAGTTTTTCAACGTTTTTATATTAAAAATAGAATTTTCGACCTCAAATACATAAACATGCGCTTTTATCCGGTAAAAATCGAGCCATAATTGTGAGAATTACAAAGTTATATTTTCGAAATTTTGCATAAATAATTTCTCGGAAACTTGCACAAACTTCGCGAAAAGCTCTTGCAGACTTGTTTGTGGGGTCATTAGGAATTAATTGTATGCATTTAGATCTATAGCAAAACAAAATTTTTTTTTGTTGCACAGTGTAAAATCAATGTTTTTAAACTACAGAATTTTGAAGTTTATGATTTTCAACAAAACGTTATAGTCATTTGAATGTAAAGGCCCTAAAGGCTCTTTTGAAATACGTGGTATTTTGGGAATTTTCAAAAATCAAAATTATTTATTATTAATTTTGATTATGTACATTTAATCTAGAAAATGTGATTAACGTCGAAATATTTAATTTCCGAGTGATTTATACAGTTAAATATTAATACAAATTGATAAAAATCGGAGAATTCGTCAAGAATTTTTCGCTATCGTATTTTTGATATTTCTAAGATGTACCTATTTCTTGTAATACACTGAGAAAAAAAATCGCAGTCTAGCAGCGGCTGGACAGTAATGGTTACTGTCCAAAGGGAAAACTTTGAATCAAGCGTAGCTCACTGTTCGCTGGACAGGAACCGTTCCTGTCTAGAACGCACTCATGAGTATCTTCGACATTAATGGAACGGAGAGGTCTCAGCGCTGCCCAGCCAGCACCTTTTGCTGTCCCACGCGCACGTAAACACGCGCCCGCGACATTTTTGATAAGTTTGACGTATACGTCAAACTTTTCAAAAATGTAAACATTATTGCAGGTTTAAATTTTCATGCATCTAGTATGAGTATATGACTATCAGTGCATAGAATGTTGAAAGCTTATATTTGTCATTAAATCCTATTATTTAGATTGTTAAAAACAAATAGATAATTCGATGAAAAAATATTTAATTATTATTTATTAAGGTTGGTTGAATTAATTACCTATTTCTTTATTTTTTTATATTACATATTTTTCTAAAAAATATGTTATTTTATAAAGTAATGTTTTTTTGGTTTATGGTAAGTTACTCATATACTTATACCAGATGCATGAAAATTCAAACCTGAAATAATGTTTACATTTTTGAAAAGTTTGACGTATACGTCAAACTTGTCAAAAATATGTCGCGGGCGCGTGTTTACGTGCGCGCGGGACAGGAATAGGTGCTGGCTGGGCAGCGCTGAAACCTCTCCGTTCCATTAATGTCGAAGATACTCATGAGTGCGTTCTAGACAGGAATGGTTCCTGTTCAGCCAATAGTGAGCTACGCTTGATTCAAAGTTTTCCCTTTGGACAGTAACCATTGCTGTTCAGCCACTGCTAAACTGCGATTTTTTTTCTCAGTGTACATAAATTGTGAGAAATTTTTTGTATTATTTGATCTCGAATTTTGAAACGCTTCTAAATTGTAAAAGAGGTGTTGTGGGGGTTCAAAAACCCCCTAAATTTTTATCTGAAAAAATTTTTTTATTATTTTTCTTTCACATTCACGACGAACTATGAACGCAAAAAAATGTTGTTGGCAACCCCCCCCCCCCATCCTCTAAAGAAATTGTCTGCCTTCGTTCCTGACCGAAACGACAACAAAATAAAGTTCAGAAAATACAACTTAAATAAACTTTGAAAATTGGGAAAAATAGTAAAAAACTAGTAAAATCTAACCTAGAGTTGGTAATGACAGCGGCTTTTGGCAGTCCAGTCGTGCCGCTTGTATAAATATACAACAATTTGTCACTGTAACTGCCTTTTTCCTGGAGGACTGGTGGCGATGGCGAAGCCTCTGACAAAAGGGCAGACAAATCTTTTTCTTTTAGGCTGCTTATTATCGAACCTTTATCACCAAATTTATACAACGCTAATTTCGCATCCAACGAAGACGCCACATCTTGCACCGCTAGAAAAGTATTCAATAAAAAAATTTTAAAATATATCATTCATAAGTTATTGTTCACTATCAGTGTGTCCAGATTAAATGCGCTCACTTTCAATACACTCGAACAGTCTTATGCGTGTGAAAAAAGAGAACGTGACGTCATACCATGTTCCTCTCACATGCATGAGACCGGCTCGAGTGTATTGAAAGTGAGCGCATTCAATCTGGATACACTGTTCACTATGCAGCAAAAGTGGTTAATTTCTACTCAATGAGATTTTTACGAAAAATTCGAAAATTTCATAGAATTTTGAAAAATGTACATAAAGTGTGTGAATTCTTAAAATTATCATAATGTGTGTAAAATGTGATCTGTAATGTTTTTTTTTGTTTTTCAATAAATATTCAAAAAATCAAGGGTTTCGAAAAATTATGAATAATTTCAATGAGTTGTACTGGTTGTACACTAGAAACTCGTATAACTTAACGGCGCACTTTTTTTAATCACACACTTTTTTAAACGATTTGGACTCGTCTTTCTTTCCTCTTCGCCTGATTTCGCTCCCGCACCATCACACTTAGGTGCAGCAGAGAACGTGGCGAGCAGCAGCGAGTCTGGTAAGCGCTCGTCAAATCAGGAGGAAGAAGAAAGTGCGGGCGAGTGCGGAAACAACGCTTACATATTTTATTTTTCACGCTCGCATGTCGAAAATCATTTATTTTTGTGTTTACTGCTGTGTTGTGAAAAACGAATTGTAGGCCGCGCGACCTTGGAGCTCGCGGCGAAAGTGAAAATAGTGTTTTTTCATTGTGGTGAGTGACAGAGCGATAGGGAACCCTTGCAATGTTTTTCTATCTCAGACAGTACATATATTTACTCGACGCGAGCATGGAAAATGGCGGCTTTCGTAGCCTCTAAGCCATCGCGAAAATGTCCACATGCAGCCCACTAACAAGTGACGATCACTTAGGTGTACGTAACCGTCTAAAGTTCATTTTCGCACCTACTTTTGCCTACCGAGGGACGAAAATTTTTGCATAAGTACGCGAAGGTAGGTACGAAATAGTATATTACGTACCTAGAACATAAATTTTTTAATTACGAGTTTTCTATGCGATAGGTACGTAATATACTATTGACAGATACGTAAACTTAAGCGATCGTCACTTGTTAGTGGGCGCATGGACACTTTTGCGATGACTGATCGGCCACAAAAGCCGCCAAAATTCCATGCTCTTGTCGAGTTAAATACGGTGCGCACCAGGGGACGAAACCGAGTGATTGCAGACGAGGACGGTTTTGGCTGCACGAGGGCGCTACGCGCCCTTGTGCTGATAAAATTAGCCCGAGTTTGCAATCACTCGGTTTCATCCTTCTGGTAGGTAATGTACTATTTTTTCTCGGCCACTTGAAACAGTGATATCGTCGTGTCTACAAACTCATATTTTCAAATTTCTGCAAGTAAACACAAGAAAATATGATTTCGAAATGCGAGCGTGAAAAATATAGTTCGTTTCGTAAAAAATACTCGTGCGATTTGCTCACTCGCTAACGCTCGCTCGCAAAACTCCGCACTCGTAAATGCTCGTTTCTGATCCTTGATACGAAATATACTATTATGTAGCGCCATGGTAGATGTGTAGCGCGACATGTGCCGAAACCAGCCGAGAGTCGAGACAACTCGACCGCTCACTCTCTCTCTCTCTCTCTCTCTCTCTCTCTTTCTCGTCTCTCCCTTCAATCAATCAGCAGAGATCACGTGAATCAACTGAGAGGAGTGTAGGAGCCCCTTCAAGATTAACTAAAACGAGTCTCACGCTGCTTCAAATGATTTGCAGGCGTCAAACTAGACGAGTCTTTAGTGTACCAACTTTTTTAATAATTTGGAAATTGTTCAGTAGGTTAAAGTAAGTTTAAAATCGTTATATTACAATAGTGAAACATCAAAAAATACCAGAAATTATATGAATTATCAAATAATGATTGAATCCAGAAAATTTGAAGATTTAAGGAATATGAATATATTGGGCATTTCCACAAAATCACGGACATGAACTATCAAAATTAAATGCTCGAGTAATGTACTTTTTTGTTTATTTTCGCATTATTTAGCGTTCTAATTGAGCATTATGCAGTTGTACATCATGATTAGTTCAGGAATCTACAAGCAAACAGCTTACCAACATCATGGACGCGTGAACAGGCTTTAAGACATATTAGCTACTTCGCGTTTTGGGGTCTCAAAAATATTTCAAAAACGAAAAATGCCACTGATTACTGATAGCGGTACGATATAAGTATCTTCAAGAGTATTTTTCATCAAGTGATTTTTTGTTAATAGTTAATTTCATATTTTTTCAAGGCATTCAAAAATTCGCAAATCATTACGTCCGTACGTAACGAAAAATACACATATTAATGTCTCCTTGCATTGTAAAACGATTCTATTCACTTGAAAATTCGCATTCAAAGTTAAAAATGTGCTAGGTTTAACTGATAATTTTTGTAGATTTTTTAAACTAGTAGAAGTTCGACTTTTGACCGTTACGTACGGACGCTCTGTATATTCACTCATATATCCAAGATATTTAAACGATGATTTTCGAAGTTTGCCATTGTTTACTCTTGAGATTGCATCTCATCTTTTTCGATTATCTTGAGTGGCGATGAAGCAACAAAAGAAATGAACAAAATAACTCGAATTAGTTATGACATTTATAAACAACTGTAAAGTCAGTGCTGTTAAGAGGAGCGTTCTATGTTTTGGCTTGAAAAAAAAATCGATTTTTTATTATTTACTTCATTTTATTCAAGACATATTTGAAAAAGTGTTTGAGAAATTTGAAGTGAATATCTTGCATATTGACGATGTGCCAAGTTATTTTAAAGCACGCAGTGTCTAGAAATTATATGGTACGTGGCGCCTTTAAACTGCGTTTTCCCGAAAACCATGTTTTTCAAACTGGTGCTGGTGTGACGGATTGCGCAAGAACGACTTGACTGATTCTAATGAAAATTCAAAAACTTTCATAACACGTAATTTTGCTGGGATTGATGTTTCGCATTTTGCAAAAAAATTTTTTCTTCATATTTTCTACACTAAACCATTGCAAGAAATCCAATTTGTCACATGTAGGTGTCTAATTAGATCAAAAACATTTATGGAAGAAAATTTAATGTCAATATCTGAAAGATGTTGATATATAATTATTTTTTATAAAAATTTGATTACAGCTATCTTTGAACAGGCTCTAGACGCCACATCGTTTATCTTTACACGCCGCGCAGAGTTAACTTTGGGTGCATTGTTTATGTAAACTCAGCACCATTCTTGCAAATTGTGACAATTTTTCGTATTTTTATATGAGGAATGAAATGTGTACGAAAATTGTTGTGCCTGACATGAACAGATTTATTGATATGCAGATGCAAAGTTTGAATACGATTGTAGCCGAAAACATAGAACGCTACCCTTAAAATGCGACCAGTGTCGTAAAAATATCGAAGAACTGAATCCTCGAAACTTCATTATTGACGCGTTTGTTATGTTATTGAATTACAAGCCATAGATAAAACAACCACTTTCAAAAAATTTATGGATCCGATCACCTTCACTGAAGACTCTAATGTTCCTAGAGAAGAGCGCGTTACTGTCGGTATGAAAAATTACAGTAAAATTATCTTTGAAAGACCATTCATTTTTATGATTTATCTTCGAATTTTCAGTAAAATAATAAAAATTTTCAATTTTTGCCGTTGCTTATGATGTCTTATCAATATGTAATTTCATATAAATATTAAAAAATTCTATTCATGAAATATATGAAATCAGACCTTTCCTACTCTTTTAAGTTCTTGTATTTTGTGTGTGATATAAATTGAATAAAATTTATAAGAATAACATATTTCTGCTCTTGAATATGGCCATTACAATGACTTTGAGTTAAAATGTCCGTACGTAACGTTTATTTTTAAAAAAAAATTAATTATTCAAAAGAAAGCAAAGCAACAAAGTTGTAAATCATTATTATTATCGTGATGCCAGTACATTAAAGAATCGAAAACCACAAAGAGCCGATGAATATTCGATTTATATTCGCAGAGTTTTCAACGTAAATATAGCAAACAGAATATGTGTGTATCTGGCGTCCGTACGTAACGTTTTGTGTTTCAGTACCCGTGAGTCCCTTTTTCCTAAATAATTTGCCTGCTTAAACGTGCTTCTTTTATAGGAAATTTCCCGCTCTTTCGCATAGTGTTATTGATTTTTATTTCAAAAGTGAAATTATAGTACTTTTTCATACATTTATGTCGAAAAAAACGTCCGAATGTCCGTACGTAACACGCGAAAATGCCCTATTGCCAAATTTTTCTGAATTTTCAGACATATTTTTCTTGGTAAAATATGTACTAACTTTATATGTTTCCAGAGAATTTCAGCCAATATTGAGTAAACTCGTTAAAAGGACCGTTCGTCTATTTTAAATCCATAACATTTTAAACTTAAAATAGCAAAAATTGACAATGACAATTACCATCTGTTAAATCGTGTCCGTAAATGAGAGCTTGGCATTTGGCGACATTGATGCTATGTAATAATGATATTTTTCGTAGATTGGTGTTGATGAGGGGCGTAATAACGCCAAGTTTGCTTAGTCCTAACCATATCGCCACATATTCCGGACGGTTTTCCAAAAATAGAGCCACTGCGTCGCCTTTTCTATAACCATGCGTTTTGAAAGTCGTTGCGACTTTGTTGCTCAAATCTTCGATCTATCAACATTTATTTCATAATGATTATTTCAATAATGTTCAGTTTCATCTCACAATATAAATTTAGATACAGTAGACTCTTTATGTAAAAGAAAATTTGGCAGATTTTTTTCTGTAACGCATGAATTCTGGGACTTGCAGCAGATTATCGTGATGAGCGTGAAGATAAGGTATAGGCTTGATATAAATTTGAGTTAAAGTACCTGTATAAAGGAAACCAAGCAAAAAATTATTATTCAATCCAGGAGCGTTCCAAAACGAATGAGGGGAAAGGAAAGAGGTATCAAAATATTTCTTGAGAGGTGGAGGTAATTATTTGTAGACGCTGAAACTATATTATTAGAAATTTCTTTAAATTAATACAGTTTTGATACATACAATAGATGTTTCAAGTTGTAGGAATAACATTAAATTGTACGAAGTTTTGAACTCGTAAATTTTTCATTCTTCGTTTGATCCTCTTTTCAAAAGATTCATCGTGACACTATTCACGAAAATCGAATAATTATAATATTCAACTCTGCCTCTGGCTTTTATGAATGATGAAAACCTTGAAGTCTGAAATCTCGATATTTTCAAGAACGCCCAATAATATTATTGGAACTGAATGTAAAAACTGTCGACGATATTTTTGTACACTTTCTTTTATGAATAATAACTCATCTAACAAACTTTAGAATTGAATCAAACATCGAACGATTTTGAGAAATAATGATAGTCATTTCTTCTGTTCAGTCAGTGCAATGTATGTTTTCTTTTGCGAATTTGACCCTTTATAGATGATACCGGAAGAATTCCAAAAAGTTTCAAATCATTACTAACTAAAAAACAGGCATATGAAATAAATTGAACGTATCCCATGAATTTTCTCTAGTCCACTTTCGTCAAATTTGAAGAAGCTGTTCAATGATTTCATTTAAAGCAACTCTACTGAGAAATAAACTTGATCCGACGTCCAATCCAACCTAAGAATGACGTTAGATCTGATGTCAGACATTGTCAGATATAACACAAAATCTAATCTCATATCTGAAGTTTACGATTGACCGAATGCAGTTTTTTTTTTTTAAAGCACTAGAATTTTTGTTAAACAATAATGGATTTTACGATTCATGCCAAAAAAAATCACCTATAAATTAAATATGTCAAAACAAATCGTTATAAAACGTTAATGAATTCACCGGAACATTTTAGATGATTTTTTCCACATTTGCTTGTTTCAAGCACGACGGCAGAATGCAATCCAACTAAAGTTATGTCGTTTTCGTAACAGTAGTAATATTATTTTATTCAAAAAAACTGCTAAAAGAATGATTGCGAAAGAACAAGTAAAACAATCTTCAAATCATTACAGTAGGATACGTGTTGCCATTCATTGCGAAAAAAGGTCTGACCTCCTCGAATGTCACTAACACAATAGAATAGATTCGTCAGCATCAAACAAAAAAACTATAGTTAAGCAGTTTTCTTGTCACTTTTATATTACACAAATTGACGAATATGACAAATTCTAATCGAAGGAAAAATGATAATTAGTTTTGATAAATCTACATTTTGTTGTCAGCGCAATGTAAAAAATGTAGAACGTTGTATTTCAAAATCAGTGGCGAATCTAGGATTCAACGTTTGGGGGGGGGGGGGGGGGCTTAAAAGTATTGAAAAATCTACGGTCATGTTTTTTTTTTGTGTAAATAGTAAAAATTTTCACATAGATAATAACCTCATCAAAATAGATAAGACACGTGTTTTTGTTTATTTTTGCTTGAAATTCAGTTGTTCTGTCGCAGGTTATTTTTATATATCGGCTGAATTTCAATTTTTTTCTACTTTTAGGGGGGGGGGGGGGGTAAGAGATAACTTAGAAAAAAAAACAATATTTTTGCTGATTTTTCATGGAGATATAGCTGGAAATAATAAATGTAAACTCTTTTTAAATTTTAAAGCATCATCTGAAGAACATTTAGTTGAAATTTCGTGCTAAAATATTAGCAAATGAGCCGGTGACAGAGCATTTCCCAAAACGTCTTTTAAAAAACACATTGTGCGGTGAACACGATAATTAAGCGTAAAATCATCTGAAGTTCAAAATTTTGACAAATTTACTTAGAATATGAGTTTATTCTCCCCCCTCCGTTGTTTTGAAGATTTTATTTACATTTTTCAACTGTTCGTGGCCGTTCAAAGCAAAAAATGCAATTTTCCTCTAATTTTTTCGCCATTTTGTAGGTGAAAAACCACCTTGATTTGTAAAAAGAAAGGTAAAAACGACGGAGGAGGGAAAACAAACTCATATTTCAAGTATATTTTACAATATTTTACATTTCAGATGATTCTACACTGAGCTATCGTGTTCACCGCACAAAACGGTTTTTTCAAAAGACGTTTTGGGAAATGCTCTGTCACTGGCTGATTTTCCAATATTTAATCAAAAAATTGTAACTGAATGTTTTTCAGATGATGTATTATAATTTAAAAAAAGTTTAAATTAACTTGCTTCAACTATATATCTGTAACAAGTCAGCAAAAAAAGTGTGTGTTTTTTTTTTTTTAAGTTATCCCTTACTCCCCCTTTAATAAATTGTCTTAAATTGTTTAATTATGAAAAGTTAGCTTTTTTTCTGTAACAAATTTTTTTATGTTCATGGTTGTGGCAAAAAAAAATTAGTAAACCTTGAGGTGACTCGGAACCTACTGTAGTACGAAAAAGACAAATAGAAAGTGAACCGCTCGGGGAGCTTCAGCCCCCATAGCCCCCCTCCCCCCCCCCTCTAGATCCGCCACTGTTCAAAATTTCTTTATAACTTGCAAAAAATTAGTCATTTAGACGTAAATGATTGAAAAAATTATCAATAAAATAAATATCTTATTTCGAATTCTCAAATGCCTTATCTAATGGATCTGATGTAACGATTAAATTCTTCAGCTTGACCTTGTAACCGTATTACTTTGTTTCATCAAAATTTGCGCTGTTAAAACTCACATGCATGTACGTACTACTGTTGTCCAGGATACAAACCTTTTTTAACTTTTTCTTCAACCAAAAAAAATGCATTGGAAAATATTCTATATTGATACCCCAACTACATTAATGTGTATATCGACAATACTTAACTAGAAAAACCCCGATTGACTCTTTTCTAGTATGTAACCACATATTTTTATGTATCAATCTTTGAAGAGATTTCAGCCACTGGAAGTTTATTCAATCAACCATAAACATGAATGAATGAAAAATATAGTTTTTATAGATACAGTCCCTGGCCATATTATTTATCTAAATCTTATAAATGTTTCTCAGTCTTATTTTATATTGTATTTTAGTATTAGATGGATCTTATATATTATTTTCTATATTTCATTATTGTATTATCTTATATTTTATTTTATAGTAAGACAACCAGCAAATATTAAGAGTACTTGTATTTTTAGTCACTTTTTGAATGACCCATTGCGCTCAAAGCTGAATGACAGCAGTATTTACACGAACACATCTAAACGTCAAAAACATGCTCATTAAGATTTAGGAGATAAGTCCATTTAAACGGCCAAAAAGTTGCCCATTATCGTTTTTTTTTTCCACAATAAACAGAAGGCCGATTGCTGCCAAATTTATATATGTGTAATGATGTTTATAAAAGTACAACTCATAATTTTTATAACGAAAAAAAAAAAAAAAAAAAATGATGGAAATAGTTCGCCCTTACACATCAGTGGTCCGAAGTGATATTTCAAACGGTGGGCGTTAAAACTTGAGTTACATTTATTTGAAAAATATAATATTTTTCCAAACGTTAGTTGATGGATGTATTTTCGCCCTGGATGAGTTTGTTTTTCATTTTGACACATTTTTCAAAAACGCTGGGCCAGAGTAAAAATTTTCGATAACAAATTTTTTTCTCCTTTTTATAGATGGATAGAAAGATGGATATATCAATGTATCTATCCTTTTTATATAAAATAGTATATTTTGTATGAAGCGTGGCTTTTAGGGCGAGGACTAATTTATCTGCCGAGGCGCAGCCGAGGCTGATATTTGGTCCGAGAACAAAGCCACGTCTCACGGTCCGAGGTGCAAACGATTCTTTTTGCAAAACACGCGAAAAAATTGTACTTGGAGGACTTGTACGGCCGCGTTGAATACGCCCATTTCCGACCGGCAAACGCTTCAGTCCCTGGCGACACGTACTGGAGCAATGCCTCAGTGCGTGTTTTTTTGCTTCAGTACGTGTATTCAGGGACTGAAGCATTTGCCGGTCGGAAATGGTTGTATTCAATGCGGCCATACAGTTCCTCGAAGTACAACGTTTTTGCGTGTTTTGCAAAAAAAGTTTTTTTTTCAACATAGCGAAATCGGCACCTGCTTCAAGGCACGATAAAAGGCAGTTTGAACTAAAATCACAAAATAAAATAAAAATCCTGTAAGTACAAACAAATTATACTTTTATATACATCAATAAACATTTAAAAATTTAGTAACAATTGGCATTTTACTTATCGTTAAAGTGACATGTGATCCATCGGACTTAAATAATAATTTATTTCAATTCAGATTTTATTAATTTTCAGTTACAAACTTTCGCTTTTATGAATAAGCATTTTTTTATGCACAATATAGAAACCTCATTACAAAAGGGCTTGAAAATTTGATTCTCTTTTCTTATATCATTCAATTTCATTTGATGTCCATCGATTTTTCAACAAAACATTTTATCCAAAAATTCAATCAAAATTGAATCAATGTCACTTACAATCATTTGATAAATCTTTGCACAGTGAACTTATCTTCCTGATATTTATTTGACTTATCGTATATTCTATTAATATAAAATGTATATTCATGAGTATTTCTCTTCTGGGAAAATATTTATACAAATATGTATGTATAACGAAGTATCATATAATACTGTATAAAAATAACAAAATTTTAGGAATTTTAATGAAAAAAAAAAAAAAAAAAAACGAATTTTCGAACATTATTCAATTTTGATATGTTTGTTTTCAAATTCTCGTGTTTTTATTGATCCCACGTTTATTTTACGATAAAATAACATTTTGCTTCATGTAATAATTCCTTTCAAAGGAATAATTTTCAAGTTTATGTTCAAACTTGATCGCATCTTTTTGCCACGCCCCTGGATGTACATAATTACATTATTTCCTTGAAATGTTACCAGATTTCCTTAAGTATCCTTTTGCAAGAAATCAATTCAAGTTCTAATAATAAGTACAGAAATATGATTACAAAACAATATTAAATCAATTTTCCAATGCAATAATAAAATAAATAAACTAAAACACATTAATAATAGTAGTTAGGTAATATTGAACAAAAGTGAAATAAAATTACGTACTTGTTGGAATGTCCATTCTTGGTCTTCATAAATCAAACATGGATGATTTGGATGGCGATCAACGTTCTGCCTAAAGACATCTGCGACACTTCTATTCTTCTTTTCGTGACACCTGATAACCCACAACAATTTGATGTACCGAGTGATTGCTCTGTAAAAAGAAAGAAGACAAAGAATTCAATTATAATATACATCATTGATAAAATATCATTGTTACGATTTGAGTTAAACTTATTTCTATGATTAATTTAATAAAAAAAACTGAAAGGTAGAAATTTTTTCCATAGCATTCTGTTTTATTAAATTACATGTCTAAACTCCAATAAATTTTTTGGATTACTATCGAATTCTCTTATATAATCTTTTTATTACAGAGTAAAGGGTGCTGTACGATAATATACACACTAGCTTTCATCCATGAAAATTATTTTATTTGTGCGAGTGAAGATTAAATAATTTTTTCATTCATATTTGACTCTATAAACTTATGAAAATAATTTTAATTAAAGTCAATTTTGTAAAATTTTTCTAGACATTAGATATTTTCGTAAAAATAATTTTTCTTAGCATTAGATACTTCTTCACCGTATATACATGTACACAAATTTTCCAAAACTGGAAAATAAAACAGCTATACTACACTTCTTTGAGCAGTTATTTAAAAAGTGTCAGTAAAAGTAAAAAACTTTTTCAAAGTACTCTATATTATTAATTAATGTTCATAAACGTTTTTGTATTCACTAGATTCATTTTCATTTTCAACAAGCCTGAAAATTATGTTATGTGAAAATTAAAAAAAAAATTACGAAAACATTCTTGATAATTGTCTTTTTTTTATCTGTGAAATTTGAGTGAAAATAAATACATAATTTGAAGGAAGTTACGAGTAATGAATAACTATGAGTAATATTCAACATAGTAACAAACAACTTATAATTATTGCTTTTCAGTAATATTACGAAAGTTTAGGGGCCGGAAAGCAAAACGACATCTGCGCGCGGGACAGTTAGAGAATGAAGGAATGCCTAAACCGAGTGGACCCAGTGATCGAGAATCTCCGATCACTCAGTCCTTCATTCCTTCATTCTCTGTCCTGTCCCGCGCGCACATGTCGTTGTGCTTTCCGGCCCCTCAATTTTTGTATTCCATGTTAATAAATGATTACATTTACACTCGGACGTCGAGCTATTGGAAGACGAGATATTGGACATCTCAATAAGCGTGAAGAAAATTCAAATAAGGTTCTCAACATTTTGAGAGATTTAATCCTGCTCGCTGGAAAATTCACATCACCATCTAGTCATTAGGTTATTGTCGTACCAAAATTCTGGCGCTTGTTATATATTTTAGGGCGTTGTGGAGCATCATTAAAAGTGCACTCATTGTGTCGACGGAAAAGGGCCAATATATTGGACTGCTTCGTACATCATTTGTTTAAGTTCCCCGATCAGTCCAATAGCCTGACATATTCTCGACGTATTCTCGATTGTATTCTGCTGTGGGCTATTGTTATCTCCAAAAAATTACTGGTAATGTTTACCAAATTATAATTTTCCTAATTTGCTGTTTTACCTGTATAAAAAAGTACTGCTTGATTGAACTTCACATAAGAATTTATTTTAATGTCTGGTTTTGTCTTGATTTTCGTAATCATTTTGAACGATACTGTCATTCATTCCCTATCACATACTTGATCAATCGAATCAAAAACTCTTCCTCCCTCTTTTCACCTATTTCATCCAAACCATTGAATAATCGGTAAAAATGAATTATAAACAATTGCAATGGCATTTTAGCGCATATTAAGGAAACTTGAAAACAAAATTCGAAAAACTCAAAAATGCCTGATAATTCTTTCCGGTGTAGACTTCGAACTTCGATCGATTTTAGGTAATGATAGGATCAGTTATTTGATTAATGACGAAATATATGGATCTTTGTACCGGGTACTCTAGATGAAAAATGTGCCACTGGCTCTTTTAAGTAAATTTCGCGTAGCCTTGAAATGATGTCAACGTTAAACCAAGAGAACTGCGAGTAGAAAGTTACGTTCGATCTTGATAAATATAAAAAACTCAAGCAAACAGTTTTTTACTATTCAAATTGCCACCATTTGAAAAAAATTAACTTTTTGTAATGTAAGGTTCAGAAAAATTTAAAAGTATGAGATTAGATTAATCACTTGCATGACTTTGAATTTCTTAATTGGATCCCAAAATATGCAAGATCCATAAGTCAATGGATAAATTGTAAATAACCTCTAGACTATGTAGATAAATAATTTCTAGGCCCCTGATTTTGAAAAACCTTAGTGTTGTTAAAAATATTGCTTACTTGGCTCGAACGCAAAGTTTGTCGACAAAGCAAATTCATTCTTGACTCCGAGAAAAAATTCCCGACTGTGAAAGCGTGGAATAAAAGATGATCGTGACAAAAAAAACTTCACATAAGTGTCAACAATTCAGAAGCACTACGCCATTCCTCTCTTTTCTTCTATTATGATAAAAATCACGAATATAATTTTTTTGTTAGTTCTATGTATTCTGAAAAAAATGCTAAGAAGAGCTTCCTGACACCTCAGTTCACTATTGATCGATAATACATATGAATACAATATTATTTTGCAAATACTATAACTTTCTAACAAATAATTCAGGAACGCCATCTTTTTTCCTCTCTCTATTTTTGACCAACAGCTGTGACTTTTACTATGAATGAATATATGTAAATTGTTATTATGGATTACAAATATGTTATTACCTCATACCTCTCCTTACCCCTGATCAACAGTAATTTCGACTTTTACAGTACTACAAAACTTTTCGAAAAACAGCAGCAATACGTACGTAAATGTTAGAAATGCAACATTCAAGATTGAAACATAATTATAAGTCAGAAAAATCGGGCAGGTCAGTGACTATTAATACTCAAGTCCAGATTTGCCAATAGTTGAATGCCACGTACGATTCTGTAGTAATTGAATGTATGAAACCTTTACAAAGAAAATTTATATCATTATAACATTAATCACTCTGTAATAAAGTGAAGCCCTTACTGAGCGGAAGCGACAAAGTTAGTTTTTTTTTTTTTTTTTTTTTTTTGTTAATTCCTCAGACCAGAGCCCTCACCTTCAAATCTTACTTTGAAAATGTTTTTTTTTTTTTTTTTTGAATATCGACATTTTTTCGCAGACAGATAATCAACTAATTGACTCATCGACTAATTAAGCATGCGGATCCCATGTGATTTACGCGCGGGGCAGTTAGAGAATGTAGGAATGAGTGAACGGGTCCAGCGTGAGTAGACGAAAATTTAAATCCGTTTTCAAAAACTAAAATCGCGAGATCTCCGAAACTATTCATCCAATTGCACCAAATTTTCAGATGTATCGCTCCTTGCTTCAGCGCCGTCTTCAATACAAGAAAAAACATAATTTTTGTCCAAAAAAAAATATAACTAATCAACGATCTTTTCTATGTCATACGATCGCTATTTATGAGAAAACTTTTCAAATTTTTGACCAAGAATATTTTTTTCTATGAAACCCCTTGGCGTACAACGACCAATATAGCGCGTACAGGGCGCGTATAGGGCATGTATAGAGCGACCACAAGAAGCATACATGTTTTTTACATACACCATTTTTATTAAAACCTTATAAGCAGTTGCAAGAAAAATTTTTTCATGTAAACGTTAATTCTGTACAATTTCGTATGAATTACGAGGGGGGACCCAAAAGTAACGGGAATTAGGTGGTGGGGGAACCGCGGAGGGGGGGGATCGGGTTCTCCACTGGTTCTCTTCCAAGCTGCTACTCTCCCAAGTCAGTGTGCAAAGTTCATTTGCTGTGAGTGCATTCGTTCGTCCGTAAGAATTTTTCTAGTGAAACGACTTTTTCCGTTTCGGCGAAAACGTGAAATGGCTGAGTGCGGAGAGCAACGCGCGGCTGTAAAATTTTGTTTTTTGTTAGGAAAAACACCCGCGGAAACCCTTGTGATGCTGAAAACAGCTTATGGGGATAATGCTTTGAGTAAAACGCGTGTGTACGACTGGTTTTCGCGTTTCAAGAATGGAGAGAGGTCAATAGAAGACCAACCTCGTTCTGGGTGCCCCTCGACTTCAAGAACGGACGAAAACATTGAAAAAATCAACACTCTTGTTCGTGAAGACCGTCGCCGAACCATCGATCAACTTTGTGAGATGTCTGGATTGTCATGGAATTCAATTCAGAGGATTTTAACTGAAGATTTGAGCATGAGGAGGATTGCAGCCAAATTTGTTCCTCGCCTTCTCTCCGACGATCAAAAGGAGCGTCGACTTCAGGCCTGTCTTGAGCTGCAAAATCAGTTGGATGAAGACCCAGATTTTTTTCTCAAGGTTATAACTGGCGATGAATCATGGTGCTATGGCTACGACCCCGAAACAAAGCAGCAATCAAGCCAATGGAAGACACCTCTCTCGCCTCGTCCAAAAAAGGCACGCCAAGTGAAGTCCAACATCAAGACATTGCTCATTTGTTTCTTCGATTGCAGAGATATTGCGCACGCAGAATTTGTTCCTCCAGGCCAAACGGTCAACCAACACTTCTATTTGGAGGTTTTGAAAAGGTTGAGGGAGAACATCCGGAAGAAAAGAGCGGATCTTTGACGCACAGGAGATTGGTTCTTCCACCACGACAATGCACCTGCCCACACAGCGCTGTCCGTGAAGAAATTTTTGACCAAAAACGGCATGACACCGATTGTTCACCCCCCCCTATTCACCGGACCTTGCCCCCTGTGACTTTTTTTTGTTCCCTAGACTCAAAAGGGACACGAAAGGAAAACGTTTTGGGACTGTAGAAGAGGTGAAACAAAAATCGTTGGAAGGTTTAAAAAACATTGAAAAAAATGAATTTCAGAACTGTTTTGAACACTGGAAAAAAAGATTGAACAAGTGTATTACAGTCAATGGGGGTTACTTTGAAGGTGATAAACATTGTGTGTGAAAAAATTTGTCAATAAAAAAGTTGTAACACAATTCCCGTTACTTTTGGGTCCCCCCTTGTATTTTGTATTTACAACATTTTTTATAAGATAATTCAATGTATACAAATTTTTCAATAAGTTATTTCTATTATTTGTATTAGATGTATTTAGCATAATATATTGAATCATCTTTAATTTACATTTTCGAAGAACTTTCATTTATACGTGCATGTTTCTCAGTATGCTTGGAACAGAAACTTTCGGAAACATTCAGAAAGATAGACAGATCACGTTTCGACCCATGTTTAAAGGATTTCTACAATAATTTGACTTTGAGAAAAAAATTGCATGCAGCCATCTAGCTAACACGAGCTAATACTAACCAACTTGCGTGTGCGCGTTACGAGTGGTCAAACAGGGCCGTAGAGAGAAAGTCCGGGCCTGGAGGGAAAATTTACAGGTCCATGTTTAAATATTGTGAAAAATGGTTCAAGCATAATAAATCTCTAAAAAAAAGGTCATTAATTTAGTTATAAAAAAAATTGGTGACCTTTTATAGCGATATGTCACTGTTAATGCTTAAATCCAGCACTGGTTGAATTATGCATTGACAGTCTTTTCGCTGGGCCCCTGGAAAAACTGCGGGCCCGGGGTGAATCCACCCCCTTTCCTCTACACTCACGTCGGGTCTGTGGTCACTTATAGGCTATCTTGAGGTACCTATAGTAAAATACAGCCAAATACGGCACACTTAGAGTGAGCTCCAAGGCCTACAAGAGACCTACGTAAAATAAAAAATTATTATTAAAGACCTACAGATAGCCGATATGTCACCTACAGATGACGTACAGTTATTAACAAGAAACCTTTACTAAAATCAAGTCAACTATATTTGATCTGGAGGCCATCTGTAGTTCGTTCGTAGTTCACCTATAAGTCATTTGTAGGTCAATTGTAGACCAACTGTAGGGCATGTAAGGTAAAAATAAGTCCATAATTTATCTGTAGGCAACCTATACGTCCCCTAAATTATACGTCTGACACTCACATTTTGAGAAATATTTCATATTTACGGAAGTCATTAAGTACTATGTAGTACTAATCTTGAAACTATGATTTTTTTCCTTTCATTTGATCCCTAACACTTTACAATCCACTCCTTGGTTCACTCAGGAGACAGAAAAACAGTTTTTTTTTTTTTTTCTCGAAAACACAATGAAATTTGTTCAGACTGAACGTGCATATTTCACTGCAAGACTTCTGTTTCCGGCTGTACTGAAGCCCGTAGCGGACGTTTTTGGAAAATCTGTTGTTGATCGATTTGGCTCAATAATTTATTATATATCCTTTTCACGTAACTTAAAAAATAAAACGTCAGTTTTATTTTTGTCAGTTGGGTCAGTCGGGTGGCGCAACTGCCATACGCGTTTGCATCGATCCCGTGTAAAATTATTCATAGCGCACTCGTTCTTTTTTTTCAATCGGACCGTTTTTTTCTCAGAGCAATCATCTTGACGAATCCACGTAACAACTTGCGAAAATTCTATTCAACATGTTGGATGAAAACTATGCTTAAAGAAATTTGATGGATCGCCAATAAACTATGTGACTCGCGAAAACGCTAAAACAAGATTTGGAAATTCCAACGTCTTTTATTCTGGCTGAGGCGTTAGAAAAAAGAAAGCTACTCGTGAAAGTAGGATCAATTTTCTCAACTCTGTGTAATTTATGATTAGAAAAAGTCCTCGAAGAGTTAATAGAATATCACACAAAAGTAGCAATGCATTTATTTATCAACATAAAATAACGATTGTCATTGCTTTCGCTTTTTTTTAGCCGAATCGAAAATCATTTTTTCGAGTTTGTTTTGTGTGAGTGACGTGCGTGTGTATGTGAAACATTGTTTACTTCTGCTTGTCGTCTGCTGCCGTGCTGTCGTCAGCAGCTATCATCAGCTGTTAATTCGTTTGACGTGACTTATAGTCAAGGACGTAGTCAGGATTTCTATTAAGGGGGCAAAAATTTTCGTCATCGACCGAATTTAAAAACGATATCATTTCTCGTAAGGATAAGTTCCATTCGTTTCATTAATTTTACATTTATAATTTACCTTGAAATTTTTACGAGTTTCTCATTTTCTTAAAAATATGATATGAAAAATATGAATTATGAAAATCGACCTAAGAAATAAAATGAAATACTTTTCTTCTGTTGGATCCTTAAAGAATGTGCGTAAGATGTTACATTGAAACGGTCATAAATTTGCAAAAAATATTTATAAAAAAATAAGCATTGCGCGGTAGATACTTCACATGCAGTAGATTATATAAGAAATAGCGTGGCTTAGTTGATACAGCGTCAGCGTGGCAATCGGTCACCGTCGGTTCAAATCCTCGTCAAAGTAAATTTTTTTTTTCGTTTTTTATTTTAATTTATTTAGCATGATCCTACTAGCATTTGGCTAGCAGCATCAAGGTACTTGTACAAGACATTGGCAAGAGTAGGTCAAGAATCAGAATTTTGTTTAAGACTGGAGCGGGACTGTGGCCACAGGCCCACCTAAGACTTGAGCAAGAGCTCTCAAGATTCTTGCTTTAGTCTTTGGCAAGTCTTGACTTACTTGACTTAAGTCTTATTTACAATCCAGGGATATATCCAATAAACAGTACATTCTGAATATTTTAAAATTGAGCGCTGACATATTTTCAAACTTGTATCGATTTTCGTTGATTGAAATTTCTTTTGAATATAAATTACGAAAATAGAAGTTTCCCAATTCAAAATTGATAAAAAAATGCTCATGCACCTTTTCAAATTCAATTTTTATGGCATTTTTTATCTCTTTCTTTCATTTAAAAATTTGTTAAGTAAATTTTTTGTACGTCTCCGGGTAGAAAATCTTATGTGAATCTTGGCGCATTTGCTATCCTCGGACAAGGACGATATTCCTCGGCTGGCGCCTCGGAACATGAATTATCGTCCTTGCTCTCGGAACATCAATTATGCGCCACGGTACATAATGTACTATATTTATTTTTCTCATAATTTTTGTATAAAAAATATTATATTTGATATATTTACCAAAACAAATTAGATTGATAACGCCCAATTTCTCTCAGTATGAAAGAAATTTGATTATCGGTGAAAAAAGCAGTGAAATCAACACCTCCCTCCACTATCGAACATTAAAATGTTAAAAATGAAGGCTAAGGTTAGTAATCCAAGTAAAGTATGATTTCGGATTCGATCTTTATAAAAAAAAAAGGTAGATATTAAATAATTTTCTTTTCTTTGCAAAATATTTACAACTGTAAAAGATTTACAACTGACGCCTTTCTTTTCGGCTTACGAAGGCTGTGAAATCATAAAAAAAAAAGGCTAATATCGAATATATAATATTTCATAAGCAATGCATCAAAAGTTTTCAGTTGTCACTTAAAAAAATTCTGAAATCATATGAAAAGACTAATTCATACTCGAAATACGACAAAACATAATGTGACATATGTTTTTTCCATTAATGTCCTTCTTACGAAAGTTTGAAAAATCGCAAAAATGTATTAAAGTTTTACGCATGCAAGGTTCTATTTTTATTTTCCATAAAAAACGTGTTGCACTATTCTTAGAAAGAAAATTAATTCAATTTACATATGTGCAATTATTGCATAAAGTTTGGCTTTCAAGTCCTTAGCGGCTCGTTGATAGGAAACAAGAGCATAGAAGTTACACTTCAAGAAAATTATTTTTTCCTTTCATTTTGAAGCAAATATTAAATAGGAAAAATGCTGTGACAGCTTAACTTACAGCTTTTCTATAAAGGTGCTGCTGCTTTCAAAAATGTTCAGATGCGGTTTAAAAAAATGGTTTAAATTTAACCAACATATTTTTCATTATGAACTACGGTTGCACTTTGTGGGGTTTATTTACGTAGAAAGTAAAAAAAGATCTGACACGTTCAAATAAATCTTTATCACATGATTGTAAAGCAGTTCTAGCTTATAGTTAAGAAACTGACGCTCTTTTGAAAAATCTTTACTTTAATATTAACAAAAGATTTGCACGAGAAAAGTAAGCAGTTTAACGTAAGCATGATGCATGTATGAAGGATTGCAGTTTCTTTCAAAAAATAATTATCAACTTAGTCTATTCTCTACGTTGATAAATTATCATTTCAATCAACATAATAGTTTAAGTAATCTCGTGCACCTTTAAATTTCAATTTTCCTCCTTCGTACTAAATAAGTTATGTGCTCATAACGGTGCTCATGTTTGATCTGTATATCCATATGCAATGAAACAAACGCTTTAGAAGAATAGAAAATCTAGTTATGTAAACACTTAAATAAAACTGTTTGACAGAAATTATTTTCCAAGTTATCGCAACATATCAGTGTATCCTCAAGAAAGTGACATTCTTTTCTCGAAGATGAGGTAAGAATAATATTTTAATGTTAGATTTTGATAAGAGATATAACATTCTAGACAAAACTTAGTTGATGGTCCATACGAGGAGCCGCTAAGGACTTGAAAGCCAAACTTTATGCAATAATTGCACATTTGAGCCCCCGGATGCGATAACTCGCCGAGCGCTCGAAAATGCTTAAAAGTACCGTCAGCGCGGTGATGTCACGAGTCAAAATCAAAATCCGAATTTAGAAAAATGAAAAATACTCATCGATAGCTTTTGAAAAATGAATTTTAGTCTACATGTAAACTTTTTTTGTGAATGTCATAGTTATAATTGAAAAAAATAAAAAACGGTGATTTTTGAATCAGAAATTCAATGTTTTTCAAAACTTACATCGCCGCTGAGCATTCATTTTTCAAGATATTTTCATAACCTTAGTATACTTTTGTTCGGGAAGGTCTAGCGATGAAAACAGTATCAAAATATTTATGAAAAGTTATTAACAACTGACTTTTTTTTAATCCGACTGAAAAACCATGTTTTCGAACGTTCGCATGAAAAATGTATCGAGGGAATTTTCGTTTTTAACGGGGTTTTCACGCTTGTCATAATTTTAAGTGTATTGTCGAACTTTTTGGAAAGTTTTAGTTCTCTAAAACTATTATTTATAGAAAAGCTAGCAGGTTGAACACAACGCGCAGCGCGATGTGATTGAATTTTACGCGCTCGAGCTCCGTAGTTAGTCCTACCAGCGAAAAATTCAAGCACATCGCCCTGCGCATTGTGTTAAACCTGCTAGCTTTACTATAAATAATAGTTTTAGAGAGCTCAAACATTCTAAAAAGTTCGACAATACACTCAAAACTATGACAAGCGTGAAAACCCCGTTAAAAACGAAAATTCCCTCGATACATTTTTAATGCGAACGTCGGAAAACATGGTTTTTCAATCGGATTAAAAAAAAGTCAGTTGTTAATAACTTTTCATAAATATTTTGATACTGTTTTCATCGCTAGACCTTCCCGAACAAAAGTATACAAAGGTTATGTAAATATCTTGAAAAATGAGTGCTCAGCGGCGATGTAAGTTTTAAAAAACATTGAATTTCTGATTCAAAAATCACCTTTTTTTATTTTTTCAACTAAAACTATGACATTTACAAAAAAAATTTAAATGTATACTAACATTCATTTTTCAAAAGCTATCGAGTAGTATTTTTCATTTTCCTAAATTCGGATTTTTATTTTGACTCGTGACATCACCGCGCGGACAATACTTTTAAGCGTTTTCGAGCGCTCGGCGAGTTATTGCATCCGGGGGCTTATTTGTAAATAGAATTAATTTACTTTCTGAGAATAGTGCAACACCTTTTTCATGGAAAAAAAAAATAGAACCTTGCATGCGTAAAACTTAAATACATTTTCGCGATTTTTCAAACATTTGTAAGAAGGACATCAATGGAAAAAACATGTGTCACATTATGTTTTGTCGCATTTCAAGTATGAATTAGTCTTTTCATATGATTACAGAACTTTTCTAAGCGACAACTGAAAACTTTTGATGCATTGCTCATGAAATATTATATTCGATATGAGCCTTTTTTTTATGATTTCAGAGCCTTCGTAAGCCGAGAAGAAAGGCGTGAGTTGTAAATCTTTTATAGTTGTGAATTTTTTGCAAAGAAAAGGAAATTATTCAATATCTACCTTTGTGTGTTTTTTTTTTTATATAAAGATCGAATCCGAAATCATACTTGGGTTACTGACCTTAGCCTTCATTTTTAACATTTTAATGTTCGATAGTGGGGGTATGTTTTTATGGGATCGTCGAAGCATCTTGTTCGATTTATTTAAGCATATTACGACGCCGAGATAGTAAGTTAAAAGTAACGGAGTATTTTGGGGACCGAAAATACTCAATTACATCGAACGGAGTATCTCGAAGTTGGAAAATATTAAGATACACGTTTTTGTGTAACTTCGAAAGTAATTCATTATTTATATTGTATTTTGTGTTGTATTTGATAAAAAATTTCCGAACACTGACCGCGAACGCAATATCGAATTTACAACAATAACTTTTTCAAACAAATTATCGAAATTTTTCGTTTTTTTTAAGATGTTTACGTTCTTTGTGATTTTCGTGATTTGCAAGTATTCAAGCAATTTCAAATTTCCACTGTATATAGTTTTAAAAAGATTGTTTAAAGAATTGACACCATCGAATTTTCGCAAGATGAGAAAATTAAGCATAATTTTTTTTGTCCGTTCACTCGAATCAAATATCAAATTCGCAATGTTTATTTGTTTAAACAAATGATTGAAAAAAAACAGTTTGTTGAAAATGCATGCATGTGGTTTTTTTTTCGCTATCATAATATAAAATTTCTTACAAATTTGTATTACAAATTTTCCGATTTTTTTTTTTTAAATACCTACAGCATTGGGTTTTGGTAAGATGGAAAAACTTTTCGATGTTTTTTTTGGCTGTTGACGTCAAATTCAGCGTCAAATTTGAAGCGTTCATTTGTTACAACTGATCATCGATCAAATTTAATTGTTTTGATGGTGCGTCTCTTTTGTATATTAAAATCTTTTTTTCAACAGATCAAAAATTTTACACGCAAACATCTTCCATTTATGGTTTTAACGAATTCTTACGGTATAACATTTCGCGAAGTTGATAATCTTGTTGTGATAAAATAAAATTTGCACTATACGTTTGTTGTAAAAAATCACAGAAAAAATTTATCTTTCGGAGATGCATCAGGCTTTTTAAAATTTTTCGATTTTCATTCATTATACGGTGTTCAATTTTCGTTGATAAATTTTATAAGTTATTATTTTTACTAATTTTTTTTACTTTCACATTTGACGCATTTTTTGATTGTTTATTTTATGTGCTATCCACGGTTTTTACATATGTTGCCCATGAATATTAATATCACGTTTGCATTTTTAATAACCAAACATATACTTCGCTCATTAAAAAACAATTTTCTTCAACGTTGATTGAAAAAATTTTGATTGTTCTTTTTAAAGCATGTGGGGTACAGCTTTGAGAATGCCGAAAATTTCCAAACGAGTACTCATAAATTTAAAAAACTTTCTCGAAAATAACTTCAGAGAACCACTTCCACTGGGGCAGGGCTCAGCGGTAGCAGTGCCCATCAGACGCTTTGAATAATGCTCTAATGGCTCCGAAGGTAGGTCAAAAATTTCCCTTTTTTACACTCCTCCCCTTTTTCGCCGAAAAAGCTCCCGATTATGAGAACCGCGGAAATAATGACGCATCATTCAAAAAAACAAATGCTTTGCATTTTTTAAATATGTGTTTGTATTGTGCAAATGTCGTGCCAGGAATCAATAGTAATCAGCGCCGTAGCGAGAGTCTCAGAGGTCCTGGTGCATGATTTCCTAGGGGGCCCTTTAAAGTCGAGTACAAAAAAAAAAGGAAAATTTCCTACAGGCCTTTTCGTACAGTTGATTTATAAAAAAAAGAAAATTTTTTCAAAGGTTTCCGTAAACTTGATTTAAAAAAAAAAAAAGGTTTTCGGGGACCCCTTGGAGCCGGGAACCCTGGTACACCGCACCGTCTGCACATTCCTTGTTACGGCGCTGATGGTGAACAATGGGGAAAATGACAACTAGTCTATACCTAATATCCAGAAATGTTCTCGTTTGACTATTTATTTCGAGCAATGGTTTATAATAAAAATTTTATATTGACCTCACAATAATTAGCGAGTGCAAAAACGCAAAAACCATTACGCATCTTCAAAAAGAAAAAATTATTGAAAAATTTGTTTAGACAAATATATGTTATTGATTTGATATTAGATTTGAAGACAACGATCGTAAAAGTCATGAAAAGCTTATTCATTTTCGAATCAAACAATTCTCTTCCAAACGTTGCAATAAACAATGAACAATTTTTTGAACAAATAGTCTTAAAAATGTACGCAAGTAAATTTGTTATTGGTTTCATAATAAGAGATCGTGAAAACTACAATGAACAAATATACAGAATTTTTTTATCAATTTTCCGAGAATATGTTTGAGTGAATATATAAAATATACTTCTTTCTTCAATTTTTCAGTCAAAATTTATTACTAACGATTTCTTAATCGTTTCAGTCCTATTTTCACCTCCTTTAATTTTTTCTTTGTTGCTCATTCCATTCTGTTCGACAGCTTTCAGTCAGGAAATTTTCTGCTACTTATACGTCATTATTGTGAAACTTCTCCTATCGACTAAATTACAAGTTTATTCAATAATTAGCAAATAATTTCTATTCAATAAAACCATGTCGATATCTATGTCACAGCAAGAAACCGTATTATAATGAAGTCAACGTGACTCTAATAATAGTAAGGTTGACATTTTTAGTTTAGAAGACATTTTTTTTTAAATAGCAATGAAACGCAAAACACATTTGTTATTGTACTTTGAGTCGATTCCTTGCATTGGATTAAATTTCTAACTGTTGTTATCACGAAAATATTATTTCATGAATTTGATATGAAAATTTTTATCAAAATACAAATACAACACAAAATAAAGTACAATTAATGAATTACTTTCGAAGTTACAGAAATACGTGTATCTTAATATTTTCCAACTGCAAGATACTCCGTTACATTTAACTTTCTATTTCGGCGTCGTAAAATGCCCAAATACATCGAACAAGATACTTCGACGATCCCACAAATACATATAGCTGAGTATTTTCTGCCTCTGAACTACTTCGTTACATTTAAGGTATTACCGTCAAGGCTAAAGTTGGTGCATTATAAATGACGTTCTGAGCAAACTTCAGTACATGGCGTTGCCTTCGGTGTGGCAACATCGCAGCTCGTCTTTTTTTTTTATCAGAAAGAGACAGCTCACCCGACGATGTATATACCTGTGTACACTGTACAACAGTGTTCCGCTGTTGCCAAGTTTGTTGAAGTGATCAAATCAATTGTTTGATAATTAGTTTTTGCGAAAATGGTACAGCAAAAATTCTTGATGAAGGTCGCATTTTGCGGAGAAACACACTCCGTACCCTCAAAAAAATTTCACCCATTTCCTAAATGTATTACAAAGGATAATTGACCAATACTGCTCCTATTGGTACTAATGTAAACTTTGCGAATTTTTTCGACATAACGGTACGGTAAATTGAGCTGAAGTTTTGCAGATACCCTTTAGGACACCTTGAAGCTCATGTGTGATGTTTTTAAGCAAAATCCTAAATAAAATTAGCGGTTCGACGGTAATACCTTAACTTTGTACTTCAGCGTTCAGAAATATCCAATTACATTAAACAAAATACATTGAGGATTATAAAAATACCGAGTTAAATGTATTTTAGTAATTGGAGAAGTATTCCGTTACATGTATTTGTATTTTATTGTGTATTTAATTACAAATGTATTTCGTTATCCCATCTCTGGTCCATCGGCTACGGCGAGCCTTGCGCGGGCTTTTTAGGTGGGGATTGTGGGGAAGGCATGAGCCTGCACGAGCCCGCGTGAGCCCACGGCAAGCCCGTAGGGGCAGGGAGCCCGTACTGGCTGAGTTGCGCACAGTTGTGCATGCTTTATCTCATCTTTGGTTTCAACATTGTCTTTATTTTAACGATAACTTCGGAAAAATGTAGTATTATTCGGTTTTTCCATAAGAATTCACGATTTATTTCATAATAAAGTAAATTTCATTTTAAAATATCCTTGAAGAGCTATCACGCATCCTAAAATACTCTAGCTCGTTTTTTTTTTTTTTTTTTTTCACTAAGATTTTCACAGTAAGGAATTCCCGTTCACTGCGAAAAATTCCATTAAATATGTATGTGAGACGTGAGTTCTATCACAAAGTCCGGAACGTTGCCGTCACTTTTAAAAAATAAACAATCTGAAAAAAAAAATATTTCATCTCAAGCAACATACGGCCCTGACCTGACGAGAGCGAAGTCGCCGGACTCTAATATACCGCAAGCATCTTCTCTTTCTCCCTCTTACTACAGCCGCGCGCTTACTCTGTCCCTTTCTAATCGGTGATTTGCCATTTTTACTACGATCGCTGTACATCGCTATACCTATAATATGTATTGTCAAGAGTACATGGCTCGGGGAAGGTTAGGTTCCTGAAACGCCCAGAATCATGCCAACTTCACACGATGCTACCCGATCGCCTTTATGATAATCAATATGATGATCATGATCATTATCAATTGTTTGCGATTGTTCGTTTCGACTTGTTTTGACTTTGAAAGGTTTCAAAGTGAAAACAGCAGTGTTTCAAAGTGTTTTGCGAACTTTCAAGTGCATTCAAGTCCTCTCATTCATATCAACCCATCTTTCGATGATGGTGGAACAATAACAGTTTTCGCGGTCTCGGCACAAACACTGAAATATGTAGTGCTTTTTTTAGCATTGCAAATGTTAACGGAGTAGCAAAAGTCATCAAATATCCAAAAGAAAGTTTGGTGAGTTTGATAATGGATTAGTTATTGAAAAGTATATTTTCTTCATTTATTTAATATATTGTATTTTACTATTTTGAAACATTGTAATCTATTCAGGATCACATCTTTTATTTTTACATTAAATTTTATTGTAATAATGCAGTTTTTTGGCATGAATCAGAATTCTGGATTATAATATAATTTGTAGTAAAATATTATGTATCTACTTGAAACTAAATAACTACTCGAATTCTAAAAACGCTATTACCTAGTTTCGATACAAAAAATTAAACGAAATCAAAGACATTATACATATCTAAAAAAAATCAATGCCGAAGTTAAATTTTTATCAACATTATTATTTGAAAAAATGACATTTCTCGAAGTACATCTAGACAACGATAAAAAAAAAACACATTTACTTTTATTCAAACCAACTTAATTAAAACACGTTTTATAATTTTGTGGATAATAATAATAATTTATTATTATTAATGCGGCATTGTAACAAAATGAAGATAAACATTAATTTCTTTATCGCTGGAAACACTAACATAATTAGTTCCGTAAAGTCATTTGGTGACATGCACGAAAAATGATGAACTCGCGAAAATTGAATTCAATAAAGAAACTGGAAAACAAATACAATAAAGCTAATTTTTTTCTCAATTAACATTTTTTTGTCCAGTCAAATGAAAAATTTTGTTCTTTGATATCAATCTTCTGAAGAACAGTCAAAAAACGAGTTTGTGAACAATGAAGAAAATCATGAGTTAATTTAAATGAATTGAGGGTCTTGAGTTATTTTACTACAATTTTTTTTTTGATCGTTTAAATACAGGAATTTCATTTTTATAATGCAATCAAATTTTTTTTTTCGATTTTTGTTTGATACAAAATGTTAATGTACTTAATTTCTGTGAATGTGTGTGATTTCTATCATTTCTTGATTCTCAAAAAAGTTTTGTTTATTTTGAAATTTCTTTATTTTAAAGATCAGCCAACAGAAAATTGTTAAAAAAAAAGAAAATTGAGTAAGTTAATATTAATAAATCGAGAATTTCAAATAATTGGAGTAAAATATTTTTTTTGATCATTTAAGTATAGGAATTTTTTTTCTATACTTAATTCATATTATTTTTTATGAATTGTTGTTTTTGAGTTATTCGAATATTCAACATTTAAATTTGCTTCAGTAGCAAAATTTACATTGAAAATTCCAAAATTTTAGATTTTGATAAGTAAATCTCTGATATTTCATACTCCAGATAACTAATTTTTCCAATAACTTATTGTCTCATTTTAATTTCAATGATTAATAATTATGTTTCTAATTTTTTATACTGAAATTTCGGATTGAATTAGTGAAGTTTGATAATTTGTACTGTTTACCCAACTGAAAATAATCAAATGATCCGTCATTTATCCGGTCATTTGACTGATTATATGATAAACGGGCATTCTGGTCAAATGACTAGACCAAATAGATTTCCAAATGATCGGCCAAACGCCTGACCAAATCGAATAGCCAAATAAAATGGACAATGAGTTAGACAAATGACTTGGTCACACGGCTGCCTGTAAAAAAAACCTTTTTTTACGCTAAATCGATAGAGGAGCAAAAATCATGACGCTATTTTTTTTGTTGAAAAACTTCGAAATTTTTCAAAACGTTCCCAAATGAAAAAACGTTTTTCAATTTAATTTGGCTGTTCCACTTGGTCAGACGTTTGTTCGATCATTTGGAAATCCATTTGTCGACTCATTTGGTCTAGTCATTTGACTAGAACGCCCATTTATCCATATGATCCGTCAAATGACCGAATAAATGACGGATCATTTGATTATTTTCAGCTGGGTAGTTTGACTTTTTAAAGTTCGATTTTATTTTTTGTCCACATTTTGATTACCAGAGTATCAATTGGATTAAATTGTAATTGTTAAATTATTTATTTCCAAAATACAAACTTTATGATGAGAAATTTCAAACTTCACTAATTCAGTACAATAGGTCCCCTTAAAAAATATTATAAATTTTTTACATATTTCCATGCCAACCTTTCCATTTACTCTATTTTAAAATAAGTCACAGTGACTTTTGAATTGGAGAAATTTTTCAGCTTCAAATTGCAGATATTTTTCCTATTTCAGTTTTTTCTTTTATATATGAAAACAAATACTTTTACTTTATTTAGAAACTTAATTCACTTAAATTTGTATTCCATAGCTTTATAATATAAAACAACACATAACATTTTTGTTGTATTTTTTTCAGTAAAATATAAAAAAAGTTTAAAATTATTCAACATTTAAACATAGAAAAGCGTTTTATTAAAGTTGGTTTACATAGAAAAAAATGTGATTTTTTTCGTTGTCTAGCTGTACTTCGAGAAATGTCATTTTTTCAAATAATATTATTGATAAAAATTCAACTTTAGCATTGATTTGCTTTAGATATATATAACGTCTTTGATTTCGTTTAATTTTTTGTATCGAAACTAGGTAACAGCGTTTTTACAATTGAAGTAGTTATTTAAGTTTCAAGTTTTAAATATCATCTTTCATTTCTCCCTTTTGAATAGAAGAGTTATTTTTTCTTCTAAAATCCTTTCCTTTGACTTAAATGATCTCTCGGAGCAAAATTAACAAATTCCTCTTTCTTTTTGTTAAAATTCTTTATTCTTTCATTCGAGCTTTCGGCCAACAAGTTTTTTTGGCCCTCTTCAGGAAATTCTATAACAAATATAACCCTCATGTTCAATTAGTAGTTTCAATTTCCTCAATTGTTCGAAAACCTTTTCAAAAACCACTATCTTCTTTTACATTTTTTATTTTTTAGACAAATCTGAATTTAAAGATTAATACCTGAGGTATGTATCATATCAGCGGGTGTGCATATCAACCACGCCCTCCCATATCCCGGTCCCTTTCATGTTTCGTCCGAACTTCACTATGTTCTTCACCACCATTGCAATTATAAAATTTTTGGGAAAAAAGAAACTGTCATTTTTATGAAAAACCCAAATGGTGACACCGTCAAAAAGATAATAAAACGAAACTTGACACTCATCGAACCAAGGAATGAATGATTGCATTCATTCCCGAGCTCCAAACGACAACCACTTCTATCTTTTATCTAAAATCTGTACGTCATTATCAGTCATAAAAAAATAAACAAGTAACGTATCATGTCTTTTGATTTAAGTATAGTAATTTTGAAAATATTCTTTATTTCTCATATATAGTTATATTGAAATTCTGTTCAGTAATTTGTCGTAAATTTGATTCAGATTTTTTGTATCTGTCTGCTTATTAATTGTATTTTTTGTAGTTTTTATATATATAATTTCAGCTATATTGCGTTTAAAATAATTGTTCTACCGATGCAAAATTTTCGGTTATTTCCATTTAAAATCGTGTCCAAATTCTGTTCTATGCTGAGTAACGACTGAATGTGTAGAAGCTGCATGATTGATATTATTCTGATGCTCTTTAATTTTAGTAATTAATCTGCGTTTCGTTTCCCCGACATAAGACGCATCACATGAATTGCAATCTACCTTGTATATAACACCCTGAACATTTTCTTTTTCAAGTCTATCCTTTCCTTTCTTAATAATCCTCAAATTCTTCCTGTTGTCGATACTATTTATAGTCTTAAGGTTATGTCTCCTTACAATACGATTTAAATTTTGAGTTTAATTTTCAACATAAGGTAACTTCATAATATTACTAGCGTCAAATTGAGACCTTTCATTCTTGTCTCCATCATTACTATTTTTAAATTTTATTGTCCTAATCCTTTTAGAAATATTCTTTGCTATAAATTCAAGTGGATAGTTGTTACTCCTCAGTATATTTGTAATCTTCTCCAAGTTAAAATGATGGAATCTCGGTTCCGAAACTTTAATTGCCCTATCAACCAAACCCATAACTACACCAATCTTTTACGACAACGGATGTTTCGACAAAAAATCAATGTACCTACCCGTCATCGTTGGTTTTCTATACCAATTAAACTTCAGACCGCCAAAGTCCTTCAAAATCTGTACCTCTAAGAAATTTATTTTTCCATTCCTCCTTAATTCACTAGTAAATTTCAATCTAGGTTTATAAGAATTAAAAACTTCTAAAACATCATTAACCTTGTCCTTTGGGACCACAGTCAAAATATCGTCCACGTAGCGAAAGTAAAATGGCAAATTCAATCCTAGTTTTTCAAGACAACTTTCTTCCAAGTCCTGCATTACCAAATCTGAAACCAATGGGGAAATATACGAACCCATTGGGGTGCCATAAACCTGTTTATAAATTTTATCATTGAATTTGAAAATTGTATAGCCCATCAAAAATGAGACGATATTGGCGATTTCGGCGATAAATTTAATGCTTCATATAAAAGTAATAAGGATATTGGTGTTTTAGAATTTATTAAGGGATTTGAGAGTCAATTATTTAAATATGATGAAAAAATTGTCAATGGGGTGCCATCAACAGGTTATGGCACCCCATAACTCTCATAAAACTTTCATTCAAAATCACCCATATGAAAGTTGTGATATCTAACAATCCGCCGATTCATAAATAAACATGACACAAACGAAAGTTGTGATATCCACAACGTCACGTCGATCTACAGGGTGCGCCATTTCTTATGTCGGCATGTAAACATTGAATAACTTGAAAAAAAAACAACCGATTTCTGTAAATGAGGTATTTTTATTTAGTTTGGTCCTTTACAATTTATTTAGACTAGTTTTTGAACACAACATCAATCAAGTGGCCGCCCTTATTGTTCACAGCAAAATATGCCCTTTTTGCGGCGTTTTCCATTACCTTTTCGAGCATCTCGGGTGGTATAGCAATGATTTCGGCACGAATATTTTCCTTAAGCTCTTCAATGGTCTGCGGCTTGCTGGCGTACACTTTACTTTTCAAATAACCCCACAAAAAGAAGTCTGGAGGGGTCAAATCTGGAGATCTGGGTGGCCATTCAATGTCGCCTCTTTTTGACATCAGACGTCCAGGGAATTTTCGTTGCAGAAACTGGATTGTTTGATTCGCAGTGTGGCAGGTCGCACCATCTTGTTGAAACCAGTAATCTTCAAGACCTTTTTCACGCATTTGTGGGCAGACATAGTGAGCCAACATCCACCGATATCGGTTTCCATCGATCGTTTGGTTCTCTTTGAAAAAATAAGGACCAATGATGGTTTTGGCGCAAACGCCGGCCCAAACAGTAACTTTTTGGTCATGCAATGGCGTTTCATGGATCTCGTGTGGATTCTGCGTTCCCCAAATGCGGCAATTTTGCTTATTAACGCCTCCAGAAAGTTTGAAATGTGCCTCGTCGGTCATTAAAATTCGCTTCCAAAAATCAGGTTCAGTATCAACTATTCGAGCGATTGTTTGTCCATATTCCAAGCGACGTGGATGATCTGTAGGCAATATTCTTTGTGTTAATTGCATTTTGTACGGAAACAAATGCAAATCATCTTTCAAAATGCGCCGTAGAGTGGTTCCACTGATGCCGAGATGCTGAGCGCGGTGACGATATGAAACTTTTGGGTTTTGGGCAACGCTCTCTCTGACAGCTTCAATCAGTTCATTTGAACGTCTTGGTCGTTGATGAACGGGTTGTTCGCGATCTTTCACTGTCCCGTGGTCACAAAAATTCGACACCAAACGACGAATAGTGTTGTCAGATGGTGCCTGTTTGCCAAGATATTTTCGACGATATGCTCGTTGAGTTAACACAACTGAACGACTATTTTCAATGTACAAAGTAACTATTTCAGCGCGTTCTTTTGGTGTGAAGCGATACATGGTTGAAATTGTACTGAATTGACGTTTCCAAAACAAGTGAAGTCAAGTAAATCGGTTGTCAAATGTTTAAGTTATTCAATGTTACAATACCGACATAAGAAATGGCGCACCCTGTACATTTGTAATATTAATTTCTTTCCTTAAAAAAAAAAATTACCTTCCAACAAAAAGTTGACCGAAATAATAGTATTATACCAGCAACTGATTATTTGATGTTCAAAGGCAAGCGACGCCGACGGCCCACTTCGAATACTGCTTTATTACGGCTTTGCTAATTGATTATGAACATTTTTTCTCGACGAGAATGTATTTTCAATCATTTTTCACTGTGATGACGCATAAATGCGAATGTGTTACATGAATAAAACGTTCGAAAGTATTCAAGGATTTTTTAAAGTGTTTTAGTAACTTAGTATGTAATTGCTTTAAATTATTGTTTTGATTTAATGTGTGAGCCTAGTGGAATAAAATTTTTTGGGAAAATTTTATGATTTGAAAAGTAATTTTATTGGGCACACTGAATAAAACGCATTTACTTGTTTTCTTGAGGGAGGGAGGTATCTAGAACTTACTGATTATCTTATTTATCTATGAAATAGTATGTTTCGTATCAAGGAGCAGAAACGAGCGTTTTGATGCTCTTTGACACGAGAGATATTTTTCACACTCCCAGCACATGAATCATTTAGTCTTTTGTTTACTGTTGTGTCGTGAAAAAACGAGTTCTATGCCGTTCGACCTTGGAGCGGCATAGAAATAGCAGCGAAAGGCGGTGGCAGAGAATTCGTTTTTCACGGGACAGTAGTAAACACAAGAATAAAGGATTTCTGTGCTGCGAGCGTGAAAAAAATTTTTAGGCTTGTTGTTCGTAGTGACAAAACTCACAAAACATTCGTTAATCGAACTTTCAGAAAATGCTTGTACCGGAATCAACTTCAATGTTCTTTATACCTCGAATGTATTGTTTATTCTTATTTGAATCAAAGTTCTTGAGTTTATTTGTCTTCAATGTATTCACAATTTAATTTCGCAGCTTCGTGTGGAAATTCCGGAACGTTTTTTGAAAGTCATTTAAAATTCAAAAACTTTCTTCTAAATTCCATAAGCTAGCATTGTACCTAAAACCTTTTATTACTTTTTCCCCGATTTTTGTGGCTGTTCGATCACAGAACGTATGTTGAAATATTTAAAACTTTTAGAAAAATAATACAACATATGTTATTTTCTTTTATTCTTGATTTTAAGGATGAACAATTCAATTAGGTACAGCTATAGTTTCACGTAAAAAATTATTTATTAACAAAGCGGTCTAAAAGCCTACTTTTTTGCCCGCTTCGCGGGCAAAACTCGGCTTTTTCTCCCGCTATGATAAAAAATACCGTTTGCATCATGGGAAATGTACTATTTCAACATTTTTCAATAATTTTTTAGATAAAAATGGATCAACATTTTTTCTTGTAGAAAAATTATTTCGTGCAACCAGAGGACATTAGAAGTTTCTAACTTGAGTGATTTAGAGAGGTTCATTGGATAATATTTTTCCCATGTAATTTCATTTTTCAAAAGAATCGAAGCGTCAAAAAAACTCAACAAATATGCGTATATGATAGTGATAAAAGGTAAAAGTGATGCTTTTACGTGTTTGTACACTATAGGTATATTTTTTATCATTTTTAAAAACTTTGAATATTAAACATAACAACGGTTTTATTATTTTAAAAAATGACTTTTCAAACCCAATGAAAAAGAGGCATTTTCACGCTTGTGCTGAAAATTAATCTTGTGTCCTTAAACGATTTTTTTCTTCCTATTATCTGAAAAATTCAAAATTTGAAAACAAATTGTTGAAAAAGCCGTATGGATAATTCGATGCATAGTTAAGAGTAGTATTTCTTCACAAATCTTCCAACAGAACATTTCGCGATGCGGGAACGATAACAGTACTTTTTGCGATCGTTCGAAAGTATTCCTTCCAAGCGCGATTAGCCAAGTGCCGTATGTTTCTTACGTCTCAAGACTCCAGTCATCCATATTTATACTTTTTTTAAATTATTCTAATTCAACAAAGATTAATTTAATTACAATAAAGTACTTAAGGCTGTAACATTTTTATCAACAGAAAACAAACCCTCACTTTACCATACTAATTTTCTTTAATTTTTTTTGTAACTAAATTTTTGCTCATTAAGCATGAAAAATTGCTTTTGAATTACTATACTGCTTAGTTTGCGAGTTCCATTTTGATTTTTTTTTTTTAATCTAGCTCAAAGTTTCCCAGTGCAATAAGCAAAAAACTTTACAATTGAGCAACAATGAACTTTTTTATCACTCTTATCTCAAAACTGACATTTGCAAGTGACTTTTCGGCTATCGTAATAAGAAATATAATGCGACAGGCACAGATGAAAGCATAGGCTAAACGGGGAAATTCGCTCATCTGTAGCTATTGCATAATATAGTATTGAAGACCCTTGAGCTATTGCAAGCTTTACGAATAAAACTTAAGAAAATTGTTCATCAGAAGGAAATTAAAAAAATGGGATAATGAGATTTTTTATTGTTCGCTAAAAATAGGCGTTTAGCAACGTGACATAGAAAAGTGGTGTAAATGCAGTGAATGATTAATTAATCAGCGATGCACAGCGGATTTCACATTCACATTGCAAATGCGTCGGTTGATAAGTGATTGCGATGGGAAGTTCTTATTAGGGAGTTATCATTTTTCTTGATTTAATACAAGTTAGTTAAAAAATTTTTCTCTTCATTAAATCTTAATGTTTTTATTTGTTTGTTTGTTTGTTTTTTTTATGCGAGTAAAACACTGAAGTGTAAGATGTTAGAAAATAGATTCTCCCTCCACCCCACACCCTCCCACCACCAATAATGCGGAATGCATCGCAGTGACGTAAAATGTATGCACAAGGGTCAATGAGCTGCAATGAAAGCCATTTACGGTTGGCTCCACGAAAAATGAAAAATTTTTTGAAAAATTAAGCTACTTGTGAGATACTTTTGTTGGTGAATTATCAAATATATTACTAAAATATTGGATTTTAAATTGAATGATCAGATTTCTGAATGATTTTTCTAGCATGCTCTTTACTGGAACCTTGTACAAGTCATTCAATTTTTTTACTCAAGATGTATTGCTTTTTTTGATATTTCGTTTTAAAATTAGTGGAACACAAGAATTAGAAATATACTACGGTATAATTATTAAGCATTGAAGTTGATTCTCTTCAACCGCATGTTTACGATTTACTGAAAGCATTATTTTAACTTTATGTACTCAGAATTCTAAAAATGACAGATTTCGTATAGAACACTTGAAAACTGCGATTTAGCAAAGTTAATGATAACTATGCACACTGGATTAAATTATTCTAAAATGTAAAGTCCCCAAATTTGGAATAAATTATCAAAAATGTAAAGTTTTATTAACTTTAATATTTATGAATAAGCCTTTGTTTTTGAAATCTAAAGTCAATCGATTCGATAAAAATATTCTTTCAATTTCTCATGGAAAAACTAAAACATCAGAAAATCTGAATTAAACATTGTTATGTCCAAATTATTGAACATTTGTCAAATATAAATTCTTGATTATTTAATTACAATTTTCCAGTTTTGCATTCCGAAATTTTTGTTATTTCATAGAGTTTAGATATGCGAAAAAAATAAATATATAATATATGAATTTAAAAATATCGTTATTCTAAGTGTCACAAACCAAAAAAACTTTTTCAATTGACTGTATAGAGTCAGTTTTGAATTGATGAGTGGCAAAGACAAAATTTTTTTTACAAAACAGCTGTTTCCTCAGAAACTTATATGAAGCTTTGTGAGTGATGGAAATTTTTCAAACATATATATTCTTATCTTTTTTTACATACTCGTGTTTTCAGACACAAAATTTTCAAAATTCTTGATTTGAAATATCTTTTTTTTTATTCCAAAATTTCACAAAATCTCTTCAAGGGAGAAGGCGATGTAAACGGCCAAAAAGTTGCCCATGTTTGTTATTTTTTTTTTCAACAATAAACATTAGGCCGATTGCTACCGAATTTACGTATGTTTATTGATGATTATAAAAGCACAACTCATAATTTTTATGAAGAAGAAAAAAAGAAATAGCAGAGATACTGCACCCTTACACATCAGTGGTTCGAAGTGATATTTCAAACAGTGGGCGTTGTAACTTGAGTAACATTCATTTAAATAATACAATATTTTTCCGAACGTTAGTTGATGTATGTAATTGCGCCCTGAATGAGTTTGTTTTTCATTTTGACACATTTTTCAAAAACGCTGTGCCCTGAATGAAAATTTTCGATTTTGGAAGATATTTCTTTCTCTTTTTACATAAAAAAAAGTTTGTTTTTATTTCAACATTGTGAAATCGTCACCCTATTCAGGGTGCAATGAAATATGTTTTTAACTAAAATCAAAAAATTTAATGAAAATCCAGTGAGTAATTTTCAAGGAATCCCGCCCATCGATTGAAACATCATTTTGTACTACTGATGAGTCACATAGTGCAGTATTTTCGCAAAATTCGATTTTATTATCATGTGCAAATTACATATTGTACTATCATATTCATCAATGAACATGTTTACATTTAGTAACAATCGGCCTTTTGCTTATCAGTGAAAAAAAAATTACCAGCAAGGGCTATTTTTCAACCCGTTTACAGAGCCTTTCACCTTGAAATCTTGAAGATACGAATAGTCGCACTCCCGGAAATCTATCAAAGTTTTTGGAAAATATGTATAGAAAGTTGGGATAGATAGATGTTATTATTTTTATTCGTAAAAAATATTTGACTCGAGATTTCAGGGAGTTCTATTTAAAGCTACAACTTCAGCCCTCTTTTTACCTAACCTAAACTAACCTAAAATAAATTTCAAGTTATTCAGAATAACTGAACTAATTCATCAAAGACTATTAACTTTTTCAAAATAAATGCGGGCATAACAATTAAGTACTGATACTGGAATAAAGGCTCCCAAAACTTACTTTACATGATCGAAGTAACTTCAAACGTATCTGTTCTAGCTAGTAAAAGCTCCGACATACATAATTATTTAATTAGCCTCATATTACATATATTGCATGACTTGGGGCAAAATTTGAACCAATGTACCTGAACAACCACCGTCTACTTTGAATCATAAATCTTCTTGACAATCAATTCAACCTCATGACGTTGATCCGTCATAGAAACGTGACGCAATTGCACTTTTATTTCGCTTTGATGTTTGACAAAATATCTTGCTAAGTTCATGTGAACTCAGCGAGATTAATAATCTCTTCCGGTTTTATCGAGGATAATTGACACGCCCGGAGCCGAAAGTGTATAGCATTAACTTTTCGAGAAGAAATGAACATCAGGTTCTCAGAGCCAAAAGTGAACATGAAAATCTTCGAGCGATTGTATCAGCTATTCTTTAGAGAAAAAGTTGGATCGAAAACGTTCAGAGAACACTTGGGACATCTAATGTTCAATTTGTGCTTTGAGCTATTGTTGCCCGTTCCTCGCTGGGAACCCAAGGATCTTATAGTTGGTGCGGGGGTTTAAGTGCAAAAAGTTTTTTTTTTTTAATAAAATAATAAATAAAACAAGTGTCTGGTATAAATAATATTTTATTTATCATCAAATACTTATTCTAATTAGCGACCATACATATCTCAAAGTACGAAGAGTCGGTTTACAATAAATGTTTCGATTCTTTCCGCACCCCCAGAGCCCGCTTCCTTCTCGCATGGGGTGGTAGAATTTATGACGCGTTTTTTCGATGGGTTATCCTTAGTAGGCCTAATCAACGATTTAAATAAATGAAATTATTTGTCGTCGATAACCATTCAGAATTCCCCGTTAACATGCATCAATTTACTTAAGTTATAATGACCATGAGTAAAAGTGTCGGTCATGTCAGGTAAAATGAATCTTTTGTCATGGTAAGGATTCAGCGCGACTTTTGTCAGCTGAATCGTTTGAATTTCGTGTAGTCATGATCGGAACAATCGTTGAACTCGATACTCTGTGCATTCGCTATACAAACAATGTATGTAATAATCGAAATCGATTGTTTTCGCTACAACGTATCCTTTGACGCCCTTAGCCTCCTTAATCCTATCTTGTCCTTCGACGCGTAGACTGTACATTTTGCTTCTTAATCCTACAAACTCAGCTATAATTTTGCCGTTGCACTCGTCCTTCATGAAATCCACAACTTTTTTGTTTTTCAATTCGATCCCGAAACAATTAGTTGGGGAATAGTCGGATGTATCGAAGTAATCTGAATTTTCTTTCATCATTCTGTATGGATCAAGATTTCGAATTTGATAAATCAGACTGTCTGTATCGGTATACAGAAGTTTTGCGTTTGTTGTAGGTTTCATGAAGTCATAATGGAAAGAGTAAAGACATGTTTTGCATAGGTCGAGAACGAAGAAGCCTACGTATATAGGCTTGTTCATTGTAACTTCAACGCGTGCTAATTTAATGGCAACCAGATTCTCATCAAAAATCGTTCGCAAGGTGAAATTCGGTCTAGAAATCAAGGCTTCTGTACCATATCGACCCAACCATTGCATAACAAGTTTTATATCTACACGTTTTCGAACATTCTCCATAGTTTTTCCATAAACTGCATTGTTCATCAGTTTGTATGGATTTTTTTTAAAATCATTTTTCGTGTTTTTTCGGAAGTCACTATTTAAATCAATATAAGACTTCAACCATGGAGATTGCTTGAATTTCAGTATTCTATGAATGCGACGCAGAATCAGACCATGATGCAATGCCTGCCTCGAATTTCGATAATGAATGACGTATCACGTTTTTGATTCAAGAGTTACTAAAAGCTTGTTATAATTTGAACCAGGTAGAGTTTTGTGTTCAGCGCAAAATGGCAAGTGATTGTGTTCATCATAAATTTCCAGTGGATACTCAAGATCCACTTCGAGGATGTAGCCTTCATCAGCATCATCAGCTACATTCCAATCAAAATTTTTGTCGAAATTTTCCACCCATTCGAACCTATCGTAAGGCAAGCACTGCGTCATGACCCAACCATATAAATTATTTACATCATAGTACATAAGATACTTTGTTTCACTTTCAGGATTGTAATCAGCGGTATAGTATGGATTGTTTGCATGAGAGTATCGATGACTGCATTGCGAAATCCCTCCTCTGATTCCTTGTTCAACGAAGAGTAGTTTGTCGATGTCGGTGAGAAGCTCTAGTCGGATGTTGGTGTGTTTCAGCATCGCATCCCAGCTAAGACCTGGCGTCGTGTAGTAGTGGACAGGATCCAGCGAATATGATTCCAGACAGCTTTCTCGAAAGTTCTCAAACACGTCCGCCAGGAGAAGGACGTCGGTTTTGAGGTACAGGTCTGAGTACTTTCCTAGCGTTTGGATGTTGAATTTTGACAAAACTGTCTGCGCATGACTGGAATCAGAAAAAATTTTTTTTCATAAGTTAAAAGTACAAATGAAAAGGTTTGATGAAGTTTTCGAATTCACCTGTAGTTTTCGTCTGAGATGTCATCGTCGGTTAAGGTGCTGTAAAACGCTTTCTTTGGAGGAAGCTCAGTTTCTTCCAATTTCTCCCACAAGTCGAGGTGTTCATATGGAAAGACGCCTTTTTTCATCAGGAGCTGCAGTGGCTCTTCATTGAGATCAGCAAAGTTTCGCCGGACGATGTTCTTTTTGTCTGCTTCAAGGTATGATGCAAGCTTTTCCAGGGATGATGCCATGAAGTGGAACGAGTCGATGAATCGGAGTGACATCTTGCTGCCCTTGATGTGTTTGGTGAAGGAGATGTAACGTTCCATCGTCTGGGGTATCAAAGTGACTTGTCCCTCTACACACTTCGAGATTTACTTGATGATGAGATGGCTGTCATATCCGCTCAAATTGTGGAAGGTAACAGGAATTTTGAGGGCATCCTGATATTGGAGGTTGCATTTTTGATGAGCAGCTCCCCTGAACTTCCCAGTCAAGTGGCAATGGTCTCTGACTTTGACTTGGCCCTTCAATGAGCTCTTGCAAATGTGACAGTTGGTAGCGTTGCGGAACTCCTGGTTTTCAGTCGAAGTGAGAGGTTCCATTGGCTTGGGATCTTTTATCTTCTCCTGGACTTGTTCCGTCAGTCTGATCAATTCTTCGGAGAACCACTGCGCGGGATCGTAACCTCGATAGCTCGCGTAGCGGGACTATTTTTCATCAAAACTACACTTAACGTAGTAGCCAACGCTACATGCCTCGTGAACTTGGATAATACGAGTGTTTTTTTCTTTTCATGGTCAACTTTTTTCAAAAGACATTCAAAGTCTGCGTATACAACGTATGGAACTTTGATACTATTTTTATGATTTGTAAATTAAAGGATATTGTTATTTTCTGTTGGTACTTTTACTTTACATTTATTAATTTTTGTACAGTCAATTTCGTGAATGTTTACCTTTTCAGAATTTCGAAAGTAGTGAAGACATCGGTCACAAATGTAATGTTTGTGATCACGTTTAGAAAGTTGATTGCTTACAAGTCGAGAAAGATCTTTGATCCATACATAGTGAAAGATGAGTGGTACGCACTCTGCTTTGCCATCATTTGTTTTATCTTCATCAATGTAATAATTTTGGATGAGCAGTAATGACATGTTTTTCCTGTTTTTGTTTTGTAATATGAAGTGGACCGACTGAAAAATCTTTTTTCTTGGAAAGTGTATGAACATTGACAGAAATATGATTCAGTTTTTCAAATAAATAGACTTGTTTGGGCATAACTGGAAATGAAATTCCATAAAAATTTAAGTTTCCGTCAAATTTTTTATAGTTGGAAAGCCTTCCGGATTTTTTACGCTTTTATTAACAGGATGAAGTGCTGAAAGAATGGCCCATTTAAAACACTCATCGTCAGAGTTTCGAACGTTCACGCAGGCCTTTTTGTTCTCGATTGTCTTGGGTAGTTCGATAAAAGGACTGCCACGCATAGGATTATACTTATTTACATGAACGGCGAGGCTTACGATCCGACGCAGCGTCCATCCGGATCCTTGACCTTGGAGCTCTTTGACCTTCTTCAGAAGATGGTCTCTCACGTTCACTTCGAACCAAGTGTTGAGATCCGTTGTCCCGGTGATGATGACATTTGGAGTCTCAAAGTTCTTCAACTTTACTACCTCCTCGTCATCCTTCACGATGGCAAACTCTCCGTCCAAGGAAGTGTCATATATGTAATACTCCTATATGGCTAGGAGAGTGAGAGATCATGTCCCCATTAAAAGAGTATGGACGATCGTTTCTCTCTTGCACACAAGATTTTGCACATCCACGTTGCGCATTCAAAACAATTACTGGGTATATCTATATATAACGTACATATATATCATAGCTGGCAGTAGTCAACCAAAACAATGGCTAGTAGATCTATATATTTGTCACGTGGTCCGTCGTGCATGCGCGTTGACACCATGATAATCCATTTCCATCTCTTTTTAATGGGGACCTCTCAAACTACAGAGAACAAAGGACTCTAGCCATATAAGAGTATTACATATATGGAAAGTGTAGACTTAAAGCATGTTTTCAGTTTTCAATGCCTTTTCTACTTTGTCACTGAAAACTTCTTGAGCCTCAACCAAAATTTTTATGATGTCTAGATGACGGAGGTTGACGATGATCCCCGTACGAATGTGATTCGTAAAAGCACTGTCAAGGTCTTCCCATTCCACACCTTTTTGAATGCCGGCACCGCTTATAAGTAAACGACGCAGCTGCATACAGCTGCATACATCATAATGTAACTTCGCAATCTTTGGATTACACGCGCGCACTGGATTTTCATGATACCAAGACTTGTTTCACTTAACTTACGAAGTTTATCAATGTGTCTGAGAGCGGTATTGTTTAATGTTTGAATTTTTTCGGGATTTACCGAACCATCCCGAATCAAAATTTTTGTTGTGCGTTGACCACCTCGTACGCGGCCTTGATTTTCGCATCCATCTTCGTAAAGTGTCTTCAAAAAGAGATTTGCAAGAAAACTGACTCTTCTGCTCGATGATATATAGGTAGTGATAACACTGCGATCGCGCATCCGAAATTTACCGATCGTTCACGAACGTTCCCGATAGCACACTGTTGCTACGTCTTGCTATGGTGTCGCGCTACGTTATACTGTGATATGCTAATTCACGTTATATTGTTGCTATGACACTGATTCAGCTGGCTTGCGAACTCAGGGATATCAACTCATACGGACCATGGAGAGAACCTTTTGACCTACGTTCTACTGATTGCTTAATAAGGCGTGTTGAAACTTGTTCATTGCTTGAAAGCATGTTTTCCATCCCTCTAATTTCCATATTGAATGGTTCTTTATTTTTTGTCAAATTTTCAGAGTCGCCGGTCACGTAATAGCCCTTCATGGTTATATTACATAATAGATTTCTCATTCTATATTCTCATTTTTGACGTGTGAAACATCCTTAAAGCAGAGTTGTAAAGTTCATTGAATTTTAAATTAGAGTCATCGTTTCTTTTTTTATCTAACATTCGAAGTGATGGATCGCGTAATGGAATTTCAAAGTTATATTTTACATGATTCAATTCACGGCATGGAATAAATCAATTTTTTTTTTTTTTTTTTGAGAATAAACGCATTTAAATTCGTCAAAATTTTTTCAGCTAGCATAATACATCCGCGTAAAAGAATTTTTAAACGAATTTCGCAAAATTTGAATATGCTTTAAAGATTTCCCGGATAATTACATGGAAACAGTCTCTTATAGATACATTTACCTAGACAATGTATTAACATAGCTTATAACGTTTCCTGTCTTCTTTTTCATTCTTCAACATCATAAATGAATCACCTTCGATTCGACTTTTACTTTCCTGTTGGAACACGTGCTACATCGCGTGACGCAAACAATAATTCCATGCGTCACGTTCGGAAAGATATAGAATATTAATTTATTCAACGCCTAATGGACTGCGGGCGTTTGTATATATAATAAGGTACCAGTTTTCGGGATCTAAGACGCTTCTCCTTTTTCATTTCAGTATACAAGAACCTCTTGAAGAGGCTGTACGCGCGTGACATCCACGAGGTTGTACGCGACATCCGCGATGACCCCCTCTCCCTTCGCGCGCGCAGATGTGTGTGTGCGTGTGTGTGTGCGTGTGCGTGCGTGCGTGTGTGTGTGTGCGTGCGCGTGTGTGTGTGTGTGTGTGCGTGTGCGTGTGTGTGTGCATGTGTGGGTGTGTGTGCAAAAACCGCGAAAAAGGGTGGGAAACCTATGAAAAGGGGTGGGAAATCCGCGAAACGGGGTGGGGAATCAGAGAAATGTGGTGGGGAACGTACTAAAAAGGATGGTAAATTCACGAAACGAGGTTGAAAATCCGTGAAAAGGTATGGGAAATGCACAAAACGTGGTAAAAAACCGCGAAAAATGGGGAAAAAATGCGAAAATGGGTGGGAAACCGCGGAAGGTGTGGGCCATGGGGCATGGGGAGAAGAGGGCGGGTACCATCAAAAAGAGTTAGGGGAGGGGGTGAATCCCGGGGAGGGGATTGACCAATCAGGGGAAGGGGCGGAGGTCGGGCGGGGCATGGGGGAGAGGAGGGGGGTCACGCGATGGGAGTCGGAGTGGGGGCATGGGGGGTAACCCGCGGGAATCCGCTCTGTCGACCCCCCCCCCAGTGGGGGAGAACCGGCCTAGTCCATCTACTTCAAGGGGAAGTATGTTAGTCCGAGGGACCTTGACTCAACTGAAGAGGGGATCAGGACGGCTATCATGAAGGCATACGAGAAGGCATACGGGAAGGAGAGAAGCTCGTAGGCTCTTTAACAGGGCTAAGAAAGCGGGCACACCGAAAGCCTGCGGGGCGTGTCGGGCAAATCAGAGACGCTACAGACGGATGGTGGAGGATGCCAGGCGGGAGTCTTGAAAAAAGCTGTGCTCAGAAACGAGCACAGTTTCGGACACGGCGAGAATGGCCAGGATTTTGGCTGGGACTAGGGGGGAGGGGGATCTGCGTTATCTAAAGACAGATAGCAGGAGGTACACCCGGACCCCGGAGGAGACCATGAGGCTGCTGTTGAGGGGCAATTTTCCGGACTTCTCAGAATCGGACGGGGCGGGGGTGTGTACCTGCCGTGGAAGAGGCGAAAAGCAATGGAGCCTGGCGGCCAGGGCGGTCAAAGCGGAGCGTGTCAGAGAGGCTGTAGGGTCCTTTGAGCCATACAAGGCCCCGGGTCCTGATGGGCTGCATCTGGTGACCCTTAGGGAGAGCTTGGATGTAGTGCTGGGGCCACTGGTCGGGTTTTTCAGAGGATGCTTGGCAGTGGGACACATTCCGGAGTCATGGATAAGGGCTAGGGTTATTTTTATACATAAGCCACGAAGGAGGGGGTATTCAGAGTTGAAGGATTTCAGGCCGATTCTGACATCCTTTTTCCTCAAGACCCTAGAGAAGCTGGTGGACAGGTTTCTGAGGGCGGGCCCACTGGTGGATTTACCATTCCATGTGGAGCAGCACGCGTATCAGACAGGTTGATCAGTGGATACCGCACTTCTATCGGCGGTTGGCTTCGTGGAGGAGCAACTGAGGTGGAAGGGCGTGTGTATAGGGGCCTTTCTGGATATTGAAGGGGCGTTCAATCGCACCACACGAAGGGCTATAAGGAAGGGTACTGAGGAACATGGTGATCCGGAGCCGATTATCCAATGGATAATGTCGACTCTGGAGGGAAGAATCCTCAGCACTGAATGGCAAGACTGCCACGTAGAGGGCAGGGTTTTGGAGGGCTGTCCACAGGGCGGGGCACTATCTCCGCTTCTGTCGAGCCTGGTGGTGGACAGTCTCTTGAGGCTGTTAACTAAGGATGGTGTGCGGACCGTTGGCTATGCGGATGACATCTGCATTTTGGCCAGGGGCGTGCACGAGGAAACTCTCAGGGAGATGATGCAGAGAGCGTTGAATAGGGTGGCTAGATGGTGTGGGGGTTATTGACTTAACATCTAGCTGGGCAAGACCTCGGTCGTCATTTTTACTAGGAGGTACAAGTTGAGGCCACTGGTGGACATGATGGTTGGAGGTAGGCAGGTGCCGGATGTCCAGGAGGTGAAGTATCTGGGCGTAATCCTGGATAGGAAGCTAGACTGGAACAGGCATCTGCAGGTGAAGTGCCAGAAGGCAATGATAACCTTCTGGCAGTGTAAGGGGGCTTTGGGGGCGAGATGGGGCTTGGGTCCACGTCAGATGATGTGGATATACAGGTCAATCGTCGTCCCTGGGCCGATGTAGGCTGCAGTTGTGTGATGGGAACAGACTGCACTGAAGACTGTTCAGGGGAAGCTGGACAGAGTGCAGGCGGTTTTTCTTAGGGGCATGTGCTCTGTGAGGAGAAGCACTCCTATTGCAGCGATCAGGGCTCTGTTGGAAGTTCCGTCTTTCGCGGTGGAGAGCAAAGCCACTGCATTAGGGACGACATACAGGCTCAGATGTGCTGGGGAGTGTAGAGAGAGCTTCGTACATAAGAAGCTGTGGAAAGGATGTGGATGGAATGCACCACAGGACAGAATGAGGGCTCAACTGGCTGGAGAGGTCAGCTATCGAGTGCTGATCCCCAGCCGGAAGAAGTGGCAACATGGACTCGGTCCGAAACACGAGGACATATGGTTCCCGGACGGATCGAAGACCATGAAAGGCGTGGGGGTGGGTGTTTGTGGAAGGAAGGCTTGGAACGAATACGTCTTCAAGCTGGACAGATACAACACCGTCTTCCAGGCTGAAATTGAGGCTATCCAGGAGTGCGCAGGAATACTGTCACGGAGATCGGATTCGGACGGGGACGTCTGGATCTGCAGCAACAGTCAGGCCGCTCTGAGAGCGCTGGATGGGGGCAGAGTCTCTTTCAGGCTGGTGGAGCGGACGAGAGTGTATTTTGAGCAGCTTTTCGGAAACATAGGTCACTCACAGGAAGTTCCAGGGGAATGTTAAAAAAATATTTTTAGTTCATATTTTAAAACACCGTAAGAACAATTTTGAAGATTTATAAGAAATCATCATAAATTTCACTTTTTTTAATGAAACGATTTTTAAAATGTAATACCTAAACGTTTGGGAAATACGTAGGGAATCGTATTTATTTATCAGGCGATTTACAATTTTCACATCAATCTGCATCTGCACTCTCTCCTCCACTGGCCAATTCAAAAACTTGAACGTTTTCGCCATCGTTTTCCAAGTGATAATAAAACTCACATATATATAGGGTTAAGATCAACCGACGAATTCAACAAAGTATTATACTATGTGTTTTATATTTACAAGAATGTATTAATAGGAAATATGAAGAATGAATGCGTTTTGAATCTTATATACGGTCTGTATTAAAAAAAATACATTTTTTTTTAATTTATCTAATTGTCATATAATTGGCACCAAAATATTGCTAACTTTTTTGATTATAATGAATAAGGAATAATTTTCTAGAAAATTAAAGCAAAAACAATGCAGGAATCGAGAAACGACAAAACCTGAAAAAATTATTTCCAAAACTATTCACTTTCTGAATTTACTAAAAGGACCAAAAGTCTATCAAGCATTATTATCGAGTGATTAAACTTCAAGAATTTACTGTAATCCCCTTCTATACCTGTTTCTTTTTGAAGAGAAAATTTTAAAAGTCATTTTTTGCCTCGTCATCTCGTCCGGTTTCCACGTATTGTTGGGATTTTTCTCAGAGTCATCCTGTCTCACTGGAGTGAATAGATTGATGACAGACAAAAATGGGCAACAATAGCTCAAAGCACAAATTGAACATTAGATGTTCCGAGTGTTCTCTGAACGTTTCCGATCCAACTTTTTCTCTAAAAAATAGCTGATCCAATCACTCAAAGATTTTCATGTTCACTTTTGGCTCTGACAGGGGAAGGTCTCACCTCGTCATCACCGATTTCAATAAAAATCTGCAATTATGTTCCTTTTGGCATCCCTGATGAAACCCCAAAAACCATTCGTGCCAACGCTCAAGAGTTTGTTTAAATAATTTAACTTGTATCGCTGCGATCTGCATGATGCCCTACACCACAGCCAGGAGTCGTAGCCAGTATGCCGCAAGCGGTAAGTATATAATGCTGGATTTTTTTTTGTTTCGATGCTATTCATCTAAATTTTTCTAATTATTTTTTTTTTCCAACCGTTTTTGTTATTTTACGTCATTTTTACACTGGCTGCGGTGAAGGTCATCACATAGATCACAGAGATACGAGTTAAATTATTTAAGCAAACTATCGAGCGTTGGCACGAATGCTTTTTAGGGTTTCATCAGGGATCCCAAAAGAAACAGAATTACCAACTTTAATTGAAATCGGCGATGACAAGGTGAGACTCTCCTTGTGAGAACCTGATGTTCTATCTTCTCGAAAAATTAATGTTATACACTTTCGGCTCCAGGCGTGTCGATTTCCCATCCCTTGTCGAGTAACTAATAAGATATTCGATTTTTTATTGTACGTGGTTCGTGTTTGTTCATTCACAGCATTAGTTACACGATGTTTTTGGTTACAGGAACATGTAAATGCAAGACTTCGTTAGACATCAAGTTTGAGGGTTCATCGGAGAATATGCTAATGCACTGTACGATAGCAATGAGGGAGGGTCGATGTGGTAAGTGATATTTTCGTGAACCCTACCGAACGGAAGCAGTTCAGTCATTAGCTCATAAGTCTTCTGAGCGCTTTCGTGTGGACGTATTCAACGCTAAGAGGTCATCAGGAGATTCTGAACCACCTACGATACCGACACCAGGGGTACTGGCCGCCACAAAATACCAACATCTTCAATCTGTTTTATTGGACAAAGATGCAGTCGTCACGATTTCAAAAATGAAACGAATCGGCCGCACAGAAGAGAAACTTACCATCAGGGATATCGGCTACGATCCTTTTTTTGTTCAATATTGCACGCAGTATCAGAACGTTGTGAATAAAAAATATGCAAAACGTGAAGAAGTGAGTTTGAAGATTGACGCTACGGACGGATTAGTGTAAAAATTACTAAGACCAGACGGAACCGCCAGTCAATACATATTTTTATTCCTCGGCGTAATAAATACATCTGCTGGTCAATTTCCCGTGACACAAATGTTGACAGAGACTTATAATACAGGTACCTTGCAAAATTGGTTAGTCCAATGGGTACGTTCAGGTGCTCCACCACCGAAAGAAACGATTGCTGATGCATTAAGGACACTTCAAACGGCCGTCGTGAGAACATTTTGCGGTTATACACCATCGAGAAGTATTGCGACTCTTTTTTTTTAAACCAACTTCCTAACTGTAATGTTCGTATGGACGTGGCACATTTTTTGAAGACGTACTCTCAAGCATTAAAAGCAGTACCCCGTTTGGTGAAAAAGTTTTACTTGGCTGTTATTGGAAAAATCTTTTTGTGTACGGATTTGAAGACCACTAAAACACTTATCAAGAATGTTCTTATTGTGTCAATGAATGAAGCAGAAAGAGTCCTGGGCGATGAGGATACTGGAACTCCGTGCAATGCTGTCAAATCATACCTCATCCAACAGATCACTGGGAAGTCATTCTTGAATAATGTACTGCAGAAATCGGAAGAAGAAAAATCCATAGAAGTGGAAGAAAAGGTCACAAACGAGAGAGAAGAACCCAAAGTCAACCGTTGGAAAGATTGGATTAATGACATCATGAATGAAGTTATAACAACGATACGCGAAGGAGTTCTGCCCAACGCACATTTTTGTCTTGTTTTTTCAAATCACCTTATATCCTATGTTCAACATCTTCCCATGTGGAGCTGTGTCTACCGAAACGTCTTCGGGTACTGTCGGATCCCGGCATCGAGTGCATCTGTTGAGGGTGAGTTCAACAAGATGAAAAAAAACACCGGCTTCGACCAAAAACTGGGTACAGCTCGCGTTGACCGATTTTTTGTAGTACACATCACCATAATTAATGGAAAAATGCTTTTGGCAGACGCCAAGGAAGACGATGAAGCTGATGGGTCATACGCTACTCTTAACGCTGAAGTGCAAGAACCGTTGAAGGAAGAAACATTAATGAATGTTTGTGACCGATTAATCTCTGCAGAAGACAATTTTGTAGAACACGATTTTTTCCACGACAGCCCTCAAGATATCAAAGAAAATGGAGACGATTCAATAAAAATGGAAAAAACTCAAAAAAAAGTGCCAAAACTCGATGATTTCAGCCAGCCAATCATTCAGGAGAGCATTATTCACAGTCTCAAAAAATCAAACGCATCGACAGGGAAATAAAATTTCGCGACAGACAGACCCGCTGAACAAAACTTAGTTAACACAAAAACGTGTCCAGCATGTGCCAACAGCGACGAGCCAGGTGGAGCCCATACTTGTGCGTCATGCGATCAATATGTCCACGCTCTTCCTGGATGCTCCATACCATTACCTGGCACAAGCGAAGGATATGGGGAGAAAAGATTGTGCATGGCTTGCCACGATTTACTATCTGCGATGACAGTCGTTGCAACAAGATTTGAAGAAAATTGGAGACGATTGGAGAAAAGTTTGAAAAAACATAAGTGCAGAATCAGCAGATATCTTAATAATGACAACCACATGTTTGACGCCCTCAATTTCCCAAATAACGTATTAATACTAGTTATGAAGAATGGTTCATTCGCTTGTGGCATGGTGAACAGATAAAATCAAATAATCGGAGTTCGAAACACACGCGTTTTGGACTCAGTTCCGCAAGTGATGATACTTGCATTTGCGGAAAACCTACGCCTACAAGAAATTTTAAAGGATAGTCAAAATTCTTTCATCGAACTAGGACTGTATGTGGCACAGATGGGTTGAAAGGACCACTCGCGTATAATCGACGAACGGTCATACTCCATGGGTATTTATGAGATGAAGATAAAACTTTTCAATAAGATAATATTCGCTACTCTTATAATAAAATAAATCTTTTAATAAACTTTTTTTGAATATCCATAATTATAATTATTTAGAATTATAATTATTAAAACTACTCAACAATTGCTTGATTTTGGACTGCTTCATCAACATATCGTACGCAATTCTTCATGCGTTCAGAAACTTTCCCAGCTGCAAAGAAGTTTCTCAGTGCAGAACTAGATGCACCAACATGACAAAGAAGAGACCTACAGTGACCATCGCTCATTCAAGCTTATTCAAAGACAATTTCGATGATGTGATAACGGAACGCATGAGCTTGCCAACACGTCCTTGCAACTCTTCAGGGTGGTTTAACTTCCATAAGAGCGAATGTGAACTCTAAAATATGAGTTTACGCGCCGTCTGAGACGTTAGGACGGGCAAGTGAACTACAGCGAACAATGCTGGTTAAAGCGGCGACTGTGTCGCTACCTAGGACGTTAGAATTATTTTGTGAACTAACAAAGGCCGAATTTTTCATCGAAGTTAAACCACCCTGCAACTCTTGTTCATCGCTTGTAGAGCTAGGTGACCAGATTGAGGAGGCTGCATCTCTAGTATAACCCCCTCCAATGCCCCACCACTTCTTTATTGCCAAAGGCGCCGTGCCGCCGAAGGGCCGCCGTTGCGTAAAGCGCTGTTAGCTTTATTTACGCAGAGCGATAGGAAAAAAAGTCCCAAAATCAGAGTAGCTCGGGATAGCGGTTTTCGTAGTCGAATCTTATGGAATGTTCATTTTTTAATATTACAATCTAATAGGTCGTCTTTAAATCTACTCCTACAGAGAACAATTTTCTGCACTTCATATCGCTTTGTTATATTTTACTCTGAAATAAAGTTTAAAAATGAAACAATTTATAAAAAAATAAAAGCCTTTCCGACTATATAATTATAAAATTTGTTAATCTCACAAAAGTTTAACAAAGACTTGACACAATGCTTTTGAAAAAGAAGCCCCTTTTGGAGGACTATTTTTTGTATTCCAAGGTAGAAAATCTAATGTAATAAAAAAATTTGAAAGAGAAAAATTCTGTGACGAGAAAAAAATATATTTCACTCTGAATAATGTTTTTTTGTTTCATTTTAATACAAAAAAGAAACTCGTTACAATTCTTACACTTATGCTTACAACAATTTTATCTTATATTACTATCATGTATTCTATTTTCTAAACATTTTGTATTAGGTATAACTTTTCTATGAATAATTTCACCAGTCCAGCAATACTTGTACTTGCAAAATTTATCATTAGAAGGGGTCGTTCACATATTACGTAAGGCGATTAAACGAGGACAAGAATATGATTTAAGATAAGTAAGACAAAGGCACCAACAGAAAAAAGCGTTACGTAATATGTGAACGACCCCTAATCTTATTCGTTACTAATTACATCATCTGAAAAATTTACAGCTTTTGGATTCTGAAATGCTTTTTCTGTTGAAATAAGTTTAAGTTCCTAATTGCTCTTTTTCACCTTATAAAGTGTATCAGATGTCATGAGTTCTAAATGGCTATCAGTAATTTTGAAGTTCTCAACATTTTGGCCACTTGTTCGTACAGCAAATTTTACCGTGCAAAATGAATCCAACAGTTCGTTCGACATTCGATTTTTTTCGTCGGATCTAAAATTCGTTACAAATGAAAAAGTCTGCTCAGGATCTGCGTTTGAGCGAGGTATTGTTCGAATTAAGGTGAAGAGCGCACATAATTGTGGAAAACGATAACACTGATCATTTATTTTTATAAGTGCTAAATTTTTTGATATATCGTCGAAATTATATCCGTCAAACGTACGTTTCGTCGATTCTGGTAGAAAATACAAATCAGTCCATTCATTACTAAGTGATTGCAAATCAATAATATTTTTTCTGTCAATTCTTCTTGCTATTTGTATTACTTTGCCCACTGTTTTTTCGCGTTCTGATTCGAAGAATAAGATGTCTGGTCTTAAGTAGCTCAAATTGACAAAAAATTGATCTTTAATGTAATAAAAATCAGAAATTTTTTTTTTCGGCTTCTAAATAAAAATTCAAGCAATTCTTCCGAATTTCTATGACTAATTCTGTGTTTCCTTGTTCAATTTCTAGTAAATAAAGTTCACAATCAACTCCGAGAGAAACATCTTTTAATGGCACATGGTATTTGGTATCAGAAAAATCTGTGCAGTATAACAAATGCAAATCAAAACGGTCGAAATCTTCAACAAAATAAGAGAGTAATGTTGTAAGTGAGCCCAAGCATTTTGAATGGAGTTTGTGAACCAAAGTTATTTGTGACTGTTGGAAAAACTAATTCATCGAATCAAATAGAGCTAAAGAATGGGATAAAAAGTGAAAATAAGCTAGCGTTTCAGGATTGTTCATTTCGGTTAACAGAAATTGAGCAGTTTTGTTTGATTGAGAATCATCCTGGGCTCTATCGAAAATCATTTTCAAAACAAACCAATGTTTTATGAGCGGTCGAATAGATGCTAAACGCGAAAGCCAACGTACTTCAGACCACCGCTTCAAAGTTTCTTCACTATTTTCAAAACGTTTCTGCAATTCCAAAAACATCGCGTTCCTTTTCGGGCTTTTTCTAATTTAATTTACACATTTCACCATGAACGATTCGACGCAGGAAGGTAAAACACGACAAGCAGTATTCGAAATAAGAGCCAACATGTGACAAACACAAAAAATTGATACCACATTCGGAACTCTATTTTCAAAGAAAGTTTTGAAAGATCTTTTGACACCCTTCATCATCGAGGCATTATCAGAAGAAACTGCAATGGTGCTTGTTATCAATACATTGTTATTAGTTAGACAATTATCAAAAGTTTCCATCAATTTCGGAGCAAAGCAATCTTTCGAGTCTACTTCAATGAGTTCCAAAAGTTCGACTTTGACATCAAAAGTTGATGGCTCAACAAAACGTACAACGCCTGACAAATGTTGAATTAACTCATCCACAAGAAATGAAAAACTGTTTTCTCGTAGTATCGATTATATGCGCTCTTTTTTAACTCGTGCCAAAGAATTCGTTATGATACTTGCAATTTTTGTGCGCCCCAACATTAAGTTTCTTATAACACGTGGGTCTTCCTTGTGTATATCCTGAATGAAATACAAAAGTTTTTTCGCAGCCCGCAAAGATATATTTTAATTCGCAATGCAAGCACTAATTTTAAGTTCAGCTTCTTTCACTTAGGTGAGAAAAGGCTTTGATTCATCAAAACTATGCAAAGGCATAACTGCATTTTCACCCCTCCCACCGACCAAATTTTCCAGGGCTTGCTTATGGCTGGCTGTTTTTGTGTGGTCAACAACTTGGGTCTTCCCTGCACTGCAACTTTTATTGCACGCAGTGCAAATGAATTTGCATTCATCGTTTGGATTTTTGCACAGCCAAGACGTCAATTTAAATTCTGAAAGGGTTGGGTCGCTAAACCACGCATCTTGAAAAGCTTTTCTTCTTTTAGCCGATTATTCTGATTTAGAGAGTGAACTCATTCTTGAAAAAAAAACTGGGATTTAATGAATTGTTAAATTTGAGTTAATATTCACGGTCGATTGTGCCAAACAACAAGAATTCTTCAACTAGAGCAAAAATCGAGTGCTAAAGATAAAAGAACCACACAATTTGGAAAAAATGAAACACCATATATTTTGAACTGAAATCTTTTAATGTCTATTCTGAATCGAATATGAGTAATAAGACATAGAAGTTAAAACTTGAAGGGTTAAGAGCTACAAACGTGACGAATGTAAAATTCCCAGATTAAAAAAACGAAAAATCCGTACTTCAAAGGTTATTTTTCAAATCTTGCGAAAGAATTTTTTTAAGCTCCTTTATCAAAATCAATAGGACACGTATTTCTTCTTTTGGTTGAAAATAACCTATCATGAAATAGAAAACTATTGAATTATTGCCTAAAAAATAATTTTTCTCCATTGTCAAGTGTTGATTTTTCTTCACAATTCAATACCTCGGCTGAATGTTGGCCGATTGTAATTAATTTTTCATTTTGTAGCTGAAATTATATCATAGAAGAATAAAATGTCAAACCTAATTTTTTGAATGGAAATTCTTGCAATCGTAATTATCACTAAAAAATTCGAAAATTTTTAAACAAAAGTCGATTTCTTTCCTTTATTGTATTTAAAAACTAGTTAGATAAATAAACAACACTCAGTCTCAATCTCTAACAGCCAAAATTCGTCGTTTGGGAACTGTGATTGTTTGAAGTCGGCGTGTCATTTTCGCAGTTATACATAACATTTTGAACAGTTACATGCATATATTTGAATGCTTTAGACTCTTGAAATTTTATTATTTCACTAAAAAATTTTCGACAAAAATATTTTATAATTGCCATATGTTAGTATTTACTTTCGGGAAAAAAAATTTTTTTAGCTTAGGTAATATCCGAGATTTCTCTGATTATCGTAAAAAACATAGAAAAATTTGTAGCCTGCAAATTTCAACAATTAATTTTTTTTGGCATTAATTCTTAAAACTGAAGAAAACATGAAAGAAAGGTTGAGCATACGTGTTGACGCTATATATTTTTTACGAAGGTAGGTCAAATTAATAGCGAATTCTTACAGGAAGGACGTTTATTCACGAAAAAGTTACACAAAAAAAAAAAATAAATAGAAAAAAAATCACGTTACTTCCAATGAAACATACTTCTCGTCAAATCGACTAAAATAAAGGTATAATATTTATTGATTCAACACTGGAATCATTCTTGACGAATTTTACTCGGCCACTCAACATTGAAAAATTCTTTGCCTGATTGTTTGTACCCAACCGTTTATTTTCACTATTAAAGATCGGTTAATTTTCTATGAAAATATCTCATGTTTTTTACCTATTTTCTGTACAAGATTTTTCCCACAAATAGCTCTGGATATTTTCCATACGCGATGGAACTCTTCCATAAATTATAAGAAAATTTCCAGAATATGGGTTTAACAGAGCATGGGTAAAAATTTTCAACATGTTTATGGAAAATTTACCAATATTTTAAAAGAATGTTGTTATACGAACAAATACATCCGAAAAAATACCTTGATTCCTAGAATCACGAATATCACCATGAGACGATAGATGAATGTAGTAATATTATTTTCATTGTGCGCGCACAAAATGATCGTGTTTTGCTGGCCACGGATTGAGCGTAAGATGCCCCTTTTCGAGCAGTGAATGGAAGTTAAAGGACTCATGAAAAAAAACTTGGTCATCATTTATTCCACAGGTCACCATTTATTCCACAGACTCGAAAAAGGGCACCTACGCTTAATCCGTGACGCAGCAAAACACGCGTATCATTTTCCGCGCTACAATGAAAAATATAGTTCATACCACGAGGGAGAGCCTTTCCACGCGCGACGGCAAATTCTCGAAACTCGTGGAATTACCTCGGGCCTACGGCTCTCGACATTCCCTCTTTCCGAGAATGTTGCCGTCGCGCACGAAAAGACGCTGCTCTCCCTCTTGATATGAAATATACTATTTTTAAACTTTTGCGAAAACATGTATGGCTCGATCTCACAATTTTAAAGTTTTTTAAAACTAAAATACTTTTGAGAAATATGATGTTATCAGCTTCGAAAGACGATGGGAAATGGAAGAAAATTTGAGATAAACCTCATTGTGAGTCATTAGTAACGTAAAAAAAAGTAAAGTGACTAACTTTACTAAACTTTCATTCCAAAACGCTTATCCCAGTTTATCTTTGGAATAATTGGAGAACTAGTATCTTATCAAAGAACGTAAGACTTCCTGAATTTTTTTTCTACGATAAAAATTTGTATTACTTTTGTAGTATGAACCATACTCATTATTGTTTATCGTATTTTTTAAAGTTTTCAATAGGTTCTACTACAGCTATTGTCGTCAAACACTGTCCAGTGATTCGTATATTTTGGTATTAATTTTTCACATTATATTTCTCAACTGTCCTCGGTTACGAGTATTTATTTGCATATAAGTAATTCACAGTTATGTTTCTCTTTTTCTCAATAATAGATTTTTGCATTAGTTGAAAAGTTCTGGTTGTTTTGCACAATCGACCGCGATTGTCTTGCAATAAATAGTTCTTTGAATTATATATGTATATTTTTTTTTTTTTTTAAATGAGCTCTTCCTACAATAGAATCAACGGATAAATGGAGAAAAAGTTTTCAAAATATGTCGTATAGTGATTGACCTGTATAATTATTGAACTTTCCATCTTGACTGTGAGAGAATTCGAATGAGAAAAGATAGTTCAGTTGCACTGCGTGCAAAAAAGTTGCAATGCAGGAATAATGCAAGTTGTTGACCATACAAAAACAGCAAGCCACAGGAAAGTTCTGGAAAAATAAGTCGATAGGTGCGGTGAAAAAGCAATTAATCCCTATCTATATTTTTTACGAATAAAAAAACATTTGCAACTAAAGTTAAAGAAACCGAAATTAACTCTAGCGCACTAATTACTGGCATATCTTTAGGGACTGCTAATGTGAATATAATTCTGGATATTCATAAAAAAGATCAAGTCACTGTAAAACTAAGTATACATGAAAAAGTTTATGAATAACATCTGTTCAAAACGAGTTTTTTTATGATTGTCTTATTGAATTTTATTTCGGAGTAAAAAATAACAAAGCGATGTGAAATGCAATAAATAAACAAAGACGACCTATTACATTGTAATATTCAAAAATGAAAATTCGATAAGATTCGACTACGGAAACAGCTATCCCGAGCTACTCTGATTTTGGGACTTTTTTCCTATCGCTCTGCGTAAATAAAGCTAACGGCGCCTTATGCAACGGCGGCCCTACGTCGGCACGGCACCTTTGGCAATGAAGAAGTGGTGGGGCAGTGGAGGAGGTTATACTGGAGAAACAGCCTCCTCAATCTGGTCACCTAGTTGTAGAGACGACTTTAAAAAATACAGGTAATCCATTCATAAGCTCATATACCATTTGCATATGACAACAATAACTATATTGGATTATTTACATAAAATTTCGGAAAAGATTTGAAAGATCAGTAAAATATCATTGATTCTTGGGAGGAAAGAACGCTTGTGCCGACGCACTTGCATGTAATTAAAACAAAGTTTATTCGAACCGTTGTATCAGGTTGAATTCAGATTCAATGAACAATATTTGTTACAGGAATTCTGATGTTTATTGAAGTAGAAGATGCTGATCTACTCAGAGAAGTTCAATTGCAGACCATCCCTATACTTGCTGTGCCCATCGCATTCCGACCCGATCCCCGAGTAAGAAAGAGAACGCATTATCTCTCGAAAGAAGGACAGAGAGCTAAAGAGGCGGAGCTTGCAGGACCGCGCGCGACGCGTGATTGCGTAAATTTGAATGTTGCGCTTTGATTGCACCTTCAGTGAGCGCCATCAGCGCCTCTACCAGTCGAGGATGTCCCCAATGCTATGGGAAAAAAAGGCTCGAGTCTGCAGACCCTGTCGTGAACTTCATACCACCGTTCAAGGTCGTGACCCAAAATTCCAAACATCTATTCATGGATTTTGGAATAGCAAAACCAGAAATTGGCCATTATATGGCGATTTTCTCTCGACCGGGAAACAAATGGACCGAGTTCGATGACATTCCCGCAACCTGTTGCCACAAGTCACATTTATGTCGCCCTGCCATGCTCATTTTAATGAAATGTTAAAATTTGTTTAAATGGCTTTTTCCGCAGTACCATTTTATCTTTGTACCATATATCGTCCAGCCAATACATTGTTATAACATTTCAACAAATACACTCTTGAAAGATCCTGGCTTCTCTTCATTTTCCAGACTGCGAACAACAACATGTAACGAAGTCGGATAAAATTACGTAGGTGTATGAAAAACAAATTCACACTTACGAATCGCATGAATCAGGCATATAAAAATATCAATAATCAAAGGTTTCAATAATTTTTTATCATTGAATTCTATACATATGTATGGAAGTTCATAAACATGCCCAAACATTTTTCGAAACGTTAAAATCATTGACAATTACGAAAAATATTAAAGTAACTATAAATCTATGAAAATACTATCTACTGAGAACTCAATCAAAATACTTCGAATATTTCAAATGCATGATTTACAGGGAATCACATTCTAGAAATTCAAAGAGATACATCGTTAAGAAAACCAGAAAATTCAACAACATTTATCAAGACTAGGACACAAAAAAAAATATAAATATATATTTCTCTAGAAATACTTGTTTATACGCAAAACATAGAAAATCTATAAAACTTTTATAATCAGAGCATTTAATTTCAGTAGTTTATAGAATAATCCATTCTTAGTATATAAAAATACTGAACAACCCTTCAAATCCTAGAAAAACTGTAGCAATACTAAGAATAGTTAAAGAAATAAAAATCTATTCATAATTTTTTTTAATCTATTCAAATACGAAAACTTGAATGACATGAAATACAAGATCACCAAACGCTTGAAATATATAAAGCAATATATGAAAATACTGTAAATACATAAAAATTATAGAAAATCTCACAAGATTTTCAACATATGCAAAGAAACGGATAGTTTTACAAATGCCAAAAATCTAAATTGATAAGATTTTCTCAAAAATTTATAAAATCCGTGAAATTTTCTCCGCTGCTAGCATTAAATAAAATACCATACGTTCATAAATTTCCAATAAAAAAAAAAAAAAAAAAAAAAAAAAAATACAAACATTTGAACAGGCAGACTGATTTTTCTTCAGGATCAATGAATACAAGTTTACAAATCTTTAATGATCATCTGAACAAAGTTATTCATGGAGGCCTCGTCCTCATAAACAACAGATATCACACATTACACATTTTGTTCGAGGAAAACGTTTGGTTAGAAAAAAAATTGCCTATAAAACATTTTCCCGCACTAAAACATTTAATTATATCTGGAATAAACAGTTTAAAGTGCACCGAGCGACTAAACTATAGCAAAATCCTATTCTGGTTTTCAGATGATCAGAGACACCATACAATAGGCAGATAATGATAGACTTCTTTATTACCTAATTGTTAACAAATAAAATTTTTTTCCTGCCGACTAGTCTAAGTTTAGCTTTGTAATCTACTGTAACAGTTTATATAAAAAAATAGATGGGAAAATAAGTTATGTTTGAAGCACTAAATTAACAACTTTTATAATAAGGGCATAGGCAGGAAAAGTTTTCAAAAGGGGTTTTTCTGGGAAATATATCTGTTTCCTTTGGGATTTCAATTTTTTTAAACTTTTACAATGCGGTTGCAAGGGAAAGATTTTTTAATTCATATTTTGAACATCAAAATTATTTTTATTTTTGAAGTCCAAGGTCGCACATTTTTCATGTTCGTAATGTTCGTATAATAATAAAATTCGATGTTTGTGATTTTCAATAAGTCACGGAGTTTTTTTTACTCATACTTTTGGTGCTTATACAACTCGATGGATTTTGTGATATTACAATGGATTTTCGTATTAAAGCTTTTTAAAACTTTTGGAAAATTTATGTATAAATAGACTTGTTAGGAAATTGTAATTGCACAAACTTAAAGCATTCCATAGGTTATTACTAGAATTTTCTTGTTGTGTGTTATTTCATCAAATTTCGAAGTGTTTACTGGTATTTGGTATTTTCATGACTTTCTAATATTTTTATAGGCACGTAGAGCTATAGATTTCTAAAAATGAATACTATATTTTCATTTTGTTCATTTTTGAAAGTAGTGCTCTGCTCAATTAAAATAACACTGGGAGAACAAATTATAATTTGGAAAAAAGTAGGAGTTAATTTTTTTAGCACTTGATATTAAGCTGGGTAACTTAAGGTTCTGCTGTTGTTTTCGCGATTGTTCAATGTGCGAAGATATTATGAACCCAGTAGAACATGTCAAAATTGAAAAAAAAAGAGAGCATTAAACCCACGAATAGGATACTTAATAAGCACTTAATTAGCAATTAATAATGAGCTAGTATACTCGCTGTTCCAATGTTTCTATCGCCGTTGTTCTATATACTAAGTTCATGAAAACCTATCAAAACATGTCATAGTTTACAAAAAAAGCATTGTATTTGCGACTAGTACAATTAATTAGCCCCTCATAAGCGCTTAGTAAAAAGTAAAGTAACTTTTCATTTCGTTGGTTTCCTAAGGTAGAGCTCTGCTGAGTTCATATGACCCTGGCAGAACATGTCATAACTTTTGAAAAAAAAGGTGCATTCAATTCGCGAATAGTACATTTAATTAACACCTAATTAACACCTAATTATGCAATATGTCAAATAGTGTTCAGCTGACCTTGCTCTGCAAGGTTCATGGACATACCGGAAACTTTAACACAGCGCTTCGTGCTGCTTCGTGTACCTCCGTGTATTTTCGTGTGCCTTCATGTTTGTTCGTGATTCGCCCACAACTAGCTTCATCCTGATTGCGCAATAATTATGTCTTCAATTTATTGTCGTCAATCAAAACAAATAAAAAAATTAAAACAGTGCAGCACTGATTTATTTGAATTCAAAATAAATTTGCGCGCGATTCCTTTATCGGTGCTAATACGACCAGTCACGTTGTCTTTTTCTATATATATACTGAAAATGAATTCGTGTGTCTGAAGTTCCAAACGTTTAAAATTAAACGAAAAAAATGTATAAGTTAATATGGGAGGAAAAAATTTTTTAGCTGTTTTTGAACACTTTTTGACTGTAACAAAAAACTTGATACTCCCTAAAAAAATATTCTTCACACTTCCTATCATGATAAAAAATCGAAAAATTAATACTTTTTTCTTTTTCGTTGAATTTAAAACGTTTGGAACTTCAGATACATAATGAATTCTGTGGCTTCTCGCCATAACCGAGAAAGTCACTTGTGCCATAATGCTCACAAGGGGACTTCATGGTTTATGACTCATCGATTTCGCCCAAAATTTTTCTACTCTCAATAGACCTCAACATAAGGAAATCCCCTTAACCATTTTTCGGAACACTCATAATTAACCGAGAAAAAAATTATTTAAACCAGCGTCCCACATCACAATGTCATTACAATCTTATACTTATATAAACGTATCACTGGCTAGTGTGGTCGAGTGGTAGAGCGCTCGCTTCCAGTTCCAGCGGAACAGGGTTCGAGTCCAACTGGCAGGTAGATTTTTTAAAAATTTTTTTTTATTTCTATGCAAATATCTCTTACAAGTTTTGAATCATAGAAAATAATATGTATCCTTTTTTTTTTAAGTGAATCAGTTGTCATTATTATTTTTAACTATTTACGAAAAGGATCTCTTGTATGAAAATCTACTGTATTCATGATGGTACAAAAAATGCAGTAGATAATATACTCATAAAACGTCATGAATAAATATGATTATTTATATCATATTAGATATCATGAATAAAAAAACTAATTTTTTTTTACCGTTTGGCCGTTCTCCACAGGTTTTCTCCAAAAGATAAAGTTTTTGTTTTTTTTTAGGGAAAAAAAGTGATAACAGTTTTAGACAGTTATTAGATTATGTATTCTCGTTAAGGACCGCTTATCTTAAAATCTATTGTTAGCCTGGCGTCACGGAAATCCGGGCGTCGGGGCGCCGCGGAAATTCCGGCGTGGGGGCGTTCGAAAATCACGTAAATTCTGTCGAATTTTCTTTAGTGGTTCTAGTCGTTAAGAACTTCAAGACATTTTTGCTTATATCATTTCATTCGGTATCAAGTGATTGTGCTTAACAAGACCAATGGATCCTCAAGTAAAAAGTGTTTCTGAAAATTTATATGAAAAGTTAGTGACTGAAGAATCAGCAAATTACTGCGAAAATAATTCCAAAATCGAACTTGCATCCGCGATTGAACTGTGCAAGAATAAGTTGATTACGAATGGCAACATTCCTGATCGAGTTGAAAAATACATCTATAACGATGTGACCACTGCAATGGCCGATGAACTTTACGCGCGAGTTTTGCAAATGATAAGTGAAATGCGAATTGTTTCTAATGACGAAGTTGTATGGGAAACTGAAATTCAAAATGATGAAAATAACAGTCAAAATGTGCCCAAAAGGAAGTCCAGCCCTATTAACGAAGATCCTGATTACGAGTTTTCAATGCCAGAAAAATCGCCAAAGAATTTGATACCCTTGGATGTTAAAAAAAAAGCTGTTGCTTTGGCAGAAAAACATCGAAATTGGAGCGTCGGCGGCTTCAAAATTCAAGCGTTGACCCAAAAAAGTCAACTTGCACAGTAAGTTTATTGTTAATTTACTAGGTTGGCGAATCGTGTACATTTTTAAATTTTTGGCCAGAAATATCATCAAAGACTTATGTGTAAAACTTTTTTTGTATTCTATGTGATAATTTGCTTTTACAGGTGGAAAAAAGATGTTGAAGCGGGGGAACAATTCACGATAAATATCATCTGATAAATTCATGGACGCTAAATCGATTCATTGAGGGCTGTGCCAATTATGAACAAATTACGACGAGGACGCTTCAAGAATGGGCTTTAGCGGCAGCAAATCAATTTGAAAGTGATAATTTTAATTTTTCGGCTTCTGAGAGTTGGGTGAACAAATTCAAGAGAGAAAATAGAATAAGTCAGCGCAAAATTACAAAAAACATCAGCAATCGGGAAGCTTTATCGATGGAAGAAGTTTCGGAAACTGCAAAAATTTTTCAGCATCAAGTGCGAGAAATCGCTCCAAATTTTGAGCAAAAATTTATCATTAATACTGATCAAAGTCCGTGTCAATACACTTTTACGATTAATCGATCTTTGGCCGAAAAAGGGTCAAAAACTGTTTTGGTCAAAAAACAAAATATCAACAAGACAACACACTCTTACACAGCGCAGTATTCAATAGCGATGTCTGGTGAATTATTGCCTAAAGTTTTCATCTGCACGCAAGAAGTAGGTAATCAGTTTGGACCAAGAGTGCAAAAAACAGTCGATGATCTTGAAAAAAAATTGGGAAACGTAATTGTGACTTGTTCGAAATCGGGGAAATTGACGACAGTTTTGTACAAGACTTTTTTGAAAAACGTTCTTGTTCCGTATGTTCAAAATAACAAAGTTTTGTTGTTGGTTGATTCGTGGACGGGCCAAACTGATCATGCTTTATACGATCAACTTTTCCGGGACGAAAAAGAAAATTCATTGTGTACTATTAAAATAATTCCTCCGAAATGCACCCCCCTTTGTCAGCCATTCGATGTATATTTTTATCGGCAGATGAAAATTTTTTTGAAAAAACTGCAAAATTGTACTTTTTTGTTGCAAAACAACCGTGAAATTTCGTCCCGAGAAGAGTCGATCAAACTGCATTCACTTTTCCACAATCAAATAAGCGCGCCAGTTTTTAAAAACATGATAAAATACGCATTTTTTGCATCGAAATTGACATCAGAAAGAGTTGCTTTCAAAAACTGTAATGAAGTTTGTTTTCCTCTGCAAATTTTAAGAAAAACATGCGATTGTGGAAAAGTTTCAATCATTGCATGTTCTTGGTGTCAAAAAAATTTGTGCTTTGTTTGTTTTTACAACGAATATCATCCTAATTCCTGCGAAGTCTTCCAAAAACGTTAGTAAAGAAGTATTGTTAGTTATTATCGAATTTCATGTCTTCTATGAGTATGTACTCAAAAAACTATTGTCGTTTTTGCAGAATGTAACTTTTTTTTATGTACATTGCTTTTATAATTTTTGGTACAATATATAAAATCTAATAACTGTCTAAAACTGTTATCACTTTTTTTTCCTAAAAAAAAAACAAAAACTTTATCTTTTGGAGAAAACCTGTGGAGAACGGCCAAACGGTAAAAAAAAATTAGTTTTTTTATTCATGATATCTAATATGATATAAATAATCATATTTATTCATGACGTTTTATGAGTATATTATCTACTGCATTTTTTGTACCATCATGAATACAGTAGATTTTCATACAAGAGATCCTTTTCGTAAATAGTTAAAAATGTTAATGACAACTGATTCACTTAAAAAAAAAAGGATACATATTATTTTCTATGATTCAAAACTTGTAAGAGATATTTGCATAGAAATAAAAAAAAATTTTTTAAAAATCTACCTGCCAGTTGGACTCGAACCCTGTTCCGCTGGAACTGGAAGCGAGCGCTCTACCACTCGACCACACTAGCCAGTGATACGTTTATATAAGTATAAGATTGTAATGACATTGTGATGTGGGACGCTGGTTTAAATAATTTATTTCTCGGTTAATTATGAGTGTTCCGAAAAATGGTTAAGGGGATTTCCTTATGTTGAGGTCTATTGAGAGTAGAAAAATTTTGGGCGAAATCGATGAGTCATAAACCATGAAGTCCCCTTGTCAGTTCACATCAGGGGTATGACCGAAACGCATGTAAAGCTGTAACCCATTGACGTCATGGTAAAACTAAACCACCAGAGGCGCTGGCAGTGATGTTGCCCGAGAGAAAAGTATCGGACCTCTCTTTTTCGGTTTCTGGTTGGTTGAAAGCGATCAATCAGATCCTACGAAAGAGAGGTCCGATACTTGTCTCTCGGGCAACATCACTGCCAGCGCCTCTGGTGGTTTAGTTCAGCGAGGACAATAATGGGTTAACTTTTTCGGCGACCTGTCAAACAAAGTACTGTGTGCCACACGTTGAAAAAGCTACATTTTTATATTCGTGTGATAGCCGGGACGGGTCCAGATCTCCACAGGCTGAAGTTGGCTTCAAAAAAATGTGTTTCTGCGCACTCTAAAACATTCTAAAAAAAAAAAACTCAACACAAGTAGCCTTGCTTAAAAAAAAAAAAAAAAAAATTAAAGGAAAGAAAGAAAAAAAGAAATATTACTTGGATTAGGTTTTTTTTTAATCGGCCGCTTTAGTTCTGCGCAGGAACCAACTTTTCCCTCTGGAGATTTGAACCCATCCCTGATAGCCACTCTCGCTGCACTCAGATGGCTAACTTCACACTCGTTTTAAAACTGGCGCTTTTTCAACTTGTACCATAATGTACTAATTTTGGGCAAATGAGCTCACAAATTTTACTAATTGAAAACGAACGAGTCGTTAATCAATAGCACTTAATAACCTTGAATCGCTATAGGGTGAGTTACAGCTATTTACCTTGAGTATGACGAGCAAATTTTAGAATGACACAACTTGCAATCTTATGTTAATGTAGTACGCTCCGTTTTCGAAAAAATATATCTGTAGATTTACAATCTCTTGGAGCGAAAGAAAATTCTACATAAACCAGTTCTTCCTTCCTAAAAACTTCATGTTCACATTAATTACAATTCTCTAGCTTCAGACCTTCTTCTAAAGTCCATATCAGGAGTAAAAACTCCCTTTATAAAATAAAAAAACTCGTCCATTGAAAGCCAGTTTTTATACAATAATAACAAGCTCTGTGAATCGTGTAATAGTAAAAATAATGGAAGTAGTCCAAAAATCAAAAACTTGACGAGCAACGTCATGTTCTACAATGTGACGACTCTGAGAACCGAAGAACACTACTTTCAACTTTAAAAGTCTATGAAACTACTTAAAACTAGTTTAAATCAACGAGAAGTCACTTCATATCACAGGTTGTAATTTGAGAGCCTTCATATAGCTGGACAAAACATAAATTGAAAGATAAAATTTTAAATTTTCCTAATTTGTTTGAAAATATAGACTGATAATGATTTCAGTGTCGCTTAAACACTTCAAACTTATTGTGTTTCACTATAATCTCATGATCTACCATCCAATTCGAGCAATTTGAATGAACCGAGTAACAACTTTGATGAAAAAAGATAAGCTTGCTTTTCATCAACAATTTGATTGAAATTGTAAAAAACGCAGAATTACTTCTGTAGCTCTTTTGAAACTTACTTTACATCACGTGGTGCGGTTTTGAGGGCAACGTAGAGCCATCGAAGACGACCTCCAGCGACAAAGTAGGCGACGAGAACAACAATGAGAAGCTGGAGAAGGAAGATTGCGCCCATCCAGAACCAAAGGGCGGCGAAGGCGACCCCGAGGGCAGCCAGGGCAAGCATGGTCAAGAGTACGCGTCGCAAAAGACGTATAGCTGCGCTCCAACGGCGCGAACCTCCTCGACTGGCTCGCTCGCCACGCGAGGCACCAGGTGCTGCCTGCTCCTTGGAGTTCAAGCACGCCGGGGACGAGGCTCTTCCCACTCTCAATCCTCCTCCTACTTCTACTGCGAGCTGTTCCCCTCTTTCTACGTCCTGAAAGTGCCGGAGAAGAAGCTTATTACCCAGTGTGGTTTAACTTCGATGAAAAATTCAACCTATGTTAGTTCACAAAATCAATTTCTACTTCCTAGGTAGCGGCACGGTCGCCGCTTTAACCAGCATTGTTCACTGTGGTTCACTTGCCCGTTTCTACTACCGAGAGGCCACGGAAACTTTAATTTTAGAATTTACATTGGCTTTTATGGAAGTTAAAGCACCCTATTATTACCCGATACTAGCTTCTGCTTCAGAAAGTATCATTATAATATGTGGAGGTTTACGCAAAACTTTTATATGGTAAGTAAACAGGCCCACCAAGAGGGGTGGGGAGGGTTGGTGATTGCCCCCGGGCCTGGAGTTTGCGTGGCCTGAAATATAAGACATGAACATTCACTGTTACGCGTTTCCTTTCTTTTTTTATTTCAGAAAAATTTCCAATTCTGCACACTCAAATTAAGATATATACATTATCTTGAAGCTATTATAAGCAGTGAAATACTCTGGAAATGGCTTCAAGTCGTGAAAGCCGTCTGCCACTCTAAAAAAAATATCAAAATTATACATTTCGCTGATCTGGAAATTGCCATTTTTCATTTTATTTTTGGTCGGGACTGTTCTGTGAGAGAGATTAAGTCCCAAGACGACGCGTTACGAAGTTTCTCGCGATTATAAGAGTGTTTCGAATTTTGTTCATTCTACATTATGTATTATTATCATTAATATTATTTGAATATATAAAGTATTATCTGAGAGTGTTTTGGATTCAATTCATCTTACAAATAATTATCAATTATATGCTACAAATAATATTCCATTTATCTTACAAATATATATGGCGTATAACAAGGCCGTCTATAGGATTTGCGGGGCCTGGGCGAATATTTCGAGCGGAGTCCCTGAAGGAAATGTTATGATTATAAATTTTAACTATGGTGAGATGTTATGATTATAAACTATCTTTCAATAATCAATGCACTTTTAAACATTGCTCAACGATTTTTATTATGATCTTAAAGACCGATTGTTACAATCATCAACAAAAATTCAAGCGAATGCTACTTTTCTAGCTTTTTTTGTGGCGAATTCATGCATAATATCTTCCATGTTGCATCCTTCCCGAATTCCAAATTTGATCGAGATTGTTGCCCAGCAATTCAAACGGCCTTGTTTTGATGTTGTGCGAAGATATGTTTTGATAAGTTTGAGTTTCGAAAAACTACGTTCCCCTGAAGCGACTGTCACCGTAATCGTTAGTGAAATCCTATAATGCAATTGTAAGATTCGTATACGATTCTTGAGGAACATGTTTGAAAAGTTTGATTTCGGATAATAAGTCTGTTTCGTCTACATCTGAAGACTTATTTCATCTTGAAGGTATTTTGCTAAATTACTACAATATGTTTGTAACTGAAGATCGTTGATTTTCGTGAGCTCCGATGGATTGAAAAGGAATACGAAAGGATTTGAGAATTCTTTGATTTCTTGAAATTTACTTTAAATGCATGTGAGAGTGAACGATGGAGAAAAAAAGTCGGGTTTGAAGTTTTCTTCAGCCTCACTTTATCTCTTTGTTTCGTTCTTTTTTGTCTCAGGAGCTTCAGTGCAATGAAGGCTTGTCCTTTTTTCATTCAACATTCTTTTTTTTCATACATACACAGCAATGCCCACTTTATCGACGCGATTTGCGGGAACAACGCCCTCTTTTTCGGATACCCGAGATGAAATTTCTCAGTGGGAGCAATCTAAGCGATTGCTCCCGCAAAGTAGATCTCCCTAGGGAGCAATCACTTAGATTGCTCCCGCTGAAAAATTAATCGCGGATACCCGAAAAAAAGGATACTGTTCCTGCAAATCGCATCGATGAATTTCTGTATATGTATGGAAAAAAAATTGTATTCGCCATGGGAGGAAGTGATTTCACCTCGCGTGATTTGTTTACCTCGCTCCGCTCGGACACAAACACACGCTCGTCGAAATCATCCTCTTCCTCCCTTGGTGAATAAATATCTATTTTCAACGCAGAGAAAAATTTTTTTCAGCGCGAGGCCTGGGGCCAGTCGCCCAGTCTACCCCCCCCCCCCCCTCACCCTCTCCCTAGCGACGGCCCTGTGTATATCCACGTATACCTCATACACAACAGAACTGAACAGAACTGCGTACGGCAGTATCTAACACTTCTAAATGTCAAATTAAGCAATGACAGTTATCCGAAAGTAATTTTTGCGAGTACTTTTTCAGAAAAACTGAGTAGTGGAAATTCGTTTTTTAAATTGAAACTTGATTGTGAATGTTAAATTTAGAGTCTGGCAAAGTTTAAGACAAATTCGCTTATTCGTTCTTGAATAAGTATGCACGAAAATATGATTTGCTCCATAAGAACATGTGTCAATCGACGCATATTATGGCATTTTTTTTTCAAAAACTAAATAGCTAAAATACTTGTAATTTGGCATACACATTCTTTCCCTCATTTTTTTTCACGTGCTCATAATACCTTGAGCTTTTATATGCATTCATGTTCCTGAAACGTGAAATGATAGTAAAATTGTATCCTGCATGAAATAAGGAGAAAATTATTGCCTCTTCCCAAAGGTTTTTCAAAGATATGACGGAATGTAGAATGTTGTCAATACATTGCGATAACGGGAAACGTTCATTGATAAAAATGTCAGTGTTCTAACAAAGACTAGATAATTTGTAAATACCTTGAGTATACTCTCTCAGTGTCAATAAATTAAGTAAAATTTTTACTCATTCAATTAGTAGGCCAGAGATCTACTTTTTAATTAGCTGAATTATTCAGATGACTAAAGAATTATTGGATTTTTATCATTCCAAAAAGGTTATTTCTCATGAGTTTTCAAAACGAACACTTCTCTCTCGCAAGGTGTCTGAGAGTCCCTCGTGGTATTTATATGTATATTACCTCTTACTTATACTAATATCGACGACTCAGCCTGTCGTAATACTTCAGAAGTCGTATGGAAACCCTTTACCAGAAGCCTAAAGACCATAACAATCTGATGGCATAGTCAGGGCCGGATTTACCCGAAGTGCCGTCCCTGGGCAGTAGATAAAATGCTGCCTTTTTTGAAAATGGATCTCTAAAAAAAAAGTCGTCAACGTTTCTCGCAAAAAATATTTTACTCCGAGTAAGAAATTTAAAAAAAAAAAAAAAAAAAAAAAATCCAAAAAAATATCCTGAAGATGTCAAAAAAACTAATTGACGGCCTTTTTTAGGAGATTCAGCGTACCTTCCAAAATTTGCTGCCCCCCCCCCTCCGCCAATTTTGCTGCCTTGGGCAGTTTCACATCTTGTCCCTGCTCGAATCCGGCTCTGGGCACAGTTCCCCTGATGCATATAATGTCACTTCTCATGATAAAGGGTTAACCAAGCACCTACATGGGCGTGACGACTATATGTTGACTACTGGCATAATTGTCTATGAAAATGAATCTTACAAAAACAGGGTTGATGATTTTTACTTTGACAAATTAAAGTCGCTTTTTTAAGTCATGAATTACTGATTTGAATATTCATAAATCACTGTTTCAATTACTTATTTTGTACCAATTTTTAAGTGGCTCCTTTTTTACCTTTCAAATTAATTGAATTCTACTTATAATTAGTAGTTTTCTACTAATTCCAACTAAGATAGTAATGAAGGAAACGAGTCATTTGCTTTTAATTGTGAGTGAGGAAAAATTTGATAATGAAGATTCGTTAAAAATGTTAAATGTTTCTTTAAGCGTCGTATATTTTTAGTTATATTATATAAACAGTCCTCAAATTTTCTCAATCTTCTTAGTACATTATGAAATAATTCATTCATTTAAAATCATGTCTACAAAATTAAAATTTTCAAACAAAATTTTCCGATTTTTTTTTTACTTTGTTTTCTAAAAATGACATCAATTTAATAAAATAATTGAATTATTATATTAGGATTTTCTTAATGTAATCATTGAACAATAATAATAATAATAGAATGCGCAATATAATTGATTCCTAAACAAGTTTGAGGTCTAGACGATATTTTACGATAAAATTAACGCAAGCTTCCATGCACTCATTCATTTCCACCCTTACAATTAATGGTGCCCTGATTCTGCATCTAGGTGCAAAATCAGGAAACCTAACATTTTGCTCGTTAACTTGTAAGTTTACTCAATCTGAATATTTAATCGTTGTGAATTTAAAACATGTAGATAAAAATTTGAATACATAAAGATAAGAACAGTGGCGGTACCAGAAACAATTCTTAGGGGGGGGGGGGGGATCCACAAAAAATCAGACTGATGACCTTTTTTTTTAGAAACCATTGTCAATCAATATTGGATGTATCCTGCTCTTAGGGGAGGGGAGAGTTTCCTTAATCCCCCCCCCCTGGGACCGCCACTGTAAAAACATGTACATGTGTATACATGTACAATGTACATAAAAATGGGAAAATATGTATATAAAAGTTATTTTAATTTTTTCATGATATTTGTTCCTCATAGTGATATTCTTGATTCCCTCTAAGAAGTTACTGTGAATTAGTAGACAGTCCTTCATGATCTACGGTTGACAGAAAAAAAAATGAAAAAATATTCACTCGTGTTCATGATTTTTAGGGGGAAGTGCGGAATTGGGAAGCTCAGTTTGAAAAACTAAAAAATGACACTTCTTATTTTTTTTGCAAAGATGAGACGAAATTTTTTCTATTTATTGAGAAAAATTCTTCTTAACCCTTCTAACGATAACCACAAATTTTTTCGAAACAATCCGTTGATTCTAAAGAAAGTTATGAGCAAGGATGCTTATGGGGTATGGAATTTGACACTTTACCCTACGCAAATTTTTTTTATAGAATTGAATGAATACTTTAACTCAAAGAGATCTCAGCATGACCTTCGATTTCTGAACCTGGGGAGCTGTTAATGGGATGAGTCGTGAATATATTTATACTTGGGTGACGAAAAAGTATTGACCGCATGCTAACATTGTACTACCAATCGTATGCCGAAGCATACGACCAATAATTCTCCGTCATCCAGGAAAAAATTATTGCGAGTGGTTCCATGAACAAGTCCCGGAGTTCAGAAATCTTTGATCACACTCACATTACTATTAGCTTTGAAACCTATTGGTTTTATCAAAAAATTTTTCGCAAGTTTGACTTCGTGAAAAAATTGTTTTCGGTGGAAACAAAGATAAAGAATGAAACCAGTATTCCTTGAAATGTAAAGATATTTCAATTTTATTCAAATCTGAAAAGAAGCCAATTACGACAAAGATAGGAAGAATTCGTTTAATTGGTAATTACTCGAAAACAACGAACAAACTAGCAAAAAACTCTAAGTATACTTTTCAGGAAGTCATGAATTTTACTATGCTGTGATAAATTTTCGTCCCATTAATTTTTTTGTGATACACGGTGTGTTTTGTTTCTATAGAGAAGATTACAATATATTTTGTGTATACCAAAAATTTTTCATCACCAAGGGTATAATCGATGGCTTTTTTTCATTTCATACAAAAAAAATACTCATGCACTCACTACAATTAAAAGCACAGTATAACTTTCAACAAGTCCATATTAGCCATAGTCCTTAATTCAAGTAAACAGTTACGAAATATTATTACACTAATTAAGTTTTGAATTTCGTCCGATGTCGTTTGTAGAATCATCGAATTCCCAAAAGTTTTATCTCAGCGTTCGAAATTGAAGCAACGTTAACTGACAAGAATATCCTCCGATCTCGGCGATTCCCACTCTTTCGATGATTTTACAACGTCATTATTTTGCCACGTTCAAACTACGCACTCTTGAACAGATTTCCTTTTTTTACTAGAAACGTTTTTTTTTGCGACGGAAAATAGATTTCCTCATTGGAAACGATGATCGAGGACGCGATAAGCTCAATAGTATGCAAATTTAAAAAAAGACCCAAGACGATGCTTGAAATAAGTAATATTTGCAGAAAAATTGCTGACTTTTATTTAAAAATCGTAAATTATAACAGTCTGATTTTACATTTTTAATTATCAAGTTGATATAATTTTAAAGCAGTTTTTTTTTTTTTTTTTTTTTTTTTTGAAAAAAAGAATTAGATAATTACTCATTTATTTAAAAAAACTGCAAATTATTAATCAAAATTGTGAAAAATGGATGGATAATTTATCAATCTAAGAAAGTGTATAATGAAATAATTTATTGTACACAGAATAGTCATACATACATAGCTTGGAGAAATTTTTCAAAAAATACGAAAGTGTTCATATACAAAATACGTGATTTCTCAAAATTCTAAACTTTTTTATTTCCTCATTAGTAAAGCCTGAAAAACTCAATATTACTTTTGAATTCACGCAGTAATTGGACAAAACAACTGGAAAAATTTGAATAAGCCCCTCTGATTCTTTTGCTGTGTTTTTTATTGATATGTTCGGTAATTATAGTCTACTATACCTACTATAAAAGTCATTATCATGACATAAGGGCTTATAACCATTACGTTTCTGCTAAGCGTGTTTAGAAATAATAAGTCACATAGGGAAATAATTGATTTTTTAAAAATGTTTTGACAGAGAAAAATAAGTCAATGTGAGAATATTTCGAACAAAGATGAATTGTTCATAAATCGAAGACTCAATCCGACCGGGGCGAATGCAAAAGAGGCCGGGTGCATGCAATAATCTGCACCGTTCTAATTGATGTTGCGGGTACACTGCCAATGACAAAACAATTGCTCGAATTGCCCTCAAAAAATTACCAACGCGTCTTTCCTTTCGTCGGTAAATTATTGAAAATTCGAGCATCTACGAATTTGAATCCATTTCCAAAAATGAACTTTCTCTACGGAATTTCAACAAGGTCGATTGAATTTATGGTAATGAAAAAATGGAAATTGTGATGACTCGAAAATTTTTCTACAAAAAACTTTACTATTGGTTTAAAATTGTGTAATAATAAACTGCTCTAAATTTTATTCAGGACAATTCTGTTTTCATATTGTTAAAAATTCAAAATAAAGTTTTAATAGGTTAGAATTTAACAATTTTTAACCTTTTCGCGAATAATCAAGGGGGCTCTTCCCCGAAAAGCACGAAAAATGCAGCGTCTTTTCAGATTTGTTTTCACTTTAGAAGAAAAAATCGTACATCCACGAAAATTCACATTTATTTGGAATAGTGCTTAAACTTAATTTATGAACAAATTTAAGTCAAAATCTTTAAAAATGGCGGAGCAGTTCTTGGCAAAAAAGTACGTCTCGCATTTGAAGTTGCTGGATGTCGGGCATGATACCGTCCGTAATTTTGTACTAAATCAGAAAAAAAATTTTTTCTATATTCTGTACACTCATTTGTTCAATATGAACATCAGATAGAATTGAATATTAACAATTGCACGGTGTAAAACAAAAACAAAAAAAACACACATTTTTTTGTGAAAATTTTGCACATATTTTCGTACAAATAACTATGAAAAATTTTGGAAATGATAAATATTTTAGCTTCGCATAGTCTAATGGACAGTATCACCCAAAAAACTTTTTAGTTTCAGAAAATCGGTTGAATACTTTTTTTACAATCCTGCCCGCCAATTTAAAAATGACATTTCGAGAAAACGGGCTTTAAAGTTTTGTGAAGGTTTTTTTGACAAGATCCAACTTACAGTATATTATTTACTGATCAGCTACTCCCGATTCATACAGTAACCTGTAGTACCTCCTCTGCTTCTTAGGAGAACTCGCTCATTTAAATTTGCTCGTTCTTACGTGCGATTCGAGCCTCCTTCGCGAAAATGCAACATTTTTAAAGATACAGCGCGCGCGAGGTGCGACACACACGTCCGTATGCGGTGAGACACCGGTAGCTGTTTCATACGAAATACTACAAATTTCGAGCTCAAATTTAATACGAACATTCTAGAAGAGTTTTTCGATCGATTGCACGAAAAAAAAAAATCGATTCCTTGGGGCAAGTGCCCTCTTAATTGAGGATTCGAAAAGCAGAACACGATGTGCGCGCGGGACGGTTAGAGAATGAAGGAATGAGTGAACGGATCGCGCGAGTAGACGAAAATTTTAATTCGTTTTCAAAAACTAAAATCACGATATCTCCGAAACTATTTATTCGATTTACGTCAAACTTTCGAACTTAACGCTCCTTGCTTCAGCGCCGTCTTCAAGATAAGAAAAATTATCAATTTTATTAAAAAATAAACAAAAACTAAGCAACAATCTTTTCTTGAGCATATGATCACTATTATTTATGAAAAAATTTTGAATTTTCAATTAGGAGTCTTTTTTGCTATGAAATGAAACAAATTAGTCTAAAAATAACACTAATCTTTGTTCGTGTATAAAACTGACCAAACTTTATGAAGAAACGTGAAAAGTTTTTTGAGGTTTTGAGCATCATTTACTATCACGATCGCGAAAGAGAATCTAAAATCAATGGAAAAAAATTTTTTTCATTATTTTTCCCGCAAGTGTGGTTTTTTTTTTAACGTTAAAAGAATGTTTAACGTTTGGAAACTTCGAGGGGGGTGCGTGAAATCGAATTCAAAAATGTCGAAATAAGCACCACCCTAATACCTATCATATTTATAGCATTTCAATTTCAGCAAGTTTCTGCAGGAAAAATAAAGCTTATCACCATTTTCAGGTGGAAATGTTTCCAGTCAAATACTTGCACCGAAGCTATTTTGTCCGAAAATGGTTTGAAGTGTATTTTTCCTGCAAAAACTTGCTGAAATTGAAGTGTGAGAAGTATAATTGAAAGGCCGAGAGGAAAAACCGAACAAGTAGAGACAGAAAACATGGAGTTTTGCATTCTTCCGTCTCTTGTTCAGTTTTTCCTCTCAGCCTAACAATTGAGTTTTTGCCACAGAAGACGCAGTAATATATGCATTTTACATGAATTATTTAAATAATGTTTGCAAAAAGTGTACGTAAAAACGTCTATAAGGATCTTATCTTATCCTCGAATCAAAAATTAAATAACTTATATATCTATTAACAATATATTATGACATATAAAAAATCTTCTACAGAGATAAAATAGTAATTTTTAATCGTTAACGTTCAGAATTCAATCCTCTGACCGTTTGTGAAAATTTTTCCTAGCTCCATCCCTGACGAGTATGAGATATTAAGAATTCTCATAATATAATTGAAGAAAGTCAAACGTGACAAAAACAGTTCTTTTATTACAAAGAAACAAGTAAATTAAATCAAAATATTATCCCGAAATCAATTCGATATCTGTATGTAAACATATGCTTCAATATAAAACTCAAAATAAATACATGAATAAATATTTAAACCTCAGAGTGACAAAGATACTCACTTGGACAACAAAAACACCAAGTTTTTTTAAGAACCTCTTCACTTTCAAAAGTCTCTTAGGAATTCTCATCCACACTGGCAATAGATGAACTACATTTTATAATATCCACACGATTAAATAACAATAGTAAACAATTTTAGTAGAAACACTGTTTTAGTTACACTGAATTAAAACATAAGCATTTTTCCGAGCATAAAAAATCCGGTCTAACAGTTCTCTATTAGAACGAAAGTTATCATTTTTTTATAGAACCCAAAAATATAACAACGTCGAGATGACGTTTTCGCACTGAGCACTGAATCATGTACATTGAATTTGACGCGAATTTTTGTTGCAAATCGATCACCGATTATATTAACGTGCTGCCATCTAACATCTCTTAAGTGTATGGCACGATAAAATAAAAATTGATGGACTGTTGTTTAAACGTACATTTTCTTGACACAAAGCAATTAAAATTTCATAACGATTGAAAGTAACATTTTTTGATATTCTAACTGAAAGTATTGATGGATTTTTCAGTATTATTATTATTTATCATTCATTCAAACGAGTGCATATACAACAGATTAATTATACATCAAAACAAAATTTTAAAAATAATGCAAAATACATATTATTATATTATTTAACTTAACGTATAATGAATAATATATAACATTTAATATTAGCTAAAAATTTTAACTTAACATTTCCCTCGTTAAGAAAGCTTTTTTATTATTACGAAAATTCAGGATGCGAAAAGCGATGTAAGCCCATTTATTATTCGCAAAAAAAACTCGAATCTTGAATAGATAAATATTATCATACAAAGGTACTCAAATCAATTTAACTAAAAATTCGTACATTTATACGCAATTAAATATTTTCTCACGTCAGAAATTTTGGTTTTTTGTGAACGATTTTTAGCACATGCCCCCTAACCAAATGAAGCTTTGCATTGACCATATCAAAGTACTTGGCAGAAAATGAGTTTCCAGAAATTTTCAGGTCCGTAGCCGCTATATTTAACGAGTAAAGATATATATTGCAATATTAGTTTTTTGGATTTTTCAGCCAAACCATTTATGCTAAAATTTTGAAAAAGTTCAAACTTCTACTTGTCATTACGGTATATTATTATAAATTTTTTGCATGCAATTTTTCCGCATTTGAATTCACACTACAGTTCTAATTCTTTCGTAAACAAAGGTCTTTAACGTAATTTTTTGAAATTTTTGCGGGGGTTTGACGGAGGTTAAAAAAATTAAAAACGTGAAATCAGCCTGTTGCGTTAAAATTACTAATCTACAATACATAATCATATCATAATCAAGGCATAATCATAAAGGCACATAAGATGGTATACGTTCTATAGATCTGCACATTTCATTCTTAATTATGATCACAACAAATTTTCGCGACAATTTTGGCACAGGTTTTTCGGAATCTTGCATACTAACAAGACATGTATGCACTATCTGGTACCTGTGAATCAGAGTGTTTCATAAAATGTGACTTGGAATAAGAAAAGGGTCCTATATTGTTACAAACGAGAACCTTGAGAAAATGAAGAGGAAACTTTTTCTTTCCCTTATTCTCAACAGCTTGTTCGTACTTTTCAAAAAATTTTTCTACGGTCATTAATTATCGTAGTGACTCGTGACGTAGCTCATTAGATAAGTAATTTTTTTAACTTTTATTTTCAAGTTGAAAACTTAAAATCGGCTATTGTGACCATAGGTACCTTTTCTTATTCCAAGTCACAAATGGTTTTCGTGGAATTTTAACCATAACGTCCCCAAATGGGCTCCAAATAGTAAAAAAAAATCATCAAATTTTTTCAGATTTTCATCTTTACGTTAACCGTGCCAAAAGAGCCCTTTTTTCCATTTAAATAACATGGGGTTTTGTCTTTATCTGGGTCCTGGGTCTCTAACTTTTTCTGGGCGCATAAGACGCCTTAACAAATGGTTTGACATGTCAAATTTTAGGTAAGTGTTGCAGTCGACAGTACAAAAATTTCAAAACCGTACATCAATATTTCACGCGTTAGCGATTACGAATAAAATTGAGTTTTATGCGCGTTATTGGTATTTTTCGAGAAACTTGATATTTTTCGATAATTTTCGACTGACGTAGAGGTAACTATGTTCTATAGTAACTAGATGTACTATGTTCTGAACTTTTGCAGAAGGGCTTTTTAACTCAAGTGATTGGAAAACTCCCCCTCGCCTCGTTTTGCAAACTTTCGTAAATAAGCTCCTTTTTCAAGTGTTGAATAAATAGCTACATTTTACATGTACTACTTTCTGGCTTCCTATTTTCTTGCGAGAATCAATGTATGAAGCTTAGAGGGGCCTAATGGCTCTTGAAAGAAAAATGTGGAACTTAGTCATTCATTGGATCAGGTGGTTACGAGGCAGACTACATCTTACGGAGGCTGACGTTCCAGGTTCGAATCCCAGTGTCCACAGGTTTTTTTCCATTCATGTACCTTATGGTACACTAACCCAGCCATTAAAGCGCGTGATTTCGTCATATATGTGATTTCAATAAAAATTTATTAACAGTATGTTACCAGGTTGTAAAAATTAATTCAAGGAATACCGCAAAAATGTTTAAAAACCATTTTTTACTATATTTTTTTTCATACCAGTCGTTAACTCTTAACTTTGTCTTAAAACAAACTTAGACGCCTCTTATAGCAGGAGTAAAGAAATAAACTGACAGCAGTTAAGAACTAATGAAGATGGAGTAAAGTGGCTCTTTACTATGACTCATGAAAGGAGATAAGTCCTAAATAAGACCTGTAAAAAACCTAGTAAAGAGGCATCCAGGAGCCCTTTTAGTTTTAACTCTGTCTTAAGTCAGGAGATAAGTCTTAGTAAAGAGTTAGAATCCAGAGTAAAGACTGCTACAAGAAAGCCTGTGCTACTTGGGTAGGGCCATTGTAATGGGGATTACGAAGAACAATTTATTTTCTCCCAATGTAAGGTGAAATACAATAATAGAAAGGTATCGTTGAATGTAAGATCACAGAAAAAACATAAATAAATTAATAAATGTATGTATAATTCAAAAGCATATCAGCATTCTTATTTACTTTGACAATAAATTAAGATCTTTGAGCGCCAATTTTTGTTTTGTTTATAAATGGAGGAAAAATGAATTCTCGAGAAAGTCTTTGAATTATTCAATAAAAATAATTTTTTTGGATGAATAGTGAGCTCTAATTTGAGTTGAGCAAATGTGGATTTTTTAATTTTACTTTAGTAATATTCTAATGTATCAGCAAGTTTGCAACTGCGACAAATTTGCACTTTACTATTTAAAGTGTGTCACGATAGTTCCACTACATCACGGAATTTTGAAAAAGATAGTGTTTCGTATAGTCTTCATGTGGATTATTTTACCATGTAAAAATTTCTTCAAAATATCGTTATGTGTTGCTGTTATAAACAATCAAAGTTTCTCGTAGGCCTTTCGATTGAAAAAATTACATCCTCAAACCAACTCAATACAATCAAATAAAATTTTTTTTCCTGTATTTATATGAGCATATTATATAAGCAACAAAACATTTATTAACTGTTCAAACAAATAATTGTAAACATAATTTTTTATAAACAGTCGCATTTTTTAACGTTTTCTTTACGCTAAAAAAATTAAAATTTTCTCCCAAATAATACGGAAAACGTTCACCTTCCATAACCAAAATTAATGAAACTTTGTCGTTTTTTTCTATTCCAGAGATATAAATTTTTTGTCGCTCAATTTACTGTTTCCGCCCTCGACACGTTCCGCAATATTGCGATTACAGCGTCTAATTTTGCCTTTTGCATCTCATCTTACTGCGTGACTAACAATGAGATAATTGAGTAATAGTGAACTGCAGACCTCTGAATTACTATAAAATAATATTAATTTTAATTGCAGACATTGACCGTGTCTACATAAGAGCGTGCATATCGAACAAACCATATGGATATATTCAAATTTTGATGTCAAACAAACTCATTTTTTCAATCAATTACGTCATTTTTTTATTTATTTAAAAACGTCGATCCTCAAATTAGTATGTTACTTATATTATATAAGTTGGAATATGAAATAATTAAAATAGTTGTTACAGTTCACTACACTTTATAATTAATAATTATGCAACATCTTTATTTTTTTTATTGTAATGTGTACGGTTGAAAACCAAACTTGGGAAAACTATAGTTTATAAAGTTTGTACCTACGTAAGACGCCTATACATCTCTTACAATGCAAAAGGCAACTATCTAAGCTTTGAAGTGAAATTTTACTAGTAATTTTTACGTAACTTACAGATTTGAAAATTGACGATATCAAGTAAATATAAAATCGACGTTATTTATTGAACAAATGCATTTGTTTGAAATCAAAATTTGAATATACACATATGGTTTGTTCGACATGCACGTTCTGATGTTGACATGGTCAATGACTGCAATGAAAATTAATATTATTTTATAGTAATTTAGAGCTCTGCAGTTCACTATTATTCAATTATGTCAATCGCGAATTAAGATGAGGTGCAAAAGGCAAAATTGGATGCTGTAATCGCAATATTGTGGAACGCGTTGAGTACGGAGACAAAAAATTTATATCTCTGGAATGAAAAAAAAAGACTAATTTCCATTAATATATTATTGAAGGTAAACGTTTTTCGTATTATTTGGTGAAAAAATTAACTTTTTTAGCGTGAAAAAAACGTTCGAAAATGCAATTCATTTTAAAAAAATTATGTTAACTATTATTTGTTCGAATAGTCAATGAATGTTTCGTTTCTTATAATACAGAACACACTCATACAAATACAGGAAAAAAATTTTATTTGATTGTATTGAGTTGGTTTAAGGATGTAAATTTTTCAATCGAAAGCCCTACAAAAAACTTTGACTGTTCATAACAGCAACAAATAACGATATTTCAAAGAAATATTCACATTGCAACTTGATTTACATGGAGATTATACAAAATACTATTTTTTTTTTCAAAATTCCGTGCGAATGAACATGCGACGAAATAAGTGAATGCGCTGGGCGTGTATGCGCATTTGGTGTTGAATTTTAATTCTCTCAACTAGTTCTAGCGCATAGAAAGTGTTAATACTGAACGATGTGCGACACTTAAGAACTAGTTAAGTGAAGGTTGAAAGTCTGTAAATCGGCGCATTAGTTAAAAGTCAGTTAAGACAGACGCAGATGATCTCTTAACTCCATCAAGCTGGAACCAGAGTAAAGAAGTAGCGATGCAACAATAAAGTTAGAGTAAAGAGTTGTCCAGAGTAAAGACTTCTACAAGAGCTGGTTAAGAGACAACTGTGCTACTTAGGTACTAATATCAACTCTTGTATAAGACTCCTTAATAAGAATAAATAGTAGTAGCGAACCTCTTTTTATCATTCTGTTCTTTCTAAACCCTCCACTATCCCTCACCGAATATTGCCATTGTATAAATGCTAGAATTAAAAAAAAAACAGAGTGTAATTGTTCTTACGAAAAAACTTCATGAAAAAAGTGAGATACAAAAGTATTAAAATCATTACTGAATTAATGTATGAATAAGTAGAGTATTTAATTGTTATGCAATTTTTAAACAGCTAGAAGTAGTAAATGTTGAACTAAAACGTCAATAAATCATAGCAAAAACAGGATCAGAATTTATTATATCATATACGCCATTAGACTTAAGTAGTAAACAAAACGAAACAAAAAATTACAAAACATCAGTTTTTCATAGAATAAAGATACGGTAGACTTTGAGAATTGAAGTTTTGTAAAAATCCAATAATCTTAGAAGTAAAAGTAGGTAAAAATTAATTCGTGGGCTGCTGTCAAGATTCATAAAATTACTGTTTTATACGCATAATAGTAGATGCGTAGTGATGCAACAATTGCTATTGTATTTCGTATTTACTCTACAGATGTTTCTTTTGCTTTTTTTTTTTTAGCTACTTCATCAATTCAAAAAGTTGAAACTTTACAAGGTATTATACAAAACTACCTCAAAATGCAATAGAAATACATGATTTGAGAGCAACAATCGGTTACTACATCAGTATTGTGCCAACTGAATCTCATTTAATAATGGAAAAAGCGTGTTACTAAATTTCAACGAATATATACTACTTTCATGGTATTCGCATTATTTAGGCCAAATTTTTGATTGTATCTCATTTTCTACGGAAAACTGCTTCGAGTCAACCATTTGCATTACTTATTATGTATTTAAATTCCAAGTTATCTGTCAGTTATGAGTATAAATAAAGTAATACGGATCAATAATCTCAGCTCAGTAATAAAGCTTAGTTATTATGAGGAAATTTATTGTTATCACAAAAAATACTATTCACATATGATAGATTGTTGTTTGCACACCCTAGCAATCCAACTACCACATAGATAGGTGGTAATTGTGTGGTTATTGAGTGTAAACTAGGTGGTAACTAAGTGGTAAATTTTTTCTCGCTTTAAAACACTCATTGAACAATATAAAGGCCTTTCTACGACTAAAATATAATGTCTCTCTATGTAAGACAAATATTTTTAGTGCAAATACCTCACATTTATTGAAAAAAAACTTGATTCTTTTTTCTGTATTTTGACATTATGAATCTGGCCATCTTGAATTCTATCTCCTCAAGTGTCGGTAAAGAAAATTGAAGAATACTTCACTTCGACACATGCCACCTTTAATATATTTAATTCCGTAAAATGCTATTTTCTTTTAATAAATATGTATGAAGTATTGTTGATAACGCAATTAAATACGTTTTTAAATAATTGGTAGCCAAAATTTTTTTGAATATCACTGTCAGTAAGGTAGATTTTAATGGTGGTCGCTTATCATGCCATACTGCATTGGTTCAAATGTCATACGTGAAAATTTTCGAATTTTGCCTTATTTCTACAGCTGTTTTTCAGTCATTCGTCCTGGATTTACTCATAAATAACCAAATATAATGATTTCTAATAGTTTCGAGGCATTTACATCGATTTCTGAGTGAGAAAAAAATTACCACTTAGTTACCACCTAGTTTACACTCAATTACCACACAATTACCACCTATCTACGTGGTAGTTGGACTGTTAGGGACAGCAGCCCACAAATTAATTTTTACCTACATTTACTTTTGAGACTATTGGATTCTTACAAAACTTTAATTTTATAAAGTCAACCGTATCTGTATTCTATGAAAGACTGTAAAAACTGATGTTTTGGAACTTTTTGTTTTGTTTTGTTTACCACTCAAGTGTAATGGCGTATATCATATAATAAATTCTGATCCTGTTTTTGCTATGATTTATTAACGTTCAAGTTCAACATATACTACTTCTAGCCGTTTGAAAATTGCATAACAATTAAATACTCTACCTGTTCATACATTCATTCAGTACTGATTTCAATACTTTTGTATCTCACTTTTTTCATGAAGTTTTTTCGCAAGTACAATTACACTCAGTTTTTATTAATTTTATACATTGATGGAAGGAGGACGGAGGATTTCATTAATTTTTTCATTTGAAAAAAAAATTTTTTCCCAGGCATAAACGGAAATGTCAACTATATCGACGTAGTTTGTGGGAACAATGTCCTCTTTTTAGGATAACCGTGATGCAATTTCTTCGCGAGAGTAATCCTGGGGATCACTCCTTGTGGACAATTTTTTCGGGAGCAATCTTGGGGATTGCTCCATCTGAAAAATTCATAGCGGACACCTTAAAAAGAGGACACTATCCCTACAAATCGTGTCGACAAATTGGACATTTCTGTATATGTATGGAAAAAAATATTAAATATGGGAGGAAGTGATTCCAACTCGTGTGTAGTTTGTGACCTCGCTCCGCACGGTCATAAACTATACACTTGTCGGGATCATCCTCTTCCTCCCTTGTTGAATAAATATATATTTCTATTCGAAAAAGTTGCATTGCGAAAATGAAAGGGGTGTTCATGAACTGTTGAAGGACTATTCTTACTTCTTCTGCAGTTCTTCACCCAACGATGAGAAAACTATTTGAAGGCGATGAGTTTACTTCTTACTTCATTCTCAGCCATAGCTGGGTAAACATAGTATTGGCCAATTACTGATTTCAAATTTGTGGTAACTTGCATTATTAGATAAATTGCATTATTTGTGGTAAAATGCATTATTAGGTACTTAATTAGATGGAAATAGATTTCTCGTCATATTTGCAAGATTTATTATCCTTACGAAAATGTGAAAAAAAAAAAAAACATAACGTTTGCAACATTTATTGCATATCATTTGATTCGTTCGCTGATTACGAATCTAGCTTAGATTTAGAGAATATATTTATGTACTTATTTTTTTATTTTTAGTAAACAAATATTGCGAAATTGAAGTTTTTAAGAGATGCATATGTTATCCCTTGATTTCAGGGGACTGATCAAGGAATCAATGTCAGATTTTCAAAATCGATGCATTTAACCCTGAGGAAAACTTTACATTGACAATGTAAATTTGCCGTTGTAAACTCTATTAAAACTAAATGTAAAACAGCAATTTACGTAAAGATTCCATTGAGTTCATAATGGCAAAGGAACATTGCCAATCTAAGGTTTTCCTCAGGGAGACTGTATTTGGGAATTAAATTATGATAAATAATTAGATTTCGTACGTCTCCGGGCAGAAAACGCTCGTTTTCACCCGTTGACGTACAAAATCTTATCTTAACCTTGGCGCATTTGCCATCCTCGGACAAGGACGATATTTTCCTTTCTTCGGCTAGCGCCCCAGACGAAAAATTATCGTCCTTGTCCTCGGAACAGCAATAATGCGCCGCGGTAAACAATGTACTATGTATTTTGTCACATGCGAATATTTTTCACTGATTCATAAGCTTCATAATTTCCTATTTTTCATTGTTTATTTGGTTTGCTTATTACACTGTAAAAACAATTCATAATATTTTTTCCATACCGGTATTGGAAGCTGTATATTACTTATACTGTATATTAATTATACTGTTTATAAATAGTATTCACCATACTTCAGTATAGTATTTTTACCTCATTCGAGTTTAGGATTTTGAAATGTGAGAAATTGGAAAAAAAGCGAAAATATTTTTGTCCCCTCCCCTCTCCCGTTATACCGTCATTGGTGACTTTTGGTTTTTTCGTCCTTATTCTTGTCTTGATGGCCATCGTTCCTTGATAGGAACTTTTTTTTCCACTGAATCCGAGATGCGCAACCTCGCCCCAATGTTGCCACCTCAGTTACTGCAGGTTTGATTTGGGGGACTTTATTGACGGTCGCGATGTAACAACACTACGAGATCCTTTATAATACAAGAGAGTTACGATGGCAATTAAAACACTCACGTATCACGTGACTTCCGGCTCGTCAATTTTTACCAAATGTCTGGGAACATGTCGTGAGCTTACAGTAAATAGTATTAGGCATTTAAATATGAAATGATGCTAAATTACTTTTTTCTCATAAATATTGGACTTATAGCATTTTCTTATAGCACGAAGGAATAAAATTTCGTATTACCTACAGTGAGCTAAGGACAAAAATAGAAATTCGACCATCGTCCTGCCTTTCCAGTTTTTAATGGGAATTCGACCCGAAAATTTTTTTCCGTGTGGTAAAATTATTATATTAATTTTTAGTATACGAGACATTGAAAAAATGCATAAGCAAAATATAGTGAATAAGCAATGGCCGTAGAAAAGTGTCGAATGAAGTATAGAAAAATGCAGATTTTCGGAAATTTACTATATCGGGCATGAGAAAATTAACCAGGTTTTTTACCATATAGGTAAAAAGATAAAAGAAAAAATTTTTTTAAAAGATATTTTTAGCACAGCGCGAAGATGAAAATAATATTATTCCATAGTAAAATTACTATAGTTATCTTTCACATACCAGACATTAAAAGAATTCATGAAAAGAGTAGTAAACGTCCTATGGTCGAGGAAAAATTCTATTGCGGTATAGTGAATTTCGATGTATAGGAAATTTACTACACTACATTATGAGAAATTTACAAACTTTTTTTACAGTGTACGAATTCGGCATCTGGTTCGCAACGATAATAAGTAAAATGACCAGACGTTTGCGCAAAATTCAAGTTTTTGCAAGATGCTTAAACGATTTTCCAGGTCAACAGGCTATAATTAGGTATATTACTAACTATCTACATATACACTCGGCGCGCACAAAGTGATTCCCCACAAAGTACGTCGGAACGAATTGGTCTCCGGGAGGTAAACACCTTTTCGAAAGATTTCGACTTCGTGACGAACAGTTTTGCATACGCAACGGGAAAAATCTTTTGTGCGTCTTCAAGGTTAATACGATCGCCAGGCGTTGGCTCGAGAACTCGATTGTTCCTTAATCCTTAAACGAGCATTCACAAAGTGCACCACAAGACCCGAGCCGGGCTACTTTGTGAGCGCCAAGTGTAATATAAATATTTAAATATTTATACAGTTCTTTATTCTATTACAGTATTTAGAAGAAAATTCACATATCATTGAGTATCCGCGAGCTTCATTCCGAACTATTGAATGTGTGTTTCATGAATTATAATTTAAATTCTTACCTTAAAATTTGGAAAAACAAAAATGATATGCATCTTTCTGAAATGTTAATTCCCCAATTATTTGCTAGAAATACTAATTGAAGTTTAAACGGATTAGTTTTGCAATCAAGGTGTAAGATTTGTAATCATCATACCTAAAAACTATGAAAAGCATATAGATGCATTTCCGAAACAATATCATTGTTTAACGTAATTTGTTGAACAAACATTTCAATGAATGAATTATCTAAGCCTGGCACTAGATTCATGACCAGCGACCTAGAAAACTGGGGAAAGCATATTAATCCTGCACAAACTGCAATTTTGCAAATAACAGTGAAAAAACGTTTTAACCAATCAATTCTTAATGTCTGATGCCATACTAGTGATCTAAGTACTAAATAAATTTAGAAAGCGTTTGCACATCGCAGAAAATATAATTTTAATGATTTATTTGTTTAACAAAATAGTTATTCACATAATTTTTTAAATCTGAAGCCACAGATCGCCTGATAAATGCTGAGGGGGTGAGTGTAGAGCGTAAATCTAGAGTAAAATCGGTACTTTTCTTCTGTGAGGGTCTCAAAGCTTATAAAATATCACATCAAATCAGCCTATTATTTGCAAAAAACATTTATAAATGTAAGCGCGTTACTGTAAGATGCTCCACATGGTTCCAATGCACAGTAAATTACTATCACAGTAATACTCATCGTACCCAATTGTACCGCAGGCTATCGTAGTGTAAGGTTTTGGCCGCTTTCCCTCCAGCGTTGCCCTCACTCTCTAGCTTGAGGGGAGCGCGACCAGTGCCGAAACCCGATACTCCTAATATATAACAGGAACTATCCAAAGGTAAATAATTAAATAATAAAATTAAATGATTTCTACCTCCTCGTTTTATATTTCAAAAATTTACATACAATGACGTACATTTCTACAGGGTGCGCCATTTCTTATGTCGGCATGTAAACATTGAATAACTTGAAAAAAAAACAACCGATTTCTGTAAATGAGGTATTTTTATTTAGTTTGGTCCTTTACAATTTATTTAGACTAGTTTTTGAACACAACATCAATCAAGTGGCCGCCCTTATTGTTCACAGCAAAATATGCCCTTTTTGCGGCGTTTTCCATTACCTTTTCGAGCATCTCGGGTGGTATAGCAATGATTTCGGCACGAATATTTTCCTTAAGCTCTTCAATGGTCTGCGGCTTGCTGGCGTACACTTTACTTTTCAAATAACCCCACAAAAAGAAGTCTGGAGGGGTCAAATCTGGAGATCTGGGTGGCCATTCAATGTCGCCTCTTTTTGACATCAGACGTCCAGGGAATTTTCGTTGCAGAAACTGGATTGTTTGATTCGCAGTGTGGCAGGTCGCACCATCTTGTTGAAACCAGTAATCTTCAAGACCTTTTTCACGCATTTGTGGGCAGACATAGTGAGCCAACATCCACCGATATCGGTTTCCATCGATCGTTTGGTTCTCTTTGAAAAAATAAGGACCAATGATGGTTTTGGCGCAAACGCCGGCCCAAACAGTAACTTTTTGGTCATGCAATGGCGTTTCATGGATCTCGTGTGGATTCTGCGTTCCCCAAATGCGGCAATTTTGCTTATTAACGCCTCCAGAAAGTTTGAAATGTGCCTCGTCGGTCATTAAAATTCGCTTCCAAAAATCAGGTTCAGTATCAACTATTCGAGCGATTGTTTGTCCATATTCCAAGCGACGTGGATGATCTGTAGGCAATATTCTTTGTGTTAATTGCATTTTGTACGGAAACAAATGCAAATCATCTTTCAAAATGCGCCGTAGAGTGGTTCCACTGATGCCGAGATGCTGAGCGCGGTGACGATATGAAACTTTTGGGTTTTGGGCAACGCTCTCTCTGACAGCTTCAATCAGTTCATTTGAACGTCTTGGTCGTTGATGAACGGGTTGTTCGCGATCTTTCACTGTCCCGTGGTCACAAAAATTCGACACCAAACGACGAATAGTGTTGTCAGATGGTGCCTGTTTGCCAAGATATTTTCGACGATATGCTCGTTGAGTTAACACAACTGAACGACTATTTTCAATGTACAAAGTAACTATTTCAGCGCGTTCTTTTGGTGTGAAGCGATACATGGTTGAAATTGTACTGAATTGACGTTTCCAAAACAAGTAAAGTCAAGTAAATCGGTTGTCAAATGTTTAAGTTATTCAATGTTACAATACCGACATAAGAAATGGCGCACCCTGTACATACAGTACAACCTCTGGATAGGGCGTCATTCTGTCTTTACTCACACTCATAAGGCGTTAATGGAAATAGAAAAAGAAAACCGACGCCCTATCCAGAGGTTGTACTGTATTTATAATTGAAATCATATCTAGCACATATAAACATATTCAATGTTGATTTCACGTATTTTACAGATACTTTGTATTGATCTTTACTTTCCAAGAATGTGTGAATGATTATTGCATTTATAAAAAATGTTTGTTTTTTACATTTATTTGTAATCCCTTTCTAATTTATTTTCAGGAGTTTTCTTGAAATATTTTGATTTAACATTTTTCTGCGATGGCGGTGCTAATTGGTCGTTGAAAATTATTAAGAATTATTAAGAAATAAAAGAATTCGGTTCATTCACTTCGACGTTTTGGGTTCTGAGAATTGACGACCATCAAAATCACATTATACCTGAACTCCCAGCCTCCCCGCTCATCTCCGCGTACCCCGCCACTAGAAACCACTAGAAACTGCTGGAACGTTTGTCACAGAGCCCGCAGAGGTCCCAAATTTCCCCGCTCGCCTCCGTAGGCTCTGTGACGTACGTCCCAGCAGTTTCTAGCGGCGGGGTCAAGGATACTGGAGACAGGATTAGCAACTCTGTCGCGAGAATTGGACAGTATTTCGTCGAGACGGTTAGTGTGGCTTAACGAAAATGGGAATCGTGCATTAAAGGATGAGTATATGTGAGTATGTGTAGCAACAATGCAAGCCACACCCACCGCCTCGACGATATTCTGTCCATTTTAGAAAGTGGTTCGAGTATACGAGTCGCTAATCCTGTCTCCAGTAACCTTGGGCGGGGTACGCGGAGATGAGCGGGGAGGCTGGGATTTCAGTAACGTTGCTGCCCCTTTCAATCTGCGCGAAAGACGAAAACGAGCCCGTCCCCCAACACTGAAAGTAAACAAGATATTAGAAAAAATTTCCTACGTCAGTCGAATTACACAGCCGCTTCAAAATACATCCTGTGGCATCCTGTGTTTCTCAAGTTTCTTTAAAATCATAAAATGGAACGCGAACGCAGTATAACTCCCTCTTTAACTCGTGAACACGTGAAAAATCTCGGTAAATTTAAAATTCCCGAAAAATGGGCAAAATTGTATCGTCAAAGCTACTCTTCATTCATAGATTGGAAAATGACCAAGAACGCTACTTCCACGACTGAAAACGTAATGCTCGCATATTTCGACGATTTGTCAAAAAAATACGCTCCTTCATCGCTATAGGTACAATTTTCCATGTTAAAAGCGCACATTTACGAAGAAGAAAAAGGCATTAACATCGATGAAATCCGAAAATCGAAAGACTTCATTAAAAACAAGAACAAAGGATTCAAGTGCAAGCAGTCGGCTAATTTTACCAGCTAAAATTGCAGCAAATTCCTGGAAGAAGCACTGGATGACGTTTACTTGGCAATGAATATATGTAATATTAAACATAAAATCTTGAAAATCATACTTTGATAAAAAAATAACAATAAATTATTATCATTTAAAGGTAGTCACCACATTTGCAACTAGCGGTGCAATGAGGGACTGCGAGCTTGTTAGTTTACATGCGGAAGATGTGTCATTTCATGGGCAAGTAATAAAAGTGCACGTGCAACCATCTAAAACCGAAAATGCGCGAACCTTATTCATTGACGAAAAACTTTATTCAATTGTGCAAAAATACATTCAATTACGACCCAAAACCACGTCATCAAATCGTTTTTTCATAAAATACCAAAATGGGAAATGTGCAGCCCAAAACATTGAAAAACATTAATTCGCGGCTATACCGAGAAAAATCGCATCATTTTTAAAATTGAAAAATGTTAATGATTTCACGGGACTCGCTTTTCGAAGAACAGCAGCCATACTATTGTCAAACGCAGGGGGAAATATATTGCAATTGAAAGAATTAGGTGGGTGGAAATCTGATCAGGTAGCACAACGCTATATAGTTGAATCTTCGGCGAGATGCCAGCAAACTTGCACCTTAACAACGGGTGCAATTGATATTCGTGTCAATAAAAAAGATGAACAAAAAGTCGAAATTCCTCCCGAAAAAAACAATACAGAAACCGCTCTGAAAGGTGGCATTATCATGCGAAATTGCTATGTAACAATGCATTTCGAAAAACAATAAAGTTCAATTCTAAATAGTTGTCTAATTTTATTTCGAAATAAATCATTAAAACTCAATATTTCGCAAAAATCGGGTAGCTCCACCCCCCCCCCTCCCGAACCCCCTCCCCGCCTAAACCCTCACCCTACTCCCCTCCCTCCCCTGCACCCCCTTTCCCGCCTAAACCCTCACCCCGCACCCCCTCCCTCCCCGAACACGATAATTATCATATCTCTCCTTTATAAGATAGTGTTCCACCGATTCAAAAAGGGTCACTAGACTCCCTAATATTAGAATGCAAGAAGCTTTACTTTTTGTCCAGAAATTTTGAAAAGAGAATTGTACGCGCTAGGGATCAAAACCCTTTTCATACTTCGGAATGCAACACAGGGTCTCGTTATGAAAAATGGGACTTCTGATCCTAGCAGCGTAATGTACTATTTAAAAACGACATGGAAATTGGCAAACTTTTAATATAATTCGAATAAAAATCATTTGAAAATAAAAAGAGAAAAATGCAGTGTCATTTTTTCCAAACGCACGAACTTCCAAAGCACAATTTATCATCGTACATTTAATGACAGGCTTTTTCTACAAGAGCCCGTTTACGGAGGATTTTTTCACAAAACATGATTTGCGATGATACAATTGAACTGCTGGAAAGCAGAACCGAGCGAGCGCTCGGGCTAGTAGGATAGGGGTGGGGCACCGCAACAAAGAGGAAGATTTTCTAAAACAGGAAAAGTCTGTGAGTAGAATATTGAAATTCTTTTGTGAATGTTAAAAATATGGGAAAACGTGTTTTTCTATATAAATCGAAATCGTAACTGTTTTTTTTTTTTTTTTAATTAAGGCGCATTTGAATGACGATGTCATTACCACGTGAAAGTGGCTAAAAACATGTGCCAATTTCAAGGGATGAACTTCACCTTATAATTGGCTTTTATTTGCTAAGAGAATGCAAGTTAAATCAATGCGCGTAGCGCGCTACAGTATCTATTTTGGTAATAATCGATTGATTATCATAACAATTACGTAAATAAATAATCGAACGCATCGCTGCCCGAGAACAAAACAAGTGTGAGTGACTGAAGGTGGGATAAAACAATCATAGGTAGATCAAATAATTATAAATAATGTTCCTACTCTAAAATTCTCATTCTTATAATATAATGTAAAACTTCAAGATACGGTGAACACTTAGATTATAGGCTGTACTTTGCATTGCTTTACGAGGTATATGGTAATCAAATAATTTCTAATTCCCACTCATTTTAAAAGATGCAGTTTGTATTAAAAAATTTTTATTATTTACAATACATACCTAATTTCGCACTTTGTCTCAAACATTCTTTTATTGCAAATTATAGAGATCTTTGTAAATTGATCTTGTTGTTTTCTTATAGTTTCTAACCTTTTTTTTTTTTAATAGAAACAGTTCGCAAATAACTCTCGAAATATTCTTCACCACTTTTAGACAAATAAACTATTAAATTCTCCAAGTCTTTTTATTCTTTCGAAATTTCTTAATCTATAGGCTCCGTTGCCATTTTCAAATCTACAAATGTGATGAATTTTTAAATAAAAAAATTTTCTGGAGTTTCATTGTAGTCAGTCAATGCATCCACTTGTCCATTTATTTTTTTGACTTAATCAAGACAGTTGGAAAAGAACTTTCAAAATATTTTTTACTACTTTTAGACCCATAAACCAATAAATTCTCCAAGTCTTTTTTTCTTTCAAAATTCTTGAACTTACAGGCTCCGTTGCTATCTTCAAATCTTCAAGTTTTTTTTCTTACGTTCGATTACCATATATAGTATTCAACAGAAATATTCTTTAGATGCTCAATAATAATATTGGTCATGTGAATTACGCTTAACTTACAATTTTTCCTTACTTCTGTTTTCTCAAAGTGCCAGTTTCTGATATTTCCTTTGTAATTTATATGCAATGAATATTAAGTATATTCTAAATTTTGAAACATTGCTTTTGCAATTTCCGGTTAAGATATTTTGTTTTGATAAGATTTGTAGAGTAGGAACATTGTTGATAAATATTTCATCTAACTATGATTGTTTTATTATCCCGACTTCAGTCACTCACGCTTGCTTTGTCCACGGGCAGCGGTGCATTTGATTATTTATTTACGTAATTGTTCTTATGATCAATCGATTATTATCAAATTTTAACAGAAACTGTTTCCTTATATAAAAAAATTGTTGATTGATTATTTGAAAAAATTCTGAATTTTTGGGCCATTTTTAGACAAAATTGTAAATATTTCATTAATAATTATTGTTACGTAAAATGAAACAAAAATATTTTTAATACTGACGGCATCGTTATAGACTAACTCATTTTTGTGCCCAAATTTCATAAAAAAATCTCTTTTAGTTTCGAAGATATCGCGGTAAACGTTTTAAATATCTATTGAAATTTTTCGCTATCGGCGTTTGCCTCTTCCTCTTCGTCGCGGTGCCCCACCCCTATCCTACTAGCCCGAGCGCTCGCTCGGTTCTGATTTCCAGCAGTTCAATTTTAAATGAACATTTTTTCAAATACAATAATCCAAGTATGAAAATTTCGAAGCTTTTACAATCATTTACTTTAAAAGAGACCACAATTTTGTGTTATTCATTTATTTTCGCACAACTATTTGGTATACGTTTATTCGTGTGTCACATTTATGGGTAAACTTTTATCATAATACAAAATATATCAAACATACATTTCAAAATTTATATCGCCATATTTTCCAGGTTGTGTGTTTAATTGATTCACGTTTTAATCTTAACACTTATTCAGATGGAAATATCGTGGTTAAACTTTCATCAAAAATTTATATAATGCCGCATTTTAATGGACGCCCGTTTGCGCTGCTAGAATAATGTGAGGCATCTTTTTGAAACGCACTTTTCCGCAGACCCTTTAGTGCTGTCACCTCGCTGACAGCACTAAAGGGAAAAAACTTCGTTTAAAAAAGATTCCTCACATTATTCTACCAGCGCAAATGGGTATCCATTAAAATGCGGCATTACGAGGGGGGACCCAAAAGTAACGGGAATTAGGTGGTGGGGGGACCGCGGAGGGGGGGATCGGGTTCTCCACTGGTTCTCTTCCAAGCTGCTACTCTCCCAAGTCAGTGTGCAAAGTTCATTTGCTGTGAGTGCATTCGTTCGTCCGTAAGAATTTTTCTAGTGAAACGACTTTTTCCGTTTCGGCGAAAACGTGAAATGGCTGAGTGCGGAGAGCAACGCGCGGCTGTAAAATTTTGTTTTTTGTTAGGAAAAACACCCGCGGAAACCCTTGTGATGTTGAAAACAGCTTATGGGGATAATGCTTTGAGTAAAACGCGTGTGTACGACTGGTTTTCGCGTTTCAAGAATGGAGAGATGTCAATAGAAGACCAACCTCGTTCTGGGCGCCCCTCGACTTCAAGAACGGACGAAAACATTGAAAAAATCAACACTCTTGTTCATGAAGACCGTCGCCGAACCATCGATCAACTTTGTGAGATGTCTGGATTGTCATGGAGTTCAATTCAGAGGATTTTAACTGAAGATTTGAGCATGAGGAGGATTGCAGCCAAATTTGTTCCTCGCCTTCTCTCCGACGATCAAAAGGAGCGTCGACTTCAGGCCTGTCTTGAGCTGCAAAATCAGTTGGATAAAGACCTAGATTTTTTTCTCAAGATTATAACTGGCGATGAATCATGGTGCTATGGCTACGACCCCGAAACAAAGCAGCAATCAAGCCAATGGAAGACACCTCTCTCGCCTCGTCCAAAAAAGGCACGCCAAGTGAAGTCCAACATCAACACATTGCTCATTTGTTTCTTCGATTGCAGGGGTATTGTGCACGCAGAATTTGTTCCTCCAGGCCAAACGGTCAACCAACACTTCTACTTGGAGGTTTTGAAAAGGTTGAGGGAGAACATCCGGAAGAAAAGAGCGGATCTTTGGCGCACAGGAGATTGGTTCTTCCACCACGACAATGCACCTGCCCACACAGCGCTGTCCGTGAAGAAATTTTTGACCAAAAACGGCATGAAACCGATTGTTCACCCCCCCTATTCACCGGACCTTGCCCCCTGTGACTTTTTTTTGTTCCCTAGACTCAAAAGGGACATGAAAGGAAATCGTTTTGGGACTGTAGAAGAGGTGAAACAAAAATCGCTGGAAGGTTTAAAAAACATTGAAAAAAATGAATTTCAGAACTGTTTTGAACACTTGAAAAAAAGATTGAACAAGTGTATTACAGTCAATGGGGGTTACTTTGAAGGTGATAAAAATTGTGTGGAAAAAATTTGTCAATAAAAAAGTTGTAACACAATTCCCGTTACTTTTGGGTCCCCCCTCGTATATAAATCTTTGATGAAAGTTTAACCACAATATTTCCATCTGAATAAGTGTTAAGATTCAAACGTGAATCAATTAAACATACAACCTGGAAAATATGGCGATATAAATTTGGAAATATATGATTGATGTATTTCGTATCATGATAAAAGTTTACCCATAAATGTGACACACGAATAAACGTATACCAAATTATTTGCGCGAAAATGAATGAATAACACAAAATTGTTCTCTGTATTAAAGTAAATGATTGTAAAAGCTTCGAAATTTTCGTATTCAGATTATTGTATTTGAAAAAATATTCATTATAAATTGTATCATCGCAAATCGTGTTTTGTAAAAAAATCCTCGGTAAACGGGCTCTCGTATAAAACGCCTGTCAATAAATGTACGATGATAAATTGTGCTTTGAAATTTCGTGCGTTTGGAAAAGATGACACTGCATTTTTCTCTGTTTATTTCGAAATGATTTTTATTCAAATTATAATAAAAGTTTGCTAATTTTCGTGTCGTTTTTAAAAGATATTTTCTGCGAGGGTCCCTATGCCTACCCTTGGATATCCCCGACGGGGACACCTTGAAATCGTTCAATTCTTCAATCAAACTTTTTTCAGAGTGCCTGAGAATGATGAAAATAGCATGAAAACCACTCGCTTACGTAAATTTTTTCGTTTTTCAAAGAAATAAATAATTAGCCAGTCCGCACATATCATATGCAATGTCCGTCGTACTTGTGATACAAATTGTGATACTGCTGCATTGACCTTATAGTATACATGGACTGAGCTCTCAGGTTCGGAAAGTGTGCCAACATGATTCAGCCATACCAGGGGGGTGACACTTCCTATGCTCGCTCATGTAAGCCCGTGGCAAGATGCTGCTCCCTTCGAAGTGGTGGTGCTGATATTCAAGGGAGCCTTTCTCCTGCTCTCTCCTCTCGCTTCCCTACGCGTAAACAATTTCTCCCCGCGCCGGTCATATGGACGCGGTGCAGTAACGGGCTATAAGGGAGGTTGGGGAGGGGCTTCCTTGGATATCAGCGCCACCATTTCGAAGGGAACAGCATCTAGCCAGCAAATTCATGAGAATGTCATACAGCAAAAACAAAAATGGCGTCCTCCGTGGTATGAGATGTGTTTATCTTTTAAAATATAATAAAATCGTTTTTAAAAGTGAATGTGACAGCAAAAAGGGTGGAAAATCAATAATCATTTATTTTAGTATTTGTGGAAGTATGAAAAAGAAGCCAGAGGAAACATTTTTGTCATACAGATACAGCGGACTAAGTACGGCGGACACAGTACCGCCCGGGGCGGTCCTGACACGTAAGTGTTCGGAAAAAACGAATTTAAAATATTGTTACCTATCATTAATATTGTTACTAATATTTTGTGGCTATTTATTGATCGAACATATAATTTTCTAGAAAGAAAAACTATTTAATTTATTGCCGTACCTGAATGACGCAGGGCGTCGACAGTAACCTGCCAGTCCTAGTTAGCATTATGGCCAAATCATGTTAGCACATTCTCGTCATTGGAACGGGATTGGCAGAGCTCAGTCCATATATACTATAAGGTCTATGTACTGCTGTCAAATGTTTTTGTGTTGGCATCATTGGGCACATCGTGAACATTATTGATTATGATAATTTACTGATGATTTACTGATGATTTACGCTTTCAATTTTTCAATATTGATTTTCATTCAATTGAGTTGACAATCGTTTGTTGTTTGTTTGTTTTTTTTTTTATTTTACTTGACAGTCCACGATGTGCCTAATAGTGCCAACACAAAAACAGTTGACAGCGATATCAAAATATGTATCACAAGCATGGTGGACATGGCACATGATATGTATATTCGCTAATTATTTATTTATTTAAAAACGAAAAAATTTACATAAGCGAGTTATTTTCATGCTATTTTCATCATTCTAAGGCACTCTAAAAAAAGTATGACTAAAAAATTGAACGATGTCAAGGTGTCCCCGTCGGGGATATTCCGGAATATCCCCACGGGATCGCTAGAGATGTATTGTTGGACCTAAATCATATCACATTTTATGTTATATATAAAAGTAATTGTGAGTCTTTTTTTTAAGATAAAAATTTGAAAAAAGTGAAAAATTGATACATCGATAAAATATTTATATTACTGAAATTAATAATTCTATAATCAAAACTTGATAAAAATCTAATTTCAGTGTATGGAATATGAATATTTAAATAAAATTCTAATAATCAGTAACATTGATAGTAAATATTTTTAGAAGTAAATATCAAATACTAAATGACAAAAAAGTATTAAATAGTAAATGAAAAATAAAAAAGTGATCATGAAAACTATAATTTTGTGAATACCGAGAATTAAAATTTTTCAGTTAGTATAATATGGTAAATTATAACTTATGCAGAAATTAAGAAATAAGGAGTTTGTTTAAATTGTCATTATTTAACTACAAAACTAAAAAAAATTGTAAAGTTATTATCATATGTTGTGAAAATATGAATTGAATGATAACTGATAAGATGATTAATATTTTGAACAGAAAAAAAAAGTTAAATAAGAATACAAAAGAAGCAATTTAACCTATTGCAATCAAACATCAAATTCAAAAAATATTGATAATATGCGCCAATCAATACAAGAATATGAAAATCAATATTATTAAAAAAAGAAATAAAAATATAAGAAATTATAGATTTTACATTTATAACTCTCAGCTCAGAATTCTGTACGTCAATAAAAACCCCTAGTAACTTAGGTTTTTATATTAAACTTTTGAGAAACCCATTACAAAATTTCAGTTTTTGAAAATAAAATTCCGCTATTTTTATAAAATGACTATATAAAAAGCGCAACGTTTTATGAAGTTTTAATCAGTTTCATATGTAGTTACTTTATAAAAACTGTATAAAATCTGCATAAAGTTTTTATAAAGTGACTTTATATAAAAACTTTATGAAACATCGCTCTTTTTATAAAATCACTGCATAAAAAAAGCGGAATTTTATTGAAAATCGAGAATTATCCGAAGTTTTCTAAAAATCTTAAAGTTAAAAAAAGCGAGTAACTAGGGGCGTGAATTTTATAAATCGGTTCGGCTCGCATTCTACCTTATTTTCCCGTTTACTTAATTATTATTCTATAAAAAAAATTACTGTTACATTTATTGTTAAACTCAATTCACTTTTTTCTCCTATTTCCAGTTATATTAATAACCACTTAGGTATTGAAAAAATTTATAATAATAATAGTTATTATAAGTTATAACAATGATAAAAATAAAAAAATAATATTATTATTTCATAAGTATAATCAAGACAATAATGCGATAAATAACTTATATGACTATGATGTATGTTTACTTAACTATGCAATTATAAATTAATTACAGACATACATTTCTCCATAGATTTAGAACTTACGAGGAATGCTTTCAAAAAAGTTCAAAGAGACCGTTATAAATAAATTATTGTTCATATTTCCTCCGGAAAAGTTTGTTGTTTTAAAGTGATGCATAACAATATTTTTATTCATCATTATTTTCATGATTTACTTATGACACATATTGAAAGACAAGTATATTTTTAACGAGACACACTTATAACACCGAATTTTCAAAACACCGGACTTTTCATATGTCCGAATGACGAAACTCCGGAAATGCAAAATACCGTGAAAAAAATTGTACGAAATCGCATCACTCCGAAATACGATTCCCTCGATTCTTTATATCGCCGCGATCGCGTTGAACCGAATATTCATAGCGCCGATTTAAAAAAGCACCGTAAATTCAATTCGCCGACAATTTTTAATCCCGATTCAACATAATCCCGAGTTGTCGTTTTTCCGCGAAAATATAAATCCGATTTTTTGAAACACCGAATGCTCAATTCGCCGATTTTGTTTTTTCCCGTTTCCTCAATCAACATTTTTTGCAGTTCTACGAATCATCGTTTGACCAAACCCGCATTTTGCCGATTCTGAAAATGTCCGATTCATCATACTTCCGAATAATTTAAAATCCGATATATTATAGCACCGAAAATTCAATACTTCGGATCGCTAAAATACCGAGAATTAGAATCTCCTCCTTGCCAGAGTTCCGATCTGTCGAAGGCGCAATTCTTCGAAAGCTCGATCTGTTATTTAACAGAAACGTCAACGCCCAGATCCGCCACCCCTCCGTTGCCGCGGAAGACCGTGGGCAAGGAACACTGAAATCTCAAACCTCCGTGGATTCATTCCTCCGTTCAGTTTGGGAGAGAAGTGTATACATAGATATATTTGTATTAATTGTTTTCAACAATTGTATTGTAATGTACTTGTTGTAAAATTCAAACGTAATAGCTGTACATATGAAAGCACGCACATGAATACGCTCCTGCTTTGAGGCGTGACTAGCCGCCAAATCGTTGTCCATCGTAGTGCAAGGTGGAGACCGGAAGTCTTGCACTTCGGTGAGCATTACTGCACCGGAGGTATCGAATCGTAGCTAATAGCAAATTTCAATGGCTTTTATCGGTAAATAATATCCTGTGTGAGAAAAGATCTAGCGGGAATATTTAACTTTCATGCGTTTCTAACAAAAACTTCCATATAAAAATAATGTAAGTTTTTAATAGAATCAATCGTAGAAATAAAAAAAATAATACAAATAGTATACATATTATAGTTTTATATAATCATGTTTTAAGGAAAAAAAATCGTACCTGGTGTCCAACCTAAGTAGCACATTATGGCTTATAACGCTCTAATAGCATTCTTCAGAAAATTTTTGTCTTATAAGGATCTGATAGCTCGCTTATAGCTTTCTTGGTTAAGAACTTCAAAAGAAGGCTATTAGAATGCTTATACCTCTGCCGTTCTCTGTATAAGTGTAGTTAACTACATTCGGCAAAAGAGGTTCTTTTGTTCCGAAATATTGGGCAAAAAGAACCTCAGCGCAGAATGGAGTTACGGCATTAATGCAGAGGACGGCAGACCTGGCTTATAAAGTTCTTATAGCATACTGCAGGACATCCTACAAAGACTTGCTTATAAGTTTCTTTTAGTTTTCTTACTGTGTTCTTGATCAAGAATGTTATAAAAAAGTTATCAGAACTCTTATAAGTTTCTTATAAAGGTCTTAAAGCGGTCTTTACGCCATTCTTTGAAAAATTTCTGATAAGGTTCTTTCAGATTTCTTATAGTGTTCTTATTAAAAATTCTTATAGTTAGCTGTAAGAACACTTTGAACTTACTTATATTTTTCTTTCGGCCATTCTTGAAAGACATTCTCATAAGATTCGCGGATAAAATTATTAACAAAGAAAAAGAGGTTATTTATGTATCAGAATCTTTTTTAATTTTTCTGTTGGATGTTATAAAGAAAGGATGTAAAACGTGCGCGTTGCGAAGTATAAAGTGATTGGCATTTAATTTTTATCTACTTTTTTGTGGTTTTTTTTCTATCAAAGATGAAACCTGCTACTTATTGTAAGTCCAGTGCATTTTACGATACAGAAAGCAAGTTAGTTAAAAACTAGTTAAAACCGTTCCACAAAACTGCGATAAAAATCCCGTTAGTATATTAATGCGAAAATCAGCGGAAAATGCGAAAGCATCGATACCAGACGTCTTGGTCAAAATAACTTCACACGATACAAAAGATAATTATGGAAAACAAGTGATGCTGAAAAATATCATGCATGATCCTGATCATGCATGATCAGGATGAGGCTTTTCAGGAATTTATTGTTAAAGTCCCACGAGAGCTTGTACTGCACGATTTTGCACCATACTTCTATCGAATGGACTTGAGATCATAAGGTCCCATGGCTCAGTCGGCAGCGAGCAGCGAGTAAGAACCGAACGGTCGAGGTTCAAGTCCCAGCTAGGCAGTTTCTTCAACTTCTGATAAATTATATCTATGTGTCTATCAGCTATTTGCAGTGTGCGTTAGTGTGATATGGTTATTAAAAAAATTGTTTATCAATATCATAATTATTAAATCGAAAGATGCAAAACTTGAGTGGACTGAAAAAATAAATTTGTTTTTTCCTTTTTTTTAACCTTCTTTACCAGTTTTTATGAGCATCTTATCAAGTTCTTTGAGACTCTTATAAGAAGTCTTATAAGACGCTATGAGATATTCTTAAACGACTCTAATAACATTCTACGAGATTTTTTTAAGAATGCTATAAGACTGAATTCGAGGGCCCTTTTCTTCTTACAAGCGTCCACTAGAATGCTATAAGAAACTTATAAGCTAGTTCAGCTTGATATAAGAACGTTATTAGCCAAAATGTGCTACTTAGGTGGGGATCGAACCAGTTACATGACGAGTGAGAGGCGGGCGTTCTCTCCACTACACCACCCATCCATTGGAAATTTTGGAGTAAATGAAGTAATCCACTGCGCCGCACTTATTTATTTTTCGCGAACTCATCAAGTCATGACCGTTTCGACTTTCGATAGATGAGATGAACGAAAATGCACACAAATTAACAGTACTGTATGGTTGTGTGCAGTTGTGTGTAGTAGTAATGTCACTTTACTACTATAGTGTACTACAGTGCTGAGCAGGGCTCGTCAACACAGTGTTATTTTTTTGGCAAAAAGTGCCGTCTGAGAATTCCCTCTAGAACTAAAGAAACCCATTTATTGTATCACTATATATATATATATACACGTCCTGTGCGCCATCTTGGAAATCCCTTGCCAAAGTCTCCCATAAGTGTCGACGAGCCCTGGTGCTGAGTTGCGTGTACCAGTGTGTACAGTGTACAGTGCTCGACAACCCTTGGACTCGCTAAATTTCAATACATAGCGCAGTGTCATACAGTTAAGTACAGTTGGGTACAATGTCAGATTGACATGAGTGAGGCTGATTGTGAGTTGCGTACAGCAGCGTACAGTGCTCGACTGTAGTGGTCAGTCGTAACAGTCGTGTTGAACTCGCTAAATTTAGATTTGGTGTGGTGGCCATTTTAAGATTTTTACATCCAGCCATTTTCGGCTTGCCTTGGGTGGCGTGGTGGCCACGCCGCCTCACGGCAGAAATTGGCGATACCAATACTTGAGTGCTATAGTACGTGATAGTCAAACGCTACATGTTGTTACCTGTAGGTAACATTCGGTACAATTTGTGGTGATGCTGATAAAAAATTAATGATCCACGCTTACGAGGGAGTCTTTGTATATATAAGTCTCAGTTGACTTTGGCAGTAGTTTTATTTTGGTCGTTTTTTCATTAATTCTACTAATCCATATTTTCTTGTCTCTTGCACCGATAATTCTACTAATCTCAACTAAGATTATTGATTCAAATGGTTCCCGTAAATATTTTTTATATTTTGTTATTAAACCCAGTCTCTCGGAGCCAAATTTCTGAATAAACGAATCCTTTCTTATTTAAAGCCTCCTTTTATTCATTCACTAGCTGGCACCCGTGGCTTCGCCCGCGGTCAACGGCCAGTATGTGGCGGCTTATTCCCTATGCTTCCTGATATTCATAAAATATCGAGATTTTTGGCAACTATATATTTTTGATTATTACAAAGAAAATATTCTTTATAAGTGTGAGTTACTTTTTCCCTAGATGCGAATGTACTATTTTCAGTCGGTGATATCGAATTAGTAAATTGATAGAAAACCTACTTTTATCAAAAACTTTTATATAAATAATATTTGATTAAAATTACAGTAACAAATCTGGATAAGGTTGAAAAACCTAATAATATTAAAAGAATTTTAAAAAATGCTTTAAAATCAAACACTTTATTAGCTATGATAATAATAAGAAATATCTTCGATTAAATTCTGCTAAAAAATGAACTTTTATTGCGCAATTGAGTCACTAAATCATAAAACGATATTGTATTATTTACAATAAGTTTTGTACACTTTTTTTTTTACGATTAGAGAGTTTAGACTTTTAGGTTTATAGGCCAAAACTGATAGGACAATTAAGTAATTCTGAGTGATTTGATTATTTCGTGAAATTTTGTATTTTGTACCTAATATTCTGATATTTCGTACATTTGTGAAATTTTGTCTTTTTGTCCCTGGCATTCTAATTACAACTTTAAAAGTTATAATTGGGTTAAAGATTCTGAAATTTATAACCCAAAATCTTAGAGATGAAAACAAGTCCAAATCGCATCTACCCATCGAAAATCAAGTATTTCTTATTATCAGCAACATTTGTGTTAAGATGCAAGGATAAAATTGATAAGATATAACGCGGTAATTAAAAAAATGTAAATAAATATGTTTCGGTAATATTGGGTGAGAAATGTACTTGAGGCTTCATATGTTAATTTTTCGATGAAAAAACATCGCTGTTGACGATTTTAAATCCTAAAACGATATTCCTTGTTTGTTAGTTGTATTCAAACATCATTTATAATAAATTATTTTCGTAGACTTTGTTACCATATGATTTGTATATAATCCACTATGCCGACAACAAGTTTTCTAGAAGGTACGATTTTCAATAAAAAATTAAAAAATGAACATAATCTACGACGCGAAAAGTTAATGATATAATGAATAAACTTATGCGTCAACAATCTTTTATTAGTTATTTCATTACACTTTTCAGCCTCAAGAGCTTTTGTAAACGTGAAAAAGTGGCTTTTTTAAAATAAGCATATGACGTCTGAAAAAATAGATAAAATGACAATTTTAAGCCACAATTTATTGTTCTGACGATTAAATATGCTAATAAATGATTAAGCATGATGATTCGATGCCATTTCCTGCAAAAATATCGAACTTTAGGCTTAATTTTTTCATTTAAAGTTTGTTCGCCAGGGGTGATATATCGTTTTTTGACATTTTGTGATATTTTGTGACATTTAGCGATTTTGTGACATTTAAGATTGTGTGGCATTTTGTGTAGTCTTGTGATTTTGTGACATTGTGGGTGTATGTGCCATATTCCTTCACTTCTTGGTTACTCAACCTTCTAAATGAAAATTCAAAATTTACTTTGGCTAAAAACCATCCTTGGATCATGACAAAATATTTAAAAAAATTCGAAAATCAATCCAGCTGTTTTCACATGATGCAGTGTTATACAATCATACATTATACTTTATTAGAGATTTATTAAAATTTAAGTAACAAATTAGGGTAAGTTTGGGAAATCTATTGATACTAAAACATATTTTAAAAAGTACCTCAGAATCTAACACTTTATAAGCTATGGAAATTATAAGAAAAATCTCCGAAAAATTTTGCTAAAAAATAAAAATTTTATAGTCTGATTAAATCATAATGAAAAAAAAAAGATTAAACAATACTTTATCATTTACAATTAGTTTGTGTAATTTTTTTTCAATGATTGGAGAATTTAGACTTGTAGGTTTATTGGTTTAAAACTGATAGAGAATTTAATTATTTTGAGTGATTTCATTATTTCGTGAAATTTTTTAATTTTGTTATATTTTGATATCTCAGAAATTTGTGATATTTTATTTGTGTGATATTTTGTGACATTTTGAGATTTTGTGACATTGTGTGATATTGTGAGACTATCAGATTTTGTGATATTGTGGCGTGTTATGATTTTGAAACATTTTGTGATTTTGTCATATTGTGTATGTGTCATATTCCTTCACTTCCTGGTTACCCAACCCTTATGAAAAAAACTCTTAATTATTGAGCGTATACTCTTGAAGTTGACCATCATTTCAGACGCGCAAGGTTGATTGTATACGGTCAAGTCGAGCGTGTACGGTCAAATTGAGCGTTTGAAATAATGCTCACTGATGAGCGTATACGCAAAGTTGAGCATGTATAGTAAAGTTGAGCATGTACTATCAGGTTAAGCGTTTGAAATAAAGCTCAACGTTGAGCGTATACGGTAAAGTTGGGCGTGTACTCTTGACTATACAAAGTTTACGTTCAGCTTTCAGCGTATATGCTCAACGTTGAGCCTAAATGCTAAATAGTTAAGCGTGTACTCCGAACTGTTCAGCGTTTACGTTTAACTTTCGGCGTAGATGCTCAAAGTTGGGTTTAAACACTAAATAGTTGGGCGTGCACTCTCAACTGTTAAGAATTTACACTCATTTACGCTGAATGTTGAGCATAAATGCTGTATAGTTAGGCGTGTAATCCCAACTGTTTAGCGTTTATATTCAACGTTCAGAATAGATGCTAAATATTGAGCGTGAACGCTTAATAGTTGAGCGTGTACTCCTAACCGTTCAGCATCTACGTTCAACATTTAGTACACGGAGAGGAGTAAAGGCTACTTTGCAGCTCGTTGGCTTAGGCCATGGCTTGGCATAGAAGCTTGGCACACATGCTTAAACCGAGCTGTGCCGGGTGTATGAGAAGTTTACGCCGCGCGCGATCCCTTTCCACTTTCGGGCTCAGGGACGACTCTTTCGCTCGCGGGAGCTCGCCTCGAAAATATATTTAATTCAATATAATAAAACGTTCAACTTTTTTATGATATTAACTGATTATTATAAATAATTATATTATTTTATTTTTCAATACATTTCATTATTTTTTATTTTCGATGAAGGTCTGAACAATTGGTTAAAAAAAATAGTTCAATGTAAAAAAAGTTGATTTAATAATTATTTACTAAAATTAAAATTCATTACTGATTATCATTAACAATTATAATCTATTATTGTAATCATTAACAAAAGAATACATAATAATAGAATGATTCACATACATATTTTATCTAATATTTTAATATATTTCATTTATATATAATATTGATATTCATACCCCCTTCCCTCCCAACTGACATTGCCAATGTAAAGGTCGCCGTTGTAATCGTGTGTGGTTCTCACGCTTGAAAATAAAAGAAAAAATTAAGATCCAAAAGTAGTGATATCAAGGGAAGCGTCGCAGATTCTTTGGTATACTAAGTAATTATCAAATATCACCCAATTTATATGTTACGTCTACCCAGACAAAAAACTCTGTTTCATCGCTTCACGACACACGTTACCAGATTTATCATTGAATTTTCCACTCGATGCTTTCGCTCCACTTACTTTTAAACACGAACGTTACGCATTTCGATATTGATGCATTCAAAAGCGATCGACCGCCCGCTTGATGTTATATTTTGAATCAATTATATTTTCTTATCATCTGCTATTTTCTTCCGTTGCATCTTAGTCAGTCATTGGAACATTGATTGAGACGTATATACGGTATTCTCGTTTTTTGATAGGATTCTTTCCTTGAAATTCCGAAATTCTACGATACTCACAAAAAAATACTTCTAGCAGTAAAATTAATATGAGTTGAATGCTAGGGATGAGATGTAGCATTACATATGTCCAACGTATGTCAGTTATGCCTTTACAGAAGACCACTTGTTTCATATGGGAAAAGTCGAAAACGTATACCACAAAGATTGTACATTGTAAAAAAAATTTGTTTTACTTTGTAGTATGTGGTAATAAAATAGAATAGTCTAATAAGACTGCCTTTTAAACTTAACTTACATGACTTTGAGCTCTTTAATTAGCACACCATGATTTCAATAGAACAGATGTGCAATTGAAAGCCAGTTAAAATAATTTTTGCGATATTATTGCCCAAATTTTAAAGTTTGTTTATCTTTTTTTCATCATATCGGGCCGTCAATCGCTTTTGAACGCATCAATATCGAAATGCGTAACGCTCGTGTTTAAAAGTAAGTGGAGCGAAAGCATCGAATGGAAAATTCAATGATTAATCTGGTAACGTGTGTCGTAAAGCGATGAAACAGAGTTTTTTGTCTGGTTAGACGTGACAAATAAATTGGGTGATATTTGATAATTACTCAGTATACTAAAGAATCTGCGACGCTTCCCTTGATATCACTACTTTTGGGTCTTACTTTTTTCTTTTATTTTCAAGTGTGGAAACCACACACGATTACGACGGCGACCTTTACATTGGCAATGTCAGTTAGGAGGGAAGGGGGGGGGCGGTGGATATCATATGTTTTTTAAATGTAAAGTCGAACTCGAAATTTAAATCAGAAATAAAAATGAAAAACAATAATTATATACTTTTGAGCTAGAGTTTTTATTCATTCAGTGTTATTATAAATCAATGGGCACACTCACATGATAAGCATAATGAGGTTGAAACTATTGGTATGCCATCAGTACCTACTAAGGAGTCTAAGATACCATGAAAATTCTGAAGTTTTAATAGATATAAATAATGTTAGATCCCGCTTAACTTCGACGATAAATTCGGTTTCAGGGTCGGGAGCGCCCCTCTGTTTAAAAGACCCATTATTTTCTACCAACACTAAAATAATAGTACCAAAATTTAACGGAGAAATTTGCAACTGAATTAGTTACGTAAAAAAAAATATTATTCATAAATATGTAAACAATAATAAAAACTTTTGATTACTATTATATTTCATGTGAAACGTGGATAACGTGAACGTCATAATTTTAATAGACATGGAAATAAATAAAAAGAAAAAAACTTTATTAAAAAAAAAAATGATAATAAAATTTGTATAGTATGCTTGTATAGTATTTTTGTATTTTTTTTAATCATTATTAGTTTAACGATTCTATGAAAACCAAAGTTCCTGATCACAACTATATAATACTCAACTTACCATTTTTAAAGAAAATATTGTGAATCCAGCCTGTCTTAAACAAAAATTTCCAAATTTGAAATTACAGTTTCTGCAAACATATTTTCGATCCGACATTTCGCATTGTTCACATTCATCAAAAATATTATGATCACTCTAAAACATTATTACGTTACGTATATTATAAAAAAAGGTTGTTTAGTTTATTTTTATGCTTTAAACAGTATGCATACTTGAATGCATTTTTTTTGTCGAAGTAGATTTAAAATCATGAAATCGATAAAAGATTCTATCTGATTCCACAGTGGTAATATTAGTTTTGCCAGTAGATTAGTAAAATTTTTTTCATTTACATCATAAAATTATGTTTAATCATGATGTCAAGTAAACTTTATAATAAACAAAATCGAAAAACTTTTTGATAGAGATTATTCCCATAGTAAAAACCATCTGCTATAAATTATTAATATGCAGTAACTTGAAAAGTTATAATAAAAAAATTTAAAAGGTAGCAATAATTATTTATTCATTGTTACTCTTCAGAAAACATAATGAATAAATTATTCATATTTATTCATTATACATCAGCTTTTTGGCACTACATACTTATTGCAGCCGCGTTTCTTATTCTCGATCTCGAATCGAAGGATCCCGAAACAAAATTCTTCTCAATGACCTTCATCAATTGGTCAGAAAATAGAGAAAATCCAGGGAAAGCCGAGCAATAGTCACGCGGCATAACTTCCGCGTGAGAAACAGTTTTTTTCTCCCTCTATTTACCTAGACTCGATGCTTCTCACATTCCCCTCAATCCCCACTCGACGCGAATCTCCTCCGCCGCGTCATAAAGTGAAAGTCCGTTACGCACGAAACGAAGCTGCCCGGGGCTGCCCGAAATCAGCCGAACGGCCCGTGTGCTTATGATTATTGACTAAAGAATTTCTCGGAATTCCGGTCCGACGAAAATTTCTTAGCCAAGTGGCCCAGAGATATAGATGTCTCTCTCGCTCCCCGCATTAGGCGTAAGTGTTTGAGAGAGTGTGGGATGGATAATCCCACACAGGACGGTTTCGACCTTTTACCGTTACTTTAAGGAGAGAGGTAAAAGGGATCTGCGATTAACGACGGTCGAAACACGTCAGTGTTTCAAAATAAGATACATTATATATGTACATATGTATACATACATATTACGTACATTTTATATCATATTATAATATACATAATAAATCATTGAATATGTCATCATGTAACTTTTATTATTAACATGAATTTTATTATGAATAGTTTTTTAGTGTCGACAATTACTTTTTTGAACTTTCATTTTCAAACAACTGTGAGTGGTTGTTGAAAAGTATCTTCCTCAACATTTCCAGAAAAAAATCATTTGAATGTTTTATTATATTGAATTAAATATATTTTCGAGGTGAGCTCTCGCAAGCGAAAGAGTCGTCCCTGAGCCCGAAAGTGGAGAGGGATTACGCGCTGCATTGACTTCTCCTACGCCCAGCACAGCCCGGCTTAAGCATCTATGCCAAGCTTCCATGCCAAGCCACGGCCTAAGCTAACGAGCTGTAAAGTAGCCTTAAACCGGAAACATCACTGCTGATCGCCGTAACTATTCCTGCGGCAATTTTTTTTTCGGAGAAAGGAGAAAATCTATTGCTGCATTGGCAGTGATGTGTACTGCGCAAACCGTAACTGTTCAGCGTTTGGCAGTAGTAAGCTTTTCGATACAAGCTTCGGCGTAGTTTCTGCTTTGGCAGTAATAGTTATTACCGATACAATTTTGACGCGCGCGGTTCCATTAGTGCAAGTAGTGCAATTACGTGCGACTGATTTCGTCATACATATATTCGAAAGCTGCGCGCGCATCGTAGATCCTGGAATGCGCAGAAACTATTACGGTGAGCCGCAGAAACTATGACTGTCAGCGGCCAAATAGTTTCGGTGTAATCGTATTCTGGTAATGAGCAGGAGCTGTTACTGCCAGTGACACCTACTGCTCATGGACACTATGATTCTTATACCAGAACTATCACGGTTGTGCGCAGGAATAGTTACGGCGACGGCAGTGATATTTCCGGTTTACTCCTCTCCATGTATATACACAATGTTTAGCGTATATACTCAACTTTAAGGTTAAACGCTCAATATTGGACATATATACTGAAAATTAACCATATATTCTCAAAATTCGGCGTATACGCTCAATAGTTCATGGTTTTTTTCATAAGGGAACGTTCTAACTAAAAATTCGAAATTTTCTTTAGCTGTAAAACATTCGCAGACCATGACGAAAAAAATTTTCGAAAATCCGTCCAGCCGTTTTCGTGTGATGCGATGACATACGAACGATTCTGCTTTATATATATAAATTAAATTTCTCTAGCTTTTGACCACTTTTGACCCTCGTCTGAGGTCCTTATTAGGAGTAAAGTCCCCGTTATATAATTTTAAAACCTGTCAATTTATATCCAGAATACATCCTGTCGTCAGGTTATAATGAACAACCCCAAATTATAAAACAGCAAAAACTGGGGAAGTAGTCAGAAATTCACATAACTAGTTTTCTAGAAAAAGTGTTAATCAGAATTTGTTTGATTTCATAATTAACACGATTTTATAAATTTGTTTGGATCCTAATTAACAGAAAACTAGTTTTCGCCTCTCAAGCATCGAAAATGAGTCATAGCCATACCTGTGTTGACAGACGGAAAATGAAGTATTTCAGGTCGACACGCAGACGGTACACGGAAAAAAATGATTAGCTGCAGTAGCACATTTTTTAGCTGCTGCAGCACATCCGTCATCGCTATTCTGGCGCCACCGAATTGTATATGTAGTGGCAGTACTTCTGGATGTGCTCAAAGAAGAGTGGCTGCTGCAGCTAAAATTACTTGCTGATGCAGCATTACCGACTAGTTAAAGTAACTGTTCATTAGCGCTACTGTAGCACATTCGAAATGAGAAGGTGGCACATTATAATTGTTATCTTTGTTAATCTACTTGGCCTATATTGCTTATCATTCTTGCTGTTCCTGCGTTTTTGAATGCACACTGCAGCAATTCGTCTTGAGTAACATCACAAACTGATTTGCTGCACTTGTCCATATTATTTGGAATACTAGCACTTTAAATGTGTTGTCGTCTACAATAAACATTGTTGTTTTTGCATAACGAATACGGTATCCTTACAAATTTTTCTAGCTCTATATCCACTATTGAATGATCACTGCAACAACTTATTTTGTGCGCACCTGCAAATCTTCTTTGCTACATTCACCTAGATTACTGAAAATGTGAAGCTATTAGTAATGCTAGCAGACACACTTTAAGTTGGTAGTTGAGCATATCAAAAAGGTTATAACGACAAACACTGTGAGCTGTGTGACCGACAGTGAATGAGTATACTTCCTAGTTGGTTCAACTGATGTACCAGTTTGTATCAGTTGAAATAACTCACAGAAGCAGCTCGGGGAACAACGTCTCTATGCTGATGTAGGAAGCTGCTTTTACTCAAACAGCGTTTTTTGTTACCGTGTTTACAAAACGAATTTTAGTAACTATTAATTCTATATATAAACATTTCCATTTTGTATTTATGTTGTTAAATGTTATCATATCCACAATAAAATAGTTGGCTATCACCATGATAAGTCATTATTTGCCATAGACATTCGGAAATTAAAATTTATTCTAGCACAATTTTGCTGAGTTTAGAGAACCATGCACAAATTCCAAGTTTCGAGAGTTTGGCGGAGTTTTGAGTTTCTGGCTCCACCAGGGATAACAAAAATTCATTCTCAAAAATTTTTGATCAAAATCGAAGGTTTCAGATATCAAAATAAAAACGACAAATAAGCAGTATACATTTTACATTGCAATATCCGACCTACGAATTCCACAAAAAAAATCTAAATCTTATAACGTTTAGAATAAATAGACTGAAATATAAGAGATCATGCGCAGTGTATGTTTTTTAATCCAAAAATTAAAAACCAAAAATTTTACTAAAAGTAAAAAATTTGTATTGTATCAATAAAAATAAAAAAAAAAAAAAATTTTAATTTAATCTTCACAGCCTTCAATGAAAAACGCCAAAAACAATTTTGATCTTCATTATCTTCAATCAAAAACGATAATCAAGAAGTAAAATCAATAAATAAAATCAGAAATTGAAAATCAATAATTAGAATCGAATTTTAAAAAATCAAAAATGAAAGTTGATCAGAAAAATCTAGAATGTAAATGAAAAGAACAAGAAAAATAAAAATCGAAAATTAAAAAATTCAATTATAATCTAAAATGAAAAATAAAATAAAAAATTCAATCTTCACAATTTAAAAACGAAAATCAAATGTTCAATGCTCACAATTCAAAATTAAAAAGCAAAAATTCAATCTTCACAATTCAAAATCGAAAATCAAAAACTCAATCTTCACAATTCAAAATTTTCTTACGAATTCTCATACATAATTTAATTTGAAAGTTTGTAAATCAAAATTCAAGATGAATAATTCACAATATAAATTTGAAATTGCACAACCTAAGTTTAAAATTCCAGTATAAAAACTGTACATTTTTTAAAAAATTTACATTAAAAATCATATCTCTAAGTTTTTTCAGACAAAATTCCATCAGTATAGTTTTGAGCATGTCGTCTTTTGAGTTTTTCAACTCACCTTCAAAATTTTTGATAGTTTCGGCCGAAATATTCCACGAGGATAATACAGTTCTGATCGAGTAATCCATTTTTCATAAAAATTTTTTAAAAAACAATAAATAAGCGGTTGATGAAGTTGGATGTCGTTTTCAATAGTTTTCGAACTTGAACTTTTCACTTTGCTTCGCTTTTGCGCTGCGCTTTTGATCTTCTTGAGGAATGAATATTTAATATTAATGTCACGCAGAATCCAAGCAACCGAAAAATTTTCATGTATTTATGGACGTTAGATTTTTTTCATCAGAGAATTTGATAGTGAATAATAATTTTCATGTTATGAGATTTCTACTTCTTGATAGTCACTTTAACCAGCAATGCTAGAAGAACGCAAAAATGTGAAGTTATAACAAGTTCCGATGTTTATCTTTAACGATGATCGAAATGGGCATGTAACTACAAAAATATTCTTGGCAAATTAAACTTATCGTCTTGCAGTAGCTCTCAGCTTTGTTGCTTAAGAATATTCGACTTGAATCGGGTGGCATTATATATTATCACAAGTGACTAGTAAAAATGTGTAATGTCACCTAATCCAGACATGCTGGAGCAATAAAAAAAATTTCATTTTAACGAATTCAGATACGTTACTTTATCTACAAAAATTTGGTGAACTAGCGTTACCAATCATGCATCGTCAACCACTAGCGTGACTGTTGTGGCATATTCAAATCAGATGGAGTAGCATCACATCTTAACTGCGGTAACTAGAAAAAAATATGTTACTTTACCTAATGCAGACTTGCTGCAGCAGCCAAGACCTGTGAAATTCTACCTAGTACTGATATGCTATATATATATATATATATAGACTCTTCCAAAAAAAAATATGGTAGTCTAATCAAGAGTAACATGTTACAACAACATTGTACGTTGCTCACTCAGTAAGTCACATCAGATGCAACAACAAGTTTCTCGCAGCACATCCAAGATGTGCTGCTACAGAATGACCATTTTTTTCCGTGTACGGAATGGCTCGCGACAGGTAGGAGAAAGACCCCCACCGCCTACGTGTCGACCTTCAATACTTCACTTTCCGTCTGTCAACACAGGTATGGCTGTGACTCATTTTCGATGTTTTCGAGGTGAAAATTATCGTGTGTATCACGGAGCTCAAACAGCCGATTCGAACTCGTGTAATTGTCGCCTGAGCGAAGCGAAGGCGACAAACCTCACACGAGTTGAAATTGGCTATTTTCGCTTCTAGATACACAATGTACTATTTTTGGGAAAAAAATTCACAAAACTTTTTCAGAAAAAGAGTCTTGCATTATTCCTCAGTGTCGTCACAATATTTATTATTATGTTGTTCGTCCGATTTTTAGTTTAGTGAATTTCTGACTACTTCCCCAGTTTTTGTTGATTTGAAATTTGGGGCTGTTCATTGTTACTCGACGATAGAATTTATTCTGGATTCAAATGGACGGGTTTCTAAATTATATGACGGGGACTTTACTCCTGATGAATAAACCTGGAGTTCCAAACGTTTAAAATTAAACGACAAGAAAAATTCACGTCTTTTTTCCTTTTTCGTTTAATTTAAGACGTTTGGAATTTCATGCACATCCTGATGAGGACCTCAAACGAAGGTCGAAAGCTTAAGAAATGTAATGTATGGATAACAGAAGGCTTTAAATAATAAAGTATTCGTTTATTTACAATGTCGGCTCTGAGGGACTGGGTTTACTGATATTATATTGATTTGAAAGGCGAAGCGTTACTACATTTATTTTCATAATCACTACTTTATCCAATCTTGATCACACAAGGCTCTATGTGATCAAGATTTTATAAAGTAGTGATTATGGATATTAAGGTATTACCGTCAAACAGCTGATTTTATTAAGAATTTTGCTAAAAAAAATCACACATGAGCTTCAAGGTGTCCTGAAGGGTATCTGCAAAACTTCAGCTCAATTTACCATACCGTTTTGTGAAAAAAATTCGCAAAGTTTACATTAGTACCAGTAGGAGCAGTATTTGTCAATTATCCTTTGTAATACATTTAGGAAACGGGTGAAATTTTTTTTGAGGGTACGGAGTGTGTTTCTCCGCAAAATGCGACCTTCATCAAGAATTTTTGCCGTACCGTTTTCGCACAAACTGATTATCAAACAATTGATTTGATCACTTCAACAAACTTGGCAACAGCGGAATACTGTTGTACAGTGTACACAGGTACATACATCGTCAGGTGAGCTGTCTCTTTCTGATAAAAAAAGACGACACGCTGTGACGTTGCCGCACCAAAGGCAACGCCATGTACTGAAGTTTGCTCAGAACGTCATTTATAATGCGCGAACTTCAGCCTTGACGATAATACCTTAACAGAGCAAAAAAGAAACATTAGATTACTTGATATTTTTTCATGTTTCAACAATAATAAGATTATTTTTTTCTGTAACTACAATGTTTTCTTTCATTATTTTATGTCATTAAAATAAAACCATTCAAATACTCTCTATTAATTAAATGAGAATAAGGCTATCTACATTATTGAATTTCAACAGTCTTATGACATTTTTTTATTTTCTTTCAAATAAAATTGTCTCATATTGTAATATATTATTTCAATTGACAGAAAATAAAGCAATGTCTACTCTATTTTTCAACTAGTTTTGATTGTTTCTTGAAAAATAAGTCTTCTGGAAGAACGTTCCGAAAAAGAGTATACAAAAAATTTAGTTCCAGGAAAAAAAATTCTGGATTTTGATGATTCCAGAAAATGGTTGATCCGGATAATAACCGCGAAACAAATTAACTCGTTGAATCAAGCATTTCTCCAAATGACAAAAAAATCTAACTATGAAACTCATTAGAGGAACAAATGTAATAGCAAATAAAAAAGTAGTTATTCTTTTTTACATATCACGATTTATAATGAACAAATATATGTGGCGTGGACTAAAGAAAGGATGCTAACAGCACCAAAAATCGAATTCAAGATAGTCAGTGATTCTGAATATAGAAATCTTACTCTATCAAACGAGTCTACTCTTAAAAATATATGATTTTTTTATTTAATAAAAAATTGAGGTACAAAATTGGACGGTCCATGCTACGCTTAGGGACTTTCTCTTTTCAATCTCGTTTTTCTCGAAATGCGGCGAGGTGCTGTTAGTACCCTTTCTTCAGTCCACGCCACATATACCACACTTATAAATATTAAATTAGGCCTTAAATTTAAAATTTTTTTTTAATTAAAAAGAAATCATTACGAATTATAATACTGAGAATGAGGAATACTTTTTCAGCATCTTACATCCAATAATTTATATTATCAGCCATAGCCTATTACTTAACTACTCACTTCTACTCAAATTCAGGAAGGCTAATTGTAAGTGGTAAGACTTTAATTTTTTCATCAATCTAATCTAGGTATTGACAATATAATCGTCAATATACTTATTTGTTTGATAAATTTCGACGAAATACACAGCTTCTTACGAACTGTTCATCGATCTGTTCAAAATGAAATTATTTCGTCATTTTTAATTGTTATAGCCTGATTAAAAATCCCGTTAAAAACAATTAGTCAATGTAGTGAAGTATGCAGTTTAATGAAAACATTCCGTTATTCATAGCTTCATTAATAATAATTGACAAAGGATATAGCGACGTGTATGGTTTGATGTTGGAAATAATTAATACCTAGGGTTTATTTTTTTGCTAATTTGCAACTCTAGAATGTTCCGTAAATAGGGAAATTCTTAATTTCTATACGAAAATTCTTAATTTTCATTAGGTTAAGATAATTATTGATTAATCATTAGTCAAATCCCCAATCAATTTTTTCTTTTGTCTAATATCGACGTTTCCCATATTTGGACCCTTGCCAAGACGATTTACATAATTTAGTATGTTTACTCCGAAAATCCATTGACCTCTCACAACTCTTCCTTTATTGTTCTTTCATTTTCTACATTCGGATTAATCGATCTTCATGACTTCTCTCCTACCCCTTCAATTTTTTCCACTTGATTTTTTTCGACCCAAATCAACAACACTTCCACAGTTATTCGAAATTGCACAGTTATTTGAAATAAACATTTTTTTTGAATGAATAAACTGAGATTGAATGAGTATTTAATTTTCGTTGGAAATGTCACTTTTGGAGTTCTTATCAGTTATTGCATCCAACGTCGAATTTGACGAATTGCAAGAGCCATCGCTAATACTATCGGGCAGTTATGCATCTGCTTTCTATTCATCATAGTGTATCTCCATGACCTTCATACAATACATCAAAAATAATTTCAATTCATTACTTTTATCGTTCATAGATCATGTGGTAAAAATATATATCTGTGGCTTCCCGCCATAACAGAGAAAGTCACTTATGCCATAAGGCTCATTTTACATGATATTCTGATGAAATTTTGAACGTTATGGGATGTGTGACTTTTTCTGGTATGGCGGGAAGTGATGTATATATATATATATATATATATATATATATATATATATATATATGTGTGTGTGTGTGTGTGTGTGTGTGTGTGTGTGTGTGTGTGTGTGTGTGTGTGTGTGTGTACATAAATATCGGATTTTTCTATTTATTCAGTTGTGAATTATTAATTGCTGAATTGTTTATCAGGCGTAATAAATTTAGTGATAAATCATACATAATAAATAGTGACAGAAAAACCTAACGTTTTCATATCAGTGAAATTTCGATTCAAACAGTAGATTAGTTAGAGAAGTTCGAAAATAAAGAGATTTTAAATGCTTCAAATTTTTTCAAAGTCGTTTTTTAGAAAAAAATACTCTAAAAAATATGTATAAGTGCAACTGCTATATGGCTCTTTCTTTTTTTAGGAATAAATGAGACTGTAAAAATACCTCATTCGTGTGTCCTGATAAAATTTGAAAATATTCGATGATACTCAATAGCTCTGTAGCACACACTAAAAAAATTACTCAGCTCTGTTGCAATGAATTTTTTTAATTTAGTAAGCAAAATCAAAAAAATCCATTGCAACAGAGCTGAGATATTTTTGTGCGTTCAGAGCACTCAAAAAACCAGAAAAATGTGAAAAAAGAGAGAGTTCAGCCGGAGAACTTTTGCGTAGTATTGAATTATCTGTTTTTTGAAGAATTATAAATATTTTACACTAATTTTTTTTTATTAAAACTCAATCATCAATTAAGGCGCAGGTGGTAAGGCTAAAACCATACTTTTTGTTAAAGGGGAAGATTTTGCGGAAATTTTATTAGACTCACCTGTTCGAAAAATATTGTCAAGAATTTCAAGAAGCAGATCTAACGAAAATCTCATTTTTGTCAAATATATCGAACTTCTACATCAGCAATCTATACCCTGTCAAGATAACCCCGAGTTCTTTGCGCCTATCTGGTAGAAAATTTTATAAATAACTTTTTTGTATTTTCTGGTCCTAAGAAAAGTGCCACTTTCGGGTCCATTTCTCCATTTACAAAAAAAAAGCACGAAATAATTTAAATTTGATTTCCACTTTTTCACATCGCATCCCGAGTCAAAAAATTTCAGTGAGGATTTTGAGTATAATTTGTGGATATTTAAGAAATCAGTTGATCGCAGAATCTCCATGCTGCCAAATATCCTCAATTTGTCCTCAAAAGACTGCTAAAGTCCCGATTGAGCACATAGAGGATAAAATGAGCATACCAAATATTATCGATTTGTCCTTAAAATGCTCACTCCACTAGCTTTAATGCTCAAAAAGTCCTCAATATACTCACTTTTTCGCCTTTGTATGTGCTCAATTTGTCCTCAATGCGCTCATTTTGTATGCTCGAAAAGAGCTCAAAATCCTCAAAAAAAGTGAAAATAGAAAATTATAAATCTCAATTTTAGAAAAAAGTAAGAAAAATATTTGTTCATTCAATAAATATTGTTAAACATCGTTTTTTTTTAATACTAAATTGGGTAGACTCTGTCCTCAACTGGAAACATAATTTTCAGAAATGAAAATTATTCTTGCCTACACTGGGATTCAAACTCACTATTTCTTGTTCACACTACCTACCTAAACGTACGCAACCTGGTCACTAAGCTATTTCCTACATCGACGATTGAGTTTTTATGGTCCTTACGTGTGGATCGTTAAAATTTCAGAATAGAGATCATTATAACGAAAAGTTCGTTATGCTGTGTTTTTATATCGTAATATTATCTCTGATGTCGTATCACTTCAAATATTTTCTAGGTTCCGCTAAAGCCTTAATTGAAATTCCTATTATATATAATTAAAAATATAAGAGCCTAAATAATCAACCTGAAAATAAAAATAATTACGCTACACTATGGAGGTGATAAACAATAGACTTGTTTGTTTAAACTTTGCATCAACAATTACTGGCGAAATTGAGGTTTTTGCAAGAAGCATATGCTCTTCATTGTTTTCAGGTGCGCTGATAATGAATGTTGTGACAAATTGATAAATGAGTTTTAACTTTGAAACAATTACTCTAATAATAAAAGTTTTTCCAAAATGCAGGTTGCATCGATAATGATACTGGTGTTAGATTTACGGATTTGATTTGTTTAAACTTTATCGATAAAAAGTTGCAAAATTGAAGTTTTTGCAACATGCATATACTCGTATGCTTTCCATGGTTTTCCGGCGCAACGATCATTAGTGTGGTGTCAAATTCACGAAAACGATTTGTTCAAACTATTTTTTTGTGCAAGTGATGTATAAAAATTACATTTATTGCAAGACACCTGAAAACCGCGGAAAACATGCATCTCTTGAGTATTCAGGTTTTTCAACTATTTAACTAATTATTGCTTGAACAATTTAATATTTCGAAAACAACTGATTTCTTTAAGCCAATGTTTTTTTATCGTTTGGGTTTTAATAAATAATGATGAAACCATTGAAATCAACTTTTTCTAAATAAAAATTTAATTTTAATTGCTTTTATTATTATCAAAACCAAAAAAATAAAATCATTTTGGCTCCGAGAAATCGGTTATTTTACAAATTGAAATAAAATAGAACGTTATTTGATTTAAAAAAAAATTGATCTTTCATTTTCTATGCCAGACGCTTAGGTGAATGTTAAAGAAAAAACATGATTTACATATGTGTCTTGCGAACAATATAATATTTATAAATAAATTGTTTAAAGAAATATTTAGAACAAATTGATTTCGTAAATTTCGAATCAGAATACTAATCAGCGCACATGAAAAGCAATGGAAAGAATATGCGTCTTGCAAAAACATCAATTTTGAAAGTAATTTTCGATACAAAGTTTAGAAGAATTTTCAAAATAAAGTCTAATTGTTTACTGCCCAAGCATACATACATTAAGCAAACAATTTAATTTTGCAAACGATTGATAAAAATAAAAAAAAGGTTCAGTCTTTCTCATTATGTTTACACTGGAGTAGAACAATTTTTTGCTTTGTATTAGTTATTTAGGATCTTCTGTAAATGATAGCATTTTGACGAAGTGTATTGAGCCAACATTCTACAACACCATAAAACACTCTTCAAGAGGGTTTTGAATGTTTTGCCTTTTACACCATTGTAAACAATGCTCAAGGGTAATTTTTTGGAAATTGAAGTACTCAAAGTATTCGATGAAGATTTAAGGCTACTTTACAGCTCGTTGGCTTAAGCCGTGGCTTGGCATGGAAGCTTGGCATAGATGCTTGAGCCGGGCTGTGCCGGGCGTAGGAGAAGCATATATGTAATACTTACATATATGAGGAGAAGTTTACGCCGCGCGCGATTCCTCTCCACTTCCGGACTCAGGGACGACTCTTTCGCTCGCGGGAGCTCGCCTCGAAAATATATTGATTTCAATATAATAAAACGTTTAACTGATTTTTTTTTGACAATTTTGTGGAAGATTCTCTTCAACAACCGTCCACAGTTGTTTGAAAATTCTTATTAATAATAGAAGTTACATAATTACATACATATGTACACATATATTCTATCTTATATAAATATAAATATAATATGTAAATAAAATATATTAAAGTATAGATACAATATGTATGTAAAACATTGTATTACTATGTATTATTTTTGTTAATGATTCCAATAATTGATAATAACTGGTTATGATAATCAGTAATGAATTTCAATGTTATTAAATAATTATTTAATGCATTTTCATAACGTTTAACTATTATTTTTTCCAACCAATTGTTCAGACCTTCGTCGAAAATAGAAAATAATAAAATTATTATCATAACTAAAATAATATAATCATATATAATAGTCAGTTAATATAATAATCCGTGGAACGCTTCATTATATTAAATTAAATTTTTTTTCGAAGCGAGCTCCCGTGAGCGAAAGAGTCGTCCCTGAGCCCGAAAGTGGAGAGGGATCGCATGCAGCGTAAACTTCTCCTACGCCCGGCACAGCTCGGCTCAAGCATCTATGCCAAGCTTCCATGCCAAGCCACGGCCTAAGCCAACGAGCTGTAAAGTAGCCCTTACTGTCGTAAAAGAGCGTGACAATAATTAAGTAAAGGTGTCGACAAATATGACGACGAGAATGTTGGTACTGTTTGAAACGTCACCACACTGTGTTATCATTTTCAGTTGATTTTTTTATAGGAAAAAAAATCTTTATTACTGAATCTTTTGTTTAACTACACTTGGACGATCATGCCCATACGAAAATTTTCTTTAACGATTAAAGATATATTAAGACTCTCGATAAATCGACAGTAAAAATGTTGACAGTTTTGACAGTAAAAGTGTTGACGTCTACATTAACGTCGACATGGTGTGTTGTCAATTATCGAGTGTCATTTTTTTATGATCGACAAATAATAAATTTGAAAATTGATTTCTCATGTCACGCCGTAAGTTTATGGAATGAAGAAATATTTAAGAACTATTTATTCTCTACATTCAAATATTGTATTATTGTACTTTTCCAGCCTAATTTAAGTTGGCATAAACATATTCATTACTGTAATCGTCTGTACACATACACAACACCACAGAAGTGATAATAAAAATAACTTTAGGTGTGAAATTTCTTACATTTAATATTGCGTACACAATGGATTCACTCAAATTATATACATGGAAGCCTCATTCTGTTTGTTTGACTCATATATATACTTAAGCGACCAAATATTTATTAGTGACAACCAAAGCATATGGTACAGTGAACCATATCACACGTTGTTATGATAATCAAATTGTTTTTAAGACTGAATAAACAATTTTGACAGACTAATAAACATTTTCATCGTCCGTAAACAAAAAGTTTATTACAGTCTAGAACACCTTATTTACTTGATTCTACGCTGTACTTAATATGTACTAGAAAATAATTGATAATATGGTTTACCGTACTAAACTGAGCTTACCAAGTTCATATGCTACATATAACAAAACTGACTTTTGTGTGTACCATAAGTCTTTGGTAAAATTAACTAATTTTTCCATTAATATCAAACATGGAAGAATATTTCGAAGCTATATTTCTGGGTACGAATAACTGCAGTCGCATAATATAAATAAATTTAAGTGGGATTCAAAAAAATCCATCAGATCAACATGTCAATTGAAGTATAATTCAATAAAAAGAAGCTCAGAGGAACTATAACAAATAGTTCGGTTGTATTAATTATTTTAGTTATATCAAAGAACAATTTTACATTCCCAAATATTATTGAAATGAAACTGACCAAAGATTTTGTTGAGTCATTAATGAAATACAGTAATTGTTGCAAAATGCTAGCGTTGTACGTAATAAACAATTTTTGTTGAATAAATAATACTTATTCTACATATAGCTCAACAGATCAAGTTAAAGAAACCGTATTCTTTAGTTATTTTTACTTTACTGGCTTGGTTGCTTTAAATATCTCTACCATATGCAGGATACTGAAAAATTTAGCATATTTAACAAAAGACGGTTAACTAAATGAATTAGTCAATCATACTATATATATTCTCTGACAATGACTGCACGTAAAATGTACATATATACATTAGGGTGTCACTTATTTTGGCGATGTCGGAAAATAGAACCTTTTAAGGAAATTGACGACAATGGTGTTAAAACTATTCTTTTTCATACATACACGTTTACTGTTTCTAAAGACTTCGTCATCGTCCCTGTCGAAAATGTAGTCACAGTATGTATATACACGAGTTTTCAAGATAATATTTACATATGTGCTCCAGTGAATCGAAAAGAGTTAGAAAAGTGATTGCAAAATGTGACATTAAAAAAAACAACTGCAATATTTATTTGAATTTATTTATTTGAAATAATAAAAAGCTTTTGAAGCAAATTAAGTTCTTTTACTTCAACGAAATATCCTTACGAATACTTGAATAAATGATTTCAATAAAATAAACTTCAGAATAACAAAAACAATAAAAAAGTGTTGAGAACTCAGAAAATATTTTTTTCACAATCCCTTTATTGAATGGTCGATTTTCATCGCCTGTAAAGCGAGGCGGAAGTGGCCGAAGGCAGCCGAGTAGACTGCATTACCGACAGTAGCGGGATGAAAAGTAACCGGAGCATCTGATTGGTCTAGAAGCGGGATGAAAAATGACATGGGTTGAAAGAGACAATATTTCAGAACCGACAACGTGTGACAGTGAGACAAGAAGAAAAAAAAGTGTCGAGAATATATCTAAAGTATAACATTCGATGATGAAGCTCCGTTCTGTTTCTACTATACGTCCGATATCTTCATTTGCTGTATGTGACTAGTTCGAGGGTTTGTATTGCGCACTCATTTTACAGACTCACAAATCGACCACTCAATAAAGGGATTGTGAAAAATAGCGTGCATCACTCGGGCTTCAGTCAAAAAAATGCAACTCTCGGGTGAGTGCTTCCCTCACTACGTTTGGGAAGCAAAATTCACCCTCGGTTGCATTTGTTGACTTTCAGCTCTCGTAATGCAAATAGCTATTAGATGCAGGCAGTTTTCGTGATGTGAGGATATTGAGCCTATTTTGAGCATTCTTATGGAAGGAATTTTCATCTGTGTATTTTGCGTACACTATTAGAATAAAAAGAGTTCTGTGAGGATTATACGAGGACTTTTTCCAGCCCTCTTAAAAATTCATAAAATTGTGTGATGACATTTGAGCACATTTTGAGCATTTTAGTGCGGCTTTCATGAAATCAATACAATAGAAACATGTATTTTGAATACAAAATGAGGACAAAATGAGTACTTTGAGGATATTTTGAGGAGAAAATTTTTCGACCGGGATATTATAGGTTATTGATGTTGAGTGACGTTATTTAATGATACTAGACAAAATGCCCGTTTTACATTGATAACTTCAACTCTCCATTTTGTTATAAAATTTCATGATGATTGTTACAAAAGTTTTTTTCAAAAAAAATATTTTCATTGCAATATATCGCAAATCGTAACTTTTCTATCATTTGTATAATTATGTGACAATTTATGAAACCAAAAATTATCTCGTCATAACCTATAATTCCCTAAGTCTTTAGATTGGAATCAAAAATAAGTCCATTTGAGAATTTTCAGAATTGCTAGAAGATATCTTTCTACTACGAGGTTGAAGGAATTTATGAAACTTGATAAATCTACAAGTTTAATTGATTAAAATTTTAAAATAAATCTATCTTGAATAGAACTGTTGGAATATTTCATGTATGAAATTTTCAACTCTTGTAAAATTAAGGATTCAAATTAAAAAATTATGATGAAATGTCAAGACCATGATTATTCATCTGGACATCTTGAAACATTAGGATTTTTGCAGTTCTGTTTTGTCGGTCTGTTAGGAAAGAAAATTAATCATCTGGTTTTTCCTTTTGTCATCTTCGATAAAGAAATTTGTTAAGCTTTAATAATAACGTTTTGATACTAACAAAGATCTTTATTTAAGAAATTTTTATGTAACGCTAAGGGATAACTAATTTATATACAGAAAAACTTATAATTTTCTCTAAATAAACACAAATTGAATTTAAAAATTGCATTCATTGAAATATAGATTCAAAAGATGTAAATCATAAATGATATTGTGTTGTTTTTGGCAACATTATTTATAATTTGCTTGATTCCGTTGTCTCATATTTTTTACTTATACTTTGTTTAAATTATTTCTGTGGTTTCTCACCATAATCGAGAAAGTCACTTGTGCCATAAGGCTCAGTTTACATCATATTCTGATAAAATTTTGAACGTTATGGTATGTGTGACTTTCTCGGTTATTGCTGGAAGCCACAGAATTGAATATGAAGAAAAAGTATCCTAAATTACCGGAAAAAATTAATAACATGTGTTGAATGTATGTGTTCGAAAATTCAGAGCCTTTATATTATTCTTTATCATAACATACAAATAAAAAGTCAATCAATTTTCTTTTACATTTATACGCTGACAAAATCAAAAATTTATTAAATTGATAAGTAGAGTTCGGAATTGTAAGAGACTAAAGTTAAGTATTTCGAAGTTCAAAAAAAGATGTAATGTTTGACTTGCACTCTTATTACATAATTTCCGTATCATTACTGCACGACTGAAACCCCTTAATTCATATCGTAATACGAAAACTCCCCAATATTTTTATATCTCACTTAATCACTTTCTGTTTTTATAACATCATCAAAAAATTTCTTGACTTCAAATTTTGAAATATATCAAAGGTACCACGGAAATTGAGATGTAGTAACATTTTTCTAAAAATTTCATGCATACTGAAATAGTTCATCATAGCCACATGAAAAATCACTATTTCAGATTTTAAAGTGTGGAAGATGCAGAATAGAAACTACGAGTTTGTTATTGAAGGGCTAATTTATTCTCTCATGTGACAACGATTTGTATTCCATTACATAACTGACCCAAGTGAACTTTTGTTTACATATCCGAAATTTTCAAATTCCGTTTCGAAAACGCATATATAGACGTGAATGAAATTTGAAAATTAAAAAAAAAAATTAAGAATAAAAAAAAATAGATTTAAGATGATATAATATGAATTATTCACGAGTTCAAATTTTTCTAAGTATCGTTGAACATATAATCATTACGTAACAAAAAATTTTGAAATTAAAGAATTTCTTGACGAAACAGTTTTTGTTCTAATAATATCAAAGATAACGAAATGATGATTACAATATTTCCTAATAATTTCACTTATTTTACGCTTTATTTGATTTTAGGTTTTCTCTAATTTAAATAAAATTATGAAAAAAATCAATAATATTGACAAGAGAAATTTCCAAGGTTCAAGTAAAAAATAGTAGAATTAATCCAACAAATTTTTTTTCGTTTGATGAGAAGTGCTTAACTATAGTTAAGCAATTACATATATTATGTTCATTTTGTGTATTTGATCGACCTGGCATGATTTAAAATTTGATGTCTGATGAACTTATTACAAGGAAAATATGAGTAATGTTGAATACATAATGAAAAAAAAAATTTATCGATTTTGAAAATACAATGAGTCTTTTTTTTAAGTGTATATTAAACAATTTTTTTTATGATACATTTAATTTATTTGATGCTTAAGCGATACCCAGACGAGGAATCATTATGAAAATAGAAAGAAAATAAAAGAAAAAAACAGAGGAAATTAAGTCGTTCATAACTCATTTTTTTGCTAACAAATTCAACTGTTTCGATGAAAAATTGATAATGCTAATGTCATAAAATCATTGAATTATTAATAGAAGCTCGTGAATTTCTCTTTTATTATTAATGATGGCAATATTTGTTTTTATCATTAATAAATAAGGAATCATTATAAATCGAACCGTTTTATTACGTAAATACTTTGGACTTATGTTATATACAAACTTGTTATATATTTCTGGATAATTGGGTTTATTTATTTGATTTATTTTCTAATAAATTTTCTAGGTTTTAGTATTGCAGATATCCAGATTTTTCCATTAATTTAGTGTGTTGAATTTTCAAAGTAAGATTGTTTTAAGAGTAATTGAAAAATATAAATATTAAAACTTCGTTAAAAAAAATTCTTTTTTTTTCTGTTAAGAAATCATTCCGAAACCCCTTAAATGACAATATCGAAAAATTCACTTTTAACACATAAAAATCCAAAGAATTCAAAACCACAACCGTTAAAAATTCAAATCTAATCACATAGATAAATAGTATATAATTCACCAAAACTTACACAATTTTTATCGTCTACCTTAGTCAAGATAATGCTTTTCCCATGTCCATTTCCAACATTATTAACTTTCTGATGGCTTTCAGACATTTCAATTAGCACTTTTTACCGAACAAAAGAAAATTTCATTATCATTAAGTACTCAAGAATTTTCACCATTTACAAAAAGCAGCTATTGCCAAGTTTAGAAAATGCGAAAGTTTTTTTAGGCCAAAAAACAAAATTTATTTCAAAAACTTGTACGTTTTTGGAATGATTTGACAATCGGGGTATTTGCCATAATTGTAAAAAAAATCACACACGTTTGTCTGAGCGGTGAAATGCATTCGCGAATGGTCGCGGACAGTCGCGGATTTAGACTAAAAAGCGTTTCGCCGGGACTCTCTCGGCAGTCTCGGCTGTAAAGTAACTCCCACCTTTTCCTAGTTCACGAGTACCATTCTTCAGACCGGATTTTCTATGCGGTTTCTCGTGATTAATGAGTGAATAAGAAGGTAATACTTAATCGTCCATTGGCCCCCGTTTTTTTCTCTTGTTAAAAAGTTCTGATAGTTAAGTGAATAAAAATTTATCAAAAATTTCAGTAAAGGAAAATCTAATTTTTGAATTAAGCTTCAAATATGGAGTCATGCTAATAAAACGTCACGCGACTAGGGGAAAGGAACGTCCAGTGATTTACGATGAAGTGTGACTTATTGTGAGGAGGAAAGGAGGGGGGGGGGGGTAAATCCTCACATTACGTTACGACCAAGGATTAAAAATTTTTAAGAACTGGAGCCATAGCCCAGTGACCAGAAAAATATGAAAGAAAAAAAAACTACGTATTCCCACCTCCAATGTGAATTAGTTCAAAATTTTCAACTCTTACCCCGTATTTGTAAAAATCTTTCAGAATTTTCATAGTATTCTAGTATTAAAATTACTCTAGTATTTTTAATCATTATAATAATCTTAATATAATAAAATGAACTTTCTTAAAAGTTTTCAATTTCTCATAAAGTGCACCTTATAAAAACCTCATAAGAATTCAATTTCTTAATTGAATTTTCATTTTATTAAAATTTTTACGAACGTTAATGATACAAATCAAATATTTCTCGAAATTCCATACTCAGAGAAATTAGAATTCAAATTTAACTTAGATATTTTTCAACACCTGAATCAGGGGTAAATAAAGGGAGTTTTAAAAGTTCTCAACGCTTTCGTGATATAGGTTAAATCCATGATTATTCGAAGAAAGTAAGATAAATAATAAAAAATGTATACACCCAAATTTCGAAAATCCTCCATTTAAGAACACAGAAATTTTAATAATTTCAGAATCGTACTGTTTTTTGATCAATTATTCTATAATTTGTATATGCCTTATTGGAACTACAAATCATGAATTTCAAACGTGAAAAATCTAAGATTGTGCTCCTAGAACCAAGCCGTTTAGAAGAGAGAACTTAAAAATCTCGACGAAAAAATATTTTCTAACAAACCTTTCCCAACAATTTGTTCTGCCTACACCTGTGGCTCAAATCTTTGCATTACGTAATAGAATCTCACAACGCTAGAACGGTTCATTTCTCGGATCTCGATCCACCTTTGGAAACTGAATTAAGTTCCGAAATTTCACATATCATTACCTTGAAAGCGTACGATAGATGGGCGCCTTACATAAGAATCAACGAATATATAATATCTTAAGTAATCGAGTTTCACAAAGGCCAAAGTCCAAGTAGTTTTTTTTTCAGGCTCGATTTTCTTTACTAGGGGCTGTCAACATATTACGTCATCACTCTGAGGGGGGGAGGGGGTGTTAAGTTTGATGACGAATAATGATGTAAGGGTGTGTGGGGGTTCTAAAGATGATGACGTGTCATCGAAAAATTTTTTTTTACCATGAAGTTTGAGAAATTCTTCAAACTAATCGCACTTTTTTTTCAAAGTCGCTCTGATTTTTTTAAATGTCCGCTGAATTCACATTAAATGAATATTGCTGCTAAATATTTAATTCATGAGCTTTTTCAAACTATTTGCTATTAATTGTTGACAAAACATTATCTACTTTTCGACTTTTTAAAACCTTTTTACAATATTCTTTCTCAGAAAATTAGCTCACATTAATATTTTATTTATTTGATAAATCAATTGTGCTGTTTAATTTTTTTATGAAAGGTTTTGGAAGGAGTAATTTTTACACTATTTCGAGAAAACAATCTTCAAACGAACAATACAAGTGCATAAGGGAAGTGGGGGTGCATCACCGCAATCGCCATATCTCAAGAACAGTTCTACCAATATCAGCCAGTAATTGTCAATAAGGAAAATGTCATTTATATTAACTTGCATACACGCGAAATTTTCTTTTCGATGCTAACTCTCTTAAGGCGAGTCGCAAGGAAGTTCTCACCTTGCGGAGAATCGGCTATGGAATGGCTATAATGGTTCCATAGCCAAGGATAGCTATATGATAGCCAGTTATCAGAATTATTGAAAATCGTTTTTTCAGTTATTCTTATTGAAATGTATAAAGTAATCTAACGAAGTATAAAATTGGCCTGAAAATACGAGGAAAACGCAGAAATAAAGTAAAAAACATAAGTTTTTAAGAATTGAGATTATGCATTCTACAAAGTTACGATTGTATTTGATTTTTCATTTGACTTACGCATTTTCCTTTTTTTAATACTAATTATATATTTTTTCAAGGCACTTTATACACATTGCTGATAAATTCAACAAAATAACAGATTTCTAATCGTTCTGAAAACTGTCTACCATATAATATGCTATTCTCAACTCTCAGCTACGCTTGGCTGTGAAACTATCATAGCCATCCCTTAGCCGACTATGCGCGATGCGCGAGAGATATAATAAAAATAAAAAAATATCATGAGATTATAGAAATGGTAATGTTTTCTCACATAAATGTAAGATGGGAGAGTCAAAATTGATAACAATTTTGTGTATGGTGGTTTGCCCCGTAAGGTGCGGCGATTCACCCCCTCCCCCTCCCCCCCTATATTTCGAATTTTGGGCCAACGACGATATTTTGGAAATGCGTTATTCAAAACAAGAAAGTGAAATTTTTTTACAAAAGTTGCATGTTGGGACCACGCATCAAATTATATTACTTCAGCCTCTACTCGATCGTTGTATATGAAATATAAGCCTCGAAATTGAACCCGTGAACCGCAGCGATTCGCCCCCATTTCCTCTATATTTGGTGTTAATAAATTGGGTAAAAGAATTTTTGTAATACAGTATAAAAGAATTTAATTGGAATTCAATACAGAATGTGACAGTGAAAATTTGAATATCAATAATTGCATCTTATTTTTTTTTAATAGTACCTAATCTATGTAAATGAGCTTTATAACACCAAAAAATTCGTGGAGGAGGGGGTCCAAAATGGGTAAAAAATTGATGACGTAATATGTGGACAGCCCCTTATTTGAATTCCGAAAACATAATTTTTAATCGATTATAAACCTGTCAAAGTTCGAAATTTCAGCACTTCTAATAGGACACTCTTTACTTTACCATTTTTTTCAAATCTTAAAATTAATATTTATAACAAAAGGCTTGTTTTTGTTCGAAGACCTAGGGAGCTTTGAGCTTCACTAATTGTAAGATCCACTCCACTTCTCTCATCGCATGCATGAAGAAGAGAGTCTCAACTGCCCAGGGAGTCGGTTATAAATTATAAGACATCAGGCGCCCATCCTGCCTATGATTTTTTTCCTGTAGGTAAATACGATGCGATACATTCAATATTTTTCTCTTTCAGTATCACTTCTAGATATGAAGAGTATGTGCAATGATTGTCAATAATCATTGTCATTCGTGCCAAGTGTTCAAAAATTATTAACCTGTTAAAAAAATTTTACTTTTCTGTGTGAATTCCTCTGCGACTGGTACATTCTAATTTTTTGAAGAAATTTTGAAATAATATTCAAATATTATTATTTGATAAAATATTCAAATATTATTTCCCGATAAGGGCCCAATAAAGAGGCTGAAAACTCGAAAAAGAATAATGATTTTTTTCAAGTTGGCTCCAAATGATCGATACTCGAAGAAATGTTGAGGAAATATCTCAAAATACCCTAGTAATTATGATCCTTAAAAAAACTTTGTAGGAAAATGAAATATCTTGAAAATTCAATTTCTTATGAGGTGTACCTTATCAAAACCTTATAAGAAACTGAAATTTCTTATATAAATGTATTTGATGAAATCTTATAAGAAAGAAACTTATGAAATTTTTTCGATCAACTTTTTATAAGAAATTTTAGTTTCTTAGGGGTCATACATATATGACGTCACGAGATTTTTGGTCATTATTCACCCCCCCCCCCCCCCCTTCATCACGCATTTTTCCATAAGAGCTTTTAGTTGGTTAGGTGGTTAGTCACACTCAGGCTGACCCCCCAAAATTCTCACTACAAACGTTTGATGAATTAAATAAAAGTTACGAACAAAATGAATAACTTTAAACCAATAGTTCTACAATATAACTTCTTGAAAAAGCAGCAAGTTATTAATCAAAGTGTCACTTCCATAAAAAAATGGAACCTAAAAATTTGAACTGTTTAATAAAAAAAAAAAAATCAACATCGAAGGTACTGTTATTAATTCCAGTAATTTTTCAAATTCCAATTGCAGATAAAAGATACTAGAAAAAACGTCGTGTTTAAAAAAAAAACATTAAGTCATCAGAAAATTAGGATCACAGAGTTTTTTTTCTGTTTTTGCAAAAATAATATGCACGCGATATTTTTTAAGTACTATGTACTATAGATAAAGACGTTCATCCATCAGCATTGATTAAGTTTTTCCTCTTATCATTGATGAAAGGTTGTACGTGTAAGTTTACTAACAAACGTTATAAATTTTTCACCAGAGTTATTTTTCTAGGTAGGCAAATTAAATATTGCCATTTCGGATTGGGGAACTTGCACAAAAAATTCCATTACATCCGTCTGATAGAAAATCAAAAACAAATCGACACGTGTTTCTTTTTTTTTTTATTTATCGGAAATTGAAGGAGACCCAGAGGTTCAAGAACTGCTGTGACGTCACTACTCAGTTATTTTTCGACTAAGTAGTGACATCGCATTCTTTTGTATCTCTCTCAGTTTATGTAAAACTAAAAATCTGAAATATATCAACACGTTAAAAATTGTTGAAATTGTGTACAGTATAATCATTCAACTTTTTTCTCTTCTTTCTATACATGAAAATGATCTGGTAAAAAGAAAAAAAAAATTATTACAATAATGCTGCTGCAGAAATTCAAAATACATTTGGAATTTTTCAATTTTAATTTTAAAACTTCGCTTCTTTTAAATCGGAAAAACGTACATTTAATTTTAATAAATAATTTTTCGGCTCGATTGAATTCCGAATCATTTAAAAATGTTGTGACTCAGGTAATGAAAAATTTTACGAATGGAAAATTTTTTCTCCTGCGACTGATGTAAAAATTTTTAATTTTTCGGCCTCAAATATTTCATGACTGCAGTTCCCGGTTCTTTCACACGAACAAAAACTCATAACAAACGTAAATTATAGTCGCACCCAGAAAACTTGGACAACAATGGCCGCTTGCAAAATATTTTCCATCGAAACAGGATGTCCACCTATTATAACACGCCCATAAACAATTTATAATGAAAGAGTAAAAAGAAAAGGTTCGGCGACATCTTCTGACGTAGGACACGAATAATTATCCTACGAAAGTTGCCTGACAACTTTTTTTAAAGACCACTTAAATAAAAAACAGGTGTTGCAAAAAACCAAAGGGGCGATTGTTATGCTTCATGAAAATGCATAAAAATGATAGTTTTTCAAGTCAAGTTTCGAACAAAATTTATTTTTGAGAAGCTTTATCGAAAAGTTCGGTTGAACTTTCTTGTCGGGTAAAATATGACTACAAGATCTCGATCGATTTTCTTCTCCCGAAAAATCAGAGGCGTAGCGGCATTCCACGCATTCCGCCGAATGGCAATGTGCGTTACAACCGAATTGACCAATCGCTTACGATCATGTTGACGATCGCTTACGATCATGTTGACGATCGCTTACGATCATGCGCGCCTGTGCTTTTTCGCTCCCGCTCCCGGTCAAAAAAAAAGTCAGTATCATATCGATTTTCAAAAGATCGATATACTTTTATACATATTCTTGTGATTTTTGTGTTGTGAAACGACTCGGTTTTTTTTATCATATACTTGAAAGTACGTATACGGACTCTGAGATACACGTTTAGTGCACGTACGTACACGAAGTCACATAAATGCACGCTAGGTAAACGTACGTTTACGTTAAGTAAACGTTAAAGACACGCGAACATTTTTATTTTCAAATGTCCACTAGGTACACGTTAAGTACACGTACATGCACGTAAGTACACGTTAGGTACATGTTAAGTATACTTTTCACTCCCGTTTCTCGTGTACACGCTAGGTGCACGCTAGGTGCACGTAAGTACACGTTAGGTGCACGTAAGTACACGTAGATGCACGATAAGTGCCCGTCGGTGTCAATAGACAGTTCCTCTTATAATACATATAATACAATCTTGCAGTGCATAAGCGGGTTATCAGGTTTTTTTGTTACTTTTTTCTGTGGTACTAAAATAAATCCGAGTTTAAGTTGTAACAAATATCCTACGACAGTGAATATCCGTCGGGTATCATCTGGACAACATTCGTGTCTGATAACACTGTGCGATAAAAAAAAAAATTTTTTTTTTTTGCTATAGATCTTAATGCATAAAATCGATTCTTAATGACCCCACAAACAAGCCTGCAAGAGCTTTTTGCGAAGTTAGAGCAAGTTTCCGAGAAATTATTAATGCAAAATTTCGAAAATATAACTTTGTAATTCTTACAATTATGGCTCGATTTTTACCGGATAAAAGCGCATGTGTATGTATTTGAGGTTGAAAATTCTATTTTTATCATTAAAACGTTGAAAAACTGCATTTTTCATATAGTTGAAACTTTGAAGAAAATCACTTAATGCAAATGACTAACGGCTGTGGTTGGGGGTCTCGCTCGCGCTCTATCGTTCTGAATGCCTGCCTATTCAAAACGATCGAACACAAGCGAGACCCCCAGCCGCAACCGGTAGTCATTTGCATAAAGCGATTTTCTTCAAAGTTTTAACTATGTGAAAACGTAGTTTTTTAACGTTTTTATGATAAAAATAGAATTTTATCTTAAATACATAGACATGCGCTTTTATCCGGTAAAAATCGAGCCATAATTGTAAGAATTACAAAGTTATATTTTCGAAATTTTGCATGAACAATATCTCGGAAACTTGCTCTGACTTCGCGAAAAGCTCTTGCAGACTTGTTTGTGGGGTCATTAAGAATCGATTTTATGCATTTAGATCTATAGCAAAAAAAAAACAATTTTTTTTTGTCGCACAGTGTAATCTAATACACTATATCTTTCTTTTTCTCTCTTGTGATATTCTCGTAAGCAAATTAATAATTGGTTTTTCTGGAAACCGATAGTAGAATATCAATATTTTTTGTCAAATAACTTTGTCATGTTTTACCCGACAACCTTTTTTTCTTTTTTGAAGGTTTTTCATATAATGTAGTATTATTAAAATTTTTTAACGGTGGATTTATTTTAATTGTATTTCAATTTGATGCAGAATACAATTATAGCTTTTTAAAAGATGAAAAATAGTACATTTCACATCTATCAATTTTTTCATTTAGAAGGAAACGAAAAAAATTTTTCTGGAGGCGAAAAATTGTTTTTTTATTAATCCAGAAAAAAATTTTCTCGCAAATTTTCTGTTTTTTTGCTATATATTTTGTAAATACATTTGCTTAGTTATTTAAATATTTATTTCTCTTCCAACGGTCACTATTAAATTTGATTGATAAAACGTTTTAATTAAAAAAGCATTATGAGATTCAAAATATAATGCATTCGGTTTACTTGTCATCTTAATATTTTATGAAATATAGAAAAACTTCAAGGTTTCTGTGTTATTGATAAAGAAAGTTAAAACAATTTTTTTTACTTGTGAAACGAATTATTTGAAAAATAAACTTGATAACAAATATTAATAACATACAGCTAAAATTGAATTTCAAGTCTATTTATCGGGAGTATTATACTTATTTTTCACGAAACTCCGATGTATAATTTTGCTTATTTTAATAGGTATTACTGCTCTATGAAAATACTTAAAAGAATAAAAAATTGAAAAGAAATATGAGATTGAAATAAATCTTCAACACCTTTTAAAGGTGTTGAAGATTCGCTGGACATCGATGGACTCAGGTGTCAGCCGGTTCCTTGAACAGTATGATCCTGCGTTCCAATTTTTTCAAGACGAAAGTCGTCTTCGAGGCGAAGAAGCAAAAAAAGCGCAGTTGATTTTGCAGCGCTTAAAAAATGCGTGGACAATCGCGTATTCTCGTTTCTTGAACTACATTTTGCCGATAGTGACGAAAAGAAATCTAGAATTCCAGGCAGAATCTCTCAAAGTTCACATTTTGCATGCCAAAATGACAGATCTGTTCAAGAAGATTGTGAGCATGTATATGAAAGAGGAATACGTCGATTCGACTGACCCTGAATTTTTGGAATTTAAGGACCCAGAAAAAGAAGCAAGCCAATGGGAACCACTTCGCAGCATTGACCTTGGACCAGCTGTGAAGGTCCAATTACACGAATGGTCAACACGTGTCCCTGTCTCAGAAATCGACAAGTTTCGCACCACTTGCCAAAGAGTATTGATTATTCTTGCGACACAAATCTATCAAAGGTTCCCATTTCATGAACCAAGCATAAGGTTGCTAAAAAAACTGGGATTCATGGACCCCATGCAGTTGCAAAGTACTAAGGACATTGCAAGAACAGCAAATTTTTTTGGATTTGACCTTTAACTAGTCCACGGCGAATTCAAAAAATTGAAAAGAATGTTCCAAAACAACACAGAAAAAGACATGAAAGCATTCTGGGCCAAGGTGAAATCGGTCGAATATCTCAATGGATCAAAAGAATTTCCTCTGATTTTGGCAATTTTTTTTGTTGATCGGGTTAAAGTTCTGCCACATTCGCCAGCGAATTGTGAAAGAATTTTTAGCCAGATAAACTTAAACAAAACGAAGATGAGGAACAGTTTACAGAATGAAACAATATCAGGAATTCTGCACAGCAAATTGCTCATCAAGAAAAACGAGAGAATTATAAAAGTCGATTGCAAGGAAATGGGGACAATGATGAAAAAGATTTATACGTGAAACAAAAATGTTTTTTTACGCGTTTTTTGTATTTTTTAGTAGTTTAATGTTCATTTTACATCAAAGCAAGTTTTCAGTATTAGTTTGTTTGATCATATAATAATTTTATTTAGCTTTTCAAATGCATTTTTTTGTTTTTCATAAACAAATTGAGCATATATATGTGCATTTTAATACACAATGATTGTTTCTTTAATTTTGTGAATGTTAATAAAATTTTTTATTTGGAACAAATTTCGCAATGTTTTTCTTCACGCGAGTATATTTTTTTGATGAACATATTTTTTTTGAAGAAATTTTCTATACATGCTTTGAAAACAAATAATGAAATTTTTATTAGTAACAAACATTGTAAGTAATATATACTACAATTCAAAATTTCAAAATCAAAAATTAGCAAATAATCTTACATATAACTACATTTTTCGTAGAATAGCTTTTTTGTATCAATTTTCATTATAAGTACTATACACAAATAGTGAAATTAACGAGACAGATTCATGTTCATTGATACAGAGAAAAAAATTATGCCATTGCCGTAATTCGTGCAAAATCATTGATTGTTGTTAATTGCTTGTTTATCCAAATTGTTAGTATTAGAAAGTTCCAAAAAGTTTCAAATACACTTTTTATTTATACTGCTTTACTAATATTTCATTCGGCAAAAAAAGTTAATAAATAAGTTAAAGCCCTTTACTAAGCATTTTGGAAATAACAGTTGAAAATTAATAGACGTGATTTAAATTTCCCGCCATTACGTGGAGAAGGGGGAGTGTACGGATAAGTACGGATTTTTCCCCTACTCGATGCTATACTGATTACGGATTTGCTTCGGAATGAATCTGGCAGCACTGGTCGACCTTCAATACTTTATTTGCCATATCGAAACAGTTTTGATACGCTCTTTTTTACTGCTTGCGAGGCAAAAAGTATCGTGTGTACCTTGGAGCAATATATACTATTTCAGTAGTAGATTACTTTTTTTTACTTGGTGTTTTTGATACGTGTCAATGTTTTTAGAGTTTCTTTCTTCAATCGAGTTTGTAATAAAAAAATCTATCGTCCATTTTACTGCTGTCTCAGGAGATTTGTGACTTGGAATAATAAAAGAGATAAATCTGCTATTTCACATCTGCTATAATCACAAAAATTGATTTTGAGTTTTTAACTTGAACAAATAGTTTAAAAAATTACCTCTCTGAGAAGCTACGTCACGAGTTGCTACGATCATTAATGGCTATAGAATAATTTCTTGAAAAATACGAAAAATCTGTTGCAAATAAGGGAAAGGAGAAGGTTTCCCTTTATTTTCTCAAGGTTATCGTTTGTAACCATATGACCCTATTATTATTCCAAGCTACGTTTGATTTTTCGTGACCGTATTGAATAGTGAATCGAAATCAGTAATTTAATGCGTTCTATTGTAATTTTGGAGTAAAAAACAAACAAAATTTATTCTTACTTTATTTTCATCTTCGGATAAAATACTCGTTCCGTGACGCACGCAGATGTGTACGTTTAGAGAGAAAGTTGATTGAATCTAATCTTCACGAATACACACTCCTCTTACTCAGTATCTAAACAGTAAGTGCATGTTTCTTGCAAAACTATTAAACATCAGAGATCCGTTTATTCATAAAGAAAAAAAAAACATATATTTGAATTTTGATACGTGCAAAAATATTTAATGAACAAGTTTGATGCATCATTCTATATAATATATTGAATATACTTCATAAAATATATTATTATTATTATCATTAATATTATTACTATTCAAATTTATTATTGAATTTATTCAGAATCGATCAGGACGTCACTAACATTACCAGTACCTCCCAATTTTTTTTAATTCATACAAAAATTTATTGAAAAATATACGTAATTTTTATTTTTCAATAAAAATCGGTTTTTTTCGAAAATTCAGGATTTTCTGAAATTCAACGTCCATATAAAGTTTTCATTCAGAATATAATATTATGTAAATAGTGTAATGTCCCAGATACAATATTTCTCAATATATATTTTAGCGATCGAAGACCTTAATTTGTTAACCATTCAAGCAATCATAGATTACCTTATCCACGAGTTTCATCATATTTTTTAAAATGAAAATAGGTTATGTGTATATTAAAGTGATAAAACCTCACTATAAAGAGGAGTGCGGGCGATAAGACTGTTAGAATAGAAATTACCATGTAACTGGCAAGACCCGTCTTAATAAAACTCTAAAGTGACCAATATGCAACAAATTATTTTCTCTGCACCTGACTACTAATCACCCGAGAAAAACCATAAGTGGACGGCAACCCACACACTCGTCATCACCCCGACGAGTGCAACATTACAATAGATTTTGAATGAAATATACTGCAATGTGTAAAAATTAAACGTGTAAATGGATGAAACATATATTGGAATTTCATAATCACTTGACAATGACAGGTTGGTATTTTAGAAAAAATTATCTCTTGCAAAAAAACGTTTTGGCGTGTAATGGCTTTTACAGAATGGAATTCGTACAATTCGTGCATATATTCATAAAAAAAAAAAATTAAAAAAATCAACGTTAAAAAAATTAGTACAATTGTAAAATTTTAGATGCCAAAGCTTTTTTTTAATTTTTGTTTAAGCTTATTAATATTCGACAAATTTTCAAGGAATACTCCATAATTTGTAAATTGCATGCAATTTTAAAGATTCCAGAAAAAAAATACTGAAATGAACCAAGTTTCCGATGAAGAATGAAAATTTGAAAAAAAGTAACTCCAAATTAATGTGACAAACGAAATCACCTTAGAAAAAACCCTGTCCCCCAAGTTTCCCTGCTTCGAGCAGATCTAATTTTTATCTTTGTACTTTCCGGGACGTTTATTTTACCGAGTCAAATAATTTTGAATCTCGGTGGCTGTAGGAAATGGTGTACAGTTTCTCCATAAAAAGGGGAAATTATTACACTTGTCACGCTGAAAGATACATGGGGCCTATAGGGTAATAGGCGTATTGGCGTTTTGAGTGACGCGGTCGCGAGCCATACTCGTACCCTGACCCTCGGTGATTTTTTTATTACTCGCATCTGGTCCGATTTGTTGGCCGATTTGAAAGTGCACGTGTTAATATCCAGATCCTTGGTGACATTTATGACACGGATCTGGGTTGATTTTAAGTACACTTGTTTATAAGTTTATCTTTTAATTCGCCGAGGTTTAAAATTTCTTGACAGGTTCTCGAAGTACCCTCAATTTTACGATTTTCTCGAGGGGGAAGCTAGGTGATAAATTTCTGTTTTATTGTTTTCTCAGAATAGATGGGATCTAACCTTTTTAAACCAATTAGAATACCAAAATTCCCACTTTTATCTAATTATCCCAATTAGCAAACTTAAATCCCTTCTTTTGCTTTTCGTCCCCCACCAATGTTTATTCGTATAAAAACCCGAATTTTGGGCCGCAGAGTTAGTTAGTTGATCAGTTAATAACCACTTTTTTTCCACGGCTTGAAACTTTGTATTTTCCGCCGTTTCGTACTATAACTCTAAAATTTTTTTTCGCTTTCCGCATTCGTGTATTCCGAACTTTAGGTCGAAACCCAAAGTACCCTTAAAACTTTGCCTTTGTTTATTTTGTTGCATATTTAAATTTTCAATAAACAAATTTAGTTGAGGCAAAGAGTGTTAAATTCTCCCCCATCTTTTTTTTCCTTCATCACAACAACGCAGCCAGCAGAAAAAAAAGAGCCAGCCAAACCAAACAGCCAAAGGTAAGATACATACACTTTTGTTCACACCTAGACAGAATTTTTCCCCAATTTTTCCTTTCTTTCATTCCTAAATTTTATCAATTGAAGTGGTAAATTATATTATTCAACATCGCCTCTTAAAACCTCTTTTGTTGATAGTTCTCAATTCACCCTTCCAAATCTCCTTAAACCATCCTCCCTGGATACCACCCTGCTAACTCTTTGTTTTGGAATTTTTTTTTTTTTAATTGGAAATTTCACAGTAACTTGTGTCCCGTGCAGAGTATTTAGTACTGGCACAAACATAATTTTAAATTCCCAAACTTCTCTCTATAAGGGGTTAGAAATTTTCCCCCTCGCGTACAGCTTTTTCGCCGGAACGTGACTAAATTTAAATAATAGGAATTGAATTTCTTATGAGGGGAACCTTATAGAAAACATCACAAAAATTTGCTTTCTTATAAGGTGACCTTAGAAAAACCTTATAAGGAACTATAATTTTTTATAAAAATGTGTTTGATGTAATCTTATAAACAAAAAACTTTATATAATTTTTTCGATCAATTCCTTACAGGAAATTTCAGTTTCTTATAAGGTTTTTATACGGTCACCTCATAAGAAATTGAGTTCTTATAAGAAATTTCATTTTCCTATAGAGTTTTTATAAGGATCAAAATTACTAGGAATGAAATAATAGATTATCGATAAAAATGGTTAATTAGCCAATAAAAAAAGGTATGTTTGAAAAGTATACTCATTTCAAAATGTGAAAGAAATCGATGATATACTCAGTGACAATAACCTAATCGTTCATAAATATAATAGCTTTCTTGTGTAATTTATATTCAATCAGTATAGTTAACGTGAAGAATTTATTTACCAACATTTTCTGGAGCCTTCTGAATGGATATAAAAAATGCTGTTCCTTAGAACATGTTTCGATGTAAATAAGGAACCTTGAGAAAAATATAAATCGATTTTTCAAAATCCAAATAATAAGTGCTAAATTTTTGGATACCTTTTTTCAGGTTTTTGAAAGTAACTCGTTGCCGCTACCACGTGAAAAAGTAACGTCTCGTTATTTTCATATTATTTTTTGGAATTATGTAATATAATATAATGTAATATAATGTAATATAAAATGTAATATAATGTAAATAACAAGACACCTAAAAACTGAAGCTGAAAATAACAATATCATCGTACTCGTGGTTTTGTTCTAAAAAATTGTTTATTTCAGATATAAGAAAAAAAATATTAATCCGTACTTTTTCCCCTTGAAATAGATTAATAAGCTGGTTTCAATATAAAAATTTTATTCAGGTTCACAAAATTTCTCATATGACTGTCACGTCCCGAGCACGTGACATAGCACATTATAGTTTAAGCGCTATCGGGCGCCATTTGATCGTCATTACTGGCACCTAATTGCGTTCTTTTAGTGAATGTTAAATGTCAGAAACGGAATAATGATAAAACAATTATAATGTATTTTCGAAGCTTCTGGATTTTTCTAGAAGCTTCTTTTTTCGGGAAACGTCATCGGCACTGTTTCCGGTGGCCATATTAGTAGATAAGTGTATAAATACGAGCCGATTTCAGGCTCGCTCGCTTTTTGTCCCGGTCTTCCAAAGTAAGCTCATGAAAGAGCGTTATACGTAATAAGTCGTAATAAACATGTGACGTGCAACTTGGATTTTAATTATTACCCGGTTCCTACCAACTACGCTAAGTTCATCGAGGAATCAAGGATCCGGGTCAAACCAACGTTTCCGAAGGGCTGCGCTACCCGGTCCTTCCAACGTGGAACGTTACATTGGTGGCAGCGGAACCGGACTCCTTTTTTTTTCGGTGAGCTTCGCGAGTTTAAGAGGAGGATCTGGAATATTCTATACCACATTTCTACAAAATGAAGATACCGATAACGGCATTGGCAAATGAGCGGTACCAGTTCTTTTGGAGTGATTTTGCGGATCCAGGAATTTTATTAACAAGGCTCATACGTCGGGGAACGTTTGAAGTTTTCGTGGGAAATTGGAAAATGAGATTGGCTTCTCGTTTTTGATATCAAAAGTGTGTAAATGAATAGAAAAAAAAAAAAAAAAAAAATTGGAATTATGACTAACTGTAACGATCAAAATGGATATGGTTAGAACAAACACATTCTCGAGACCGAAAGATGTTATTGATTTGATTCCAGTATTTGACGGAAAGAAAATTCCAGTATTAGAATTTTGTCATGCAATAAAAAATGTATCTGAATTGATCGCACCAGATGAAGAAATTTTATTTATTACTCTCTTGACTTTGAAATTGAATGGGAACGCTAAGAAAATTTTCGGAATTCCGTGTCAGTATAATAATTTGAATATATTAATCCAAGATCTAAAAGTTACTTTTGATGACGGTAAAGATATAAGTGATTAGACGAATGAAATCAACAAAGAATTTCTACACAAAAATGAGAGTGTTGAAGATATTGGTATAAGAATTTTGGAATTATTACGTTACGGAAAGTATACAATTGAAGATAAAATACTCGATAATAATAAAATTATAGAAAATATAGATATGAAGAACTTGGAAAATTTGCGATCAACAAATTTATTGATGAACTGGAACCGGACATCGAAATCCGAATGTTAATTTGCCGACCAAAGACTCTCTCAGAAGCGATTTCTTATGCAAACAAATTCGAAAAACGACCAAACAAATTACGCCACTTAAAGAATCGCTGACAGGCAAATGCTAATTATTGCTTGGAAGATCGAAATCGATTTTTCTCTGAAAATTACAATCAAGTTGGAACCCACGATTCGAATAAGTATAACTTTCGGAAAAATCCTGCTCAAAAATTTTATAGTAATGAAAATAATAAAAATTACACGCAGAAATTGCAGTTCCGTCCAGATTTCCAACAAAATATTACACCCAGGCTTGAAGTTCAACATTTCAAACAAAATCTTTATCAATTTACCCCTCAGATTTATAATAGTTTTCGCAATCAGAATTTAAAAAGTGATTTCAATTACTCTTCTCACTAGAATCCGAGACAAATTCGCAATCATTTCCATAATAAAAATTCAAACAGACAACAATTCAATAATTATCGCTTTAAAAATCAAAAACCTGATTTCGATTTTAAAAGTTTCCAAAATTCAGCACAAAGTTTTGATTCTCGTTCTCCACAGAATAAAAATGTCAATTCTACGTATTTTGAAAATTCAAGACTAAATTCAAAGGACCATTACAACCAAAGTTTCAAAACTTCTGTAGTTGATAATTCAGCCAGTCCAGAGTTGAGAACTCACAAATCCAACCGATCATTTCCTGCCGAAAATTTGAATAATGTAGACCTCAATTTCATGAAAGTCGGTCGTGTAGACTCACAAATTGATGCAGTCAACAAAAATGCTTTGATAAGACGCATTACAACAAAAGTAGAAAATCAAAATCAAATTCAATTAGAAACAGCCAGAAAAAATTACGACGAGAATACCGTATCCAGCGAAACATCAAAGCGTAATAAAGGAATCAAAATTGAAAATAATCAAAAACGATAGATAGAAACAGAAACCGTCAAAGAACAGCCACAAAATATCAAAAAAACCCATGTAAATTTCACTAAGATAAATAATCGCGCAGTATTATGTTCAGAAAAGCACGAATTAAAACATTTATGCAAAACAAATGCAACTGAAAAATGTTGTCACGAAGAAATGAACGGAAAACGTGTAAATGATGTGATTGATATTGGAAAATACGAAAGATTTTATGTGAATGATGAAGCACAAAGAAATGGAAAGAAAAAGTTAAAATTTGATGATATTATGAATCCAAAATCGCAAAAAAAATGCGAAAACAAGCAATCTTGGGTACTAATGTTGTGTCGTGGGGACACGGAATAATATTTAAAGCGAAATTGCTTTGTAAACTTTATTCAAAGAAACAATAATTGCAACTACTTTACAGCAACTAGTTTTTTGGTTCCAAAGCGTCGCGTTTTTATAGTCATATTCATCACGTGAACAGTACGTGGATTTTTACAATAGATAGAATATCGTATACATTTAGCATTACAACAGGATATGAAGAAATATTATCATCACGTGAACAGTACATGGATTTAAACAATAGATAGAATATCGTATACATTTAGCATTACAACAGGATATGAAGAAATATTATCATCACGTGAACAGTACGTGGATTTAAGTGAACAAAGCATTGGAAGAACTTATCAGACTAGTAAATGCAGAAATTAGTAATGTGTAATAAATGATGCTCATCGCAGAAGTCTTAACTTTTGCACAACAGGAAATATAATATAAGACCTTATCAAATATTCGACACCTCCCTCCTTAAAAATGAACTTTGTCCTCAAAGTCGGATTAAATATCGTTTTAAACGAAAAAATTGCAATCGTTTAAATCATCGTATTCACTCGGTTACGATTTAAATTCTTCGTCCTTTTTGTCTGTCCTTTTAACGCAGGGCTTTTTATTCCTACGGAACGATTATCGTTTGCAATGTTCTCGCTTAAATTGATAGGCTCGATGTTAGCATAATTATGAGGTTGCTGATTGGTTTGAGTACCACTTCCGAAATTACAGAAATTATAGATACATCATCCGCAAGGAATGTAAGCGGAAAACAGTTTCCGTATTAACCACTCGAGTATTCTGAGTTTGTAGGATGCGTAGAGAATAATCATAACAATACTTGTATATCCGATGTAATTTAGGATCGCATACAATTTCTCTTTCCAATCTAAAGTACGTTTATGATTCAAAAGCTCGTTAATTTGCACATCAATTTCGTCTGCGGAACTAGCCAGCAACTGCAGTATTTTCGGTGACAAGTTTCCTTGTGTGATATTAGGGGCCTTTATAACACGAATATCAATATCAGACAAATTCCTTTCAGCTAATGAGGGTAGAGAAATTCCTAGTAGAGTTGTTGGGAACAGTTCGGAAGATGGTTTTAACGACACGTAGTCAGTTATAGCCTGACATTTTGGGTCTATAGTTATTTTACTTATTTCATTTATGACAACTGGGTCCCGTATTTTCTTGTCATCACAAACATAGTGCAGCGACTCGGGTTTTGGAGGGATCGCGATCCACTCGTTTCCACTTGTAAGAGCTATCCAGTAAGTGGAAAAGATGTGCAATTTATTTATCATACAATTAGTTATATCTCTCTTGCGAATTATTTGATGAATGCATATGTCTGGGGTGTTTAGTAAATATTATGTTCCGGTTCTTTTTAAAAAATAATACTCATTGACTCTTTTCATGGATTGTAAGTCCGAATTTTCTAAAGGGATGAAGGTTTTATTGCCCTTATTTGCAATGTATTCCTCTTTAAACATAACAATTCCATACATCTTCTCATAAGGTGTTGGGGTAGGTGATATTTTTTATATTGAAAACTCTCGGTATTGGCAGGAATATGAAGTACATGGATCAGCTTGTTGTTAGTGTATACTATGTGTAGACTACTTATATCCATTAAAGAGGAGAAATGATCAACTTGTAGAGGCAAAGGAAAATTAAATCGATCCTGATGACTTTTCAGTGCATCGAATAATTGATATGGAGGCAAAGCTCGTGGATGAGCCACGCCATGTTTTCCGTCCATTACAACATTAATGATGTCAATGATATTTGAATTGTGATCGTAAATGATGTCAGTTAAAAGAGAAACTACTTCGCTGAATTTTTGATTGAATTCAAGCATATTAGTCTGATTGACAATAATTAAAAAAAAATCATTCAGATGATCCAAGTTTTCTTGAAAATCAATTATTGTTTCTAAAGCTCGAGTAATTTCATGTTTGATAAATATTGTCTGGTTTTTTACAAGCTGGGCAATTCTGTTATTGTCAACGTAGATTTTGTCGATCTCTGTATTATAATATTCGGCATCGTCAGCATCTAAGGTACCGAATAATAACTTGAATAGGCCACCTCCTAAGTTAAGCAAGCCCCGTTTAGAGCGTTTTTTTCTGACAAGATCATAAAGCGTGTTCATATTTGTTTCAGTTTCCGCGAGTTTAAGACTCAGTTTCTTAAGCCTAGGAGCGCTGTAACAATAATGTACTCTAGGTTGACAACTCATCTTAAGCTTTTCTAACTGTTGTTTGATGTTGAAATGGTCGTCCTCGACATTGTTGAAGTCAAGTGCAGAGAAAATCTTCCATGTTTCAGAATAAATTTCAATTTGACCGAGGTTCTCAATAATAACAGCTTGTTTTGTCGGTAATGGTGTGATAGTGATTTCGTTTGAATGAATTATTGTTATCAGTCCCACAAGAAGTATCCATTGTGTTAAAAGCATGGCCATACTAAAACAAAACAGAACAAAATTTTTTTCTTTTAGTAAAAAGGCTTTATTTTAGTGACATGCAAAGGAAAGTTTTTATTTTTGAAATTTAAGGTGACAGTAGCATTTTTGTGTATTCGAACAATTTTTGCTGGTCCCAACCATTTATTGCCTAACATGTTACTTGTTGAATTTTTGAAATATACTAATTGTTCTGGTTTGAAATCGTACTCTATTCGAATTTTGGAATCTACTTGCTTCTTATTGGCTTCTTGGGACCTTTTTAAGTTAGCTGATGCTTCTCTTATAATTCTATTGTGCTGATTTTTCAAAGTTTCTAAAAGTTCACTGAATTGAATTTTTCCTGGCGGAAGTGAATTTGGAAAATGGGGTTTTGTCCCATACTGAAACTCATAAGGGGTAACTCCGATAGATCGGTGTTCCGATGTGTTGTAAGCAATTGCAATCTGTTTTAACACCAGGTCCCAATCATCAGAGTGTGTCCGAATCATGTCTTTGATAAAAGAGTGGGATCTTTCATTGCTTCCATTACTCTGTGGTCTGTATGGAGTAGTGAATGTATTCTGAATATTGAACAACTTGCTATAACCTTCCATAAATTGATTTGAAAATTCTTTTCCATTATCGGACAAGATAATCTTTGGTGGTCCAAAAATTGATATGTATTCGTCGTGTAGTTTCTTCACAACCTCATTTGCTGTTTTCCTTTTTAATGGAGAGAGAACCATAAATTTTGTTAAGTAATCTTGGATCACAAGAATGTACTGATTTTTTCGTTTAGTCATCTCTAAGGGACCTATCAAATCTAATGATATTTTTTCGCGTGGACCACTGGGTACATCAGGCAAGATGCCGGGTGCTTGATTTTGTACCCCCGTTTTCATTGTTTGGCATGTGACACATTTGTGTATGAAATCTTCGACTTTCTTTTCGATTCCGGGAAAATTTGTTACCTGCTTGATTTTTTCGATAGTTTTTTTCATCCCTAAGTGATTGTTTCCGGTCGTGTGTGCCTCGAAAATTATTCTCTCGATATCTTCCTTTTGTGTCGGTATGTCATATTCTGAAGTTTTGAGATACAATATTTTGTCTTTATCCGCAATGTGTTTCCATATAAATGTGGCAATTTTTAAAAGTTTTGATTGCATAAGTCTATGACTTTCCCAGTGTTTGCTTAAAAAATCGAGCGTATAATTTTCTTGCTTACATTTTTGTAGCTTTTTGGATAAAAAATCAAACCATCTGCTTTCGTCATGATTTTTACTAAAATATAGATCTTTTCCTCTGGTCTCAGTAAAATCCGACGTTGAAGGGCAGCATTTGTTATAAAATTTCGATTTTAACTTATTCGTTTGAACAACGTTGCTACTAACAAGAATATTGTCCGAATTTTCCACGTATTTTTCAAAGGTGACTTTGGTCGTTTGGTCGTTATTTCCTTGTCTATTACTTTTAATCATTTGTAATTGTTCGGGCTCTCGTACTTGTGCGTCTTCGATCTCACCTTCTGTTTCATTTGATAACTTATTGTTTTCGCTTGCCTTGCTTGGTGGTAAGTATTTCTCAATAGCATTCACATATGGAATTCGAGATAGCGCATCCGCATTCGTGTTATTCTTTCCTTTTCTGTAAACAATCTCATATTCAAATTCTGAAAGACGAAGTCTCCATCTTAATAACCTTGAACTTGGGTCCTTGACGTTCATAAGCCACTGCAAGGGTTTATGATCAGTGACTATTTTGAATCTGCGACCGAACAAATAGTGTCGGAAATGTTTCACCGATGCTATTATTGCTAACATTTCTTTTACCGTAGTGGAATAATTCTTTTCAGCGTTGTTAAGGGTTCTTGAATAGTAGGCAATGGGTTTATCGCTACCTACTTCTCCTTGAGATAAGATGGCCCCGAGAGCGTAATTACTACTATCCGTAGTCAAAACGAATTCTCTCTCAAAGTCTGGGTAAGCAAGAATTGGTGAAGAAATCAGTTGTGATTTTAAATGATCGAAAGCGTTCTGTTCAATGGCTGTCCATTTCCACGGGGTGGATTTTTTGAGTAAAGATGTCAATGGCACAGCAATTTTTGAGAATCCCTGTATAAATTTTCTGTAATACCCAGCTAATCCCAGAAACTGTTTAATATTTTTAGGGTTTTTGGGAACAGGAAAATTTTTAACGGCACTAATTTTTTCGGGATTTGGCTCAATACCTTTTTTTGAAATTACATGTCCCAAAAAGCTCAATTCAGGTTTCAAATACTCACACTTATCTGGCTGTAATTTAAGTCCAGTACTTTGTAATCGATCAAAAAGTATTCTTAAATTTTTGTTGTGTTCTTCAAGTGCTTTACCGAAAAGAATTATATCGTCAAGATAAACGAAACAAATGACACCTATCAAGCCAGTAAGTGCGTTATTTATCATCCGCTGAAATGTAGCCGGCGCATTTTTAAGCCCAAAAGGCATTCTTTTGTACTCATAATGAGCATCTGCAGTTGAAAACGCAGTTTTGTGCGCGTCCTCTGGTTTCATCGGGATCTGATGAAACCCGGATGCGAGATCGAATGCAGAGAAATATTGAGAATTTTCTAATCTGTCCAAAATATCATTTATATTTGGTAAAGGAAAGGCATCCTGGACCGATTTATCATTCAATTTCCTAAAGTCTATCACTATTCTCCACTTCTTCACGCCACTCGCATCAGTCTTCTTTGGGACTATCCATAGAGGGGAATTATATGGGGATATACTATGGGATATGATCCCTTTTTCAAGCATATCGTCTATCTGCCTCGCTATCTCCTCCTTATGAGCCGGAGGATAACGGTATTGTCTGACATGGACAGGAGAGTTATCAGTGGTTTCTATTCTGTGACTTGTTAGGTTCGTTTCTGGTAAAGGGTCACCAGGCAACGCGAAAATATCTGGGTAGTTGCTGACTACTTCCCAGACCGATTCCATTTCTGGTTTAGAAAGGTGATTTAAACGCGTATTATCCTGTAGCGACTCAAGTCTTTCAAATTGCTCATCATTATGTCGATTATCAAAACTTTTAACCGAAATGTTCTTGATAATTGGAAACGTAAAATTGCCAATGTCTTTGTCAGTGTCTTCATTGTTGTTAAAGTTAATGTAAGTTTCTCCATTTCTTACTGTGACAAGTGCAAAAACATTCTCTTTCAGTCGTATAATAGAGTCCCCGTCAGGTTTATCGATAGGAATTTTTACAATTTTTGAAGACTTTGCTGGGACGACATTAGGAATAATACGTTCACACATTGATTTTTTTGTCGCAACAAGAGTACGTGGTAATAATGAATTTGGCGCAATGTTAAACACCCTATTATCGATCACAATTTCGTTTCTGGACAAATCAATAATCGTGTTTGTTTTTGTCATGAAATTCATACCTAGTATTCCATCTTGTCGGATCAGGAACTCTTCTCTTACAACATGAATTTTGTGAAGCTTGTCGTTCCATTTCAAGAGAGCTTTTCCTTTCGTAATTTCAGGTTGGGCTGATATTCCTTGGATTAGCGTGGCTGAATTCGGTTTACTTCGAAAACGGTCCTCTAATTTCGATTCTTTGATTAGGGAGCATTCTGCGCCCGAATCAAGAAGAAATATCCCAGGTTTTGACATTCCTTTGAATTGTAGCTCCACTAGTAATCTTCTACTTCCGAGTTTTTTTCCTGAGGTGATTCCAGGTAAACCTCGGAGTCCTCTTCGTCGGATGTTGAAAATCTTTCTTCCATTTGCTTCACTTTCCGGAAGTTTTGTGAGAAATCTCGGTTCGGTTTTTGGAAGTTGCTTTTTGGGATCGCCTCTGGAGGGTCCTTGTCCCTTGAGGCCGGTACCCGAAAATTTCGTTTCGAATGGAAATTGGGTGCTTTGTCGAACCTTTTGTGAGAAAACGTTTTTCTTTCCCTAAATTGTGCCTTTTCTGCGCGTCCGAGTTTCAATTCAGTGATTTCAATTTGAGCGGTGCTTGAACTTGCCAAGTCGATAGCTTCTTTCAAGCTATTTGGTTTTGAAAGCCTAACTTCTTGTCTCACTTCGTTGTTCCGTAATGCGGATATGAATGCTTTCACTGTGGACGTAGCTTCTACTTTTTGCATTACCTTTTTTTCAGTCGCGGAGCATTCAGAATTGTTTATTGCTCGAAAAATAGAAGCGTTTATTTGCGAAAATCGGCTTCCCAATTGAGAAATGGATTCTCCATCTTTTTGCACGATCAATTGTCTATGATTCTGGTGCATTTCAAGGGAATTTTTATCCGAAAAAAGCGTACGGAGTTGTTCGATAAGTTCAAAGATATCAAGATCGATTGACGATTCAATGAATGAAGCGGCTTCTCCCTCAATTTTCTTCGCTACGATCAGGTTTTTGAAAATGGGCCATTGTTTTTTTGGCAGAAAAGGTAAAACGTTTTCAATCATTGCTATAAATGTTTCTACAGCCATATTTTTCCCGTTAAAAACTCGAATTGAGTCTATAGCATGATTTATGCTAAGAAAATCAGTTTTTTCATCTTTGGTGGAGTCTTTTTGATCCATTTTTTAGGGAATCCTCGTAACCTTCTTCATCTTCAGAGATCGAAGTATCATCTTGAATTTGTGGATTGTTACCTTTTCCCAAAATTTTTTGAAAAAGAGAAATGCTTTTCTTCGGTGTTTCTGTTACTTTTTGAGACTTTTCAATTGTACCAGAAATGGAACGGGAAAACTGAGTGCTCAACATTTTAATCGATTCTTGTAAAGCTTCTACTTTATTTTCAAGGATCGCAATTGCTTCGTCGCCTTTGGCAGCGTTTAAGCTATTAGTTGACATATTTATAAAATTGTCTAACCTTCGTTTTTTGTACAATTTTGGTGACGGAGTGGTCCGCAAAATATTGGTACGAGCGACTGGTTGCGTTGTAAAGTGTTTCTTCGTTGTAGGATTTCGCGGCGATACGTCGGGTTCGTCGGGATTTGTAGTTTTCGTGTAGCCGCTGATACCACGTCCAGGTCCTGGGCTTCTTTTGACACGAAATATCCCACCGTTGCCACCAGATGTTGTGTCGTGGGGACACGGAATAATATTTAAAGCGAAATTGCTTTGTAAACTTTATTCAAAGAAACAATAATTGCAACTACTTTACAGCAACTAGTTTTTTGGTTCCAAAGCGTCGCGTTTTTATAGTCATATTCATCACGTGAACAGTACGTGGATTTTTACAATAGATAGAATATCGTATACATTTAGCATTACAACAGGATATGAAGAAATATTATCATCACGTGAACAGTACATGGATTTTAACAATAGATAGAATATCGTATACATTTAGCATTACAACAGGATATGAAGAAATATTATCATCACGTGAACAGTACGTGGATTTAAGTGAACAAAGCATTGGAAGAACTTATCAGAGTAGTAAATGCAGAAATTAGTAATGTGTAATAAATGATGCTCATCGCAGAAGTCTCAACTTTTGCACAACAGGAAATATAATATAAGACATTATCAAATATTCGACACTAAAACTAGTGAAATCAGAAAATATTCAAGTCGAGGAACGAAAAAACTCTAAGAAACTTGAAACAAAAAACGTGATAGATATGCGTTTATGTGAAAAACAAAGTTATGATGAAAACTCCAATTGAGCGTGCGGATTCCATAACGTGTTCTACGCGTGGGACAGTTGGAGAATGGAGAACATGAGTGAACGCAGCCAGCGCAAATAGTCGAAAATTTCAATCCGTTTTCAAAAACTAAACTCGCGATATCTCAGGAACTATTTATCCGATTTACGCCAAATTTTCAGGCTCGCCGCTCCTAGCTTCAGCGCCGTCTCCTAATACAAAAAAAAAAGTATAATTTTCAATAAAATATAAATAATAACTGGAGCACAATCTTCTGTTTGGCATATGACCGCAATTGATGAAAAAATTTCGAATTTTAGATCGTGAGCCTTTTTTATTTTTTAGAAAAAAAGATTCTTGGTTTGAAATTTGAAAAATTTTTCATAAATATCGATCATATGCTAAAGATAAGATTGTGCTGCAGTTATTATTTATATTTCATTGAAAATGATAATTTTTTTGTATTAGGAGACGGCGCTAAAGCAAGGAGCGGTGAGCCTGAAAATTTGGCGTAAATCGGATAAATAGTTCCGGAGATATTGCGAGTTTAGTTTTTGAAAACGGATTGAAATTTTCGACGATTTTCGCTGGCTGCGTTCACTCATGTCCTCCATTCTCCAACTGTCCCACGCGTAGAACACGTTATGGAATCCGCACGCTCAATTATCTCAGTATTGAAAAAGAAAAGCAAGCACTATAAATGCAAATAATCGTGAAAAAAGTGCAAATAAAAAAATGTATGATGAAAATGGAAATGACGAAATAAAAAAGAAGTATAATAAAAATTATATTGAAGATAAATTGGAAGAAAAGAATAACTTTATTATTGACGAAAAATCGTACGAAAATGATATGCACCCTAACTACCCTGTTGAGACCGTGATTGTTCAAATTTGTAACGGTTCGGAATTTAGTAAATAATTTACTTGATCCTTTTTATTCCAATTTTATTGAACGAAATTTGAGCCTTGCTCGCTCAAAGAATTATATGGATACAAGAACCGATTTGAACCGAACACATAACTTCGAAAAACAAGGACCCTACGACGTAAGCAGGCGCGCTTTATATACCATCGAATCGGCAACTTGGGTTTTTCCAAAATAATTGACGATATCCAAATTACTACTGAAATATCGGCAACTTGGGTTTTTCCAAAATGATTGACGATATCTAAATTACAACTGAAACATCGGCAACTTGGGTTTTTTCCAAGTATGATTGACGATATCTAAATTACAACTGAAACATCGGCAACTTGAGTTTTTCCAAAATGATTGACGATATCTAAATTACAACTGAAACATCGGCAACTTGGGTTTTTTCCAAGTATGATTGACGATATCTAAATTACAACTGAAATATCGGCAACTTGGGTTTTTCCCAAATATGATTGACGATATCTAAATTACAACTAAAATCTAAAATCTTACGAAATTGGGAAACGAATCGTTGTAAAAACGAGTAATATATTGTTCGTTTCTATTATCTATTGCAAAATGCTTATCGTTCTTAATAGCTATTTCAAAACACGTGACAAAATATTCCTTGAAACATAGAAAATTGAATATGTGAATACAACAACCCTTCAGTGAAAGTAGCCTCGAATTTTTGCGCCCAAGAAAGTTATTTCCATCTCAATAATAAGGACACATTGTACGAAAACCAAACGAAAGAGAAAATATTCGAAAAGAATTTGAAATTCAAGACACGATCTTCAGATTGCGATCATTGTAGCCTTTTGCCTGGCTTCCAAGAGCAGCCACAGCCCCCTTAAAACAGACCTGGTTTTCAAGAACAACCGTGACCCCCTGAAAATTTTGGAAAAAGCACCAACCTCAGGACGCATTACCAAAAGGGTTTTTTTCTCATGTTTCATAATTTTATACCTACAATTAATTCCAATATCTTGGAAAGTTAGATTTTGAACGTAATAATAAGAGAAAGAAAATTTTCTAAAAGATTAAAATTATATTGAAAAAGTTACAATAACAAAAAACAATTTCAAAGAAAAGCAAAAGCAGCATAAAGAAAAATCAATTAATAAAAAACTGTTCGAAGCAGAAAACGTACAAAGAAACAACTAGCGATAAAAGAATTCCAAATGACAAAGCAGAAAATTCTAATGACAAAAGAAATAAAGAGTCAAAAATAACAGTCTGAGAAACGTGTCATCAGAAATGACACGAAAATAGATTAAAAATATATCGAGCAATTATTTCGGTTAATTGAGATATTGAACTGAAGAGTCATTTACGGAACAATTTAAGACGCATTTTTCTGTCATTCATGTATTTTCGGTATTCAAAAGTTCGTAGCACATTGAAATACTATCGAATGCATACATTTCCTAACTTTGTGAAAATAGAAATATAAAGAGCAAATAAATTATCTAAAAACGTCTGCACGAGAAATATATTACTACTAATAATATCACAGTCATACGTGGAGAACGTACATGCAAAAAAACTTATCATCAAGTATGAGTGTACTTGTTAAACATACTACAATTTTCACTATCTTGCATATTTTCTATTCCAAATGTACTCATGTTCAAAATACTAACAAGATATTACTAAACATACATACTTTGATTTTTCAATACTTTTAACATCATCTTTAGCACCATCCTGAAGTGGGAATCGATATTAATCCTCGAGCAGTAAAAAAAAATCCTTAATATGTAAATTAAAAAAAAAAAGAGAATAAAAAACTTATACAAAATAAATGTATCATATATACAATACCACGAAAAATAATAATGTTTTATAGCCAATAAAAGCATCAAAGTTAGAATAAAAACTTTAACACATATTTTGTCTAAAAAAACCATTTCTTTCAGCATTTCAAAATACGTTAGGTAGCAATTACTGAATCGACTATTCACTTATGTATATATAAATGCAAGCACCTAACTAAACATTACTAAACATTTAACCAAATTTTTTTCCAAAGTACAATGATAAAACACGTCTCGAAATAAAAAGAAAAAAGAGTTTACCGGAAAGTTACTAAACGATCAAATTCACAACCAATTAATGTACAGTAAATAAAATAAAAAAAAAAAAAAAAAAAAAAAAATTCGACTCAAAATATAATGTAATCATAGAATATATCTTATACATTCATCGACGTTAGTACAAATTTTTTTTTTGAAAAAGCTTTAACTCATCAAGTAAAAAATTGTGTATACAACCGCAAACTTTTTATTTTTATTTTTTCCTTTATTTTTCTTGCATACCGGGACTCTTTTCCTTTTTTTGATTAAAGTAGAAAAGAACTAAACAAAGATATAATGTTATATATTACCTTTTTGAATCCTAAATTGATCAAATTCAATTCCTAAAATTCAAAAGAGCATTAAAAGTTAGTGCATCGCAATAGTTAGTGCATCGAATAATTCCTTTCACGATGAAATCAAAAAATAAAAACATTTTTTCTCTTCAAAAAAAAAAAAAAAGAGAAATTGTAAAGGATTGAAACCAAAAAACGAGCAGATTATAAACATGTAAAAGAAGCGAAACAAGCATTTATATATATTAGCTATTAAAATAAGTATCATCATCGGTACGACCTATGGGAACCCATGCGGGACGCTGAATCAGATCATCAAATGGTTAAGTCTGATGGACCTGAGAGAATGTAAATATACCCCTACTCTAAGCCACTCTAAGCCAGTAGAAGAAAATGATTGAATACAATCATTCCGCCAACACCTCACAACCTATAGGAAGACAACAAGTATCCAGCCAGGACGAGGAAACTGAAGGATGGCTTTTCGTTAAATACTGAACCTGATATCACGTGATTGGACTCGGTTCATCAATGTTTAGAACAAGCACCAGAAGAAAAGAGAAGAAGCCTTTAAATGAAAAAAAAAGCAAAACAACACAAAAATTTTTTCATAAAGATTATCCAAGTATCATCCTGAAGTACCTAATTGTCGCATCTGACAACATCTGGCAATCCGAGAAGAACAAGACACAAAAAAAGTTTTGCGGAACCCTTGATAAGGACAACAGACATATGAGTATGAAAAAAGGGCACATGGATTCAACATCGAGATGAGAAACATTCACTGGTGTCTAACTACGAAATTTCTACTTACCGATGTCCTGTAAACTATGAAAGAATCGTCAATCTATCAACTAGAAAATGCAGAATTTCACTGCCAATTGAAGTACGATCGCCGAGCATCATATGTGCCAATTACTACCAAAGCGAAGGTCGAGGCAAATAACACAATGTTTTCCTGATCATTCTCTCAGTGTTCCTGAAGAAAACACGATCCCTAAGAAGAAGACGATTTCTCTATACCCCGCCAACGATTTGGATCAACTACCTTTGGATTGAGAGCAAGCAAGAAAAATTGTATCTGCGTGCTAATGTAAAAACTGCTCATGAATTATTAACAATTGTTTTAGTGATGGTTGAAATTTAAATATCGAGTTATTGTAAACAAATTTTTTTACTCTTATGAAATGTAAAAAAAAAAAAATAGAAGTGATCAAGTTAGAATATAATGTGGAAAATACAAAATATTGTTAGTAAGTGTTATTTCAATTAAAATTTCATTAACAGTTATTTGTTTTGGAGAAAGGAAGAAAAGGAAAATGCAAGGGAGGTGGTTGATTCCCTCTCTTCTTTCAAAAAATTCATCAAGCTTAGATAAATTATGATTGCACAATAAATTTAAGTCCACTCTGCAAAAAGCACGAGGACGTGCACATTCTTAAGGGGGCAGGGGCACACATCTTGAACGCACCCCAAACTCCTTGGTTGCGTTCCCGTGCGCATCAATTTTCAAGGTAAAATCATTCTAACGCCTCGGCGAATAGTTAAAATCAAAAACATTTTTGTAAGCGCTCGAGGACGTACGCACCTAAGGGGACAGGAATGTCACGTCCCGAGCACGTGACATAGCACATTATAGTTTAAGCGCTATCGGGCGCCATTTGATCGTTATTACTGGCACCTAATTGCGTTCTTTTGTTGAATGTTACATGTCAGAAACGGAATGATGATAAAACAATTATAATGTATTTTCGAAGCTTCTGGATTGTTCTAGAAGCTTCTTTTTTCGGGAAACGTCATCGGCACTGTTTCCGGTGGCCATATTAATAGATAAGTGTATAAATACGAGCCGATTTCAGGCTCGCTCGCTTTTTGTCCCGGTCTTCCAAAGTAAGCTCATGAAAGAGCGTTATAAGTTATATGTCGTAATAAATATGTGACGTGCAACTTGGATTTTAATTATTACCCGGTCCCTATATAAATGTTGCACTCGTCGGAGTGATGATGAGTGAGTGAGTTGCCGTCTACTGATGGTTTTTCTCGGGTGATTAGAAGTCAGGTGCAGGGAAAATAATTTGTTGAATACTGGTTACTTTAGAGTTTTATTAAGATGGGTCTTGCACTGTTACATGGTAATTTCTATTCTGAAAACTCTTATCGCCCGCACTCCTCTTTATAGTGAGGTTTTATCACTTTAATGTACGCATAGCCTATTTTCATTTTAAAAAATATGATGAAATCCCGTGGATAAGGTAATCTATGATCGCTTGAATGGTTAACAAATTAAGGTCTTCGATTGATAAAATATTTATTGAGAAATATTGCAACTGGGATATTAGACCTACCAACTACACTAAGTTCGTCGAGGAATCAAGGATCCGGGTCAAACCAACGTTTCCGAAGGGCTGCGCTACCCGGCCCTTCCAACGTAGGACGTTACGATGACATTTGATTCAATATTAGCCACAAGGAAACATTCGCAAATTCAATGGATTTTTGAGAGAACTCTAATACCCATACAGATTTTTAAAGTTTTTTAATTTTTTTGTATTTTTCAGTATGTATAAAATTTTGCTGGATTTTCAAGTATTTCTATAAATTTGTACTATGTTTCTGTATATCAATGTATAGGTTTCAAGAATTTCATGCTCTAGAATTCAAAGTTCATCAAACTATTTGTATTTGAGAGGATTTTTCAGCAAATAGTGTCTATAAAGATTTTCATTTCCTCTGATTTTTTGATACTTTTTGCAGTCGAAAAACCCTATGTAAAGTTTTATTTCACCGAAATCGGTCATTAATTGTGGAGTTTAGGCTTGTAGTTTTATTTAAATTAAAATAATTTATTGCTCGAAAACTGTACGTGTAAATGCAAAATACTTTCCGGAACAGTTTTTAGAGCATGTAAAATTAAATTTCTTCGCTGAAAAGAACCAGTCATTTTTGTTATTGGACTGTGTTATTTGTACTTAAGAGGATTTTTCAGCAATTAGTGTCTATGAAGATTTTCATTACCTCTAATTTTTTGATACTTTTTTAATTTTTCTACGATTTGAAGGATGGTTGAGTATTTCTGAAACTATTCATATTTTTCAGGATGATAGAATGTTGCAAAGCTACCTAGTATTTTAACATAATTTTATTATTTTTAAAATGGGTAAAAACACGTCAAGTGAGACCAAAATTTTTGCGTGATCTTTGCAAACTCCGAAATGATTTCATGAATGTGAAGGTACATAAATGTAAAGTCTTTATTTTAAAAACTTTTCTAAATTTCCGGTCTTTGTTCAAACAAGAAACAGAATTCTGTTATAAGACTTTGAAGTCGTGGGTGGGTTTATTTTTGCGAAATTCATACCTCTTTAACCGCTTATAATAAAAATCTGAAATTTGGTATAATTATTGATGGATGGGAAGGTGAAACTTTACCTAATTCCTCGGTTTGATATTGTTAAGAACATTTTTTTTGTATCACTGTTTTAAACAATTGCAATTTGCAGAAACATATCCACCTCAGTTTTCAACGATACAAGTATCAAAATGTGCGGAATTGAATAGCCTTTCAGAATCTGTAAAAATATTTTTGTGTACTCTATTAAATCCGGAGATATTAAATTTATTATGGCGTCGCGCATGACCAGCAGAGAGAGTTTCGCTATGAACAATTACAATTTATAAACTGTATGCATGCCATTTTCAAACAATTTCAGTATCCGAATACAGGCCATCTATTAGCCATTCAGAATGATAGATCATCGTTTTCAAAGTGTTTTTATCTGAAAAATTCAGATTATCAAAAGTGCCATGTATGCATGGTTAAGAATTCTTCGCTTTTAATAACTGCTGTAGCCCAAATTTTACCAATATAATTTCGAATGAATTTTTGATTCCAAACACGCGATGATTTTTTACTGTGTTCCTCATGGAAGGCTGGTTTCTCGCATCCTTTTATGTCATAAGAAATTGAATATTTCATAAGACCACATATTTGCGGCTGAGAGTGCTGAGCGTTATTTTTCTTTTTAATTTTCGTATTTCTTCAGTTTTCCTAGGATTTCAAGGATCGCTCATTATTTTTATTTATTGCTGTATGAATTCTCGAGTTTGACAGATTTTCAATGTTTTATATATTAACACGTATTTATCATTACGTATTTGCTATCTGTATTTCTAAGTACTTATCGAATGTTGTGGAATTCTTGAATTATTTAAAGATAGCTTCTTGAATTTCCAGAATGAGATAAAATTAAACGTTCGAAATTTTATGAGTATTTCGATCGATTTTGCAGAAAACAGTTTCTTCATAAATTCAGAGTGCCCTCAAAATTTTTGTATTTTTCATAGAATTTTACGATTCAAAAAATTTTCTTATATTTTCATCTTCTATAAACATATATATTTAGAATCGAAAGCTCGAGAAATTGAAGTTTCTTGATTCTTAGAATTACATAAATTTTTGAAGAATCAAATAACATGAAACTTATTAAAATTCAGTATTTGGAGAATTTTTTGTATTGTTTTGCAAATTTACGAAACGGTAATATTCCTTTTTAAAGTGGAAATTAAATTAAACTGTTGTTCCAATAAAAATTGTTTATATTGAATTTTTCATGCAAAAATAAGTAAGTTGAAAATTACTAACATCTCAGTTTTGGAACATTTTTCAAAAAGTTACGAATTGTGCTAAAAACTTATTATGACAGATAAAAATAACGTAAAATAACGGAATTTTTGTACCCGTTGCCAAAAAAAAGTGACTCGTTCCCGTTATCGTTATTTGTTAATTAAAGCAACGCGTTACGTTATCAGAACAGTAAAAAATGTAACGCGTTACTTCCAAAATGCATGCAACAATTTGCGGTATTCTCATATATGTCAAAAGGTAAAAATTTTATCGATTTCTTAAAAATACTTTTGAATGTCGGATTAAAATTCTTTTATATTTTCAATAAATTTGACTGTACCATTGACATTTAAAATCTTCAATCGAGGTATTTTTCTCAATGCACGACAAAAAAACTATAGTGTATTTGCAATGGCAAAAAGATAGTCGAAGTCGCTTCTGCAGTAGATTAGATTTGCGCATTGTATCGCGGATCCGAATCTACTAATTGTTAGTGACGGGGCTGTATTTGCGTGATCGTCGATAGTTCCCTAGACAAAGAATTTGCTTGAAATATTTCCCTGAGAAACATCAGACTACCTGCTATTGTAGGGGTTGTTATTCTATATATACAACACGCATAGTACATATTGTGCTTGCGAGAAAGGGTCTCAAATGAGAGAAGCCATCTGTTAGCTGAAATTTTCGCGAATTTCGCGAACCCTGCGTTTGCGAATGCCCCACGAAATCGATCAATATCGAGAACATTGCACTGGAATTTCCAGGCGCAGGAACGTGCGCATGGAGTTTGATTTAAAAACGAAAGTAGCTTATGAAATTGAATTCTTTTTTAAAAAATACTTTGGCTGAAGAATTTCCGACTATTTACATTTTTCGATAAGAATGAGCCTCAATTGCCATGCACTATTTTCTTACATGGGGGTATAAGCAAGACAGTTTTAACGAAAGTGATTGTGTCAGAATAATAAATATTTATAAATAATGATAAAAATCATAGTTTCACTTAATTTAATTCCTTGAGGAATATATCATCATTCCACATTTGAAGAGTGTCTGAGTTTCATGAAAATTCTAATACAATATTATTTCTATGTTTTTGCTACATTATGTATAATTTCGTCAACTTGACGATCCCTGAATGACAATTTTTCATACTAACGAAGTAAAAGTAATAAATAATAGGGTTTAGAAATAACACATTACAAGTAGCACGTCACTCTAAAACGTTACATTTTTTGTTGTAACGATAACGTAACGCGTCACATTAATGTATATGTAAAAATAACGAGGAGTTACTTTTGTTCGGTAACTTGTTAAAAAAATCCCGTTAATTATTTTACGTTACTTTTATCGGTCTCATCAAGTTTTTAAAACAATCGATATTTTTTATTAGGTATATGTGTTCTTCAGCTGTGCTATATTATTAATTTTCAACTTCATTTTTTTCGAATAAAAAATTATTTGTTTATAACTTGGGATGTAACAAAGTGAAATTTCAGTAATTTGTGTACAAATATCGAGAAAGATATGCTTTTACACTTTTTTCTGGAAACTTTCGAAATTCATAGCATTAAGTTTCAAAAATCCGTATAAAAATATATAAAAATACCTAAATCTATAGATTTTCAAATTTATAGTATGATCTTTCGAATCCATAGATCCCGCTTGAAAATTTTACTTTATTTATTTGTTAAAAAAAAAAAAGAAATACTGAGAACACTCGATATTTATCAGTTTCTTATAAATGTTTTAAGATTCTTTGAAAATTCATGTAATTCAAGGAATCAAGAAACTTTAATTTTTCGAGAATTAAATTTTAGAAATATATATAGAAAGAAGTCCATAAAAATACCAAAAAATTTGTCAAATCGTAAAAATCTTTAAAATATACGAAAAATATGAAAGGCACTCTAAATCTACAAAGAAAATGTTGTCTGTAAAATCGATCGAAATAATTCAAAGATTTCAAACTTTCGAATTCTAAAAAATTTCATTCTGAGCATTCAAAGACATATCTTCAAAACAGCTAAAAAATTATACATATTGTAAAAACTGAAAAAAAAAGAAAATAACTCAAAATATTATTAAACATAAGGAACATCAAAAATCTATACAATTTTAATAATCAGGGCATCGAACTCTAGAAATTTATATACATACTAATACTGAACGATTCTTTAAATTGCAGAAAAACTGAAAAAATACGAAAAATACAGTGGACTCTGTATTTACTAGAATTGGGAAAAAGAGAATTTCTCGACTTTAACGGAAGGTCTCGCAGGTAAACGAGAATCGAACTCGGCGATGCTCGGCCGAGGTTGAGGGATTTTTCGGCGTAGAACAGCGTAGAATTACATTATAAAGTCGGCACAAGCAACAATGGGCAACAAACCCACAATGACAAATTTTCCAGAAATATATTTTTCACTGTCAAGTCCATACCCCAAGTAGCACAAATCTACTTATAGCTTTCTTAACAAGGGTATACGTCTTCTTAATAGTTCCATAATGAATTCCTTAAGTGTTTGTTAAGCACGAAAGGGGCCAGGGTTTTTCCTTTACAATGTTTTGTAGCATTCTCAACAGCTACCTGTAGCATGCTATAAGGCGCTGTTAAGAAGCTGTAAAGAAGGTTTGGTAATGACTATTAGATCTTCTCAACAGCTGCTTAACAGCGCCTTATAGCATGCTACAGGTAGCTGTTGAGAATGCTACAAAACCTTGTAAAGGAGAAACCTTGGCTCCTTTTCTGCTTAACAAACACTTGAGGAATTCAGTATGGAACTGTTGAGAAGACCTTTACCCTTGTTAATGAACTGTTAAGAATAATTTGAAACAGCAAAAAAAAATTATTTTTTTCTGCGTTTTTTTGTCACAGCATAAATTATTTATTTTACATGATGTGTTTTTTATTGCTATCGGAAGAAGACATACATATATTATTGCACGTATATATTATATTACCCATCGTTTTGTCAATATTCATTTCCACATACATATAAAATATCCATGAAAATCAGAAAAAATCTCCGGAGTGTGGATTCGAACTCGGGATCCTAGGGTACACACGTCCAATCCAGCAGTTAGGTGTTCCTCGCGCGTAGTCCACTGAGCTATTCCTAGGTTTCAGTGTTGTATTCAGAAAATATTCTTCTGGTTTTTCCACGCACGTACGCGAGAGGCCCACCCACGTAGGGCTCTCGCAAGGCCTTTATCATCATGCGCATTGCGCGGGAAATTATTCCCCTCCAGAATTTTAGGCCTTAAAATAACACGCTGGTGACGTACGTATTTTTTTAACCAGTCGAATATTTCCGTGCATTTCTAAGACTAACCGCGTTATAACGTCTAGTTGCTTTTTCTTTCATACATCAGTTCAGAAATTCATAGCGTTTTTTCTGTTAAAATATGGATATTAGTGTTTGCAAATTATTCAAAATGAATAATTTTCCGTATCCGGCGACATCTCCGGTGATGAGGATGCAAGTGCCGCCTCGTGGCCCTCATTGTATCACACACACATAAACAACTCCGAATTCCAGAGCACGAAATTCTTGAAATCCATAAAACAATTACTATAAAAATATTTAAAAAATCCTGCAGTATTTTGTACATACTTTAACCTACAAATAGTAACAGAAATACTGAACAGTTCTTTCAATCGTAGAAAAATTGAAAATGTAACAAAAAATACAAAAAGAAATAAAAATCTATGCAGTTATTGTTTCCTGAAAAATTATCTTAAATACGAAAATTAATTGAACTTCGAATTCTAGAGCACGGAATTTATGAAATCTGTATAGGAATATAAGTTTATAAAAATAGTCAAAATATATAAAACCACTGGATATTTCTGCAAGATTTTATGTGCGTATACTGGAGAATACAAATATCAGTGCTAAAAATACTGAAATCTTAGGCAGATAAGATTCTCTCGAAAATCTATGAAATCCGCACATTTTTCCCTAGGGAAAAATGTCTGCTGCTACCATTGATTGAAATATCATATCCAATAATTTTTCGAACTTGAAAAAAATACAAAAATTTGTCTAAGCGGATTTATTTTTTTCTCAGGATCAATTAGTGCAGATTCACAAATGCTCAATGATTTCCCTAGCTGAAAAAAATTATTCAGGGCCTCGTTTTAAAAACCAACAAATCTCGATGCTCGAAGAAATCTGATGTTTTCGAGCAAAAATTTTTGACGAGTTTTATTTTATTTTATTTTGAAAGATTAAAAAGGTAGATTTCATACAGTGACCTTTGTTGATAAAAATGAATAGTAGTCAAAAGAATTCTCGCACTCAATAGATACTTCATATGCAAATTCGGAAAGGTGAAAAAGGAGAGTGTGGAGAACAAAAAGTTATACTTTGATAAAATTTCGAAACAAGGATCATGTAGAGCAGACAGAAAAATTGCAGTCCAAGTTTTTATCTCTAAATTTTTCAGCTTGCAGAAGATGGAGACTGTAATGATCCTTTTTTCAAACAAAGTAGAAAGGCAATGACGAAATTTTGGAGAAGTTGGAGTATATGTCCATTATACATATAACAATGGATTAGAGAAGACGGAGAAGAAAAAAATGTTTTTCATTTCACCTCGGGTGTTCTTGCGTTTTCATGATTTTTTTTTTTCTTCAAAAAATCTTTTTTTTTTCATTGGTGAGATCACTCCGTTCTATAATAGAATCAATGAGGAATTCGAAGTCAATTTGTTTAAAAAATTCAATAATCACTCACCATATTTCTCTTAATGTCTCCGTTTCTTTGTTATAAATCCCAAAATTTCGACCCACATTTTCCTAGGACCTTTTCAGGGGTAATCACCTTAGTCAGAAAGCCTTCACACAAATAAATTTCTTCCAAAACATTTTTCAGTTGTAAACTTCGTTATAAAAGACATCTTTCCCACACACAAAAATCTGTCACATCTCCATGCAAAAAGTATGTAAGTATGTATGTAATTCTTTTTTTTTAAATATTTTTCTGTATATAAAAATGTGATGATTTTTTTCCTTGTTTTTGTTTGTTTTTTGCTTGAAAAATAATATTCAAACAAATACTTTCGGCATATTTTTAGTTCCGGCTAATACTATATCAGAAGAAGATAACAAAAATTTCAAGTCAATCGGATCAACAGTGTTTGAGTTATCGTGTCCGCAGTTTCGAAAAAAATAATTTCATGACAATCAAGTTTAAACATTTACAATCACAGTACATACAAACGATATAACTTACGGTCGATCAGAGATTTCAGGACCATACATTGCCCCTCTTCTTTCTCATAGCAAAAATCACTCAAAAACAGACAGTTGCAAGGGGGTCTATATAAATGCAGCAAAGTTTTTAAGATGACTTTTTACTCAAATTAATCAACCTAAAATGTTATTGTAAAAACAAAATGCTTTTTTGGGTTAAAGACTTTTTACTTTTTTCCCACACACAAAAATCTTTCACATCTCCATTCAAAAACTTCGTCTTTTTTAAAGGCTAATTAAGAGAATTGAAAATGCTTTTACATTTCAAAAAAGAAAATTTTCTCAAATATCTCAAGAGTTATCAAGTTCTTGCAAATGTCAAAGTTTACCCGTGATCGTTCGAACAGTCATTTCTTCTGAGAAATTCTCCAGCAAGATATATCTCTTTATAATTAAATAGTTATAAGAAAATAATCACTCATGCTGAGATTTAGAAACATTTATAATGTTGCAGGAAAGTTTTCCTGAGTTTCTTGAGTAAATGAGATGATAGAAATTACACAGCCCGGGCTGTGTGAACCCACAAAATAAAAAAAGTACCTGGATCTGGGATCGTGACATATGTTTTCCTATGTATTTTGACGCGCTGAATCTGAATCTGCAATCAGAGTGGACCCAACGGGTCTAGGTTCAGCCCCAACCTTAATTTTTTTGCGAATTTCATCAGTATTGTTTTGTAGGTTTTCGAGGTTACGGTCGAACCTAGACCCGCTAGGCCAATTCTGATAACGGATTCTGATTCAGCAAATCAAATTACATATAAAACCATGTTTTATTCCCAGACCGAGAATTAATTTCTTTTGTAAGTGGCTAATATGCACCACCTATGCAGAAAAAAAAGTATCTTGATCTGGAAACGTGACACGTGTATTCTTATGTATTTTGACGGGTTGAATCGGAATCCGCTATCAGAATGAGTCTAACGGATTCTAACAATAATTTTTTTACGAATTTGAGTGATTTCCCGTTATTTTCTGAGGTTAGGTTAGGGCCGAACCTAGACCCGTAGGACCAATTTTGATTGCAGATTCTGATTCAGCACGTCAAAATACAGAGGAATACATATATTACGATTCCAGATCCGGATACACTGTAAAAAAAAAACTTAAATTTCAGGCATAGTGCCTTAAAAACGTTCTTGATATTTACTGTATAGCAGTTCTGAACTTCAGTTTAATGTACTTGCATTAAACTTTAGTTAGTACTGCAAAATTCATGCAAGGTACCTTAAAACTCAAGATCTCATAGTAAGACACGGCTAGACTGAAAGCAGAATTAATGCATTTTGCATTATTTTTTCTGCACTATTTTACATTTTTAATGCGCCTTGTAAATTTCACGTTAGGTACCTTAAAACTCAAGATCGCAGAGTAAGGCACGGCTAGACCGAAAGCAAAATTAATGCACTTTGCATTATTTTTCCTCCACTATTCTACATTTCCAATGGACCTTGTGAAATAAATGTACTAATAACTTGAAAAACAAGAAAATAAAGTTAGACTGAAAACTAAGCAACCCTGCAAACCATGACAGCGAGAATAATTTTGTTGACAAATTCATTGACATCTATTATTGCTTATATATATTTACACTTGATTATGGAAATTATTCTTCATTAGATATCCCTAGGGTATGATATAATATCCAAACGCGAAAACTTTTGATGAATAATATTCAAAAAAACATCAAAATACTCAATACGTACTCTTGACCAGAGTGTTTTTTATTGTTGTAGAGTGTTGGCTCAATGCTTTTCGTCAAAATGCTTACATCATTTAAATAAGAGCCTTGGCAATCAACACATGCAAAGCCAAAAAAAATTTCACTCCAGGCTAAAGATAGTAAATAATAGGTTGTAAATTTTTCAATCGGTTCTTTCAACACTTACTTACAAAATTAAATTTTTTGCAAGATGCATATACATTAATCGTGGTTTTCGGGTACCCTGATCATAATTCTGGTGTCTAATTCACGGAATCTATTTGTTTAAACAATTTATTTAGAGAACTTACGTTGTTCGCAACACATGTATGTGAATAATGTTTTTTTTCTTTGCTTATGCATCTGGCATCAATAATGAAATAATAATTTATTTGCCCATTTTAAAATGAATAGTAGAAAAATTATACTTTCCGCGGGATGCGTGTTTATAAAGTTTTTTAGGTGTTTTGGAATAAATGTAATTTTATTAACAAATAGTTCGAACAAATCGATTTAATCAATTTCACATCAGACATATGATCAGTGCACCAGAAAACAATGGTAAGCATTAAGCATACGAATCTTGACTTTAAATTTGAAACAAATTGTTTAAAAAAGTTTAAACAAATCAATTTTGATAATTTCACACCAGATTCATAATCAGTTCACCTCAAAATATTGAAAAGCATATGCAACTTGAGATAACTTCAATTTTTCAAGTACTTGTTTAAAAAGTTGGAACAAATTAATTTTGTGTATCCGTCACCAGATTTATTATCAATGTCCTGGAAAACCATGAAAAGCATGTGCATTTTGCAAAAACTGTAATATTGCAAGTAAATATTTAAAAAAGTTCAAACAAATCAATTTTGCAAATCTGACACCAGATTCATTTTATTATATCATAAATAATAAAAAATATAGCACACCTGAAAACCATGGAATGTACATGCGTTTTACAAAAACATCAATTTCGCAAGACATTGTTGATATACGTTTCGAACAAATATTCATAATTAAAGTCTATTATTTATAATCTCTAGACTGTAGTAAGATAATTTTTGTTTTTGGGTCGATGATTTAGGCTCTTATATTTTAAATTATAGGTATAGGAATTTTAATGAAGGTTTTAGCGGAACCTAGAAAATATTCGAAACAATGATTCGAACAACAAAATATTCGAAAGATAATATTACGATATAAAAACCCTGGAAAAAAAACTTTTCGTAATTATGATTTCTAGTCTAAAGTTTCAGGATTGACATGTAAGGTAAGGACGATAAAAGCGCATAATGCCTGTCGATGTAGGAAATAGCGTAGTGGTTAGGTTGCGTGCGTACAGTTTTAAAACGAGCGAGAGATAGTGAGTTCGAACCCCAGGATAGGATACAATGATATTTTCATTTGTCAAAACTCATGTATTCCGTTGCAATATGTTTCCACATCAATGTGTAACATTATTAAAAAAAATTTTAAGCAAAAATATTTCAATTAAAATTTTTTTTACCATATTTTTTTTAAATATCTATTTCGAAAATGAAGTCGTTATTCACGTCGATATCCTAAAACTATATATTAAGATTCAAATTTAATGTACCAACAGTAAAAAAGGAAAAGTTTCCGCATTAAATTTAAGCTGCAGTGCATTAAAATGGATGCAAGTTTGAGAATTAAAATTACTGTGCCTGACGTATCGCTCTAGGCATACCATGAATTTTCAGTATGTCAGCTTTAAATTTACTACGCGCGAGTATTGAATATTTTCATTCTGTTCACTATGAATTTACAGTACGGTGCGTTAATATCCGGTTCGAGGGTGCTTTAAAATGTATTGAATTTTAAGGTACAGATTTGAAAAAAACTTCCAGCACTTTTCCTTAATTTTGACTCGGAAATTTTTTACAGGGTACTTTTTTTATTTTGTGGGGCTGTGTTATCATTACATTCGAGTTTTTTCTAAAACCATGGAAAAATTACTCGAAATTCTTTGAATTTCTGTTCTCCACTACGGTAACTTTTAATTTCAAGTAACATTTTCCTATTTTGATATTAGAAAGTGTAAACCTTTAGATGTCACAATAAATAACACTGTGTGCCTAAAAACAACTTTGAAAATTCCAAAAACACAAAACTTGTCTAGAACCGTTGGTAATCACCCCCTGAATACTCCATCCAAACGTTTTTTCAAGATTAGCCCCCGTTTTCGTTAAATTAATCAAATAAATTTTTTCTGAAAAATATGCTCTATATCACGTAATATTGGTCCTTTTTTCTCGAACAAAAGACGATTTGTGTTCTCTAATTACCCTGTCTACATTTATGCGATAAAATATGTCGGAATCTGCACGCGAAAAATTTTGGTATCACGCCCGATAAGTCTTTATTTTTCTATAGCTGGAGCTCCTTTTTAAAAGTCCCGTTACTCCCGTTCCATCAATGGCTTTGACACCCGAATTAGTCACACGGTACTCCTTGTTGATGATCTTTCCGGACTCTTAAAAAGGAGTTCCAGCTATAGAAAAATAAAGACTTATCGGGCGTGATACCAAAATTTTTCGCGTGCAGATTTTAACTTATTTTATCGCATAAATGTAAACAGGGTAATTAGAGAACACAAATCGTCTTTTGTTCGAGAAAAAAGGACCAATATTACGTGATATAGAGCATATTTTTTAAAAAAAATTTATTTAATTAATTTAATGAAAACGGGGGCTAATCTTGAAAAAGCGTTTGGGTGGAGTATTCAGGGGGTGATTACCAACGGTTCTAGACAAGTTTTGTGTTTTTGGAATTTTCAAAGTTGTTTTTAGGCACACAGTGTTATTTATTGTGACATCTAAAGGTTTACACTTTCTAATATCAAAATAGGAAAATGTTACTTGAAATTAAAAGTTACCGTAGTGGAGAACAGAAATTCAAAGAATTTCGAGTAATTTTTCCATGGTTTTAGAAAAAACTCGAATGTAATGATAACACAGCCCCACAAAATAAAAAAAGTACCCTGTAAAAAATTTCCGAGTCAAAATTAAGGAAAAGTGCTGGAAGTTTTTTTCAAATCTGTACCTTAAAATTCAATACATTTTAAAGCACCCTTAGAGAACACCAATCGTCTTTTTTTTCGAGAAAAAAGGACCAATATTACGTGATTTAGAGCATGTTTTTAAGAAAAAATTTATTTAATTAATTTAACGAAAACGGGGTCTAATCTTGAAAAAAACGTTTGAGGAGAGTATTCAGGGAGTAATTACCAACCCTTCTAGACAAGTTTCATGTTTTTGGAATTTTTGAGGTCACGCGGTGTAATTGATGGAAATACAGCAAACATGTTTTATTAGTTAATACATTTCTAACCGTGATTATAAGGGATTTAAGTAAAAGCCAGCAGAAATTAAAAGATGAAAATCGAGGCAGTGAATTTAGAAATCGCGTTCTCGTTTTAGTGACCATTACAGCTCGGTTGCAGTCATTATCTTCGGAAATACCTTCAACCTCGATAAAACCAAAGACGAAACGCGGATTACGGTCCCATTTTAAACTAGTTTTCTGAGCTTTTTTCATAATTTTTTTGTTTTCAATCAAACCGAAACTTTTTTGGAATCGAAGCAAAACTTCTTATGCAGGACAAACTGCCCAGTGGAAAAAACTGACGAGACTTCAATAATTTTTTGCTACGAGTTTTTTTTTCAAGTTTGTTCAGTGGGTTTTATGAAAAAATGTTATTATTGACAATAATTGTCAATTATAACATTTTAACAAATTATTTTAGCAAATTATTTGCTACTAATCTGACATTTGGACTTGAATTATTAGCAAAATATTGTATTGTCAGTTTTAGAGATTGCCTTTTTTGACATAACAATTGAAACCCTCGACTTCGCCTCGAGCTGCAAATTTTTTGTTTCGTCAAACCAGGCATTTCCACAACTGTCAATAATATACTATTCTTCGAATTTACGTTTAATATTTGTTCGATCAAAAGCAAAACGCAGTTTTTGTCTGGATTGATTGAATATCATTCCGAAAATTTACACTTGAACAAATTTATTCGTCTTGAGTATTTCCGATCATTTTTCGTCTCGAGTCGTAATTTTTCGTGAAATAGAAGTTGACAGTCAGGAACCTAAGTTATTCTATACCATTTTTCATCATTTTTTGCATAGTTTGAGGTCATTTCTATCACTAGTCATGATTTTTTGTAACGTGAATGAATCGAGAGTGATATATAGCTAAACTTTGAGTAGCTCTCGGTAAATTTAATCGAAACTGAAAGTTGCAGGGGCATCGGTGAAAAAAACATGCTGAAAACATTTCTGTAATATTCTCGAAATTTTGTCATTTCGAGTTTTGTAAATTTTTATAACTTGCAGATAGCAATATTTAAACCTACAAATTTAAAAGGGGAGCTCTTCATAAAAGAGAATTAAAAAAAAAAATATTTTTCAAATATAAAAATAAATATTTTTTAAATATAATTTCAATTACTTAATTTATCCTTATAGTGAAAGATTAAATACATGAATGGGCATTCGAGAAATTTTTTTTCATAGCATGTAATAAAAGTAGGGGTGTGCGGGATCCCAACTTTTCGGGAATCCCGATATCGGGATGGGTCGGGAAAGGCGTCGGGACGGGAAAGACGCTTTCTCGAATTTTTCGGGAACCCCGAAACGTTCAGGAATTCCGCAATGTTATATAAATTTTAATATGGGTATTTTACACTGTTCTTGTACCACCCCTCCCGCGTAGTCATTTGTTTTTTACCGAGAGTCACATTGATGTTGCCCGCTCCTGCAGTAGTCCGTGTCGTAATTTTCGTTAGCGTTACACGTTAGAAAACTGTTCATTGTGTTTTACCTAACACCCATTGAAAGCTTTAAATAATATCTTCTCAGAGGATTATTCACTTACAAGATGATATCATTTCAAGACGGTATTCTCGATTATTTCCTATTAATTCAAGAGTGAGCTTGTGCTAACTAGTTTACAGTTCCAAATTTTTTGAGCGTAACACATTTTGTTAGCGGAAATACGTAATTCTATAAGTTTTTAGAGGGAACAATATCTCCTTGATGGGGTTCTAAACTCTGGGATTCACTAGCATTTCGCAAATCGTATACTTCATGGCACAGCATAATTTTAGTATTTCTCATAATACCGGAATGTAGAGTTTTCAAGACTTTTGAATATTGCCAAACTTGTCAAGATTGCCAAAAATTTCAGGATTCCCGAACATTTCAGGATTCCCGAACTTTTCGGGATTTCTGAAAAACTCGAGATCACAGACCGACCCGATGAAAAATTTTCTGACTTATCCCGACCCCTAAAATTCTCGCTCCCGCACACCCCTAAATAAAAGACATTTCCAAAATGTATTGAACTCCAAACATTTTTTTCTATCTAAGGTAGCTCCTGACTAACTTCAACAAAATCAATTATAATCAAATCATTTTTGGTGCAATCAGAGGATGTTTTTAACTCGATTCCTCATTGGAGCATCAGACCCCCTCGAAACGCTTTTTTACGAAATAAACATGACTCATTCCACGCCAAGCGTTACACCAAATTACAACTAAATCATAGAATTTCAAAACTGTGTATGGATTGTAAAGTGTACTCGATACTCAAGTTAATATGTAAATATTAGTCCTCAATTCCATAAATTCTAGAGGTTATTGGCACTCAAACTTTTTGGCACGTTCGGAGAAAAAAATTCTTAACTTCTGAACCGTTCAACCGATTTGCTTGAAATTTTTGTTGAATTCTTTAGAAATGTCTGCGCTATTATTTCGTTGATATTTTTGATCAATATTGTTTAAGCGAACAAAGTTTTCCATAATTTTTTTATAAAAATTATAATTTTTGATGCTGCTGATGCTGGCACTGTTGATATTAGAATTACCAGACGAATTACCTCGCGCAAGAGATTTTTCGTTGTACTTGGAATTTTTCGTAGCATATCAGAAATTTCAAGGCAAGACGTAGGCTAAAATTCAGACTTTTCTAGCATATTCTTGAGCAATTTCAACTGTGCGTGTAAATCACTGATGCCAAAATCTCGAGCGAAAAGACCTAATTTCGTTTCCAAGTTTTCTTGAGTTGGTACAGTTCTTTTAAAGGCATCAAGTAATATATTTTCCAGCATTTCCAAAATATCGAGGGCTAAAAAATATAAGACGAAATGTAGTACAATATTTGAAAACAGTCTTTCTTATCAATTTTACCTTTTTGATCAAACCTACGGTCGAGCTCGTTCAATCGAAGATCTAAAATTTCAAACAGTCCGATTCAAAGTTTGACCTTTTTCGGTATCGTCACCGAAGGTAGTGGAGAATCGGTTTGTTCTAAACGTTTAAGAATTTTATTCGTTATATGTGTAGCATCAACAAATTCAAATTGCATCGCTAATTCGCTTGCATTGTTCTGAATTTTTTCAAATTCTTCGTCAGAACGAAGATTCCTCATTCGTTGTGCTAACATTCGAATTGCTTTTTCAGCACCTGGAGCTGTGAAATGTGGATCTTTCAAAGATTTGGCCAGTTGCTCGCATGGTCCAAATATTTCAATGCTCACAATCAAATAGAACATTGTGCAAAAAGTATGAAATTTTTTCAAAAAGCCTCTTATCGAAGACCTTGTTTCTGCTGACACAGAATTATCTTCGTCTAGAATTTTTCCAAGAGTCTCTCGTACAATAGGAATTGTTGTTTATATCGTACCAATGATTTTGATCGCACGCTCCATCTTGTATGGCAGGGAGGAAGAAGCTTTTTTCTAGGTTTCGGTATGTCCTGTTTCATCACAGGGCGGGCTGACAATGTTAGAGTAAATATTTTATCGTTTTGCTGAACGTAAAATCATGTTCGAGGAGTCTCTTATCAAACATAAAAGGTCACATATTCCTCGATTTATTTTTACTACCTCTTGAAGACTTCAATCAGCATAATGATTGGCACAGTGGAGTGATAAAGATCTTGGCTGATCATCACATAACAACTTTTGGACGCCTTTGTTTTTTCCAGACCTATTTCGACCTCCATCAAAATAATTTGCACGAAGTTTGGCCAATGGAATATTCAGTCTCAAAAGTACATTTTTGATAACAGATTTTAAAGTTTTTCCAGTAGTATCTTCTTGGTTATATAACCCGAGGAAAATTTCTCGTACTTCTAAAGTGTCAAGTGTCACACAAAGGATGCATAATTTTTCTTACGTTTCCGCATGCGAAAGGATTCGTTCGAAACTGGATGTATTTATAATTAAAAAATATTGTTTTTCAATACATAATCTACTGACGAATTTTTTAGATTTATTATGTTATTCCTTCAAGACCTAATCATTAGACAAAAATTCAAAGCAAATCGAAAGTATAAAATTTCTCATTAAAAAACATAGTTCAGTAACCCTTGTTGAAATTTTTCAAGGTTGATTTTGATAATAAAAGTAATTTTTAAGAATTATTAAAGAAATTAAACATAGAAAAGTTTTTTGAATATGAGCGGAAGTGCACGATTCCTCATCAATGACAATCACTAAACTGTAAAAGATTCATAATTGAATGGATTATTCTAGTTACTTTCATCAACACGTTTATTTTTTATTTTTTATTTTTTAGAATGTCGGAGTTTGAACTATTATGCAGGGATCAACAAAAAATTATCGTTATCAAAGTAATCAGTTTAGTATAGAAATGGAATAAACGTTGTCAAGGACCTGTGTTCATATGCACTCGTTCCTGGATAAAACAAGTGTTTTCGTCTCTTTTTTATTCTGATCTTTTAGCATTTAAAAAATTATCGTTATTAAATTAATCATTTTAATATAGAAATGAAATATTACATTTCAACACTGATTGGGTAATTTTTTAAACTATTTTTTCAAGTCAAAAACTCAAATTCAATATTTGTGACTATAAGTCCCTTTTCTTACTCCAAGTCAATGTTAATTTTCAAAAATTGTAACCATTAAAAATGAAAAAAATGCGCCAAGGACCTTCAAAGTTTGAAGCTGGTTGTGTGTACCGTAGAAAATTCAAAACTTTAAATCAACTAAAAACCTTTTGATTTTGCAAAATTTTGCATACAGATACATTTGAATCCTGAAACCTTTCATTATGCAAAAAAAAACAAGCTTCTAAAACTGACGATGGCCTTCTATCAATAATATGAATAAATCTTATCGAAATTAAGAATTTTTTTTTTTTCAAGCTTTGTATGATTCTTACATTGGCTAGTAGTCAAAACGTTGTATGTTTTTATATCATCAAGAAAAAATAATTAAAAAAAAAAGCAGGATAAAACTGCCTACGCCTTTATGCCTTTATTGCATGCGCACCCTCAATTTATCAACTATGTCTGCCTTTTTTCACTTCTAAACCTGTTTCATTGATCCTCATTATATGTAACTTCTGATGTACTTTATGAGAAGTTATTCTCTTCATAGTAATTCGTGACATCACTCTAATATTTTCTCAACACGTATTATTTCATTCCAGTATGGGAAACTTAAACGTTCCTTTTTTTTAAACTTGTTCCTTTCTGTTTTTCTTATGCGAAAACATCAGAATTAAAAAAAATGTCACAAAATCTCACTTTGTATTATAAAAAAACTTTTTGCCACCACTGCCACCGCCTAGAGGCCCCAAGAAACCCTAAAAACCCGAACTATCCGAAAAAACCCCTTAACCCGAAGTTATTGGGCAGCCTAATCATTTGAAAACCCGACAGAAAAAATGATGGGAATTTCTGCCAACTACTCTGACCCAGCAAAGTTTTACCCGACTCTTTCGCATCCCGAGGTGGTTTTGTCCTGAATGTTCAAATTTAAAAAGTGACAAAGCAGTTAAAACATTTCCTGCCCATTCATAGATAGTTATGGGACATAATCGTAGGGTTCTAATCGAACATCGAATGATAATTAATAAATGGTACTATTTCATTCAGACACAGGTTTTTTTTCTCGGTTAATAAGCAGGCCCATTTGTTGTCTGTCGTATTATTGTCTGCTCATATGCTTCTTAGGCGGTCGAATTGCAAGTCATTCTTTTCCTCCTATTTCTCTTTTGTGCAACCATCGATTACAATAGACAGATTAACTTAGGACAAAGGATTCTATGAAATCATGAGTCATTCATGACCATTAAATTCCTTTATGATCATTATCTCTTTGTCATTTTCAATGACTCAAATTATATGGTCAGAGCTTTCCATTTTCTCCAAACCTTCGGTCTGGAATTTCATAGCTTTGTCTACGAAGATGCCTGACAAGCATGAAACTGTTCAGTCTAAAATTTATCGTTTTCGGCAGGTATTGGTATCCTAAACCCTAATTTCGGGTATTGGGTATTATGCTTGCCCAAACTGAGGCACGTTTTGGACATGGCTCATGACTCTCACAAACGGAATCGTTCATCAGAAATGAATGTAATAAAACGCCAGACTTTGGGCACCAAGAGAATGGACAGACCAGTCATGTTCAAACTTTGGGTTACGGGTTTTGTGATAAACCCGCCCAATGCAGACCTCTACCACCGCCGTTATGGTTAACGTAACCATGGTTACCGTAACAATAGCAACCGTTATCATGGTTACCGTAACAATAGCAACAGTTACCATAGCAACCGTTACCATAACAACAGTCACCATGGCAACCGTTACCGTGACAACAGTTACCATGGCAACTATGGTACGGGTGGAACGACCCATGTGCTAAGTAGGCACGCACGTATTTCCAGGGTCTTGCAAAAAATTATTTTCGGGACCTTAAAAACACCATGTGGTGTATAACAATGACCTCGAAAATACCTGTTGGTAGGTCGAGTAACGCGCACTCAGAAATTGACGGATTTAAAGAGCTTAAGATTTTAAAAATCATATTAAAAAAAAAAAGTTTAAAAAATAAAAAGAAAAAATACGTTTCCAATGTTTTTCGATGCAGAATCAAAAAAAATTATGACAAGGAGTTTAAAATTTGAGTGTAAAAAACGAGTGGAACGACCCATATGTAAGCCGAAAATTTTGTAAGACGAAAAAATGCGAAAAAAACGCAGTTCTCACCGATGGACTGTGAAGACGCAAATTAATGAATTATGACAAGGTTTTTTGGTTTTTGTTCAGAAAGTCAGTCACATTTAGATGGGACAGAAATCGAAGGTATAAAAATGTATAAAAATTTTATAATAATTTGTGGAAATCGATGTTAGTTGTCGCCAGAATAAAGGCCCGGTTACACGGCGCGTCAAGCCACTCCGAGCCATAGCCATAAGTATATCTATATATATTATATATAGATATACTAATGGCTTTGGCTTGGAGTGGCTTGGAATGTCGTGTAACCGCGTCTTAAGAGGGTAGTGTCCCGCTCTCGGTCCTTGGCGCGAGACACTACTGAGTCTCTTGATGTCAATAACACAGCCCCACAAAAAAAAAGTGGAATGTGCAACAGACTACGGTAGTCTTATCATAAGGATTTTGGGTCGCTGAATCTGAATCCGTACTCAGAATTGCAAGATTTAATGACGGTTTTTGACATAACTTCAAAAAACGTTGTTTTTTCGGCTAATTTTGCATTAAAAAATTCGTAAAAAAAAATCGCTAATTTTTTTTCATTTCGACTACAGATTCAGATTCAGCAGCAAAAAATACATAAGGAATGCTCTATTTAGTTCACTAGCCCCAATATTTTGCGGTGGGGGAGAGACTGTAAGAAGGTTATAAGTGGAAAATCCCGCCGAACAAAAGTGACTTTTTTTGCCAACCACACTAGTCGATTTCTATGGATTTTGGGTCGCTGAATCCGAATCTGTGGTTAGAATTACAATATTGGTGACAGTTTTTCACATAACCTGAAAAAAAATTGTTTTTTCAGCTAATTTTGCAATAAAAAATTCGTGGAATTTATTCAAATTTTATTACAGATTCGGTATCAGCAGCAAAAAATACATTAGTGATGCTTTTTTTAATTGCCTAGCACCAATACTTCGTGTTGGGGAAGGGACTGTACGAAGGGTATTATCATAAAATCTCGTCGAACGAAATTTACTTTTTGTGCCAACCGGAGTTTTATGTTTCACATACTTAAATAGGAAAATTTCATTAAAATATAGAATTTTGGTATAAATAAACTGTTTACTTACAGTAAAATTAGTAAAATTACAGTAAAATTATAGTGAAATTTCCCCACCAAGGTAATGGTTAATGACTTTTGTATCGGTAGAGTTAAATTACGACAAATTTTTTTTAGTGTGTAAAAAAGACATGCTCATTCCGCCTGATTCAGACGCACAGACGTCTCATACATAAAGTTTGAACTTTTTCCGTCATTCACGAATTACTGATTTCCCCGTTTTTCAATACGGTACACCTACCCACCCGGAAAAAAATGAATGGTCCAGCACTGGACCAGCGTTGGCTGCCGAAGTCCAACGGTTGGCAACTAATGTTCGGTCCTAGTTTCGAATGATAACGCTAAATAACGCTGGTCCAGTGTTGGGTACCAGTATTGGTAACCGGCTCTTGAACAATACTGGTTACCAGTAATGTCCCAGCATTGGAAATCAACTACAAACGAGCAATTTTCCTCGCGTTTTTAATTTGAATCAGAACAATTCACTGCAAATTAGCATGTCCCTAGTAATTTAGAACGGTATGAAAATTTATTTCTATAGAAATACTAGACATCACTAGAAATTTTTATAAAAAATACATTTTACAAGAAACTTTTTACATAAGATTTTTTTCGAGCAATGAAATTTCTTTTTTCCTTTTATTTTTTAATTGTTTATTAATTTTTTTATTCTTAGTCCAGGTGAAAAAACGTACCTAAAGATATTTTAGTGGTTCGTTTGTTATGTTCATTTCCATCAAATTGCTTTTATATCTAATGCTATCGCACCCATATTTAAAGGATTTCCACAATGATTCGCATTTAAGACAAAATTTTATGTAGCCACCTACAGAGCACGAGTGTACTGACCTACTAGCGTGTGCGCGTTAGACGTGGCGCGGGTTGATTCAAATGAGTATAAAAATTGATTTCTTATCAAAAGTAATTCCATACAAAAATTATATTTCTTTTAAAAATTTACGATTTTTTACAAGACTGGAACATTTCTCGTAAAACTTTCACAGTTTATAAAAATTGCCCGGGACTCAAATATTTTCTTATTAAAAATTTGAGATTTTTTATCGATTGTCACTGATTTTATAAGAAAAATTTTTCGTATAAGGTTTTGCAGTTTAGGGTTGTTTAGGACCAGTGTGAAATTAATAAATTTTTACCAATAACTAACTCATTGAAAAAATTATTATAATTTAGAATCCAACAGATTTTGGATTTTTTTCTCTTTGCACTTCATTGTTGGAATTTATGCTTGCGTGATTGCTCGACGCAACGAATCATTGTTCATGAACTATTTGTTTATAAAGATGAAGATAATTAATTTCAAACACTAGAGTGTAATTGTTTGCATGCATTAATGTTCAATATCAAAACACTGGCAATCATTACTGGACCAATAGCGGCAACCATCACGGGCATTTACTGCTACCCATTAATGGAACCGGAATTGGTTTTGATCATGGACCAGTATTGGTCAAAGAACGGTAAATAGTCATTGGGCAAGGATTGGTAGCTGCATCGGACCAGACTCTGCTTCAGATATGGTCGAATATTGGTCCAGTTGCGGCAACCGACACTTGGTAACCGTTACTGGACCAAGATTGGTCCATATCTCAAATTAACTCGAACTCTGGCAATTTCCGGGTGGGTAGACTTCAGTCTCACGAATATTTCGTGAAATTTCGACTGCCAAGTTGTTCAGTTCAGTGACAAAAGATCTACAGAAATCAATTATTCTGGTTGGCACAAAAAGTGAATTTCGTTCGACGAGATTTTACGCTCATACACTTCGTACAGTCCCTTCCCCACCCCGGAGTATTGGTGCTAGGCAATTAAAAAAAGCATCACTCGTGTATTTTTTGCTGCTGATACCGAATCTGCAATAAAATTTGAATAAAATCCACGAATTTTTTTTTACGAATTTTTCATTGCAAAATTAGCCAAAAAACAACTTTTTTTGAGGTTATGTGAAAAACTGTCACCAATATTGTAATTCTAACCACAGATTCGGATTCAGCGACCCAAAATCCATAGAAATCGACTAGTGTGGTTGGCAAAAAAAGTCACTTTTGTTCGGCGGGATTTTCCACTTATAACCTTCTTACAGTCTCTCCCCCACCGCAAAATATTGGGGCTAGTGAACTAAATAGAGCATTCCTTATGTATTTTTTGCTGCTGAATCTGAATCTGTAGTCGAAATGAAAAAAAATTAGCGATTTTTTTTTACGAATTTTTTAATGCAAAATTAGCCGAAAAAACAACGTTTTTTGAGGTTATGTCAAAAACCGTCATTAAATCTTGCAATTCTGAGTACGGATTCGGATTCAGCGACCCAAAATCCATATGATAGGACTACCGTAGTCTGTTGCACACTCTACTTTTTTTTTGTGGGGCTGTGTAATCTGTGCGGTAATAATAAATAAGTAATAATAAAAATAATATAAGTAATATTATAAACATAAGTAATAATAAAATTCAATACTGTAATTCACGTAAGTATAAATTTTCGTGTAAGGCATCGGACGAAAACGATAAATTATTACAAAGACTCCAACGTATCACGTGACACGCAGTTGCAAATATTTGAAAAAAATTAAAGTAAAACATATAATGCAAAACTCTGGCTTCAATAATGAGTATACTATTGAGTTTTGACAATGCCGGTTTTGACGAAACAAAAAGCTGAGGTCCGAGGCGAAGTCGAGACCTCGGCTTGCAGACGCTTTGTCAAATGAGGCATTGGCAAAACTTGCAATCAATTATTTTATTCACGATTCCGTTAATATTACTAGTAAGAATTTAATAGTGATTATCATAACAAAAACTCTAAATTTTTATTGGCCAAATTGTCTCTTATTATTAATGTGTGATTTTGCACTAACGATTAGTAGTTTTCTATTCGTAGTTGCTGATTTCTTACTATATAATGGTATTTTAACAATGATAATTAGTAAGTTTTTACTGATCGTAATTAATGGAAAAAGTAATAATTTTTAGAGTAAAATCACCAATAATTAAAGTATAAAATATCTAATCGAAAACGAGAAAAGTCTTGTAAAAGAAAATCTTATAAAATAGCGTCATAACGCTTCGGAAAACCTACGCATTTGAATATGTACCTGTACTTCATCATTGCTTAATAACTTTCACGATGTTGATACTTTGATAAATTTCTGCGATAGGCATCAAGAGCTCAAAAAAAAGTTCAGGGCAAATGTCGATTATTCATTGAATCGATTACGCAAGCAACAAATGTATATGGATGGGTTTGATGACAATGAGACGAGTTCTTAAAAATGCATGCTAATAAACCGAACCTACATGACCCTGTTAATGAACACCCAACATTTTCGATTAGAAAAATACAGTCAATAACGTTGCATTCAATAATGCCATTACTGGCGTAGGTAATTTATTTTCTCGCTCTTAATTGTTTAACGCAAACATAAGAACGAGAAGAAATTAACATTTCGGTGTCAAGGTCACCCTTAGTTACTTTCCTTTACATTGCATAATTCTTTTAATTTCGATTCGTGCAAATATAGATTTTACATAACTTCTTTAGTTGTCTTTGGATAAAGCGTCGAAATTTTGTTGCAACTTAATTGGATTTTTTCACATAACTCGTTGAATTATGTTAAGAATCAACTTAACATCTATGACAAGATATTATTTGTCAGAGGTATATAGCAGATCATTGGGGGGGGGGGGATCCGGGTTTATAATCAATCCCATAGATAATATAAAAATATTATGTTAAATGATTGAGTATGCTGTTGACATTTTTGGACCTGTGAAGACGCCAAGTGTAAATTTAAGTATTAAAAAAATCTCGATTATCTCTAGAAAACAATATAAAAAAAGTCAAACATCATTGAACCAGTAAAAAATAATTTCTTAAAAAAAAAGAAAGAAGAGAAAAAAAGAGAAAATTTTACATTTGAAAAATGTACCGAGATAACGCAGAGATGATTTGTAACTGTTTCTAAGCCAACATTCCAACTGACCCACTATTGGAACGCGAAAGGAAGAAATGAGTAGCATGTAATTACTGAAGCTATGACCGCATGCAAAAGTGCATCATCCAAGCGTAACAGATGGAGAAAAAAATTACGCAATTACCCGTCACACATCTCTCACTTCGATGCAATCATGAAATCAACGACTCAGTTTCCTGAGTGAAATAGTACGTGTAAATAAAAAATCTATAATAATATTAGGCAAATCGATTAAAAAAAGGATGTTCAAGGATTAGGTATAAAATATACAAACTAATGTAAATTTATGATGGAACTGATAGAATGATGGATAAAAGAACAAAACAATAAATCATGATGCATTAGAAATTATGAACATGATGAATCTAATTAAATTCATTTTAATTAAAATTTCACAAACCATTAAGTACACGAGTAATATTCAATAGGCTTGTTATGGTTGTGAGGCATTTGGGTTAATTAAATGTTGCAAGGGGATTTGTTTAGGAAAATATGAATTAATATTTATCTCAATATTTCATATTTTTCTTCTTTCCATTTAACTCGAAAGCCCAGTATTTTAGAGATTTACCAATATTAGAAATATTTTTCTTTGAAGAATATAGTTTTGAAAGATATTGAATATCATGCTTTCAAATTGAGATTCTGGATCTTTTTTATTATTATCTGAATATCATCTTTTCTTAAACCGTATATGGTCTCTACAAATCAGGAATGTAAATCTTCAAATTTGTCAAAACTTTTGCTATTTCAAAAAATATTTCAAACTTTGAGTAGATTTTGCAATTTTCTTTCATATAACTCAAAACGATGAAAACTGTTCTCCAGTTGAATTGCACAAACGATTAAAAAAGTCGAGACATTTCTTGAATTCTCTCGTACGAACTAATGTTTTGAATTTTTCAGATGTAAATCATTTCGAAACAGTTCTTTGTTTTCCTTTGAAAACCGTGACTGAAATTCCAGGTTAACCACCGAGAGTAAAAAATGGGGAAAAAAGATGTATGTGACAGAGAACAAAATCTTCGTGAAAAGTGGACGATCGAGGCGAGCAGCCTCTCTCTTTTTCCATATTAAGAAACAGTTTCCAACTTTCTAAGATCCACAAAACGCGAACAACAATGCTCATTTTTCCGCGACATGCAAATCCTTTGAAATAATGTATGTCTGAACTTTCTATGATTCTCAGGTTTTAAATGAAAAAAAAAAAAAACACACATTTTTGCACCACACGTTCTTAATTTTTCGAGTTTCGTTGTTCGGTCAAAATTTCTCAAACGAATCACTTCAAAAAGTGAAAATTTTGATTTTCACAAAATAACCATTTTTTGATTGTGTTCGCTGAAAAAATCAATTGTGCGAAGGAAAAAAAATTTTTTTTTTTGCGAGTTATTAACAATCGGATTTTCGGCTAACTTTTTTTTCAATCATTTTTATCTCAGCAAATACTCGTCCGATTCGTAAAATTTTTGTACCAATTTTTTCGACTTTTATTGAAATTTTTCGTGATACTTTTTTCTAATCAAGTTGAGCTTAAAATTTATAATTTAACAACAATTGTTGCTTAAAAATTAATAAAAAAATGTGATCTCCATGTCATTTTTGGAAGCTTATGATCGATTTCGATTCTTCATTCGATTGAACGAAAAATAGCGTTTAGGAAGAAGTTGGCACTCATAAATTGACGAAAGGATTAAATAAATAATATAAGTGTACGTCAGCCGTGTTCGCGCGCCGTAGCATCTTTCCGATAGAGGACTATTCACTTTATATTCATCACACATTATGAAATATTTGAAGTTTTTTCGTGTTTATTCATCAAAATTATAAATAATTTCATAAAGAATTTTTTTCACAAACATTATAGTATGTACATAACTTTTGCTTCCACATAATCTTCAGAGGACGAGAACATTCTACACAAAATTTTTACTCTTTCCATTGGAATAAACGAACGATACTGCCTAGTATTTTTTATCGTGATCACTTTTTTGAAAAGCTTTTTCAATCCTACAAGTTTTACATCATACTCAGCGCAAGTAGAAAAAACGAATGTAATGTTTGAAAAAATCGTCTAGCCCGTTAGAACATTGTTTTGGGCGTCGTGATATCGGCATGCTGAAGGCTTGCTTTACGAGCCAATCTTTTGACGTCATTTACTATAAAAGTAACGGTATATTAAAGCATCATGATTTTGAAACTATTTCGAAATCTCAGAAGCCCGACGCCATTGCTGTGAATTTGTTCAATAAAAAATGATAGCATACTTGCGAAGCGTTTATGGTCATGAAAATGTTGAAAAAATTAACTTTTTTAGGATGGAGCAGCGGCGCAACTCAAAAATAAATCTAATTTTGCGAAGATTGTCCAAGGTAGCAATAATTCCGGTGTCAAATTGAGTGGCATTTTTTCGCCACATCACATGGTAAGGGGACTTGTGATGGTATTGGCGGTACTGTCAAAAGATTGGCTCGTAAAGCAAGCCTTCAGCATGTCGATATATCACAACGCCCAAAACAATGTTCGAACGGGCTAGACGATTTTTTCAAAGCTTTTCAAAAAAGCGATCACGATAAAAAATACTAGGCAGTATCGGGCAGTATCATTCAGTATCGTTCGTTTATTCCAATGGAAAGCGTAAAAATTTTGTGTAGAATGTTCTCGTCCTCTGAAGATTATGTGGAAGCAAAAGTTATGCACATAGTATAATGTTTGTGAAAAAAATTCTTTATGAAATTCTTTATAATTTGATGAATAAACACGAAAAAACTTCAAATATTTCATAATGTGTGATGAATATAAAGTGAATAGTCCTCTATCGGAAAGATGCTACGGCGCGCGAACACGGCTGACGTACACTGATATTATTTATTTAATCCTTTCGTCAATTTATGAGTGCCAACTTCTTCCTAAACGCTATTTTTCGTTCAATCGAATGAAGAATCGAAATCGATCATAAGCTTCCAAAAATGACATGGAGATCACATTTTTTTATTAATTTTTAAGCAACAATTGTTGTTAACTTATAAATTTTAAGCTCAACTTGATTAGAAAAAAGCATCACGAAAAATTTCAATAGAAGTCGAAAAAGTTAGTACAAAAATTTTACGAATCGGACGAGTATTTGCTGAGATAAAAATGATTGAAAAAAAAGTTAGCCGAAAATCCGATTGTTAATAACTCGCAAAAAAAAAAATTTTTTTTCCTTCGCACAATTGATTTTTTCAGCAAACACAATCAAAAAATGGTTATTTTGTGAAAATCAAAATTTTCACTTTTTGAAGTGATCCGTTTGAGAAATTCTGACCCAATTGCGAAATTGCGAAATCTTTTTCAATTTCTCAATTTTTCCGTTGCAACATCAGATTTTTGAGGGCTTAGTTTTTGTATAGTTCTTTAACTCAAACTTTCAACTCGAAAATATATGTTTCTATACTTTCATCTTTAATCACAAGTCTTTAGTGATTGTGAAACTCATATAAAAATCTTCTAAGAAAAATTTTTCTTATGAGGTAAATTTTTTTTCAATACAAATTTCTTTATTAATTTTGTACAGTTTTTGCATTTTCAAATTTCAGTTGAATAAAACATTTTCAAAAATATTTTATTTATTCTGATTTATTCGTTTTATCTGTTTATTCTATTCTTTGAATATAAACAATATTTCCACCCATATTCAGTGGCGGACTAAGTACATGTGAGGCCCTGGGCGGTCCTGACATAGGGGCCCTCTCTCTAGTTCTGATGACCTTTTTTTTTAGAATGCTGATTCAGATTTCTTGTTAGACGATCGTACATGATTGAAAAAATTTTTTTTTTTATTTTTTCAATTTACTAAAGGCTCCTTGATAGAGCTGTTGATCTTAAATCGATTTTTAAAAAAATCGATCTTTTTTTTCCAGGAATCTATCTTTTTGATGCGATTTTTTTCTCGACGATCAGATCGATCTTCGATCTTTTTTTGCGAGATCAGGAAAAAAAGATCGTCATAAAAAAATCGCTATATAATAAGTAATTGAAAGTTTTATTTTCAAAAAATGATATTTTCTTTATTTTTCTATATTTTCAACAACTTTTTAGTAACGTTTTTCTAAGAATATTATGTGTGTTCAATTTATTTTAATTCAATTTTTTATATTTATTATAATAAATATTAAAATGATGCTAAGTATAAATATGATACTTGAAAATATGATAATCCGAACCAGATTATCATAAATGCCTAGATCACAGTAGACTCCTACCCGGGAGTGCGAAAAAAAAACGGTAATAAAATCGATAGTCGATTTTTTAATACGTAAGTTCACGATCAAGTTTGTTCTCATTTTTTTTTGCGAGCACGAGCGTACTAACCAACTTTTGTATGAAAACTAATTTGTTATAAGTAGTAATTTCATATAAAAAATTATATTTCTCATGAAAATTTATGATTTTTTATAAGATTGGAAAATTTCTTATAAAAATTCCACAGTTTATAAGAAATGTACGGGGCTCAAATATTTTCTTAGAATAAATTTGAAATTTCTCATAAAAGTGTCGTTGCACTGACAAATGAACACCGCATTTGTTACGGGGAAAATAATTTTTTTTTATACGGTTACTTTATAAGAAAATGTTTTCTTATACATAAGAATTGTTTGAAGTCGACCTTATAAAAAACCGAATTCTTTATGAGAAATTTCTTATTCTTATAAGAATTTCGCCATTTCTTCATAGAATTAAAACTACTAGAGGTTTGTCAGTTTTGTAATTTAAATGAATACCTAATTCTTGAGTCAATTTATTTAATTTTGCGTTTAAAAATACAGAACAACTTCGATTCTGTACATGCTCCTTTTAACAACTGTATATTATTGAATAAAATTATTCAACTACATTTACGTTGTAATTATTTTTGAGAAATGATCTTAAATGATCGATCGGAGCCAATACTTTCATCTTGAAATTTATTTGATATAGTCGATAGATATTTCGTCCTCTTACCAAGACCCCGTCAGTATCCTTCAAAAATTAATTAAAAAAACAAAACAATAAAGAACATTCGTAAAAAAATTTTTAACAAAAATCACATCAAATATACTCACGGATTAAAAACTTTTTTTCTTGAAAATGAGATCAGTATGAGGAAATTCAAGTCTTACACAAGAGACTTCAACAGTAACGTATTATTATAGTTCTATAACTAAAAGATCAGAAGTCAAAAGATAATAACTAACATTTTTTAAATTCCACACGGTAACGAGAAATAAACATTTGCAATGATAATGAAAATTTTCAGGTTTTTATTTAAATAGATAATTGTTAGCAATAATTTTTGTATGAGGGTTTTATCTTATTGATTTTTTAAATAAAATTTATAGGCTCTTGATATGATTCGATTCAAAACGTGATTTAATTTCGGCAACAGTCATGTAAAAATCCAAGAAAATAATTTTTTCATTTAATTATTTTCATTTTTTTTTTTCATTGATTAATTTACTTTCCTGTCATTCATTTATCATCAAAATATTGTTTGATTCTATAATATCAATTTGGACATGAAAATTTTGGTTGTGCGTAAAAATTCATTTTCTCTCGATGATAAAAATCTAATTCTTCAATTGCAGGACCTTAGTATTTTGATTTTATAATTGTCAATGTATTTCGAATTTTGAAATAAAAAAAATTAATGTTGTAGATTCGTAATTTTCTACTACAAATTTTCTATTTCATGCAACATGTAAATAATCCGAAATAAATAAAGTATATGCTTACTTTCTAAGATTTTTATATCTACAATTAAAAAAAGGCAAACGAAAAATAAATAATCATTAGGTCATTTTATATCAAATCGTCCAGGCAGTGAGGGCTAGGTCTTTTTTTTTGCATCAAATTTTTTTTCATGATTGCTACATCGAAATCGACGAGACACGTATTACTTCTTTTTGCTTGATTACAAGTTGTTTCGTCGTGGGGAATTTTTACAAATTCGTCTTAAAACCCGATTTTGCTCTATTAGCGTGTGTTAATTTTTTTTGAAGATGCGATAACTTAGCAAAAAAAGGACCGATTTTCGAAATTTTTTTTTTTATTTGTAGGTAAAAGGTTCCTCTAGAAGAAAAAAATATTAAACATAATATATTTCGAAAAATTTTTTTTATATCGTGATTTAAAAAAAAAATCAAAAATTGTTGACTCCAAAAATTTCAAATTGTATCAGTTTTTTTTTCTTCATTTTTTTTTTTTTTAAGTTATATGTGTAAACAAAATTATGTAGTAGCCTCTACCAACAAAAATTCGTTGTTAAGCAGTTATGATTTTTTAAAGTCAAAGTGACAATTATTCAGTAATTTTAGGCTCAATTTATAAGAAATGCTATCATTTCGCCAAAAGTGGTTCATCCGTTATCATCTTTTTTCCGTCCACAGTTAAAGGTTTATTCTAGAAGAGAAAATAATAAACTTAAGTAAATTTTAGGAAATTTTTTTTTAGTGGTCTTAAAAAAATAAAAAAAATCATATGATTTTAAACCCAAAAATTTTGGCATTGCTTCGATTTTTCCATTCCTTATTTTTGTTTTCAATTAGTATTATATGTAGACAATTTTTTTAAGCATTTTACAAAAACACACTTTCACTTTTCTTTTCAATTATGATTTTTTGAATTCCATGCAAGTGCATTATTTCGAGAAATTTATGCTTTATGAGAAGTTCAGAAAGACTAAGAAGACCGAGTGGAACAATGTTTCAGCAATCAAAGGAATATGGTCAATGCATGCATGAAGTGCCAAGAAAACCGAATACAAAACCGATATGTACATTGCAAGAACATGCCAGCATTAATGGACTTCGGTAGAATGAATTTGAATGTGTATAAATATTCCTTAAACTAAATGTACGTAATGAATGGGTACATTTTAAATTGCCATTATTCTACCTGAATATTTTAACTCTTGATTCTTTTCATTTTTCATTCACGCTCAATGTTTTGAAATATTAAACATTATAAAGCTCTGGACACGTCATACATTCTAATGACCTTTTGATCAAATGAAATAATAAAGTTCTGATAAAGCATAAATGATTCGAAATTATGCATTTGCATGGAATTCAAAAAATCAAAATTCAAAAGAAAAGCGAAAGTGTGTTTTTGTATATGCTTCAAAAAATTGTCTACATATAATACTAATTGAAAACAAAAATAAGGAATGGAAAAATCGAAGCAATGCCAAAATTTTTGGGTTTAAAATCATATGATTTTTTTTATTTTTTTAAGACCACTAAAAAAAAATTTCCTAAAATTTACTTAAGTTTATTATTTTCTCTTCTAGAATGAACCTTTAACTGTGAACGGAAAAAAGATGATAACGGATGAACCACTTTTGGCGAAATGATAGCATTTCTTATAAATTGAGCCTAAAATTACTGAATAATTGTCACTTTGACTTTAAAAAATCATAACTCCTTAACAACGAATTTTTGTTGGTAGAGGCTACTACATAATTTTGTTTACACATATAACTTAAAAAAAAAAAAATGAAGAAAAAAAAACTGATACAATTTGAAATTTTTGAAGTCAAAAATTTTTGATTTTTTTTTTTAAATCACGATATAAAAAAAATTTTTCGAAATATAGTATGTTTAACATTTTTTTCTTTTAGAGGAACCTTTTACCTACAAATAAAAAAAAAAAATTTCGAAAATCGGTCATTTTTTCGCTAAGTTATCGCATTTTCAAAAAAAATTAACACACGCTAATAGAGCAAAATCGGGTTTTAAGACGAATTTGTAAAAATTCCACACGACGAAACAACTTGTAATCAAGCAAAAAGAAGTAATACGTGTCTCGTCGATTTCGATGTAGCAACCATGAAAAAAAATTTGATGCAAAAAAAAAGACTTAACCCTCACTGCCTGGACGATTTGTGATGAAATGACCCCATTACATTTCTGAATCCCTAGTTTTTTAACTTACGAAACATTTCAAAATCAATAAAAAAAAAAAAAAAAATGCATATGAAAACAATTTTCTAGTATTTATATGAATAGGAACCAAAAAAAGAAAAAACAAACACAATGAAAACATCAAAATCCCTTATTTATCCATTTTACGCGTTACATTAGTGAACATTCAATTTTGAGTTTTTAAATGGAATGTCTTACGATAAAAATCCAAGATTTGAACTTAAATATCACGTTTACGAAATTTCAATTTTCATTCATTTTAATGGGTAATCTAAGAGTTTCGTAAATATGCTGTTTCGGATTAATTATAATAATAAAAAGACGGTGATGGAAGTTCATTTTTTGAAACTCTTTTATAGAAAGGTTGAAAAATCCTCACATGCATATAGTATTTTTCATTCCCCAATCTTTTCGAATACTAATTTACCGTTTTAATTTTATGGTACATAATCTTCAACCATTCTTCAAAAATACATAAATGTTTGAAATTTCTATGTTAAGTATAAGAATTTCAAATAAATCTGGGAAGTTATACATTCCATAAAAAAAAAAAAAAAAAAAAAAAAAAAAAAAAAAAAAAAAACTATTTTTGAATATTCAATGTTAAGAAAAATATCAGCTGATAAATAGTTTTCTGATTCCATCTGCGAATTTAAACGTGGAAATTTTTTTACATTAGAAATCTACAACGGTTTGCAGATTTTTTAGATTTCTGGAACATTTAAAATCATGATGTATTTCATGATGTATAAAACTAAACGAAAATACCTTGTTATCAAGTCCTCTCTTTCCGTTTTATTGTGTAAACATACAAAAATTTTTGAAACACACAATTTCTTCAATTACACAATTCATTCGGGGATTCGAAGTTTTTCGCAAATGCATCTTTCAAACTTGTGCCCACCTCAAACTCGTGTCCCATTCTGAAACGATGAAAAATTACACCAAAATAATTAAAAACACGTCTAAGTTCAAGAAACTTCAATTTTAATTTCTTTTTACTCTATCAAGCTGTTTAAATACTAAAAAAAAAAAAAAAAAAAAAAAATGTCGCACAAAAAGATATTTTCAAAATAGTAAAAATATTAGAAAAATGTGATAATGGATTTTGGATTCTTGATTCTTGGTAACTGAAGTTCTTTAGGTCTCTTTTCTCAGGAAATTTTATCAAATTGTGAATTGTACATTTTGATTTTTTCAAAAAATTGAAAGATACACAAAATATGACATTATAAAATTAAAAGTTTGTAAAAATTGAGGTTCCTAACTTCAATTTTTTAAATAATAAAAATCACTTATCATTTATTTCAATCAATTCGTAGACAATAAAAAAATGTTTGTTTTGAGTGATAGAGGAGACCGGGGTTGGTTGGGACACTTTTGATTTCTGAATTTAAAAAATTTTTTCCGTTAGTATTTTAACTGCGCTCTAAACTTACTGCTATAAAGCATATCCTCAGCTGTAGACGTGAATTATTTTAGCATTCAATTCTGATTTTTGTTATTTTGGCGTATAAACAATTTAGGCAATGTCCAGTGTCCAATCTTCCCCGTCTATAGGGAAGAATGTGACATAAAAGAATATTATTTTTTCAGTTTGCTCTTTAGTAGAAAGAGAAAAAACACGTTAAAGACATAGGTATTTTCTAATATTTTGAATTTATTTTTCAAGTTTTGTTGTCTTTAAAATTGAAAAAATTTCGAAGAATTATATTTTAAAATTGTTCGAGTTATTGATGCACAAAAACCATGGTAAATTTATGTTTCTTAATAAATAGCTTAAAAAGCAAACATTCAAATCGTCCCAACCTGCCCTGCAATGATTCGTTCTAGCCTGCCCTGACTGAATTTTTCGTAAAAAATCACGTTACTAGTAGACAGTTTAGAGTTAAGAAAATTTCCTTAAAAAAAATCTAGTAACCCTTAGTATGTTTTCTTCGAGATTTATAATAATTTCAAGTGTAGCGATTATCATTTTATTTACTTCATTTGAAATTTCCCGCCGCAACAACCTTCAGTGCCTCGCCACCAAACGGCTATCTCAAAACTTTTTCTCACGCGAGGAACGTAAGTTCTAAAAGATCTGAAAAATCTTGTATAATATGCAATATTTTCACTTTTAATATACGCTGGTATATTACGCATCCAGAGGGTCGACTAATATATGACAGGCTGCATGATTATTGAATTAAATTATAAAATACCGCTTTGTCTCTACTAGCCCCGTGTCTTAACCAGCCCTGTTCTCCTCTACTTGAATTTTCTAGAATTCTGAACATTAGATATTTTTTACACAACGAATTAAATTTTGTATTCAACCGTTATTTCCACTCACTTCTTGAAGTTTTCTGCGATTTCCGGAGCTTTTGAAGTGTGACAAGCAATTGTTGTCAAACTTTGTTCGGGATCGAAAAGTGGCTTGACGTATTTGAGCAAAACACGATCTAAATCCTGGATGCTCACGCCGGAAATTCGCTTGATCATTTGGCGATTGTGATCTCGCGAAATATTCTTAAATAAACAAGCAACCGACTGGGCGACGACATCGCCAACGCTTTCTTCGCGTTGAATTATTTCGAAAATGAGCGACGATTTCGCAGACTCGAAAAGAAGTTGTTCCCATTCTTTTCCAGGCAAATGTTTGTCCTACAAAAAAATGGTGTCTCATAAAACTAGAAATAATAGAAGAGAGTATTGAAATTCATTCCGCTACAGTAATTTGAAAAATAAATATGAAAAATATATTTTGAAATAAGTGTTGATAAACGTACAATGATGGCTTTTGCTTCTTTGAATGCAGCAGGGATATTAGTTGCCCTGTAGAAATAGAGGTACAAGAGACCTTCACTGATTTTTGGATACAGAGAGTATCCATATGAGAGACCTTGGCCTCGGATTTGTTTCCACATTGGACCCTGGAGAAATAAAACAAGTAATAATTTAGCAGGGTTTGGAAAGTTACTTGAAAAATGTAATGCGTAACATTACCGTTACAAAAGTGAAAAAAGTAATTCGTTACGTTAATGTTGATTAAAAAGAAATAGTAACTCATTACCGTTATCACTTGAAAAAAGCAACGTTCCGTTACTTTCACGTTACTTTTTGGAAGAAATTGAATGTAAATAAAAAAAACGAAAAACTAAGGCTGAAAAATACAATATCAACGGACTTGTGGTTTTGTTCTGTAGAAATTGTTTATTTCAGATGTAATAAAAAATGTTCATCTGTACTTTCTCATCCTGATAAAAAAATCAATCAGCTTGTTCAAATTTTTATATTTTTTTCAAGTTCACAAAATTTATGGATATGACATTTTTATTCAATATTAGCCACAAGGAAACATTTGCGAATTTAATAGATTTTTGAGAGAATTCTTACCTACTCATTGTCAGATTTTCAGAATTCTTGAATTTTTTTGTATTTTTCAGTATGTATAAAATGTTGCAGGATTTTCTAGTATTTTTATAAATTTGTACTATTTTTCTGTACAATGATATATAGATTTCAAGAATTTCATGCTTTGGAATTCAAAGTTTTTTGAACTATTTGTATTCGAGGGTTTTTTCAGCAAATAATGTCTATGAAGATTTTCATTTTCTTTGATTTTTTTGATAATTTTTCAATTTTTATACCACTTGAAGGATCGTTCAGTATTTCTGAAACTATTCGTATTTTTCAGGATTATAGAATGTTGCAGAATTTCCTAGTATTCTTACATAATTTTAGTATTTTTATAATATGAATCGTTATATACATTTCAAGAATTTCAAACTCTAAAATTTGAAAATTAGGAAATTTTCCGTATTTTACAGGATTTTCCAGGAAACAGTGTCTTGATAGATTTTTACTTATTCCAGTAATTTTCATGTTTCTTCAGTTTTTCTATGATTTCCAGGTTCGTTCATTATTTTTATATATTGCTGTATGAATTTCTGGAGTTAGAAAGATTTTCTATGTTTTATATATCTGTGGCTTCCAGCCATAACCGAGAAAATCACACATGCCATAACGTTTAAAATTTTATCAGAATATCATGTAAACTAAGCCTTATGGCACAAGTGACTTTCTCGATTATGGCGGAAAGCCACAGATATTGGCACGTATTTTTCTGAACGTATTTTCTTTCTGCATTTCTAAGTATTTAAGGTACTTGTAGCGGCATTAAATTTTCTATACAATTATTTTGAAATATTGTACACTGAATCTCTATTATTGCAAAAGCTTACATGCGAAAAATCAGGAAAGTCCACTGTACACTGAGAAAAAAAATCGCAGTCTAGCAGCGGCTGGACAGCAATGGTTACTGTCCAAAGGGAAAACTTTAAATCAAGCGTAGCTCACTGTTCGCTGGATAGGAACCATTCCTGTCTAGAACGCACTCATGAGTATCTTCGACATTAATGGAACGGAGAGGTCTCAGCGCTGCCCAGCCAGCACCTATTCCTGTCCCACGCGCACGTAAACACGCGCCCGCGACATTTTTGACAAGTTTGACGTATACGTCAAACTTTTCAAAAATGTAAACATTATTTCAGGTTTAAATTTTCATGCATCTAGTATGAGTATATGACTATCAGTGCATAGAATGTTGAAAGCTTATATCATTTATTAAACCTTATTATTTATATTGTTGAAAACAAATGAATGATTCGATAAAAAAATATTTAATTATTATTTATTAAGTTTGATTGGATTATTTACCTATTTCTTTAAATTTTTAGATTATATATTTTTCTATAAAATATGTTATTTTATAAAGTAATGTTTATTCGGTTTATGTCATATACTTATACCAGATGCATGAAAATTTCAACCTGCAATAATGTTTACATTTTTGAAAATGTTTGACGTATACGCCAAACTTGTCAAAAATATGTCGCGGGCGCGTGTTTACGTGCGCGCGGGACAGGAATAGGTGCTGGCTAGGTAGTGCTGAGACCTCTCCGTTCCATTAATGTCGAAGATACTCATGAGTGCGTTCTAGACATGAATGGTTCCTGTCCAGCGAACAGTGAGCTACGCTTGCTTCAAAGTTTTCCCTTTGGACAGTAACTATTGCTGTCCAGCCGCTGCTAGACTGCGATTTTTTTCTCAGTGTACCAATGAATTATAAAAAATATTGAAAATAACGGGCTCTTATGGACGTGGTTGCATTTTCCATTGTAGCAAAGGCATTTTTCATCAGAAAAATAAGAAAAAAAATCTGTCTAGATGGAGTGAACCATGTAGTTTTTACATTTTCAAAGCACAGGACTTGATACTGACAAAATTTTTTAAAAAACCAAAAAATCCACCCAACTATCACTTTGATAGTCCCGAGCTGTATCCCTTATGGACGGACGGGTGTATATTGCGCGTGTGTGAATGGGTACACACGGAAAAAAAAACAAAGTGGTATGTGAGGTTGCCAAATCTCTCGAAATATCTACTACTACATAAATACCTACAGTCTGAAATAAGCTGCGACAAATAACCTACAGAATCTGAAATTGCCAACACTACAACTACCTTGAAGAATGATGTGGAATTTTTTAATTTTTTTTTTTTAAGATATCTCTTTAAATTTTCAGAATGAGATAAAATTGGAGGTTCGAAATTTTTGAAGTGTATTTCGATCGGTTCTGTAGAAAACAGTTTTTTTATATATTTAGAGTTTCTTCAATATTTTTTGTATTTTTCAGTGTTATATGATATTAAAATTTTCTAATCTTCTTATAGACTTTTACAAACATAAATGTTTTAGAATTCAAAGCTCGAGAATTTGAATTTTTTAATTCCTGGAATAACATAAATTTTTTTTGAATCAAGTAGCAATAAACTTATTGATATCTAGTATTTTGAGTCTTTTACGTATTTTATTTTATTTATTTTTTGTGTTCATTATATTCCATAAAATTTTTTAGCAATATCTCTAGATCTTACAGATCCTGCTTTAAATTTTGAGATCTATAGATTTATTTTTATACAAGGTGTACCAAACTCCCCACGCCAAAAAGAAACCCAATATTCCTCATCCAATTTCGAGTCGAAAAGTCCTTTACCACTTTTTAAAAAACTCAAAATTTAAAAAGTTATTTAAGCCTAAAATTTAAACAATAAATGCGCTCTCACGACAAGTGGGGGTGGACTTTACGGACAAAACTCTTCCTAAATTTTCTTCATATTTTTCCGAGTCAAAAAGTCTTTAGCCACTTTCCACAAAACTCAAAATCAAAAAAGATGTTCGGGTCAAAAGTTTCAACCAATAAGATTTCTTAGATTTTATGCTTATATCTTTTCTGATTTTGAGTTTTGTGAAAAGTGGTAAAGGACGACTTTTCGAACTCGGAATAATATGAAGAAAATTTAGAACAAATTTGGTCCGTGAAATCTACATCCACTTGTCGTGAGAGCGCATTTATTGTTTAAATTTTAGGCTTAAATAAATTTTTAAATTTTGAGTTTAATAAAAAGTGGTAAAGGACTTTTCGACTCGGAATAGGATGAGAAATATTGGGTTTCTTTTTGGCGCGGGGAGTTTGGTACACCCTGTATACTTTCATGCGAATTTCTAAAATTCAACGCTTTGAATTATTAAAATTTCTAAGAAAAATTAAAAAGCCTATTATTCGTCAATATTTTTACACAAATCACTAATACTCGACATTGTTTCATTAAAAACTATTAATATAGAATTTTTCATCCAAGAAAGAGGAAGTTAAAAATTACTTAGATCTCGGGTTACTTCCAAACCCTGCAAATTAATTCATTTACCGAATTTCCAAAAAATTCGGTATGGCAGTAGATATTTTGGCCAAAAAACAATAACAAGTTGCCGAATATTCACGCTTGATCAATGACAAATTGGATCCGCGGATTTCACAAGTTTTTTGACGAGATTTTTTTTTTTTAGAAATAACTGGTCAGTGGTGAAGCAGTTCTGTGCAGTTAAGTACCTTCTTTACCTACAGTGCTTATATTTTTTATTTTTGTTCTGACACATCGCCCATCCCTATTTGATGATTTGATATCGTAGAATGCATGTAAGTTAATTTATTTTTCCGTACCTCCAATTGAGTAAAATACTGCAAGCAAACAAGAAGAGCAGCTACGTCTGGATGATTAAAATCTTTGATGCACGGAGTGCAACGGTGCAAAAAAGACGAGTCAATGCAACCTAATCCAACGACGCAATTTTTTGTTGCAAGGTTTTTGAACTCATTGAGAAACTTGAAATCCGGTACTGCTACCAATCTAGCGAAAAATTCAAAAAAAAATAAAAACGCGATAAAAGAAAAGTGGCAAACACTGAAGACAAAAATGCAGCTATGCAGAAATAGAAAACAGTTATTTACAAAACGTACATGAAAATTGAATGGTAAATAATAACGAATATCCTGCAGAAAATGTTAGGCAAAATACTAACATGAAAAAATTACACATTATTTTACCATCGACTTTGCTTACATAATTATAAACTGAATCGAAAATTGAAAATCGAAATTTCCTAAAAAGCTAATAAATTTACCTTGATTTTTCTAGACTCTCTGGAACATAATTGAAAATATTCCAAGGACTCTGAAGATCCTGGCCTGACAATCTTTCAGGATTCGTCGCCATGTAAATAACGACATTTTCTGGTGCTGTCAACATCGTTTTTATATCTTGAATTTCTGTCAAGACCTCTTTCTGCCCCTTTTCAGTGTTGAGCCTCTCCAGCATCTTGGTCAGGAATTTTTGTTGTCGTATCATATTCACAGAATAATGATTGCTTTCTAGAAAAAGAAAAGAAACAAAATTATCACCAATAACTTTCATAGTCATGTTTTTTTCCTATTTTACCTTTGTCGAAAACGAGATTTTTCAAGAGATCGCTTGACAGCAAAAATCCTTTCCTTTTCATTTGAGCGACGTCGTTAATTATTTTTGATGCTATCACTTTGAGTCGATCAATCGTGATTTCAGAGTCATACAAAAGTTCCTTCAGCCATTGGATGCCTTTCGCGTATCGAGACATTTCGACCTGTCATAAAATTTCATGAGCAAACCACCATTCAAGCACATTATTTGTAAAATAATAAGATGAAATGTGTTTTACTTGGAGCATCAAACTTGCGGTTTGAGAATATTCTTCGCATTCAAATCTTGAAGAACTTTGCAGGCCAAGTCTCATGCTTGTCGCAATCGTTGTTGCTTCCAATTCGGTCACTATTTCTTCGTAAGAGACTAATTTTCCATCTCTTTTCACGGGGCTTTCCAAAAATGCTTCCAAAAGCAAAGGAAGATACATTCGTTTTTCAACTGGTATAGAATCAGCATTCATTATGGCAAACATCTACAAAAAAAAAAGATTTATTACTATTTTATTTATACCTCAATCGTCATATTCATGGACAAAAAGCACATGAGAAATGCTAATGTCAATGTTCGAAACATATTAAAAAATAACAAATGAATGACTAAAAATATATTGATTTTAAATCGAGCAACTAGAAATGGACATAAAATCAAACTTACGTAAACAAAATGAGTGTTCACTTGGTCGAAGTACGTATAAAATGGAAGTTTTGAAAAATCCAGCTCGGGCAATTTTTCCTGCGAATCTGTGGAAAAACTTGAGAAGCTATGGAAACGTATGGAATCCGTGCTGGGGATTCGCACCGAAGACAATATTTCGTCAGAGGCTTTTATCTACAATAATATGCACAATTTACATAACAAAAAATTATTAATTTATAAAAAGTCAAAACAAACTTGTAAATAATAATCACCTCGTTTTCTTCAATGGCTTGCGCAAGCTCTCGTCCTTTTTGTTCAAGTCCTTGTTTCCCCAAACTTTCGATTTGTTTTTTGATCCTTTCTTCTTCATCTTTTGTAACCTTTTCTTTTTTTTCGACACTTGGAATTCCTTTCACAAAAATCATGGGATTGTCAATCAGGTATTTTTTCAAAAGATTGATCCAAAATGATTTTGGTTCTTTTAAGTACTTTTTGTGTTCCCTGACTTCATTAAGCCTCTGGTTCAACTACAAAATGAAATGTTATTCGGTTATTTTTTGCATTTTTTTTCGCGGCTTTAAGTATATATATATATATAAGTACATATAAATATATTTTATGCGTGCGCAATAAAAAGAATCGATTTAAAGATTTTTTTTAGGCAAGAAACAACAAATTCGATCGATAATATTTTTTGGTCATTTATTTACTTAAAATTAAATTAATATTATAGTTAGTTATTTAATTATTTTTAAGCTCTGATTAGTTTATTCATAAATTTTATCATATATACATCATTTTGGATGATTTATTATGAATTCAGTATTAATATTTCAATCAATTGCTAATTTAAGAAATAATTACCTTAGTAATTTGGAATCTTATATGATTCTCAGAAATTTCATAAGATTACTGAAATTCTTTACATGTCCACCCATTTCTTATATGGAAGCGTATAGAGGTATATAAGATTTTTGGAATCTTACATGGTGCCCATGTATGCCTTATAAAAACTTATATGGCAAACATATAAGATTTATGGTGACATGTAAGATTTCCATTCGTGAAATGTCTCAATAATCTTATATGTCATCATAAATCTCATGTGTTTGCCATATAAGTTTTTATAAGGCATATATGGGCACCATATAAGATTTCAAAAATCTTATATGGTTCTATATGCTTCCATATAAGAAATGGGTAGACATATAAGGAATTTCAGTAATCTCATAAGATTTCTGAGAATCATGTAAGATTACACATTACTAGGGTATTTGCTATATAGTACTACTTTATTTATTGATGATCAAAAATGAATAATAATTTAAATTAAATTGATGATTTTAAGTTACTGTTGGGTTGTTCTTAGTTTATTAATGAATTTTTATTACATATTTATCATTAATTTTATATAATTTATTACACTGCGGAACAAAATTTGGGTTTTGTCAGATCCCAACATTTTTTTTCATGCAACAGGTAGGTGGTCACTGAAACACGTATGCAAAAGGATTTTGAAATCATAGTAAAATTTACGAATTATAAATATGTGAAAGTATGGTAATGCAAAAAACTTATTTTTCATCCTATTTTAAAAATTAAAAAACCATTTTTTCTGTATTTTGATACGAAATTCAAAAATGTTTACAAATCGCGATAGCATTAATATTTCAATGCGCTTATTCCCTCATGAAATTTATTTTTTTCTAGTCATTTGTCTCGGATTCATTGACTCGTGATTTATTTGTCTGAAAATGCTCGCCGTGAACTTTTTTTTTTTCTTTCTTTCATTCTTTGAGAAGCGTGGAGATCCATTTCCTCTACCATCATGAGGGCATCTTTTGTCGTCATCTAGTCCATTGTGTCCAAGTCATTGGGTCGGAGACATTATTCGATACGGATTAAATGGAAAGAATGGGGAGGAAAAAAATTAATTTCGTCAGGAAATTCGCGCATAAAAATATTTATGCGATCGCGATTTTGTAAAGATTTTCGAATTCTGTGTGAAAAAACAGAAAAAATCGTTTTTTAATTTTTACAATAGCATGGAAAATGAAGAATCTAGATTTTTTTAATTTCAAAGTCCATAAACATTGCTAATTCGCAAATTCCGATATGAATTTCAAAATCCTTTTGCACACGTGTTTCAGTGACCAATACCAACACGTTGCATGTAATTTTTACATTGGGATTTTTTTTGTTTTACAGTGTTATTAACTTTTTAGTTAGTTGTTAGTTTGATGAATAATGTAATATAAATTATAAACTATAACTTTATAATTGAATAATCAATTTATTATATAATATAAATTTCATTATCGTTGATTAAGCATCAACAATAATTTGAATCAAATTATAGATTTAGTAATTATTGAGCTGTTATTAGTTTATTTATAAAAAATTTTTGAATTTTTATGATGAATGATTTTTCAATATCAATTATTACTTCTTTTCAAGTTAATTGTTGATTTAATATATATTCTAATATTATTTATATATTTATTATTGAATAATTAATTTATTATCCAGCATATCTTGAATCATTAATGATTTAATATTAACAATAATTTGAATTATAGATTTAGTTGTTGTTGAATTTTAATTATTTTATTTGTAAATTTTATCACATATTTATCATTAAAGATTTTTATATATAAATTATCACTTATATTTCAATTAATTGTTCATTTAATAAATAATCTAATAATAATCATACAACTCAGGGGCGCAACTAAGAGGGGGGAGGGGAATCAGGGCAATTTGCCCCAGGCCTCGCGTTCGAGGGGGCCCCGCGCGGATCGCAAAAAAATGACAATCTCTGTTGAACATAAAAAAGCGAGTGAAATCAATTATGAAAAAATTATAAAGGATTTCAGTGCCATCCAAGCGAGAAGGCAATTGTAAATTCAAGTTGTAAAAGTTGGAATAGAAATTTGATCTCATAAAAATGTAGAAATTTAAGCAGAGGTTCTTCTCTTTTCGGCCAAAAATGAAGCAAAATTAAATAATTTATTGTGGCATGATGAAAAGCCATACGAACTTCCGGTTTTGATTGTTTATTTGATTATCTTTCTAGAATACAGAAAAAAATTTCTTTACGGAATTCAATAAGGCGGCCCCAAAATGGCGACTCTCGTTTACCTCTCAAAACGAGACATCGTCCGGAAACGTCTATAGCATCTTGTAGTTAAGCGATTTAAAAAAAAAAATTTTTTTTTCCATAGAATTTATGAAATTCCGATTGTCTTATCCCTGTTTTATATAATTTTTCATAAAAATTTATCCAATTTCTTACCAATCGAAGAAAACATTCAATTTTTACACGCTTTTTTTAACTTTGATCTTGTTAAGTGATAATTTTTTATTGATTGTTTGTGCTCATTTTGGGTATAAGTCGTAAAAAATATCATTATCTTTAAGGAACAAAAAATAAAGTAAATCGGATCAGTAGATCATGAGTCATGCTTGACGTTAGGATGCAAATAGTATATTACTTAACACGTAAGCAAACCCTCTTTTGACGGCCGAAGACGTCAAAGGGTTTGCTTTCGCGTTATGTAAGACATTTTATGCAAAGTCGGGTGCTTGTCGGGTTTTATCAACGGTAAAGTGGACACGCAAAGATATATTAGTGGTGACGATAAAGTCTCTATGTATACTGAGTACTGAGCACCGCTGTCTGCTGAGTTATTAGTTGACTGTGAATGCGTGTCTCGCGCATGCGCACAGCGTTCTCAACCAGGAATGCGGACGATTTTGGGGTTTTTACTACCGCTTAGAATTTTACGGCGCCTAAAATGACACGTACAGCAAAGATATCTTTGCGCGTCCACTTGACCGTCGACAAAAAACGAAAAGCGTTTGACTTTGCATAAAAGTGCTTTCAAGAGAAATGCGTATAAAGTTTCAAGTTTGAAAAACACGTTTCAAGAGTATCATTATCTACTCAATTCACATCCTCAAATTGACAAACGAAAAATTCACCCCATCCCTTCTTCACTATTTTCGAGGGTGCTCTTTGCGATGGCGCCATGCCAATTTTGTTGAAATCATTTTTATAAACAAATTTTGGCAAAATAAAATAGAATGGTACCTGAACGTCCCTTCACGCGCGCGAGTTCGGTGCGTTCTCCAATCGAATAATATGCTTTGGATCGAAAAATCCTTTGCACACACAGAGGCGTAGGCACGTTTCGTCCGTCCTTTTTTCATGATGCCTCTGAGAGCGAGCATTGAACAAAGACGCAATGAGGGTACACTGTCCCCTCCCTGCCTCTTTGTCCAATGCTCGCGCTCAAGGCTATGTAAGAAAAAGACGGGCAAAACATGCCTACGCCTCTGTGCACACATATTCTAGACAGTCATACCTTTCATTTGATCAAAAGAAAAAAAATTGACTTTTTGGAAAAAAAAAAAAAAAAAAAGAGGAGAATCCTCCCTTTAAATAAAAGATTTAAAAAGAAGGGCTTCCAAATTTTTTGCCCCGGGCCCCAAAATGTTCCATTGCGCCTTTGATACAACTAATTGAATATTCAATTCATATTATAGTATATGTGGCGTGGACTGAAGAAAGGTTACTAACAGTATCTCGCCAGTTTTCGAGAAAAGGAGATTGAAAAGAGAAAGTCCCTATGCGTAGCATAGTCCGTCCAATTTTGTGCCTCAATTTTTAATGAAATAAAAAAATCATACATTTTTAAGAGTAAATTCGTTTGATAGAGCAATATTTCTATATTCAGAATCACCGATTATCTCGAATTCGATTTTTTGTTCTGTTAGTACCTTTTCTTCAGTCCACGCCACATGTCTTAAATTAATATTGATTAAACATAAACAATATTTTTAATTAAATTATAGATTTAGTTATGAGCTCTGTTATTATTTCATTTATAAATTTTATTGAGTGTTTTACATTATTGATTTTTTATTATGAATTATCACTGAATGTTCAATTTATTGTTAATTTAATAAGAAATCAAACATCAGTTATATAATCATAATTTAACAATGATTTGATTATATAGTATTACTTAAATTATAAATAATTAAACATAGACAATTATTTAATGTATATTTGTGATAAACTTATGAATTCAATGTTATTGAAAAATAAAATAATTACTTCCCGATGAACCAACCGTGGAGTCTACATCCACCCAAATTTCATCCCATGTGTTGTGTTGGGCAAAAATTGAGAAAAAACAGCTACATATTGAGAGCTTGTTTACGTAGAAATCCACAATTGACCATAAAATTGACGTTTTTTACTCAATTTTTGCCCAAGTCGAATTCGCCAAACGTTGTGTGGTTCTGCGGTCGCAGAACCATACAAATTCTGCCCAACTGCGTTGACCCCAAGAAACACCAAGAAACAGGCAAATGTTGAGATGGAATTGGGCGTTTGTGGGGAGATAAGTTTTTGGTGGTTTAGGTAAATATTGCCCGATCGTGGGTAGCCCCCCCCCCCCCCTCACCCTCGCGCTGCGTGGCTGATTCGATTTTGTTTTCGACTGCTTTCAACTCATCAGCTGTAATCAGCGCTGCCAGCTGGCAACACTGAAGTACATATTATTTTATGCTTTGTATGCTTTCAACAGGCCAACTATTATGGAATGCATTAAGCAGGTAAGTTTTAGTTTTCTAAATTCCCGACTTTGCATTCGCAATTGAAAGGCTGAAAACAAAAGTTGGAGGAGTGAGCAAGAGTGAGGGACAGAAAATTTGAAGTTGACATACATATGTCTGTCTCTTTTTATAGAACATTTTAGATCCAACAACTTCCCAACCATTAGTACATATTTGAATAACTTTTGTTCAATTCAAGGAATCGCGTTTCAAAGTCGTCAAAAGTTAGTCAAATGTTACGGATTCTCTGGACTACGCTCCACAATGACGTATGTGTAAGAATTGGCCAAATGAGCGACAATTGTGGACCGACCTTAAAGTTACGTCACGTTGCCTAAAAGTTGGGCATTTTTTTACTCGACTTTCTCACCCAACGTATTTGCCCAAAAAACAGGGTGGTACTGCGGTCGTAGAACCAATGAATTTTTGGGCAACTCGACTAGGCAATTTTAACTCAAATCCAACACCATTTAGGTCACCGGGTTATTAATAACATTCATGATTATGAATTAATTATGATTTATAATTTTTATTCATTGATAATTTATTGATGTATCTTAGTTAATATTTATTCATCATTGAGCTATGAATCATCCAATCAATTATTGGTTGAAGAATCATTGATTAGGATAATATAATTACAATTAATTTCAAGTATATAAAAATTGAATTATTGATTAAGGTTTACTTTTGAGTTTATCGGTAGTTTCGCAAATTTATAATTTTGAATAATAAAATTTACGCATCTATCAATCTGAAAAAATTATCACATCATAGAGGTTATTGAAAAAACCTGGAAAATGTGCTGTGGATATATTTTTTTATCGACATTGCCAACAAGTTGAAAAAAAGGCAAAAACTGTTCAAATTTTGAATTTGGAAAGTTTTTACAATATCGATTTTACAGAAAATCAAAACTCTCATGAGAATCGTTTGTAACATTTTCGAAACTGCCGAATGAATTTAATTTTTGTGTTTCTGGAATTTTGTGATTTGTCACATTTTATTTTATGTAAAACTTTGTGACATTTTATGATTTTGTGACAATTCTTGATTTGCGACATTTAAAGGTCTACAGCAAAATGGTTTTTATGGTTTTTGCCACTATAAGGTCTATGCATTTTGCAATTAGTCACATTTTAAGATTTTGTGAAATTTGGTGATTAGTCATATGTGGCGTGAACCGAGGAAACGTACCTTACAGCATCAAAAATCAAAAATGAGATTACCAATAATTCTGAATGTCGAAAACTTTGTCTATCGATTGAGCCTACTCTCGAAATTGTAAGATTGTTGTATTGCATAAAAATTTGAGCTTCAAAGTTGACCTGCTCGTAGAAATCGTAGTGACTTTCTATTTTTAAACTCGATTTTCTCTCAAAGTGCCCAGGTGCTGTAAGGTACTTTTCTTCGGTCAACGCCACATATGTAGTAATTAGTAGCATTTTGAAATTTCGGAAAATTTTTTCATGTTGTGATTTTCGACGGGGTTGGCAGAACAAAAAGTTTTTTTTAGTAACATACAGTGACAATAACAACAACAACAACAACAACAACAATAATAATAATCCTCACGTTTTCCTCGCCATCCCCATACAAAAAGAAACCAATCAGCATGTACGCAACGGATTTATGAGGATTGCTCTCCAAATTGCTCAAAACCTCCAAAATGTGTCGATTGATGACGGAGTGCATTCGGGTCATGTCGATTTTTTCGTTTTTGGCGATCGCCCTGAGACATTTTTCGAATTTCTCCTTGATGAGATCGAGCTTGTTCATGGGTACATTCATGAACATGATGAATAAATTGGAGACAGAATTTTCCGATAAAGAATATGAGACATCGCTGGCCAGAGGGCCTTCGATTTCGACAAATTCTTGTTGCAAAGGGCTAACGGAAGTGTCGGTTAGATACTTCATCAAAAGAAAACAAGCATGGAGTTGGTATAGTTCCTTCACAGCGGAAGGACCTTGCCAACCGCAAAAGGCGAGCCCATTGTCTTCGTCGTCGCAGGGATATTGGAAGTCGATGTCTACATTTTTTTCCAGGGGAGGAACGGGGCTTTGCCAGGGCTTTTCAAAAGGCCCTTGATTACCCTGAAAAAGTTTTAATTTTTCTTCACATCAATCGAATGTCTTAATCTTACTTTCTTTATTGCAGAATGTTTTTCCTTTCTTTTTTTATTCATTCAGTAAAGTCTTAATCCAAAAAATAGAATACAATTAACAGAAATTACCTTAGCTATAACCTTTTCTTCAAAAAGCTGAAGAGCTTCAAATACATCCGTGTCTTTCACCTGACCTGTTATGATAATGTACAAATTTTCTGGCCTGTAGTATGCCTTATGGTAGGCTTGGACTTTTTTATTGTTTGTAGACTCTCGCAAGTTTTTTGTAACACCTATAGAAAAAAAAATTATTAACAAATCAAAATGAATCTAATATTTTTATGAATTGTTATAAAATAACTTGAGTTGTACCAAAGAGAAAAATATTACTAAATAAAAAATCCAAAATTTAGATTTTGTCAACTTGCCCCCAGTGTCAAATCTGTAGCCACAATTTCCAGGATAAACAGCTTTCACCATTTCGTTGTAACAGCCTCGCTCGCCATTGTTTTCGTAATTTTGCATTTCGCAATAAACAACCCCAGCGTTCTTTCCTTCAGGTGTAATATGATGAACTTCCGTAGTATACCCAGAATCCTAAAAAGGGATTTTGAGTTTCCTGACTTGTGCATGTCACGAATCCTTACTTTGAAAATTATAAAATTTTAATGAAGAAAAATAACATGGCATGAGTATATTATTTCGATCATTAGATAAGAGTAATAATAGTTTTTTAATGAATATATTCAAAAATTTATTTACCTTCAGAAGGGGATACATGATGTGATCCAAATAAATTGGCATCAGGGACAAAAATCCTTCACTTCCAGCTGTTTCCATGGTATAATCCGTGTGATCTACGTCAGTAGATGCATTGGTTCCTGAAGCCAAACATCGGTTTGCCAGGAGATCCAAAATTCCTTTGAAGGGATATTTTTCGCTCCCCAAAAACACCAAGTGCTCCAAAGTATGGGGCAAACCATCATCATCCTGCGCTTCAGTAGCTGCAAGACATTTTGTTATTTTCTAAGTTGAATTGTTGGACACGTATTTTTGAAGTGAAACTTCTAATGGCTCGTTGGGAGTAAAATCCGTTTGAGAGCGTAACAATGGTTTGGGAATAAAAGCCGGCGTAAGGAACAAAAGATTGGGAACAAAGCTTAGACCGTATGATACATGGACTGCTGCTAGACAGCAATCACACAGCCTCGCATAGACCGGTGAATGTGACGTCACGGACGACGAATGCTCGGCGTACATTTAAAACGCTAATTCTCACATGAATCTTCGGAAAATAGTAAAGATAAAACTTACTTTTTTAGTTCGTATCTTTTTCATTCATTTTATAATAGTTACAATTGAAGAAATTATTTGTTATTCAATTAATAATAGTAGATAAGTATAATGACAATATTATTTTCAGATAAATGAAACTAAAATTCAGTATCTTCTACTTTTTTTTGAAAACTTACTTGATATTGTGAAATAAAAATAATTATAAAAGGCTCAATCTAAGATGAATTGTAGAGAAATGGTCAACATGCAACCTACATTTTTGGTTCTATATTTTTCATCTATTTTATAATGGTTACTGTATGTACCTGAAGTTTCCAACGATGAAAATTCATCAAAAATATAGAACTATGGTAAAATCGAAATTTCATGAAATTCAAATAATTATGAAAGAAATAAGTTGAAATCTGATTATTGGAGCCAAAAATACACGAAAAAGGGACGAAGCACCCCTTCGAGCCGAATCCACCCCTAAAAATCGACCACTGTAAAAATGCATCGGTAAGCCATTGAAAAAATATACAATATTTTCTAATTGCTTTGGAGCACTAAATATTTAATGTTGAACTCAAGACTTGAAAATAATGTCGAATAGTACCTAATCAAAAACCCTGAGTTTTCCGGAAAAATTACTGACTGTGGAACATCTCCTAAAATAATTATCAACGTAACCTCGAGTATGAGTGTACATTCATAATGTGCATATAACTTTTGTTAATCTATATTTATTTTTGAATATTTGTTATTGAACTAGGAAATTTTTAAATAACATTAAAAGGATATATTAAACATTCACGAATTTTTATTGCAAAATAAATATTATGGAGCATCCCCTAAAAATTTATCAAGACACATGGCGCATCCGTAGGACTTTGAAAAAATATAGAACATTCGATAATTAATTTGGAACACTAAATATCCAATGTTGAACTCAAGACTTGAAAATAATGTCGAATAATACCTACTCAACAACCCTGAGTTTTCCGGAAAAATTACTAGCTGTGGAACATCCCCTAAAATAATTATCAATATACCCTCAAGTATGAGTATACATTCATGTGTATTCAACTTTCGTTAATCTTTTTTCATTTCTAAATATTTGTTGTAGAACAATAAATTTTTGTGTATCATTATAAACTATATCTTAAACAGTTATGTATTACATTTTGCACAATACATACTACGGAACATCCCCTAAACTTTAATATGATGAATTCATTCGCAGAATAAAAAATCTCATCTGATACTTGTACAAAGAGGATAGAGATAGTATATTATTATTGCGAGTTTTCACTACGTCCATTTTGAAAAAAACGAAGCGTTGCAGTCCGAGGCGAACCCAAGAAAATTGTTCATTGAATAAAATACGTACATGAAGACAGTCGTTTTTGAAGTAATAGTATATTTGTTACCGAGGACCTCAAGCGTGGCTTTCAGGGCGAGGACCAATTTATCTGCGGAGGCGCAGCCGAGGCTGATATTTGGTCTGAAAACAAAGCCACGTCTCACCAGTGTGTCCATAAGTGACTTAAAGTCAGTTTAATAACGGTCGCGAACGTTTGGTTGCGTTGACCCTCGCTCTCTCACCTATCAGAAATACTCGGAAAAGCCACCAGTTAGAAATACTCGGAAAAGCGCGGTGGGAGAGCGAGGGGCCAACGCAACCCAACGTTCGCGACCGTTCGTGAACTGACTTTAAAGCACTTATGAACACACTGCGTTTCACGGCCCGAGGTGCGATCGATACTTTTTGAAAAATACTGAAGAAAAATGTACTTGGAGGACTTGTATTGAATACGCCTATTTATGACTGGCAAATGCTCTCTGGATACACGGACTGGAGCAATGCTTGAGTGCGTAGTGTTCTCTTTTAGTGCGTGTTTTCAGGGACTGAAGCATTTGCTGGTCGTAAGTGGTTGCATTCAATGCGGCCATACAGGTCCTCGAAGTACATTTTTCTTGCGTGTTTTGCAAAAAGATTATTTTTATCAATACAAACTATTCAGTTCAACACATCAAAAGGATTCTATTTAAGAGTACACGTTAAGCTGCCCTCATGCTGTACATTTATTTTAAATTCATTTCTATGAGCGATTAGTTTGCTAAAAACAATGTGGATAGTACATTGATGAATAATGTTACATTTCTTCTCGCAAAAAATTTCTTCCGGTTTTTTGCATCGAGATTTCGTACGTAATCAGACTTTTTTTTATTATTCACTCCGAAGTAGTGTGTGTTTAAGTTCGATTTGGAAGTTTTTTTTTTTTTTTTTTTTTTTTTATGTCACAATCGCTCATACAGTTCGTAATTGAATTTAAAGGTTGTTAAAACAAGTACGCCATATCTAGAATAATTTTTTTAGCGTATGCATGCATGAGACTTGTTAAATTGTAGGCCAATATGTGCGCACGTAGATAAATAAGTTCATCGATATCTTTATGTTATAATTCAATAAATTGTGCCCAATGGCAAATGGCACGTTTCTTTTATTTATTTTCTTTATGTGTTTCATATACTTTTCCCTCGATTTGTTTAATTTTTCGTTATTTTCAAAAGAAGTTTAAGAATAAGTATGTTTAGAGTGAAACATTCCAATAATTTCTCCGAAATGAAAAAAGATTTTAAATGCTGTTAATCAGGTATATAAAAAATGTTCAATTCGTTTAAAAGAATAGATCAGTTTTCTTTCTATTGCATTTCAGCGAATGAATTCATTCGTGGAAAAATAAATCATCATTATTATAATAATATTGTTTATAACAATTGTTATTATTATTATTATTATTACTACTACTACTATAACAATGTTCATGTTAAATGTATAATACCTTACATTATTGAAAAATAGAAACAAAATTCTTTATAATCCGAATTATAGCATAATATTCAATATAAATATAAAAATATACTATATACCGTAATCATATTATTTTATATCAATACATTTATAATACATAATTATAAAGTAAAAAAAGTATTCAAAGTAATTCAATTTTTCGAATGTAGTTATAGTGGGAAATTTCTAAATGAAAGTTCCAATTTATTTACTTTGCTACAGACTTGAGAGCGAAAGAAAACCTCGGCCTCTTGGGCAAAATTGAAAAACGTCAAATTTGACAAATGCGGTAATAATGACTTGACGCAGTCAGTGAATAGCGGGAAACTGGCTCGACTCGTCGAGTCGAAGCGAGGGGTACGAGACGGGAGGCAACGGGAGGTGACGTAGGCTCATGGAAAAGCGTGTGACTGTGTGCACACTCGAGCTGATCCTGATATTCCTGATCATTTCTAATCTAAGGTCCCTGGCTCGAAATACAAGCGAGGCAGCAAGAGGGGTCCCAAGGGCCCCAAGGTCGCCTCTCTGATACCGGAAAACGAAGGGACTTGAATTTTCTTAACAAGTGATTGGGATTGAAAAACAGGATAGTACCCGACGCTGCTGACGATAGTCCATTAAAATCATTTTACCTATTCATTGCTGTGCACCAAGATCGCTGCACTTTATCTTTGCATCAGTTTCGTTTTAATCTGTGTATTGTTTTTACCTATTTCACTCTTTCGTCTAGTTTTTCTTTAGTTTCCAACTGAAATCGTTCAAGTTAGACTAAATTCGGAGTGTTATAGTTAACGTAAGCGGATGGGATATATTTACATAATAACGCATATTTTATTATTCAGCACGTTTGTCTCACTTCGTTTTATTCAGTGATGTTCCTGAAAATCTTCGGATCTGTTCGGCTCGGACCCCTGATGGTTCGAGGTGTGAATTTTGCGGTTTTGGGTCGCTTTCTCGCGATCCTATTGGCCAAGAAAAATTCCGATTACCTTTCATGCATCCGAGAGAGAGCGTAAAGAGGGAAGTCGCCTGGCGAGATTCCAAGCTTGTCTCGGGAGTTTCGGGACCACGGGGATCCCCCGGGGACCTTTTCAAATTTCGTGGTGAGCGAGGAATGATTGGAATCGTAGTAGACTGTATTTTTGGATTTTTTTTTCTTCTGTTAGAAAGAAAAGATATTCTCGTCACTCGTCATTTAAATATTAGGTCGATTCGCGGGGTGCAAAAGCTACAAAATCGAGTATGATGACTGGAATGCAACTTACCCGATCGAAAAAATCACGATTGGGGCAAGCTTGGGTAGTCGTGGGCCGAAATTAACCATCAAGGTTAGGCCACATTAAGCCCAGACATGGGAACAGACGCTTCTCATGTAAGGGCCATGTTTGGTTTCACGAATGGCCAAAATTCGTCCCAAGAGTGGACCAGAATGTCTCCCACGTTTGCCCGGGTATATTACCAATCGTGGCCAAGCTTGGCCCACGGAAGTAGCCAATATTGGCCAATCTTCTGCCGACAGTATTAAGCCATTTCTCTCTGTCGCAAAAACAGAAAAGAAAAAGATACATCTAGACAATAGACAATTAGTCAGACAATATTCAGCCACATTATATATGCTACCGAATATTGATCGACTAATGTCTATTTTCTGGATATATCTTTTTCTTTGGAAGGAAAGGATTGTTATGGTTTTAAAAAAAAGGCTAAAATTTTACAGCCACAATTTATCGCACGTCTTTATTGTTATGAATTAACAATTTAATGTCATTTTAATGTCCTTCGTTTTCTTGCACAGCTTTTTTATTTGTCCGATTCTTTTGCCCTCCATCCCAATCATAACTCTGGGCGAACAAAATTCCCAGGTCTGTAAAAAATTGTCTTGAAGACATTGGGGCATAAGTGTCGCCCTGTAGTTTTTTGTGGCAATTATGGCACACTACATCTGCAATAATAAGTTGTTACATTAATAATATGATTCGTAAAAAATATTGACAAGAAATTCGTAATCGATACGATAACGAATTTTTTGTGCAATATCATTTTCAATGTTAGCAATAAATTTCCAAATTATGCGTATTAAAAAAGAACATTTTTTTAATGTACACATTGAATGGAAAAAACTTATAAGCCGACATTATGAAAATTATAATAACTCATGCGGGTTTATACCGTTTAAATTTTTTAAACTTACACAGACTTTTCAAATCTGTCATTTAACCACAATCAAGTTTTATGTTTACTGAGGATTTTTTTTACTGTTTATTTTTAAATTAAAACATTATATCGCATTATTGATATGATATCTTCACAATTTATGTACCTTGCACGAGACTGCAGGTGCCGTTTTGGAAAAGGCCTTTTTTATAGATGTTTCTTTTTGGGCGGTGAATTATTTTTCAGCTGGAATTGCTGTGACACATGTTGAAAAATTTTTTTATGTAACAATCATTATTACATATTTGAATAAAAATTATGCATATAAACTATTGATCATCAGCAAATGTCGTTCATCAATATTTCTTTAATACAATGCTTTGTTAAACAATTTTACCTTTTCCAGCAATGCGATTTCCATTCTGAATAAACCTTCTAAGAAGATTTTCTCGTCCACGACGTATGGCTGCGTTTAGCCTATTATGCTCTCGCCGCCGTTCTTGTTGATCCATTTAAAGAAATTTTTAACTAAACTGAACACTAAACATTGATGATTACTATGATAGAAATTTTGTAAACATTGTCATGGTTGGCATTCAATACTGGCCTCAATTATGGCCAGCATTGCTATTCGGAGATACGGCGACCAATTCCGGCCAGGAAAATGGCCATAGTTGCTAATCCGAGATATGGGGAGTCAACTATAAAATATATAAAAATATGAAAATTTATTAAGAATAAAATTGTTTATGTGTAAATAATTCGTTAAGTATAAATTGCATCAAAAAAATTTTTAAATAAAAAACGTACGCTGCAACATTTTTGAGAAAAAATGTACAAAGTTTGTGCCGAAATTGGCAACGATTTTCAGGTTTTGCGTGCTCTAAAGAAATCATTTGCAGAGATGCAAACATTTATAATAACATTATATATTAATATGTATAATGTCATATATAATATTATATGTAACATCGTATATAATAAATAAAAATCGAGAGCAATATTACATTAAAATAAAATATTGTTTATAAACAACTTATACTATGTTTAAATATAATGTAAGATGTTTACCAGCCATTTGATAGTTATTGAGTAGTGGCAACTTTTTTCGAATTGCAATATGCATGTTGTTTGAAAAATAAATTGAGATTTTGAGGATAGCCCTTTTCCACACCACCAGTGGGGTAGAGTTCTTGGCGCGTTTTTATATCATGGTTTCCTTAGTAGGCCTAAGTCCACGATCCTAAATAACACCGAATATTCAAGAAATGTGCAACAGTTTATAAATATTCTAAAAAATCATTTCATATTTGTTGGAATATTCTGGTGACACTCAATAAGCATATTTTGCAGTATTTAGGATCCCTTGTTAATTACCAGCATTAAAAATCAAACAGTTTAAGTATAACAGTATACAAATATCATAGAAAAGACATGGTATATAAATACATATAATGTACTACATGTTTCTTTCTATATATTGTATTTTATGAATTTAGTGTTATTTGATTGTTATAACGGTTCTTGACAAGAGATTTTTTGAGATTTTGTTGCCAATTTGCAGTTAATGTGAATAGAAGAATTTAAATAGTTAATTTAATCCATTATCCTGTAATAACAGAAGTCAACATTGTTATAATATAATGTAGATTTTTTTCGGTTTAAAAAATATACTGAATAACCTTAAACAAAGTAGTGCTTGATTGTTTGAATATAAATTTTTGCTTGCGATTGTCAAAATTTACGAAGAACGCGTAGAGAATTAGAGTGGTTTTATTGCGCTGTTGTACTGATCTGATCAATAATTGATTGAGCAAAGAAATCACTAGGTTTGGGATACCTCAGGTTGTTGAGTGAAATTGGAAAAAGCTTAGGAATGTAAAAGATGAAAAACACAGTGAAACTGTTAAAACTGTTTAAAAATGTCAGTAGCGTCAAAAAATTCACACGAAACAACGTAGTAATAGACAAATCCTTGACATTGAAATTATTTCCTCTAACTATTTTTGTTACAAAACACTCTTTATAAAGTGTTATAACAAATTCTGATGTTATAGCAAAGAAACAAAGTGTAAAAAAATTAATTGTTTCCTACATTTTGCAAATTTAAATAACAATAACAATCGAAATATTAAAAATTGTTTCAACGTAGTTTACTAAGTATTCATAGAAAAATACGTATATTGCAAATGAATTTTTTTTTTCAAAATCAATAACGTTGGGCTCTAAATGACAAAATTTATTAAATAAGATGCGTTTCAGTGATGCCGTTGACATTTGTAATTTTTGCTCCTCTGAAAGTAATTGAATCAAGGAACGTATCACTTAAAAATTGTTGCGCACTTTAAAGCAACGTTATGGAATTTTTTATTCGCAAATCGTCAATCGAACACTTTTGATCTTCGCAAACTAAAAATTTATTTTTGAACAATCAAACGCTAGTTTTTTGAAGGTTATTCAGTATATTTTTTAAACCAAAAAAAATCTTTATTTTATTATAAAAATATTGACTCCTGCTATATGTACCTAGAATGTATTTATATACCATATCTTTTCTATAATATGTGTATACTGTTACTTAAGCTGTTTGATTTTCAATAATGATTATTAACAAGGGATCCGCAATACTGCAGAATATTCCAAAAAACATGAAATGATTTTTTTGAATATTCATAAATTGTTGCACATTTCTTGAATAATCAGTGTTATTAAGGATCGTTGACTTAGGCCTACTGGGGAAACCAAGATATAAAAACACTCCAACAACTCTACCCTAATGGCGGTGTGGAAAAGGATTATCCTCAAAATCTTAATTTATTTTTCAAACTACATGCATATCCTAAAGAGAAAAAGGAGCAACCACAATGGGCGCGGCCATTGTCCCAATGGGTGCAGCCATGTTGAATGCTTACTTCAATCCTGTAATTCCCTGAAGTTGACCGAAGCATTTGAATTTGAATCTTATGTCCAATGAAATTTCATTGTATTTTCAAGTTGATTCGAATTTATTTCATTGATTTTAATAAAAATTAAATAGTTGAAATTGGATTCTCGATTGGGTAGTATTTTTTTCCTTATGACATTGTATATATAGAATTTGAAAGAGCTGAACAGCCTATGATTCAAATAAATAACTATTTTTAAAACAGGAAAAGTCTGTGAGTAATATTGAAATTCTTTTGCAAATGTTAAAAATATGGGAAAACCTGTTTTTTCATATAAATCGAAATCATTACTGTTTTATTTTTTTAATTAAGGCGCATTTGAATGACCCACGTGAAAGTGGCTTAAAACATGTGCCAATTTCAAAGGATGAACTTCACCTAATAATTGGCTTTTATTTGCGAGAAAATACAAGTTAAATCAACGCGCGTAGCGCGCTACAGTATCTAGTTGCAATTTGAAAAAAGTTGTCACTACTCAATAACTATCAAGGCTGGTAAACATCTTACATTATAATTAAACATAGTATAAGTTGTTTATAAACAATATCATATTTTGATGTAATATTGTTCTAGATTTTTATTTATTATATACGATGTTATATATAATATTATATATGATGTTATATAAGACATTATACATATTAATATATAATGTTATTATAAATGTTTGTATCTCTGCGGATGATTTCTATAGAGCACGCAAAACCTGAAAATCGTTGCCAATTTCAGCACGAACTTAGAACATTTTTTCTTAAAAATTTTCAACATATGTTTTTTATTTGTAAAATTTTTTTGATGCAATTTATACTTAAGGAGTTATTTACACATAAACAATTTTATTGTTAATAAATTTTCATATTTTTTATGAAAAAATAAATATTCAAATCTAGTTCAGCATCACAAAAATCATTATATAAGTTGCATTTTAATCATCATGCTCGATTTTGTAGCTTTTGCACCTCGCGAATCGACCTAATATTGAAATGACAAGTTAACGAGAGTATCTTTTCTTTCTAACAAAAGAAAAAAAAACCCAAAAATACAGTTTACTACGATTCCATTCATTCCTCGCTCACCACGAAATTTGAAAAGGTCCCCAGGGGACCCCCGTGGTCCCGAAACAGGCTTGATATCTCGCCAGGCGACTTCTCTCTCTACGTTCTCTCTCAGACGCATGAAAGGTATCGGAATTTTTCTCGGCCAATAGGATTGCGAGAAAGCGAGCCAAAACCGCGAAATTTACATCTCGAACCATCAGGGGTCCGAGCCGAACAGATCCGAAGATTTTCAGGAACATCACTGGTTTCACCAAGTGGTAGCCAATTTCTACTTGCCAGTTCCTACTCATTGCTACTCATGCTGAATAGTATATACCTAACCATCGTTTAGATGATTTGGGTTGGGCTTTTTTACGTGAAATTTTTTTCTAAAGTATTTGTATCAATATCTTTGAGACACTTATATTTCCTGTTTGCTTTAATTTTAGTAACTTACTTCGTCTTGAAGAATTTCCTAAATATCAGCTTAAAAGTTGATTTTACTTAGGGGAGAGCGGGGCTGAGTGCGCACTTTGTCAGAACAAAAACCCTATGAACAAAGAAACTCGCCTTAACGTGTTTGAAGTTGAAATAATTGAAGGGAAAAAAGCAATTACTAAACGTTTTGGTAAGAGTTCGTCGATCAAAAACAGTAACATTGCAAGAAAATTTTTCCGAAAAACAAAGTTACGATTTTTCTGCGTTAGAATTAGGATCTACCTATAGAATAAAAATAGTCCATTTTGCATCTAGGGAAAAAATAAATTTCTCTCAAAGGTATAAGTTATATCCCGAGCCGAAGGCGAGGGATATATTTACTTGAGGGAGAAATTAATTTTTTTCCATGGTGCAAACGTTTTTTTAGACCGCTATAATAAAAAAATTATTTCTACTGAACAAAATACGATCAAGTTATTATAACACGAAGAAAAATTTACTCGTAGGAATTAATAGAAATTAACTTTAAAGCTAATAATTCGAAAATATCCTACGACAAACCAACTTACATTAAAGTTACATGGAAAAATAATTGTCCCATTGATTTCGACAGAAAAGTGATAAAAAAAAAAAGAAAAAAAATAACATCAAATCATTGTTTAAACTATTATTTGTCCATTTCATATAAAAGAATCTTTTATTAGCAAAGTCATTGCATATAAATTTAAAAGAATTAGGAAATATTATTATTGAATGCTTCTTTTAGAATATTTTTTCATTTGCAACTAACAATAAAAAAAAAAAAAATAGGTTCATCTATCAGAAATTGGAAAAACTATTCTCTTTAAAAAGAATTATCGGGAAATATTGCAAATGAACTGAGTGTTTCTTTCTGACACGATTTGGAAAACCTTTGGAAAGAAATTGTTCAGTAATATAACAAGTTAAATTCTTTCTAAAATGACTTATTATTAGCGAGTTACCTTGAGTGAGCGTTAAAATCTTATTTGTGTATGAATCAATGTGTGAAAACTTAATGCCCGTGCCTCTTCTAGAGAAAAAGTAAGGAGAACACACGGGATAATTTTGAGTAATAGAAGTCGTTTTTGACCTGCGAGATTTCCCCTTCATTTCGTTCATTTGGTCTCGAGAGTTTGCTTCGATAATTTTAAGGCCCGGTTACAAGGCTCGGCGCTTCATCCCAAGCCAAACCCGTTTGTATATATATATATATATACACTAATCGCTTTGGCTCAGAGTGGATTGTTGCGCCGTGTAACCAAGCCTTTAACCGCCAGTCCTGTAGAGTCCTGCAAAGTTTTCTATTTGGACAGTAGGTCTCTTTTCTGGGATAGCCGAACAATCGGGAACAATGTCTACTTATACTTCCAAATGTTTTTACGATTTATTTTTGGGTGTTCAACAATTCTAATTTTTTTTCAGCAAAATTCAGGGTAGTTCAGAATAAACTATTTTCTAAGTTTCATGTCGAATAACTGATATTTTGTGATTATGAAAATTATCGAATGTGTTATATACATATGAATGTATAGTTTCATTTTGGGATGTTTTCATATTTTTTTTTTGGGGGGGTGATCCACAACATGTATTGAAAACAAAAATTGGCGGTTGTGAAGGAGATTTAGTCGACTATTATTTCCAAGTTTCATGTTCAACATCGCATAATTAGTGACGCACAAAATTACCACAATTTAACATATTATGCATATAAATGTATACTAGAATACAGTAGAACATGGATGCAACGAATTGCTCGGGGGTCTTAATAACCTAATTCGTAGCATCCACATTGCGTTTGAACGACCCGCTTCAGCATTGTACCAAGTATCTCGTTCGTCTTATTGAAAGTGCCCGGACCCCGGCCCAAGCCGACAAAAATGAAATGGCACTGAATTAATTGCTTTTTCGACTCTCAAAAATTTCCACTCAAATAGCCTCCCACGGCCTACAACATCAAAATTCATTCCTGGTTGTTAAGCGTTCGCTCTACTCACGTTCTACTGTACTAAAGGCGGTTTCGTAATTTTCTGTAGAGGTGCTAAACAACAGATTTTCTTTTATGAATTCAGCTTTCCAAAATATTCACACATTTCGTTGTTATTTACTAAATTTTTATCGAATATCAAATTTTAAAAGATTTACTGAAATTATGTTAATATGCATATTACAATTGTATACTTTTAATTGGGATTGTTTTAAATGTTTTTAAGTATGTATTCCACTTATAAAAATTTACACATTCCTTCAGTGGATTTCTGAAAGTTCCTTTTTTTCATGTTTTTATTAGGGAATGTTACGTAGTATGTATTTTGCTTTCATGTTCAACAACAAATATTTAGAAATGAAAAAATATTAACGAAAGTTTTATACATATATTATATGAATGTATACTCATAATTAAGGGTATATTGATAACTATTTTAGGAGATGTTCCATAGCTAGTAATTTTTCCGGAAAACTCAGGGTGGTTGATTAGGTACTATTCGACATTATTTTCAAGACTTGAGTTCAACATTGGATATTTAGTGTTCCAAATTAATTATCGAATGTTCTATATTTTTTTCAAAGTCCTACAGATGCGCCATGTGTCTTGATAAATTTTTAGGGGGTGCTCCATAGTATTTATTTTGCAATGAAAATTCGTGAATGTTGAAAATATCCTTTTAATGTTATATGAAAATTTCCAATTGCAACAACAAATATTTATAAGTAAAAAAAGATGAACGTAAGTTGTATACTCATATTTAAGGGTATACTGATAATTATTTTAGGGGATGTTCCACAGTTAGTAATTATTCCGGAAAACTCAGTGTTGTTAATCAAGTACTATTCGACATTACTTTCAAGTCTTAATTTCAACATTTAATATTTAGTGCTCTAAAGTAATTAAGAAATATATATTTTTTCAAAAGCTTAGCGATGCATTTTTACAGTGGTTGATTTTTAGGGGTTGGTTCGGCTCAAAGAGGTGCTTCATCCCTTTTTCGTGTATTTTTGGCTCCAATAATCATATTTTAACCTATTCCTTTTACAATTATTTGAATTTGATGCAATTTCGATTTTACCATAGTTATGTATTTTTGATGAATTTTCATCGTTGGAAACTTCAGGTACATGGTTACTATTACAGAAATTGATTGCTTCACATACATTAGACATCAAAAAATGTTATTTTAAGAAAAAATCACTATTTCAAAAATCAAAATCAATATCTTATTTTTCAATAATAATTAATTTGAGAAAAATATAAAATTATCTTTCTTAAATATATGTGTTGAAAATTTCAAACTTAAAATTCAAATTTTTAGTTTCAACTTCATACACTTATTTCATTATGGTAACATTCGAAAAAGAAACTGGCATGAGTTCAAAAACTCTTGAGAGAAGTGAAACTTCTCACGGCAAACTACTGCAAGTTCAATTAAACAAAAAAGAAAGTTTGTTCAATTTTATGAGAAAAAAAAACTAAAAAAAAAAAAAAAAACATTAAAACCAAAGCATGAACTGCATTTAAAACTGTAGCTTAAAACTGATTTTAACTCAGAATGTTCTTTATCACTGGGTATTTATCTATATAGAGAAGAGACTCTACATATTTTAAACCCTAAAATTTCTGGAATTAAGTCAAGGGAATCAAAACTTGCAGCCATATAGCGTGACCTCTGATTTTACTTAATTATTTAAAAATGTATTTTTGTCTATGACATTGTGAAAAAAAAAAAACAAAATGTTTTCAATTTTTGAAGTGAATAGACTAATGTTTACTAACAAATCAAAACTTATCTATGTAAAGTTTGAGAAAAAAAATGAATTACAAATAAAATAAAGAACAAATAAAAAATACAAGATTAAGTTTAGAAGGAACACTGGAAAATCAAATGTTGGATTAAAGTACATTAAAATAGAATTGCATTGAAATAAATAAGATTCAATCTACTTCAATAAATTCGATCAAGATAGCTTGAAACTTGTATTTGAGTGTTGAAAAAAAATTCTGAATATTTTTAAGTTTATCATGTTATAAAATGAAGGTAACAAAATAATTTTCTTGACCAAGTTTACTTTTACACTAATTTTTGGAATGGTCTCATTTACCTTGACATTATTAAATAAAATATTCAAAATATCGTCGTATTGTCAGCTTTCATGAAATTCACTAAAATAACAAAGTCACAAATGATTCAACGTAGAAATTTATTTTTTTTGTAACTGAAATTTGTGACTATTATTATTTTAAATTTTCTTTGCTTTTCTTTTAAATATTTATCCTGTAAAATAAGATTTAAAAAAATGTTAATCTCTAATTAGAAGAAAAATCAGTGTCAAAAATTCTCGACACTAACATTCAATTGAATATTAATTTATTAAAAATAAAATATCAATTGAAAAAGATTCAATCTATTGAAATAAATTAAAAAAGACAGCAAGTGCTGACATAACATTCTTAATATTTTAAGTCTAGCATGTTATAAAATTAAGATAACAAAATAAAAAATTATCCATCTGTCAACTTTGTTGTACTGTGCATTTATTACAATAAAGAAACATTTTAGTCTTATTATTCGTGCTGTACAATAATTTGTAAAATTAAAAATAATAAATCTTCAATTTCCAAGTAAGTTTTATTTCTTTATTTAATCATTCATTCTTTTTTTCTACATTTTGACTCAATTCGAGTCCTTATCAAGATCTATTACACATACCAATAACAAAAATTAATAATCATAAACATAGAAGTATAAATAAAATCGACTTTTATGCAATAGTAAGATTAAGATTTTACTGTCTTCTGGAAAATATAAGAAAAATTCTCAGAGTGTTATTTATTTATGAATTTTTTTTTTAAAGATAAAATTCAATTTTTTTGCCATGACTGCGCTTTAAAAAGACCAAACAAAACTCTTTGGACATTACTTACATTGCTGTAGTATTGAGATAATTTTAAAAATTTTGGCCACAATTTTTGACATGATTGCAGATACAATTTATTAAGCTGTATTTTACATTTGTGTAGTATATTACATTACTAGGGCTGTAAAATCATTTCCTACGAGTGTGAGGGTTGCGGTCCGAGGCGATGCCGAGGACCATAATCACACGAGTGAAGAAATGATTTTACGTCTGAGCAATGTACTATATTTTACATTATGAGTACGGTAAAGACATTTTTGTATCGTCGAGCGGTACGGTAAAGTGGACTTTACCGTACGGAGTAATGTACACGGGGAAAAAAGCGGGCCAGAATCTAGTCCATTTGGATTAGAATGTATTCCGAAACGGAATCACTTTTACCCCACCCATTCGCTCACTTGCCTCGGTATTCGTATAGTGCCGACTGTTGGGTAGACGCTGCGCTTTTTACGGAGAGCACAGTGATGACTTGTCTCTAGTCCGATTTCGTGCCGGAATCTGGCCCGTTCTCAGCATAGATTACTGACTTAGCTTTTAAGCTTCATTGAACTTACTATGAAGACAAGTGGTCTCTGAATTAGGTACTTCGATTAAAATTGATAAAGTACTTAATAAATATGGAGTTATCAAGTTTTTGTGTTAAGTTAACACAAAAAAAACTTATGATAAATAAATTAATACTAACAATTGAATAATAATGATATCTTGTGTAATAATTTATATTATAATTTCATATTTATTACAATGAGACTATTGCTTATAACTACATGATAATTGTAAACTAAAAATAATGGAAATTATTTATTCATATGCAAAATTTATAACTCATAATAACTTTTATTATCATTTTTTTCAAATTATTGGAATTTTTTAAAGTTACTCATACAATAATTTGATAATTATAATAATTAATTGTATTGAAAGTAAACGTTTGCTATGCATTATTTATATTATAAATACAACTACACGTATTTCAAAAGTATACAATTAATATAAATGGTATGAAATTCCAAATAGAATTCAAGTCAAATGAAATTAAAAATAATATACTCAATAGTATAAATTTAAACATTGACTGACAAAAACTAATACGAGAACCGATAACTGCAAATGCACACAACGAACATTACATTTTTGCTAAACAATTGAAAGTTAGGCGCACATCATTAGCCCTACATTTGACTGTCCGCAAAACAAAAATCAGGCCAGATTCTGACCCGTACAGGGGCTTGGGTTAAAGCGAGCCTCACAAAGCCGCGTCGCTGTATTAATTTTGGTCCGCTTTTTTCCCCGTGTAAAAATAAAAAAGTGATAACATTTTTTTACATGTATATAAAAGTTATTTTTATTTTTTTTTACAAAAAAGATCGTGCTTACAAGATGACATTTTTTATTAAGAATATTTAGATAAAGAGTTTGTATAAATAATGCAATTTTTTCAATTTTTCTGAACCTGAAGTGTTGATATAAATACTGAAACCAAATTCGTAATTTACATTATGAAAATAATTTTACGTTATCATGTGCAAAAAAATTAATATATTTTGTACAATGTTTGAAATAAATGACTATTTTTTGAAAGTTACATATTTTTCGATATATAAAACTTGCAATACTCAAAATAAGGGCTTTTCTGTGGGTAGTCTTTAAGAAAAAAAATTTTATTCATTTTTTCCTTAATTTCATTCAATTGATTTGAAAACGCATTACATCACCCACAAATTAGTAAAATGAAAAAAGGATGTTATGAAATGTAATTGAAGTTTAATTATTCGACAAATGCATATATGAATGTTATATATCTATATGCAGAAGTATAAAAAAACATCTCACCGACGCCGAAATGCCCACAGACTAAAGGGCCGTCAACTTCAGCAATAAACAAAGTTATTCCGGTATTTTTCGATTTATAATGGTGAACTGGGACCAAATTGTTCGATTTCACTGAAGCAACAAGTTCAAAACCACGCATATTTGATGCTGGAGACGTGTCGGTCGGTGCCATTTTTTCAGTGTCGGCCTACTCCCATAAGAATCAATGGTGCATGGAATATAGTTCCGCATGCAGCGAGCCTGACGTAGACGGCGCTCGTGAAGCAAGGAAATTATTTGAATTGTTTCCCGCTCTCGTTCAAATGAGAGCGTACGTGAAGGTTTTTTATATGATTTCGGTACTTCTGAAATCGTTTGCGTGTGTACATATATAATGATTGATATTAACAAAATACCGTACGTAAATAATTTTATTGTGTTAAAATGTAATTTTTGTTACATCACCTTTTTGTACATACTGTTACATTAGCATGAATATGACAGCGTTTATAAAAACTGGAAATGATGATTATAATAATAATATGATGAATAATATTATGATTTATATAATTACAATAATGTCATGTTGGTAAAAAAACCGTGATATTAGGGATATTAAATACTGGAAAAAGGACCCCTAGTAATTCTGCGTTTTATGAAATCTTGAAAAAATTTTAATAAAATTGTTGAGCTTTTTATAAAATTTCAATTTTTTATAAAGTGATTTCATAAAAACTTTATACAAAAGCCTGCGTTTTATGAAGCCATTTTATAAAACCTTTATAAAAACTTTATACAATTTTTATAAAGTTTTGAATTTTAATGTATTCTTCTTTACAAATTATTTTATAGAAATTTGATAAAGGTTTTATAAAATGGCTTTATAAAACGCACGCTTTTTCATGAAGTGTTTATACAATCACTTTATAAAATAGTGAAATTTTATGAAAAATATTTTTCATTTTTCTTTTGTTTTTTTTTTTTCTCCACTGCCCGGCACCATGCACTTAGAAGCTCTTCAGCCAATGCCGTAAAAAGATCCATGTTAATTTCACGCCGATGATTGTAGCACGTAAACATTCTCATGCCTAAAGTTTCCATCACGAGATCGGCGACGATTTCCCGAACATTATGGAAATGAACCATCCGGTCCACTTTTTTTGCCACAGGTGCAATCCTACTTTCCACTCTCTTCTTCAGAGATGGAGAAGTAAATTGCTCACTGCACTCGTCACAAGCTGTTATTTCGTGAATCCGCATAAGGATTTTTTCAATGTTGCAGTTACTCAAAATCTCTTCCTCTTGGATGTTCGACTCCGACGGACTTTGGAGTCGCCGATCGTTTGAGGAAAGATTTTTCCACTCCGCATCCAATTTCCTTTTCCCGAAGGTGTCGACGAAGGTAATGTGGAGGAAACTCGACCCATCTGCCTCGGAATTTCCACAACTGGGCAGCGTGGTTTGCAAATTTCCGCGAGCGATCGCCGTCATGAACTTTTCTTGAAATTGAAAAGCTGTTGGGCAACGGTTAGTTCCCCCGAATCCTTGAATGCGCCCTAAAAAGTTTTCGAGCGCATCCTGGTTTGCAAACCGGGGATAAAAATGCTCGAAATTTTCTGCACGTAACCGCTGCCACAGCTTTTGAAAACCATCAATAGTTTTTATCCAGTTTTTTATCGATGGTACTAAGGTCATTTTCCGAGTTGTGGGTTCTTCGTACTGCATGGTTCTTAACGTTGATTTGGCTGCAGTCCATAGCTCGTGTTGGGCCGAGGTCGTTGACACGGTAGACCGCAGCGTTGTCGAAGAACCATGAGGACCGCCATTCAAGGAATCGAAAAAATCGTTGAAAAATTGCAAAGCCCTCGCTGTACCCAGATAGCAACTGTGCGACGCACGTAAGTCGTACGAGTGCGAGCGCACGCGTGCGTGCAATAATTTATCTGAATGATACGCACGTGCGCATCTTGGTCTCACGTATGAACCCACAATGAACTTTCATTGCGAGTTTTTGAGTTGGTAGCATTTTATGCGAAGCTGTGCAAGGTACTTGAGTCGCACTAGTGTGAGCGCACGCATGCGTGCAATAATTTGTCCAATTGAGACGCACGTCGCACATATGCTGCGAGATGTTGCGCATGCGTGTTTATCCACGTCAGTGTGATCTATTAGTGACGTGCAGTGACGTTACTGAACATAATATAACCTAATATATTATACGTGACTCTCGTGGCCGTGGATGGTCAATCATTTAATCATCAATTATTAAATAATTACAAAATAAAATTACAATTACAATTGTAATTTTTCAATTTACTGCAATTGTCAGTGTTAAAAAATTTGAGTGATAATTATTATTACTCTTAAGGTGCAATTGGGTGACATTTCACCAGTGTGCATGGGCTTTTTGCAATCGACAATTTTTAATTTAAAAAAAAATCTTTCACATGAAATCTATCAGTAAATGTATACATTTTGCAGGAACTACAAAGTAAATAAATACTTTCTGCTGTGAGTTGACGAAAATTTTCACTTTCTGCACTAGAACGAAAAATTGCAGTCAGTAATATCATACCGGCGTGACGTATATTGTAAGTTTTATTTATTACAGAACAGTAAAAAACATTTTTTCAAAACCCTCATGCGTGCAGGTAATCGGAGACTCACGCGTGTGAAATTTGTGAATTCTCATGTGTGAGAGGCATTTGAGTCGCATATGACGTAGCAACGGTATGCTCTGTGAGTCTCATGCGTGCGAAAAAACTCGCACGCGTGACTCGCATATTGCACGCACTACGACTTCATTTTGCTATCTGGGTAGCTTCTGCGTCTTTGCCTCCGTTTTCGTCAAGTAATATTGGCCCGGTCCCAAAAGCTGGAGAAGGTCCTTTTTTAGCTGAAAAACGGAAATATGTATAATTATGCATTTCAAAAATACTCCTGACATTTTTGTTTTCTTAGGATGTTGTTCATGACGTTGTACCTTGTTCAGCCGCGATACGTCTGATGCAGCTAGCAAATTTTTCACTGAAAACTTGCGCAGCAAGAAAAACACGCATTTTCTGTTTTCCCTGCGGGTCAACATGGTTAGAGGAAATTTTCGGTAGCATTTTATTTCCTTTCCTCTGCAGGTCGATTCTGAAGGCTCTTCGAATAACTTCCCATGTCGCTCGGCCCCCTGACTGGGAAAATTCTTTGCAGTGTAATGGTTTGGTCAACAAATTATTCCTTATCCCTTTCAATAAATGGGGGACATCAAATAATGGAATTATTTCATTTCCATCTACACTGAAAGTTGTACCTGCGAAAACGAAACGAGAAAAAATCATGTACCTGAAGTAGGTAAATTTGTAGATAATTTTTTTAATGCGAAAACACACTTCGTAGTTTAAAAAAAGAAATGCAAGCATTAAAAAGAAGCAAAGTATTAGTAATTTTGAATTCCGTACTCTTCTCTTAATTTGATTAGGAACGTATTACATTTGACAGTTTGTAAAAACACATTTAAAGCTTCAATTAATATTAATTTTTGAATGAAAAATTTTATTTACGTTCTTCTGTGGTTCAACCAGCATTACTTTGTTTGATGAGCTCCGCAATAGCAGGGGAATTACAGCATCCTTGGTCGGAGACTGTGGCTGTAGTATAAAAATTTTTTTGCTTTATTTAATTGTTCTACACACATTGAAGTATAAATCATTCAGAACAATTACATAATTAACGTTTATTATCATTTTCTTTAAAAATATTTTTATTATAATGCGTTATAAATGTTATTTTTATATATTAACTGTAACTATTCTATTATTTGTGAATTCAATTTCAGCCAGTAACTTTTCTTGAAAAAAATCATAAATAACACTGAGCATCACGTTTATGTTCAAAGCAACTTCATTGAGTAAATATAATTTTTCACTGCACTTACCAACGACCTTGACTCCAACTGCAAATGCTTGGCGAATGCGGTCCTCGATCAAAGAAGCCAATGTATGTGTACGGACGGTTTTACTAGAAAAGTTATAAGAAAGGGGAAAAATCCACCCTGACTTAAACCCTTTCAATAAAAAAAACCAGAGCATGATCTGCTTTCTGGTTGGTTCCAAAAATGCCATAGTCCTCTAAACCGAACATTTTCCCCCTTTTTAACTCTACTCTGTCTTTTATCGCCATTTCGTTGATTTGCAAACTACATATCCTCTCATCCGGTGGTAAATCCTGAACTCTCAATCTCAGCATTTCCATGAAAAATGCAGATATACCGCAGGAAAGAGGAACATACGTGAAAAGGCGTTTTATACAGCTAGAGGAGGGATACCCTAATGCTCGTCTGACTATTTTGTACACTCTACCTCCTAGCCGTTTATACAGGATCATGGCATCGGATTTCGATGCTTCATCGTATGGCATCTGCAGCAATTAAAAATTCGAAAATGGGAAAAAAAAACTAAACACATATTTCTGTTTTCCATTGTTTAATGGACACATATTGTAATTGACAATTTGTTAGGCACATTTTAAAATTCATCTCATACCCGCTGTCGTACATACATATCATACAGATATTCAAAACACTTGAAAATACATCAAAAAAGAAATCATATTTCACAATTGATGAATTTTTGTATATATCATATAATATCTTAGAGATATTGAAAACACTTGATTATGTATCGAAGATGAAATCATATTTTACCCTTGATGGATTTTTGTATATATCACACAATATCATACAGACATTGAAAACAGTTGAAAATGTATCAAAAAATAAATCATATTTCACAATTGATGAATTTTCTATGCATCATATCATATCATATCACTTTGCGAACGCCGGTAAAAAAGCTATTCACGAGAAATTCAATCTTGTAAAGTTGCAAGTTCAAAACATGAATAAATCACACTAGTAATTATCCAATAGAAATCATTGTCCATTTTAAACGAGGAAATATTTTGTTATTTCATACCCTAGTAATTCTGAGTTTTATAAAAACTATATGAAATTTTTATAAAATTGTTGAACTTTTTATAAAATTTCACTTTTTTATAAAGTGATTTTATACAAACTTTATTAAAAAGCCTGCGTTTTATACAGCCGTTGTATAAAGCCTTTATCAAATTTTTATAAAGTTTTGAAATTTTGTGTATTCTTCTTTATAAATTATTATATAAAGTATTTTATAAAAATATAATAAAGGTTTCATGAAGGTTTTATAAAATGGCTTTATAAAACGCAGTTTTTTCTATAAAGTTTGTATGTAATCACTTTATACAATAGTGAAATGTTATAACAAATTCAGCGATTTTATGAAAATTTTATAAAGATTTCATAAAAATCAGAATTACTAGGGTAATACTTTGTGATTCATCACTGGTTCATCAATTTAAATTTAAATTTAATATAAAAGTATTTTTACCTTCAAAGCTTTTTTTACAGCTTGTGTAATGTTTTTTTGGTCAACAGGGTGGAAGCCTTCGCAAAGTTTTTCGAATAAAGCTAATCGATCCCTTTTCTTAATTTTTTTCGAACTTCTAGCAACGGGTGTCTCTTTTTTGCTTTGCGATTTTCCCAATTTTCTTCTCAGTTCACAAATTTGTTTTTTACACTTTTTCAACTCGTCGTACATGCGGAGTTCAGTTGGAGTTTCTAAATTCGACCTTCTTCGAACCTCTCCAAGAATGGACAGGCTAAAACGTGCAGAAGAAGATGTTGCGACGCTTGACACACTATTGTCTAGTGATATAGACGTTGAATTGAGTTGCTCTGCAGCATTTTCATTCGATATTGAGGAATTCTCCGTGGTTAAAGGAACTGTGTCCATGATTCGACAGACGGTGGTACTTCTGGGTAAATTGGAGGCTCAGTTTGTTGTCTGGTATTGACAACAGGAGATCGGCTGCGACTTCTTTCATGAACTGTTTGACGAACATGGCTTCGGCTTGGTCGCTCACAAGCAGCTGGGACACTGTTATACACAAAAAACATTTAATTATGTAAATACCAAATCTTCCTAAGAAATTGTAAATTGTAAATTTTTAGTTGCCATACAATACTTTTTTTATTACAAAAAATGTGCATCATACTGTCAAAATAAAATATCAACGACATAAAATAGAATTCGAAATTGGAAAAAATTTTTAACATGAACATTTCACTCAAGTAAATTGTAAAAAACAAATTATATTCAGCGTGACTCATTATTGTTAACTGTGAGATATACTTTTGCTTACTTTTCCTCCATTTCCTCAGGCAAATGAAGGGTGGGAATAGTGTTCGGCTTCAGCAGCCTCTTTTTCTAAACATCCTCCTGTATAGTGTCCTCTGGAAAATGTAGGCAGCAAACTCCATGGCGCTCTCGTTCTTTTTTTAGGCAACTTGAAATATCGTACCGACTTACAAATCTTCATTTTTTCACATTTAATAATTTAAGAAATTACATTGCCTCGAGATATGCGGGTAATATTAGACAAATGACAAATAAAAATTTGACCAACCATATACTCGAAGATAATGCAAGTATGGTGAAAATTGCACTATTTATACTTTTACATCAAATTGCAAATCAATATATTGCCATGACATACTGAGAAAAAGGTTACTCATATATAGGTTATAATTCGGAACATTTATGTGAACATGAGTTAAATCAAATCTAAGAAAACACCACTACCTTCAAACCAAAAATAATGACGTAATTAGTACATTTCTCAGATCCTCTACGTATTCACATAATTAGTGATAATTAATAACTCACCAAACAAATCCGGTCGCTTAATTGCCGTCAACCACATCTCCTGGAGTTTTGCGTTTCCCGGTATAATATGACACGGATATGCACTTAAGCTTTTGCAACCTGGCACGCAACATTTTTTTCGAACCATTTTCGATTTAAATTTGTTTTGATGTTTCTGGATGTTGTTTATTTTGGTTTATTGTTTACTGTTTACTTCTGAGCTATGGCTGCGATCGGCTGCGATCGGCTGCAGTAGCAGAGGCGAAACTAGCGCCGTCTACGTCAGGCCCGCTGCAGAACGGAACTAAATCCCTTGCTTCGGAAACGGGCGATTTGGGCCGACAATGCCATTTTTTACAATATTGACAATGTTGACAATTGACTATTGTTGTTGACAGTTACACAGTAATGCACAGTAAAAAATAGTGTGGAAAACAGTTGAAAAACACTACGCTGATGGGCGTCAGTAACCAAAAGATCTACGCTGACCTAGAGGAAATTACTAGGAGCGGTAGTGAGCGGTAGTGAAATTCCCACCGCACGAAAATTTACTAGCTCTGACCAGGGATGGGGAATTTGGGCAACGGTTCTGGAGCAGATCTGGAGCGACTAGTGTTCACTAAAAATCGATTTTGATTCGATGTTAACATCGATGTTATAACTCGATATTGGCGAAGTTAACATCGATGTAGGGAAAAACCTTTAAATTTAAAATGTAACCGTGAACCGTCATTCAAATTACTTATTATTGACGTAGATTATTCCATAAATAAATTTTTCTCAACAATCATACGACAACTATGATAAATTCTAGACATTTAAAGCATTTTTGATAAAAAATTTGTGATTGAAGTCAAAATTTTTCAATGAACGATATATTCGAGTGCTAGAATGTATACATAATATGGAAAAATGAATATTTCGATGTACTTGATTTTCTTTAAAAAATCGGCAACTCAACTAAAACATTAATTAATTAACAAATAGCAATTTCGACAACATCAATTAATACTCGGTAACATCGACAACATCGATTTATAATCGACAATATCGATTAATAATCGGCAACATCGACAACATCAATTAATAATCGGTCGCACCGATTAAAACTTCGATTATCATCGATGTTTTCAAAATAGATTTTTAGTGAACACTAGGAGCGACTATTGCTTGTTTCCCACCCAGGAAAATGCTACAAATTTCGAGCTCTTATTGGCTGAGCCGCTCATATGCTCCTTACTAATGTAGGAGAGAGATGAGTAGCTTTCGCTTCCTCTACGCCATGTTGCGTCTTGTAATTTGAAGAGCGTGAAATTTTACATTGTTTGAGTGACCGTGGATGACCGGGAGAAAATATTTTTTCTGAGGAAAACGAAAGTTTTATGATTTGGGCGTTGGACCTTTTTCGAGATCGGTAGATTTAGAATAGGGAGTATTCGCTATCGGTGTTTTTTTATCCAAAATTATGTTTTATTATTCAACAAAAAGTCCGAAAATGTTATGTGGATTTTTGAAATCTAAAATTAAAGAGTCTATTATTCATTTGAAAAGTGACGAACCAAAAACGTTTGCTGCAAGATCAACTCGTTATAATTGTTATGATATATATACATAGTGCATAATTTATAAATACAAGAAAATGTTGCATACATTGTAAAAAAAACTTTCCATGCATTTTAGAAAGTTAATACCCTATAAAAAAACTTCAAAAAAGTAAAAAAAAGGTTGTCGGCTAATAAAGAACAAAACTAACCAGCTGAAAATAATCAAATGATCCGTCATTTATCCGGTGATTTGACTGATCATATGGATAAATGGGCATTCTGGTCAAATAACTAGACCAAATGGGTCGACAAATGGATTTCCAAATGATCGAACAAACGTCTGACCAAATGGAACAGCCAAATAAAATGGACAAACGTTTTTTCATTTGGGAACGTTTTGAAAAATTTCAAAGTTTTTCAACAAAAATAATTGCGTCATGATTTTTGCTCCTCTGTCGAAATCTCTATCTAACTGATTGTCCATTTTATTTGGCTGTTCGATTTGGTCAGGCGTTTGGCCGATCATTTGGAAATCCATTTGTCGACCCATTTGGTCTAGTCATTTGACCAGAATGCTCATTTATCCATATGATCAGTCAAATGACCGGATAAATGACGGATCATTTGATTATTTTCAGCTGGGTAATGTCAAAAAAAAACATGATTGGTATCATGGTGACCAAAGAAGTATTATAAACTTTTGTGTAACAAAAATTATTGATATCCAATTGTCAGCCAAACCCAATCAAATTTTGAAGCAAAAATGTATGCTGCCATGCCTACTAAAATGTCATAAAAGACAGAGAGACATAGTGGTACCCTAGCAAACGCGCGTTCACCAAACGTTCACCGAAAGTTGGTGAATGTTTGGCGAACATTCGGTGAAAGAACGGTGAACCCACCTGGTTTCAGATGTTTGGAGTACTTAAAAACGTGGAAAAAGCATTCCAAAGCGTAGAATGATTTATTTGATGAATTTAGCAAACGTCAGGTATACGGAAAGTTGCTTACTTTTTTTATTTAATGCAAAATTGTGATTTGTTGAATTCCGGACACATGAAACTTCAGTCGATAAAAACTCGCACCTTTTTACCTGTTTTTATCGACTGAAGTTTCATGTGTCCGGAATACAACAAATCACAATTATGCTGTCACGAGCCAACTCGATGACAGAGAGGACCGAGAAGTGAGATATGAAATCTCCCGCTCGACCCTCGAACCTACGTTGTATATTTGCCGCTGGAAAGAGATAGTTGAAAACAATAAAACAACAAGTCCATTTTAGAAAAGAATAGAGAAATATATATTCAATATTAAATGAAAATTACAAGGATAGGAAAGAGTAGAGTTATTTCGTTTCATTCATAATTCACTCTCAGACAAGGTTATAATAGTAGAAACAACAAAATCAAATCAGTAAACCACACCATTAAATGAAACCGCAAAATAATTTTGTTTATCTCGTAAGCTTTAAACAGCCTAAACTCATGACTCAGAACTAAGTCAATAGTGATAAATCGAAATCGTACGCGTCTAAAATATTATCATCTATAACGCGAGGGGAAGATTGCGCGAGAGGTATTGGATCAGAGGTCCCAAGGGTTGACTTCTCTACAGGTGCGATGGGAGCGGGTGTGGGTAGTATTTCAGGCAAAGGAAAACATGAAATTTTCGAGTTAGATACATTCGCTCGCGAGACAATGCGTCGCCGATCAGATAACGCTTCTCGGCGAGTCTTTGAACCCAGGGGCGTATCCCTGGAGTATTTCTTGATGAATCCGCAGGAGGCGCATTTAATAGTTAGTGCATGTGGATGAGAGCCGAAAGGGTTCTAGCCAAATATTCTTACTATTTCTTGTCTGACCCACTTCTGAGGGTCGTCTATTACCGTCTCGTTATTTGGGAGTTTGCGAATTGCGCGGTATTTGATCCAAACGCCCAATATGCTCTTTTCTATGAATTTCTTTTTGCTCGCTCCTAATCGCAAGCCGTCTCCGAGCACTGCCTCAGAATTTCGCCGACAGTCGAGACCACTAAACAACAATTTAACCTTTAGGTTATAATTGAAAAACTTGAATATTAACCCCAAAGCCTCAAATAATTAATCCCAAACCCTCAAATAATCCCAAAACGTCGTATTCAATATTTCTCGAAAAATATAACCCTTCTATATGAGCACTCAAATGATTTCTTACTCGTATTTCTTTTTCCTTAAGCAAATCTTGCGAACGTCTTTATCCGCTACCCTCGAAGGGCTAGGCGCAGAAACCTGAGCCTCCAGAGTTCGGGAGAAATTGCGGGCGAATTGCTTAGGTGCCAGTTCTCTTTTTCTAAATACCAGAATGGTTTATATGCCGGTGATTAACACCGCGTCACCGCCTTGATATCTTGGAGTTAACCGAAAATCGCCTATGGGCTGGTGATTTACACCGCGTCGACGACTTCAGAAAAACTCCAAAGTATAGAAGATCGCGTGGCCTTTTATACCCTAAATTTCGGAAGGAGGAATCATTGAAGCGTGTTCAAATCGGCAGCAGTTTTTATCTCTTGATTCGTGGATCGAGTGTGTCACGTATTCAATATTTGAAAGATTAGAAAAATGTATCATAGATCGCAGCGTATCGTCTGTCGATCTCATGGCGCAAGATCAAATAGCTTCTAAGCGAGCAGTTTCGAAAGTTATCTCTAAAATGACTTGTCCGGTTCATCTCGATTTTTGCTCACTAGTTATTTTTACGACAGAAAATAAAATAAGTAAATGATCTTTAACTAAATTTCAGGCGACCGATTAATTTATATAATTAAGAGCAGGTAAAAGTACCTCGCTCTTCACAATGCATTTAATAAAAAAAGTAAGCAACTTTCTGTATACCTGACTTTTGTTAAATTCATCAAATAAATCATTCTACGCTTTGGAACACTTTTTCCACGTTTTTAAACACTCCAAACATCTGAAATCAGGTGGGTTAACCGTTCTTTCACCGAACGTTCACCAAACATTCACCAACGTTCGGTGAACGTTTGGTGAACGCGCGTTTGCTAGGGTACAGCTCAAATTCATATTTACATTAGCCCTACACAAAAAAGTAACAAAAAGACCCGACAACCTGCTCATTTTCTTGATTTTACATTTTTTTTGGCTATTTGGAAAGTATTTTCGTGCAAAAATAGGTACGTAAATTATACCTTCTTATTTCTGCACGCAAAAGCATTCGCATTATACTGATAAGAATATGAGCATTCGTTTCTATCGTGATTATGCAGATGCGTCGAAAAAATCTATAGAACTTTTTTGTGATATTTTCCAAAATATTTTTGATATAAAATACATCACTCTCGATTTCAGATTGAATCATCAATTATCATGTCCATTATTCTTGTTATCAGAATGCTACTGATATCTTATTACTGCTGATTAGGCAAAGTCGGTAGAATTTACTTTGGTAGGTCACTATTAATTGGAACATTTTATTATTATAATTGTAGACAGATGAGTTGACACCCTTCCATCTGTATAAAGTTAAATTTGCATGAATCGCTACTATTAATTCGTCTGCATGTACATAGTGCATGTGGACTTATCTGAACAAACTCTTTACAAGAGCATGATTCTAAAGTTTACACGAAATTTTCACGTAAATCGGGTCCTACCTTGAATCGCTATATCACAGCAAACAAGAAAATATTGGATGATCAAATCCTCAATTCAAACTCGATGACTTTGAATACTTTCCATTAAAGATCAAAGTGCCGACATGAAAAGTATTCAAAGTTATCGAGTTTGAATTGAGGATTTGATCATCCAATATTTTCTCGTTTGCTGTGATGTATGCTTGCAAGCACATCTTTTCAACCACAATTGTTATATATTATAATTTATTTCAAAAGGTTATTGCTGTTGATCAGAGCAGGTCGTCGGGTCTTTTCGTTACTTTTCTGTGTAGGACTAATGTAAATATGAATTTGAGCTATACCACTATGTCTCTCTGTCTTTTATGACATTTTAGTAGGCATGGCAGCATACATTTTTGCTTCAAAATTTGATAGGTTTTGGCCAACAATTGGATATCAATAATTTTTGTTTATAATACTTCTTCGGTCACCATGATACCAATCATGTTTTTTTATTGACATTAGTTTTCTTCTGTATTAGCCGACAACCTTTTTTTACTTCTTTGAAGTTTTTTTTATAGGGATATCACTTCTTTCTGTAATAATGGATAATTTAACATGTCTCCTTGAATTCTTTCACTAAATTTTTAATCATGCTGATACAGACGGTAGGGATATAAAACCGACTAAATAGTCATTTGAAAACAAATTTATTTACTACGATTTATCATCTTTTCGAGAATTAAGGTGCATATATATATGCACCTTTCACAAATATTGACTAGGATACTTGATAACTTGAACAAAAAAATTCGCAAGTCGGAAAGATGATGTCAGCTCAAAGCCCCCATACATGTAATACTTCTATATGGCCAGCAGAAAGAGAAGTTTCTCCGACAAGACTGCGGTACCGACAACACTCTCTGTCCTACTTCATTACTCGTTTCTGCGCCGGCGCGAGCTCGACAAACTACGTGTTTATAATCATTTATAATATCGTGTTTACATTCCATACATACATAGCATGTATAACAATGAAAGTATAATAGAGTCGCACATGCGCAGTACGACCCTCGTTATGTTCTATCCTTTACTCTTGTCGGAGATCCCCCTTATAGGCGAGAATAGGGAGCTGGCCATATAGAAGTATTACATATATGAAAGCCCCAACTCCCGTGTTAAAAGTTTGTCGAAAATCAGCGCTTCTGCTGTTTGGTTCCGAAAGTTTTTTCGGAGTTTTTTTTTTAACGGGCCAATCAGAAAGTGTGGCGACAAAATTTACTTAAGTTACATGACTTCACCCATCATCATCCATATACCCCCAACACTTTATTTGTCCGCTCGCGTACGCTCGCGGCAGCCATGTTGGTTCCAAGCCAGAATCGCGTATAGGGTTTGAGTCCCCTGTCTGTGCCCCTGCATCAATCTAAAATCCTTCCCGTTGGGAGCAGTTGGGAGTTAACAAGTCACGCAAAGTCACGGGAGGTCGTTTTCAAGTTTGTAAAATTTATAATAAATCGACATGGAAGGAGGCGTTAATAAAAAAAAAGGAGATACATCGTTTGAAAAAACGAGAGGTAAATATTTCTTTTATCGTTTTTTTTTAAATATTTTGATCATATCGTTCACCTACGAGGGGGGGCCTAAAAGTAACGGGAATTAGGTGGTGGGGGGACCGCGGAGGGGGGATCGGGTTTTCCACTGGTTCTCTTCCAAGCTGCTACTCTCCCAAGTCAGTGTGCAAAGTTCATTTGCTGTGAGTGCATTCGTTCGTCCGTAAGAATTTTTCTAGTGAAACGACTTTTTCCGTTTCGGCGAAAACGTGAAATGGCTGAGTGTGGAGAGCAACGCGCGGCTGTAAAATTTTGTTTTTTGTTAGGAAAAACACCCGCGGAAACCCTTGTGATGCTGAAAACAGCTTATGGGGATAATGCTTTGAGTAAAACGCGTGTGTACGACTGGTTTTCGCGTTTCAAGAATGGAGAGATGTCAATAGAAGACCAACCTCGTTCTGGGCGCCCCTCGACTTCAAGAATGGACGAAAACATTGAAAAAATCAACACTCTTGTTCGTGAAGACCGTCGCCGAACCATCGATCAACTTTGTGAGATGTCTGGATTGTCATGGAATTCAATTCAGAGGATTTTAACTGAAGATTTGAGCATGAGGAGGATTGCAGCCAAATTTGTTCCTCGCCTTCTCTCCGACGATCAAAAGGAGCGTCGACTTCAGGCCTGTCTTGAGCTGCAAAATCAGTTGATGAAGACCCAGATTTTTTTCTCAAGGTTATAACTGGCGATGAATCATGGTGCTATGGCTACGACCCCGAAACAAAGCAGCAATCAAGCCAATGGAAGACACCTCTCTCGCCTCGTCCAAAAAAGGCACGCCAAGTGAAGTCCAACATCAAGACATTGCTCATTTGTTTCTTCGATTGCAGAGATATTGCGCACGCAGAATTTGTTCCTCCAGGCCAAACGGTCAACCAACACTTCTATTTGGAGGTTTTGAAAAGGTTGAGGGAGAACATCCGGAAGAAAAGAGCGGATCTTTGACGCACAGGAGATTGGTTCTTCCACCACGACAATGCACCTGCCCACACAGCGCTGTCCGTGAAGAAATTTTTGACCAAAAACGGCATGACACCGATTGTTTACCCCCCCTATTCACCGGACCTTGCCCCCTGTGACTTTTTTTTGTTCCCTAGACCCAAAAGGGACATGAAAGGAAAACGTTTTGGGACTCTAGAAGAGGTGAAACAAAAATCGCTGGAAGGTTTAAAAAACATTGAAAAAAATGAATTCCAGAACTGTTTTGAACACTGGAAAAAAAGATTGAACAAGTGTATTACAGTCAATGGGGGTTACTTTGAAGGTGATAAAAATTGTGTGTGAAAAAATTTGTCAATAAAAAAGTTGTAACACAATTCCCGTTACTTTTGGGTCCCCCCTCGTATTTTCACTTTTTTTAAAGATCGCAATACTTAACCTCAAAGAAAAAAAAGCTTGAAAAGTAGCCATAATGATAAGAAATATTCGAATCATTCGATACCTTCGATACTGGACCCTCTCGAGAGAAATCGATAGTTGGCTCATAGCTGGGCTTCCCACTTCCATTCTGAGCTCCTTGCCTGAGAGCCCGAGTCCCTCGCTACGGCACTGCTAATATGTGACGCGGTTTCTAGAAAGGGGCCAAAAGGGACCTAACAACCAAAACAGCGTTTCGAGAAAAACGCGTTTAAAGTTTCAGTCTCGAAAGCAGGTAAATCGATGCGTGTTCGTTCCTTCCTTTTCTATATTCTATATCATTCTTGGACGAAATAGGCGTGAACTAGAAGATGTCATTAATGATTCGGCAAAATGAAAATACAAAGGGACCAGTCTCCGAGGGACCGTTAGGTACGGACATCTAAGCAAGTAGAGTGAGACAACGATGCTTTAGCCAGATTTTACCGAAAATATTATTGGAATACACATTCAGAAAAAAATTTATCCTCAGCTCAATTTTTATCGTAAAAACGTGAGACTGGCTGCAAATGAAAGATAATGATTTACTCCATCGACCCATGTAAAAATCTCAAAATCGAGGTTTTGGTCGTCAGGTCCCTTTTTACAAACCGCGTCACATATGTCGATCAAAACAAATATGGCGTTTTGGCGGCTACCTGCTATATTTTCAAATATCCAATTTTCACTAAAACCTTACGAAAAATGACTGAATGTATAATCCAAAATCGATAAAATTTTAATTTGTATCAAGAGACCCGGTAGAGTCAGGAAGGCTAAGTTAAAAAAAATAATGATAAAAAAGTAGCCTGACAGCTCACCGGTCTGCTTGTCGTCTGCTGCCGTGCTGTCGTCAGCAGCTATCATCAGCTGTTTATGCGTTTGACGTGACTTATAGTCAAGGGCGTAATCAGGATTTCTATTAGGGGGGCAAAAATTTTCGTCATCGACCGTATTTAAAGACGATATCATTTCTCGTAAGGATAAGTTCCATTCGTTCCATTCATTTTACATTCAAAATTTACGTTTAAATTTTTACGAGTTTCCCATTTTCTTATGAAAAATATGAATCATGAAATTTGACCTAAGAAATGAAATGAAATACTTTTCTTCTGTTGGATCTTTAAAGAATGTACGTAAAAGGTTACATTCAAATGGTCATAAATTTGCAAAAAATATTCATAAAAAAACAAGCATAGCGCGGAAGATACTTCACATGCAGTTGACGAATAAGAAACAGCGTGGCTTAGTTGATACAGCGTCGGCCTGACAACCGGTCACAGTGAGTACAAATCCACATGAAAGTAAATTTTTTTTTCGTTTTTCGTTTTTCGTTTTTTTTTTTTTTTTTTTTTTTTTTTTTTTTTTTTTTTTTTATTAAGCATGATCCTGCTAATGTTTATAGAGGGTGCAAGTGCAAAAAAAAATTTAACCATTTACAATCCAGGGATATATCCAATAAACAGTAAATTCTGAATATTTTATAATTGAGCGCTTACGTATTTTCAAACTTGTATTGATTTTCGTTGATTAAAATTTCTTTTAAATATAAATTACGGAAATGGAAGTTCTAAAATTTAAAAATTGATGAAAAAATGCCCATGCACATTTTCAAATTCAATTTTTATGCAATTATTCGTCTCTTTCTTTCATTTAAAAATTTGTAAAGTAAATTGTTTTGTACGTCTCCGGGTAGAATATCTTATGTGAATCTTGGCGCATTTGCCATCCTCGGACAAGGACGATATTTTCCTGTCCTCGGCTAGCGCCTCGGAACAAAAATTATCGTCCTTGTCCTCGGAACAGCAATTATGCGCCACGGTACATATAGTACAATATTTTTTTTTTTATAATAAATAATATATTGGATATTTTTACTTAAAACAAATTAAATTGATAACGCTGAATTTCTTTCAGTATGAAAGAAATTTGATTATCGGTGAAAAAAGCAGTGAAATCGTCACCTTCCCCCACGATCGAACATTAAAATGTTAAAAATGAATGCTAAGATCACTCTATCGGGCAGGTCGCAATAGCCGTGCAATAGACAAGAGTCAGCAATAGTCAGAAACAAGTCAGCTCAAGTCAGCTGTATGATGATACTCACGTACAGATGAATCACTCACCGTGGTAAAATCGCATCAAACAATTTCATTTCATTAAAAAACAACATCAACGAATTAAACAATGTAAATCAACTTAAGTCACTAGAAGGATAAACAAATGTAAAAATAATGCTAGTTACACTGTAAAGAAAATCATTTTTGTTCCATTACGACACTGCGAAATCCAAATTATTTGAACTTCCAAAAGTCTGCAAGCTTCCGAATCGTCAAAGTGAAAAATGATAATTTTTAGTCATCGCCTCTTGTGATTCACTACGAAAACGATAATACTTTTTAGTCATTCGGTAAACTAAACGTGAGTTAATTACTGTTTTTTGCACACACGAATAGAAAAATCGCAAATAAAAACTTTCGATTTGAGATACTGCAAAGTTAGCGGATAAAATTGGGTGAGCTGAAGTAAACGCAAAATTTGTTGGAAAGTTACAATCTGTAAGATTCTGGAGTTTTGGAGAAATACAATAAATTAACGATAAATTGAAAATGTTGGTTCAAGAAAACAGTTCAACAGAAAAAAGTGCTTTATTGTCCAATTCACTGAACGTACTATATATCCTTATCGAAACCTTTAAAATTCAACCCTTTTTCAAATTTTCCTATTTAAAAATGCTTATAAAATTACTGTAAATGTCGCAAGTAAAAAGTTGAACACAATAATAATTTTTTAAATGTTTGAAATGAAAAATTTTGAACAAACGAATTTTTCAAATTCACAACAAACGAGAAAATATTGGATGATCAAATCCTCAATTCAAACTCGATAACTTTGAATACTTTTCATGTCGGCACTTTGATCTTTTATGGAAAGTATTCAAAGTCATCGAGTTCGAATTGAGGATTTGATCATCAAATATTTTCTCGTTTGCTGTGTTACTACTTTTGTGAAAGGTGTAAGTAATGAATCAGTTTTGTGTATCAATACAAAATTATCACAATTGTAAAGAATCGCATGTATTTACTAATTTTATGATATATAACCTAATTTACGAGTTGCAAAAATACGTTCTTATATCCCTCACGGAAATCTGGCGTGAGCAAAGTTAGCCGTGTAAGCTCACGCGGCGTTGGTTTATTGGATGATTCATTCTTTACCGGCACGAGATAAATGAGCTGAATTTTAAATTTAGCTGAAAATTTAAATTTAAAACTTTATATTTCCCGAGGAAACATTATTTGCGATATAAAAAAAAAAAGATCATTTTTTTCTTCTAATAAGCTGTTTACGTGATGATTGTTTAATAAACAATCATAAATAGTGCAGTATCAAAATATGATAATTTTTTCTCTTAAAACGAAAATCGTTCAAATTTGATTCTTATTTTTAAATTATGTTTTAGTTAAAAAATTTTTGTATCCATTACAATCAAGACGTTTCGTCCAAATTGTGAATTTGAAGAAATCGTTATATAACTATCAAGACATAACCCACTTATGAACAATGAAAAATCATTTCTGTGTCTTCACGCCATAATCGAGAAAGTCACTTGAGTCATAACGCTCAGTTTACATGATATTCTGATAAAATTTTGAACGTTATAGCATGTGTGACTTACTCGGTTATGGCTGGAAGCCACAGATTTGTAAAGGTATTTTGTAATGATAAACAATTTTTTTGTTAAAAATTTTTGTCCATGTGGAAACTTATTATGTTGAGCAAGCTTTTATTTTTTGACAAATTTTTTCGATATGATTGATCAAATTTACAAAATGATAAAAAAATATAGAATTTGTTTTTTAATTCGAAAACACTACTAATTGAAACATAATTTATAAACAAAAATCAAATTTGAACGATTTCCGTTTTAAGAGTAAAAACCATCATATTTTGATACTCAACTATTTATGATTGTTTATTGAACAATCATCAGGTAAACAGCTTATTAAAAGAAAAACTGATCTGTTTATTTTTTTATATCGCTAATAATGCTTCCTCGGGAAATTTAAAGTTTCAAATTTAAAATTTTCAGCTGAATTTAAAATTCAGTTCATTTATCTCGTGCCGGTAAAGAATGAATCCTCCAATAAACCAACGCCGCGTGAGCGCCGTGTACCCCCGGGAAGTTAGCCCGCCAACTTTTGAAAATCGATAATTTTTTTTTGCAATCGATAGTTTTTCGTTTTTTGGACTTTGTTAGTATGACGAGCGGGCTTTTTCAGCTCGTCTATAAATTATGCCCTTCTTGCTAAAATATAAAGGGAATAGGAAACTTACAACTTTTCTAGATTTGTTGAAAATAGAATAATACTCGGGACTTTATCAGGCGGCGATAGCATAACGACGCGCAATAATAATTAACAATCAGCATTTAGAGAAAATTCGATAACGATTAAAAATTTCGCAAAACTTACAATCTAAATCTATAGCGGATAAAAACGGCAGAAAAAGTGCCGAAACGGAAAAATCGGAAGACCGCTATTTTCCCTTCCACTATTATTTTTCAAGTTTCGGTAGTATATAAGCCGCGCTTTTTGGCATAACGTCGGAGAAGTTCTAAAGTCAAACGTTCCAAAATCTCTCTAAGAGTCCGAAAAACGTCCCAGACAACAGAACCATCCCCGACGAGTCCGTAAAGAAGTCCGACCTGACGACGACTTCTCCGGCTCCATCAGCGCTAAGTGGAAATCAAGAAGAAGATTGGAACTGTGTTTCAAATCCAAGTTCTATTTCCATGCGGCATAAATAAAAGTAAACTATTCAAGAATATTCAAAATTAACCATGTTCCAGTATAAAAACTGAACACTCGCAATTACCCGGACCGCCATCTAGGTGTAGAGATTTATCTCTACCCAGGTTGTTTCCATACTAGCCTAGAAGGGTACCTCGGGAGTTGAGTTTGTTTGGTACTCCGTCATTATGATTAACCTTACGATTACCATAATGACGGATTATTCTGGGAATTGGACAAATAATCACTAATAATTTTTCTATCAAATTAAATAATAAAATTAAAGTTCTGTTAAGATATTCCTTAAATATAACTAATTAGATTTATAAAACAATACAATAACGCGAGTATTTCAATAGTTTAAAAGGGGTTACGTAAATAATTATAGTGATGTTGGATCGGTCAATATAATACAGTGGGGACAGTAGAAGATTTGCTCTTGATCGTTAAAAGTGCTGCTAGGAGGAAGGGAATAAAGCCCAGTGCCCATCGATCCATTTTTAAGAAAAAGGGAGGTCTGAATTTGTATAATCGACTCCGAAATTTGAGGAAATTAGATCCAAAAGAGGAGACTTCGTGGGAGGAGATCGATAAAAAGATAGCAAAAGAAGCGTCGCAACTGTTCGGTACACCTTTAATAACTTTAGATAAACAGATTCACGTAACATGCAAGTATTGCAAAAGAGGTCAGAATTTTAAATTGGATAAAGAGCCGCAAGAACCCTCAAGTATTGAAGTTAGGAAATTAGAACAAAGAAATGCAGAAGTTGAAAACCATACTGCACTAATGAGAGAAATGGCTGAGATGGGAGAACTTTGGTTCTGAGATACTGAGGGATTTGAACATTTAGAATAAGAAGTTGTATTTCAGTTGTAATGAGGTTTATTGGATTTGTATAAGATTTTGATAAGGAGTATGAACATTGAAATTGTTGGTTTATCGGATTTGTATAAAATTTAAATAAGAATTATGAACATTAAAATTGTAAAGAAATACTGATAATAATAATTCCAGTTCTGCTGGACAAAAATCTATAGAAGTTGTTGTTTTCAATTTATACCCCTCGTACTTTCTGTACGAGTGAGCGAAGGATAGCATAAATAAGGAGCAACGTTACTGGATTACGACTATCATCGTTGGGTTGTCTGAGTTCGCTCGTCACAGTTAGACAAAAATCGTCGTTCGTTTGATTATAGTTCAAAAGTTATTGCAAAAATAAGATTTTGCGTGAAGTTTGCCCCCCTACTTTCGAAAATTGAAAATTTTTTTTTGCAATCGACAGTTTTTCGTTTGTTATACTTTGTTGGACAAAAATTTTCGTTTTTTTTTTTTTATCAATTGTTTGATGTTGCATATTAAGCTTTTCGCATTTTCGGACACGGATTTAAACAATCGATTGTCGCGACATGGTCGTGAAATGTGTCAGCTGTGTCAGTGTACGTCAGTATATATATATACATACAGTTGTCAATTGTCAACATAGTTGTTTTGTATTGTTTTCTTATATTCACTTATAGTTTTGCAGTAGAATGTAAATAAACATGGACTTTCAGTTACTTTATCATTAAAAAAAAAAACAATGGTTTTAAGAACCGCATAAAAAATTGTGAAAAATTGGCTCAAAAGCCATAAGTTACTGCGGCAAAAAAAAAATGTTTTTATTTGTAATCGTTTTTAAACGGGCATTCATACAATTATTTAAGGGCCACCATTATTCGCACCCAAATCGTATATCATATTAAATCGTGTCCAATCGTATCAAATACTTCAGGTATCATCGGCTCCGGGCATATATTATCGTACGGTCGTATACAATCGTAAACTTTTCGATATCTGGTAATATTACCGTGTTTCAGTGTATATTTCCCGGGATCCGCCGTATGCTATTGAAATTGTATTTAATAATTAATTACGCACGGAAGTGTTAATATAGTGAGGTAACAAGTGCAAAAAAGGATTGAAGAAGTGCCTATGTAGTGGAAAATAAGGAATCCAAACCAACGTAGGGTGGAATAAAACAATTGTTGTATATAAAGGTTAGGTTTGTTTATTTATGTGGTTTTGTTGTTCATTTTTTTTACTTTTGGGCAATTGTTATGTTATTCTTTCTAGTATGATGTCTTATATATTTTTTAAATTATTTTCATTGTTTATTTATTCATGAGTAATTCGTATGGAGAAATTGAGAGCTGTGATGATATTTGGAATAAAATCTTGAAATGAAATTGTTTTGTTGCGTTTGATTTTTTTGTTCAATAGAATTCTTTAATTTACAGGAAGTTTTGCAGTCTCCTGTTAATGTGAAAAAGAGAGAAGTAATTGATGATTTTGATAATTTTTTTTCTTTCTTTCAGTTGAGTGCAGGGGATGTGTAATTGCGAAATACAGCTCCCTGGATCTCCGTGGAGACCGTAACTTACAGTCCCTCTTACGGGTACTCAGTGCAAAAAAATCCGTAAGCATATTTAGGTTTTCTAGAGAACTACGCAATAAAATAAATGATGTTTTAATTTTAATTGATGCTTGAGAATATGTTATACCTTTCTGAACATACAGTAACATATAAAAAAAGCACATGTTTATTTATTCAGAAAATAACAATAATTCCACGTTACGTTAGACACGAAAAGCCAGACAAGCCAGTGCCAACTCAACGAAAGTCGTGTCTATGTTTTCGGCCTATATGTGACTCATTTTACAATGTAAATAATTCGTCAAAATATTGGTATTTGTTGCTGTTACAAACAATCAGACTTTTTGGAAGCCTTAAAAAAAATTCACATTTCCAATGAAACAACTCAATATAATCAAATAAATTTTTTTTCGTGTATTTGTACGAGTTTGTTTTGTATTATGATCAAAAAATACTTCACAATTGTTTAAACAACTAATTGTCAACATAGTTTTTCATAAACAATTGTATTTTTGAACGCTTCCTTGGCGCTGAACAATTAAATTTTTTGGCAAATAATACGGAAAACGTTTACCTTAAACAATACATGAATAGAATTTTGTTTTTTTTTGTTCTAAGGATATATAACTTTTTTTATGTAACTGTGGCATGGAAAACGCATTTCTCGTCCAGTTCGAAATCTCAAAATTCGTTTTCTAGCCCTCGGAACATAAAATATCGTACGTAACTAAGACATAAATTTTTTATTTACGAGTGTGATTGTAAACCTCGGCTTCGCCTCGGTCTGCAGACTTCACACTCGTCAATAAAAAATTCATGTCCTAGGTACGTAATATACTATTGTTGCGTGCTCAATTCACCATCTGCGCGCTCGACACGTTAAGCAATATTGCTTTTACAGCGTCAAATTTTGCCCTTTGCACCTCATTTTACATTACGAACAAGATAAATTTAACAATAGATGACTGCAGAACTCTAAATTACTATAAAATAATAATTTTCATTGCCTACATTGGCTATGTCAACAATAGAGCGGCACGTATTCAAATTTTATTCGCAAACAAATACATTTGGTCAATTAACAACGAACATTTTTTATTAGTTAAAAACGTCATTATTCAAATCGGTAAGTACTTACCTTATACTACACGAATGGTTGAAAACGAAACTTAGAAGGGGAAAAAATGTACGTATATATTTGAAGGCCCTAAATTATTTCAATGAAAACGCCGGTTACACACTCTTTAAAGTAAAAATTGAATGAGTTTCTTGTTGCATTACTTACAAATAACTATATTTTTTTACCTTTAGTTCATGTATATATGATAATTCGATATTTATAAGTAATATTTATTAATTATTTTATGATTTCTTTATTAGATCATATATTCCCCTTATAGAAAAGAAACTCAAACTGAGTTTTTTTTCGAACACTCAATTTGGGTCTACGTGTCATTGCTTATGGAAACCCAAATTGGGTGTACGGAATAAAACTCAACTGGGTTCGACTTAAGTTTTTTTTTTCGTAAGGGTCGTTTACGTAAATAGTCCTAGTTAATTTTTACCTTAAAGCGCGCATATATTTATAGGATGGCACGTTCAAAATAGTAACGCTATAATAAAATCATTACACAACATTTTTCAAAACACGATATAAAAAATTTTTAACGACGCGCATTACTGCCCAAGTACTTGCTACTTTCAAGACATGTGAGTATGAAATGGATATTGAATTTGCAAAACTTCTAAGCACCAAGGTTGTTTGTTATTTACTTCGGAACTTTTCACAAAAATTCATAACATCTTCCTGAAAGACGAGGTCTGCAATGCAGTGGGATACAGCGCGTTCCGGCATAAAATTTCGACCTACACCATTGTGTTTTACTGAAATACGCGGAAAATTTTTTTTTTCTTTGTCAACTTCACACTTATAGAAGATTTACGCAGTCAGTTGTTTGAAACGAAAAGTGACGTTGCCTGGGGGAAATGAAGCTCTCCAAAAATTAATTCCTGTAGTGCTTACTTTTTACCCCGAAGTTCGCTAAACTTTCAACATCTATTGAATTGTTCTAAGATAATAAAAAATGGCCAATACAGGGTCAGTTAATCAAGGTCAAAAACGAAAATACGACCCGGAATCTTGGACCAGGAACGTACGAAAAGGAGCGAAAAATAAGGTTTTGCAAATTCATAAACTCAGAGTAAAATTTGAATCCTGTCAAATTTATATATACTCGAAAAATAATTTAAGCATAACACAAAATATACGTGATTTATTTTTATTAAATTTTCGTTTCATTTCGGCTGAAATTTTGTGGAATTCACACAGCATTGAATTTACAGTGATTTCTGGCCGTGTTGAATATATTAGTGGAAATTTAGAAGATTCATCATTTTATTACACAAACTTTGTAATGAGTAATTTTTTTATATTCTGATCTATAAAAATTCAATTGATTCAGATTTTTAATTAATAAAGATGAATTAATCATTTTTCAAATTAATTGAAACACCGAAAAATTTTTAAAAGTCGATTGGGAATTAATTTTTAGGGCCATGAATATGTCTCCACATCGGGGAAATACGTATGCAAAAAAGATTTTTTGCCTATGGCAGTTTGTTGCAAACAAGAGTGTTTTAATCTGATTGAAAATACTGAACAAAAAAAATCTTTTGAAGAATTCTGGGACTTGGCAGATTACAAATGTCAAAACGTTTTGATCAAAAGCATCTTGAGGAAGACAGAAGTGCAAAACACATCCCCCGGCGGAGTCAAAAAAAGGTCGATTAATTGGACATCCATTTTCCGAACAAAAACAATTATTCTCATATATGCAAATCTTTTATTTGTAATGTTTTTAATATTGGCAAACGATGAATTGAAACAATTTAACAAAAAATTTTGAAAGAAAAACCAATGAATGATTTACGTGGCACCTATGAAAATCGTGCTCGTGCTTTAACAGATGATATTACAGAATTGATACTTTTGCACTGTGAAAGTTTGCCTCATACACAATCGCATTATGCTTCGAAAATATCTGGATTAAACTACTTCAATGCTTCACATTTGACTTTGCACGAATTATACAATTTATTTTCAGACTTTTACAGCGCGATCACAGGGTCGATTGATATTCCGATAAGTGAAGCAACTTATTTGAAATATTTTAATTATAATGTTAATTTTACATTTGACCTCCCACGCACTGACGTTTGCAACTTATGTTACTTATACGAAATAAACAAAGAAAATGTTGTAGAGTATCAAAATCATAAGAAACTTGTTGAACAATACACAGAGTTGAAAAGTAAAATGTTGAAATAAAAAGAAGCTTTACAACTTGAATTTGATTTCGGGCAAAATTTACCTCTGTCACGAATTCCGGTGAATTCCCAGTTTTATTGCAGATTATTATGGTTTCACATTTTTAAAGTTCACGTGCATAATACTTCGCGAAGTTATATGTACCATTTTCTCGAAGGGAGTTTAAAAAAAGGAGCCAACACGGTTTGCAATATCTTGTTTCATACTATCAAAGAAGAAATGAAAATTGATATACACAATAAGATTTTTTTATTCTCGGACGCTGCTGGGGGGCAGAATCGAAACTACTTGACCGTTCTTTTTTTGTCACTTGTCTCGAAAACATTACAAATAGAGATTCAACACCTCTATCCGGTAAGAGGACATTCTTACTGCCAGTGCGATAGGAACTTTGGTTTATACGGAAAAAAAAAACAAAAAATGGAATCAATTGAAGTTCCACATGAATACACAGAGCTGATAAAATCGGCAAAAAATCCACCCTTCATAATGTTCGATGTTTTAAATGATACTGAATTAAAAGATTTTGAACCTACTTTGAAAGTCGATAGTGAATTAAAAAAAATGAAAATTAGCCAAGCGGTGAAAATTGACTATTTTCCTAACGGCCAAATAAACGTTTATTATAATTATAATGAAAGTATAACAATGCACATCAATAATGAAACTTCAATAAATGACATAAAAAATGCTAATTTGTCATCTGATGTTGGAATTACTCCAGAGAAAAAAAAGGATTTGGAATCATTAATGTAATATTTAAGTGTAGATAGCAGACAATTTTATCAAGATTTTTTGAAAAAATCGTTTACCAAAACAACGAAAAAGAAGACGTAATGCAGGCGAAGTTTGAATTCAGACAAGATCGCAATCCAAAATTGGTTTTTGTTTTAAAAATTGATATCCAGATGTCTGTAAATGTGCTTTCCTGATACATGTATAATAATATAAAAAAAAATTATTAGATATTGTCAAATATATTCAGGGAAATGGTCACGTTGTGGTTTTTATTGAATAAACCTGAATATTACTATAAAAAACTCCATGGTAGACATGTAGAAATCCCTGACCATGTAAACGCAATGTACACAGCTTAGTTGTCAGCGTTTACATAAAGTTAACACGCGCCTATGTCTGATATATGTAAAAAAAATGTTAACAGTTCGCGTAAACAGTTAACATAAATTATTTGTACACAATTTATATACATTGTTAGACTTACATGTTTACAAAAAGTTCACGCAAAGTTTACTTTACACTTGTGCATAACAAACAACCTTCGTGCTTGGAAGTTGTGCAAATTACATATTCTTTTCATACTCACATGTCTTGAAAGTAGCAAGTATTCAAGCAGTCATGCGAGTCGTTAAAAATTTTTTATATCGTGTTTAGAAAAATGTTGTGTAATGATTTTATCATAGCGTTACTATTTTGAACGTGCCATCCTATAACTAATCAAATATCAAAGCTTTGTTTCCATAATTGACTGATTTGAAGATGGTTGGAAAGATATCGTTTCTATAGCAAGCTGGAAATAGAGTTTTTTATTATTTTTCTGCAAAAACTGTTTACCGGAAACGAAATTGTGAATGAGAAAAAAAGTGCGTTATCACGAATTACGCATTGTACTTTTAAACTTTTTATACCTGATCGTTTTTAAATTTACAATAGATTACAAATTCAAGCTGTAAAAACTTTGCTAATTATCCGTGAATTAATTTTTTATAAAAATCTTCAAACGACTCGATCCATAAGAAGCGCTGAAAACTCCTGAACATTTTCACGTTTTAATGAGCTCGATCCGATCAATATTGACGAAGATACAGCGAGTTAAAAATGTTGCCTCGAATATCTTGAGCGATACGTTCGTTTCGTCGCGTGGTATACCCAACCTTTTTGACGACCTAATCTTGGCCTGAGCGCGTATCCCCTTATTGCATCCGGACCCTCAATTTTTTATGAAAAACTATGTTGACAATTATTTGTTTAAACCGTTGTGAAATGTTTTTTAATTATGATACAGAACAAACTCGTACAAGTGCACGAAGAAAAATTTATTTGATTATATCGAGTTGTTTTGGAGATGTGAAGTTTTTAATCAAGGCTTACAAAAAAGTCTGATTGTTCATAACAGCAAAAAATGCCAATATTTTGACGAATTATTAACATTGCAAAATCAGTAACTCAAAGACTATAAAAAACACGTTTTTTTTGGAAATTCCGTGATGAAGTGGAATCTTCGTGACACATTTGACACGCTTTAATTTAGTTCCAGAATATATTTAATTATTGTCAAAAATAATCCAAATTTATAAAAACTCTTATTATCATCTAAATAATACCTAATTCATTACGGTTTAATATGAAAAACTTGATCCCATAAAAGTACAAGCTCTTTCAGATAGATTGATTTCTGTATAATTTATTATTATATAATATGATATATAATTATAAGTAACTACGTTAATTACATATCCTTTTGCGCTACATAAATACTATACATAATATGTAATTCTTGATGTCAAATTCGGTCTATTATCGTTTTCTACAATAACCCAATTTAAAACTTATTCGTTGTGAATCTCGAAATTTAAAAATAAATATTTATGTCAAATATGCAAAATATATATTTATTATATTATATAAATATGCATCATCTAATATAATAGATACATCATGATTTTAGTGCTAAAAGCAAATTTGTGTTTTTCCAGATTTCAACAATCTAATGAATCGTTTACGTTAATGAAAGATTGATTTAAATAGTCTCACGTAAGCAGGCTGGATTCATAATTTTATACTCAAACAGTATAATAATAAATTATACGTAATACTACTGGCACTTTAAAACTATTTGGCACAAAATTAATCTTTACATATTTTTTTGTGTGTTATTGTGATTCAAATGTTTTATTTCGAGCGTTTTCTCTTACGGGTCTTTTTTGGACAAAGTACCCGTAAGAGGGACCGTGATTTACGGTCCATCTTACGGTCTCCACGGAACGCCAGGAATGAAATAATTCTTCTTCAGCGCATTTTTTGTTTTCTTCACAACACGTTCATAATTTTTTAACAAAATACCAAAAAACACTGGGAAAACATCGAATCGGAACCAAACAACACGCATCAAAACGATCAAAATATCACAAAAATGATCAAGATAATCCAGATAATAGCGTTACTCCACCGTCATCTTGGGACCAACCCGCCATCTTTGATCAGCAGTCCATGTACTATATGGTCTAAGGGACCATCTATATGATTCATAGAAAACACTTGTGTTTATTTATAAAGCAACATATACGCGACATATAAGTTTCCTGAATCCTATTGTGAAGAGCCAGTTATTGGGCTCTTCGCTTTTCCCACAATTTAAATGAAGCATTTTATTTTCTCACAGTTAAAAGTGAAAGGTTTTATTTTCTCACAGTTCAAAGTGAGGTATTTTATTTTCACACAGTTTAAACATTCTTAAATTAAAACCATGCCGCACCAGTTCCGATTTCTTGACATCCGCCCGCGACTCATAAGTTGAGCCGCTAGGTAAGCTGTGAGTCAGCAAAGATAGCGCTTACAATTTGAGATTTGTGCAAGTGGTCCGAAAGCGTGGGAGAGTGTCTTAGTGGGAAGACCCACACTCCCACTCTTTTGGAACAGCGAGAAATTTTGAGTTTAAATAGGGCCGCTGAGAAGAAGGGGCAGTTGAGTTGAGTCTGATTATTTTTGAATTCGCCGCGCGAGAACATTTTATGAATTGGTTTTCGGGTTGTTTTCGAGTTCGCGGCGCAAGAGCATTTTATAAATTGGTTTTCTGGTTATTTTCGAGTTCGCGGCGCGAGAACGTTTTATATATCGGTTTCCTGGTTGTTTTCGAGTTCGCGACGCAGGAACATTTTATGCATTGGTTTTCGGGTTGTTTTCGAGTTCGCGGCGCAGGAACATTTTATGAATTGGTTTTCTGGTTGTTTTCGAGTTCGCGGCGCAAGAGCATTTTATAAATTGGTTTTCTGGTTGTTTTCGAGTTCGCGGTGCAAGAACATTTTATGAATCGGTTTTCGTGAATCGGTCTTGGTTGGTGAGTTCGTGGAGAAAGAATGCTTGAGAAAGAATTATTTTGTTGTTCGGTTTCAACGGTTGTTCGGAGTTCAGAGAGAAAAAAAAGGGGGACATCCCAGAACCCTATACAATTTGCAAACGTCTGAGAGACATCATCAGAGATTGGAACATCTTGAAGAATCTTAGAAGATAAGTGTATCGTTTTAAGGAAAGAGGCTGATCTTTTTCTTTTCTTTAAAAAAACGTTTAGAGTTCGTTTGTAGAGTACTTTAGGATAAGAGCGTGGGCTGTGAGTGTGGGAATAAATGTCTTAGTTTTTCTTCGAAAATCCTTTTCTTCATTGTAATTTTCTTAAAGTTAATAAATGAGCATTTTTTTTAAATTATAGGCGTTATTATCAATCCTTCAATCACGTCTCAGTCACAGGGTTTTGAAAGGGTAATTCCTTCCAAAGGTCCTATTTGTTGGTGGGGGGACTCGAGCCTATTCTGATAGGTCGAGCTCGCCCGTCATACTATATATTCAACTTATATGTTTTTTGGAAATCTTATTATATGCGTACTTTATATGTTTTGCGGGATCTTATATGTTTATTACATATAATGTTTCCAAAAACTTATTGGTTTTCAAATTTATTCTGTTTAAAAATTATTATTATCTAATATTTTCCGTAGGTTTAGTCATAAGATGTCCGTTTGCTCATAGAACGTTCTTAAAAAACGAAGCAAATTTTCTGCAGAAACGGGGATTCGAACCTGCAACCTCATTGTTGTCGCACACAGCTCAAACGTTTCTACCACTGAGCTATCGCAGCGCATGTAAAAATCATATATTTTTAACGAAGTGATTTTTTTTAAATTCGATCTCTAATACTTAAAAAATTGAGTTCTCCAGCCAAAAAAAAAAAAAAATCAAGGATTTATCCAGAAAAAAATTCCTTTTTTCACGAAATAGCTATTGGACGTACAAAGAACCCCTCAAATTTCAAATTAATTGATACACTCGTTTGCGAAATATCGTGTTCAATGCGATGGCGTTAGAAATGAAAGGCGTTTTGCGGCAGGGAGTGCACCTTCCCTAATTTTCCGAATTCCCATTTAAAATTTTTCATGAATGCGCACTAAGACATTTACTTTTTGAATTGTTTGATCGCATTTAAAAAAACCTGTGGTAGAATATTTAGATAAAATTGATAAAAACTCTTTATTTCTCAAGAGCACAACGTATATAACCCCTTAAGGGATAATATACACTAGTTCTCGAAGAAAAAAATGCGTTTAAAAAATTGTTTTTTGGGGAAACAGTATAATATTTTTGGAAATTAAAACTTTCTGTTTATTTATTTATCAATGTCATGAGGTATTTTATAAAATTTTTCAGGATGAAATCTTCGTAATTGGGTGCACTACAGCAATTGTGCCAAAATTCGATTTTTTTTCGCGGTGAGTAGTTTCTCAATAACCATTTGTCTAAACAGTCTAAATTATTTTTTAACTTGTTTATAATTATAATAGCCTCTGCGTGATCGAAGGATTTTTAATTTAAAGCAAAACTTTTTTTTTTTTTGCTGCGGAAACCGAAAACCCAGACATTAAAAAAACAAATCTGTGGCTTCCAGCCATAACCGAGAAAGTCACACATGCCATATGGTTCAAAATTTTATCAGAATATCATGTAAACTGAGCATTCTGGCACAAGTGACTTTCTCGATTATGGCGGGAAGCCACAGAAATATTTCAGGAAAATGACCACTATATTGTAAAAATAATAATTTGGCAAAATCCTTCGTTCACGCAGAGCGTAAAGGTATGAGTTAGGGTTTTTTTTTGTTTTTCGTATAACAGATGAACAGTTCCTTACTTATCGTGTTTACCGCGCGCGGTGTCAGAAAAATTGTGTTTTGACACAATGGTTGCTACGGCCTTCATTACGAAAATTGTTTTCTGAAAAAATACATAAAATATCTTGGGGCACGAACTCTTAAATAAGCGCAAAATTAAAAAAAAAATTGTTTTGTTTTTCTAGGAAAAAATCGTCAAAACGCCCTTCATTTCTCGCGCGCAAGTGTATGTAGCCCCTTGAGAAACTAATATTAATATAATGTTAATTTGAGAAAAAGAATTATAATGTAGAAATTCAAAATAGAGGTGTATTATACTTGAGATTTACAACGTATTTTTTGTTTTTAACACTCGCATGATTCTACATTTTTTTTTTAAATTCACGTTTCGTATTTTTTCAAATACGACATGCGATTTCATGACCTGCTCCTGAACTGTTTTTGGACTCACGTCAATACTCGACTTGAATTAATAACTTTTACAACTGTACATTCTGACATATGTTGCTTCTAATCGACATTAAATTTCTTATAACTGTGAGGAAAATTTATAGATGCGTTTTTGAATAACATAATATAGATTTAATAAAAAATTGTTTGTTTTCCCATTACCCGAAAAACTTAAACAATCTTAATTAATCGAATGATATTTCAAACAACAGATGATTTACCGATGTTCGCGTTTCCTTCTGTGGCCCCGTAAAATTCAGCAACTTGCGGGATCCGAAAACGTTCAACGAATTCCTTCCAAATTTGAGGCCTTAGACCGTTTCCAAAAATTAAACGTACACTGTGTTGTTTATCATCAGATTTTTCTGGAGTTGCCAAAATATATCTACACATTTCTCCAATACATTGTGCCACCTAATGAAAAATTTTGCAGTTCATTAAAAATATTCAAAATATTTACGAAAAGCTTAAGTTTCCTAGACATGCAGGAACGGAAAAATTTCTTCTATTTGGGGTTCTTGAATCGTTTGAAATTATGAATTTCGGAAGAGACTTTAGATATAGCGCCTTTCAATGGCGTAGAAGTGGGGGGGACAACACCCCCCTTCCCCGAAAAATTTTCTAAAATTGTTTTCAACACTTTTTAGGAAAATTCGGTGTTCGACGACCTTTTTTTTTGTTCATAACAACCCTCTAAAAAATTTTCTACAACACCACTGGCGCCTTTACTCTTTCGTAGTCCTAATCAGTGTGTTTCGATGTTTAAACGATTTCTAGGGGATAAGACGACTTTAATTTTTGTATTGATTTCTTAAAAAAACCGTACACTCAACGTGTACTTTCAAATACAATATTATATTACACTCGGTGCGCATGAAGTACTTCTTCGCGAAGTACCACGGAACTAAATTATCTCCGGGAGGTGAACAGCTTTTCGACAGATTTCGACTTCGTGACGAATAGCTTTGCATACGCAACGGGAAAAATCTTTTGTGCGTCTTCAAGGTTAATACGATCGCCAGATCGCTCGTGAACTCGATTGTTCCTTAATCCCTAAACAAGTATTCACGAAGTACCACACAAGACCCGAGCTGTGGTACTTCGTGCGCGCCGAGTGTATACGCGAATCTAAGAACATTCGTATATGTGTAATTGAGAAAAATTTTAACTTCTATCCTTAGAGATTTGTTGTGTCCAAGAATTTGGAATAGAATGTGTTTGCCTGACAATTAGTAAAGAATTGAATTATATTTACCGTGCATTTGTACTTAACGCAATCACCAAAATAGCCACTGGCAGAGAATTTTTTTCTTATGACAGTAGTTGAACCATGTAGCAAGGACTGTCCGATGGACATGACACCACCAGCCGTATGATACGAAGGCAGTGGTGTGTAAAATCTGTCGTTCTCCCGAAACGCCGCGATGTAATGAATACCGCTCGCCATAAACATAGACCTGCGATATTAAAATATTCTGAAGATAAATAAAAAAAAGTACCTAGATGAAAGTGGTGAGTATTTCCATACATTTGAGCCTTTTTTAAACTTACATGCCTTGAATAATAACACTGTGCGACAAAAAAAAAAATTTTTTTTTTGCTATAGATCTAAATGCATACAATTGATTCTTATGACCCCTTAAACAAGTCTGCAAGAGCTTTTCCCGAAGTAAGGGCAAGTTTCCGAGAAATCATTTATGCAAAATTTCAAAAATATAACTTTGTAATTCTTACAATAATGGCTCGATTTTTACCGGATAAAAGCGTACGTTTATGTATATGAGGTCGAAAATTCTATTTTTATTATAAAAACGTTGAAAAACTGCATTTTTCACATAGTTGAACATTTGAAGAGAATCACTTAATGCAAATGATTCACGGTTGCGTTTGGGGGCCTCGCTCGCATTCGATCGTCTTGAATAGGCAGGCATTCATGACGATCGAGCGCTAGCGAAACCCCCATGCGCAACCGTGAGTCATTTGCATTAAGTGATTTTCTTCAAACGTTCAACTATGTGAAAAATGCAGTTTTTCAACGTTTTTATAATAAAAATAGAATTTTCGACCTCATATACATAAACGTACGCTTTTATCCGGTAAAAATCGAGCCATTATTGTAAGAATTACAAAGTTATATTTTCGAAATTTTGCATAAATAATTTCTCGGAAACTTGCACTAACTTCGCGAAAAGCTCTTGCAGACTTGTTTGTGGGGTCATTAGGAATCGATTGTATGCATTTAGATCTATAGCAAAACAAAATTTTTTTTTGTTGCACAGTGTAATATCAATGTTTTTAAACTACAGAATTTTGAAGTTTATGATTTTCAACAAAATGTTATAGTCATTTGAATGTAAAGGCCCTAAAGGCTCTTTTGAAATACGTGGTATTTTGGGAATCTTCAAAAATCAAAATTATTTATTATTAATTTTGATTATGTACATTTAATCTAGAAAATGTGATTAACGTCGAAATATTTAATTTCCGAGTGATTTATACAGTTAAATATTAAAACAAATTGACAAAAATCGGAGAATTCGTCAAGAATTTTTCGCTATCGTATTTTTGATATTTCTAAGATGTACCTATTTCTTGTAATACACTGAGAAAAAAAATCGCAGTCTAGCAGCGGCTGGACAGTAATGGTTACTGTCCAAAGGGAAAACTTTAAATCAAGCGTAGCTCACTGTTCGCTGGATAGGAACCATTCCTGTCTAGAACGCACTCATGAGTATCTTCGACATTAATGGAACGGAGAGGTCTCAGCGCTGCCCAGCCAGCACCTTTTGCTGTCCCACGCGCACGTAAACACGCGCCCGCGACATTTTTGATAAGTTTGACGTATACGTCAAACTTTTCAAAAATGTAAACATTATTGCAGGTTTAAATTTTCATGCATCTAGTATGAGTATATGACTATCAGTGCATAGAATGTTGAAAGCTTATATTTTTCATTAAATCCTATTATTTAGATTGTTAAAAACAAATGAATAATTCGATGAAAAAATATTTAATTATTATTTATTAAGGTTGGTTGAATTAATTACCTATTTCTTTATTTTTTTAGATTACATATTTTTCTATAAAATATGTTATTTTATAAAGTAATGTTTATTCGGTTTAAGTTACTCATATACTTATACCAGATGCATGAAAATTTAAACCTGAAATAATGTTTACATTTTTGAAAAGTTTGACGTATACGTCAAACTTGTCAAAAGTATGTCGCGGGCGCGTGTTTACGTGCGCGCGGGACAGGAATAGGTGCTGGCTGGGCAGCGCTGAAACCTCTCCGTTCCATTAATGTCGAAGATACTCATGAGTGCGTTCTAGACAGGAATGGTTCCTGTTCAGCCAATAGTGAGCTACGCTTGATTCAAAGTTTTCCCTTTGGACAGTAACCATTGCTGTCCAGCCACTGCTAAACTGCGATTTTTTTTCTCAGTGTACATAAATTGTGAGAAATTTTTTGTATTATTTGATCTCGAATTTTGAAACGCTTTTAAATTGTGAAAGAGGTGTTGTGGGGGTTCAAAAACCCCTTAAATTTTTATCTGAAAAAATTTGTTTATTATTTTTCTTTCACATTCATGACGAACTATGAACGCAAAAAAATGTTGTTGGCAACCCCCCCCCCCCATCCTCTAAAGAAATTGTCTGCCTTCGTTCCTGACCGAAACGACAACAAAATAAAGTTCAGAAAATACAACTTAAATAAACTTTGAAAATTGGGAAAAATAGTAAAAAACTAGTAAAATCTAACCTAGAGTTGGTAATGACAGCGGCTTTTGGCAGTCCAGTCGTGCCGCTTGTATAAATATACAATTTGTCACTGTAACTGTCTTTTTCCTGGAGGACTGGTGGTGATGACGAAGCTTCTGACAAAAGGTCAGACAAATCTTTTTCTTTTAGGCTGTTTATTATCGAACCTTTATCTCCAAATTTATACAACGCTCATTTCGCATCCAACGAAGACGCCACATCTTGCACCGCTAGAAAAGTATTCAATAAAAAAATTTTTAAATATATCATTCATAAGTTATTGTTCACTATCAGTGTGTCCAGATTAAATGCGCTCACTTTCAATACACTCGAACGGTCTTATGCGTGTGAAAAGAGAGAACGTGACGTCATACCATGTTCCTCTCACATGCATGAGACCGGCTCGAGTGTATTGAAAGTGAGCGCATTCAATCTGGACACACTGTTCACTATGCAACAAAAGTGGTTAATTTCTACTCAATGAGATTTTTACGAAAAATTCGAAAAATTCATAGAATTTTGAAAAATGTACATAAAGTGTGTGAATTTTTAGAATTATCATAATGTGTGTAAAATGTGATCTGTAATGTTTTTTTTGTTTTTCAATAAATATTCAAAAAATCAAGGGTTTCGAAAAATTATGAATAATTTCAATGAGTTGTACTGGTTGTACACTAAAAACTCGTATAACTTAACGGCGCACTTTTTTTAATCACACACTTTTTTAAACGATTTGGACTCGTCTTTCTTTCCTCTTCACCTGATTTCGCTCCCGCACCATCACACTTAGGTGCAGCAGAGAACGTGGCGAGCAGCAGCGAGTCTGGTAAGCGCTCGTCAAATCAGGAGGAAGAAGTAAGTGCGGGTGAGTGCGGAAACAACGCTTACATATTTTATTTTTCACGCTCGCATGTCGAAAATCATTTATTTTTGTGTTTACTGCTGTGTTGTGAAAAACGAATTGTAGGCCGCGCGACCTTGGAGCTCGCGGCGAAAGTGAAAATAGTGTTTTTTCATTGTGGTGAGTGACAGAGCGATAGGGAACCCTTGCAATGTTTTTCTATCTCAGACAGTACATATATTTACTCGACGCGAGCATGGAAAATGGCGGCTTTCGTAGCCTCTAAGCCATCGCGAAAATGTCCACATGCAGCCCACTAACAAGTGACGATCGCTCAGGTGAACGTAACCGTCTAAAGTTCATTTTCGCACCTACTTTTGCCTACCGAGGGACGAAAATTTTTGCATAAGTACGCGAAGGTAGGTACGAAATAGTATATTACGTACCTAGAACATAAATTTTTTAATTACGAGTGTGAAGTTTGTAGACCGAGGCGAAGCCGAGGTTTACAATCACACGAGTAACGAGAAACGAGTTTTCTATGCGATAGGTACGTAATATACTATTGACAGATACGTAAACTTAAGCGATCGTCACTTGTTAGTGGGCGCATGGACACTTTTGCGATGAAAAAACCGCAATCTGTACCCTGAAGTTATTTTTGTTGATGTGACTTATGAGTTGTTGAAAAATGAGTACACGGTACTGCTGTCCCTCGTTGAGAGTGGTGATGGAAGAGGAGATCTCGCAGGTGTCAGTTTTTTAAGCTCTGAAGATGTAGTGAGCATGGCATGGGCTGCCAAAGAATTAAAAAAAAACATGACCGAAGAAATGCTCAAAAAAATCATGTGCTTCATGACAAAGATCTATCAGAAAGAGCAGCCCTTAATCAAATTCTCCCTGGGGTGCCATTACATTTATGCAGGTTTCATACTTTAAAAAGTTTCAAAGCCCAAATTACAACTGCATCAATGAAAATTTCAGAAAATAAAAAAACGAATGTTTATTTATTCTCCAGAAAATTATATATGCTACGTCTGAAAAGGAATATACAGAATTGTATGACTTGTTGAAAAGCAAAGCTTCAAACTTCGCTTTGGAGTACTATGACAAAAAAAAAAGGGTCTTACAAAGGAAGAATGGACTCTATTCAGCTCAATTCATGGAACATTGGGTAACTTTACCAACAATCGTTTGGAAAGTTAGAATCAAAAATTGAAACAAATTATAACAAGAAGAAGCTCTCTGACAGACTTTGTGAATTCATTTTTCATTTGGCTCTTGGATCATGAAAAAAAAAGTGCATCCTTTGCTGGGAAACAATTTTTGACGAATCCAATAACAGATTTGGAAGATGCAAGTGATAAAAAAAAAAATACATTGATTCGATGGCCCAATACGCATTCGACAAAGTTTTATATGAAATACAAAAGAATAGTGAGACAAATAGTAACAAAAGATACGCATCATGAGGATGCGTATCTTTTCATTCAACCGACAAGTAAATTTTTAGCTGTGTCAGAGACTCGAAATACCTATAGTCGTTTCGATAATGAGCAGGACTGTTTGATTATTGAGACGAATAAATACTTGTGTCCTTTGAAACAACCAATATCGAATGTGCAACCACGAAAATCGTGCGAATTGGACCTTCTGATCAAGCAGAGTCAACCTACGCTGAAATTTTGCGATACCCGTTTGGTCACTATTCGGGATGAGATCTGGTTCAAACTCCCAGACCTGAATGCGTGGATTTTTGTTACTCCAGTAGAATTACATGTTACTATAAAATGTTTAGGGAACCCAGCCAGGGATGATAAGCTTGCGAAATCGGGAATCTTAGAAATATTACCTCATTGCAAGCTATTTACACCGAATAGCATTCTTTCTGCAAACAGTAATTTTAGAAGTAATGTGTCGGTAACATTACTGCCTTTAAATTTATCAATCGATGAGTATGGATTGAGAGAGAAATTCGCGACCATCAATTTACCAAAACTGGCTGAGATTCCGAAAATGAGTTTAGATTTAGAACATTTAGGAGTAGCTAGTCATAAGCTAGATGTGATTTCAAAAATGATTGATGAAACTTTAGAAAATACAAAATTGAAACAACAAATATCGATTACGACATATTTTTGTTACGCGCTCACCATCGTTGTCATAATTTATATCATTCTAAGATGTTTTTTTAACAAAAAAATAAAACAAATCTTATGTATTGGAAGAAGAAATCAGAATAGAAATCGTCAAAGTACCGAAATCGAACTTTTTAACAGAATAGAGGAAATACACAGTCCACTACGTGAAAATGTAGAAATGCGTGCGAATGAACGACAAGATGAGAATTTAGGAAACGACGACGAGAATTTATGTCGACGAGCTTGACTCAGAACGAGGGCATGTTTGTTGGTGACGAGAAAAAGCAAGTCACAACATCTTTTTGTTAGTGTATTTTTTTTTTCAAAGCTTTCAAATGCCATGCCAACATATATTTTTTCTGCGCAAAATCAATAAAATGGCATTGTATGATGCTACATTATGTCAAAAGCGATGACAAAGTCTTCTAACTTGCAAAGTTTTTAGAAAGAGCCTTTGGAACATTCAAGAACTTTGACTACAGTGAACTCGAATGCACCAAAATTAGTGAAACCAAAACCAGCGACTCCCATGCCTCCTCTCCCTGCAAGCAAGAAAATATAGACCATATTCAAACTGATGAGCGATGAATAAAAAGTTTCAAAGTTTGAATAGACTAGATTCAACCACGTTGACTTTGAATATTTGAAGTGTTCCAAGTAGTCAGAGTCCACGTGGTTGAATCGAGTCTATTCAAACTTTGAAACTTGTTATTCACCGCTCCTTAGTTTAAATATGGTCTATATTTTCTCGTTTGCAGTGCTTTCAGAACCACCGACATTAGCATTTGTATGTACTCCATTTACTACAATTGAAAAAGTCCCACGAATCAGCAAAATGATATAAAAAAAAACCACAAACTGTAGCTGAGAGAAAAAAGCCCGTGGAACTGACAACGCGAGAAACTGACAATGTAGAAAGTTTGGCGGTAGTTGAAGATTTTGACGGAAGATTAGCAATTCTTAATTATTTAAAAATGCTTGGAAGAGCAATCAACGAGTTTCTCTTTCAACAATCACCAGAAGTGAAGATGAAAAGACTCAGCAAAACATTTCACCTGCCCTGCTGCCAATTGGATTTGAAACCACAAAAGAAAACATGGCGGATATAATTGCTCCGAAGCCAGCAGTTTTGCATGGTCAGTTCAAAGGACTCAACCAGTAAACTATAATCTTCAAAAGGAAAAATGTGGATGACGCCGCATCAGCTCCGAAAAAGAAGAAATAAAACTAGATATTTTTTGTATTCAGTGGTTTATTGATGAATAAATTATAATAATACTTGAATTTTTTTTATGAATAATAAAGTGTATTGCCCTTTACACAGACCTGTTAAATGATAAAATAGTAAGAGTGAAAAAGCAATAAAAAAATTAGGACACTAGATATTGTTACGTTGACACAATCACAAAAATTTCAAACATTGCTAAAAAAAGGAAAATGTTAATAAAAGAATTAAAACACTAAAGAATCTCATTTAATATAAAGAGAATGCAAACATCAATGTCGACTGTGAAAAAAAACCAACAAATAAAAATAGAGCAAACCAACCAAAGATTTAACATGACAAGCAATTCTTGTTTACATACAGAGACAAGTTTTATTACAAGTATTGAATGAAATAAAAAATTCCTGAAAATTAAAGACTTCTATTGAAAGGCTGAGAGTAAAAACCGAACTAGTAAGAGACAGATGAACGTGTAACTCCATGTTTTCTGTATCTACTTGTTCGGTATTTCCTCTCAGCCTGTCTATTGAACAAAAAAATTAAACGCAACAAAACAATTTTATTTCAAAATTTAATTCCAAAAATCATCACAGCTCTCAATTTCTCCATACGAATTACTCATGGATAAATAAACACTACACAAAATTTAGAAAATACATAATAACACATAACAATACTTAGGAGATTGAAAAAACAATTTTTTATCAATCGTAAAATATCAGCTGTATTTCGCAATTACACATCCCCTGCACTCAACTGAAAGAAAGAAAAAAAATTATCAAAATCATCAATTACTCCTCTCTTTTCCACATTAACAGGAGACTGCAAAACTTCCTGTAAATTAAAGAATTCTATTGAACAAAAAAATCAAACGCAACAAAAAAATTTCATTTCAAGATTTTATTCCAAAAATCATCACAGCTCTCAATTTCTCCATACGAATTACTCATGAATAAATAAACAATGAAAATAATTTAAAAAATATATAAGACATCATACTAGAAAGAATAACATAACAATTGCCCAAAAGTAAAAAAAAATGAACAACAAAACCACATAAATAAACAAACCTAACCTTTATATACAACAATTGTTTTATTCCACCCTACGTTGGTTTGGATTCCTTATTTTCCACTACATAGGCACTTCTTTAATCCTTTTATGCACTTGTTACTTCACCATATTAACACTTCCGTGCGTAATTAATTATTAAATACAATTTCAATAGCATACGGCGGATCCCGGGAAATATACACTGAAACACGGTAATATTACCAGATATTGAAAAGTATACGATTGTATACGACCGTGCGGTAATATATGCCCGGAGCCGATGATACCCGAAGTATTTGATACGATTGGACACGATTTGATATGATATACGATTTGGGTGCGAATAATGGTGGCCCTTAAATAATTGTATGAATGCCCGTTTAAAAACGATTACAAATAAAAACATTTTTTTTTTCCGCAGAACTTATGGCTTTTGAGCCAATTTTTCACAATTTTTTATGCGGTTCTCAAAACCATTGGTTTTTTTAACGATAAAGTAACCTAGTCTATGTTTATTTACATTCTACTGCAAAACTATAAGTGAATATAAGAAAACAATACAGAACAACTATGTTGATAATTGACAACTGTATATATATATATATATATATATATATATATATATATATATATATATATATATATATATATATATATATACTGACCTACACTCACACAGCTGACACATTTCACGACAATCGATTGTTTGAATCCGTGTCCGAAAATGCGGAAAGCTTAATATGCAACAACAAATAATTGACATTAAAAAAAAAACCAAAATTTTTGTCCAACAAAGTCTGAAAAACATAAAACTGTCGATTGCAAAAAAAAAATTTTTAATTTTCAGAAGTAGGGGGGCGAAATTCACGTAAAATCTTATTATTGCAATAACTTTTCAACTATAATCAAACAAACGACGTTTTTTGTCTGACAAAGTCCAACAAACGAAAAACTATCGATTGCAAACAAAAATGATCAATTTACGAAAGTGGGGGGGAGGACTAACTTTACGCGAAAATTTATTCTTGCAATAACATTTGAACTTGTATCAAACAAATGACAGTTTTTGTCTAACAAACTCCAACAAACGAATAACAATCGATTGCAAAAACAAATTATCAATTTTCAAAAGTTGGTGGGCTAACTTCCCGGGGGTGCGACGTGTGCCGCGTGAGCTTACACGGCTAACTTCGCTCACGCGGCATACGCCAGATTTCCGTGAGGGATCTAAAAAGAACTTTTCATTCACAAAAATGTTATCCCACTGTCGGTAGCATAGATTTCTCATAAATCGGTTCGTCTGCTAGAACCATGAGTTCTGCTGACTTGACTTCCTACTATTGCATGACTTTGAGTATTGTGTGAGTATTGCGATCTGCCCGATAGGGGCAGTAACCAAAGTATGATTTCGGATTCGATCTTTAAATAAAAAAATAACAAAGGCAGATATTAAATCATTTTATCTTTTCTTTGCAAAATATTCACAACTGCAAAAGATTTACAACTTACGCCTTTCTTCTCGGCTCACGTAGGCTGTGAAATCATAAAAAAAGGCTAATATCTGTCATGCACCCAGGTCTAAGGTAGATATCCGAAATTCCCGTGCTCAGATTATTCTTTATTTCAAAAACTCACTTTGGGTGTTTATAGTACAACAGTTAAAAATTCTCTGCTGCGCGACGATGGAAATTCGTCCGTTATATCGTGTTGCGCTTAACCTGCTTTATCTCACGATGATTGACATATTTGACAAACCTTTTGGTACAGTTCTCTCACCGCATCAGTTCTACAAATACTGATAATAATGATAGCTCGTTTCGAAAAGATACAATAGATTTTTATAAATACAGATAAATCGAAAAAAGGAACCTGGTTTATATTTATTCCGTAAAAGAAATTGCGCAACACGCTTCTCAAATGTTAATATTAATGATGACTTATCTTTGAAAAGATATAATACATTTAGATAATCTTAGTCGCCACAAAAAAAAATATTAGAGATACATCGAAGGATTCTTTACTTTGCATAACGTAGAAATCGGTTACACAACATATCGAATATATAATATTTCATGATCAATGCATCAAAAGTTTTCACTTGTCGCTTTGAAAAGTTCTGAAATCATATTAAAAGACTAATTCATACTTGAAATGCGACAAAACGTAATGTCACCTATGTTTTTTCCATTGATGTCCTTCTTACAAATGTTTGAAAAATCGCAAAAATGTATTTAAGTTTTACGCACGCAAGTTTCTATTTTTGTTTTCCATAAAAAAGGTGTTGCACTATTTTCAGAAAGAAAATTAATTCTATTTACATATGTGCAATTATTGCATAAAGTTTGGCTTACAAATCCTTAGCAGCTCCTCGTATGGGCCATCAACTACGTTTTGTCTAGAATGTTATATCTCTTATCAGAATCTAACATTAAAATATTCTTACCTCATCTTCGAGAAAAGAATGTCACTTTCTCGAGGATACACTGATATCACTGTGGAACAAAATTTGGGTTTTGTCAAATCCCAATTTTTTTTTTCATGCAACAGGTAGGTATAGGTCAGTGAAATACGTATGCAAAAGGATTTTGTAATTCATAGTAAAATTTGCGAGTTATAAATATGTGAAAGCATAGTTATGAAAAAAACTCATTTTTCATCCTATTCTAGAAATAAAAAAAACTATTTTTTCTGTCTTTTGATACAGAATTATAAATGCTTACGAAATAGCAATTGCATTCATACTTTCAAGCGCAAATTCCCTCATGAAATTTATTTTTTTCTTGTCATTTGTCTCGGATTCATTGACTTGTGATTTATTCGTCTGAAAATAATCTCCGTATACTTTTTTTTTTTTTCTTTCTTTGAGAAGCGTGAAGATCTATTTCCTCTAACATCATTCGTCATCTAGTCTATTGTGGCTAAGTCATTGGGTCCGAGACACCATTCGATACGGTTTAAAGGGAAAGAACGAGGAGGAAAAAAATAAATTTCGTCAGGAAATTCGCGCATTAAATTATTCATGCGATCGTGATTTTGTAAAGATTTTTGAATTCTGTGTGAAAAAACAAAAAAATACGTTTTTTAATTTTAAAAAAAGCATGAAAAATGAAGAATTAAGATTTTTTATATTTCAAAGTCTGTAAACAGTTTTTATTCGCAAATTCCGCTATGAATTTTAGAATCTTTCAGAATCCTCATGCACACGTGTTTCGGTGACCAATACCAACATGCATGTAATTTTTACATTGGGTTTTTTTTTGTTCTACAGTGTATGTTGCGTTAACTTGGAAAATAATTTCCTTCATACTGTAATATATGCTTTTCTCCGACGTGGAAAAATTAGTCGGTGTCCAAAATATCTGGTGGCCGGGACTCGAAGAAACCCCAACTCTGAAGTTCTCACGGGAAAAGAAAGTCAATCACCAGGTTCACAACACAAAGTATGGTTTATAGTTGGTTTCCAAAAATTGAAGTAACTAGATACAGTTATTTTGAAAATCTCACACGGACGCGATTGAACAAGACTGACGTAACTGTATTACAAGATTTCGCGACGAAATAATGATAAGACGAAATAAGAGTCGCGAACAACAAGAAGAGTTTTTTTTTCAACAAAATATACGCTAGGCCCAATACGACTGCTCGGGTTTTTATATTGTACAGCAATCTAATACCTTCTTTATCAAATCATAGTCGTTAAACTAACTACTTTGAAAAATCCGGTGGGATTACCCAAAAGCGAACAACAGGATGTGAAATAAAAGTCTATCTGTAAAAATTGCAATTTTACAATTGTGAAATAAAAGTTTATCTATAATAGTCGCGATTACGAAAATCCAGTGGAAATACCGAAAAGTGAACAACAGGATGTGAAATAAAAGTCGAAAGAAGATTCTATCTATAACGAGCGCAAATTACAATTTCGAAATAAAAGACTATCAATAAAAAGTCGCAATTTACGTGATAACAATTTTGAAATGAACCCTATCTACAAAAGTTGCCAATTACAATATTGAAAGAAAAATCTATCTATAATAAGTCGCAATTGACACGATTAAGAGTCGCGAAAATAGTTATTCCAAGAAAGAAATTTGAATTACATGACAAAAGTTACAAGTTACGCTATTTTAATCTTAAAATGAATTTGAGGAATGATGATAACAATTTTGAAATAGAATTGATAAAAAGCTGCAAATTGCACGATAGCAGCTCCGAAATAAAGTTAAAGTACAAAGTAAAAATTGCGAAAAATTGTAGGGGTATTACAATACAGTTTTATTTAAGCGTAAAAATAACTAGATTTTCTATTGTTCTGAAACGTTTGTTTCATTGCATATGGATATACAGATCAAATATGAGCAATGTTATGAGCACATAACTTATAAAAGACGAAGAGAGGAAAATTGAAATTTAAAGGTGCACGAGATTACTTAAACTATTATGTTAATTGAAATGATAATTTATGAAAGTAGAGAATTATATAAATTAATAATTATTTATTAAAAGCAACTGCAATTGTTCGTACATGCATCATGCTTACGATAACTGCTTACTTTTCTCGTGCAAATCTTTTGTTGATATTAAAGTAACGATTTTTCAAAAGAGCGTTAGTTTCTTAACTATAAGCTATAACTGCTTTACAATCTTGTGATAAAGATTTACTTGAACATGTCAGATCTTTTTTTACTTGCTATGTGAATAAACCCCACAAAATGAAACCGTACTTCATAATAGAAATATATTACTCATCACTTTTGGTGAAATTTTAAACCATTTTTTTAATTGCATCTAAACATTTTTGAAAGCAGCAGTAGCTTTATAGAAAAGCTGTAAGTTGGGCTGTCACAGAATTTTCCCTATTTATTATTTGCTTCAAAATAAACGAAAAAATAATTTTCGTGAAGCGTAACTTCTACCCAGCTGAAAATAATCAAATAATCAGTCATTTATCCGGTCATTTGACTGATCATATGGATAAATGGGTATTATAGCCAAATGACTAGACCAAATGGATTTCCAAATGATCGAACAAACGTCTGACCAAATGGAAGAGCCAAATAAAATTGACAAACGTTTTTTCATTTGGGAACGTTTTGAAAAATTTCAAAGTTTTTCAACAAAAAAAATTGCGTCATGATTTTTGCTCCTCTGTCGATTTAGCGTAAAAAAAGGTTTTGTTCCACGCAGCCATGTGACCAAGTCATTTGTCTAACTGATTGTCCATTAGCCACAGAACCTTCTGTGGCTAATGGGGTTTGTTTTCCATCAACGAGCCGCTAAGGACTTGGAAGCCAAACTTTATGCAATAATTGCACATATGAAAAAAGAATTAATTTTCTTTCTGAAAATAGTGCAACAACTTTTTTATGGAAAACAAAAACAGAAACTTGCATGCGTAAAACTTAAATACATTTTTGCGATTTTTCAAACATTTGTAAGAAGGACATCAATAGAAAAAACATAGGTCACATTACGTTTTGTCGCATTTCAAGTGTGAATTAAATCACGATCGCATGAATAATTTAATGCGCGAATTTCCTGACGAAATTTATTTTTTTCCTCCTCGTTCTTTCCCTTTAAACCGTATCGAATGGTGTCTCGGACCCAATGACTTAGCCACAATAGACTAGATGACGAATGATGTTAGAGGAAATAGATCTTCACGCTTCTCAAAGAAAGAAAAAAAAAAAAAGTATACGGAGATTATTTTCAGACGAATAAATCACAAGTCAATGAATCCGAGACAAATGACAAGAAAAAAATAAATTTCATGAGGGAATTTGCGCTTGAAAGTATGAATGCAATTGCTATTTCGTAAGCATTTATAATTCTGTATCAAAAGACAGAAAAAATAGTTTTTTTTATTTCTAGAATAGGATGAAAAATGAGTTTTTTTCATAACTATGCTTTCACATATTTATAACTCGCAAATTTTACTATGAATTACAAAATCCTTTTGCATACGTATTTCACTGACCTATACCTACCTGTTGCATGAAAAAAAAAATTGGGATTTGACAAAACCCAAATTTTGTTCCACAGTGATATCAGTGTATCCTCGAGAAAGTGACATTCTTTTCTCGAAGATGAGGTAAGAATATTTTAATGTTAGATTCTGATAAGAGATATAACATTCTAGACAAAACGTAGTTGATGGCCCATACGAGGAGCTGCTAAGGATTTGTAAGCCAAACTTTATGCAATAATTGCACATATGTAAATAGAATTAATTTTCTTTCTGAAAATAGTGCAACACCTTTTTTATGGAAAACAAAAATAGAAACTTGCGTGCGTAAAACTTAAATACATTTTTGCGATTTTTCAAACATTTGTAAGAAGGACATCAATGGAAAAAACATAGGTGACATTACGTTTTGTCGCATTTCAAGTATGAATTAGTCTTTTAATATGATTTCAGAACTTTTCAAAGCGACAAGTGAAAACTTTTGATGCATTGATCATGAAATATTATATATTCGATATGTTGTGTAACCGATTTCTACGTTATGCAAAGTAAAGAATCCTTCGATGTATCTCTAATATTTTTTTTTGTGGCGACTAAGATTATCTAAATGTATTATATCTTTTCAAAGATAAGTCATCATTAATATTAACATTTGAGAAGCGTGTTGCGCAATTTCTTTTACGGAATAAATATAAACCAGGTTCCTTTTTTCGATTTATCTGTATTTATAAAAATCTATTGTATCTTTTCGAAACGAGCTATCATTATTATCAGTATTTGTAGAACTGATGCGGTGAGAGAACTGTACCAAAAGGTTTGTCAAATATGTCAATCATCGTGAGATAAAGCAGGTTAAGCGCAACACGATATAACGGACGAATTTCCATCGTCGCGCAGCAGAGAATTTTTAACTGTTGTACTATAAACACCCAAAGTGAGTTTTTGAAATAAAGAATAATCTGAGCACGGGAATTTCGGATATCTACCTTAGACCTGGGTGCATGACAGATATTAGCCTTTTTTTATGATTTCACAGCCTACGTGAGCCGAGAAGAAAGGCGTAAGTTGTAAATCTTTTGCAGTTGTGAATATTTTGCAAAGAAAAGATAAAATGATTTAATATCTGCCTTTGTTATTTTTTTATTTAAAGATCGAATCCGAAATCATACTTTGGTTACTGCCCCTATCGGGCAGATCGCAATACTCACACAATACTCAAAGTCATGCAATAGTAGGAAGTCAAGTCAGCAGAACTCATGGTTCTAGCAGACGAACCGATTTATGAGAAATCTATGCTACCGACAGTGGGATAACATTTTTGTGAATGAAAAGTTCTTTTTAGATCCCTCACGGAAATCTGGCGTATGCCGCGTGAGCGAAGTTAGCCGTGTAAGCTCACGCGGCACACGTCGCACCCCCGGGAAGTTAGCCCACCAACTTTTGAAAATTGATAATTTGTTTTTGCAATCGATTGTTATTCGTTTGTTGGAGTTTGTTAGACAAAAACTGTCGTTTGTTTGATATAAGTTCAAAAGTTATTGCAAATATAAAAGGACATCAATGGAAAAAACCTAGTTTACATTATGTTTTGTCGCATTTCAAGTATGAATTAGTCTTGTAATAATGATTTCAGAACTTTTATGAGCGACAACTGAAAACTTTTGATGCATTGCTCATGAAATATTATATATTTGATATTAGCCTTTTTTTTATAATTTCACAGCCTTCGTAAGCCGAGAAAAAAAGCGTCAGTTGTGAATTTGCAAAGAAAATATAAATATATTTATTATCTGCCCTAGCGAACGCGCCTTCACCTAAGGTTCACCTAAGAACGGTGAAGCTTCGGTGACACTTAGGTGAAGCTTCGGTGAACCACCCAATTTTACATGTTTAGAGTGCTTATGAACGAGAAAAAAGCGTTCTGTATCATAGAATGATTTATTTGATGAATTTAGCTACAGTCAGATACGCGAGAAGTTGCTTACTTTTTTAATTAGATGTAAAATTGTTATTCATTATATTCCGGGCACATGAAAATAAAGTCGGTAAAAACAGATACTGCTCTCGAGCGCTAAAATTCGTAACGGCATATGTTCGAACTATAGTAGTACACAGTAGTGGGTACTACCGAGATGATTGTGAGTGGTTGTGATTGTGTCACCGCCATATTGGGACAAAACCAAAACAAAAGTGATGACAGCTGATAAGTGTTTATATACAAGTTTATTTACAAGCATATTAACATCCAACTGCGGAGCCGAATCGAATCAAGCTGGTATTAAATACGAATCTGCTGAAAAAAGTAAGTTTTCAACAACTAATTTTTTATAAATTTTTGGGAAATGCCAGCCATAAATTTTCATCGTTCTTAAATGCATGAACGGAATTTAATGACACGAATTATGATTCTTAAGAAAATGTGCCTGAAGTTCCAAAGGTTTTAAATTAAACAAAAAAATATTTGTCACACTTCCCATCATGATAAAAAATCAAAAATTCCATATTCAACAATTTTTCTAGGTCAACAAAAATACATCGTGAAGTGCTTGGAAAAAACTTTAAAACGTGTTTTGATGTAATATGATTAATCGTTGTTTTTGCTCCAAAACTATAATTTCATATCTATTTTATTTTTCCAATTTTGTCAAGTTACGTTAAACACTGAGTATTTTTCCAATTTGTATCATATCAATTTTTATTTTTATTTTTTTAATTACACAAGTTTTGAAATGTGAATACAATAATAAAAAAAAAAGGTGGTCTTTAACTGTAGCTGAGAAATTTTTCAATTATTTGTACAAAATTTGTGATTCAACTTTTTAAATGATGAAATATATATTATACTGTCCAAATTTCAAAATTGTGCAATGTGACTCTTGAATACAAAATCGAATCAAAATTTGGCAAATTATGTTTATATAAAAATTAATTTCCAATTTTTAACATATTTGTACGTAACAAAATTATTAATGAATAACTCTTGTTTACTTTAATTATCTGAAAATGATGTTCTTTCATTTCATCAATAAAATTGTAACTGCTTTGATTATCGAAATATTCGAGAATTATATGTCCAACTACTGCTTACGCTATAAGCTGAAGTATATGAAATAAATCTGGATGCGATTAATAAACCTTTTTTCCTATTATTGTCTATAACATTAAAAAACGATGTTAGCGAACAAAAACTCTTTTGAGGAATTATCAATTTATTTCAAAAAATTAAAGATAATGAATTTTATCTTTTTTTTTTTGATTTTTTTATTTTTTTTATTGTATGACATTTATTATTTTCATTGTCGAACTAGTTACATGTGTCTATCAACGCGAACATCACACCGTCCCATGCACGCTTCGCGCGCCAACCCCTATTGAAATCTTTTAGTTTTTATATATGAAAGATTCATTTTCTATCATGATTTTGAACATGTAGCATGAAAATGTTCAAAGAAACATCAAAATTTATACATACAAATGTTATGGAAAAATTGTATATTAATGAAATATCTTATTGTTCATCATTTTTTGTTTTTTATTCAGTTTGAATATTATTGTACTTCATTTTATTCCTTTGCTATTTAAATTCTTTCAAACATGATTTTTCCATAATGCAATAAAAAAACAAAATTCTCATCAAAGTAAATATTATTTATTCCAAATTTTCGAATAATCGGAACTTTGGACATGAATTATCCGAAAGATTTGGAATAAAATACAGTATTGCAAGTTTTGGAAATGCCTTTTTTGAGAAAACGATGCAATTTTTCGTTTCGCCAGAAAAGACATTTACAAAACTTGCGATTAATAAATATTAATTTATTTCAGAAAATAAAGATAATGAATTTTTTTTTATTGTATGACATTTATTATTTTCATTATCGAATTACCGAAGTTACAATTCTTAATTCTGACTCTATTTGGTATTGAATAATTCTGTACAGTTGGATAAATCTTGATAAATAATTATTTGAAATTGTAAATGGTAATTTGTGCACATTCCAATAATGATAGTCATTTATCATTATTACTACCCAGTAAAACTGTGTGCTCACTGTGAGCTCATAGTGAGCTTAAATGTGAGCTCACAGTGAGCTCACATAGTGCTTCAAACGTCCGCCTTTCAAACGCTTGGCGTGAGCTCACAAGTAAGGTTTTGCGGAAATTTTGCAGCGAGTTCACTGTTAGTTTTCGGTGAGCTACACGTGACCTACTTATCAGCTGTCTATGAGCTGCTCGTGAGCTACTAATGACCCACCTGTGCGTTACACGTGAGCTACCTGTGAGCTACCTACCTTAGTGAAACGGTCAAGTTCTATGCTTCATAATACAAAAACTTGGCAGAAGTAGGTATATTGAGTGTTTTTAAGTCAAATAGAGCAATAGCAAAAAAAAAAAAAAAAGAAAAAAATCTCCCCTCCAGAGGGATACGAACTCGGTCGAGGAGAAATGACAGATTTATAGTTCGGGGCGTTAACCACTCGGCCACAGCAGGTAACGTACAATGTGGGGTAAAAAAGTTACTTAAGTTTTTATAATCGATAATTCGTAAATTGAATGACGAACTTTTCTCGTTCTTGAATTTTTCCGATTATTCATTTAAATTGTGACCACAAAACGTTAAATATGTGATCAACGAAGCTATAACACAAAATAGAGATGAATCGAGTAAAGTATTGAGTTGGAAACAAGTTTGTTCAGCTTTCTTATCATAAAGTTAAATAAAAAACTAAGTAGGCTTCTTTCTTAACTCACAATATCTTTCAATTTACTAATTATGAATTATTAGAACTTGCGTAGCTTTTTTACCTCACGTTGTACGTTAACTGCTGTGGCCGAGTGGTTAACGCCCGAACTATTAATCTGTCACTTCATCCTCGACAGAGTTCGAATCCCTCTAGAGGGGAGTTTTTTTGTTGTTTTTTTTTTTTTGCTATTGCTCTATTTGATTTAAAAACACCCAATATACCTACTTCTGCCAAGTTTTTGTATAATGAACAATAGAACTTGACCGTTTCACTAAGGTAGGTAGCTCACAAGTAGCTCACGAGTAACGCACAGGTGGGTCATAGGTAGCTTACGAGTAGCGCACAGGTGGGTCATTAGTAGCTCACGAGCAGCTCATAGATAGCTGATAAGTAGCTCACGTGTAGCTCACAGAAAACTAACAGTGAACTCACTGCAAAATTTCCGCGAAACCTTACTTGTGAGCTCACTGTGAGCTCACTATGAGCTTAATTGTTAGCTCATAGTGAGCTTATAGCGAGCTCACGCCAAGCGTTTGAAAGGCGGACGTTTGAAGCACTATGTGAGCTCACTGTGAGCTCACCGTGAGCTCACAGGTTTACTAAGTAATCAAATTTCATTAGAATAACGTCAGTACCATTAGAAAATAGATAAATGCATATTAAGTAAAGTTGAGGGAACTCTATGTTAAGGATTTCGAAGATTAATTTCGTTTATTTATTTCTCGATTATAACTTTTTTTGTATTTGGGAATGACATCTAATATACAGAATGTTTATTCAATTTATAATTCATTTCCTGGCATAGATGAACTCAAATTAATTTTCCTATTGTGTTATCGACATTTTCCGTAATATTAATTTGATTTTCATTATAACCGGTCGTCCTTTTTTTATTTTTTACCCGTCCTTGCTACTTTCTTCCCATCAGGGCTTGTGTCTTAAGCCGATTTTGTCCAACACTGACATTTATACTTCAGCTGGGTTTCTTCATTCTTCCTTCAGGTTTTCTGTAAAAAAAATGCACACTGTAATCATGGCTTTAGAAACAGTGAGGGATGATTGGTAAGCTATCAGCAAAGTTTCAAGCTGAGGATTTTGTATAATTCGAGATATTTCGAGCTGAAGCTCATTTTTTGCTGGCCACTGCTGTATCATCTGTACGTGATTGAACTTGAAGAAAATTTATATGATCACTAAAAGCTCTTTCAGTACAAAATTTTTGAGATCGAAAAGAATTCTTAGTAGAAAGTTCAAGAGTTTGCACTTTTTGCAGAAATTTTAAGAATTTTTCGAGCATTTCAAATTGAGGCGATCTTGTGAATTCAAGAATTTATCGCAGTAATATGGAATTTTTGGATTTTGTAGCTTAAGTTGAAACTTACAAAGTCATGTCAGGCGTGTTCATGAAAATACAGGGTGTTCCAGTGGTACTTGATCACCCGAAAACCTTGGATCGCTTGTGAAATTTGAAGACAATTTTCCTTTTTCTACTTCTTACAAAACTCGAAATTTCAAAAAATATTCGAGTTTAAAATTTAACCAATAAACGGCTTTCTCCGAGGAGTGCGGTTACAAGCCAGGGACCAAAATTTTCTCTATGTTTTTCTGAGTATAAAAGCCCTTTTCTACTCTCTGCAAAACACAAAATCAAAAAAGATAATCTACCTAGAAGTTTGAACCAATATAATTTGATCGATTTCAAACTTGAATGTTTTTTTCGATTTAGAGTTTTGTGAAAAATGATAAATGAAAAATTGTCTTAGAATTTCATGAGAAATTCATAGTTTCCGAGTGATCCGCCAACATTGAAATACCCTGTACTTTGCTTTTATACTTGTATCGCCTAATGTTTGGATGTACTCTGGAACAGGTTATGGCATGTGCGCGTTGGTTTAATAAAAGAGAAAGGGAGGAACGTCTATTTGCAATTGGTGTTAATACATTTTTATCGGAGAATCATAATATTGGTATCCTACTGAATCGACGCTATCGAGTATTACGTTAGTTGGAGTAAAATTTTGGACGCGGTATGGAAGTCAAAGAAAGTGCGTTCCGAGTATGAAGAAAATGTGAATGGTCGCGTATCTATCATGACGACTTCAGATTTTGTATGTTCTATTATTTTTAATATTGTTTTCTTGAACAAATGCGTTTCGTTTTGTAGAAACTTGGTATCTGGACCCTGGCCCTTCATAGTGTTTTCTTTTCATTTCTATTTCGTCATTGATAACTTCGCCTGTATGGAACGTGAAATCATACCCTCGACAAGGCCACACTGGCGCAATGCAACTGAATAACTTGTAACCGGGTGCTCGCTGACAGGCCCACCCTAATTACTTTATCCTTGTATAATCAGCCCCCGGAAACTCCGGTCTGATGTTAGTGTAAGGAAAAATTCCCTCACCAGTTAGCGCTGCAAAACTGGAGGAAATAAAAAGCTTATGGTATCTGAGGGGAACGAGTTCCTATCGCTCAAGAACATTTTTCCCCTTTCTCTCACTGCTTGTACCTGTTCCCTATCTTCCCTTTTTTACTTTCTATTCTTCGTTCCTCCCGGATCCTGCTACTTTTTTACTGCTTGAATTATCTACGTATCTACGTTCATTTACATGAAAGTTAAAGTTATTCGGTAATATTGAAAAAAAGTTGAGAATTGGAAATACTGTGAGTCGTGATAAAAATGACGAAATCATTCAAAATAATTTTTTATACAGGGTGTACCACAATCACCGAAACATTAAGAAATGCTATATTATTATTAAATTTCAAGTGAAAAAGTTCTCTACCACTTTTTACAATTCTCACAATCAAAACAGTTATTCACGTTTTAAATTCAAACAATAAATGCGCTCCCTCGACCAATAGGGATAAAAACTACGAACCAAAATTCATCTAAATTTTCTTCATATTTTTCTAGGTCGTCAAGTCCCTTGCCACTTTCCGTGAAACTCAAAATCAAAAAAGATATTCGAGTTTAAAGTTTTAACCAATCGGATTTCTCAGATTTCAAACGCGGTTTCAAACCTTTTTTTATTTTTTTTATTTCAGTAATAAAGTGATCAAACATGTAGCCAATTACGTATAGGAAAACCAAAGATTACAAATATTTCATTTTTCAAGCTTATGGCATATAATTTTTCCCTCTTTAGGGTATTCGATATTATAATTTTTTATTATAAATTATTATTCGAAGAGGGCAAAATTATATGCCGGAAGCTTGAAGACTGAAGAGGATTTTGTAATCTTTCGTTTTCCTATGCATCATTGGCTCCATAGTTGATCGTTTTATTACTTAAATATGAATGCTAAATGAGCGTATGTTGATAATTTGAGTGTTTTTATTTTGAATGTCGAGTAAAAACGTTATAAGCTTCAACTCTTTTTTTTTCGAAATTATCATCATATTGAGTAGAGTGTTTTAATTGATTTTCGATTATTGTAGATGTGTTCACAGACCTAATTTTTTTTCCCCTATCGGGCCTAGTCGAATATTCGAACTATTTGAATCGTGGGAGAAAGGGAATTCCTATTCGCCACTGATTTAAGGGTGAGGAGATATCTAGCGAATCCATCACCACCCTTATATAAGTGGCGAATAGGAATTCCCTTTGTTCCACGATTCGAATAGTTCGAATATGCAACTAGGCCAGATAGAGTTCTCTTCTCATTTTGAACTTTCTATAATCATACCAATGTATTTAGAGCATTAAGTCATTAAAGAACATCTTCAAACGCAACCTTGAAATTTTGTTTTGTTATAAGTAAAAGAATTCAATCAACCACCGAACATCGCTTCCTCGAAAATATTTGCACCAAAAAACCATAAGAGAAGGTTCTTTTTGGAAAACTGTGTCACTTCAAATAACGCTTCTGATAATGTTTCAAATAGTCAAGCACTGCTTAAAATACAAGGAACAACTTTATTTCGGAGTTAAAAGTTATAAAAAAAGAATGTTTTAAGTGCATTTTCAAATTTTAAAATTTCCATAAATTTTGGAATATATTTTTTATTCTGCAAATTGTTGATCATAGCTTTGATTTTGTCTTTGTTTGAAAAATTTTTTTTGCAAAACACGCAACAAAAATGTTCTTCGAGGAACTTTATAGCCTCATCGAACATGCCCATTTACGGACTAGGGAATAAATGAGTGTGTTCGACTCGGCTATACAATTCCTCTCAGTACATTTTTATTGCGTATTTTGCAAAAAATATCGTTTGCACCTCGGACTGTGGGCGTGGCTTTGTCTTCGGACCAAATATGAAGCCTCGGCTACGCCTCGGCAGATAAATTGGTCCTCGCACAAAAAGCCACGCCTCACGTCCTCGGTACAAAATATACTATTTTTTTATTTGTTACGTTTAGTTTTTTGTAGAATATTTTTTTATTAAAAAAAAAATTTTTTTTTTAAACTATAACTTCTAAAAAAATGAAATTATTTAAACATTAAAAAATGTTTAATTTTGCGATGATGTAAAAACTTAAAAAATATAAATATACAATCGAAAATCTGAGAGGATCAAGGTCTTGGGGGAGGCAACGATAATACATGGTCGTTGCCACAGCTGAGATCCTCCAATTTAACTTGCATCACAGCAAGGGCGCCTCGGTGGTTTCAACCAGGTGCATGCAAAAGGTGCAGACAACACTAGCACCAGCCTTCGGGCTGGTGCTAGTGTTGTCTGCACCTTTACATGGAGCGATTTGCGATGCGATTAGCGGTGACGATGATCGCCAGCGATAATTTTCTATCGCGTGATTGATTTCAGCACAACCAAAATCCTGCGCAGTGGGTTGTGGCGACTGCGAATCCTTATATATAGATATACTAGCAATGGGATGAAAATCGCGGCGACTGTCGCCGCGAACTCTGGCAGTCGCTGGCGATCATCGCCACCGCCAATTGCCACCGCCAATCGCGTCGCCAATCGCTCCATGTAAAGTGGCCTTTACATGGAGCGACGAGCGACAGCAATGGCCATCGGCGATGAATTTCTCGGGAGAGAAATCCTGCGCAGTGGGTTGCAGTGATCGCGCATTACGTCACAGCGATGCTGAGCTATGCTGAGGTGTGTCAGCGATCGTCGCTAATGATAGGGCGATGTCGCTGGCGGCGATCGCTGTCCCCATCGCTGTCGCCCGTCGTTCCATGTAAATGCACCTTAAAGGCCACTTTACAGAGGCCTCATACGAGGACTGAACTCTGTGGGGGTAATACACTCATACGGGGGGGGGGGGGGCGAGGACCCCAGAGCATGCGTGGTGGTAAGGGGAGCTAATGCGGCTCTTATGCAAGAGTTTTCAATCAGAGACCTGACAGTTGTCAGGCTTGGGTTGAACGGAGGAAGGGGGCAGGACAGGGGGGGCTAGTCATAGTATCCGCCTACTTTCCCCACGATAGAGAGGCACCTCCCAAGGAGGTGCGGAGGTTGATCAGGTACTGTAAGGAGAACGGCCTCGACCTGATTGTCGGATGTGATGCTAATGCACATAGTGGTGTGTGGAGCTCTAAGGACGACAATCAGAGAGGGGAAGAGCTCTTGGAGTACCTAGTGGGAGAGGACCTCGAGGTGGGGAATGAGGGCACTGGACTTACTTTCGTCACCGCGAACAGACAGGAAGTACACTCGTTCGCTAGATGGACGAGCAGCTCGGGACCGAGACGGCCCGCATCGACGAGCACGTGAGGGGGCTCCCACTTTCGAACATTTCATTGCGTGTGTAGTCTGTCGATGAGCGGACTGCGCAAAGCGAGATGCGCGAGAGTCACATTTTCGCTGATCCAGATCACTCTTCGATCCAGCGCTCGTCCATCCAGCTAACGAGTGTACTGGACATTACGATCTGTAGTCCAAGAGTCAGAGAAAGGGTGACGGCATGGAGAGTGTCGGATGAACCAACCCTCTCTGACCATAGGCTTATTCGAGCCACCCTGAAGGGAGTGGCTTCGAAGGTCACGTGGAGAAGAAATCCAAGGAATACAGACTGGGGGGGGGGGGGGTAGGTTCAAAGAGGAACTCCGGTCACATATGAGGGATTTCAAGGGAAAGTATGGTAGTCCGAAAGACCTCGGCTCAACTGAGGAGAGGATCAGGACGGCTATCATGACGGCATACGAGAATAACTGCCCCTTAAAGAGAGCAGGCACCGGGCCGAAAGGGTTCAGGTGGGGTAAACAGCTCTCGGAAGGGAGGAGAGAGGCTCGTAAGCCCTTCAACAGAGCTAGGAAAGACGGCACACCCGAGGCCTGGGAGGCGTATCGGGGGTTCCAGAGGCGCTACAGGCGGATGGTGGAAGACGCCAAGCGTGTGTCATGGAGAACGCTGTACTCGGAAACGAGCACGGCTTCGGACACGGCGAAGATGGCCAGGATTCTGGCCGGGACTGGGGAGGGGGGGGTGATCTACGATATCTGAAGACAGATACCGGAGAATACACCCGTACCCCGGAGGAGACCTTGGAATTGCTACTAAAGGGCAATTTTCCGGACTTCTCGGTGACTGATGCGATGCGGACCAATGTCCGCCGCAGAAGAGCTGAGAAGCACTAGGGCCTGGCAGCCAAGGTGGTCAAGGCGGAGCGTGTCAGGGAAGCTGTAGGATCCTTTGAGCCGTACAAGGCCCCAGGTCCTGATGGTCTATATGCGGTGATCCTTAGGGAGAGTCTGGATGTGGTTCTGGGGCCGTTGGTTGGGCTGTTCAGAGGATGCCTGGCAGTGGGACACACTCCGGAGGTATGGAAAAGGTCTAGGGTGGTATTCATACCTAAGCCAGGGAGGAAGGGATATTCAGAGGTGAAGGGTTTCAGGCCGATTCGACTGACGTCCTTCTTCCTCAAGACCCTAGAGAAGCTGGTGGATAGGTTCTTGAGGGCGGGCCCACTGGTGGAGTTACCGTTCCACGTGAAGCAGCACGCATATCAGACGGGTCGATCAGTGGACACCGCACTCCTATCGGCAGTTAGCTTCGTGTAGGAGCAACTGAGATGGAAGGGCGTGAGTATAGGGGCCTTCCTGGATATTGAGGGGGCGTTTAATCGCACCTCACAGAGGGATATACGAAAGGGTGCTGAGGAACACGAAATTCCAGAGCCGGTGATCCGCTGGATAATGTCGACTCTGGAGGGAAGGATTCTCAGTATGGAATGGCAGGGCTGCCGAGGAGAAGGCAGGGTGTCAGAGGGTTGCCCGCAGGGCGGGGTACTTTCTCCGCTGCTGTGGAGCCTGGTGGTGGACAGTCTGCTGAGGCTGCTGAATAGAGATGGCGTGTGAGCTGTTGGGTATGCGGATGATATCTGCATCCTGGCTAGGGGCGTGCACGAGGAAAGTCTCTGGGAGATGATCCAGAGAGCGTTGAATAGGGCGGTTAGATGGTATGGGGGTTATGGACTCAACATCCAGCCGGATAAGACCTCAGTCATCATTTTCACTAGGAGGTACAAGTTAAGGTCTTTGGAGAATATGATGATTGCAGGCAAGCAGGTGCCATATGTTCAGGAGGTGAAATATCTGGGAGTGATCCTAGATAGGAAGCTAGACTGGAATAGGCATCTGCAGGTAAAATGCCAGAAGGCGATGGTGACCTGGCAGTGTAAAACGGCCGTGGGGGCAAAGTGGGGCATGGGTCCACGTCAGCTGATGTGGATATACAGGTCAATCATTGTCCCTAGGCTGATGCATGCCGCAGTGGTGTGATGGGAACGGACCGCGCTGAAAACTGTGCAGGGAAGACTAAACAGGGTACAGGTAGTTTTGCTCCGGGGTATATGCCCTGCGAGGAGGAGCACTCCAATAGCAGCGATCAGGGCTCTGTTGGGAGTGCCGTCATTTGCGGTGGAGAGCAGGGCCACTGCACTGAGCACGGCATACAGGCTCAGATGCGCTGGGGAGTGAAGAGAGCGCTCCATACATGTGGAGCTATGGAAAGGCTGTCCTCCGGAGTTGCAAAAAGTTCCACAGGACAGGATGAAAGCTCGACTGACTGGAGAGGTTGGCTATCGAATGCTGATCCCTAGCCGGGAAGAGTAGCAGCAGGGATTCGGTCCGGGGCACGGGGAGATATGGTTTACGGACGGATCGAATACCAGGGAAGGCGTGGGGGCAGGGGCGTGTGGAAGGAAGGATATGGACGAATACGTCTTCAAGCTGGACAGATACAACACTGTCTTCCAGGCGGAAGTAGTGGCTATCAGGGAGTGCGCGGAAATACTGTCACTATGGACGGATTCGGACGGAGATGTCTGGATCTGCAGTGACTGTCAGGCCGCTCTAAAAGCACTGGATGGAGATATGGTCTCCTCCAGGCTGGTGGAGCGGACGAGAGAGGCACTCCAAAAGGTGGTCGAGAGGAGAAGATTCAGACTTACCTGGATTCTGAGACATGCCTGATGGAAGGGGAACGAGAGGGCGGACAGACTTGCTAAAAAGAGGGTTGGGCTGATCGGCTCCCATGAGCAAGTGGTGGGAATGCCGTATAGGGAGGGGATGAACCTCATTGCGGCATGGGTTAAGGACTGGCAGGTCAAGGAATTGAGGCGGGAGACCGGGTGCCGCACGAGCAAGGCTCTCATGGGGGAATCCGTGGGAGTCTGCTCGGCGGAGCTACTGGGGCTGACCAGGCCGAGGTTAAGGGTCGCGGTAGAGATACTAACGGGCCATGGTAATCTGAACAAGTTCAGATACATAACGAGGGAGATAGCTTCTCCGGGATGTGAGAAATGTCAGGAGGGGCGGGAGGACTCCATGCACTTCCTGTGCGAATGTAAGGCATTGGCGTGCCAGAGGCATGCTTTGCTAGGAGGGGCGGTTATTGAGCCGCAGGAGATCAGGGAACGGACTGTTTACCAGATACTGGGCTTTTGCAGAGTATCTGGGTACAGGCAGCAGCCTTGAGGAAGCAGCGGGGATAGAGTACACTGGCCTAACAGCTAGGTGCTCTGAACCATAAATATGTGGCCTGCTGACAATACGCGGAAAAAAAAATCAAAAATCTGGATGGATTGAAAAATTTTTTCCGAAAATCACAGTTTTTGGAAAGAAAAACAAGAATTTTCGAAACATGAGAAAAATCTATCAAAACCTTAAAAAATGTTTGCTTATTTGGAAAAACAAGCATTTTTAAAATAAATAAAAAATTTACAGGTAATAACTACAGTTCTTTTTAAAAAAGTGATCAAAGCAAGATTCAATCACGCACTTTAAACCCATGAATATTGATAATTTTTTTAATCCAAATAAAATATGATGATAAAAATTGAGCAGAAAAAGTTAAGGTTAAAAAAAAATCGACAATATTCGGAATATAAAAAAAACATCTAGAAATTGAAACTTAAACATTTGGAGCAGTTGGAAGTAATGAATCAATCGCAATGTATTCATCTGGATGAAACTGGATGAATCGAGTGCATCGAACAGCATCGAAAAACGGCTAAATGAGCGGGATCAGCAGGACTTTGCCGAAAAATCTCCTAGCACGTACTCTCTGGCCCCTCAGCCTACCCCACGATTTTAAATACGGGAAAGTGGGGAAAACATCAACCGGTCTCCTCTTACTCCCCGCCGTCCTCACGCTCTCCTTTACTATCATCAAGCGAAATTTTGTCCTCTAGAACGACAGAGCCATCTATTGGTACTAAATAATTCGGGTGTCTTTGACTCAGCAATTTCAATACATTGTAGAGATAGGAAGTTTCCAGGGGCTGTGTATGATGATATCCGACGAGTCGCGTCCACTGACGGAGAGGGGAAGGGGAAGGGGCGAAATCAGGGTTTTTCTGAGGGAAGGGCGATATATAAAAAAATCATAAGTACACCTCAGCCTCGGATTGCCGAAATCTCGGATTGCCGAAATCTCGGATTTCCGAAATCTCACATTTCCGAAACGTAGTAGTCTCGGAATTCCGAACGGAGCGTTCCCTCACTCTTGGCATACGCCTTTCACTTCTGACCAATAGAACCAATCAGCGCGAACGTCGGAAATTTGACCCCACCTTACAAGTACTAGTGGGGGACCCCTCTCGCTTTCGGAAATCCGAGGTGATTACATTTATTTCGTCTCTGAGGTGTTCGGGATTCCGAGGCTGTGGTGTATCAATTAATAAGACGCGTTTATTCAAATAAAATGAAAACTGAATAAAGAAATACAAAGAGAATACAAAATTATGGGGGGGGGGGAGGTAGAGAACCCACGCCACCTGTTTCTAACCGACGAGATGCCTAAAACTGATTAAAACAGAAAAAAACGAAACCGTACTTCCATCTCCCACTCATTTAAACTAATCGAATAGTAGGAAACATAAAACAAAGCCAATCTCGAGAACATAACGTACTGAAAATTTTCCCCTCAACGGTACCGCACACTTTCCCTATCTTACAGACCTGAGGGTATCACCCCACCGATATCGTCCATAGTCGAGCTGCCGTCTTGGCTTTCCGTGATGTCGTGCTGTCCCTAGCCCTCCTCGACCTCCTCGTTGTCCGCAGCTGACCAACTTCCATCGTTCTCGTTCTCCGAGGCTCCGCTCCCGACCTAACACCGCTGCCTTCATTCTTGCTTCCATATCTTCCCAATGCACCCGTCTCAACATTTATCCCGGAACCAACAACGCATTTTCTAGCCCAATTAGTGCCCCTCGCCCCCGGGGCAATGATCTCTGAGCATTCCTCTCTCACTCGCAGACGTGCCAATATTTAGGGCCTCGCCAGTCCGCGTAAATGACGATTGGAAATAAAATGCAAATATCTCGCGAATAAATCGTACGGGAAAACCCAACCGTCACAAACTATTGGTCTGTCACGCGTCAAAATATTTTTTTTTTTATTTTTCAGTTTATCTTTAACTAAGTTTGAGAAAATGTCACAGTGACATGATTGAAATATGGCTGGAAATCGAAACCGTTTGGGCGGCATTGAAGAAATGGAGGGTATTGGCCCTGAAGATATGGGCATGGATGTTTCCGACCATGAATCTGGAGGCAGTATGTCGGAGCCTGAACCTGAAAATCGTCCCGAACTTGAAGACTATATCGATGATAATATTCCTCATGTAGACAGCGATGGAGAAGCTGCGGAAAATGAAGAGGAGGAAGAATTTCCAGACTATGCAGAAGTGGTCGAAGATTGGGAGGATCCTCTTCCCCCCGAAGATGTGCTTGGATTGGACGCCGAGTTTTTCTACCTTCAACCAATCGATCCCGAAAATGCTGAACACCGAGCTAATATATCACCTTGTGATGAAGTTGTTGTCGAAATCACCTACAACCTTGTTGGAAGAGAAACTTACGCATCACTTCTACGACGATTAAATTGGCTTAAAAAAAAGGTCGATGATCCATGGATTCCTACCAATATGGGCTCATTGTGGCGTCGTGTTGGACGTAACGAGGAGCACATCCATTATCATCTGTTATACGACAAATGCTCTGATCTTGTCGGTGAAAAGACAGTTACCATGGAATGTGCATGCGGTGCATGCGGCCCAGGCAAGAAAAATCAACCAGTAGCCACATACATTCATCTCGATATACAGTCACAATTGCGTAATCTGTTTAAACAACCAGGAATGGCATCCGCGCTGAGGTACCGCTTCTCGCGACAAAAAAGAGATGAAAACGCTATTGAAGATATTTTTGATGGAGAAGTCTATCAAGAATTATGTCAAGAAGGACAGTTTTTGCATGTACCAGACCCTGATAACTTGGAAGGAAACATCAACTTCTCTTTTACTTTATGGGTCGACCACGTTCAACTCGCAAAATCGTCATCTGCAAAAGCTTGTCCTATACTGCTGGAAATTAATGAATTTTCCCCCCACGCACGAAAAAGAAACATCATTTTGGCTGGTCTGTGGACTGGCAATTCAAAAGCCCCGGTCCGGCTGACCATGGACCCTGTGGTCGAAGAGTTGAAAATTCTTTATCGTGAAGGTATCAAGTGGAAACCCACTGAAAATACAGAAATCGTGAGCCGTTTCGTTATGCTGATTTTTTGCGCAGATTCCGAGGATAGATATACAATTCTCCGTATGATGCGGCATAACGCAATTATTGGCGGATGCAGTTTCTGCCACATGGAAACGGACATTGTTGAAATTCCTCGTAATCAACAGGATCCAAACGGTAGACGTCGTGTAAAACGTTATTATCCTCCTGGAATTGGTAACCTGCGAACTGACGCTGAATTACGGGAGAACATGCAAGAAGCAACGCGAAGGGATGTTATTGTCAACGGTGTAGTAGGCATTTCACCACTGTTCGATCTACCAGAATTTCGCTTTGACTGTGGTCCGATAGTCGAATCCTTCCATAACGTCTTTCAAGGAGTTGTTAGACAATACGCGGAGTTGATCCTAACGAACAGTGATGTCCATTGGTTTGTCCAGGGTCGGAGACCAGAAAATCTTGCGCTATTCAACGAGAGAATGAAGAACGTGAAGCTACCATCAAAAGTTTCACGTCGCCCAAGAGATATTGGAACTTGGGAACGCTGGAAAGGTACTGAATGGCGAAATTTTTTACTTTTTTATGCCGTACCAGGTTTTGATGCAATTTTGCAGCCACGGTATGTTCGCCATTTGTGCATGTTGGCTGATGCCATTTTCATTTTAAATAGTGAAAGCTTTTCTACGCAAGACCTTGAACGTGCTGAAATTCTATTGAACAACTTTGTCATTGACTTTCATCGATATTTTGGAGCTATGCACATGACCTACAATGTGCATATACTGCAACATCTTGCCAGATCTGTGAGACATTGGGGTCCAATGTGGGCCAATTCTGGGGCAATTTTCGAGGCATGGCATCGGCGAATGGTAGCATATGTTACCGCACCAACTGCGAGAGCAACACAAATCGTCGACCGTTTCTTGCTTTCAAAGTTCGTTGAGATGGAAATCAACGATCCGACAATTTCTCCGATTGCTCGGAACGAAATCAGAATGCTTACACAAGCTGCCCAGTGGGACATTCCACCACAAGTTGCAACTGGTCGATACATGAAGGGCTTGAAAAATGTTGGTGATTCACCTGCTGACGAAGAAGACATTCAGATACTGAGAGCTGCCAGTATCAATATCGATCAAAACACGCTGATAATACACTACTCAAATGCAAATATAAACGGGACTGAATATCGAACACGTCATAATCAGGAGCATCTATCATTCTGCAATTACATCGTTTTCACAGAAACTGGTTACTACACAGTGGGTGATATTGTTGTTTTTCAAGTCGATGGGGAAACGATTGAAGGCATCATCGGACTCGCCTTTGATCAGTACAATGCAGCTGAACGCAGGAATGATATACGGACATTCTACATGCAAAGAGGTACACCGAGTAATAGGAAAGTTTACGTTCCATACCAAAACGTTGTAGCTCCAGGATTCATGATCGATGATGCGCGGCAAACATGGATCATGCGACTTCCTAATTGTTGGGAAACAGATTAATTTTCTCATATTTGTTGTTTGAAAACTTCAGCACGATTCTACTTTGCTGTTGATATTTTTTGATTTCAATGATTTTTTAATTTTTTATAATAAGATTAAGTGGAGCCAAGTCCGTAGCCGGTTTTGTGTAATTAGTTTTTTGCGCATAGGCTCTAAATTTAACGTAACAGACAATGTTTAGTTTTAGTAAGCCATTCAAATACAAAAAATATTAATATGCTTCCCAAAAAATTGATCAATGCATGTACCATGTTCGCTTTTCATCGCGTACCATGAACCCGGGTGAAACGATTTACGCTACACTAGTAACTTGGATTTTTATGAACTTTTTATAAACCTCTTATATAATTTCTGTTTTTTAAATAAAATTTCGCTTTTTTTGTAAATAACTTCTAGTTCCTGCTGCTCTAAGTATCAACAACTCTTTTTCAACAGCAAGCGAATCACCAACTTGTTTCGCCCCATACATGAAAAGTCCAGCTACTACATTCGAAAAGATTCCATTGAGCCCTTCGTGTCAGCTGCCAGTTCTTCTCTAGCTGAAAGAGCCAAAGTTCCATTATTTATCCCAGATTTTATATATTCTATGAAATTAGAAATCTATTGAAAATTTGCATTGCTATTACAATTGGAGCTTTCACATACAAGAGCGTTCGTCGATGCCATGTTTCAAATATGGTCCCTGAAGTTTTCTAAGTTAAACCCATGTTGCGGACAAACGTTGAAATATGCTACAGCCACTGCACATGGTATGTCATATGCGCAGAACCGAAATAATTGGGAAACGAAACCACGAACTCATTAAGCAGGTTAAGAGAGGTACCAAGTTCAAGAGTGAAACTTTCATTATTCGAGATCAAAATTACATCAGCTAATATACCAATTGACGAGTATATGCAGCTCTTAAGATTTCTTGAAAACATGACACAGCAGAGGACATCAGAAAATTTCTCCACTCAGTCCCTTCCCACAATTTCGATGTTTCTATTTGTCGAGGACAACAAGAAACTCTTGATATAAATTTTCAGTTAAGCACAGCGAGACTATCAGCCTTGTTTCCTTGGAAAAACCACCCCATGTCTTCGATCATCATCAATGAAAAGTATTGCTGCCCAACTCCTTCATAGGTAATATGAAAAGATTCAACAATCGATCAACGGTTTCAGCAAAGAAGAGGCAAATAAACGGTGATATCCCGATGAAACCGTTCGTAACTGTTTCAATTGTTGCTTCAGCCATGTTCTCTCCAGGGTTTGGATATAACGCGTTACTTCAAAACGTAACATTTTTTACTGTAACGATAACGTAACGAGTTACATAAATATACAAGTAAATATAACGGGAACGAGCAACTTCTGATCGGTAACGATTGTCGAAAATCCCGTTATATATTTCACGTAACTTTTATCACTCTCATAAAATTTTTCGAACGATTGGTAACTTTTAAAGATATGCTCTTAAAAAGATATAAAAAATGTTTAAACTCTTCGTTTGTGAAAGAAAAAGTCTAAGTTAAACATTTTTTATGGGACAGAGTGAAATGTTAGTAATTTGTGTATAAATATCGACAAACAATATGCTTGTAGACTTTTTTATTGTAAACATTCTCAGAGTTCAAAATATTAAATTTTAGAAATGCGCATTAAAATATATATAGTATATTTTTTTTACCGAGGACGTGCGGCGTGGCTTTTAGGGCGAGGACCAATTTATCCGCCGAGGCGTAGCCGAGGCTGATGTTTAGTCCGAGGAAAAAGCCACGCCCACGGTCCGAGATGCAAACGATACTTTTTGCAAAACACGCAAAAAAGTTGTACTTGGAGGACTTGTAAGGCCGCGTTGAATACGGCCCTTTCCGATCGGCAGATGCTTCGGTCCCTGGAGACACTTGCTGGACCAATGACTCAGTGCCAGTGTTTTTGCGTCAGAGTGTGTATTCAGGGACCAGCATCTGCCGGCCGAAAAAGACTGTGTTCAATGCGGCCATACAGGTCCTCGAAGTACAACCTTATTGCGTATTTTGCAAAAAAAATTTATATCATCTATAGCATGACCACCTAAATCTTTCCGCCCTACTTGTGAACCATATGTTATATAATTGTTATAATATAACGATACGAAAAGTACGAGAAATAATACATTTCAGCCAGTTTCTTATAAATGCTTTAATATTCTTTGAAAATTTATGTGATTTCAGAAGTACAGAAACTTCAATTTGTCGAACATCAAATTGTAAAAATAAGTATATAGAAGTCGATACAAATTCTTGAATAATTCTCAAATCATAAAAGTCTGTAAAAAATTCAAAACATCGAGGGCACTCCATACCTATAAAAAAACTTTTTTGGAAAAACGATTGGAATACAACGAATATTTTAAACCTTCGATTCTATGAAATCTTATGCTGGAAATCCAAAAAAAACATCTTTAAAAAAATCAAATCATTCTACGACATTCTATGATTTCTACGTAGTACAAAAATAAAACATACAAAAACAGACAAGGAAATTAATGAAACGTTTAAAATCTAGAAAACTTTAATAAACAGCGCATTGAGTTCCAGAAATTTATGTAGCCAAATATAAAAATTCTTAACGAATCCTTGAATAGTCGAAAAACTGAAGAAATACGAAAAGTACTAGAAGAAATGCAAACCCTTTGAGACACTTTTTTCGGAAAAATCCTTTCAAACACCAAAAATATAATGAACTCCAAATTTAATATCTGTAATATCTTAAAATCTCCATGTAACAATGCATATCAAAATACTAGAAAACCAAGGAACGATTTTCACATACTGAAAAATATGAAGTAGGTCAGAAATAATGTAATTCTAAGTAGATAAGAATCTCCAAAAAATCTATTTACTTCGCAAATTTTCCCCCACGGCCAACGTTAAAGAAAATTTTATATTAAGAAATTTTTCGAATAAAAAAATATAAAATAATTGGAAAAAGCTAACTGATTTTGACCCTGGGTCAAAAAGTACAGATTTTCAAATTCATAACTATTGATCTCACTTAATAGTACATTTTTGTCCATGGTGCAAACAATTTTTTTTATCATGGCGGAAGAAAAAGCCGATTTTTACCCACGAAGAGGGCAAAAATGTAGGCTTTTTCGCCCGCCTTGGTAATAATCATTTTTCATGAAGGGCTAATGTCTGATTTTTTACCGTTTCAAACCATTATATGTACACTGAGAATAAAGGATTGGCTGTGACAGCTAAGATATGTGCTATTTTGGCAGAGCCAACATTATTTGCTGTAGTAGCTCATATTCTTATTGCTTTAACAAATCTGTGCGTTGCCTTAACAAATCTGTATTGCTGCCGGAGCACACTTTTGAAATGCAAAATTAACAAGAAGTGTGCTCTGGCAGCAATACAGATTTGTTGAGACAACACACAAATTTGTTAAAGCAATACGAATATGAGCTACTACAGCAAATAATGTTGGCTCTGCCAAAATAGCACACATCTTAGCTGCCACAGCCAATACTTTTTTTTCAGTGTAATGTGGAACGACAAAAGGGACCTAAGGATCAAAACTGGTTAGGCACAGTATCTGACTCGTAAGTATTAGAAATTGTGCCAAGATGAATTTGGTCCTTAGATCCCTTTTCTCGTTCCACGCCACATATTACATCTGGAATAAATTATTTCTACAAAAAAAAACAAGTACGGTGATATTGTTTTTTACCTCTAGTTTTTTAATGTTTTGTTATTCACGTTCAATTAATTTCCAAACATTAACTTTAAGTAGTAACGGCGAGTTACTACAAATTCTTTTAAAGTAACGGTAACTTAATAAATCACTTTTTCACCCCAGTGTCGGTTACGTAACGCGTTACGATTTTCGATTAACTTTCCAAACTCTGGTTCTCTTTGATCGCATCGTCGTTTCCTAGAACGCCTACTCCAGGAGGATTAATACGTTTTTAATGCTTCAGGCACAAAAAGCGTGATTTTCGTACGTGTGCGTAACGAAAAATCACGATTTGTAAGCCTTCAACATGAAAAACAATGTTCGCATCAATGAGCAATTGTCTTCGCCAAAATCGACTTCTTGCTCACAGTTATGGAAATAGCTATTTCCCTCTTTTATTTACAATAGCTGATTGCAATGTATAGCCACCCTCTTGTGCGTTGTGCCGCATTTGTCGGAGTATAAGGTACCTGTCTTCGCAATCTGCACAAAAACTCAACACAATACATTGAGCTCGGATTTCTGCTATCCGAGTAGAACGCCACGCTTTTTATTTGTAGTGAAGACTCTTGATTTCAGCCACTACACTGTCAAGAAGTTCGCGTTTCGGTGGTTTGATATTTTCTGTCAATAAGCTAGCCAAGATGATGTTGCGTTAACGAGCAAGAGGAGAAAACTCGTTTTTAAACACCAAAAGTGACAAGCTTTGGTCATCGAAGATTCGTTGGACGTGATCAACCCAAAGAGTGAAAGAAGTTTATATTGCTAGCGAGATCATTTGGCACCGGAACATGTAAAAACTTACCTTCCGCAGACAATAATTTATACTCGTCGCCATCATGGATGTCTTCAATGGCGTCTTCTTCTCTTTTTATCCATGTGAAGCGATATTTTAAGTCTGTTCCAAAACATTTTACTAAAAAAAAAAAAAAAAAAAAAAAAAATCGTATGCTTTTTAACTTCGAGTTTTGTTTTAAAATTTGACAGGAAGTTGATCCACGGTATGACGTGTTGGTGCATAGAAGCAATTTTCTTGCAAAATCGTGTTAACTTCTATAATTTTCATGATACTCGATCGGAATTGAGAATCTCAAGTTTGATTTTATGTAAGATTTACAACAGGATTCACGGTTATTTTGACTTGCTGTACGTTAATGTATCTAAAAAACATTTTATAATCTGTAGCGTTTGTATGTAGCGACATGATAGCGATAGTTATTTATATTTTATATAAAAAAATGACGAGAACCTATGAGAGACAAACGATTAATTGTCTAAAGTGTGACAGGAATTTCACAAACTATGAAAGGTTTACTCGTCAATAAATAAGACTCAAGTATATTATTTGTCTATTTATTTAAGGAACACGCATATACTTACTTTATAAACTTTCCATTTTTTGACAACAGGACACAGCCGTGTAAGAATATAGGAACGCAATAATTGAATCACATAAAATATTGAAAACAAAACGTAAAAAAACCTTAAACTAAACGTCTTCCATTGCACACAATGAAGGCCTATTTTCATGTTTCACTCGTCTTCGGGTGAGTCAGCAAACAACCTTCTGGAAACGTTTTTTGGTTTCTCTACTATTCTTTTTGCGTCGCTGTCTTCCTCCTCGTCGCTCTCTTTTTCAGAATCACTGCGTCTCTTATTACTATCTTCCTCCGAATGCAGCGATTCTGAGGTTTTTGGATTGAGATATAAACTCCAGCTTACATCGGACGAAGACGTGCTCTCTTCGTCGCTTGATTTTTCACTTTCGTCAACACCGTCTCCACCTTCAAAACTGCTGTTTTCTTTTTCGCTGTCACTTTCCTCAATGATCATCTTTCCACTTGTATTTTTCTTTGCCTTGCTATCATAGTTCGGATTTCGCCGGTACCTCAAACTTTTGAAATGTGATGTCATCACACTTTTCACAAACTGTTCGTTCAGTTTGACATTTGCGGGTATCTTCAACGCATGACTACTGCGGTCTTTTTTCAGGCATTGAAGATTCGCGATAGAAGCTGTGAAGAATCATATTGAGACGTTAGAAAAAAAATTTTTGGCAAAACACGCAGTAGAAAGACATTTCTAGCACCTAAATGGCGACGTGGAAGATGTGCATTCACGACTGGCGTTTCATTTCGAAACGGGCGTCGTTCCTCTATGCTGACAGCTGTTCCTCTATGCCTAGGAATATTCCTGTGCGCGTCACCAAGTAGAGACGAAATGACGCTTATGTTTGTGGTTTGCCGTGTCGTAAATACACCCCTTACATGTCACTAGGTGCTGGAAGCCCTATTTCAGTGCGTATTTTGCAAAAAACATAGTTTGCACCTCGAACCGTGACCCGTGAGGTTTATTCTCGGACCAATGTATGATCCTCAACTCCCCTCGGCTGCGCCTCAAGGTCGTTTCGGCTGATACTTGGTCCTCGTCCTAAACGCTACGCTTCAGGTCCTCGATAAAAAAAACTACTATAACAGGGATGCTGCATAACTGCATATACACTAAAGAGCACTCCTGTCATGCGTGGTTCAATATGTTACAATACTGTGCAATACTTCGAATATTCGAAATATTGTAGAGTCAAGAAAAAACGAATTTGAAAAGAGCGAACACTGAATTACCGCGAAGCTTTAGGAGTTTCACGGTGAATTTTGTGAACGATTCATTTTCCAAGCATCGCAAAACCTGCCAAAATCTAGAATCTGGAAGGTTATTAACTCATTAACGTGCCTGTTTTCATGAGTGTTGATGGCATTGAAACGAGAAGCGAGAGTTTCTATCTGACTGCGTTTCGACTCATTTTGACGAAAGTTTTTTGTACTGGAGGCAGCGAATTGTTTACTGAGAAGTTTGTTCTTTCCAGACTCAACACAAGTTCGAATATTCGAAGTATTGCCCAATATTGTAACATTTTGAACTGCGCACGATAAAGATAGGATGGTTTTTTAATTTCAAGTTTTTTCGTTGACTTTATCGATATTTGGCAACAAAAACCATAGAATTTACAATTTGACCAACACTTCAATGCTCTCCAGTGTGCATATACATCCCAACAGTAAAAAAAAAACAGAACGAAAAAAATACTATAAACATCCACAACTGCTTCATCCGTTATACGGATCCAATCTGAAACGCCGGTTGGTTTGCGGATGTACATCTTTAATTGCTGCGACTCACTCCACACAGCGTTCACTACTGCAACGATTCTGCTGGATAGGGATTCGGAATCGCGGATGGCTTTAAATTGCGTGGGAGTTACAAAAATCCCTGTTTTTTTGCCCAAGCGAATCTTATTGTCCTGTAAATGTATTTAATTTGATTTTAATAATGTTTTTACCTCTCAAACATCGAAAATGAGCATTTTTAGCCCTGTTCCGACGGTGAAAAATGGCGTGTTTCAGGGTAATACACAGGTGGATAACATCCGGTACATGAGGACCCTCAGGCAGACAATGTACTGGTATATGACTGCCTGCAAGCCCAATGTACTGGATTTTGCCCGCTCGCATATTGACCTAATATACGCAATTTGGCCCGTCGGAACAGGTCTACACATGCTTATACTCCATATTTTTGAGGCAAAAATTCTCGAGTGTGTCACGGAGCACAAACAGCCGATTAGAACTCGTGTGATTGCCGCATTCGCTTCGCTTAGGCGACAAACCTCGCACTCGTTCGAAATCGACTGTTTTCGCCCCTAAACACACATTGTACTATTTAAAACTTTCATGGAATATTAATGACGAATTCAAAAGAAACTTTTCGAATATCCTACATTTCTTATGTTTTACATTAGGTTTAGCTTTGCAGTAGTGTATGATTTATGGAAAGTTCCCGGTCCACCCCTTTTTGAGTTAAAAGCTACTTCATTACTGATTAACAGCAGACAATGCTTCGATTGAATAAGAAATATCACGCTACGATAAAAGTTACATAATAATGACACAATTTTACTTTAAATATGCCAATTCATTTGAAAAGAAAGACTAACAACTTCCCTAAGACAACAAATCCGAATTAGCAATTAGTCTCCCGAGTGCTTTGAATGAGAAATGAGTCAGCATGGGTCATGCTATGACGCAGATAGAGATAAGTCAAATAAATTTGCCAGGATCGGAGACCCCACGAAAGGATATGAGAACCTAAAATGTCCTTAAAATTTACTTCAGGTAACAGTTCCAATTAAATACATTCCTTAAGCGACCTTCGAAGGCGATGTAAGGAAATACGTACCACATTAACTACATTAAAAGAGAAAATGACCACACTCATTCCAACTGATATCGGATTTAAATTTGCCCACACAAGAAAACAAAACTAAGGAACTTCGTTCTCGAGTGATTAATCATAAATTTTTAACAAATATTCTTATAATCAGCAGTAAGATATTTATTTGTTTTTCTTATAATAGTACATTTTGCATGCATTTATGGCAAAAACAAATGTCTCACAAGATTGTAAGTTATACCCCGAGCCAAAGGGGGCAAAAGTGTAGGTTTTTTCGCCCGTCTTGATTAAAAATATATCCCTACTTGCAAGAACTGGATTTATAACTTATGTGCAACAAAAACAGTATCTTGCCTGTCGGAACTCGGGTTAGATGATTCACTTTTTTGGAAGGATGAAAAATCTTAAAATGCAGGACCAGGGAGGTAGGAAAAATTCGCATATGGATGTAGTTCAATTTCGTAAATGACAAAAAAATGTGTTTAATATTTGGTGATGAAAAAATTGCAATTGTGTAGTTGCATATAGTTGGCCGCAACCAAGGTACGTATTCCTCGCTTGCTGTCTACTTTACAACACTCATACTTCAACTGTTTCAAATCGTTAAATACTGTAATGATCTAAACTAAACAGACTTACTATCAATAATTGCAATGGAACTTACATTTGACGATCCGGCTGCAACCGGAGTATGTCGCTGCTGGTTTGCCTCTACTGGCCGTTCATTTAGAACAACCGGAGTATGTCGCTGCTGGTTCGCCTCTACTGGCCGTTCATTTAGAACAACCGGAGAAGGTCGCTGCTGGTTCGCCTCTACTAGCCGCTCATTCAGAACTTCTATCATTTTATTTTTTTCTAAAAGCTCTTCTCGGAGGCGCTTGTTCTCCTGTTTTAGTTTCTCGTTTTCGGCTTCAAACAGCGGAAAATGATTTGAAGGTGTTTCCTCCTGAAAAGTTATTGTATAACATCTTTCACTGTTGTTCAACTGGAAATCTTATATTATTTCCTGAAATTGAATGAATGGCTCTAATGAATGCAATTTGATCGGGACGATGAAAATGAGATGCAATTAAGATGGAACATTGATCCAATTCCATTGAATTTGGCACACTAGTGGAATCACAAATTGGATACCGAGACAGTCCTGAGTATAAAATTACGATATTACCATTTCTTCTTCCTGATGCTCGCTGCTCTCATGAAAAAGTTCCTTGGGAACCGCGTCAACAAGATTTCCCGTAAAATCAATTTCTTTTTCCTGATGCTCGCTGTTCTCTTGGAAAAGTTCCTCAGGAACCGCTCCAACATAATTTCCCGTAGAATCAGCCTGTAGAAAGTTGACAAAATATATGTATAGTACATCATCAACAGAATAGTATATTTCGTGTCAAGGAAAAAAAAAAAAATCTCGCGAGGGTGAAGGTTATTTCCCGAGGCGAAGGCGAGGGAAATATTAAACCGAGGGGGAAATTTATTTTTCACAACTCGAGTATCGAAAACTCGATTTACGATATCTGTCAAACATGGCGTAACTGAGCGATTACAGGTTAGTCCGTTTCCCCCACTCGATTTCACTTACCTCACTCCTATGAGTGAGGCAAGTGAAATCTAGTGGAGTAAATGAACCAACCTGAAGTCGCTCAGTTAACAATACTTGACAGATGTCCAAATCGATTTTTCGATACACTCGTTGTGAAAAATACAGGGTGTACCAAAGTCCCCGCGCCAAAGAAAAACCATGGATTCCTCATGAAATTCTAAGACTTTTTTCCCTTTACCATTTTTTGAAAGACTCAAAATTTAAAAAGTTATTGAAGCCGGAAATTTAAGCAATAAATGCCCTCTCCCGACGAGTAGGAGTCAAATTAACGAAAACAAACTTTTTAAAAATTTTTCCACATTTTTCTGGGTAAAAAAGTATTTCGCCACTTTTTATAAAACTCAAAATCAAGAAAGTTATTCGAGAATAAAATCTAAGAAATCTGATTGGTTGAAACTTGTAACCTGAATAACTTTTTTGATTTTGAGTTTTGTAAAAAGTCGAAAAGGACTTTTTTATTCAGAAAAATATAAAAAAATTTTGGAAAAAGTTTGTTTTCGTTAATTCGACCTCCACTCGTCGGGAGAGGGCATTTATTGCTTAAATTTTCGGCTTCAATAACTTTTTCAATTTTGAGTTTTTTAAAAAATGGTAAAAGGAAAAAAGTCTTAGAATTTCATGAGGAATCCATGGTTTTTCTTTGGGCGCGGGGACTTTGGTAAACCCTGTATAGTACACAACTAGTTGAGTATCGGGAGCTTTACCATAGACGTGAAGTTGGCGACGCAGTGCCATACGGATTAAGGTAGTTGTAGCTACATTCAATTTTCTATCCGATTCTTTTGAAATTTTGAACACTGAATCTCGAATATTACAAAAGCTCAAATGCGAAAAATCAGACGATTTGACTGTGCTAATTATGAATAAAAAATATTTAACATAACATGGGCTCTTATGGACGTAGTTAAATTTTCTGTTGTATCAAAGGTATTTTCTATCAGAAAAATGAGAAAAAAATCCAGTAGATGGAACAAACCGTGTAGTTTTTATGTTCCAAAGTTCAAGACTTGAAACTGACAATATTTTTAAAAAAATCAAAAATCTTACTGAACTGTCACTTTGCATTGCGGCTTTTGAGAAACATGGCAACAGTGTCCTGCAGCAGACAGCAATTATATATACGAGGAAATCATAGGTTGGTAGCACCGAAAATGCTTTTCTTATGGGGACTCACTAACTTACTAACTCAAATATCCTATGAGTCGTGAGATATACGATGTTACCATATTTCTCGAAAAATGTGCTCTGTACTCTGAACTAAGCTGCGATAAGAGTCTGAAGTTGCCAGCAACTCTACAACTACCTTAATGTAAGGAATGTACACAAGCCGCTTTGTTTACATGGCAGTGTTAAATTGTACAATATGTACTAAGATGGTTAAAGATTGCTATACTACGTGTGTAATAAGTGTGACATAATTATTTTTCGAAACTTTGATGTCTCTACACGGAAAGAAAAAATGCGGTTTGAAACGACGATTATATTGTGGTTCGAAACCACGATACTTGATCGTCGTTTGAAGCCACGAGAATTGTGGCTTCAAAACACAATCTCGTGGTTTAGAGCGACGATGAATTGGATCGTTTGAAAGCACAACGATTGTGTTTTGAAAACACATAAGTTCGTCGCTTTGAACGCGGTATATGTATATATACATATACCGCGTTCATATATGCTTCTTGCGCTTCTGGACTAGGGGCGTGGCCTATTTTAAGAAAGCGACAGGCCTTGTGTTTTCAAAACACAATAATTGTGAGTTCGAACGACGGAGCAAACTGTGACTCAAAACCACGATATTCGTCGTTTTGAACGACAATAGCATTATCGTTTTGAACCACATTGCGGTATCGTCGTTTCAAACCGCATTTTTTCTCTCCGTGTAGTGATACATTTCCTACGAATCACAGTTTTATATCTATATGTGCTGTCTGACTTCTGAATTGTTCACAGACAACTGATTGTGTCATCTTACATTTATACCATCCTTCGCTGCTAAAATTGCCTCCAGTGCTTTCTTGTCTCTTTCTTTTTCTTTCTTTTTCGCGAGTTCGCGTTGTTTGTTCTAAAACAGTGAACAAAATGTGAGATTAAAAAATATAACCTGAGAAGCTGTGATACAAGTGTTAAAAGGAATAAAACAAACAAACAAACAAAAAAATAGAATAAGCTAAAGTTCTAGTTCGTCAACTATTAAAATATGGTCCTTTACAGTGACAACAAAGAACTATAGTTATGATAAGAGTTAAAACAAAATCATATTAGCAGCAAAATGTAGTGAACGAAAGTGTGTAGTGGCTTGAAGTATATTGTCCATAGTTCAAATTTGAAATAGATTTTGATGAAAAAAAAAAAAAAATTACCGAAAATCTCGTATATGTACTGAGAAAACCTGCAAATTTTCATATTCTTTGACTGTCCATTTTTTTTTTTTTTTTTTTTTTTTTTTAATTCTGACATGTATTCAAATTGCCGAAAACACTTTTTTAGAATTTATAAAATACTACCAGATTAACTTCTCCGGAAATTTCGGCATGTTTCTAAAAATATAAGTACGCTCCGTTCACCGTATGAAACATGAACTTTTACTGAAACAGTTATGAAAAAAACTAGTTCTTTTCGTATGCGCTTAGAATATTTTGTCAAAATTTACTTTATAACGATTTATAACATGGTAGCTTGGTGTAAAATCTATCAGACTCCATTACTCAGATCATATGATAAAATATTTCTATGTGTTATTTTAGAGAAGTTTTAGTAGACGGAATGTACTGACTGAAGCTAGCGACAGTATGTGCTCAACTTCACCACAGACACAATACCCTTCAACCCACGGACACCAATGCAACTCAGTTGTAGATGAAGTGAACATTAGTTGTACAATCTTGAACTGAAAACTTTTTTGAATTATTGCCCAAAACTTGAAATTGAGAAAGATATTCGATTCAAAGTGAGCCAATTAACACGCAACATTAACTGGATAAGAGCAATTTCCAATCACTGCGTTGACCACAGTAGCTCAAGCAAAAAATATCTGGGTCTGTACGAATAATACACCATCACACTTTTCACTCAGACTCCGGTAGTTGACGCGGTGTGTAAAAATTATTTTTCAGACAATAGTGTGCTTTGAATGTTTATATTAAAACTCTCATATCTTTTTCAATGATGTTTTGCACAAAACGGCAAAAAACTTTTGACGCGTCAGAGAAAAACGAGAGAAGGAGAGAGAAGAAGAGAGATGGAGAGAGAGAGAGAGAGAGAGTGAGTGAGTGAGAGAGAGAGAGAGAGAGAGAGAGAGAGAGAGAGAGAGAGAGAGAGAGAGAGAGAGAGAGAGAGAGAGAGAGAGAGAGTAACATGACGCAGAAACACCGAAATATTTACTGATAATGGAATTGCAAGAAATTGAATGACTAAATTTTATTCTCTCTTCTGCGGTTTCAATAAAAGTACTGGTAAAACGATTATTGCAACTTGATACTACATACTCTGATCAACTTTTATCCAGTCTCAGTAACTGTCTATCATCACTTATTGCGAAAAGAGACAGTAAGAGAGAATCGAATTACATTGAAGTTCTAAGGAGTGGAACAGTAATAGTCTTAACTGTATGATTCAGTTAAAGTTCCTGTAGCTACTTCATCTGTACGGCTGCAGGGTATGGTATCAATTGTGGAAAATTTTATTGAGCATCATATTTATTGTGCACTGGAAGGTTGGCACATTTTCACGATTTTCATTACTATGATCCTAAATGATAGAAATTCGTCTGTAAAAACTTTGAGATTTTCAAAATTATATTGTGAATTAATTTTTGTTTCAACCTGCGTACAAGTTCGTAAAAATGAGCACAATTGTCAAGTGCACATGAAATAGGATGCTCAATAAATTTGTAAACAAATACCATCCCGGCTACCGTTGTAATAGCTGTCATGAATCTACTAATTGCACTACAATAACCTTTTCTTGTAAAGCAGTTTTCTTTGCCGCAGCCGAAGTACTCATCTCCTTTTTCCTTTTCTCCGAAAAAGTGAATTTTTTCGGAGGCCTCACCACGCGCTTGTTTTTCTTTTCGTCACCTGTTAAGCGAAAGTTTCATCAACTTGAAGTTTGTATCGGCCTAATGAATTCCTAACAGATCGGAATAAACAATCATTCAGGGTGCAGCAGCTGAGAACCGTGAGAGAACGAGGTTTTCCTATTTTTTAACTAGCAATATGTGCCATGAATCGTTAATGAAATATTAATGAAAGAGATATATAAGGATCAACACGAATTATAGTATGCTGAAAAATAGTGTGTAAAATAGTACATCACGCCTCTGGGATCAGAAAACCCATTTCAGTATTGAGACCATGAGTTGCATTCTAGAGTCTCCGAGGACTGAAGGTCCGATTGTAATATTTCGGAATGCAACTCATAGGCGCGAGATATTAAAAGTGTCTGATTTTTAGTGCGTACAGTTTTCTTATTCAAAATTTCTAAAAGAGTAATGCTTCTCCTGCTTGAGATAAGGAACTGAAACGACCAATTTTGAACAATAAGTTTGGGTCTTTTGTTACATCATTCAAGATTTATTACACGAGTGAATGAATTGTTTAAAATTGAACTCTCAAAAAGAAAAACATTCGTCCAGCGAAATGAAGCGATGAGGATAAGGATAAAATAAAAATGTTTTTTAAGAGTCATCGTGAATTGCGTTTCTCAAGCCTTGCCCTAATAACTCTATTTCCCTGGGTGAAAGTTTTTCCTTTTGTAGAAAGGTTAACTTCTTAGCCCAAGGGAATTTGAGAGTTGATCTTTTATGCTACAACGAAAAACCCACGTTCAACGTTTTGAAAAGGGTCACTTCAATCTCTAATCAGAGGCTGCAGAAAGATTACTTCTTTCAAAATTTTGAAGAAAATTACTTTTAACATTTTCCAGGCTGCGCGACAATTGTTTTGAACTGTAGTAGGAAAAAGCAGTGTCATAAGTAATTTTTTTAATTGTAAGAAACTACAAAATATGTATATGTAATTTTGGAGAAATCTAAAGCTATGGTTAAAAGATAATGTAGATGTTTTTCACAATTTGTAACAAAATCTGCAACATTCCAGCAAGAAATTGACGACTGGGCCAATACTGGGCCAATCACGGCAGCCGTAGTTCGACCGTCGGCATTCTACCCTGGCGCAGTACTGAAATGATAACGCCAGTCAATACTGGGCCAATACTGGCAACAGTTGTAATAGCAGCCATTACTACTTTAACATCGGGCCTGTACTGGTTCGCTTGAGTTGCCAACGTTGGCTTAATACCGATGGTGAAATCCGCGCCGACACTCACTAAACAATCGAACCCGCATTGTTTCTACAGTTTTGCCAATATTGGGCACAAGTTAGCTGGCGACGGTCGTACACCGAAGCTGCGCCAATACTGGGCCGTTCGTCACAATTGGCAAGACTACGGCAATTTCTTGCTGGGGTTATTAGCGATTTAATTTACCATTCATATTTTGAAACGTTTCGCGACATACTTGAGGCAAAAGTTACATTTATTTTAATGTAGTAAACACCGGGGCTAGTTAGCAGTCGGGGTAGGTAGACAGATAGCGTTTTTTTTTAAATCTATGTGACATGTGCTACAAAAATCTATGTGAAATTCTCTGAGTACATCAAAATTATCGCGAAACGCATCTGCTGACTTGATTACAGCAAAATAGAAAATATTTTCTTGTAAACTATAGGTGGTTTTCGTTTTTTATGCATACTGGCAATGAGTAAATTTGTTGAGTCACAAAGAACTTGTGATAAATGGCTTTGATTCGATGTGTAAATTCAGATCAATGTCAACTTCTGACAGTTTGAAGAATACATGTAAAGATTTTGCTTTGGTTGTTCATGTAACTCTGAAGGTTTTTTTTAATGTCAGTATTTATGTAAAAAATCTGATGGTGGCTATATAGCGGAGTGAGAAATAAGACAAGTTAACGGATGATTTTTTCAAAGAATTAAATTTTTTAAAGCTGTCACTGATTTGAGGAATTGTATAATTATTTACGATGTCGCTGTGATAATTTGTTGAGTTTTTTAGTATTATTTCTTATTTTATTCCAATAACTTTATGCAATATTCTCTACTAAAATATTTAAACGTTTTTCATATGTACACATGGTTTTTTTTGGTACAAAAACTCTCTTCACACATGTCTTAACGCCAACGCATCCCGGCTCTCTGTCTCCTTATGACAGTATGTCTTTAGACATACTGCCAACTTGCCCCGGGATCGGGGCTGGTTGGTCTATTATCAAAGTTTCAAACAATCACTACTAAAGCGCAACAAATTCCAGAAAAAAACTTCGCCAACTAGTCCCGGTCTCCCCTATTTCAAGCTGTTTATTGTTTATTTATAAAATTATTACATAATACCTTTCTGGTCATCGCTTCGGTGAATCGTCAAAGGTTTCATGTTGTACAAACTGCAACTGTAATACGATAAAGGAAATATCCATAAAATTTGTAGATCATGGTTTTTATATTACCGAGTTCAAACATCTTAACTAGGGAGCTTAAGACGACTCGCAACTTACTATAGTGCAAGAGAGACGCCTAGAACGGGATTCAGTTGAAAGGAAGAAGGACGAAAAGAGAAGGTCTTGCGAATCGTCTTAAAAGGAAAAAAGAGCGATGGCAGTTCTGATTGGTCAACAATGCAGGCTAACTGTATTCGCGACCATTTTAGGTTTTCCTATGTCTTTTGCTGCATTTTGTCACTTACCGTGTTGTGATGATTAGGATTACAAAATGTTATAAATCCCGCAGAACTCGATCAGCTATCTTTCTTTACACTGCTCTGCTATGATTGATCAAGGATATATGTAAAAATTATATATACATATAACATGTCATACTCATTGACGAACAAATTTTAAATCTCGAAATTTAATGAACAAAATTTATCTTTGAAATTCTTAACATTCAGTTTACACAACTCAATTAAATATTCATTTATCAATTTACTTATGACACATACGTCATTTTACCAAATTATAAATGATAACAGTGATTATGGAAATGTGTATAAATTACTACTTTGAATAATGAATTAATCAAGATTCATCCAATTGTACAAAATCATTCGATAAACAAATATATAAATAATTAAATAGTATTAGTATAACTTCATATTTGGGTGGCGGACGAAACTCTTATTTTACATAGCGACGCTATGTATAGGAGGAATTTTGTCCACCACCCCATATTTCCCCATATTGTAACAATACTTGCCGCAGCTAACGCCACCATAATTTCAGCAACTCCCCGTGATTTTCCGTCAAGTGCCGTTATTTTTCGTGAAGTCCCATGATTTTCCGTCAAGTCCCGTGATTTCCCGTCCGGCTCCGTGAGTCTCTGTCAATTCCCGTGTTTTCCCGTCAGGTACCGTTATTTTTTGTCAAGTCCCGTGACTTTCTGACAATTCGTGTCAGTTTCCGTAAAGTCCCGTTAGTCCCTGTCAGTTTCCGTGAATTCCCGTCAACTTCCATCAGTTCTTTCTAGTAAATCTAACTCAATTACCACAAATCTGCTACTCAAAATCTCGAAAAACATGTCGAGAGAGTAGATGAAAATATTTCATCATAAAATACAACTACGTTGTATTTTCAGGGAGTTGATCTATCGTATGTTGAATTGATCTATTAGCGTTTTCGAGTGACCTGATCTGGAGCAGATCTGGAGCAAATTTTTCTGCTGATACGTGCTCAAATCTGCTCAAATCTGCTCAAACCTGCCTAGAAATTGCTTGGGATTTGCCCCAGATCAGGTCACTCGAAAACGCCATATGTGACTTGGGATGAAAGGAGGTTAGCAGTTGCCTGCTATAAGGACTATTTTGGTGGATCTTTTCTTCGACTCGATTCAGTTAGTAAGGTTACCTGGAGCCTGTCGAATCACCGGTGTGTATTACCGCTCGGTGGAACTGGAACGAATCAAATTTTATGATTGATGTTTAGAACTTGAAGAGATCAACGAAAAAAAAAAAAATTGAAAAAAAAAGGATTTAAGTCATTACAAATATGAGATAATATTGTCTTCTTTCCAGATTCTCTAAAATTGTACACCAATGATCGGGACAAGTATTTACTTTTAATTTTTTTCAATTATTAATCTTCCAAATAATTCATCATTTACACGATACAATATTTTTACTTTTAAAATATTAACACTTTCATACACGAACTAACGCTCAGACCGTCATTGAAATACTAAACCTTCGAAAGTTTTGTAGCTTTTATACTGTTTATATAGTAGGGTTACGGATTGTAAAGGAAAAAATGGATAGAAGTAAAAAAGAACAAAAGCCAATATCTCATATTTAAAATGACTTGAAGTCTTTGTTGCCTCTCACAGATTAAAAATGAGCGTGTTCAAACTCGTTTCGACATACAAAAATTAAGTATTTCAGCCCAACACGCTGGCTGTAGACAAGTGACAGTCGGCAGGGAAAGGGGGAAGTCTTTTTAACCCGGCTTTTTAGCCCGGCGGGCTAAAAAGACTCCCACCTTTCCCTTCCGACTGTCACTTCCCAGTGAACCAGTGAGCTCACATGTGAGCTAACAGTGAGCTCCCTACTTCACCTAATATGTGAGCTCACAGTGAGCTCGCTGTGATTTAAATGTGAGCTCACCGTGATCTCACTGTGAGCTCCATATTAAATTTATTATACGAGCTCACCGTGGATAATTGATGTTGTGTAATAGTGCTTTTACTTATAAAATAATTATAATCATAATAGGTTAACATTAGTCCTAGCTGTTCAGACACTGGGGTCTAAAAGTTTGAGGTACCCGATTCGGTTGGATTTTCACGTGTTGCGCATTTTCTTTTTCAAATTCACTTTTATCATCTTCGATAACTGTGTAATTAATTTTATAGCGTTTACTACGAGGAAAACATTCTTTTCGCTTTTTCGACTGCATTATGAATCTCCCAGTTTCTATAGCGTGTTAATAATATACAGTATTTATTGAGAATTTTTTAATTTTAAAGTTTGATCGTCCTTCATTAGACGTTGTTATGTATTAATTGACACATCTTCATCAAAATTTCACACGCAAAAATAGCTCGAAAGCGAAAATTCGTCAAAAATGAAAGAAAATTAACTCGTACTTCAGAAGCTATTATATATAATGAGATTCACATTCTCACAAGAAAAAAATGTAGTCATCAAGATGACCTGGAAGCTACTGTAGTTCGAGAAAAACATGTAGATTGGGAACGGCTTTAGAAGAGGATGAGAAGAATATATTTCGAAAATGTTCGTGAATTTTGTAGATTATGTTCATTACCGCATCTTTTTATAAAATTAGCACGATAACAGTTTCTCACTTTCTATAAAAATACAGAAAATTTCAAGAGTGTGTAAAAATAAGAGAAAATCTTAATCTGTTCGACAAATATTTCTAAATTTAAATTTAAAAGTTAAAAAAAAAAAAAAATGAATTACGTTTAAAATTGGGGAAATTTTAAAAATTGATTGATATTGAAAATGTCGAGAAATTTTTAAAAAATCTCTTCATGTATAGCAATTTCTAGTTTATCAATGAAAGGAAAAATGCGTTCTTTTTTAATTTTACTTTATTTTCTAGGTTTCATCGAAAGAGGATTCCTACAAATTTTTCAGATTCAAGTTCTCTATTCGGTGTAAGTAAAATACAGGAAAACCATACAAATGAAATTTTACTTGATCGACAATGACGTGTGATTGAATACTATCAGTGGTATTTGCATACTTATATTATTATTTTATTAGAAAGAGCACCATAGTGCAGCACCAGTTATCCACGGTGAGCCCGTATAATAAATTTAATATGAAGCTCACAGTGAGATCACGGTGAGCTCACTGGTTCACTGGGTTGTCGACAGCCCTGTGTTAACCTTCAATACTTCATTTTCCATGTCGGAACAGTTTAAATACGCTCATTTTTACTGTGTTCGAGGCGAAAAGTATCGTTTGTACCTTGGAGCAATAACAGCCGATTAGAACTCGTGTGATTGCCGCCTTCGCTTTGCTCAGGCGGCAAACCTCACACTCGTTCTGAATCGGCTGTTTTTGCCCCTATCTGCAAAATATAATATTTCTGTTGTTTTTTTTCGTTGATCTTTCCAAATTTTTAGCATCAATCGTAAAATTTGATTCGTTCTAGTTCCACCTAGCGATAATACACACCGGCAGTCCAACAGGCTCCGAGCAGCCTTACTACCTGCATCGAGTCGAAGAAAAGATCCACCAAAATAGTACTTATAGCAGGCGACTGCTAAACTCCTTCTTTTATAAAAGTCACATAGTTACAAGATTTTTCGATTATTTAATACAGAATTTTTACAATTCATCGAGATGTCTAATTTTCAAGTTGAACTTTCTTATTTTGTATCAAAATAAATACATTCATTTTACGTTTTAAAAACATGTTATTAAAAGTTTTTCACCTTGAAATGCATTTTATATATCAATATTTTTCGTGGATTCAGTTACAGGGTTTGATAACTCATTTGAATTAAAAAAAAAATCACATAACTTAAAAAACATTATAAAATTATTAACAAAAGATGTGTTGCCTACACAGAAGCTGGGTTTTATTCAGGGGCCTGACACTCAGTATCTACAACGTGTATCGAGCTGGCCTGTTGAAGGCGACAACCCCCACCACAGTGCAGAGCAAGCAGAGAGATTTTCCTTTAACTCGATGCTCTCCAAGCTCCCCCACTCTTACATCTGTCGCTCAACGCGGTCTCTCTCAATCGTCGCTCAGGCGCTCTTTTTTGCTCTCTCTCACTGACAACGAGCGAGACTGAGCGCCGAGCCGGCCGAGCAGTAAGCAAAGAGTGGGGAGCAATGGGCGAAGGGGAATGCACTCGACCTGCTCTGCAATGTGGTGGGGGTTGTCGCTTTTAACAGACCCAGCAAAATCGATGAGTGTCAGGCCCCTGGTTTTATTAAATTCTATTTGAATTTAATAAATTTTCATTCGATTATCTTAATATATTGTTGCTGTCATTTTACATTTTTATCTAAATATCAAAACTACTTAACACATATAAGCACATTTCTTTTTTTATATATTAAATTCTGTTTCCCCAAACTCCTAACTCAATTTTGATTTTAATATTTTAAAAAGATAACAAATTTAAATCTAACCTTGTGAGCGGGCCTTGCATCGCATGAAAAACTTTTTCTTAATTATTGCAATACCAAGCCCCGTGCCCCAAGAACTCCCAAAAATGTACATTATCAGCTACCTGTTCCTCAAACAAAAAAAAAGTTATTATTCATTCCCATCGCTTCTGCCTCAGCAACACCCACATCCCAATCTTTTTCTTAGACCTCACGCCACTCGCATTTTTTGACAGGTTAATTGATTTATTTTCCAAATTTTCATAGCCCATTTCATACTTTTTTACAAAATTTTATACTAAAATCATTTGTAAAATCATAAATAATAACAATGTAAGTTACAGTTATTTTCTGTTCATCCTAACGTACATCAATAACACAAAAAAAAACTATATTCGATAATTACCCTTAAAAAACATAATCACTCTTTAAAACTTTTGTTAAAGAATCAACTCAAATTTTGGACAATGATCAATATATTATATTGGTGTACAACTAAAATATATATACTCAAAAAATAACTATATTTAAAAATTAATTAACAGATTATGCAATACTCTTACCCATACAAAGTACTTCCCTGAATAATCATGATAACTTTTTCTCAAAAACAAAAACAATATTTGAAATAACAATCTTTCCAAGAACACAAATCGTTCTCTGAAAAATATCAAACGAACTGCGTTAATATTTTCTTTCATTGTAGATTGTTCCTTTGAAAAAAAAAAAAAAATTTTATAATTACCGTTCACTATTCTTTTCACGTCATTTTTTGTTGTGTAGTAGATTTTTCACATCTTTTACTTCACAATTTTAACTTCTCATTATTTCACATATTTATTTTAATGATTTTTTGTTTATTTGTATGAAGCAAAAAATTCATGAACCTCACTTTCGATAATATATTCACGTTAGAATGATGTTATGTAAAAGATGATGATAGTAGTTTGCTACATGAATATGACTTTGTTATATAATTTGAAACTTATATTGTATAGTAATAATAAATGTTTTTTTTATGTAGAAAATAATGCGACAAAAGAATATCGAAAATAAAAAACACAAAGAGAGAAATATACAAGTTTTAGTAGTAAAAATGAATATAAATTTAATGTCGGAAATATTGGAAAGCATAGTAATTTTGAAATAATACAGGAATAATATTGATTTGTAACAAAAAATATAATGCAAAATAGTATGTTATTGTAAGTTTTGTAAATGTCTTTTCTGGCGAAACGAAAAACTGCATCGTTTTCTCAAAAAAGGCATTTCCAAAACTTGCAATACTGTATTTTATTCCAAATCTTTCGGATAATTCATGTCCAAAGTTCCGATTATTCGAAAATTTGGAATAAATAATATTTACTTTGATGAGAATTTTGTTTTTTTATTGCATTATGGAAAAATCATGTTTGAAAGAATTTAAATAGCAAAGGAATAAAATGAAGTACAATAATATTCAAACTGAATAAAAAACAAAAAATGATGAACAATAAGATATTTCATTAATATACAATTTTTCCATAACATTTGTATGTATAAATTTTGATGTTTCTTTGAACATTTTCATGCTACATGTTCAAAATCATGATAGAAAATGAATCTTTCATATATAAAAACTAAAAGATTTCAATAGGGGTTGGCGCGCGAAGCGTGCATGGGACGGTGTGATGTTCGCGTTGATAGACACATGTAACTAGTTCGACAATGAAAATAATAAATGTCATACAATAAAAAAAATAAAAAAATCAAAAAAAAAAAGATAAAATTCATTATCTTTAATTTTTTGAAATAAATTGATAATTCCTCAAAAGAGTTTTTGTTCGCTAACATCGTTTTTTAATGTTATAGACAATAATAGGAAAAAAGGTTTATTAATCGCATCCAGATTTATTTCATATACTTCAGCTTATAGCGTAAGCAGTAGTTGGACATATAATTCTCGAATATTTCGATAATCAAAGCAGTTACAATTTTATTGATGAAATGAAAGAACATCATTTTCAGATAATTAAAGTAAACAAGAGTTATTCATTAATAATTTTGTTACGTACAAATATGTTAAAAATTGGAAATTAATTTTTATATAAACATAATTTGCCAAATTTTGATTCGATTTTGTATTCAAGAGTCACATTGCACAATTTTGAAATTTGGACAGTATAATATATATTTCATCATTTAAAAAGTTGAATCACAAATTTTGTACAAATAATTGAAAAATTTCTCAGCTACAGTTAAAGACCACCTTTTTTTTTTATTATTGTATTCACATTTCAAAACTTGTGTAATTAAAAAAATAAAAATAAAAATTGATATGATACAAATTGGAAAAATACTCAGTGTTTAACGTAACTTGACAAAATTGGAAAAATAAAATAGATATGAAATTATAGTTTTGGAGCAAAAACAACGATTAATCATATTACATCAAAACACGTTTTAAAGTTTTTTCCAAGCACTTCACGATGTATTTTTGTTGACCTAGAAAAATTGTTGAATATGGAATTTTTGATTTTTTATCATGATGGGAAGTGTGACAAATATTTTTTTGTTTAATTTAAAACCTTTGGAACTTCAGGCACATTTTCTTAAGAATCATAATTCGTGTCATTAAATTCCGTTCATGCATTTAAGAACGATGAAAATTTATGGCTGGCATTTCCCAAAAATTTATAAAAAATTAGTTGTTGAAAACTTACTTTTTTCAGCAGATTCGTATTTAATACCAGCTTGATTCGATTCGGCTCCGCAGTTGGATGTTAATATGCTTGTAAATAAACTTGTATATAAACACTTATCAGCTGTCATCACTTTTGTTTTGGTTTTGTCCCAATATGGCGGTGACACAATCACAACCACTCACAATCATCTCGGTAGTACCCACTACTGTGTACTACTATAGTTCGAACATATGCCGTTACGAATTTTAGCGCTCGAGAGCAGTATCTGTTTTTACCGACTTTATTTTCATGTGCCCGGAATATAATGAATAACAATTTTACATCTAATTAAAAAAGTAAGCAACTTCTCGCGTATCTGACTGTAGCTAAATTCATCAAATAAATCATTCTATGATACAGAACGCTTTTTTCTCGTTCATAAGCACTCTAAACATGTAAAATTGGGTGGTTCACCGAAGCTTCACCTAAGTGTCACCGAAGCTTCACCGTTCTTAGGTGAACCTTAGGTGAAGGCGCGTTCGCTAGGGTGCCTTTGTTTTTTTTTTTTTTTTTTATTTAAAGATCGAATCCGTAATCATACTTTGGTTACTGACCTTAGCCTTCATTTTTAACATTTTGATGTTCAATAGTGAGGGGAGGTGTTGTTTGAGTATTTTTGGAATTCAAAAAAAACTTTGTAGTAAAAACTTAAAAATTAAATATTTTAATATTTTTTAGGTAGAATTTGAGAAAAAATATATGTCAATCTGGTTTTTTTCACATCAAATTCAGATTTTGTATCCGACTTCTTAAATTATCGCATACTAAATAATGATGGAAAAATTGTTCAATATTTTTTATGTTTCATAGTATGTGAATGAACAAGTTTTAAGGAAATATTTTTTTTAAGGTATTACCGTCGAACCACTAATTTTATTTAGGATTTTGCTGAAAAAAATCACACATGAGCATCAAGGTGTCCTGAAAGGTATCTGCAAAACTGCAGCCTAATTTACCGTACCGTTTTGTCAAAAAAAATTTGCAAAGTTTACATTAGTTTATATGGGTGGGAGCAGTATTTGTCAATTATCCTTCGAAATATGTTTAGGAAACGGGTGAAATTTTTCCTGAGAGTACGGTGTGTTTCTCTGCAAAATGCGACCTTCATCAAGATTTTTGCCGTACCGTTTTTGCGCAAACTAATTATCAAACAATTGATTTGATCACTTTAGCAAACTTAGCAACAGCGAAACACTGTTGTACACGGGTACATACATCGTCGCGTGAGCTATTTTTGATAAAAAAATACGACACGCTGCGACGATACCACACCGAAGGCAACGCTATGTACTGAAGTTTGCTCAGAACGTCATTTATAATGCGCCAACCTCAGCCTTGACGGTAATACCTTAAAGAATGCTTCTCATTATTCGAATTAATTGATTGAACTCTACATTTGCTAATTCATTACAAATCTGCTAAAAAATCTAAAATTTTTTCACAACGCTTTAAAGATATCGTAATAATTTACATATAAATATGCAAAAAAAATCAGGATATATCTAAAATGGAAATACAATAGAAACTCACATAACTTAACGGCACACTTTTTCTAACGATTTAAACTCGTCTTTTCTTCCTCCTCTTCTGATTTCGCTCCCCCACCATCACTCTTGGGCGCGGCAGAACGCGGCGAGGCTGGTAAGCGCTCGTCGAATCAGGAGGAAGAAGAAAGTGCGGGAACGACGCTTATTTACAAAATTTTATATCGCGCGATATGTGCCGAAACCAGCCGAGATAACTCGACCACTCAAGCTCTCTCTCTCTCTCTCTCTCTCTCTCTCTCTCTCTCTCTCTCTCTCTCTCTCTCTCTCTCTCTCTCTCTCTCTCCCGTCTCTCCCCTCAACCAATCAGCGGAGATCACGTGAACCAACCGAGAGAAGAGTAGGAGCCCCCTCAAGATTAACTAAAACGAGTTTCGCGCTGTTTCAAATGATTCGCGGGCGTTAGATTATACGAGTTTCTAGTGTATGTTAAGAGTATTAGGGCTAGGATTTTGATAAATAACACTATGTTCCATTTTAGAAATATTTTAATAGAAAAGTGATCGTAGAAACGAAATATCGGGAAAATACAATAACGAAGAAACTGAAAAACTCAATGTATTCGGATTAATCACTGTCAGACTTATCAGTCATCTCCGCTTCAGATTCCGAATCATCTTTCATTTAAATAGAAAAGTTACCATATAAACGAAATATCGGGAAAATAAAATAATTAAAAACTGAAAATTTGAAATTATTCGGATTAATAAACGCCCGACTAATCAGTCATCTCTGCTTCAGATTCCGAATCATCATCCGATTCCTTCTTGGACTTTTTAGTTTCCTGAAAAATACAGAAGTTCAAACTATAGAATTGTCTGAATTTTTATAAATATTTAAACTGCCTTAATTTTTTTCACTGTAAATCTGAGAATTCGCTTACATTTTTACAATTCACGAATTCAATTTCAGTTGCATTAAGTCAGGTTTTCTCAAGTAGGCCACCAAAAATTCACTTTCCGAGTAGGGATGGGCGATTATTGAAAAAATAATCGATTATTCTTCAAACGATTAAATTACAATCAATTACTTCCAAAATTCATCATTTTTGAATATCAATCGATTATTGACACTCCTTATTATGTTGTCAACATTACTCATTACTTATCAGTTGTAATCGACCGAAGCCAGCCTATTCTGGTGGATAAAAAGTAAACTTTGACGAACACAATTTCCATCTAAACATCAAAAGAAAAGGATAAAGTTTTGCAGAGAGATTTATGAAAAATTGTTGCGAGTATCTCTAAAAATTGTTGGAAATATTTCTTTAATGACAGTCGATTACGATTATTCAAAGGAATAATCGGAAATCGATAGTTCGTGGATTTAAAATGATCAGTTGATTAATCGATTAATAATCGTTTTCCGATTTAATCGAGGATAATCGGCCATCTCTATTCCGAGTTTCGAAATGGAATAGATGAATTTTGAATGCTAGTGTGGTATGTATCTTAATAGCGTTTGCATGAATTTTTATTTTCCATCGAGTAATTGATAAACAAATTCGCATGCCTTATTTTTTGCTTATTGTAATATTTAGATAAAAAATAAATAGATTTTTTTGATATCTTGGCAACGTTTGAAAGAAATATTCAACAAAAAGAAAAAGTAAGTAAATTTTCATTTTTATTATTTGTTTATAAAAAAATATTCCAACAAACAATTACAAATTCAACTTACTTGTTAAATGGCTTATAAAATAATTTTTTGCGCTAATTATTGATCTCCATTTTGCTGAAAAAAATGCTTCTTGTTTAACCTTTTATTCAAATGCTGCTAATAAATCATTGGATTCGAATTATTATTCGTCTAAATTTAACAATAAGCATAAAAATCATGCGCGATAATTTGTTCACTAATACTTGATAGAAAATAGACATTCGTGCAAACGCTTTTGGTATATTATTACATACCACGTCATGCGAAATTCATGAATGTAATTTAAAAATTACAAAATTCCATTTTCCGTACTTTACTTGAAAAAACTTGATTTATTTTGTAACGTTAAATTACGCTACTAAAAAAGAACATCAATTTCATGAAATCTTCGTTTATCATTTGGTGATATCAAATAGGGTTTGATTTTTTTTTAAATATAGATATCGATGTTTATCGTTCGGAAAAAATATCATCATTGGCCGATATTCATCATTAAAAAATGTCAATAATCCGATATATTGATAAAAATCTGCATGTACGATATTTGCAAAGAATATCTATATTTATCACGATATTTTCAAAAATATCGATATTTATCGTCAATAAATATAAATCACTGATAAATTTTGTCGAAAATATTGATATTGTCAGCAAAAATATCAATAAAATATCAACAATCCTAATGTCAAATCTTCCAGTTTCCAATAAAAACCAAAAAATACCTTTTTGTCCTTTTTAATTGGTTTCTCTTCTTCGGATTCTGATCCACTGTCTTTCTCGGACTCGGAGTCTGACATTGATTCTTCAGATTCCTCTTTTTTAGACTTCGTGGACTTTTTCGAAGCCTGAAAAACAAGAAAATCGCCAGTTAAAAAAAATATCTTATTCTACAATGAAAATTAAAACTATAATACTTACATCTGGTTTTGCTTTTTTCGATTTTTTATCGTCTTCACTTTCGCTGTGGCCTCGTTTTTTCTGGAAGAAAAAAATCAATATTTTGTATAAACTTGGAAGAAAAACAATAAAAATTATCGTTATAATGTATCTATACTTTGGAGGTAGAGTCATCGCCGCTGCTATCATCATCACTAATGTATTCTTTCGACTTGAAGGCATCTCCCGATATAGCCTTAGATGCAGAATCATTCTTGCTCTCTTTTTTCTTCTCGGATTTCTTTCCCTTCGCATCCTTTTTACCTTCAGTTCCTGTGGATGATCCTTTGTTGGCCTCCCATTCCTTCAACTTGACTTGATACTCTTTCTTGGCCTCTGCTGCTTTGGCCTCCCATTCCTTGAAAAATATTTTCATCAAAATCGTTCATCCAAAAAACCTAGTCTAGTCCAAAAAGATCCAACAACTTTATACGACACTTACGGATTTGTCTTCTATTTTCTTCCACAACTCTCCGGCTTTTTTCAGAATTTCGGTCACAGTGATTCCAGGATTGTCTTTCTTGATTTTCTCGCGATTTTCTTGCAACCAAAGCATGTAAGAGGTCGCAGCTTTTTTGGGTTTTCCTTCTTCCTTTTCTTTCTTCTGGCGTTGTTTTCGTGGTTTTTCCGACTGGAATTACAAACATTAAGACAACCATTTTGATATGAAAATCAAAAGTATAACTTGATAAAGGAGTGCATACTACAGTCTTCGACGATTTAGATTTTTCTTTTTTTGCCTTCTTCTCCTTCTCCTTCTCACGTCGTTTTTCTTTCATTTCTTTGTGCTTTTTCTTTTTTTCAGCATCACTTCCAGAAGCGCCGGAATCATTATCGCTGTCAGACGATGATGCTGCTTCGCTGTCGTATTCTTCAGCGACATCACTTTCCTCCTAAAAAAAAGTTGTTAACTTAGTTTATTTTAAGAACATGTCAAATATCTTTTTATGAAGTAGAATCGCATAATTCATATTATGTTTTTCTTAAGGTATTTCCAGAGCATTATGAAAATTATACCAACCAAAATCGAAATATAAATTGGTATTTTATTCTAAACTAAACTCTAGGAATACAAGAAATGGCCAACTAAAACTGAAGTCATTTTAATTAACAAGAAAATGTTTTTATCTTATTTCTTCGCCGCTTATATTTTTCTTTGAAATATTACTGGACGTAGATACAGATTATTGTTATTATTTTTTCCAAATTTACATTAGTAGGTTTGAAGTCTTCGTCCGTCGAAGCATCTTCGTCGGAATCATTGTCATCATCCTCTCTTTCTTTCGCTTCGGCCTTGACTCTTTCTAAATATGCATCAGGTTCCTCTTGGTCGCTGTCTCCGAAATCGTCCTTGCGCATTTTTCCCTGAAATACAGAGCATCATCGATTAGAAAAATTTATTTTTATAAACATATCAAAGCAATTTCAATCATTCTCAACTCTAATTCATAGTCATTCAATCAATAATCGATTCAATTCGTTTTGGTTTAATAATTTTTAGCCATTCATTTAATTCAAAATTTTTAAACGAACAGAATTATTTTCAATTATATGGATAAATTGAATTCATTTTGATTAAATCATTTTTTGCTCTGTCAGAAGTATAGAAAAAAAATGTTTGGTAGGAATTGACTTTAATATTTTAATATAGTATATTTCATATCAAGAGGGAGAGCAGCATCTTTTCGAGAATGTGCCGTCGCGCGTGGAAAGGCTCTCCCCTCATAATATGAACTATATTTTTCATTGTAGCGCGGAAAATGATACGCGTGTTTTGCTGTGTCACAGATTGAGCGTAGGTGCCCTTTTTACCTGGTACCTTTTTTTTCATGGGTCCTTTCACTTCCATTCACCGCTCGAAAAGGGGCATCTTACGCTCAATTTGTGGCCAGCAAAACACGATCATTTTGTGCGTGCACAATGAAAATCTATTTTCGTGAGAATGAACTTTTTATTAAAGTGAAACTTCTATTCTCTTGTTCGGGGGCTGGATTGGGTGTGAAATGAAAAATGTGAGATCAAGGCGACTAAGGCCCCATGGCCAGGGGGTCAGAGGAAAGAGGGCAGGAGGGTAAGAGAAAGTGAAAGGAGAAGAGAGAAAGCGCACTGCAGAGATAGGGAGGAAGAGAGGCAGAGAGAGTGATACGTGGTGGTACGTAAGATTCACAAAAATGAAAAAAAAAGAATCGGTGAAATACTATTCAGTGCTCGCTCACAATAGTCTTATTATGTTAGACATTAAGAGTTTGTGCTTAGTAATGAATGAATCCTATAGGCACAAGAAAATCGTGTATTCAAGCTATTTAAGCATATTCAGGACTATGAAATATGATGAAAAAAAAAAAATTACTAAAAATACTAGGTATTACATAATAAGTTTCATGTTATTTGATTCTTTGAAAAATTATATGATTCCAGGGATCGAAAAACTTTTATTTCTCGAGCTTTAAATTCTAAAAATATATGCTTATAGAAGCAGGGATGTTGGGCCGCTCCGTTAAACGGTTCGGTCCAGACCCGGACCGACATCTTAAAAATTTTTTGAGGTCCGGTCTGGGTCCAGACCGCTTTTCCAAATAAACGGTGCGGTCCGCGTCTTCATATGTTTTTGTTGTACACTATATTTTCTTCTTGCACTTATTTTCGATTTCTATCGAATTTACTATGGACTGTCCACGCCAAACCCCTCCCCCTCCCTCCATATTCTCCCCATCACTCCTAACCAGCGCCTTTATGCATACAACCCTAACTAACCATTTATCACATGAGAAACTAAGAATTTTAAAATCATTGAACACAAATACATCGTAGGGTAAGTGGAGGAGTGATGAACTTTTAGTCGCCATTTATATAGTGCTTAACTGATTTTCCGTAAAATAAATCTTGACATTTGTACGGAAATCCAGGAGCTCGCCATTCTTTCGTTACTGTATGCAATGTAATATCAGGTTTGTTCCACGTGTCATTGCAAAAAGTGCCAGAAATTTTTTCATTTCATTTATTCTTATCATTAATTGCTGATGAAAAATTGATCGTTTGAAAGTCTACTAAATTTATCAAAAAATTGGCTTATTTTTAACAATTTTGGTTTATAATAACTAAAGTATTTCAACGCAAAGTTTTTCTCGTTCTCTTTATTTTTTATAAATCTTTTTCTTCCACTGAAAAATGAACTGAAAAAAACGAGGCATATCAACCTTTGATTTGAGATAGTTATATTCCTTTTGCAAAATAAGAATAGATATGTTAGAAATTTATTAGGTTCTGAAAAATTCTCATTCTTCATAAGGTCATCCTCATACTGTTGAACTTTTATGGAAATCATTATGATATTTGTAATAATTTTTGGTAATAGTATATTAAACAACAAGTTGGGAATCGGGAGCTTTACCATAGACGTGAAAGTGGCGACGCAGAGCCATATGGGTTAGTGTGGGGAAATGTACGCAAGCCGCTTCGCGACTTGCGTATGGCTTTGCGTTGTCAACTTGACGTTTATGCTGAAGCTCCCGATTTTCAACTAGTAGTTTATACTATTCTTCACAACGAGTGTATCGAAAAATCGATTTGGGCATCTGTCAAGTATGGTTCACTGAGCGACTTCAGGTTGGTTCATTTTCTCCACTCGATTTCATTTTCTCCACTCATATGAGTGGAGAAAATGAAGGAACCTGAAAATGAAGTTACGCCATGCTTGACATATGGCGTAAATCGAGTTTTCGATACTCGAGTTGTGAAAAAATTATATAATTTTCAGAACATATAGCATGAAAATAACTGTAAAAATTATATTTTGACATATACGATATAAATAATAATTTACGAACGATGCAATTTGGCTGATAAAGATGGATATGTAATATTGCTTACTCAACCAACTAGGGAAGCAAAAAATTAAAAAAAAAAAGGAAACGATAATACATCGAAATTTTTAGTATAAAATCTGTGGCGTGGAATGAGAAAAGGGTTATAAGAGCACTTTGCCGCTTTTCGAGAAAAACTAGATTGAAAAGAGAAATAGAAGAAATGCTAAGGCGTCTAGTATTGACAGGCTGAATTTTTATTTCAATTCTTTATGAAATAAAAAAATCACACTATTTCAAGAGTAGACTTGTTCGATAGAGCAAGATTTCTATATTCAGACTCACTGATCATCTTGAATGCGATTTTTTGTGCTCTTACGACCCTTTTCTCATTTCATACCACATATTTTTGATCTCATTATTCATCAAAATATTGATCGGATGAAAATTTGAGAGAGAAAAAAGTTTGTACACTTCTTTCTTCTTCAGAACTGTAACAATATCAATAACGATATCAAAAGTTTTTTATGTATTTTTTTACATAAAAATATATAACTGATCAATATTTGTCACTTACATCAATTTTTTAAACTACTCATTTTGGAGTTTGATTCACTCCATTTCATTTTAAAAGCCACAATCCCAAGGCATATCTTATCAAACTTAACAACCACTGCATAAAAGACTGAACAGGCTTATTTTGTAGGACATTTTTACAATTTTAATTTATTCTCCGGTAGTATTTCCCAGTATAGAACTGTTTTTATGTTATTTTATTTGGTTTTTTTTTTCAAAGCATGTGGTGTGCGGCTTCGGGACTGCCTTGAATTTTAACAGTTACTTATAAATAAAACTTCTTAAAAAAAAAAAAAAAAAAAAAAAAAAAGATCGATCAAAGAACTATTACTATTAGGGCTCGGATTGGGAGTGGCAGGGCTTATTAGATTCTTCGCGTTATGGTTTCAATGGCTTCCAAATTCCAAGTTGAAGAGTTTCCTTTTTCCAGTCAGGTACAAGTGGGCACATGACATTTTTATGTGAAGGGCAGTGAAAATTAAAATACATGTATTTTTATTACTCAGAATGAATTATTTGCATGAGAGCCTAATTTCTTACTCGAGTTTACGAAAATATTGTGATATATATATCACATTACAAAAGGCTGAGAAAAATTCTTCAAAATTTCGAATGCTTATGAAAACTCTGCAAAATTTTTCAACTTCAGAAAATTCTAATTTAATTCCTAGGCGTGTAAACACTTCAAAAATATTACTGTAATTCTACCTACATAACATTTTTTTAAAGTTCCAAACTTTTTCAGTTATTGTTGAAAAGTTTTCGGAAACGCATTTCGCAATCATTATCAACTAGTAATGAGATTCACGCACACGGAAAATTTTAATAAATTTTAAAAATTCTCAAAAAATTTCTAGAAGTTCTTGGCACTTTCAAAAAGCTTTGTGAGACCCATGACATTAAAGAACAACTCGAAAATTCTTTAAAAGTTTTTCTCGCTATCATTGACTATGTTGAAAAAATTGAACCATTATGTATGAATATGAATAGCTTTTTGTGAAATGAATTATAATAATTGTAATTTCATGAATGAAAATACTATCATATATTTCTTTAAAATATTGTTTTGGGAAAAAGTAATAACCAATGATTAAGATTGTATTGTTTTCTTAATGGTTCTCAAACTTTACCTCTATAAAAAATTCACCAAGAATAATAATCACTTAAAAACATTATATAGAGAAAAAAGATTCGTTCCAATCTTCCAACATTCAAGAATATTTTAAAATTTGTCGAAGAACTCTTACAGTCCCACATTCATGAAATCAGAAAATATCGAAAAAATCAAACTCTCGAAAAATATTTAAAAATATCAAAATATCTTGAAAATTTCCGAATAGCTCCAAAAAGTTCAAATGGATACAAAGCATTTTTTAAAATTCTACTGAACGCTTAATTTTCGAAAAAATTCGCAACAAGTGTCAGCATTAAAAACAATATCATAGTAATTCAAAACTCCTGAAGAAAGTTCAAGAATTCCCAAAGACGTTAAAAAAATTTCGCCTCTTTCTCGTCATGTTATCAAACCCTCAAAGAATTTAATACATTCCCATGAAATTCTTGAGAATTCAAAGCACAGCCAACATTTATTTCGAACCATTACAACCTTACAGTCAAGAAATCATTCATTATACAACTCAGTAGAAAAAGTACATAATTTTTCTATCCTGCTGTAAATTATTGCCCGCGCTTTTTCCGTGAGATCGAAAAAATTATCCCTACCAATAAAACAATGCCGTTACTTACACATGTTACTGCAGTGGTGAATTAAATCGATCTACTGAGTTAGGGAAATTGAATTAAAATCAAAGCAAAAATTATTTTGCGGGGAGAAATACACAGCTTATTATTACAAAAAGTTTTACTTTTATTAAAATATGTGCCAAATTCGGTGATTTATCCCCCCCCCCTTCTTGAAATCACGTCACAATACTATGTAAACCAAAAACATTTTTATTAATTGAAAGCTTTATTAAATTTTGAAACCACATCATTCTTCTTCCGTATTTCATTTTAAATCGATTTTGCAAAGTTGTGAAGGATAAAGAATGACAGAAAATTTCCAACTTTCATAAAATTTGAAAAATTTACAAAATATAAATATTTTAAACTGTTGAAATCATTGCCAAAAAAAGATTTCGGAAGTTTTGTATTTTCTAAGATAATATAAAATTAAAAATTCTACATAACTTGCATCGAAAATTTTGATTTAAAAGCATATACAAGAAATTTACATGCCGTAAAAAAGGAAAAAAAGTACAGAATAAGGGGAAGAATTTCGATAAATGTAAAAATTATAGGGTAATAGTTTCATCTGCGAATTTTCGGAAAACCTTAATGAAATTTAGGTAATAATTTTTTTACAAGCTGACCTTACAAAATTCTCAAAAGAAAACGAAATCCTCACTTTTTTGCTTTAGAAAGTAGCGATATTTTTTATAATTATTAGAATAATTGTAACTATATAAAAGGCGCTACAGAAAAATTTATGGGTTGAATGATTTTGCACTATTCCATGCTAGAAAATGTCGCAAATTACAGCAAGTAGTTGATTACGCCCATCCTTGGTTTTTTTTTTTTTTCAATTAATTCCTTTTTTTTGCGCAGCTGCATTCAATTCACCTGAAAATTTTCGGCATTGACTTTATCCGGCATAAAATGTATAACCGAACACAGCAAGGAATAAGAACATTTCAAGTCAATGTCTGCTAAAACAAATTCGCTCATTCCTCTTAAGGTAAATGTCCCAGTAACTGGCCAATTAGTAACACTCCACCTCGGAACTTTGAAAAAAAGCATGAAATTCTTACAAATGGCAGATAAATCTTTTTTGTAAGTTCAATCAATCATTATTCCACAGAATACAAGTGAATTTTATACACTTGAGACAGTCAGTTCATCATAATTATTAAAATCCCAACGTACTGCATTGTCCCAGTAGTTGGACAACGTTAAAATGAAATGTACCTGTGTCCAGATGGTACTGTCCTAGTTCCTGGACAGCAATCTTTACAGACTTGGAACACCACATTACACATGCCGAATAGTTACTTCGGCATGAAGTAACGATACAAAAAATTAATGATAATGATTATCGGTTTTACAATAGTGAAATAAATGAAATTAACGATTACCATGAAATTTCAGTTCAGTAAAAAACGGTGTAATGTGGATTTCTTAATTCAATTGGTAATATGTCGTACATAATTTAAATTTAATATTTTTTGAATAGGTTTTAAATATTTTTTAAATATTTTTCAAATACTTTTTTCCAATATTTTTTAAAAAGCGTTTAAATAAGAACAATTATTTTTATTCAAGAATAAATCTGAAATTGAAATAAAATAAAATAATGATTAGACATTTTATTATTATTATAAAATAAAGGGTTTTGGAAAAAAAAATAGGCTTTTCCAAAAGTCGAGCCTATGACGCCCGAACGTCAGTCCGGTACTCTCTCCACTTCAACACGATGACCTTATGAGAACAACGGAATCATGTACCAGTATATGCTGCAGTTTTATAGTAGCGTCACAAAATATTTTTTTTTAGAAAATAATCGTGAAGTGGACGTTAAGCGCTTTTCTGTTGATAGTAAAAAAAGCCAAAACTTCCTTGTACTTGTACCGAAAACTGTCAAGTTTTCGCGCCGTGTAACCGGGCCTTAAGGAGATATAACTCCCAGCAAGGAATCGGTCCGAAATCCGTATCCCGATTTCCAGGTATCAAGTGGTGACACGCGTGCGCGTCTCGCTGCTTTACCGCGATTCCAGATTCCCAGCCAACACCAACATCGAGATCAAAACCACGTGACAAGCGGCAGATGCGCAGTACAGCGTTTTGTTTCGCATTGAGGATACGGCTTTTAGCCCTCTCGATTCTTTTTTTTAACCCGCGAGTTATATCTCCTTAGTTTCTAGCCTTCTTGGTTAGAAAAAAAGGATAGTCTCGTCAACTCGTCATTTCAATATTAGGTCGATTCGCGAGGTGCAAAAGCTACAAAATCGAGCATGATGACTGGAATGCAACTTATATCATGATTTTTGTGATGCTGAACTAGATTTAAATATTTATTTTTTCATAAAAATATGAAAATTTATTAACAATAAAATTGTTTATATGTAAATACTTCATTAAGAATAAATTACATCAAAAAAATTATTGAATAGAAAACGTACGCTGCCAAATTTTTAAGAAAAAATGTACTAAGTTTGTGCCAAAATTGGCAACGATTTTCATGTTTTGCGTGCTCTATCATTCACAGAGATACAAACATTTATAATAACATTATATATTAATATATATAATATCATATATAACATCATACATAATATTATATGTAACATATTATATAATAAATAAAAATCTAGATCAATATTACATTAACATATAATATTGTTTATAAACAACTTATACCATGTTTAATTATAATGTAAGTTGTTTACCAGTCATTTGATAGTTATTGAATGATGGCAACTTTTTTAAATTGCAATATTCATGTAGTTTGAAAAATAAATTAAGATTTTGGGGATAACCCTTTTCCACACAACCATGGGGGTAGAGTTCTTGGCGCGTTTTTATATCGTGATTTCCCCAGTAGGCCTAAGTCCACGATCCTTAATAACACCGAATATTCAAGAAATGCGCAACAGTTTATGAATATTCCAAAAAATAATTTTATATTTTTTAAAATAATTTAGAGACACTCAGTAAGCATATTCTGCAGTATTGCGGATCCCTTGTCAATAACCATAATTAAAAATCAAACAGTTTAAGTTTAACAGTATACAAATATTATAGAAAAGATATGGTATATACCAGGTGTACTCCTAAGTAATTTCCGGTTTTTTCAATGGATGGCGTTCTGTTTTGTACCGCTGTTGGTAACACATACCATATGTCATTTTGTTCAGTCATATCGAGTGCTTGAACTGCGTTGACATTTCCTCGAAAAAATCTTCCGGTAAGTTTTTATTGCGCTTCAAAAATGTCGAATTTTGTACCGAATTTTGAGCATATGCGCCATGCATTGCTTTTCATGTTCAATCAGGGGAAAAAAGTGTCCGAGAGCCACTGTGCGCTTGTGGAAGTTTATGGTGATCGTGCATTAACACTTCGAACACGTGAAACGTGGTTTCGACAGTTCAAAAATGGAGATTTCGACCTGAACGACGCCGCACGCTCCGGCAAGCGAAAATCGTTCGATGACGCCGAATTGCAAGCATTATTAGATGAAGACAACACGCAAACGTAACGACAGCTTGTAGATGCGTTGGGAGTTCAACAGCAAGCAATTTCCAAACGTCTGCGAACCATGGGAAAAATTCAGAAGTGTGGAAAGTGGGTGCCCCATGAACTGACCGAGAGACAAATGGAGAATCGAAAAGTGACCTGTGAAATGCTGCTTCAACGATACAAAAGAAAGTCTTTCCTGCATCGTATTGTTACTGGTGATGAAAAGTGGATTTTCCTGGAGAACCCTAAGCGCAACAAATCGTGGGTGAGTCCAGGTGAAGCATCGACATCGACGGCACCGCCAAATCGTTACGGTCGGAAGGTCATGCTGTGTGTGTGGTGGGACCAGTCCGGTGTTATATACTTTGAACTGCTGAAACCTGGTGAAACTGTGAATGCCGTTCGCTACAAACAGCAAATGAAAGATTTGAGCCGAGCCATTGTGGAAAACCGACCAGAATATCAACAACGACAGAAGAAGGTGATTTTGCTCCACGAAAATGCGCCGTCGTCGCATAAGTCGAAAGTCGTTCGTGACACGCTGGAAAGGCTCAAGTGGGAAGTGCTTGATCATGCGGCTTACTCACCAGACCTGGCGCCATCCGACTACCACCTCTTTGCCTCGTTGGGCCATGCCCTTTCTGAGCAGCGCTTCGACTCGTACGAAAATGTACGAAAATGGCTCACCGAGTGGTTCACCTCCAAAGGCAATGATTTTTACTTGCGTGGTATCCACAATTTACCAGAAAGGTGGGAAAAATGTGTAGAAAGCGATGGAAAATACTTTGAATAAAATAAAGGTTACGGTTTTTTTGGAATTATGTGTTTTATTTGCAAAAAAAACCGGAAATTAATTAGGAGTCTACCTGGTATAACGGTTCTTGACAAGGGATTTTTTGAGATTTTGTTGCCAATTTTTAGTTAATGTGAATAAAAGAATTTTAAGAATTAATCTAATCCATTATCATGTAATAGCAGAAGTCAACATTGTTATAATATGATGTAGATTTTTTTTTCGGTTTAAAAAATATACTCAATAACCTTCAAGAAACTAGTGCTTGATTATTTGAAAATAAATTATTGTTTGCGAGTGTCAAAATTCAAGAAAAACGCATAGAGAATAGAGTGGTTTTATTACGCTGTTGTACCTATCTGATCAATAATTGATTGAGTAAAGAAGTCACTCAGTTTGGGATACCTCAGGTTGTTGAGTGAAATTGGAAAAAGGTATGAAAGGATGAAAAACACCGTGAAACTGTCAGAACTGTTAAAAAATGCCGGTAGAGTCGAAAAATTCACACGAAAGCTGAAATTTATAAACAATTTAATACTATTATTTGTGTAAAAAATTTGGCAAAATCATTAAAATTCAAAAATGACCAAAATTTGCCAGAGCTGTTAAAAATTCAACTATTTGAAAGTAAAAGTATGATTCACAAATAAAGAATAGGCAAAGAAATGACTAATTTTCGTAAATTTAGGTTGTTTTTTTGTTATTTAACCCTTTCTGAAGATTATTATTCTTTTTCCTTTTTATTTTTGCAAGCAATGCTAAATGCGCATCGGTGACAGGGAAAGTATGACTTGTAACACCAGAATAATTATTACACACGAAAAATCTAAAAGCACAAATTGAATTAAGAAGTTTGATACCCATTCTATTTATTTTGCAAGTTTTAACATCTTTAACAATTTAAAATGAACGCTCGGCCACAGCTGTTAAATGTGGAAGTGAACGATTAAGCTGTGATATTTTTTTGAAGTTTGAAAATAACAGTTCACCATTCATAGTTGTGGCAGAAATTGTCGACCACATTTTATCAAAGTCCAATTTTGTGATCTGAAGTTTATATTTTTCTGGTGAATCGTAAAGGTAGTGCCATTCTACTCGTAACTGCGTTTCGTCAAATGAATCTAATTTTAAAGCGATATCTCAAATCGGTGAGAAAGAATTATGTTTTTGTGGGTTAAAAAGTACATTTTAAGACTTGAAAGCTGATACTTTCTCATGAATTGAATTCTCCTTTAATTTAAATCTTTGAATGACTTTACAATTCGCCGTCATGTAAAACAATTTACATTTACTTCTTATTTCAAACACATCGGAATCAATTAAAGTTTATTCAAAATCGGACGATTTTCGCGCATTTCCGTCGGTAACTCGGAGCGGAAACTGCACGATTCTGTGGAGGGTTTTTTGTGAGCCGCCGGACCTAAATACGCTGAAATCGACAACTCGCGCATGTCAAACGATGAGATTCCCTCTCCATTTTCACTCTGTCATATCAGATATAGGGAGTCGATGTTTTTGGTACGGTACGTAGTGCGCAAACTCTCTAAACGGCGCAGTATCAATGTGCCGCGATCCACACACACACATCGCGCCAGCTGATTGTCATTTATCCAATATATTACATCAGCATAAATATCTCATCAAAATGAGCGCAAGTGATTTTTTTTGTGCAACACCCCCTCACTTGTAACAAATAGCAGAAGAAGCGGCTCAAGATTTGCTGCCAAAAAAATCAAAAGAAAAATACGAGTTGGTATAAGACCATTTCATGGAATGGCGCAAATCGAACAAAACTAACTCCACCTCCGAACACGTGGTGTTCGCTTACTTTAAGCATTTGAGCGAAAAACAATCCCCCCCATCATTGTGGAACAGATATTCAATGCTCAAGAAAACATTGCTTTTGAACGAAAAAACGGACATTGGAGGTTATGGAACTTTATTTGCATTTTTGAAAAAAGAAAACGTTGGATTTGAACCAAAAAAGTCCTGTGTTTTCACAAAAGATGAAGTTCATCGTTTTTTAACCGAAGCCCCGGATATTGACTACCTCGCAATAAAGGTAAAATATTATTTCACATATTACTTCTTTTTTCGTTGTACCTTATTTTGAAAATTATGAGCTCAAAATTATCCATTATTATCAAATTATCAAAATTACAAAAAATTAACCCATTGGAAATTATAATTATAAAATTATTAAATTGTAAATAACTCTTAATGTACTTTTTCGTTGAACCTTGAAATACAGATCATAACAAAAATTTCTTGAACTAAAAAAGAATATTGAGAGGGAATAAAATGTTATCAAGACCTTTCTGATCAATTTATTTTGAAACATTTTTGTCCTTCACTAAATATAAAATTACATTCTTAATACTCGATAAAAATTTGTAAATTTTGCATAAAATTGGAAAAAACGAATTTTAAAAACCGCTCCTCCCAAAATACTTTGCACAAAATTTAATTTCAAAAAAACAACTTGACACCATAATTCTTCCACAAATTTTTCCAAATTTACCATAGCGAGGAATATTTCAAGAAAAATAATCTTTGGAATTTGTTTTTCTTTAATTCTGTACATAATCAACCAATTTTTAATGAATATAAACAAAATAATCTTGTATTTTGTCAACGAAAAAAAAGTATCAAAAATTGATCGCTATAATAAATTCCCAATAACATTCGATTCCCTCTTAAAATAAATCATTATTGCAGAAATGATATTAACAAAATACGAAATCACACAGGCTGCTTTGATCATTGGCATAATGGGAGCCTGTCGCGGCCAGGAGATAAGCGACATCAAAATGGAAGATCTGAAGGAAGAAGGAAACTTAATCATCGTGACGCTGCCAAAAACCAAAACCAACAAGGCACGACAATTTGCGACTAAAGAAGAATTCACCGAATACATCAAAAAATATCGTAATTTACGTCCAAAAAGTGTTCCTTCAAATCGTTTTTTTTATAAAATACAAAAAGGGTATATGTTCTGCCCAAGTTGTGGGGCAACATACAATTGGTGCTATGCCAAAAGTAATTGCCACATTCTTGAATTTGGAAAAACCTGAATTGTATACAGGACATGCTTTTCGCAGAACTTCTACAACAATTTTTTCAAATGAGGGTGGGACAATGTTAGATTTGAAAGATTTAGGGAGCTGGCAATCTGATAAAGTAGCTAAAGGCTACATTCAGAATTCTATACATCATAAAGTGAAAATCAGTGATGTTTTAACATCAGCTGTTCGATGTTCCAATAAAAGCACTTTTTCTCCTTCCACAAATATTTCTGTTCCCATGGAAAAAAAGAAGATGTAACTATCAATGTAGCACACAAAACATCGCAAGAAACTATCGCTTCAAACATTGTCATAAACGCTAACGTTGTGCACGTACACAATTATCCTAATAAAGAATAAGTGTATCATTTTCTACGACTGGTATAAGAAATAAAACACTTGTAATATAATTGTTGAAAAATTTCTTCATCACCTACATTGTTTTTGAGCAATTTTTATTTTCAATTGTCACATTTTAAATAATCATTGTCATCATATATTAATATTAATTATTTAAACATCCACTTTTCTCATGAAATAATTGAATTTTTTTGATCTCGTGATTTTGTTAGTTATTTGTTAATTTTGTAGCGATCGCTATTTTAATTTTCTTAAATTTAAGAAAAAAAATATTATTTTTCTCTAACAAACAGTAACAAAGAAAACCTCATAAAATTGATTTTTCTTCAATCGAGTAAAAGGATAAAATAATAAGAAAGGAATTTCCTTATGATGTATCAATTCCTTTATATATATCAATTGCTATTAAATTATATTTAATTATAATTTATTTTATTTATTTAATTAAATTTATTACACTTATTAATAATTTATTATTAATTTAAAATTTATTTTAATTTAATTAAATATAAATTTAATTTGAAATTCAATAAAAATTAATTAATTTAAATTTATTTTAATTGATAATAATTAAATAATCATAATTTAATAATAATTCAATTTGAATTTATTTTTTTTAATGTAATATAATAATTAAAAAATGATTTAAAATTTATAAATGTATATGATAGTTTAGTGATAAAAATTATTAAATTTATAATTAATTATATTTATTTATATATAAATTCCTTTTTAATGTATTCAATTTTTAAAATATAAATTTTTTTCTACTTCTATTATTTTTTTAAGTAAGGGTTATGTTTGCCGTACGAAAATGCGCGAAACCGCTGACTTTGAATAAAATATCGTGTGATACGACGGAAACCGTTTGATGGACTCGTCCGATGTTTTCTGTACTTGGCGGCAGGCGCTTCGCGCCTGCTATCGCCTCGTACCGAAAATATCGGCCTCGTCGCGTCAAACATGGTTTTCGTCTGATGACACAATATACTATTTATCAACCAATAAGCACTTTGAAATGTAGGCCTTACATTTATCCCCCAGACCAACTTTTTCTTTATACACTCTATTCTCTATGCGTTTTTCTTGAATTTTGACACTCGCAAACAATAATTTATTTTCAAATAATCAAGCACTAGTTTCTTGAAGGTTATTGAGTATATTTTTTAAACCGAAAAAAAAATCTACATCATATTATAACAATGTTGACTTCTGCTATTACATGATAATGGATTAGATTAATTCTTAAAATTCTTTTATTCACATTAACTAAAAATTGGCAACAAAATCTCAAAAAATCCCTTGTCAAGAACCGTTATACCAGGTAGACTCCTAATTAATTTCCGGTTTTTTTTGCAAATAAAACACATAATTCCAAAAAAACCGTAACCTTTATTTTATTCAAAGTATTTTCCATCGCTTTCTACACATTTTTCCCACCTTTCTGGTAAATTGTGGATACCACGCAAGTAAAAATCATTGCCTTTGGAGGTGAACCACTCGGTGAGCCATTTTCGTACATTTTCGTACGAGTCGAAGCGCTGCTCAGAAAGGGCATGGCCCAACGAGGCAAAGAGGTGGTAGTCGGATGGCGCCAGGTCTGGTGAGTAAGCCGCATGATCAAGCACTTCCCACTTGAGCCTTTCCAGCGTGTCACGAACGACTTTCGACTTATGCGACGACGGCGCATTTTCGTGGAGCAAAATCACCTTCTTCTGTCGTTGTTGATATTCTGGTCGGTTTTCCACAATGGCTCGGCTCAAATCTTTCATTTGCTGTTTGTAGCGAACGGCATTCACAGTTTCACCAGGTTTCAGCAGTTCAAAGTATATAACACCGGACTGGTCCCACCACACACACAGCATGACCTTCCGACCGTAACGATTTGGCGGTGCCGTCGATGTCGATGCTTCACCTGGACTCACCCACGATTTGTTGCGCTTAGGGTTCTCCAGGAAAATCCACTTTTCATCACCAGTAACAATACGATGCAGGAAAGACTTTCTTTTGTATCGTTGAAGCAGCATTTCACAGGTCACTTTTCGATTCTCCATTTGTCTCTCGGTCAGTTCATGGGGCACCCACTTTCCACACTTCTGAATTTTTCCCATGGTTCGCAGACGTTTGGAAATTGCTTGCTGTTGAACTCCCAACGCATCTACAAGCTGTCGTTACGTTTGCGTGTTGTCTTCATCTAATAATGCTTGCAATTCGGCGTCATCGAACGATTTTCGCTTGCCGGAGCGTGCGGCGTCGTTCAGGTCGAAATCTCCATTTTTGAACTGTCGAAACCACGTTTCACGTGTTCGAAGTGTTAATGCACGATCACCATAAACTTCCACAAGCGCACAGTGGCTCTCGGACACTTTTTTCCCCTGATTGAACATGAAAAGCAATGCATGGCGCATATGCTCAAAATTCGGTACAAAATTCGACATTTTTGAAGCGCAATAAAAACTTACCGGAAGATTTTTTCGAGGAAATGTCAACGCAGTTCAAGCACTCGATATGACTGAACAAAATGACATATGGTATGTGTTACCAACAGCGGTACAAAACAGAACGCCATCCATTGAAAAAACCGGAAATTACTTAGGAGTACACCTGGTATATACCATATCTTTTCTATAATATTTGTATACTGTTAAACTTAAACTGTTTGATTTTTAATTATGGTTATTGACAAGGGATCCGCAATACTGCAGAATATGCTTACTGAGTGTCTCTAAATTATTTTAAAAAATATAAAATTATTTTTTGGAATATTCATAAACTGTTGCGCATTTCTTGAATATTCGGTGTTATTAAGGATCGTGGACTTAGGCCTACTGGGGAAATCACGATATAAAAACGCGCCAAGAACTCTACCCCCATGGTTGTGTGGAAAAGGGTTATCCCCAAAATCTTAATTTATTTTTCAAACTACATGAATATTGCAATTTAAAAAAGTTGCCATCATTCAATAACTATCAAATGACTGGTAAACAACTTACATTATAATTAAACATGGTATAAGTTGTTTATAAACAATATTATATGTTAATGTAATATTGATCTAGATTTTTATTTATTATATAATATGTTACATATAATATTATGTATGATGTTATATATGATATTATATATATTAATATATAATGTTATTATAAATGTTTGTATCTCTGTGAATGATAGAGCACGCAAAACATGAAAATCGTTGCCAATTTTGGCACAAACTTAGTACATTTTTTCTTAAAAATTTGGCAGCGTACGTTTTCTATTCAATAATTTTTTTGATGTAATTTATTCTTAATGAAGTATTTACATATAAACAATTTTATTGTTAATAAATTTTCATATTTTTATGAAAAAATAAATATTTAAATCTAGTTCAGCATCACAAAAATCATGATATAAGTTGCATTCCAGTCATCATGCTCGATTTTGTAGCTTTTGCACCTCGCGAATCGACCTAATATTGAAATGACGAGTTGAGGAGACTATCTTTTCTTTTTAAGGGCGCGTTCCCAGCTCTTGGAACCGTGCCGGTCCCTGTCCCGGTCCTGCTTGCCCAAAAATTAGAGGGACCGGGACAGGGACCGGCATGGTTCAAAGAGCTGGGAACGCACCTTAACAGAAGAAGAAAAAACCTAAAAATACAGTCTACTACGATTCCAATTATTCCTCGCTCACCACGAAATTTGAAAAGGTCCCCGGGGGACCCCCGTGGTCCCGAAACTCCCGAGACAAGCATGGAATCTCGCCAGGCGACTTCCCTCTTTACGCTCTCTCTCAGATGCATGAAAGGTATCGGAATTTTTCTCGGCCAATAGGACCGCGAGAAAGCGACTTAAAACCGCAAAATTCACACCTCGAGCCATCAGGGGTCCGAGCCGAAAAAATCTGAAGATTTTCAGGAACGTCACTGACCACAACAGCGTTTCGAGAAAAACGCGTTTAAAGTTCGTCTCCGAAGCAGGTTAATAGATGCGCATTCGTTCCTTCCTTTTCTATTTTCTACTCTATCCTTAGACAAAATAGGCGTGAACTAGAAGATGTCATTAATGATTCGACAGAATCAACATACAAAGGGACCAGTCTTCGAGGGACCGTTACGTACGGACACTTAATAGTGTAGTAGCAAGTAGAGTGAGAGAGCGATCCTTGAGCCAGATTTCACCGAAAATATTATCGGGATATACATTTAGAAATAAATTCATCCTGAGCCTAATTTTTATCGTAGAAACGCGAGACTGGTTGCAAATGAAAGATAATCTTATACTTCATCACCTCGTTCTCGAGATTATCCTACTTGTAGTACTCTTTATCCTGCACGATTGCCACAACATTCAGAGCCCTCAGCGAAAAGTTCAGTTGGTACCTACTGTCCTTCTTACCTGGATCCTCATCTTTTTGTTTTGTGCGATTGATACAACATTATCGGAGTGAAAAAATACAGAAATAAGGTGAAAAAACAACGTAAAATGAGTGAATCCGGGAAGAAACGGAAACGAGAGGAGAGTGAAGACGAGCGGATCGCGAGGGAGTTCGAGATTTTCTCGAATTACGCGAAGAAATTTGGTATATCGGTGCCGGATCCCCCCGCCCCCCCAAGTTGCCGGACAACCAGGACCAGCAGGACTCGTAGACCCGGAGTACAACGACAGCGACGAAATATCATCAGACCACGAAGGTAAATAAATATCAGTAGTTTGTCCGTGTAGGAAAACTTCATCGCGAGAGAGATGACATAACCCCAAAAACTGGCAAGACAATTAATTGTTCCCGCCAGCGCGTTTACACGAGAGGTAAAACAGGCTGAGCGTTGTTATCGGTGAGTTTACACGTGTGGTAAAACAGACCGAAATATTTGATGATGTCTTAGATCGGCCCTAGATGGCGAAATGTCCTGAAAATGGGACATGATTTTTCTTGCGGTTTTTATAATATTGGTGAGTTTACACGTGTGGTAAAACAGACCAAAATATTCGATGATGATTTTTGACAATACCTTATGTGGGGCTCAAAAAAAAAAAGAAAAAAAAAGAAGAAAAAAAAAGGGGAAAATTAATGAGAATAGACTATGATTTTTTCTGGAGTTTTTGCATTATTGGTGCGTTTACACGGGAGGTAAAACAGACCAATGAATCAGGCAAAGCCGATAAAAGTTTATGACGAGTTTACACGAGTGGTAAAACATGTCTGAACTGGGCCTAACTCACTTTTGTTTTTTAGAGAGCGAAAAAGAGGACATCTCTGACAACTCGGC